>CM058231.1:36402046-38802046 GCA_030180135.1 Orychophragmus violaceus | reverse complement strand
CCTGATTCAATTCTTCAGATTAAACTCCTAAACATGCCAGATCTAGGTTCTCTTGCTAGAAACATAAAGGATCTCACTTGTTACCTTGTTTATGCAGCGGAATGGAGGTACGGGTCAGAGATCAGCAGAACCACCAAGAGGTTGTTCCTCCAAAGGCTCACACACGCACACTTCGGGAAGAGAGGCTGCTAGACCAAAAGAGAGGAGGCGCAGAGAGAGAGGAGGGAGGCGCAGAAGCTTGAGAAAAATAAGAGCTAGGGCAAGTTTTATTTAATAAAACCCTTGTCCAGTTCTTATGGGCTTTTGGGCCCAATTCTCAGTTCTGATTAAATCCCTTGGATTTAATCAGGCCCTTTAGTCTCTCTAAGTACAGTAAATGCCTAGCACTTTTACCGTACTTCTGCTAAACCGTTCCTTCGTATTTTCCCGTTAGCTTAGGCGTGTGACCCATATGGGATCATATAATAAAGGCAATAAGTCCAAGACTTATAGATCATGAGCGGACTCTAGCAAGCCATCATGACCCCCAGTATTATATGACTTATGTCTGATCATTGACATACTCTTACTTTCTAGAGACAGTACCGAGATTACTGGACACAATTCCAACACATCCTCCAAGCCGGTAATCTTCTGCGACAACATTGGCGCTACGTACCGTGCTGCAAATCCAGTTTTTCATTCTCGAATAAAACACGTCGCGGTTGATTTCATGTTATTTGGAACCTTATTCAATCTGGTGCTCTTCGAGTTTCTCATGTCTCTTCGGCTGATCAATTGGCCGATGCGTTGACGAAGCCCCTACCGCGTTCCAAGTTTTTTTTGGTAAAATACCGCGTTCCAAGTTTCTACCTCTTATGGTCAAGATTGGTCTCGCCAAGCTACGTCCATCTTGAGGGGGCTTGTTAAAGCTGTTACGATATATACTCTATATTGTTAGTTTATTCTAGGCATAAGATATCTTCTGTAATCTCCTATACTCTCTCGTAGCCTGTTCATAATTTGTATAAATATTGATGTAACCTTCTTATGATAATTAATACAACAAGCATTATCTTCTACGTATATGTCCATGCACGTATCTTTTGGGACTGATCTCGTGAATGTATGTCAATCCATTTGCGATTCCTCTCAATATTCTTAACCAAACCGGCCAAGAAAGTTGCTTGCAGGCAAGCTACCTGGTCTACATGTTATAACTTGTCTGAATCAGACTTGAATTTGAAGTTCGTAACTTAAAAATATGGTCTATAACATCCAAGAATTTACGGGATTAATTCTAAACTTACCTTGAATTGCAGAACCAAGGTCGCCATTTGGTATGTAATCGTAGATTAAGAGTTTCTCTTCAGGGGACCAGCAACTCTTTGAGCCTTAGCCAACCTTTATCTTCTAATCCCCGTTCTCGAGATCAACTTTGTAGACAATCCCGATCCTGCTCTTCCCCAGAAGAAAGGCCGACGCTTTCAGAAGCTGGTCGAGATCAAATTTAAACTCCGGGTCCATTGGCATGAAAACCTGTTGAGTTTTTTTATCATCTAGAGCTTCAGATTTTGAGTTCCCAGTCTTGAAACATAAAAACTCCTGCTTTGTTTTCTTCTCGGAATGACATGTTCGGTTGTTTTGATCTTTGTCTGCACGAGCCGCGAATGCTTTTCGTAGATAGTAGATGAATAATGAAGCAAGAAAGATAATTCCAGCGATTGTGCCTCTGGCTGCTGTAAGGATGATGCAAAATCCATAATGATGGTTTCTTGAATATAGTTGAGAAGGAACTATATGTGTGTTTCTTGTGTTGCAAGAAAGATCCACAGGGGAAAGGGTTCCCTTGGAAAGCATTTGGACCAGCATTCAACAGAACATATTATTGTAAGAAAGATCGACATAGAGAAGCTCCGGGAGATCTCCAAGACTTGTTGGAATCATACCTGAGAAGAAGTTGTGAGAAAGATCAAGAGTACCTTTCAGATTCCTCAGATTTCCTATATCTTCGGGGATAGTTCCACTCAAGCGATTGAAAGGAAGTAGCTTTGGAAATGAAATGGGTTAGAATGAAAAAGAGAATGAGAGGAAATAATTGAGCCATCTCTAGAGAGAAACAATTCTGAACTGAGTGAAGTTTGGCTCCTAAATATGTCAGAAGAATAAGCTTTAATCAATAGTGTTGCTATTCCCTGGATTAACTATGGTTGTTTGTTCACGTACTCACTTGGGTATTATCGCATAGTGTAAGTTTATCGCCTATGGTTGTTTATCGCATAGTGCAAGTCCAAAAACAATTGGGTATTATTTTACCATATCGCAATTGGATACTCATCAATGTGCTAAGTGCAAGTCCAAGAGCAAAACCAATCCTTTCCTTGCGTTCTCTTTGTGTAGATACATATAATAAAAGCTGATGTGAATATATTTCTCGGCTGTTTACGATCCTTTTGACGCATTTAATATGTGTGTAGGTGTCTGCCATAACCGGCTTGTTGATCCTGCAAATCAAAGCTGTGGTAAGAAATCACACTTTTATCTTTTGTAAACTACAGACCAATTTTCTTTACTCTTAAAACATTGTACTCTTTATGAAACAACAGGATCAAAGCCAGAGAGAGGCGACTAATGGAATAGCTATGACTGCAATGTCTCTCTTTAAGACAGTTGGACCAGCTGGCGCTGGCATAGTGCAAGTAAATTTTCGAATGAACACACGAACATGTATATGCAAAAGAAGCTTCAGTTAATGACTATAACAAAAATCTCTATTGCTGACAAATTTTCTTGGAGCGAGGGGCGACTAAATGCGTCGTTTTTACCTGGTAGTTCCTAGTGTGTGTTCGACAGAGACTGGTATTGATCATGGAAGAGAATCCTGAGTTTGTGTGTTGTTGACAGTGTCGGCGACATGGATATACAAAAAAGAATTCTGAACTACATGTGTTGTTGACAGTGTCGGCGACATGGATATACAGAAAAGAATTCTGAACTACTTGTGTTGTTGACAGTGTCGGCGATATGGAGTCTTGACAGGCTGTCTATTTTGTCTTGTATCAAATTAGGTCTAGACTTGGTTCTTTTGTATTCTTTAAAAGGTCTTGCAGCCACCAATGAAAAAAAATAGACTTTGGGAAATTATTCTCCCCAATTTTCTCTTGTTCAAACTCTCTCATTTCTCAAATCTCTCAAGCTTAATCTCTCAAAATCTATCATGGTATCAGAGCAATAGAGTTATTGTTCTTGGTTCTCTTTATTCTCTCTTCATTCTATTACTCTCACAGTTCAGATTCTTCATTCTCTTTATTTGTTTCTACCCACCTTCAATCTCTGATCTTAAGCTTCCTCAACCGCATACATGGAAGATACAGTCCAAGTTAACTCCAGCTTGAAGCCTACTGTCATCCCAGTTGTACTCAGGGGTCTCAACTACAGAACATGGCAGAGAACTACCAAGACAGCCATTTGTGGAAGAGGACTTTGGGAGCACATCCTTGAAGACAGAACTCCAAGCTTGGAAGATTCAACAAAGAAGAAGGATGAGGAGACCAATAAAGAAGAGGCAAGGTGGTTTCAAGAAGACCAATCAGTTCTGGGTTTTCTTCAAAACTCACTAGATCCTTCCATCCTTGAAGCTTACTCTCATTGTGAAACTGCTAAATCACTTTGGGACACTCTCAAGAAGGTATATGGTGATGCCTCTAACCTCAGTCGTGTGTATGAAGTGAAGAAGAAAATCAGTGACCTTCACCAAGAGGATTGTGAGTTCACCAAGTATCTTGGGAAGTTCTCATCTGTTTGGTCTGAGCTGGACATGTTAAGGCCAAGAACCATGGACCCAAAGGTTCTTAATGAAAGGAATGAGCAAGACAAGATCTTTGGTCTCCTCCTCAATCTGAATCCGGTCTACAATGAGGTTATCAAGTCTATCTTAAGGGAGACTACACTCCCTGACTTTGAAGAGGTGTGTTCAAGAATCCAAAAGGAGCAGGGAAACATTGGATTGTTTAAAGGAAAAGGGGACCTTGTCACTGCCAACAAGAGCGTGTTCAAGCAAGAGGAAAGGAAGGGTGTCTTCTGTGACCATTGCAAGAAGAAAGGACATGCGAAGGACAAGTGTTGGACCCTTCACCCTCATCTCAAGCCATCCAAGTTCAAAGACTCAAGTGCCAACATCTCTCAAGAGAATGTGAATGAGCAGACGACTTCATCCTCTCAAGGAGGAAAGCTTACACTCTTCACCAACACTGATTATGTGAGAAGGAGTGATTTGGAGGACCTCATCAAGGCTTATGCCTCCAAACTCTCTGGTATCACCTTATTGTCTCATAAACAACTTGTTAAAACTGATCAGAACTTGGTAGTAGATTCAGGAGCATCTCACCACATGATTAGTAATGCTAAGTTGTTAAAAGACATCAAACCTGCCCTAGGAAGAGTAACTATTGCTGATGGTCAAGGTATTCCCATTGAAGGGACAGGAAAGTTAAGACTGTTTAACAAGGATAGTGATGCCTTCTTTGTGCCTAAGTTTAAATCCAATCTGCTATCAGTTAAAAGGATTACTAAAGACTTGGACTGCAATGTTATCTTTGGACCTAATGAGGTGTGCTTT
Source organism: Orychophragmus violaceus (assembly GCA_030180135.1). Lineage (NCBI taxonomy): Eukaryota > Viridiplantae > Streptophyta > Magnoliopsida > Brassicales > Brassicaceae > Orychophragmus > Orychophragmus violaceus. The sequence goes on along the minus strand of CM058231.1, from coordinate 38,797,449 downwards.
CAGGATATTAAGAATGGAAGGGTACTTGGTAGAGGCGGAACACAAGATGAGCTTTATCTCATTGAAAACACCTCTCCAAGCAATTTGGGTTCCTTAGCTTTCAATTCCTGTTTTCCGGTTAATCAAAACAGTTTGTGGCATGCTAGACTTGGACATCCTCATGCTAGAGCTCTGAACTTGATGTTGCCTAACACTACTTTTGATCATTCGACTTGTGAAGCTTGTATTCTTGGCAAACACTGCAGAACAGTCTTCCCTAAATCTACCACTATCTATGAAAGCTGCTTTGATTTAGTGCATTCTGATGTTTGGACTTCACCTTGCCAGTCTAGAGATGGGAACAAGTATTTTGTGACATTTATAGATGAAAAGTCAAAATATACTTGGGTCACCTTGCTCCCATCGAAAGATAGAGTTTATGAAGCTTTCATTCATTTTCAAAACTACATTACTAATCAGTTTAATGCAAGGATCAAAGTGTTTAGATCGGACAATGGGGGAGAGTACACAAGTCAAAGATTCAAGGCTAATCTGAACAAACATGGAATCCTACATCAAACAAGTTGTCCACATACACCTCAACAAAATGGAGTGGCTGAGAGAAAGAACAGACATCTCATGGAAGTGGCTAGGTCCATGATGTTCTATACCAATGTGCCTAAAAGATTTTGGGGAGATGCGGTCTTAGCAGCTTGTTATCTCATCAATAGGATTCCAACCAAAGTTCTCCAAGACATCTCACCATTTGAGGTTCTGAACAAAACTCAACCCTTTATTGAACACTTACGTGTGTTTGGGTGTGTGTGTTTTGTACATATTTCAGGTGATCAAAGAAATAAGCTAGAGGCTAAGAGCACAAAGTGTATGTTCCTGGGATACTCTACAACTTAGAAGGGTTATAAGTGCTTTGATCCAAGCAACAACCGCACATATGTGTCAAGAGATGTCAAGTTCATTGAGGGGCAAGGGTACTATGAGAAAAGGGATTGGGAAGGATTGAAGGATCTTTCAAGATCACCGTCTGACCTTGCTACAAGTCTGAGGTTTCTCTTGAATCATTTGGGAAATGATCCTACTAAAGTACCAAGACAAGGGGAAACAGAAACGAGAAGTCATCAAGAAGAGTTGCAAGAAGAAGAACAGTTGACAGCTAATCAAGAATCCACTCAAACTCAAGAGGAAGTTCTACATCAGAATCAAGATCAAGACAACTTGAATATGAATGATGAGGAGATTATTCATCATGAAGAAGAAGAGATGGGTGTAGAGGAAGCTGCTCAACCAGTCCAACAACTCAGAAGAAGTACTAGAGAAAAGACGGATCTATCAAGCTACATCAACAAGAAGTTCTACTTCAACAATCAGGTTGTTGCTCATCCCAACCAATCCGTGTGTTCTATTGACTTGTTGCCATCAAGTCATTGCGCTTTTCTTGGGAAGATAGAGATGAATCATGTTCCTAAAACCTATGAAGAGGCTAAAGACACCAAGGAGTGGATGGATGCTGTGATTGATGAGAAGGGAGCTATGGAAAAGAATCACACTTGGAATGTGGAGAAGCTGCCAAAGGGAAAGAAGACTGTCAGCTCAAAATGGGTCTTCACAATCAAGTATAAGAGCAATGGAGACATTGAAAGGTACAAGGCAAGGTTGGTTGCAAGAGGGTTCACGCAAACATATGGAGAAGACTACACTGATACCTTTGCACCAGTAGCTAAACTCCATACAGTAAGAGTTACACTGTCCTTGGCCACAAACCTTTCATGGAACCTATAGCAAATGGATGTTAAGAATGCCTTTTTACAAGGAGAGCTTGAAGAGGAAGTGTACATGACTCCACCACCGGGACTAGAGCATTTGTGTAAACCTGGTGAAGTATTGAGACTAAGGAGAGCAATCTATGGTTTGAAGCAATCACCAAGGGCATGGTACCATAAGCTAAGCCATACACTCATGGACTATGGATTCAAGAAGTCTCAATCTGATCACACATTGTTTACTCTTCAAAGCTCTTTAGGAGTGGTGGTGGTTCTTATCTATGTGGATGACTTAATCATTACTGGAAGTGATAATGAGGGAATTCAGTCCACAAAGGCTTTTCTCAAAAGTTCGTTTGACATCAAAGACCTTGGAGAGTTGAAGTATTTCTTGGGTATTGAAGTATGCAGATTCAATGATGGGTTGTTTTTGTCCCAAAGGAAGTATGTTAAAGACTTGCTGACAGAAACACGAATGCATGATTGCAAGATAGCAAAGACTCCTCTTGAAGATGGCTACCAAGTCAATAGAAAGGGGGAGAAATCAGATGAGGAGAAGTTCAAGGATGTCTCCTTGTATAGAAGACTGGTTGGGAAGCTTATCTATTTAACTCTCACTAGACCAGACCTATGTTTTGCTGTGAATCAAGTCAGCCAGCATATGCAATCACCCACAATTTATCATTGGAGTTTGATTGAGAGGATCCTTAGATATCTCAAAGGCTCAACAGGACAAGGAATTTGGATGGGTAAGAATGATAGCACTGAGATTGTCGGCTACTGTGATGCAGATTGGGCTGGTGATAAGAGTGACAGGAGATCCACAACCGGTTATTGCACCTTCATTGGAGGTAACTTAGTGACTTGGAAGACGAAGAAGCAGAAAGTGGTCTCGTGTTCAAGTGCTGAAGCTGAGTATAGGGCTATGAGGAAGCTGACAACAGAGTTAACTTGGTTGAAGGCTCTACTCAAGGACTTTGGCATTGAGCAATCAAGTCCCATTACCTTTCATTGTGACAATCAGGCTGCAATACACATTGCTACCAACTCTATGTTTCATGAAAGGACTAAACACATTGAGATAGATTGTCACAAGGTAAGGGAGAAGATTGAAGATGAGACGGTTCTACCTTGCTACACAAAGAGCGAAGATCAGCTAGCAGACATCTTCACCAAGGCTGCAAGTCTCAAAGTTTGTGATCATATCTTTAGCAAACTAGGACTTGTAGACCTCCCTACTCATGATTAGAACTTCCCTGATTCATGTGCAGCATACTCTTTTTCCCTTGGTATGATTTTGTAATATATCATGGTTTTTACCCAGTTTAGACCATGATATAGTTGTGTTTTTAGTGTCTTTTGTATTCGTTTAGAGTCTTTTACAGGTTTAATCAAGTTTGGAGCTAATTGGAGATATTTGGAGCATTTTGGGACTTTTGGGACGTTTTGGCCGAGAGCTTAAGTCACTGTCCGATTTATTGATCATGCATCGACCGACACACTAGCGAGATGGGCCGTACACGTCGGTTTAATGAAGATATGAAGATTTGCAAAGAATCCCAAGATAGTTCCAGTATTTACACAGAAGCCCCATCCGAGATTATACCTATATATACTAGTTTTTGGTGTTTATTTTACCTACGCTTGGATACTAATAGCTAAGAGATTTCTAGAGCTTTTGGGGCTGATCTATTTCCTGTATTCACTTATTTTGGAGAAGATTTTGAACCCCTTTATCTATTTAATTTCTTATATGCAATCTATTATTTCTTTGATTATGTTTTCATTAATCATGTCTGAGTAGATCCATAGTTGAGTTTAGGGTTTCTCACATAGGATTTCATGACTTGCTAGACTTGTTCAATTTCAGTTAAGGATTCAAACTATATCTGTTCTTCAATTTAAATGTGCTTAAAGCTAGTTCTAACCTGATCAATTAGAATCTAGATCTTAGGTTGCTAAATACGTCACGGAAGTGGGGTTTAGGAATCTGAACTAATTAAATTGGGCAATTAAACTTTGCGCAAACGGAAGTTTGGTTTAGGATAATTGTGAACATATCAAACTTGGGATTAATGCTAGTTTAATCTGTTAGTTCTCGCAAACGAAAGTTTGGTTTGCTGCACTTAGACTTAGAGAATTATCGCAAAGGAATTTGGTTAATTCTATATCTGTGTTTTGAGTTCTAGAACTGTGCTTAATTAGATCTTTGCTGAATGAACTGTCTGCTTGTCTGATTTCCTGAGAATACCCTAGGCTTGACGCTTTTAGTTTATTGCTTCACAACCGTTAATCTCTGCTACTGTTTACTTTCTTGCTTCGCAATTTATTTACTTCACCATCTGCTTATTTCTAGTATTAATCTCTACGTTTCTGTTTCTATTGAGACCAAGTGTCCCTGTGGATTCGATAGCCCTATATACTACTTTGACATTGCTGTTCACTTGCAGTTTAGAATAGGGTAAAACTTTGAGCCTATCAAGTTTTTGGCACCGTTGCCGGGGACTCTTTGAGTCTTCGATAGGACCGAACTTAGGGATTTTACTAGAATTTTTGCTTTTTGTTTTTGTTCTTTTTCGTTTTTAATTTTTTTTTATTTTGCTAACTTTTTCTCTGTTTCTTTCTGTCGCATGTACGAATTTCGCCTTGCGTCGATCGTTGCATACTTTGCGTCGATCGTCACTAGGCGATTCTGAGATTGAATCGATCGTTGCACTGATAGCATCGATCGTTGCTGGAAGATTACAGACAGTTTATGCCAACGCAGAAAACTCGAAGTAATCTGAACTCGAGCTTGCTTAATCTCGGACTAGAGGAACTTGGACGTCTAGAGAGGACTATCAGAAGAGAAAAGAGAGAGAGAATGGTTCGAGAACGTCTGATCTTGATACCAGATGCTGAAGGTACCCTGAGGGACCAAGATAACAACCCGTACAATGCTGCTGGGCATCGGGTTGATGCTGAAGGGAATGTCATCCCTGATCCTCCTGAGCAACAGCAACATGAGCTGAACCGAAACCAGGGTCAAGGACAGGCCCAAGGTAGAGAGATGGTGGTTCATGAAAAGACACTAGCTGATTACAACAGACCTGATGAGTTTCATGCAAACCGAGCAGCTCTAGTGCTTCCTGCTTTTGAGAGGAATGATTTTGAGGTAAAGACCATCTACTACCAGCTGATGAGACAGATTGCTTTTCATGGTCTTCAAGCAGAGCAGCCTATGGATCACATTGACAAGTTTGAGGACATAGTCACTGGCATGAAATATGAAGGAGTATGCCCGGACTATCTGTTCCTTAAGCTATTTCCGTACAGTCTTGCTGGAGACGCTAGTGCATGGCTGAGACAACTGGCACCTGGTCAGTATACTACTTGGGCAGCCTTAAAAAGTGAGTTCCTGCGTAACTTTTATGATGATGCGCGCTCGGATCAGTCCAGACAGGACATACTCACCTTTTCCCAAGGAGCTGTGGAGCCCTTGAAGACTGCCTGGATGAGATTTAAGCAGTACCAGCGTGACTGTCCACACCATGGATTCACAGAAGTACAGCTGATTGGTATTTTCTTCAGAGGCATAGACCTCCCTTATCAGACTGCGCTAGATAATTCTAGTAATGCTAATTTCAACACCAGGACTCCTACACAAGCTAAGCAGTTGATTGGGAACCTTATTAACAGCTACAGTTGCAAGTCTATAGATGAAAAGAGAAAGAAATCCGGTGGAAGTATAGAGGATTCTAACATGACTGAGATTAGATCCAGGCTAGACACAGTGTACGACCTCCTAACGAGTAAGAAAGCTGTCCACTCTACTCAGAATGTAGAGGTAATTCAGACTGAGGAGGACACTCAGGAAGAAGAAGTGAATTACATGGGAGGTTCTGGTTTCCAAGGTAGTAGATCTAAAAATCAACAGAGAAACAGATTCTCAAATGGAGTTCAGCGAGGTGGTTTTGAGAAAGCCAACGAGTCTGATAGTAAAGTAGAGATGATGCTAAGACAGCTAATGGAGAGTCAGACTAAGTACGCAGCAGATGCTGACGCGAAAATGGATACAATCTACAGGGATCTGAATGGGAAGTTTGAGAGTTTGAACACACACATGAAAGAGCTTGATGCTAAGGTTGCAAGAACTGCTGGACATGCTCAAAGGGAGGAGGGATATCTCCCGGGAAGGACTGATGCCAATCCTAAGTACCAATGCAATGTCGTGACATTGAGGAGTGGTAAGGAGCTGTCATCTGGCCAGAAAAAGCAGTTGAGCGTTGAGGAACTCGTGGAAATTGAAGAGTTGGAAGATGAGATACGCGATATTCGCCGCGCATCGATCGATGCATCTAAGCAACGATCGTTGCCAAGCGAAATCAAGGAACCGGAGGTCGTAACAAAGTCTCCTAGCATCGATCGGTGCGATAAGAGCAACGATCGACACAAGGTGACTGCAGAAAGTTCGGATGCTGAAAACCCAAAACAGTCGGCTGAAAGGGTATACAAGCCTAAGATACCTTATCCCAAGAACCCCAGAAAAGCTAAAAATGATAGGCAGTATGCAAAGTGGAAGGAGTTCATAAAGAAGGTAAAGGTTGAAGTACCTCTGCTAGATTCAATTGAAACCTCCCCCATGATGAAGAGATGCCTTAAGGATGCAATTTCTGGAAAATGGTCTGATGAAGAAAGCATAATGATGCTCAATGAAGTATGTAGTGCAGTGGTTCAAGGCAGAATTCCAGAGAAATTAAAAGATCCGGGCAGTTTCGTATTGGATTGTGCTATCTACAAGGAGAGGTTCGAAAGGTCCCTATGTGATCTTGGCTCCAGTGTAAATCTGATGCCCCTTTCAGTTGCTAAAAGACTAGGGATGACAGATTTTATACCAACTAGGATATCACTGGTTTTGGCAGACAGATCAGTCAGGATTCCCGAAGGAGTAATAGAGGATGTGCCTATAACAGTTGGCAAGTGCGTAATCCCAACTGATTTTGTGGTTCTACAATATGGACAAGAGCCAAAAGACCCATTAATTCTAGGCAGATCTTTCTTAGCAACAGCTGGTGCGATGATTGACTGTCAAGGAGGCAAAATAGTTCTAAATGTGGGAGATCTGAAGATGAGTTTTGACATGAACAAACTGGTAAAGAGACCAACCATCGACGGGCAAACCTTTTATGTGGACACATTGGGTGATTTAGCTGCAGAGTACTTCCATCAATCACATGCTGAGGACCCACTGGAAAGGGCTTTACTGAGTTCTATTTTGGAGTTGGAATACCTACAGGACGAGCCTGCAATGTGTTATACAAGATTGATGGATTCTGTCGAGGTTGCAATGCAAGTAGAAGTGTCTGACGCGGGACTGCAACGATCGACACCATCTAAGCATCGATCGTTGCAAGACGACAGAGACTGGGCAGAAGAAAAGGCTCCGAAAATAGATCTGAAACAACTTCCATCCGGGCTAAGGTACGCTTTTCTTGGACCTAATTCAACATACCCAGTGATTGTTAATGCTAGCCTGAACAACGCAGAACTCACCCTACTGCTAAGCAAGCTGCGCAAGCATCGCAAAGCTCTTGGCTATTCCCTTAATGATATTTCAGGTATCTCACCAGAGCTGTGCATGCACCGGATACATCTTGAGGATGAGTCCAAGCCATCAATCGAACATCAGAGGAGACTTAATCCTAATCTGCAGGAAGTAGTCAAAAAGGAGATTATGAAACTCCTTGACGCTGGAATTATATATCCTATCTCTGATAGTGATTGGGTGAGTCCAGTCCATGTAGTACCAAAGAAGGGTGGTGTTACAGTCGTGAAGAATGAGAAGAACGAGCTGATACCAACTAGGACTGTGACAGGACACAGGATGTGCATAGACTACAGGAAGCTTAATGCTGCTACTAGAAAGGATCATTTTCCTTTACCTTTTATTGACCAGATGCTCGAAAGGTTAGCAAATCATCCTTACTACTGCTTCTTAGATGGCTACTCAGGATTCTTTCAGATTCCCATCCATCCAGAGGATCAGGGAAAGACCACTTTTACTTGTCCATATGGGACTTTTGCTTACCGTAGGATGCCTTTTGGACTCTGCAATGCACCAGCCACTTTCCAGAGATGCATGATGTCCATATTCACAGATATGATTGAGGATTTTATGGAAGTATTCATGGATGATTTCTCAGTATATGGATCATCCTACAATGAATGTCTAGATAATCTGTGTAAGGTTCTGAAAAGATGTGAAGAGAAGCACTTAGTTCTTAACTGGGAGAAGTGTCATTTCATGGTCAGAGATGGCATTGTGCTTGGACATAAAGTGTCCGAAGCAGGAATAGAAGTGGACCGCGCTAAAATCGAGGTGATGACCAACCTGCAGGCACCTGATTCTGTTAAGTCTATTAGAAGCTTTCTTGGACATGCTGGATTCTATAGACGGTTCATCAAGGATTTTAGTAAGATTGCTAGGCCACTAACTGCTTTGCTGTGCAAAGACACCAAATTTGAGTTCACTGCAGATTGTCAAACTGCATTTGAACAGATCAAGCAGGCATTAGTGAGTGCTCCAATAGTTCAGCCACCGGATTGGGATTTGCCTTTCGAAGTAATGTGTGATGCAAGTGATTATGCTGTAGGAGCTGTTCCTGGACAAAAGAAAGATAGAAAGCTTCATGCTATCTATTATGCCAGTAGGACACTGGATGATGCACAAAGAAACTATGCCACTACAGAGAAGGAGTTGCTGGCAGTTGTCTTTGCATTTGAGAAATTTCGCTCTTATCTTGTTGGCTCTAAGGTAATTGTCCACACTGATCATTCAGCACTGAAGTATCTGATGCAGAAGAAGGATGCTAAGCCAAGATTGTTGAGATGGATCCTGTTACTTCAGGAATTTGATATTGAAGTGAGAGATAAGAAAGGGGTTGAGAATGGAGTTGCTGACCATCTTTCGAGGATGCTGGTTGAGGAGGACGTGCCAATTAATGACTATTTGCCTGAAGAAAACGTCAATATGGTTGGGACAATCTGTGAGACAGATTTGGACAGAAATCTGCAGAACTGTCGGATTAATCGCGTTGCGTCGATCGATGCTACGTCAGCGTCGATCGATGCATCTATCGGGACAGCAACGATCGATACATCCGACTGTGACGATCGTTGCAGCGCGGATACAGACGCATAAACTTTCACGATACGTATTGGAAGGCATGAGTTCGAGATTAATGCTGTCGCAACAAATGATCGACCATGGTATGCAGACATAGCCAATTATCTAGCTGCAGAGACTGAACCAGATAATCTGAAAGGTTATGAAAAGAAGAGGTTTTTCAGAGAACTTAGGAGGTACTATTGGGATGAACCTTACCTCTATAAGCATTGTTCAGATGGCCTTTATAGAAATGTGTTGCTGAGTCGGAGGTTCCAGATATCCTTTTCCACTGTCACGGATCAGACTATGCAGGACATTTTGCTACATTTAAGACTGTGTCTAAGGTTTTGCAAGCAGGTTTCTGGTGGCCTACAATGTTCGCTGATACTCACTCCTTTATTTCTCATTGTGATGCCTGCCAGAGGAGAGGGAATCAGCAGGAAGCATGAGATGCCTCAGAATTTCATTCTTGAGGTTGAAGTTTTTGATTGCTGGGGCATAGACTTTATGGGTCCCTTTCCCTCATCTTATGGGAATAAATTCATATTAGTTGCTGTGGATTATGTTTCTAAGTGGGTAGAAGCAATAGCTAGTCCAACCAATGACTCTTCAGTAGTCATTAAGCTGTTTAAATCCATCATATTCCCTAGATTTGGAATACCTCGGATAGTTATTAGTGATGGAGGATCTCACTTTATTAATAAGGTTTTTGAGAAGCTCCTGAAGAAGCATGGAGTGCATCACCGAGTTGCTACTCCTTATCACCCACAGACTAGTGGACAGGTAGAGGTTTCTAACAGACAAATCAAGGAGATCTTGGAAAAGACAGTTGGGAAGACAAGGAAAGATTGGGCAGCTAAGCTTGATGATGCTTTATGGGCCTACAGGACTGCATTTAAAACGCCATTGGGGACTACTCCATTCCATTTGCTGTATGGGAAAGCATGTCATCTGCCAGTAGAACTTGAGCACAAGGCAGCATGGGCTGTAAAACAGATGAACTTTGACCTCAAACCAGCTGCAGAAAGGAGATTGATACAGCTCAATGAGTTGGATGAGATTAGACATTTTGCCTATGAGAACTCAAAGTTGTACAAGGAAAGGACTAAGGCTTATCATGACAAAAAGATTGTCTCCAGACGATTTAAGCCTAACGATCAGGTACTGTTGTACAATTCTCGCTTGCATTTGTTTCCAGGCAAGCTGAAATCAAGATGGTATGGACCCTACACGATCAAAGAAGTGCGTCCATATGGAGCTGTCATTTTAATTGGCAAGGAAGGTAATGAGTTTGATGTTAATGGGCAGAGGGTAAAACACTATTGGGCTAAGGCCGAGATTCCAAGAGGTCAGATTTTGCCTCTGGATGCTGCACCCTCCACTTGAAAATTCCCATCCGTCAGGTCAAGCTATTGACCTTAAACAAGCGCTGGGTGGGAGGCAATCCACCATTAGGTACTGGTGTTTTTCTACTTAATTTTTGGTGTTTTTGTTAGGATTTTACGTCTGTTTTTGTTTCTGGTGAGTTTATGTTTGCAGGTCTCGGTTAAATCGCAGTGCAACGGTCGACGCACCTCTGTGTCGATCGTCACAACACGAAAGGAATCGCATTGCAGCGATCGTTGCGCTCTTGAGCAACGATCGACTATACACGAAAATCGCCATGTAACGGTCGATGCACTTAGTGCAACGATCGATGCTTAGCGACAGAGGTAACCCGACAGACATAATTTCACCTTTTCAATTTTTATTTTCTTTTTACCGATCCTTCGCTGGACACTACTGGGGACAGTGTGTCTTAAGTGTGGGGGAGGTGCTACTGACTTTTGTTTTCTGTTTTCTTAAGAGTCAGTCCATTTTTCAAAAAAAAATTTGTTTTATTGAGTCAAAATTGTTTAAGTAAGAAACTATGATTTTCTGAGAAGATTTACAAGACTTGCAGGAACTTAAGTAACCATTGGGATGAAGTTGCAGGATCTATCTCTGACTATTAGAAAACCCCATCACAGATCAACCTACTGGGAACACCCACATCACTTCAGGTATCAGAGGATCCTTTTACTGACTTCAACCTTAATACTGACTTAGATTTCTCACCTAAGGGCTTGGTATACTTTGTGTCGGATTCCCTTGTTAGTTCTGACACAGCCTGTCAACCTATCCTATTTAGTTCCCTTCTCCCCTTCTGTAAAGTAAAAAAAAAAAATATAATAATAAACTGAGGATGAGTTAGTAACTCCGAAGTGGTCATGGGAATGGTAGCAAACACTATTATCTCTCATGTGATCCATGGAATGTGTCCAAAGTACACCCCATAACGGGAAGAACACTGATAAAAAAAAAAAAATGATACCCAGTGGGGAAAAATCAGTTGTTAAAGAAGGAAAAGAGAAGAAAGGGACTAGAGAAAGATAGTATGGTGGTCTAGAGCTGATAAGGTAAGAATCCATGTGCCCTTTGATCGATACTCCTTAGGTGAGACCGCACTTAAATACTTGCAGAAGTCAGTAGGGAGAATTTGAATGCTTGAATGTGATTGTGGAGTTTACCTAGGACAGTTGCTAAGTGTGGGGGAAGTACATTGTGATCTGGATATCCTGTGATTGATTCTTGCAGTGGTTTACTAAGGGGAATCTGAGTATTGTAGCTTCTAGGATGAAATGAGTTTCTGAAGAGTTTTCAAACCTCTTCACCATGTTTTAGTTCTCTGTTTTGCTTGAGGGCAAGCAAAGGCTAAGTGTGGGGGAGTTGATATATCATGGTTTTTACCCAGTTTAGACCATGATATAGTTGTGTTTTTAGTGTCTTTTGTATTCGTTTAGAGTCTTTTACAGGTTTAATCAAGTTTGGAGCTAATTGGAGATATTTGGAGCATTTTGGGACTTTTGGGACGTTTTGGCCGAGAGCTTAAGTCACTGTCCGATTTATTGATCATGCATCGACCGACACACCTTGTGCATCGGTCGACACACTAGCGAGATGGGCCGTACACGTCGGTTTAATGAAGATATGAAGATTTGTAAAGAAGCCCAAGATAGTTCCAGTATTTACACAGAAGCCCCATCCGAGATTATACCTATATATACTAGTTTTTGGTGTTTATTTTACCTACGCTTGGATACTAATAGCTAAGAGATTTCTAGAGCTTTTGGGGCTGATCTATTTCCTGTATTCACTTATTTTGGAGAAGATTTCGAACCCCTTTATCTATTTAATTTCTTATATGCAATCTATTATTTCTTTGATTATGTTTTCATTAATCATGTCTGAGTAGATCCATAGTTGAGTTTAGGGTTTCTCACATAGGATTTCATGACTTGCTAGACTTGTTCAATTTCAGTTAAGGATTCAAACTATATCTGTTCTTCAATTTAAATGTGCTTAAAGCTAGTTCTAACCTGATCAATTAGAATCTAGATCTTAGGTTGCTAAATACGTCACGGAAGTGGGGTTTAGGAATCTGAACTAATTAAATTGGGCAATTAAACTTTGCGCAAACGGAAGTTTGGTTTAGGATAATTGTGAACATATCAAACTTGGGATTAATGCTAGTTTAATCTGTTAGTTCTCACAAACGAAAGTTTGGTTTGCTGCACTTAGACTTAGAGAATTATCGCAAAGGAATTTGGTTAATTCTATATCTGTGTTTTGAGTTCTAGAACTGTGCTTAATTAGATCCTTGCTGAATGAACTGTCTGCTTGTCTGATTTCCTGAGAATACCCTAGGCTTGACGCTTTTAGTTTATTGTTTCACAACCGTTAATCTCTGCTACTGTTTACTTTCTTGCTTCGCAATTTATTTACTTCACCATCTGCTTATTTCTAGTATTAATCTCTACGTTTCTGTTTCTATTGAGACCAAGTGTCCCTGTGGATTCGATAGTCCTATATACTACTTTGACATTGCTGTTCACTTGCAGTTTAGAATAGGGTAAAACTTTGAGCCTATCATTTTGTCCCAAGTGGTTTTCCATATCAAGGTTTTTAATGAGGTGTTGCCATGATCATTCCAAGTTCAGTCTTTAGGGTGATTCCAAAGTCTGAACTTGAGGGGGAGTATTGATCATGGAAGAGAATCCTGAGTTTGTGTGTTGTTGACAGTGTCGGCGACATGGATATACAGAAAAGAATTCTGAACTACATGTGTTGTTGACAGTGTCGGCGACATGGATATACAGAAAAGAATTCTGAACTACTTGTGTTGTTGACAGTGTCGGCGACATGGAGTCTTGACAGGCTGTCTATTTTGTCTTGTATCAAATTAGGTCTAGACTTGGTTCTTTTGTATCCTTTAAAAGGCCTTGCAGCCACCAATGAAAAAAAAATAGACTTTGGGAAATTATTCTCCCCAATTTTCTCTTGTTCAAACTCTCTCATTTCCCAAATCTCTCAAGCTTAATCTCTCAAAATCTATCAACTGGAGTTGTTCGTTGGTGTTTAGCATGAACTTTTCACGTCCAATGTTGGCTGCGAAATTCTGGGCTTCAATAATGGAGGTCGTAGGGAGGACACGGATAAGGAAACGGTGGCCCGTCAACTTGAAGGTGGTTGAGCTCCTGGCTACCTTGAATGATTCAAAGATGAAGATGGCGCCTTCTCACACGTCTCGCGGAACTGTGTGGCACGGCCTTGAATCACCGATGTTGATTCTCAACTCGGTCTATCCTAAGATAGCAAGAGTTTTAGGGTTTTTCTCAAGGGATTCTAAAAGAGGATTTAAAGAACACGGTGAGAATATGGAAATTAGGGTTTCGCTTTAGGTTTCCGAGATGGAATAAAGCGGCAAGAAAAGTGCTTAAGTCGCCGGAGAGAAATTAGGTCAAATCGGTTCGCTAAAGTCTCTCAGGCAATTGTATTATGAAAGCGTGTCCTTTATTCAATGATGGGATCCTCTTTTATAGGTTTTACAAAGTCGGTTAAAATAAAGTAAAAATGAGCTTAAAACGAATCTTTCCTAATATCTCGGCTCGAATATATCACCTATCTTGGCGCGTCCCTTCACTCGCGCCGCTTTCCTTATTCTTCATCCGCCTTTGTAACCATAATTTAATCGGGACATTAAGCCGAATTAGGTCACCGTTTCTTGGACCTCAAATCGACTTTCCTTATTAGGCCGACCTAAATTCCTGAATGGGCCTTTTGGGAAAGGTGCTAACCTTGACTCCAACAATAAGCTCACCCCCCCCCCCCAGTGCGGCGATTCGAATTTATTCGGGTCGGTCGGTACTAGGAGAATGCGTTGGTTTAAGAAGTGATTTTGGTTGGTCCTGGTCTTAGATTTGAGTAGGTTGATTTAAACCGGCTTCGATCTTATTCGCCTGGATGAAAATTGGATTGATTAGCGGTTGAACCGGTTTACTGGTGCGAGGAACGAGGCGTCGCATAGGTAATTATTACCTCGAGTACGACGCCATCATTTTCCATTATATATGGTTCACTCTCGCTTCTCATTTCCTCATTTCTGCTCAAGCGAAGAAGTAAAAAGGTAATTTCTTACTCTTCACCGGTTTTATTTTCCGATTTGCTTTTCCGCCATAGCTCAGCCGTACTCTTTAGGATTTTAGATCAAACCAATCCTCTATCGCCGCGTTCTTCATCTGTTCTTCGGTAGTTATGTCTTTGGTCCGTTGTTCGGGAAACAAGGATAAAGAAATTGTTACCGTCTCGTCTGAGGATGATTCGTCAAGTCGTCACGGCGCTTCATCTGGTTCGTCATCTGCTAGCACCTCTTCCGACCTGAGAGATCATCCTGGTTATCACGCGGTTGAGGATCTTAGACGTCGTCGCGATTTATCATGACAAACTGGTGCCGCGGAAAGTTCCGGTCGGGAAGACTTTGTAATTCCCCAGCTTCGGGATTCAGATTCTGAGAAGCCTGATGAAGACGTCGACATTGAAGGAAGCGATTCCGACATTGACGGCGACGATGCACCATCTGTTGGATTGTCGGCTGCTCCGAAGGAGATGTACGGTAATGTTTTTTAGACTCGCTCTACTCTGAAGACGGTGACTGCCACGCTCCAGGAATGTGGAGCGGATCCAGGGATCAAATTTCTTATTCCCGTCCCGCTTGACCAACCTTGGAACCCTCCAGCCGGCTATATGACCTTGTATGAGTCTTTTTTTATTAACACCGATACTGCGGGCTGCCGTCTTTGGTTGCCGCTGCCTGATCTGCTCGTCTCCTACTGTCATCGTCGTGAGATTGCCATTTCCCAACTTTCGGCTGTAGCGGTTCGTCATATGGTAGGTCTCCTCGTGTTAGGGGCCGAGGCCGACATAACAATCACTTTCGGAATATTCGAGGAGATGACTTCAATAAATCCCATGACAAATACCAGTCCTGGGTGCTTTGCAGTTAAACTGAAGAGGAATCATGGCGTAGTTACGAATTGTTGGAATTGTGTCCAGTAATCTCGGTACTGTCTCTAGAAAGTAAGAGTATGTCAATGATCAGACATAAGTCATATAATACTGGGGGTCATGATGGCTTGCTAGAGTCCGCTCATGATCTATAAGTCTTGGACTTATTGCCTTTATTATATGATCCCATATGGGTCACACGCCTAAGCTAACAGGAAAATATGTAGGAACGGCTTAGCAGAAGTACGGTAAAAGTGCCAGGCATTTGTCGTACTTAGAGAGAGATTAATGGGTCTGATTAAATCCAAGGGATTTAATCAGATTGGTATTTGGGCCCAAAAGCCCAAAAGGAACTAGACAAGTTTTATAATTAAAACTTAAGTCTGTGTCTCCTTCTAACCCGAGCCCCTCTGCGATTTCTCTCTCTCTCCCTGCGCCTCCTCTCTCTTGGTCTAGCAGCCTTCTTCCTGCTTGGTGTGCGTGTGTGAACCTCTGGAGGAGTTATCACTTGGTGGCTCTGCTGATCTCTGACCATACCTTCTCTTTCCGCTGCATAAACAGGTATAAGGTGAGATCCATTATGTTTCTAATCAAGAGAACCTAGATCTGCATGTTTAGGACAGTTGAATCTGAGAATTGAATCTGGATTAACACCAAACATTCCTTCAGTGGTATCAGAGCTATTGGTTCTGTTAGGTTTTCTTGTTTAGATTCATGTTTTAGGTTGTTTAGAAGTGTTTTGAATCTGAGATTGCTTGAATCTGATTTGTAAAACACTTAAGAAACAAATTAAAACCTAAAAACCCTAACTATGAAATCGCATGGACCAAAACTTGGCTTGGTATGCGTCGGCCGATGGTTATTGATGCATGGATCGATCATGGATCGATCGCATGATCATGACCGATCGATCGCGTGCGTGATGATGGCCGATCGATCGCTTGCGTGCAAGGATGAAGCAAGCGGATCGATTGGATCCGACCAACCATCGTCCCGCTCTCGACCCGACGATCGACCGTGAGGCGCAAGCATCGCATGGATCCGCAAGGCAGATCGCATGGATCGCGTCGTGCGTCTCGGCCCGCGATCGTCCCGTCCCGTCCCGATCACAACCAAGCACGTCCCGATCGTGAGGCACGGCCGTCCCGATCGCGTGTGTTGCTCACGGCCATCCCAACACGTGACCTAATTGGTCGGTTCGGTTTGGCTCGAGCTTGGTTCGGTTTGGTTTGTGGTGGTTCGGTTTAAAACTGATTAAAAATTAAACGTCACGGTTTAATAAACAGACTTAATAAATTTATTAAGTTCTGGTTAAACCGGGATAAGAAATCCAATGTCGAAATAATTATTGGATTTTGTGCCTAAACCAGGATTTTCTAATTTGATTTGGTTGGACCAAATAAATTGAGAAAATCCGGTTTAGTAAATAACCGGTTGACAATTGTGGTCATCGTAGTAATTAATTTTGGTTAGACCAATTTTAATGAACCAGACCGGTTATGTCATTTAATTGGACAATTGGGTTATGTCTAAGACATGGACCAATTCTTGGGCCTCGGGCCAAGAAGTTAAAACAATTGGGCCAATTATTTGAGTCTTTATTCAGATTTAATTTAAAATTTATTTTATATAATTATAAATCGATTTTAAATTAAAGTTTCCGAAATTTTGAAATTAGAAAGTTTCTTAAAATAGAAGTTTCTAGATTTGCATGTTTTGGATTTTAAGAAATTTCTAAAGTTAGAAAGTTTCCGGTTTTAGAAAGTTTCCAATTTTAGAAAGTTTCCAAAATTAGTAGGTTTCCCAAAATGGAAAGTTTCCCAAAATAGTAATCTTCTATTTTGGGATGATATTTTAATAAACCTACAAACCTCAAATAATATCAAGCGTTGGATGTCTTGTCCAGTCTATGTCAGCTGTCGAAGCCCATTCAATTGTATTCATGGCCTTACAGTGTGAGGGTGTCTACTTTTGCGTGGATAAGACTGTTTGTGATTCATAAATGTCATTGGGAGTCCCAGACATTAATGATTACATGACTGTATAGTCTGGTTTTCTTGACTAGGCCATCGGGAGTCCCGGGCCTTGAGACATCAGAGTGGATTGGGCCTCGGGCCCAGATTCACAACCAAGAGTTATATCACGGATATAATTAGCCGACAAAGGGCTTACCGATATAAGCTAAGGTTGGGTGACGGCCAGTGGCCCACTTTGATCTTAGTTATATGTGGGTCTTGGAATCATTATATTCTATTGAGGGTAACTTATGTTATTGAATATAATGCGTGATTAATCATATTAAATTTAATACGAGATTAATCATATTGAACATATTAACTAAAATCCTTTTTATCTTATATATTTCAGCTATGACTAGTACAAGCACTCAAAACACATTCTCAATCCGGTCTGTTCTCGAGAAGGAGAAGCTGACTGGAACGAACTTCCTGACGTGGTCAAGGAACTTGAGGCTGGTCCTCAAGCAGGAGAAGAAGGATTATGTCCTTCGTGATCCCCTCCCCGAGAGGCCTCCTAACAATGCCGCCAGGACTCTGCATAATGCTTGGGAAAAGCATTCGTCAGATGAAAATGATGTCTATTGCCTGATGTTGGCGACAATGACTGCTGAGCTGCAAATGCAGTTCGAGAGTGTGTTGTCACCCATCGAGATAATGGCAAGCCTGAAATCGCTTTTTCAGGAGCAAGCAAGGACTGAGAGGTTTCAGACAGTTAAGAACCTCTTAGACTGTAAGTTGGCTGCAAATGCGGCAGTGAGTCCTCATGTCTTGAAGATGATGGGTTATCTCGATCATCTTCAGAAACTCGACTGCCCTATCAGCCAGGAACTTGCCTGCGACATCGTTCTGCAGTCTTTACCTGCAAGCTATGATCAGTTCATTCTGAACTTTAATATGCATGGCTTGAGTAAGACATTGCCTGAGCTTCACGGAATGCTCAAGACTGCAGAGCCCAACTTGAGGAAAACCACCAAGGACCCTAATGTGCTTATGGTGCAAAAGGGCAAGGGGTTTAAGAAATCCTCTGCCAAGGACAAGGGAAAGGCTAAGGCTGTCCAAGTCTCGGACAAGGACACGCCAAAGCCCAAGCCCAAATCCAAGGCTGGGCCTACTGACATCTGCAGGTTCTGTAAAGAACCAGGGCATTGGAGGAGAGAATGTAAGAAATTCCAAGAAGGTCTAAAGGAATTAAAGAAGAAGACTCTCGAGACTTCTTCATCAGGTATTTTTGTTATAGAAGTTAATACAACTACTTCTGATAATACCTCATGGGTTATGGATACTGGTTGTGGGGCTCATATTTGTACTAATATGCAGGCACTCAGCAACAGTAGAAGGCTGAAGCAAGGACAAGTGGAGCTACGAGTTGGGAATGGAGCGAAAGTTCCAGCACTAGCTGTAGGCACATACTTGTTGTCTTTACCTTCGGGATTGGTTTTAGAACTCAATAATTGTTATTTTGTACCTGCTATAAGCAGGAATATTATTTCAATTTCTTTGTTGGATTTGGAAGGTTATGATTTTTCAGTTAAGAATAAATTATGTTCCTTCAATCGCAACAATTTGTTCTATGGTTGTGCCCCTCTTACGAATGAGCTTTACATACTTGATCAATCCGCGCCAATTTATAACATTGATACCAAACGGTTCAAACCTAATGAGGAGAACCGAACGTTTCTATGGCATTGTCGTTTAGGGCACATCAGCGAGAAACGCATCAAGAGGCTCCATTCGAATGGACTTCTTGGCTCATTTGACTTTGAGTCATGTGAGAAATGCGAATCCTGCATGATGGGCAAAATGACACGGGCCCCCTTTAATAAACCTAACGAGAGGGCCAGTGACTTATTGGGCCTGATACACACTGACGTGTGTGGCCCAATGTCCACAAATGCAAGAGGAAACTATCAGTACTTCATTACCTTCACTGATGATTTCAGTAGGTATGGATATGTTTATTTAATGAAACATAAGTCTGAATCTTTTGAGAAGTTCAGAGAATTTCAAAATGAAGTACAGAACCAACTTGGCAAAAGCATTAAGGCTCTTCGGTCCGACCGAGGAGGAGAATACTTAAGCCAAGAATTCAGTGATCATCTAAGAGAGTGTGGGATCGTATCCCAACTCAATCCTCCCGGAACACCTCAATGGAATGGTGTGTCTGAGAGGAGAAATCGGACCTTATTGGATATGGTTCGATCTATGATGAGTCACACAGACCTTCCAATATCCCTTTGGGGATATGCTCTGCTAACAGCAGTGTTCACTCTAAATAGAGCGCCATCGAAAGCAGTAGCAAAGACACCATATGAATTATGGACTGGAGTGGCTCCAGTGCTGTCTTATCTTAGAATTTGGGGTTGTGAAGCCTATGTCAAGAGATTAATCTCAGACAAGCTTACACCAAAGTCTGATAAATGCTACTTCATTGGTTATCCGAAGGAAACCAAGGCTTATTACTTCTATCTACGTTCCGAGAACAAGATCTTTGTTGCCCGGGATTGTAACTTTCTTGAGAGGGAGTTTCTCTCTAAGAAAGACAGTGGGAGTAAGGTACTGCTTGAAGAAATTCAAGATGAACAGGATACTGCTCAACCTAATGAGGAAGAGCAGCAGGAGGACCTACAAGAAATTGTAGAGCCTGAACCTGTAGTACCTAAAGTTCGAAGATCCGGGAGGATCCGTCACGAACCCGAGAGATATCAAGGATTCCTCGTGACTAACTGTCATGATCTTCTGATCATTGATGGTGATGAACCATCGAACTTCAATCAAGCCATGATGGGCCCAGATTCCTCTAAGTGGCGTAAGGCCACTGATTCCGAAATGGACTCCATGTCGGTCAACCAAGTGTTTTCGTTGGTTGACTTACCCGCTGGTGTAAAAGCCATCGAGTGCAAATGGATCTTCAAGAAGAAGATTGACGTGGATGGAAATGTCCAGATTTATAAAGCCAGGTTGGTGGCAAAAGGTTTCAGACAAGTTCACGGTGTGGATTACGATGAAACCTATTCCCCAGTGGCTATGATGAAATCTATTCGGATTCTACTAGCAACTGCAGCTTTTCATGATTATGAAATTTGGCAGATGGACGTGAAAACCGCCTTCCTGAATGGAATTCTGGAAGAGGATGTGTATATGACACAACCTGACGGTTACATAGATCCAAAGAATGCTGGGAAAGTATGCAAACTTCATAAATCCATTTATGGATTGAAGCAAGCATCGAGGAGCTGGAATCTTCGTTTTGATGAAGCGATCAAGCAATTTGACTTCATCAGAAACGAAGAAGAACAATGCGTGTATAAGAAAACTAGTGGGAGCAAGATAGTATTTCTTATTCTGTATGTTGATGACATACTGCTTCTCGGAAACGACGTTCCAATGCTGAAGTCGGTAAAGGACTGGCTTGGAAGTTGTTTTTCCATGAAAGACATGGGTGAGGCCGCATACGTTCTTGGAATCAGGATCTACCGGGATAGATCTAGAAGGCTGATAGGCTTGTGTCAAGATTCATACATTGACAAAGTCCTACAAAGATTCAGCATGAAAGATTCCAAGAAGGGCTTCACGCCAATGGTACATGGCACAACGCTAAGCAAGAAGCAGAGCCCTACGACGGCTGCTGAGCTTG
This sequence comes from Orychophragmus violaceus, assembly GCA_030180135.1. Taxonomy (NCBI): domain Eukaryota; kingdom Viridiplantae; phylum Streptophyta; class Magnoliopsida; order Brassicales; family Brassicaceae; genus Orychophragmus; species Orychophragmus violaceus. Next base: position 38,776,530 of record CM058231.1, on the reverse strand, counting down.
AGCGCATGAAGAATATTCCTTATGCATCTGCAATAGGATCTATCATGTATGCCATGATCTGTACTCGTCCTGATGTTGCTTATGCATTGAGCATGACAAGTAGATACCAGTCAAATCCAGGTGAAAACCATTGGATTGCCGTCAAGAACATCCTGAAGTATCTAAGACATACTAAGGACAAGTTCTTGGTATACGGTGGAAGTGATGTGCTTAAAGTCAGTGGATTCACGGACGCAAGTTTCCAAACAGACTAAGATGATTTCCGGTCACAGTCCGGTTATATCTTTTGTCTGAATGGCGGTGCAATCAGTTGGAGAAGCTCCAAGCAAGACACCGTTGCTGATTCCACTACAGAAGCTGAATATATCGCCGCTTCAGAAGCTGCGAAGGAAGATGTTTGGATACGAAAGTTCATTATTGAACTAGGTGTGATACCGAATGCGGCTGAGCCTCTGGCACTGTTTTGTGACAACAATGGTGCTATAGCTCAGGCAAAGGAACCAAGATCACATCAGAAATCCAAGCATGTTCTAAGAATATTTCACTTGATACGTGACATCATTAATAGAAAGGAAGTCAAGATCAGCCGAGTTCAAACTGATGATAACGTCGCTTATCCGTTGACAAAGCCACTCCCAAGGCCTAAGCTCGAGTTCCTGACTAAAGCTGTAGGCATTAGAAACATTGAAATGTAATCTAAATTTGAGTGGGAGTTTGAGGGCTTTATTTAGTTATTGATATGTTCTTGTAAAACATTTTCTTATGTTTAATGAAATTATTATTTCAAGATTATTTTAACTGTGATGAAATAATCGTTCCAAAGTGATATGAACCATTTTATAGGTCATCGAAGTAAGTGACTTGATCTTGAGTTATCAAAGTCATTTAGCTTGATCATGAGACCCTATATTTGATAGATGGCTTATATCATCCTGTCCCTAGTCGAAGGTTGTTGAGATTGGAACACCAACAACCGTGTGAGACTAGATTGGTATGTGACTTATGACAAAGTCTCAGTGTGTCATAGATGCGCGGCATCAAAGTCAGTACATAGGTGTATGTAGGGTACATACGACCGGACAAGACCCGATTATAAGAACTCTTCAGGATATTTATATCTGTGTCATAAGAGATTCTTACTACGACTATAGAGTATAGTCCTTAGACCTGAGTTCGCATGCATGTAACTGCACATGAACTGATGCGCTTTGATCATTGTCTAACGCTGTCGTTATGCGATAGTTATAAGGACCTTGGTTGGGTGTATTACGAAATGAGTAGTTTACAGTGATGGAACAAGAAGGGATTTGTCCCTCCAATATAAATGGAGTGAATATCTCTAGGCCAATCGGAGATTTGAATACTGGAAAATGCATGGCCATGCTCAAACGGACTGTCCCGAGTCGTTTGGATTGTCAGTATCGAATCAGAGTCCGATGAACAAGATTAGGCTTTATAAGGATGACACTAATCTTGCCTTATGACTAATCGAGATATTGAGACAAAAGGATTATGAATACAGAGATTCCAGTACAAGTGGGAGATTGTTGGAATTGTGTCCAGTAATCTCGGTACTGTCTCTAGAAAGTAAGAGTATGTCAATAATCAGACATAAGTCATATAATACTGGGGATCATGATGGCTTGCTAGAGTCCGCTCATGATCTATAAGTCTTGGACTTATTGCCTTTATTATATGATCCCATATGGGTCACACGCCTAAGCTAACAGGAAAATATGTAGGAACGGCTTAGCAGAAGTACGGTAAAAGTGCCAGGCATTTGTCGTACTTAGAGAGAGATTAATGGGTCTGATTAAATCCAAGGGATTTAATCAGATTGGTATTTGGGCCCAAAAGCCCAAAAGGAACTAGACAAGTTTTATAATTAAAACTTAAGTCTGTGTCTCCTTCTAACCCGAGCCCCTCTGCGATTTCTCTCTCTCTCCCTGCGCCTCCTCTCTCTTGGTCTAGCAGCCTTCTTCCTGCTTGGTGTGCGTGTGTGAACCTCTGGAGGAGTTATCACTTGGTGGCTCTGCTGATCTCTGACCATACCTTCTCTTTCCGCTGCATAAACAGGTATAAGGTGAGATCCATTATGTTTCTAATCAAGAGAACCTAGATCTGCATGTTTAGGACTGTTGAATCTGAGAATTGAATCTGGATTAACACCAAACATTCCTTCACGAATGCGCCGAAAATAAGATTCGCGTTTGGCAGCGATACTACTTCTACGCAGAGATAACTCCTCTGGTCATTCCCGAGAAGCATAAAGAGATCATCAGAGCGACTTGGAATACGAATTTTGGTAGATATCGTTCTAAGTTTGTTGTACGTTGATGCGGATGATTTACTTAATTTTTCTCTTACTTTTGCAGTGCATCATCCGTTTCTCAAGCCTTACCCGAACAATTTATTTCCTATTGTCGAGACTATCCAAGCTCTAAGTCTTCACAAGTGGTCGGACATAACTCAGGAGTGCATCAATCGATCTCTTTCGCGGATTTCCAAAGGTATGACTCGTTTCTCGGCTCACGCTATTGAGCTTTTGTTCTGAGTCCTAATTTACCTTTCTTTTGATCTTGCAGTTAAGTGGGCCACCACAAAAAAGGTTACTCCAGCCGAGTTAGAGAAGCCGAGGATGGGAAAAGTGAAGAAGATTGTATCAGTTGATTACTCAGAAGATCACGTCCAACCCTCAAGGTGATGGCGGACCGACAATCGCTACTGGTGAGAAGTCGGCCACTCCTCAGGTCATTGTGACTGCTAAGTCGAATATGGCGGCTCCAGCTGAAAAGGTTCCACCCAAGACTCAGCCCAAAAAGAGGGCGGCTGACGAAAGGCTAGGTCAAGAGAACCCGGCTAAGAAGGCTGTTGTGGCAAGTAAGCCTGTCAAAGACGCTTCTGCTAACAAGGCGGTTGCCGACAAGTCCGGTAAGACCAAAAATCCGTGGAAATGGTTTTATGAGGAGAAGGGAGACGTCTCTGACGCTAAGTCTGGTAGAACGAAGCCCTTTGTATCTCGCAAAGAGATCATCTTGGTTCGTCCTCGCGGTCCGCTGAAAGATGGGGATACTCGGCCTTCGATTCACAACTTCGCCTACCAGTACAAGAGTGAATTTCCTTTAATCGATAATCCCCGAGCATGTTTTGATATGCTTACCTGTGTTAGAGGGAATGAGTCGGACTGGCCGACTTTGCAAGAGCTTCCCCATTCTGATGCGATCCTCAAACTGAAGCAAGTCGAGGTCGCAGTAAGTTTTTCTCACTTTTCTATCGATTCGTCTTTCTGAGGAGGAGTTGACTCGTTCGGTTCTGACAAAGATTCCCCATTTCAGATGATCGCGGCGTCGAACCGCGTGGCCCTTGAAAGTTCTTGGGGTCCTCAGAAGTTGGCTGACGCGATGACCAAGCGAGATGAACTTCTTAAGAAGGCGAAGGAAGAGAAGGAAGCTCTTGAAGCGAGTAACTCGGAGCTTAAGAATAAGCTTCGTGATGTGGAGGAAAGACTTCGCCGAGCCGATGAAAAGGCCAAAGCTGATCTCCTTACTTTCCAGTCGGAGTGAAGAAATCAACAACAGTTCTGTGCTGAGTTGGTCCGGAAGGAAAGGGACCGTGTTGATGCCGCGACAAGGGCGAAGGCGCAGTCTCACTTTGATCTTTTCCAACGTTACATTAAGGATCAGGAAAATGCTACTGCACTACAGATTGAGCTAGGTCAGGTTTCTGGCCTTAGAAAATGCTGGCTGAAACTGAGCGGAGAAGGCATCCCGATTCCGAATTCGGTTTTAGATCAAGTCGCGGCTGATGAAATTTCGATCAACGCCAAAATTGACAAGTTGGACGTTGTGACAAAAGAGGAGCTGATGTTTGTGCTTTCGCCAAATCGCCATCCTCTCTTGAGCCTTTTCCGTGACTCACCACCCCGTATCCCGAGGGACATTGACGAGTTTGGAACTAATCGCGGAGTGATCCCGGAGGTGGTTCCTGCTAGTCTTGTTCAGTCAGTTAGCTCGGATGTCGCGGCTTTAGATGGCGTGTCTACAGCGCAGGATGAAAACATTAAGGCAAGCGAAGCCGACAAAGTTAATGAACCAGAGAAATCGCTAGCTAGGGACGAATGACTTTTATAATTTTTGTATATCGGTTCTATGTAAGATTTATTTTGGTCTGTAAGACTGGTCCTCCGTTCGAGGGAAGTATTTAAATGAATTATTTTTGCAGTATAATCGGTCTTATTCATTTTTAATACGTTTTAATTGAATCAAATTGAATAGCGATCAGAGCGTTTTATCGTAGGACTGTTATTTCGTTCTGCTAGTCTTTTAGAATTTGCGAGACTTATGAGTGCTTGGCTTGTGTCCAAAGGCCAGGCGAATGTGCGAGGCTTAAGTGCTCAGCTTATTTATTATCGCCCACCACAGAGGACGTACGGGTACAAGCCCGGTTTTTCAGTGCGAGACGGATCTCGGCTTTTCCTTACCACGATGTGCACCTCGTGTGCAAGAAAGACCACACTCCTGGCCATGGAGTGTGATGCTAATGGTGCAAGTCTTACTGGATGCTCGGCTTAAAGTCAAGGCGTGTATTGCTCGACTTTTGCGAACTAAGGAGCTCGGCTTATCGCAAGTTGTTAACTCGGCTTTTGCGAACTGAGAAGCTCGGCTTTCGTTTCGCAAGTGAGAACTCGGCTTTAATTTGCGAGTAAGAACTCGGCTTTAATTTGCGAGTGAGAACTCGGCTTTAATTTGCGAGTGAGAACTCGGCTTTAATTTGCGAGTGAGAACTCGGCTTTGATTTGCGAGTGAGAACCCGGCTTTAATTTGCGAGTGAGAACTCGTCTTTAATTTGCGAGTGAGAACTCGGCTTTAATTTGCGAGTGAAAACTCGGCTTTAATGCGAGTTAAGATTCGTCTTTGCGAGTTAGGATTCGGCTTTGAACGCGAGTTAGGACTCAGCTTTGATTGCGAGTTAGGACTCGTCTTTGATTGTGAGTTAGGACTCGGCTTTGATTGCGAGTTAGGACTCGGCTTTGCGGGCTTTTAACTCGGCATAGGCTGCAAAACGAAGATTTTACTAGAGATTTGTGACTGTGCCGATGAAGGCTGCCTACGTATCTTCCAAGGAAGAATCAAGTCACTCGTAGTTCATACATAGAATTTTTTTTTCTTGTGCCTATAAGTATTCTTTCAGGCTTGCTGAATTCCACGAACGCGGCAAAGCTTTGCCTTTCATTGACTCGAGATCGTAAACGCCGGGTTTGACTACTTTTGTTATCTTGTAGGGTCCTTCTCATTTTGCGCCGAGTTTGCCCGCTCTCCATTCTTTGGTGTTCTCATAGACTTTTTGAAGTACATAATTGCCGACTTGAAAGTGTCGCTCTTTGACCTTCTGGTTATTGTATCGAGTTGCGAGCTGCTGGTAGTTTTGGATGTGGAGCAGAGCCTGATCTCGTTCTTCCTCTATTGTATTGAGGGCTTGGATCAGCATCTTCTCGTTGATCTCGCTATGTTGTGGCATAAGAGATCGGCGGAGAGTATAGATGTTCGCCTCTGCCGGGACCATTGCTCCACGCCGAAGGCTAAGGAAAACGGAGTGGCCCAGTTGCGCGGCGAGGAGTTGTTCTATGCGACCAAAGGACTCCATCCAACTCGTCAGCCCAAACTCCTTTATTGCTTTCAAGACGTTTTTTGATGCCGGCAATGATAGTTTTGTTTGTGGCTTCGGCTTGTCCGTTTCCCTGAGGATATCTTGGTGTCGACTTGCTGAGCCGTATGTCCCACTTTTTGAAGAACCCTTCAAACAGGTTTGATGTGAATTGCGATCAGTTGTCTGTGACGATCTCGTAGGGCAATCCATATCGGCATATAATGTATTTCCAGACGAAGTTCTGAACTTGGACGTCGTGGATTGCTATGTATGCTTTGGCTTCGACCCACATAGTCGGTCATGATCAGCAAGAAGCGCCTTTGATTGGATAGTGGCAACGGCCCAACGATGTCCATTGCCCATCTCATAAATGGGCAAGCCGAGGTGGATGTGGTGAGTAGCTCTGTAGGTCGATGTATGAATGGTGCATGTCGTTGACACTTCTCATACTTGTTGGAATATGTCTCGCAATCGGCGACCATAGTCGGCCAATAGTGACCGTTTAGCTTAATTTTCAGAGCAAGGGACCGGCCTCCCGAATGGTTCCCACAAGCTCCTGCATGTGTCTCTTCGAGTACTCGGCGGATTTCGTCTCCGGATATGCATCTAAGGAGGAATTAATTGGCTGAATATTTGTAAAGGGCAACGTCGTACATTGTATACCGCGCACTCTTGACTTTAAGTCGGCGTGCCGCCCATTTGTCCTCGGGAAGTTTTCCATCTGTCAAGTACGCTCTTATATCTTGTCGTCAATCCTCATCGTCGTCTGTTAGTAGTGCAATGAGGTCGGTGGACTTTGCATGACTACCGTGATACAAATTGACTTGGCCATCTTGTTGGATTATGTGAACAACATCATTGGAAGTAGATTCCTCGTGATTGTTTTCAGGTGGCGGGATGCTTGGTTCGCGAATTGTTTCCACTGGGATTCGTCGACAGAGATCGGGATTTGATGCCAGAGATGTGAGTGCATCCGCTGGGGCATTCTCTTTCCTCGGTATCTTGACTATATCAAAGAACTCGAAGGAGCAGGTAAGTTCTAATGCCGCCTTGCGATAGGCTTCCATTCGCTCATTTTTAGCCTCGTAATCTCCGTTAATCTGGTTCGCCACGAGCATGGAGTCGCAATGGGGCTGGAGATGTCGTACTCCGATTTCTCTAGCTAGTATGAGGCCGGCCAACAAAGCCTCGTACTCGGCTGTATTGTTAGATGCCGTGAAACCCAGTTTGAACGATTGCTCTATTACTTCGCCGGTGGGTGATATGAGTCGTACTCCTACCCCGGCTCCACGTTTTTATGAAGCACCGTCAATGAATAGCTTCCAATTTTTGTCTTCTATCTGAGTATCGACATTCAATTCAGGTGACAATTCAACAAGGAAGTCGGCTATTACCTAAGATTTGGCGGTCGTTCTGTTTCTGTAATCGATGTCATACTCGCTGAGTTCAACTGCCCACTTTTCCAGACGGCCGGATTGCCTTGGACTATGTAAAATCGTCCGAACAGGCTGGCTGCTTAACACGGCTATCGAGTGAGATTGGAAGTAGGGGCGCAGTTTGCTGGCTGAGATGACGACCGCGAGAGCCAGTTTTTACATTGCTGGATATCTTTTCACCGTTCATCGTCTTACTTACATAGAAGATTGGTTTCTGTTCACCTCGATCTTCTCTTACTAAGACCCCAGTGACTGCCATCGTGGAGACCGCGATGTATAAGAAAAGAGTCTCACCGTTCTCAGGTTTTGATAGTATTGGCGGGTTTGACAAGTAGTCTTTGAGTTGAATGAATGCCTCTTGACACTTATCGTCCCATATAAACCTATTGTTCCCCCGGAGGAGTTCATAGAAAGGCAGGCATTTATCCGTCGAACGAGATATGAATCTGTTCAGGGCGGCTATGCGACCGGTTAGACGTTGTACCTCTCGTGTGTTCTTGGGAGATGGTAAGTCGATTACTGCTGAGATCTGCTTTGGATTAGCTTCTATCTCTCTTTGGGTGACCACATATCCGAAGAACTCTCCTGATGTTACGCCGAATATACATTTTGTCGGGTTAAGCTTCATCCCATATTGGTTGAGGATACTGAAACATTCCTTCAAGTGTCTGACATGTTGATATGCGACTAAAGACTTAACCAGCATATCGTCAATGTATACTTCCATCGTCGTGCCGAGCTGAGCCGCGAACATCCGGTTGACTAGTCGTTGATACGTAGCTTCGGCGTTCTTAAGGCCGAATGGAATAACCCTGTAACAATAGGTGTCGCGTTCTGTTATGAATGTCATCTTCTCCCGATCGTCTGGGTTCATGATAATTTGATTGTTTCTTGAGAACGCGTCCATAAACGAAAGTAGCTCGTTCCCAGCCGTGGCTTTGACAAGTCGATCAATATGTGGCAAAGGAAAGCTATCTTTTGGACAGGCCTTGTTTAGGTCAGTGAAGTCGACACAGACCCTCCACTTCCCGTTTTTCTTTTTGATGACGACCGGATTAGCAAGCCAGTCAGGATATTTGACTTCCTGAATCGAGCCAGCATCGAGTAGTTTGTCCACCTCATCATTGATGGCTTTGGCTCTTTCTGGGCCGAGCTTACGCCTTTTTTGCTTAATTGGCTTATAAGTCGGGTCGACATTGAGTTCATGCGTTGTGATTGACGGGTTGATACCTTTCATATCCTTGACTGACCATGCGATGGTCGCGACCTTCTGCTGCAAAAAGGCCATTAGCTCCCTTTTGATATCTTCGGGTAACTACGCACCGATCCCTACGCATTTGTTTGCATCAGAGTTATCGATGACGACTTGCTGGATAAGTTCTTTTTCCGGACCTTTCCTGCCTTGTTCAGTATTGATCATGCATGACGGTACCCTTATCTTGTGCTCTCTCGCGAAACACGACCGACTTGCTCTTTCACATCCCTTAACCCTTTGGATTCCCTTAGGTGAGGGGAATTTTAGACACTGATGGTAGGTTGAGGACACCACCTTCATGCTGTACAGCCATGGCGTGCCGAGAATAACATTGTAAATGGTTGGTTTGTCAATGACATGGAACTTTACCATTTTATTAACTTCTCCTGCGTTAAACCGGCAGCTTGATCGTTCCAATTGTGTATGTTGTTTCGCTGGTAAAACCGGTGAGTGGCGTAGCCTTCTGCTTGATGTCTTCTTCCTTGATTTCCATCTTTTTAAGCGTGTCTAGAAAGATTAAATCGATTGAGCTACCTGTATCAACTAGGATCCGAGATACCTGACAGCCTCCTATGAGGAGCTCGATCACTAATGGAACGTTATGAGGATAGTGGGTCCCTCAAAGATCTTGGTCAGTAAAAATGACGGGAGGATCGTCAGACAGAATCGGCTGAGGCGCGTTTTGCGCGGCTAATGCCATGTGCTCGTATCCTTTGATTGATCAAACTGAGTCGTTCACAGAGATTAGGCCGCCCTTAATCATGTTGATTCTTCGGACGGCTTTAGGAGTCTCTTCTTCGTCGTCTTCCTCCTCGTCTTGGTCGCGTTTCAAAGCTATGCGCCATTGTTGTTTGCCTTGCTTGGGCGTTTGTTCCTTAGTTTGCTTCTCCCGAACTCGTTGCGATTCTTCCCTCAGATCATCAATTGATTCTTTGATCTTACCGTTTGCGAGTCGGGGTTATAGTGCATCCTTGAGGTTTCGACATTTCGATGTGTTATGTGAGGTGGCTTTGTGATACTCGCAATACTTTTCTTCCGGTTCGGAAGCAGTTTGCGGTGCCGTCTCTTTGTCTTCCTTACTCCATTTGTTCCAAGGTTTTGACGAACGTTGTTTACCGGCGTTGCCGACCATCATCGTTGTCTTTGTCCCCTTGTCGTTGTGTTGCCTAGGTTCTCGGTCCTCCTTTTTATCGGTCTGTTTGACAGAGCCGAATTTTCTTAGCCAAGGCCACCTTTTTCTCCTCCAACTCGACGAATTTGTTTGCTCGATGAAGGGTGTCTTCAATAGTCAATGGCGGATTGACGACTATATCCTGGTAAAAAGGGGATTCGTGCCAGACGGCGTTTGTTAGAGCCGCGATTGTGAATTTATATGGGGCTTCTGCTCGCGTTATGGTAGCCTTGAATGATCTACGAAGGCTTTCAGAGTTTTCTTCTTTTCTTGCGACATAGACATTAACGCTTTTAGCGAGGTATCTTTGTTCACATAGGCAAAGTGGTGCCTTACGAATGCTCGCGTGAGGTCGGAGAAACTGTCAATTGATTTGGGCGGAAGCCGTGAAAACCAAGTCAGTGCGTCTCCTTCTAGGGTTTCAGCGAACAGTTGACAAAAGACGACGTCGCGTTCCCTAGTTGACGAGTACCGTGCTTTTTCTGCCATGATCTTGAAAGTCGTCAGGTGAGTGGCAGGATCTTTTGTCCCATTATACATCGGCAGTTTGAGCTTCTCCTTTTGACGGATGTATGTATTTGTGATGTGCGAAGTGAACGATGTCCTTTGAGTCTCTTCAATGATTCGGTTGATCTCTGGGGCAGATCCTTTGACGCTATGAACCTCGCCTTTTAGTTCTTTGAGGGTGTCTCTGAGCTCGGTAAATTGCTTCTCAACTTGGCTGCGATTTCCTCCGTGAACATGCGTTTCATGAGCTTTCTCGTGGGATGTGCCTCGCTCGTAGCGATGGTTATCCCAGCGCGAGTCATTCTCACGATGCGAGCTCCGTCTACGATCCGAGCCTCAGTCTTGCCGAGATTCATAATTATTCTGTTCGTATTCATCTTCTAGGTCTCTGTTGGGCGAGTATCGCTCATGATAGGAGTCGTCTTGTCCTCGACGTGAATTCCGCTTGGGTTCACCAGAGTCGCTTTTTTGGTGTGAGCCCCGTTCATGCTTATCCCCCTCATCTCGCTCTCGGCGTGAGTTTTTCTTGGGTCTGTGATCTCCGTTTTGCTCTTGACGATCTTCTTCGGTGTTTCGTAGATCAGTCGTTTGCCGACTTTAGCTTTTACCTTTGGAGGGACGTCGCGTTTGGATTTCCTCGACTGTTGGTCTGAACGAATTCGATCATGTTCAGACTGCACCAGGTCGATTCTTTCCGAAAATTATTTTATCAAATCGTTCTGGGAGTCAATTTTGGCTATCAGAGTGGCTAGAACATCGTCTTGGTCGACTTGTTCCGCCGTTTTGTCGAGTGGCGGGATACGTTCACCATCGTGTCGTTCTTTTTTTGATTTGGCACCTCGCGGCAGTTTGCCGTTGAGTGCCGCGTTCTCATCGTCGTGATCAATTAGGTCGTAATCAATTCCTTCAGATTCAACCCTGGGGTTGTCCTTCGGATTGATCTCGTTGTTACTTCCAGGCATCTCGTTCAGAAACTTCTTTTAGAAGTCCCCACAGTCGGCGCCAATTGTTGATTCTCAACTCGGTCTATCCTAAGATAGCAAGAGTTTTAGGGTTTTTCTCAAGGGATTCTAAAAGAGGATTTAAAGAACATGGTGAGAATATGGAAATTAGGGTTTCACTTTAGGTTTCCGAGATGGAATAAAGCAGCAAAGAAAAGTGCTTAAGTCATCGGAGAGAAATTAGGTCAAATCGGTTCACTAAAGTCTCTCAGGCAATTGTATTATGAAAGTGTGTCCTTTATTCAATGATGGGATCCCCTTTTATAGGTTTTACAAAGTCGGTTAAAATAAAGGAAAAATAAGATTAAAACGAATCTTTCCTAATATCTTGGCTCGAATATATCGCCTATCTTGGCGCGTCTCTTCACTCGCGCCGCTTTCCTTATTCTTCATCTGCCTTTGTAACCCTAATTTAATTGGGACATTAAGCCGAGTTAGGTCACCGTTTCTTGAACCTCAAATCGACTTTCTTTATTGGGCCGACCTAAATTCCTGAATGGACCTTTTGGGAAAGGTGCTAACCTTGACTCCAACAACCAGAGTCCTGCGAAAGGCGTTGGAATTGGAGCGAGTATTTGGAGAGTTTACTTTATGATTTTTGGTAGTACCGGTGAACAAAGGGAAGCCATTAAGTGGGAACCTACGAACATGAAAAAGATAGAAAAGATCTGAGAAACCCATGTGAACCATGAATAGATTAAACCTTTAATGAACTATCCTCATAGAGGGAAATATTTGAACCATGTGAGCAAAAACGTTTCCTACCTTGACTGAGTTGATGAAGGTCGTTTGATTGGAGCCTGAATTATGTCCTTATCGAAGCTTTGTTCTAATTATCATCTTCATCTCCTTACTCACCACTGCAACAGAAGCAAGCATATATACAACTTGCAATCGCGCGAGATAAACCAAAATCCAAATATTAACGTTACCGAGCACTCACTATAACATAGCCAATCCAATCATTAGCTCATATGTCCTTGAAGGACCAAAAATCTCATATGTCCTCCCATAAGTTACATACTCCTCTTAATGTGCTATCCCTATTTTACCCTTAATGAACTATGATTAAAATATTAATTTAATTAAAACAATAATATAAAAAGATAAAAAGAACCAAATAAAAAGAAATAATTTTTTTTGTAGTGGATCCTACCTCCAACATTTTTCCTGCGCATTTCTGGTGGATCTCCGGTGCACTTTCGACGGATCTCCGGCGTTTGCAACGCATCTCCGATACCTCAAAAAATGCACATATACAAAACAATTGGTACAACTAGTATAACAGAGACCAATTATAAATCTTTTCATCAATTAAAAATGTTGGGTTTGTACCTGTTCATATATATTATTATCTATCTTTTTATTAACTGAAGTTATATAATGATGTGAAATATGTTAGAAGCCAATACAAAATTCTTAAAATAACCAACCATCTTCAAAACATCCAAACGGTCCGAAAGAGACCAAATAATCCTAGAGAACCATACTAAAACATCAAATGGCAAAAAAATATTTATATATCATCTTCTAATTCATTATTATTTAGTTAATTTAGTTACTACTAATTCTTAGTTACAACAAAAATGGAAATATTTAGAAATTTATATAAAATAGAAAAATTATAGTTTCACCTTAAGAACTTTAAACATATTTTAAAATTATTAGAATAATTGTAAAATTGGAAAACATGAGTTTTTAAAAAAATCATATGAAAGATTCTTCGTTCATATAAAACACACCTTATGAAATATGTAACATGTATCTTATGTTTAGCCTATTATGATGGAAAATAAGCAAAATATATAATTTCACACTAGTTTTTCTATGAAAACTTTCCAAATGATATTTAATATTCGGAAATTATAGGGACAACTAAAAAATCAAAATTTATATCAAGGTACAACTTCAATTATGCGAAAATCGCAAAAGTACAACTATGAAGCGGAATGGACAACTGTGCATTTGGAGACAACTATGTTTAATATGGCTAAAATTTTAAGCGGGAAAATTTCAGATTTTTCCTCCAATTTTTTTTTTAAATCAGATTTTTCTTCCAGTTGATGGAGAAGAGGAAAAATATATGATTTTACACTATTTTTCTGTGAAAACCTTCCAAATGATATTTAATACTCCAAAATTATGGAGACAACTAAAACATCACAATTTATATCAAGGTACAACTTCAATTATGCGAAAATCGCAAAAGTACAACTATGAAGCGGAACGGACTATTGTACATTTGGAGACAACTATGTTTAGGCTCCCTAAAATTTTAAGCGGGAAAAATTCAGATTTCCCTCCAATTAATGGAGAAGATGAAAAATACTTGATTTTACATTATTTTTTCTGTGAAAACCTTCCAAAGGATATTTAATACTCAAAAATTATGGGGACAACTAAAACATCATAATTTATATCAAGGTACAACTTTAGTTATGCGAAAATCGCAAAAGTACAACTATAAACTTTTTTTCCATTCGACACCTCACATTTCAGTTTAAATATAATGTAGTTTGAGAAATATTCAATAGAATATGTTAGTCTAGTGGCGTTTTAGATTCTTAATTTATTAAACAACCCGAGTTCGAGTGTCAGATTTGTTAAAAAATCCGTGTTTTTCTCGAATTTTAATCCACCCCTTGTTACACTTCATATACAACATATATTAAATACAATATCAGTAAAGCACTTTAGTCCAGTGGTTGTTGTAATTCTTGGATTTACATAGTCACCCATATTCGATTCACAGAGTTGTTAATATCCATGGAATTATCGTGGTTTTTTATATTTGTCATTAAGTAAAGGGCAAAATAGTCATTTCTGATTATCTTTAAATTGGGTCGGATTATCCATAAAGGTTGGATCTGGAAGGATATTAATGGTTGTGTTGGTAATAAAAAGAACATGTGAAGGTCTAATATGTAATTGTCCACTTTTTGATATTAAAAATAAATCATAAGTAAATTAATTATTATAACGGAGACATATTAGATCACTTTTTCAGTTAAGGGCATATGAAATTTTGCCTCTAGCCAATCTTTAAGTGGAGGCTCACTTTTTCACCTCCCTGCCGTCCAGCCATACGTCATTGCGATGACTTCATCGTCCTATCACAAAATATGGAGACGAAACCTATTAGATGTGGGAATCAAGTACATGCTCATCCAACAGGAGAAAGGCCAACCGACCACCTTCTGGGAGCATCTCTCCAACTGCAAGTCGGAGAAGGTGACATAGCCAGTAAGTAGCAGGGAAGGCGACAACATCTAGCTAACACATTTTTTGATCGGTTCAACCGAGAGTTAAAGGTGAAGTAATATGGGACTGAGGGTTGAGATCCCGGAGTGCTCCCAGAAGGAATATGGGACTGAGGGTTGAGATCCCGAAGCTTCCTCTGATCCCTACTACTACTCAGGAACAATCCATTTTCGATGATCGGAGGGATCAGAGGAAGCTTCGTGAGTAGTAGATGAACGGTGAGATCCCGGAGTGCTCCCAGAAGGCCAGTTTGTAGAGAGGTGACTGCATTAGATTCCTGTTAAAACCAGAGCATTCAAGCGAAACATTAAGATCTAGTCCTCTTGTTCCTAGAATAAATCCTAGCATCTGATGAATCGGAGAGCAAGTAACGTTGTAGTAGTGTCTGAAACAAGATCGAGCTTGACTTAATTCGAAGTGGAGAACCATTGGTGGAGCATATCCGAAGCCAAAGTAGGATGATTCTCGCGCAGGCTATCGATTCTGTTTCTGACTGTGGAGTCAATGATCATCAAAATTGCCTCGAATGGTCGGTGAGTATTTCGATGCAATCGATGATTTCTCTCAGTCCAAATATTGTAGATGGTGCACTGCCAACTGATTATTAGTAGCCGTTGGGTTGCAGATCTTCATACTTTTTGTATCGAAGAGAGTGTTTGCTGCCAACTTCTCTGCGGCGCGAAATCAGTACGGCGAGCGATAGAGCTCCATATGTTCCACAAGTATGGACAGTTGAAAAGTAAGTGATCCCTGCTCTCCATTTCAATATTACACAACAGGCATTTAGGATTCGTATTCAATCCCCAAGAGATAATTCTGTCTTTCGTTAGACATCTGTTCAGAGTGAAGAGCCAACAAAGGAAGTTGTGTCTCGGGATTCCACATTTGTTCCAAATGACCTTAGCACCAAGGTACTGTCACTCCCTCCTGTCGTAAGCTATTGTATAACAAAACCCTTCATATATTTTGTTTATTTTTGATTAATATAACAAAACCCTTCATATATTTTGTTTATTTTTGATAATTTAGTTATTTTAACCTAAAAATAACTAATATATTTAAGTTTATAATTGTAATTTTGGATAATTTTGTTATATTAAGTATAAATATAATTAATATTTTAGGTATATAATTGTAAGTCGGATATTTCGGGTACCCATTCGGTTCTCGGTTCGGGTCGGGTTCGGGTTCGGTTCTTCGGATATAGGAGTTTAGGATCCGTTCGGGTATTTTGACGGTTCGGGTTCAGGTTCGGTTCTATTTTTTCGGTTCGGGTTCGGTTCGGTATTTCGGGTCCGGGTATTATGTCCAGCCCTACTCGCCGCATTTCCAGAAGATAGGAACAATCTCAGATCACCAAATGGAGACCAATTGTGACGCCAGAATAAGCAGGTTCGTCCATTTCCCAGTCTAAGTTTAATTCTTTCAAACGCTACTTTCTTAAAGCTGCTGATTATCTTGTTGGCTAACCAGGAATAATCATTCCTCTTTTCCATGATCCAAAAGTTTGATAATGATCCCTGTAGGACCTCAGCAGTGAACCAAGCCACCCAAAGTGATCCCGAACGAAAGAATAAGAGCCAAACCAGACGGAGAATGCAAGCTTTGTTCCACAAAGATAAGTATTTTATACCCAAACCACCTTCTTTTTTGCTTTTTTTGATTGTTTCCCAGGCTACTCTTGCTGAGTGGTGTCCATCTAATGTTCATTTCCATAGAAAAGCCCCACAGAGGGAACTTGTTTTATCAATACCTCGCTTAGGTAGGATGAATGTAGAACTCCAGAAATTTTATATTCCCGCCACTACTGTATTTACGAGTAGTAAGCGTCCAACAAAAGAAAGGCTCCTAGCACTCCAAGTGGATATCTTTGACTTTATTTGTTGTATTAGTGGTTCACAATTGGCTAATGTTAGCTTTTTTGTGCACAGAGGCACTCCAAGGTATCTCACCGGTAAGGTGTCAAGAGCAAGACCCGTTACCTCATATATGTCAGTAGCTTCCGTCTGTGTAAGTCCACCAGCATAGAAGCTTGTTTTTATTTATGCTAATAGCCAACCCTGACATTGCTTCAAACTGATGCAGAACCTGAAGAACACCTTGGACTGAAGACAAGCAACCATCAGTGAAAATGAGTAAGTCATCCGCGAAACATAGATGAGTTAATTTAGATGTCTCGCATTTATGATGTACCCAAAGTTTCTATTCTCAGCAGCCTTATTCAGTAGTGTAGATAGACAATTCATTACAATCACAAATAGGTAGGGGGATAGTGGATCCCCTTGCCTAAGCCCACGCCTGCCCTTAAAGTATCCATGCACCCTTCCATTATAACTAATTGTAAAGTTTGTTGTGCAGATACATGCTTCAATCCAATAGATGAATTGATGTGGAAGTTCCAAGCTTTGGAGACATGTGAGGAGGAAATCCCATTTAACCGTCGAAAGCCTTGGCGATATCCACTTTAATGGTAATACGCTTAACACCCTTATCTTTATGATAACCGTTTATAATCTCCGATGCTAGCACCATATTCTCCGATAGAAGGCGGCCTTTTATAAAGGCAGTTTTGTTTGGTTGAATAAACTCTGGAAAGGAGTTAGGCGACGAACCAGTAGCTTATAGATGACCTTGTATATTGTATTGAGACAAGATATAAGCCGGTATTCATTTATGTAGGATGCTCCTGGGTGTTTAGGGACCAAAGTGAGGATAGTTGCATTAGTTAAAGCCGGGAGAAAATCAGTAGTAAAGAATATAGAGATATATGCTATTGTTTCTGGTCCAATGAATCCCCAAGCAGCTCTAAAGAAACTCGAAGTTAGCCCGTCAAGACCCGGAGATTTGTTCTTGTTTAGCTTGAACATAACCTTTGTTATCTCCTCACTTGTAGGAACATAGACCATCTGCGCATGGTGAGATGGGGAGCAGCGATAGTCATTCAAGACTTGCAACCCATTGACAGAGGCGCTTGACAGATAAACAACATCAGGGGCAAGTATAGACTTGAAATGAGCAACAGCATGTTGGCTCTTGGCGATTGGGTCCAGCAACAGATCACCACTAGGAAGCAAGAAGGATCGAATAGAATTAAAGCCCACTCTTACTTGAACAATCCGATGAAAGTAAGTGGTGTTGTGATCTCCAAGCTTTAGCCAAACAATCCTTGATTTTCGTTTAAAATAGCTTTCTTCTATTGACCTTAGAAACATCCATCTTTGGTGTAGATCTTTCTCCCTGTCATAAGAAGCTTGAGAGGGCGAGTGTAGATCTTCTGCTTGGGCCAGTTGAAGATCTATAAGTGCTTCCAAAATTCTCCTTATTCATTTTCCTTAGATCAGTCTTGAGTTCTTTGAGTTTCCAGCACAAGAGGGAGAGATCAGAAGCTATGTCACCAACTTGAAGCCAATCATCTTCAACAATGGAAGCAAAATTTGGGTGCTTTGTCAAATAATTGAAGAATTTAAAAGGCTTTGTTCCAGCTCTTGGAAGTTGGAAAAAGAGATCAGTGAGACATGGGCAGTGATCCGAGAATTCCGGAGGCATGAAATTTGCCACACTATTGGGGAAAGAGGAAACCCAGTGGTTGTTTACTAAGAGCCTATTCAGTTTCTTCGCCAAGGGAGCACTCGGTTGGTTGTTTTTCCAAGAGTAGTGTGATCCTTGATATCTAAGATCAAAGAGACCTAACTGGAGTAGTATGACTCTTAACTCACACATTTGGTAGCCCATGACCGAGATATCCCGTGAAGAGGTATCTGCAGGATGGAGTATTTGGTTTAGATCACCTCCTACTAACCATGGCTGATTGTCAAGAGAGAGAGCCTGAGAAGTGTTCAACAAATCAACCCAAAAGCCAGCACGTTCGCTTGCTATATTTGAAGCATAAATAGCCGTAAAAGTGAACTTGATAGCAGCACTAATTTGTACTTCACAAGTCAGATCTTGGCGAGTCTTGTGAAGAACCCTACATGTAGCAGGAGACTTCCATATCAAAATAATTCTGGCATCATCATCAGCAGAAAGATTGGAGGAATAATTCCAATCTTTGCAGACTTTATTCATAATCCGATTTACATTATTCTCCTTTATATGAGTTTCCAAAAGAACTACAAAACTTGGTTGATGGGCAAAAAGCCAATTACATAAGGGCTTGTGCTTGTCAGGTTTATTCAGTCCCCTGACATTCAAAAAAAATGTCTTAATATTCATAGATTAAGACTGCTCTTTCCTACGGAGGAAAGACTTCCAACAAAAGAGAGATCTAATTGACCAGTGTTTTCATTCACTTCATCTGCAGGTATAGAATCAGCTTTGCAGGACATATCAGGAGGAGGTAGATGTGTCTTGTACTTCTTTATTCTAGCATTTGGGTTATGGTCATAGATTGGTCTATGCGGGTAAGGTGTACCAGCTTCAATAATCGATGCTGGGAGGCCAACAACAAAGGGAGCATCTTGAAGCGTTTCCAGATTACCCTCTTCATAAAATTCCAGAAACATTTCATTGGAAGGATCATTAGCCTTTATCAAAGAATTTTCAGGCTTGTGGTGAACAGTAGTTTCTGATAACATAGAAAAAGTGATAGGGTCAGGTTTTAATCCTATTCTACTGCAAGTGCACAGTTAAGTGATTGTAGTATATAGGGTATCGAATCCACAGAGACTCTGGTCTCGATAGATTAAGAACTATAGAGATTTAAACTAAGAAGAAAGCAATGTGAAGTAAACTAAATAGCAGTGCGAGAAAGTAAACAAGTAGCAAGATTATCGGTTGTGAAAGCAGTTAATTAAGGGCGTTAAGTCTAGGGCGTTCTCAGGAAATCAGACAAGCAGACAAATCATTCAGTCAGGATCTAAATAAGTACAGTTCTAGAACTCAAATCATGGATATAGAATTAACCAACTGTCGTTGCGAGAATTCTTTAAGTCTAAGTGCAGTAATCCAAATTCCTTTGCAATTACTAACAGATTAAACCAACATTAATTTCAAGTTCGATATGTTCACAATTAAACTAAACCAAATTTCTTTGCGAGAAGTTTAATTGCTCAACCTAAATAGTTCAGATTCTAAACCACACTTTCGTGTCGTATTTAGCAACCTAAGATCTAGATTCTAATTGATCAGGTTAGAACTAGCATTAAACACAACTTAGATCGAAGAACATTCTATTCATGTGAATCCTTAACTGAATTAAACAAGTCTAGCATTTCATGAAATCCCTAGTGAGAATCCCTAAACCTAACAATGAATCTACTCAGACATGATTAATGAAACAGAAATCATAGAATTAATAGATTGCATATAAGAAATTAAATAGATAAAGGGGTTCGAAATCTTCTCCAAAATAGATGAAGTACATGATCAGATCAGCCCCAAAAGCTCTAAAAATCCCTTAGCTCTAAGTATGAAAGCGTATCTAAATAAAACACCAAATCCTAATTATATAGGCTAAATCTCGGCTGGGGCTTCTTTGTAAATACTGGAAACTTCTGGGCCAAAGTGTAATATCTTCATTCTTCATTAAACCGCCGAGTCTGGCCCATCTCGCTTGTGTGTCGACCGATGCACAATGTGTGTCGGTCGATGCAATCCTGTTTTCTGGACAGTGAGCTCAAGCTCTCGGCCAAACACTCCAAAAATCTCCAAAAAGCTCCAATATCTCCAATTCTGCTCCAAACCTGATTATACCTGTAATAGACTCTAAAAGAACACAAAAGACTCTAAAACATACTTATATCATGGTCTAAAACTAGTAAAAACCATGATATATCAACTTTCCCACACTTAGCCTTTGCTTGCCCTCAAGCAAAACAGAGAACTAGAACATGGTGAAGAGGTTTGAAAACTCTTCAAAAACTCTTTTCATTCTAGAAGCAACAACACTCAGATTCCCCTTAGTAAACCACTGAAAGAATCAATCACAAGACATCAAGACCAACATATACTTCCCCCACACTTAGCAACTGTCCTAAGTAAACTCCACAATCACATTCACGCATTCAAATTCACCCTACTGACTTCTGCAAGTATTTAAGTGCGGTCTCACTTAAGAAGTATCGATCAAAGGCACATGGACTCTTACCTTATCAGCTCTAGACCACCATACTATCTTTCTCTAGTCCCTTTCTTCTCTTTTCCCTTCCTTAGCATTCTGATTTTCCCCATTGGGTATCATTTTATTTTTTTTATCAGTGCTCTTCCCGTTAAGGGGTGTACTTTGGACACATTCCATGGATGCACAGGATATGATAGTTGTAGCTACCACTCCCATGACCACTTCGGAGTTACTAACTCATCCTCAGTTTATTATCTTTTTTTTTTATGGAAGGGGAGAAGGGAACTAAATAGGACAGGTTTACAGGCTGTGTCAGAACTAACAAGGGAATCCGACACAAAGTATACCAAGCCCTTAGGTGAGAAATCTAAGTCAGTATTAAGTTTGAAGTCAGTAAAGGATCCTCTGATACCTGAAGTGATGTGGATGTTCTCAGTAGGTTGATCTGTGATGGGGTTTTCTAATAGTCAGAGATTGATCCTGCAACTTCATCCCAATGGTTACTTAAGTTCCTGCAAGTGCTGTTAATCTTCTCAAAAAATCATTGTTTCCTACTTAAAATATTTTGACTCAATAAAACAAATTTTGAAAAACTGACTGACTCTTAAGAAAACAGAAAACAGGAGTCAGTAACACCTCCCCCACACTTAAGACACACTGTCCCCAGTAGTGTCAAGCGAAGGATTGGTAAAAAGAAAGAAAAATTTGTTAAAAGGATTGGTTGAGTTCTGTCGGATTTTTACCTCTGTCGCACAGGTGCAACGACCGTTGCACTAGGTGCATCGACCGTTGATGTGCGATTTTTTTGTAACGATCGACACAGTGGTGTGTCGATCGACGCACTGCGATTCTGGCCGAGACCTGCAGACAAAAACTCACCAAAACAAGAAACAAAACGTAAAATCCTACAAAAATACCAAAATTAAAATGCAAAAATGAAAACAGTGGGTTGCCTCCCACTCAGCGCTCTTTTAACGTCAATAGCTTGACGCTTCAGCTGATCTAGGTAGAGGGTGCAGCATCCAAAGACAGAATCTGACCTTCTGGAATCTCGGCCTTAGCCCAATAATGTTTCACCCTCTGTCCATGTACAGTGAATTCATTACCTTCCTTGCTGGTTAGAATGACAGCTCCATATGGACGCACCTCTTTGATCGTGAAAGGACCGGACCACCTTGATTTCAGCTTACCTGGAAACAAATGCAAACGAGAATTATACAAAAGTACCTGATCATTAGGCTCAAAATGTCTAGAAACAATCTTCTTTTCATGATAAGCCTTAGTCCTCTCCTTGTACAGCTTTGAGTTCTCATAGGCAAAATGTCTAATCTCATCCAACTCATTAAGATGCACCAATCTCTTTTCTGCAGCAGATTTAAGATCAAAGTTCATCTGCTTTACCGCCCATGCTGCTTTGTGCTCAAGCTCCACCGGCAGATGACATGCTTTTCCATACAACAGATGAAATGGAGTGGTCCCAAGTGGTGTCTTGAATGCTGTCTTGTAAGCCCATAATGCATCATCCAACTTTGCTGCCCAATCTTTCCTTGTCTTTCCAACTGTCTTTTCAAGGATCTCCTTAATCTGCCTGTTAGAAACATCGACTTGTCCACTAGTCTGAGGGTGATAAGGAGTAGCGACCCGGTGATGAACTCCATGCTTTTTCAGCAGCTTCTCGAAGATCTTATTGATAAAGTTAGATCCTCCATCACTAATCACTATCCGAGGCACTCCAAATCTGGGGAATATGATGGTCTTAAACAGCTTAATGACCACCGAAGAATCATTGGTTGGACTAGCTATCGCTTCTACCCACTTAGACACATAGTCCACAACAACCAAGATGAACTTATTCCCATAGGATGAGGGAAAAGGACCCATGAAATCTATTCCCCAGCAATCGAAAACCTCAACTTCCAAAATGAAGTTCTGAGGCATCTCATGCTTCTTGCTACAGCAGCAATTTCGAAATCATAGTTCCCAATTCAGATCCTTAAAGATTCTGGGTTCGTATCAGGTCTACATCGACCGTTGCATGTGCATGTGTCGATCGTTGCTTCCCCGATACTTGCATCGACCGTTGCCAATATGGCATCGATCGACACTGAGCGATTATCCCGACAGCTCTGCAACTCTCTGCCCAAATCCGTCTGAAACACTGTACCGACCATATTGATGTTTTCCTCAGGCAAATAATCATTGATGGGCACGTCTTCCTCAACCAGCATCCTTAAAAGATGATCAGCAACTCCATTCTCAACCCCCTTCTTGTCCCTCACTTCAATGTCAAACTCTTGAAGCAGCAGAATCCATCTCAACAATCTTGGCTTAGCATCCTTCTTCTGCATCAGATACTTCAGGGCTGAATGATCAGTATGCACAATCACCTTGGAGCCAACAAGATAGGGGCGGAATTTCTCAAATGCAAAGACAACAGCCAACAGCTCCTTCTCTGTGGTGGCATAGTTTCTCTGCGCATCATCTAGTGTCCTACTAGCATAATAGATAGCATGAAGTTTTCTATCCTTCTTCTGTCCCAGAACAGCTCCTACAGCATAGTCACTTGCATCACACATAACCTCAAAAGGTAGATCCCAATCCGGTGGTTGAACTATCGGGGCACTCACTAATGCATGCTTGATTTGTTCAAATGCAGTCTGACAATCTGTATTGAACTCAAATTTGGTATCCTTACACAGCAAAGCAGTTAGTGGCCTAGCAATCTTACTGAAGTCTTTGATGAACCGTCTATAGAAGCCAGCATGTCCAAGAAAGCTTCTTATAGACTTGACTGAATCAGGTGCCTGAAGGCTGGTCATAACCTCAATCTTAGCGCGGTCTACTTCGATCCCTGCTTCATACACTCTATGTCCAAGTACAATACCATCTCTAACCATGAAATGACACTTTTCCCAGTTAAGGACCAAATGCTTTTCCTCACATCTAGCTAGCACTTTGCATAAATTATCTAAGCACTCATTATAGGAGGATCCATAAACTGAAAAATCATTCATAAATACCTCCATAAAGTCCTCAATCATGTCAGTGAAGATGGACATCATGCATCTCTGGAAGGTGGCTGGCGCATTACAGAGTCCAAAGGGCATCCTACGGTAAGCAAATGTGCCATATGGACAAGTGAAGGTGGTCTTTCCCTAATCCTCTGGGTGGATAGGAATTTGAAAGAAACCTGAGTATCCATCGAGGAAGCAATAGTAAGAGTGATTTGCTAACCTCTCCAACATCTGATCAATGAACAGTAAAGGGAAATGATCCTTCCTCGTTGCAGCATTGAGTTTCCTGTAATCTATGCACATCCTGTGCCCCGTCACAGTCCTAGTAGGGATCAGCTCATTCTTCTCATTCTTCACTACGGTAACTCCGCCTTTCTTAGGCACTACATGGACTGGACTTACCTAATCACTGTCTGAAATAGGATAGATGATCCCAACATCCAGGAGTTTCATAATCTCCTTCTTAACCACTTCCTGTAGATTAGGATTAAGCCTTCTCTGATGCTCCACAGATGTCTTAGACTCGTCCTCAAGATGTATCCGATGCATGCACAGCTCCGGAGAGATACCTGAAATGTCATCAAGAGAATAGCCAAGAGCTTTGCGATGCTTGTGCAGCTTGCTTAGCAGTAAAGTGAGCTCTGCGTTGTTCAAACTAGCATTGCCAATTACTGGATATGTCGAATTAGGTCCAAGAAATGCGTACCTTAGCCCGGATGGAAGTTGTTTCAGCTCAATCTTCAGAGCCTTTTCCTCTGCCCAGTCCCTGTCGACTTGCAACGATCGATGCCTAGTTGGTGTCGATCGTTGCATCGTCGCGTCTGATGTTTCTACCTGCATTATTGCTTCAACAGAATCCATTAGCCTTGCATAGCACATTGCGGGCTCGTCCTGCAGGTACTCCAGCTCCATTATAGAGCTCAGTAAAGCTCTTTCTAGTGGATCCTCAGCATATGACTTGTGAAAGTATTCGGCAGCCAAATCACCTAGTGTGTCCACATAGAAGGTCTGTCCGTCGATGGTTGGTCTCTTCACCAGTTTGTCCATATCAAAACTCATCTTCAAATCACCCACATTCAGAATTATTCTACCTCCTTGGCAGTCAATCATCGCACCAGTGATAGGTGTCAGGTTTTATCCTATATCTAACTGCAAGTGCACAGTTCAGTAGTCGTAGTATATAGGTATCGAATCCACAGGGACTCCGTATTCAATAGCTCAAGAATAGGAAATTAAACTAGGAAGAAAGCAATGTGATTGAATTAAAAGCAATGCAAGAAAGTAAACAGAAAGCAGAGATTGTTCGGACACATTCCATGGATAGCACAAGAGATAATAGGGGTCTCTACCACTCTTGTGACCACTTCGGAGTTACTAACTCATCCTCAGTTTATTATTATTATTTTTTTACTTTATAGAAGGGGAGAAGGGAACTAAATAGGATAGGTTGACAGGCTGTGTCAGAACTAACAGGGAATCCGACACAAAGTATACCAAGCCCTTAGGTGAGAAATCTAAGTCAGTATTAAATTGAAGTCAGTAAAGGATCCTTTGATACCTTAAGTGATGTGGGTGTTCCCAGTAGGTTGATCTGTGATGGGGTTTTCTAATAGTCATAGATAGATCCTGCAACTTCATCCCAATGGTTACTTAAGTTCCTGCAAGTCTTGTAAATCTTCTCAGAAAATCATAGTTTCTTACTTAAACAATTTTGACTCAAAACAAAATTTTTTGAAAAATGGACTGACTCTTAAGAAAACAGAAAGATAAACGTCAGTAGCACCTCCCCCACACTTAAGACACACTGTCCCCAGTAGTGTCAAGTGAAGGATCGGTAAAAAGAAAGAAAAATTGTTAAAGTTCTGTTGAGTTCTGTCGGGTTTACCTCTGTCGCTAAGCATCGATCGTTGCACTAAGTGCATCGACCGTTACTTGGCGATTTTCGTGTATGGTCGATCGTTGCTCAGAACTGCAACGATCGCTGCAATGCGATTACGATCGTGTCGTGACGATCGACACAGAAGTGTGTCGATGGACGCACTGCGAATCTGTCCAAGACCTGCAACCAGAAACTCACCAGAAACAAAAACAAACGTAAAATCCTAACAAAAACACCAAAAATTAAGTAGAAAAACACCAGTACCTAATGGTGGGTTGCCTCCCACCCAGCGCTTGTTTAAGGTCAATAGCTTGACCGGACGGACAAGATTTTTCAGGCACCAGGAGATCCCAACAGAGACTTTTTCTGTCTCTGTCCAAGTCTCCTCATCCAAGGTGGCGAGTAGGCTGTTGCAGAATGCTCATGTCCAAGAAAAGATGGAGTAAAATGTGCTCCAGGATCTAGAATCAAAGTATCACCCGGCTGCTCATCATCTGCATCCATGATTGTGAATGTTTGCCCATCTATCAGTGGCTTTCGCAGCTTCTCCATCTCATATCGCAGCGGCTCATCTCCCAGGTGGAGGTCTATTAGACTCTGTCTAACATCGATCACAGCTCCTGCTGTAGCCAAGAATGGTCTTCCAAGCAGCAATGCTTCATCAGGATCGCAGTCATACTTCAGCACAAGGAAGTCTGTCGGAACTAAGTAGTTTCCAACTCTCACTGGAATGTCCTTTAAGAGTCCTTCCGGAACTCGTATAGACTGATCAGCTAGGACAAGAGAGGTCCTAGTGGGAGAAAAATCCAGCATCCCCAACTTCTCTGCCACAGAATAAGGCATCATACTTCCAGCAGCTCCTAAGTCACACAGAGAACGCCTGAAACTATTCTCAAAGATTGAACAATCAAGCACAAAGACTCCAGGGTCAGGCAGTTTCTTCGGGATCTTGTTTAACAGAACATCACCAATATGCTGAGGAACTATAACCACCCAGTCTCTCAGCTCTTCATCTAGAGGCAAC
Organism: Orychophragmus violaceus; assembly: GCA_030180135.1. Classification (NCBI taxonomy): domain Eukaryota; kingdom Viridiplantae; phylum Streptophyta; class Magnoliopsida; order Brassicales; family Brassicaceae; genus Orychophragmus; species Orychophragmus violaceus. The sequence continues at coordinate 38,750,278 of CM058231.1, read as the reverse complement.
ATCTTGTTCAAATACCTCTGCACACATGGATGATAAGGTGGATCATCAGAAGTTGGAATTTCTTCCAATTCTTCACCAATCTCCTATAGCTTCTTAAGCTCTTCAATTTCCTGCCTAATCACTTCAGACACTGAGGGGTGTTGTCTAACAATCTGCGCATAAATCTCTTGTTGAGAGATCTCGGAGACTCCAGGGAATAAGCTATCAAGCTCCAAGTCTGCATCAATACCTTCATCACTCAGCGAATCTGTCTGTTCCCGACGTGCATCGATCGACACTAGGTGTGTGTCGATCGTTGTAGTTCTGGAGTTTCCACCCGAGAGTTTTTCACCAAAATCCGGGATTTCTCCTTCCTTCACCAATTCAGCTGTACTTAGCTCAAATGTTTCACCTAGGTGAGATCCATCATTAACGTACACAGACCAGGCCTTAATATGAGTGTCTGCTAGCCCTTTTCCCTTTATTGAGCTGGACATCTGGTTTACCTGAGTATCCAATTGCTTCATGTGAGTGTTCAGGGACTCAAACTTCCCATTGAGGTCTTCATAGACAGCATCTAACTTCTTGTTGCAGTCCACATAAATCTTGGTCTGACTCTCCATTAGTTGTTCCATCATAGCTTCCATTCTGCTCTCATGAGCTGTAGGTGCAGGAGGAGTCTGATAAGATGAAGACCCATAGGTTCTCTGAGTACCTTGTCCAAAGGTCTTCTGAAAACCACTAGTCTGTCCAGAATTAGATGTGTTGCTGTTGAAAGCACTTTTCTGTCCTCCATTAAAGAATATGTTTCCCTGTTGATTACCAAATCTATTACCTTGGAATCCAGAACCTCCTATGTAATTCACATCTTCCTGCTGAGTGTCCTCCTCAGTTTGAATTACCTCTACATCTTGGGCAAAATGGACAGCTTTCTTACCTGCTAGGAGATTGCAAACTGTGTCCAGCCTAGATCTAATATCAGCTATGTCAGAATTCTCTACACTTCCACCAGATTTCTTCCTCCTCTCATCCATAGTCTTGCAGCTGTTGCTGCCTATTAGATTCTCAATCAATTTCTTAGCTTGTGTAGGAGTCCGGGTGTTGAAGTTAGCATTACTGGAACTGTCCAGCGCAGTCTGATATGGAAGATCTATGCCTCTGAAGAAGATGCCAATCAACTGAACTTCAGTGAATCCATGGTGTGGGCAGTCACGATGATACTGCTTAAATCTTATCCAGGCAGTCTTTAAAGGCTCCACAGCTCCTTGTGAAAAGGTGAGTATGTCCTGTATGGACTGGTCTGAGCGCGCATCATCATAGAAGTGACGCAGGAACTCACTCTTTAAAGCTGCCCAAGTAGTATACTGAGCAGGCGCTAACTGCTTCAGCCATGCACTAGCGTCTCCAGCAAGACTGTGCGGAAAGAGCTTAAGGAACAGATAGTCCGGGCACACTCCATCATACTTCATGCCAGTGACTACGTCCTCAAACGAATCAATGTGATCCATAGGCTGCTCCGTTGGGTAACCATGAAACGCATTCTGTCTCATCAGCGAGTAGTAGATGGTTTTGATCTCAAAATCATTCCTCTCAAAAGCAGGAAGCACTAAAGCTGACCGGTTTCTATGAAACTCATCCGGTCTGTTGTAGTCAGCTAAAGTCCTCTCATGTACAACCATCTCTCTACCTTGGGCATGTCCTTGACCCTGGTTCTGCTCCTGTTGGTGTTGCTCAGGAGGATCAGGGATGACATTCCCTTCAGCATCAACCCGATGCCCAGCAGCATTGTACGGGTTGTTATCTCGGTCCCTCAGGGTACCTTCAACATCTGGTATCAAGATCAGACGTTCTAGCACCATCCTTTCTCTTCTCTCTCTTCTGTTGGCTCTCTCTAAACGTCCAAGTTCTTCAAGATCGAGATTAACTAAGTCCAAGTTCGGATTACTTCTAGTTTTCTGCGTCTGCATAAACTGTCTGTAATCGTCCGGCAACGATCGATGCTACCAGTGCAACGATCGTTTCAATCTCTGAATCGCCTAGTGACGATCGATGCTAGAGTGCAACGATCGACGCAGTGCGATATTAGTACCCTGCGACAGAGAGAAAAACAGAGAAAATCAGCAACTAAAAAAAACAAAAATAAAAACAAAAAGAAAACGAAAAAATCCTAGTAAAACCCTAAGTTCTAAGCTATTGAAGACTCAAAGAGTCCCCGGCAACGGCGCCAAAAACTTGATAGGTGTAAGGTTTTATCCTATATCTAACTGCAAGTGCACAGTTCAGTAGTCGTAGTATATAGGTATCGAATCCACAGGGACTCCGTATTCAATAGCTCAAGAATAGGAAATTAAACTAGGAAGAAAGCAATGTGATTGAATTAAAAGCAATGCAAGAAAGTAAACAGAAAGCAGAGATTGTTGGTTGTGAAAGCAAGTTATTAAAAGCGCTAAGTCTAGGGTGTTCTCAGGAAATCAGACAAGCAGACAGTTCATTCAGTAAAGATCTAATTAAGCACAGTTCTAGAACTCAAACACACAGATATAGAATTAACCAAATTCCTTTGCGATAATTCTCTAAGTCTAAGTGCAGCAAACCAAACTTTCGTTTGCGAGAACTAACAGATTAAACTAGCATTAATCCCAAGTTTGATATGTTCACAATTATCCTAAACCAAACTTTCGTTTGCGAGAAGTTTAATTGCTCAACCTAATCAGTTCAGATCCCTAAACCCCACTTCCGTGACGTATTTAGCAACCTAAGATCTAGATTCTAATTGATCAGGTTAGAACTAGCTTTAAGCACAATTAGATTGAAGAACAGATATAGTTATGAATCCTTAACTGAATTAAACAAGTCTAGCAAGTCATGAAATCCTATGTGAGAAACCCTAAACCTAACAAGGAATCTACTCAGACATAGATAATGAAAACATAATCATATGATGAATAAATTGCATAGAAGATAAAGAATAAAAAGGGGTTCGAAATCTTCTCCAAATACAGATGACGTAAAGGTTCAGATCAGCCCCAAAAGCTCTAAAAATCCTCTGCTCTTAATTATGAAAGCGTTAGTAAATAAAACACCAAAAACTTAATTATATAGGTCTAATCTCGGTCAGGGGCTTCTTTGTAAATATCAGGAACTTCTGGATCAGAGTGCAATATCTTGACTTCATTAAACCGCCGAGTTTCGGCCCATCTCGCTGGTGCAACGATCGTTGCTAGAGTGCAACGATCGACGCATTCCTCTGTTTCGGACAGTGAACTCTATCTCTCGGCCAAACACTCCAAAAATCTCCAAAAAGTGCCATAATCACCAAGTATGCTCCAAACCTGATTATACCTGTAAAAGACTCTAGAAGAACACAAAGAGACACTAAAACACACTTATATCATGCTCTAAAACTAGTAAAAACCATGATATATCAACCAGCAGTAGCTAAGAAAGGCCTGCCCAAAATCAGTGGATCCTTTGGTTCCTCTCCATACTGCAGAACCACAAAATCAGTAGGTATCACACATTGGCCAATCATTATAGGTACATCCTCCAATAATCCTTCGGGAATTCTGATCATTCTATCTGCCAAAACCAGTGAAATCCTAGTGGGTATAAAATCAGTCATTTCGAGCCTCTTGGCAACTGTGAAAGGCATAAGATTCACACTGGAACACAGATCACATAGGGACCTTTCGAATCTTTCCCTGTAGATAGCACAATCCAACACAAAACTTCCTGGATCTTTCAACTTCTCAGGAATTCTGCCCTGAATTAATGCACTACACACCTCGCTGATCATCATTACACTCTCCTCATTAGACCACTTTCCAGCAATTAAATCCTTAAGACATCTCTTCATCACAGGAGAAGTCTCCATAGAGTCAATCAAAGGCACTTCGACTTTCACCTTTCTAATAAACTCTTGGCACTTTGCGTACTGCTTATCATTCTTAGCTTTTCTGGGATTCCTGGGATAAGGTACCTTAGGCTTGTAAACCCTCTCGGTCGACTGTTTTGGTTTCTCTGGTCTTGAACTCTCTGCAGTCGCTTTGCGTCGATCGTTACTGGCATTGCATCGATCGTTGCTGGGCGATTTAGTTACGACAGGTTCTTCGTTTTCGCTTTGCATCGACCGTTGCTGAGTGGCGTCGATCGATGCATTGCGAATATCACGGATCTCATCTTCCAATTCTTCAATTTCCACGAGTTCTTCGACACTCAACTGCTTTTTCTGGCCATGTAATAGCTCCTTACCACTTCTCAATGTCACTGCATTGCATTGATACTTGGGATTAGCATCAGGTCGCCCTGGGAGATATCCATCTTCCCTCTGAGCATATCCAGCAGTTCTTGCAACTTTAGCGTCAAGCTCCTTTATGTGTGTGCTCAGGTATTAAAACTTCTCGTTCAGATCCCCATAGACAGTACTTATCTTCTTATCGAGGTCTGCATCATTCTTAGTCTGGCCTTTCAGCAGTTGTTCCATCATTGCCTCCATCTTACTCTCATGAGCAGTAACTACAGGAGGTTCTTGGTAAGAAGATGATCCATAGGTTCTCTGAGTACCTTGTCCAAAAGGCTTCTGAAAACCACTAGTCTGTCCAAAGTTAGAGGAGTTTTGATTGCCTGTGAAGGCGCTCTTCTGTCCTCCATTGAAGAACATGTTTCCCTACTGATTACCAAATCTATTACCTTGGAATCCAGATCCTCCTATGTAATTCACATCTTCTTCCTGAGTGTCCTCCTCAGTCTGAATTACCTCAACATCTTGGGCAAAGTGGACAGCTTTCTTACCAGCTATGAGATTACAAACTGTGTCCAGCTTAGATCTAATATCAGCAATCTCCAGATTCTCTTCCTTTCCACCAGATCTCTTCCTCCTCTCATCAGTAGTCTTGCAACTGTTGCTGCTCACTAAGTTATCAATCAACTGCTTAGCTTGAGCAGGAGTCCTAATGTTAAAGTTGGCATTGCTAGAGTTGTCCAACGCAGTCTGATATAGAAGATCTATGCCTCTAAAGAAGATGCCTAAAAGTGTTACCTCAGTGAATCCATGGTGTGGGCAGTCACGTTGGTATTTCTTGAATCTCATCCAGGCAGTCTTAAGAGGCTGTCCTGTCTGGACTGATCAGAACGTGCATCATCGTAGAAGTGACGCATGAACTCACTTTTCAGGGTTGCCCAAGTGTCAAACTGCCCAGGTGGCAGTTGCTTCAGCCATGCAGCAGCGTCTCCAGCGAGACTGTATGGAAAGAGCTTGAGAAACAGATAATCCTGGCATATTCCATCATAATTCATGCCAGTGATTATGTCCTCAAACTGATCAATGTGATCCATAGGCTGCTCCGACGGATGACCATGGAAAGCATTCTGCTTCATCAGCGAGTAGTAGATGGTTTTGATCTCAAAATCATTCCTCTCAAAACCAGGAATTACAAGAGCTGACCGGTTTGCATGAAACTCATCCGGTCTGTTGTAGTCAGCTAAAGTCCTCTCATGGACTATCATCTGTCTATTTTGGTTATGTCTTTGACCTTGCGCCTGCGGCTGTGGTTCAGGTTCCTCAGCATCAATCCTATGCCCAGCAGCATTGTATGGATTGTTATCTCGGTCCCTCAGGGTACCTTGAGCATCAGGCATTATGATTACCTTCTGTACCACCATCCTTGCTCTTCTTTCTCTTCTGTTAGTCCTCTCTAGTCGTCCAAGTTCGTCAAGTCTGAGATTAACGAGGTTCAAGTTCTGATTACTTCTAGTTTCACGCGTCTGCATAAACTGTCTGTAATCGTCAAGCAACGATCGATGCTATCAGTGCAACGATCGATTCAATCTCAGAATCGCCTAGTGACGATCGACACAAAGGTGCAACGATCGACGCTATGCGAAATCGGTACCTGCGACAGAGAGGAAACAGAGAAAAATTAGTAACTAAAAAAAATAAAAATAAAAAATTCTAGTAAAAACCCTAAGTTCAATCCTATCGAAGACTCTAAGTGTCCCCGGCAACGGCGCCAAAAACTTGATAGGGTCAGGTTTTAATCATATTCTACTGCAAGTGCACAGTTAAGTGATTGTAGTATATAGGGTATCGAATCCACAGAGACTCTGGTCTCGATAGATTAAGAACTATAGAGATTTAAACTAAGAAGAAAGCAATGTGAAGTAAACTAAATATCAGTGCGAGAAAGTAAACAAGTAGCAAGATTATCGGTTGTGAAAGCAGTTAATTAAGGGCGCTAAGTCTAGGGCGTTTGTTGGAATTGTGTCCAATAATCTCGGTACTGTCTCTAGAAAGTAAGAGTAAGTCAATGATCAGACATAAGTCATATAATACTGGGGGTCATGATGGCTTGCTAGAGTCCGCTCATGATCTATAAGTCTTGGACTTATTGCCTTTATTATATGATCCCATATGGGTCACACGCCTAAGCTAACAGGAAAATGTGTAGGAACGGCTTAGCAGAAGTACGGTAAAAGTGCCAGGCATTTGTCGTACTTAGAGAGAGATTAATGGGTCTGATTAAATCCAAGGGATTTAATCAGATTGGTATTTGGGCCCAAAAGCCCAAAAGGGAAAGAGAAGGGTTTTATAAACTAAAACCCAAATCTCTTTCTCCTCTAACCCTAAGCCCTAGCCGCGACTCTCTCTCTCTTCCTGCGCCTCCCACAGCTTGGTCTAGCAGCCTCTCTTCCTGCTTGGTGTGCGTGTGTGAACCTCTGGAGGAGTTATCACTCGGTGGCTCTCTGATCTCTGACCATACCTTCTCTTTCCGCTGCATAAACAGGTATAAGGTGAGATCTATATTGTTTCTATTTAAGAGAACCTAGATCCGCATGTTTAGGACTGTTTAATCTGAAGAACTGAATCAGGATTAACAACTAAACATCCTTCAGTGGTATCAGAGCTATTGGTTCTGGTTTTTCTTGTTTAGAATCTCGTTTAGGATTGTTTTTCTTGTTTAAGAAGTGTTTTGAATCAACTACTGATAAGAGAAATCACTTAAGAAACAAGAATTGAAACCTAAACAAACTAATGAAAATCGCATGACCAAGCTATATTGATTTGGTATGCGACCGGTTTGGTCGATCGGATCATCTTTCGGCCGATCGCATGTATCGATCGATCGATAGCATGGATTGTGTCGGATCGATCGACCGTGAGGCGCAAGGCAGGTCGCTTGCATCGCGTCCCGTTGCCTCGTCGTCCCGCACCGCAGTCGAGACCGAGGGCCGAGTGGATCATCGCGATCGCACGCCTCGTCCCGATCGCTCTCGACCAGCCACTCCGTCCCGATCGCATCTCGGCCAGGACTGTCCCGCGTGACCGAGGCCGAGCAACGACCCGAACGTCGATCGTCCCACGCCGTCCGTACGATCGCGTGATGCTTGCATCACGTGATGTTTTCGGCTGCGACGGTCCCGACCGGTTAGGGTCTTGCGTGTGATGGTTCGGATCGGTTTAAGGCTCGGTTTAAAATTTATTAAAATCAAATCGTCACGGTTTAATAAACAGATTTAATAATTTTATTAAGTTCTGGTTAAACCGGGATAAGAAATCCAAAGTCGAAAAATTGGATTTTGTGCCTAAACCAGGATTTTCTAATTTGATTTGGTTGGACCAAATAAATTGAGAAAATCCGGTTTAGTAAATAACCGGTTGACAATTGTGGTCATCGTAGTAATTAATTTTGGTTAGACCAATTTTAATGAACCAGACCGGTTATGTCATTTAATTGGGCAATTGGGTTATGTCTTGGACATGGACCAATTCTTGGGCCTCGGGCCAAGAAGTTAAAACAATTGGGCCAATTATTTGAGTCTTTTCTTCAGATTAATTTAAAATTTATTTTTATAAAATTATAAAATCGATTTTAAATTAAAGTTTCCGAAATTTTGAAATTAGAAAGTTTCTTAAAATAGAAGTTTCTAGATTTGCATGTTTTGGATTTTAAGAAATTTCTAAAGTTAGAAAGTTTCCGGTTTTAGAAAGTTTCCAAAAATAGTAGGTTTCCAAAAATAGAAAGTTTCCCGAAATAGTAATCTTCTATTTTGGGAATGAAATTTTAATAAACCTACGAACCTCAAATAATATCAAGCGTTGGATGTCTTGTCCAGTCTATGTCAGCTGTCGAAGCCCATTCAATTGTATTCATGGCCTTACAGTGTGAGGGTGTCTACTTTTGCGTGGATAAGACGGTTTGTGATTCATAAATGTCATTGGGAGTCCCAGACATTAATGATTACATGACTGTATAGTCTGGTTTTCTTGACTGGGCCATCGGGAGTCCCGGGCCTTGAGACATCAGAGTGGATTGGGCCTCGGGCCCAGATTCACAACCAAGAGTTATATCACGGATATAATTAGCCGACATAGGGCTTACCGATATAAGCTAAGGTTGGGTGATGGCCAGTGGCCCACTTTGATCTTAGTTATATGTGGATCTTGGAATCATTATATTCTATTGAGGGTAACTAATGTTATTGAATATAATGCGTGATTAATCATATTAAGTTTAATACGAGATTAATCATATTGAACATATTGACTAAAATCCTTTTTATATTATATATTTCAGCTATGACTACTACAAGCACTCAAAACACATTCTCAATCCGGTCTGTTCTCGAGAAGGAGAAGCTGACTGGAACGAACTTCCTGACGTGGTCAAGGAACTTGAGGCTGGTCCTCAAGCAGGAGAAGAAGGATTATGTCCTTCGTGATCCTCTCCCCGAGAGGCCTGCTAACAATGCCGCCAGGACTCTGCATAATGCTTGGGAAAAGCATTCGTCAGATGAAAATGATGTGTATTGCCTTATGTTGGCGACAATGACTGCTGAGCTGCAAATGCAGTTCGAGAGTGTGTTGTCACCAATTGAGATAATGGCAAGCCTGAAATCGCTTTTTCAGGAGCAAGCAAGGACTGAGAGGTTTCAGACGGTTAAGAACCTCTTAGACTGTAAGTTGGCTGCAAATGCGGCAGTGAGTCCTCATGTATTGAAGATGATGGGTTATCTCGATCATCTTCAGAAACTCGACTGCCCTATCAGCCAGGAACTTGCTTGCGACATCATTATGCAGTCATTACCTGCAAGCTATGATCAGTTCATTCTGAACTTTAACATGCATGGCTTGAGTAAGACATTGCCTGAGCTTCACGGAATGCTCAAGACTGCAGAGCCCAACTTGAGGAAAACCGCCAAGGACCCCAATGTGCTTATGGTGCAAAAGGGCAAGGGGTTTAAGAAATCCTCTGCTAAGGATAAGGGAAAGGCCAAGGCCGTCCAAGTCGCGGACAAGGACACGCCAAAGCCCAAGCCCAAGTCCAAGGCTGGGCCAACTGACATATGCAGGTTCTGTAAAGAACCAGGGCATTGGAGGAGAGAATGTAAGAAATTCCAAGAAGGTCTAAAGGAATTGAAGAAGAAGACTCTCGAGACTTCTTCGACAGGTATTTTTGTTATAGAAGTTAATACAACTACTTCTGATAATACCTCATGGGTTATGGATACTGGTTGTGGGGCTCATATTTGTACTAATATGCAGGCACTCAGCAACAGTAGAAGGCTGAAGCAAGGACAAGTGGAGCTACGATTTGGGAATGGAGCGAAAGTTCCAGCACTAGCTGTAGGCACATACTTGTTGTCTTTACCTTCGGGATTGGTTTTAGAACTCAATAATTGTTATTTTGTACCTGCTATAAGCAGGAATATTATTTCAATTTCTTTGTTGGATTTGGAAGGTTATGATTTTTCAGTTAAGAATAAATTATGTTCCTTCAATCGCAACAATTTGTTCTATGGTTGTGCCCCTCTTACAAATGGGCTTTACATACTCGATCAATCCGCGCCAATTTATAACATTAATACCAAACGGTTCAAACCTAATGAGGAGAACCGAACGTTTCTATGGCATTGTCGTTTAGGGCACATCAGCGAGAAACGCATCAAGAGGCTCCATTCGAATGGACTTCTTGGCTCATTTGACTTTGAGTCATGTGAGAAATGCGAATCCTGCATGATGGGCAAAATGACACGGTCCCCCTTTAATAAACCTAACGAGAGGGCCAGTGACTTATTGGGCCTGATACACACTGACGTGTGTGGCCCAATGTCCACAAATGCAAGAGGAAACTATCAGTACTTCATTACCTTCACTGATGATTTCAGTAGGTATGGATATGTTTATTTAATGAAACATAAGTCTGAATCTTTTGAGAAGTTCAGAGAATTCCAAAATGAAGTACAGAACCAACTTGGCAAAAGCATTAAGGCTCTTCGGTCCGACCGAGGAGGAGAATACTTAAGCCAAGAATTCAGTGATCATCTAAGAGAGTGTGGGATCGTGTCCCAACTCACTCCTCCTGGAACACCTCAATGGAATGGTGTGTCTGAGAGGAGAAATCGGACCTTATTGGATATGGTTCGATCTATGATGAGTCACACAGACCTTCCAATATCCCTTTGGGGATATGCTCTGCTAACAGCAGTGTTCACTCTAAATAGAGCGCCATCGAAAGCGGTAGCAAAGACACCATATGAATTATGGACTGGATTGGCTCCAGTGTTGTCTTATCTTAGAATTTGGGGTTGTGAAGCCTATGTCAAGAGATTAATCTCAGACAAGCTTACACCAAAGTCTGATAAATGCTACTTCATTGGTTATCCGAAGGAAACCAAGGCTTATTACTTCTATCTACGTTCCGAGAACAAGATCTTTGTTGCCCGGGATTGTAACTTTCTTGAGAGAGAGTTTCTCTCTAAGAAAGACAGTGGGAGTAAGGTACTGCTTGAAGAAATTCAAGATGAACAGGACACTGCTCAACCTAATGAGGAAGAGCAGCAGGAGGACCTACAAGAAATTATAGAGCCTGAACCTGTAGTACCTGAAGTTCGAAGATCCGGGAGGATCCGTCACGAACCCGAGAGATATCAAGGATTCCTCGTGACTGACTGTCATGATCTTCTGATCATTGATGGTGATGAACCATCGAACTTCAATCAAGCCATGATGGGCCCAGATTCCTCTAAGTGGCGCAAGGCCACTGATTCCGAAATGGACTCCATGTCAGTCAACCAAGTATTTTCGTTGGTTGACTTACCCGCTGGCGTAAAAGCCATCGAGTGCAAATGGATCTTCAAGAAGAAGATTGACGTAGATGGAAATGTCCAGATTTATAAAGCCAGGTTGGTGGCAAAAGGTTTCAGACAATTTCACGGTGTGGATTACGATGAAACCTATTCACCAGTGGCTATGATGAAATCTATTCGGATTCTACTAGCAACTGCAGCTTTTCATGATTATGAAATTTGGCAGATGGACGTGAAAACCGCCTTCCTGAATGGTATTCTGGAAGAGGATGTGTATATGACGCAACCTGACGGTTACATAGATCCAAAGAATGCTGGGAAAGTATGCAAGCTTCATAAATCCATTTATGGATTGAAGCAAGCATTGAGGAGCTGGAATCTTCGTTTTGATGAAGCGATCAAGCAATTTGACTTCATCAGAAACGAAGAAGAACAATGCGTGTATAAGAAATCTAGTGGGAGTAAGATAGTATTTCTTATTCTGTATGTCGATGACATACTGCTTCTCGGAAACGACGTTCCAATGCTAAAGTCGGTAAAGGACTGGCTTGGAAGTTGTTTTTCCATGAAAGACATGGGTGAAGCCGCATACGTTCTTGGAATCAGGATCTACCGGGATAGATCTAGAAGGCTGATAGGCTTGTGTCAAGATTCATATATTGACAAAGTCCTACAAAGATTCAGCATGAAAGATTCCAAGAAGGGCTTCACGCCAATGGTACATGGCACAACGCTGAGCAAGAAGCAGAGCCCTACGACGGCTGCTGAGCTTGAGCGCATGAAGAATATTCCTTATGCATCTGCAATAGGATCTATAATGTATGCCATGATCTGTACTCGTCCTGATGTTGCTTATGCATTGAGCATGACGAGTAGATACCAGTCAAATCCAGGTGAAAACCATTGGATTGCCGTAAAGAATATCTTGAAGTATCTAAGACATACTAAGGATAAGTTCTTGGTGTACGGTGGAAGTGATGTGCTTAAAGTCAGTGGATTCACGGACGCAAGTTTCCAGACAGACCAAGATGATTTCCGGTCACAGTCCGGTTATATCTTTTGTCTGAATGGCGGTGCAATCAGTTGGAGAAGCTCCAAGCAAGACACCGTTGCTGATTCCACTACAGAAGCTGAATATATCGCCGCCTCAGAAGCAGCGAAGGAAGCTGTTTGGATACGAAAGTTCATTATTGAACTAGGTGTGATACCAGATGCGGCTGAGCCTCTGGCACTATTTTGTGATAACAATGGTGCTATTGCTCAGGCAAAGGAACCAAGATCACACCAAAAATCCAAGCATGTTCTAAGAAGATTTCACTTGATACGTGACATCATTAATAGAAAAGAAGTCAAGATCAGCCGAGTTCAGACAGATGATAACGTCGCTGATCCGTTGACAAAGCCACTCCCAAGGCCTAAGCTCGAGTTTCTGACTGAAGCTGTAGGCATTAGAGACATTGAAATGTAATCTAAATTTAAGTGGGAGTTTGAGGGCTTTATTTAGTTATTTGATATGTTCATGTAAAACATTTTCTTATGTTTAATGAAATTATTATTTCAAGATTATTTTAACTGTGATGAAATAATCGTTCCAAAATGATATGAACCATTTTATAGGTCATCGAAGTAAGTGACTTGATCTTGAGTTATCAAAGTCATTTAGCTTGATCGTGAGACCCTATATTTGATAGATGGATTATATCATCCTGTCCCTAGTCGAAGGTTGTTGAAATTGGAACACCAACAACCGTGTGAGACTAGATTGGTATGTGACTTATGACAAAGTCTCAGTATGTCATAGATGCACGGCATCAAAGTCAGTACATAGGTATATGTTGGGAACATACGACCGGACATGACCCGCTTATGAGAACTCTTCAGGATATTTATATCTGTGTCATAAGAGATTCTCACTACGACTATAGAGTATAGTCCTTAGACCTGAGTTCGCATGCATGTGACTGCACATGGACTGATGCACTTTGATCATTGTCTAACGCTATCGTTCTGCGATAGTTATAAGGACCTTGTTTGGGTACATTATGAAATGAGTAGTTTACAGTGATGGAACAAGACGGGATTTGTCCCTCCAATATAAATGGAGTGAATATCTCTAGGCCAATCGGAGATTTGAATACTGGAAAACGCATGGCCATGCTCAAACGGACTTTCCCGAGTCGTTTGGATTGTCAGTATCAAATCAGAGTCCGATGAACAAGATTAGGCTTTATAAGGATGACACTCATCTTGCCTTATGACTAATCAAGATATTGCGACAAAAGGATTATGAATACAGAGATTCCAGTACAAGTGGGAGATTGTTGGAATTGTGTCCAGTAATCTCGGTACTGTCTCTAGAAAGTAAGAGTGTAACGCCCCTTTCCCATTCTCCGCTGACCGTCGAGCTGACCGGTCAACAATCAAACAAGAACATGACCGATCGAACCCGAGCAAGTCGAATGAGAAAAGTTCGTCACAGGACGAAGTCAGAGACGGATCGGTTTGAGACAAAGGCTCGCACTAATCCATCTTTGACCTCGCTATCCTCACCTTCGTAATACAAGTTGTACACCTTGTACCACTTCGGTGAGTTGTGTCGGTTCGGACGAAACCTCATATCAGGGAAACAATTTCATTTCTGAGTAATCAAACGTTAAGCACAACGTTTAAAGGTTTTTACAAACAATCGTCAAGTCAAATATCCAAAAGTAAATCAAACACATAAAATGGCGCCAAAGCCGAACCGAAAATAAACAATCAAATCCCAAAAACCCGAATCAAATCTCGTCACAAGCCATCCCGAAACCACACCGAGACCTCCCGCGTCCGTCGCTGCTAAACCTGAAAAACACAAAAAGAGTCTAATGAGCGATCTAAGATCACCCAGTGAATCGGCTCCCCACTATCGGCTTCTATTCTATCTAACATCTACAGATTCCCGCCCCAAAACCCAAAATAACAATCAGCAGGAATAAACGGTCGATCACGCACAACCACGTCGTGTCAACCCACACACAATCAAGCAATAGCCAAAACAAGAGAATTAAGGAAATCGAAGGCACTGCGGCACATGTCCTCGATTGGACTCGATCTATCTACCGCGCAACGAAAGAAATAACAAAACAACGCTGGGCCCTACGAACTCGGTAACTTCCACGGGTTCACATCGTCGCCTATGTGGCAACTAACCCTCGACTCCTATACGTGCTCACGAGGACCCACGCATAGGACACCGTTCTCTGTCCATCGATACGCGGTGACTCTGACTACCCCTAGATAGCCCGAGTTTCCATGCAGTCCGGCCCTAGGACATGACCCCGTATTCTCCGGACCGCACACCTACCGGCGTCACCCGATAGGTTAACACCATAACCAGAACCACCATGGCCCGGTTAGGTCAAACCCGAGGATCCAATCGGGTCGGAAGTACCGGAACGTAACAAAATACACTAGGCTTGCGGAATCTAACGCACCCTAGAGTCCTAGTGCAGAAATGTAAACACGCAGACTCGCTGGGACTCTAGCACAGATCACGCAATCAATATCAATAATAAATCCACAACCATTCCGCAAGCCTCTACACTACCACCGCTCTGACTAGGTAAGATACCTAGTCAGCACCACTAACTTACCCGGTCCCGTGACCGGAGTAAGTGTCCGCAATAACTGCTCGGCCCAACACCGAGCAGTCTAACAAGCCTGCACACAAAGCTCACAACAACAACAACAATACATTCACGCAATCAAAATCAATCACACAATCACACACAAGCAGGCTTATTAGGGTTTCTAAGTCTTTTAATCCATTTCTCGCCTGCTACCTTGGGTTAACCGCTTGTTAACCCGTAGACGGTTCACCAATCATCACACTTCTTATTTCTTAACCAAACCTAGTCATCATTCATTAACTCCCCGATCCGTCGGTTTAGAGTTAGTAAACTTACTAACTCCCCGACATCTCATTATTAACTTAATTTGATCCATTACCCAACCCGCTATTAAACCTAAACCCCGATCCCGATACAATATTCTATAAGTTCGTTTAGGTTTAACCATATTTTAATGTCGTCTTAATTCCCGTATATAGGTTCATTAATTATCGTTCTTATACAATATATACATGCATATACAATCCTAACCAAACGGTCTATATGAATGCATCACCCAATCATTACTAACAACCTAGCGGCACACAACCAATTTACCTTTTAATTCTTTAAACCCTAATGTGCTCATCCGATCCTAACCGGTTTATCATTTAAACATTCATTTAATTATTATTTACTAATCAAGTTATTAACGGGTATGCAAGTCCTAGTACTACGGTTAATCAATTTTTGGTCTATATGAGTCTAAAGGTCTGTGAGCCGACTCACAGTGAGATAGGTACGGAATGACGGCTCTGACACGATATGAATCCCGAGACCTCCGAACTGAAACCCGAACTTCCCGCACGCACGAACACGAACCCTGAGGCTTCCCGAACACCCTGACATGAACCGCAACCTATGAATGGCCGGAGTCAACGCGTTGACCGGCGTTGACCACGGCGTTGACCGGCGTTGACTTTGACCGGCGTTGACCGTTGACTTTGACTGAACCGGTTGACCACCCAAACCAACCCGGTTGAACCACTGAACCATCTGAACCGGTCTAATTAGAACCGGTTAGGTTAAACCGGTTTGGTCAAACATTGACCGGTTTGACCTAACCGTTGACCAAGGCTAAACCAGCCCTAAACCGACCCAAATCTTGAATCAAACCATCCCATCACACTCCTTGAAGAACCGGCTGAAGATTGGCGGTGGTTGAGCTTCTCCGGTGACCGGCTCCGGCGACTTCTCTGGCGTTGACCGACGGTGGTCCGGCGTTGACCGGCCGGTTCACCCCTTTTTCCGGTGAACCAGAAGACGATCCACCTATCAAACTGACCGCAAAGAAGAGATCTAACCATCCATGGCTTCAAAATATTTATATCTGGTGAAGGAAGAGAGAGATTCCCAAAACCCTAATCCGCGGATTCTTTCCGGCCAGTTTCCGGCCAGCTCCGGCGACGGCGGTCATGACTGGCTGTATGGCGGTTGTAGAGGAGGGAGAGAAGAAGCTATAGCACTTTGCAGAAGTTGATTTGGGTTTATATTGAGAGAGATATGGTGTTTTTGGTGGAAGAAGGTTTGAAGAACACTCAAGAACACTTTGAATGTTCTTGAGTTTCTTTGAAGATTCAAAGGGTTTTCTGGGTTTTCTGGGCATGTGGGATGAATGTAGAGAGAGAGGAGAGAGAGCTCGTGGGTGTGAGGCTAGAGAGAGGTTTTTGTGCTCAAAATGAAGTTTTTCCCTTCACATGCTTGTTTTGTTTCATGCAAGAGATGCATGCATCACCATGCATTGACACCTAACCAACATATGTGGCGACCCTGGGTGATGACACATGTCCCTGGTGAAGCCTTTGAGTCCAAAAAGCCTTCCCTAAACCGGCTTTAACCAACAATAAACCCTTCTTGACCCGTTGCTTCGGTTTCCTCGATTGCGCGAATATTGTTTTAGAAAATACCAACTGATTCCCATAAATCCCTAAAGCTCCAAAATCAGATTCTCCATGCTATTAGATGAATTTAGAATTTTGAATCACCTCAATTGGAGTTTCCTAGCTCCCGTTATGATTTTCCGAAGTTTTCTCGGTTTTATCGGTTTCCATTCCCGACTCACCGAAAAACATGTTTCTGCTCCGATTTCTCCAACTCTGGTCTTGTGAACATTATTTATATTGAAATATAAGAATATTCGGCCCGTCTCGCCTTCCGTCTCGACTTTTGATAAAATTACCATTTTACCCCTGACTTAGGTAAAATGACAATTTTACCCTCGGTTGACTTTCTGCTGCCCGTTGACCGTATTTTTGATACGGGGTATCACATTCTTCCCCACTTACAGGAATTCGGTCCCCGAATTCTCCGTCACTGACAGACTTCAAATTGGTTCCGAACCCTGCAAGTTGCTTCACCATTCCTCCGAAGCTTCCTTACTCGGACACCGCTGGCATACTGAGTCTCGACATCGCTGGCATACTGAGTCTCGACATCGCTGGCATACTGAGTCTCGTCATCACTGCGATCCTCTGTCTCATTCCATTCCACCCAACTGACTTCGACACCTTTGCGTCCCTTCCAAATCCTTTCATCTTACTAATCTTTACACTGATTCCTCACTGATCATACCGTTTCCAAGGTTCTCCGTTCCATCCATCTTCCTTCGCTTCACTCAACCCTTAACTGTCTCCATCGATCTCGATCTTCGAACTTAACCCCGGTTGATTTCTCTACTCTGATTCTCACTTCGGCTTCCCCACTTCGCTTCGACCTCCACATCCTTCTGACTGCGACTTTCTGTCTTCTTTCTGGAACACTCTTCAGAAATCTGATCACTTGCTTCCGACTTTCTGATTCCATCAACATCACTGACTCGTCTTCCCAAATCCCTTTGCTAACACATTATACTTCTCGGCCTCTTCCTGTCGGCTGCTTGATAAACTGATACATCTCCCACTGACAATATCTACCACTGATTCACGTCCCGGTCTACTTGTCTCACAACATCTTGTCACTTCATCTCGCTTTCGGGTTCGGTCTCGGATTCACATCGCGTCGCCATTCCGTCCTACATTCAATACAACAACTCACTGAAACAGTTAGTTCCATCCCGATCTATCCCCGATATCACTTTCCCATATAAATATGGTTACTTAATCACGTACCCGACGGTTACTCGTGATTAAATAACAATACACTATAAGTCCGTTCCCTCGTGAACTGACGGTTAAACACAACCGTCCTCAAGTCGGCTCAAAACTTAAAATAACATTAAAATAAAATCAACACTTTACCTTTCTCACAAAACCGAAGAGAAGAGAACAATCACTATTCGAATTTCGAACAACTAACCACCCAACGGTCTCTAAGACCCAAAACGATTCTTCTATCAAAACCACGCATGATAATACTACACAATCCATCGCAATAACGAATCAAGCAATCAATCAATCAAGCAGGAAATAAAAACAAGCAATCACCAAACACAAAATCACGCAATCTAATGATCGGTCGGATGCGTCGTCAATCCGGGTTCAGGTCATGATGAACGGTCGTCAGTTCCACCCAACATTTAGTTTCACACAGTAATCTGTTTGCTTTCAGAACCATCTCAGTCATGCAAACAGTTACTATGCTACTCCAAACGATCAGCTGAACACTCTGCATCCACCACGTACATAAAACGATATATCATACATCATAAGGTTTTTAGTACATGGTCCTGATCAGAGTCCCTACACACATGACCGCCATCATATCCAAAACCCCTACGACTCCGCTATACATCCGAAAAGTCAAAGACGACACACAAAGTCGCCTATCCGCCGATCTATCTACAAGACAAAAAGAAGTTAGTGCCCCCACTTACCTGGCCTAACTACTCCTATCATAACCTAACGCCTCCAGCAAGACCGAAATGCCCAACACCACTGGCAAAACGGCTTGCTGAAGTATCCATTGGCAGGTGCGCCGGAAGGGTGTGGTGAGTGTGTGTCTCGAGATGGTGCTCCGACATGCTATGGCTCGGCAATCGGCAAAGATGAGCAACGTGACCTGCGCGGCCACATAACTGACAGACTGGAGTGGACGCTGAACGTGGTCCACAATAACACACGGGCGCCTGATGTCCATAACCTCCACACAACTAATAAAGAGAAGTCGGCTCTGGCGGGGGATCGATGAAACAATCGGGTGTGTAATGACCCTCACCTCTACACCACTGGCAAGTCCTCACTGGCTCGAGTCTAGATGATGGGACCACCGGTAACTGACACAACGGACGGCCGACCGGGCTCGGAATCTCTGCGACTGGGTCCCGCTCGGTAAGCCTCTGGTACTGGTGCTCGGTACGGCTCTCCATTGGTATACACGGTCCTGATCCGGAAATCGGGCAAGTCGATACTCCGTGACCCTCGTGACCACATCATGGACGGTAGTCGGGTCCCGATACTGGATGGTACGGCTCTCGAAGATACGGGTCTACGGCTCAGGGACACAACTGTAAGTGAAACTCCTGTACTCCACATGCACTGCATGTCCTGCGCTCTGGTACTACTGGCGGCTCCTCCACAATCTCGGCTGGTGGCGAAACTGACTTGAACTCTGACTCTGTAGATGCTGGCGACGAGATCTGACCTGCTGCTCCAAAACATCCTCATGCATCACTACCTGCTCATCTACCCGCTGCTCCCACTGCTGTCGCTGCTCCGGGTCTCCAGGCTCTGATGCTGCAACTGTCTATGGCACCTCCAACTCTGGCCACTGTGGTGGTAACTGTAACTCCGCATCTGGTCCTCCCAGTAATCCCATCATCCCTGA
Organism: Orychophragmus violaceus; assembly: GCA_030180135.1. Taxonomy (NCBI): domain Eukaryota; kingdom Viridiplantae; phylum Streptophyta; class Magnoliopsida; order Brassicales; family Brassicaceae; genus Orychophragmus; species Orychophragmus violaceus. The sequence goes on along the minus strand of CM058231.1, from coordinate 38,730,806 downwards.
AACTGAACTAACTGACCCTGCGGTGAACCGACTGATCTCTGCTGACTCATGCCGCTCGTCAGTAACTGCTCCGCGCATATACACACACACCTCCACTCCACCCAGGACACACTGCTGCACGACTGCAATCAAAAACTCAAAGACGAGTTAGTACAAATAATACAAAAATCCTACTTTCCCATCCCAACCCCGGGTTTAACGGACGCGGCCCGGTTTCCTAATGGATGCTTGTGTGACACATTTGACTCGATAAAACACGGAAAACACCCAAAAATGAAATGTTTCGAAACCCATGCAGAACCATGCTCTGATACCACCTTCCTGTAACGCCCCTTTCCCATTCTCCGCTGACCGTCGAGCTGACCGGTCAACAATCAAACAAGAACATGACCGATCGAACCCGAGCAAGTCGAATGAGAAAAGTTCGTCACAGGACGAAGTCAGAGACGGATCGGTTTGAGACAAAGGCTCGCACTAATCCATCTTTGACCTCGCTATCCTCACCTTCGTAATACAAGTTGTACACCTTGTACCACTTCGGTGAGTTGTGTCGGTTCGGACGAAACCTCATATCAGGGAAACAATTTCATTTCTGAGTAATCAAACGTTAAGCACAACGTTTAAAGGTTTTTACAAACAATCGTCAAGTCAAATATCCAAAAGTAAATCAAACACATAAAATGGCGCCAAAGCCGAACCGAAAATAAACAATCAAATCCCAAAAACCCGAATCAAATCTCGTCACAAGCCATCCCGAAACCACACCGAGACCTCCCGCGTCCGTCGCTGCTAAACCTGAAAAACACAAAAAGAGTCTAATGAGCGATCTAAGATCACCCAGTGAATCGGCTCCCCACTATCGGCTTCTATTCTATCTAACATCTACAGATTCCCGCCCCAAAACCCAAAATAACAATCAGCAGGAATAAACGGTCGATCACGCACAACCACGTCGTGTCAACCCACACACAATCAAGCAATAGCCAAAACAAGAGAATTAAGGAAATCGAAGGCACTGCGGCACATGTCCTCGATTGGACTCGATCTATCTACCGCGCAACGAAAGAAATAACAAAACAACGCTGGGCCCTACGAACTCGGTAACTTCCACGGGTTCACATCGTCGCCTATGTGGCAACTAACCCTCGACTCCTATACGTGCTCACGAGGACCCACGCATAGGACACCGTTCTCTGTCCATCGATACGCGGTGACTCTGACTACCCCTAGATAGCCCGAGTTTCCATGCAGTCCGGCCCTAGGACATGACCCCGTATTCTCCGGACCGCACACCTACCGGCGTCACCCGATAGGTTAACACCATAACCAGAACCACCATGGCCCGGTTAGGTCAAACCCGAGGATCCAATCGGGTCGGAAGTACCGGAACGTAACAAAATACACTAGGCTTGCGGAATCTAACGCACCCTAGAGTCCTAGTGCAGAAATGTAAACACGCAGACTCGCTGGGACTCTAGCACAGATCACGCAATCAATATCAATAATAAATCCACAACCATTCCGCAAGCCTCTACACTACCACCGCTCTGACTAGGTAAGATACCTAGTCAGCACCACTAACTTACCCGGTCCCGTGACCGGAGTAAGTGTCCGCAATAACTGCTCGGCCCAACACCGAGCAGTCTAACAAGCCTGCACACAAAGCTCACAACAACAACAACAATACATTCACGCAATCAAAATCAATCACACAATCACACACAAGCAGGCTTATTAGGGTTTCTAAGTCTTTTAATCCATTTCTCGCCTACTACCTTGGGTTAACCGCTTGTTAACCCGTAGACGGTTCACCAATCATCACACTTCTTATTTCTTAACCAAACCTAGTCATCATTCATTAACTCCCCGATCCGTCGGTTTAGAGTTAGTAAACTTACTAACTCCCCGACATCTCATTATTAACTTAATTTGATCCATTACCCAACCCGCTATTAAACCTAAACCCCGATCCCGATACAATATTCTATAAGTTCGTTTAGGTTTAACCATATTTTAATGTCGTCTTAATTCCCGTATATAGGTTCATTAATTATCGTTCTTATACAATATATACATGCATATACAATCCTAACCAAACGGTCTATATGAATGCATCACCCAATCATTACTAACAACCTAGCGGCACACAACCAATTTACCTTTTAATTCTTTAAACCCTAATGTGCTCATCCGATCCTAACCGGTTTATCATTTAAACATTCATTTAATTATTATTTACTAATCAAGTTATTAACGGGTATGCAAGTCCTAGTACTACGGTTAATCAATTTTTGGTCTATATGAGTCTAAAGGTCTGTGAGCCGACTCACAGTGAGATAGGTACGGAATGACGGCTCTGACACGATATGAATCCCGAGACCTCCGAACTGAAACCCGAACTTCCCGCACGCACGAACACGAACCCTGAGGCTTCCCGAACACCCTGACATGAACCGCAACCTATGAATGGCCGGAGTCAACGCGTTGACCGGCGTTGACCACGGCGTTGACCGGCGTTGACTTTGACCGGCGTTGACCGTTGACTTTGACTGAACCGGTTGACCACCCAAACCAACCCGGTTGAACCACTGAACCATCTGAACCGGTCTAATTAGAACCGGTTAGGTTAAACCGGTTTGGTCAAACATTGACCGGTTTGACCTAACCGTTGACCAAGGCTAAACCAGCCCTAAACCGACCCAAATCTTGAATCAAACCATCCCATCACACTCCTTGAAGAACCGGCTGAAGATTGGCGGTGGTTGAGCTTCTCCGGTGACCGGCTCCGGCGACTTCTCTAGCGTTGACCGACGGTGGTCCGGCGTTGACCGGCCGGTTCACCCCTTTTTCCGGTGAACCAGAAGACGATCCACCTATCAAACTGACCGCAAAGAAGAGATCTAACCATCCATGGCTTCAAAATATTTATATCTGGTGAAGGAAGAGAGAGATTCCCAAAACCCTAATCCGCGGATTCTTTCCGGCCAGTTTCCGGCCAGCTCCGGCGACGGCGGTCATGACTGGCTGTATGGCGGTTGTAGAGGAGGGAGAGAAGAAGCTATAGCACTTTGCAGAAGTTGATTTGGGTTTATATTGAGAGAGATATGGTGTTTTTGGTGGAAGAAGGTTTGAAGAACACTCAAGAACACTTTGAATGTTCTTGAGTTTCTTTGAAGATTCAAAGGGTTTTCTGGGTTTTCTGGGCATGTGGGATGAATGTAGAGAGAGAGGAGAGAGAGCTCGTGGGTGTGAGGCTAGAGAGAGGTTTTTGTGCTCAAAATGAAGTTTTTCCCTTCACATGCTTGTTTTGTTTCATGCAAGAGATGCATGCATCACCATGCATTGACACCTAACCAACATATGTGGCGACCCTGGGTGATGACACATGTCCCTGGTGAAGCCTTTGAGTCCAAAAAGCCTTCCCTAAACCGGCTTTAACCAACAATAAACCCTTCTTGACCCGTTGCTTCGGTTTCCTCGATTGCGCGAATATTGTTTTAGAAAATACCAACTGATTCCCATAAATCCCTAAAGCTCCAAAATCAGATTCTCCATGCTATTAGATGAATTTAGAATTTTGAATCACCTCAATTGGAGTTTCCTAGCTCCCGTTATGATTTTCCGAAGTTTTCTCGGTTTTATCGGTTTCCATTCCCGACTCACCGAAAAACATGTTTCTGCTCCGATTTCTCCAACTCTGGTCTTGTGAACATTATTTATATTGAAATATAAGAATATTCGGCCCGTCTCGCCTTCCGTCTCGACTTTTGATAAAATTACCATTTTACCCCTGACTTAGGTAAAATGACAATTTTACCCTCGGTTGACTTTCTGCTGCCCGTTGACCGTATTTTTGATACGGGGTATCACAAAGAGTATGTCAATGATCAGACATAAGTCATATAATACTGGGGGTCATGATGGCTTGCTAGAGTCCGCTCATGATCTATAAGTCTTGGACTTATTGCCTTTATTATATGATCCCATATGGGTCATACGCCTAAGCTAACAGGAAAATGTGTAGGAACGGCTTAGCAGAAGTACGGTAAAAGTGCCAGGCATTTGTCGTACTTAGAGAGAGATTAATGGGTCTGATTAAATCCAAGGGATTTAATCAGATTGGTATTTGGGCCCAAAAGCCCAAAAGGGAAAGAGAAGGGTTTTATAAACTAAAACCCAAATCTCTTTCTCCTCTAACCCTAAGCCCTAGCCGTGACTCTCTCTCTCTTCCTGCGCCTCCCACAGCTTGGTCTAGCAGCCTCTCTTCCTGCTTGGTGTGCGTGTGTGAACCTCTGGAGGAGTTATCACTCGGTGGCTCTCTGATCTCTGATCATACCTTCTCTTTCCGCTGCATAAACAGGTATAAGGTGAGATCTATATTGTTTCTATTCAAGAGAACCTAGATCCGCATGTTTAGGACTGTTTAATCTGAAGAACTGAATCAGGATTAACAACTAAACATCCTTCAGCGTTCTCAGGAAATCAGACAAGCAGACAAATCATTCAGTCAGGATCTAATTAAGTACAGTTCTAGAACTCAAATCACGGATATAGAATTAACCAACTGTCGTTGCGAGAATTCTCTAAGTCTAAGTGCAGTAATCCAAATTCCTTTGCAATTACTAACAGATTAAAACAGCATTAATTTCAAGTTCGATATGTTCACAATTAAACTAAACCAAATTCCTTTGCGAGAAGATTAATTGTTCAACTTAAATAGTTCAGATTCTAAACCACACTTTCGTGTCGTATTTAGCAACCTAAGATCTAGATTCTAATTGATCAGGTTAGAACTAGCATTAAACACAATTTAGATCGAAGAACATTCTATTCATGTGAATCCTTAACTGAATTAAACAAGTCTAGCAAGTCATGAAATCCCTAGTGAGAATCCCTAAACCTAACAATGAATCTACTCAGACATGATTAATGAAACAGAAATCATAGAATTAATAGATTGCATATAAGAAATTAAATAGATAAAGGGGTTCGAAATCTTCTCCAAAATAGATGAAGTACAGGATCAGATCAGCCCCAAAAGCTCTAAAAATCCCTTAGCTCTAAGTATGAAAGCGTATCTAAATAAAACACCAAAATCCTAATTATATAGGCTAAATCTCGGCTGGGGCTTCTTTGTAAATACTGGAAACTTCTGGGCCAAAGTGTCATATCTTCATTCTTCATTAAACCGCCGAGTCTGGCCCATCTCGCTTGTGTGTCGACCGATGCACAATGTGTGTCGGTCAATGCAATCCTGTTTTCTGGACAGTGAGCTCAAGCTCTCGGCCAAACACTCCAAAAATCTCCAAAAAGCTCCAATATCTCCAATTCTGCTCCAAACCTGATTATACCTGTAATAGACTCTAAAAGAACACAAAAAGACTCTAAAACATACTTATATCATGGTCTAAACTAGTAAAAACCATGATATATCAAGAAGCAGGGGAGACCAGACAGAGATCATTTCGCAGTTGCTCCAAATCAGAGGTGATTACCGGCCCAAGAGCCTTAGATGTTTTGTTCTCTGAACCCTGCTCAATAATTTGTGGAGACACAGCTTTATGAGTGATGTTTGACATATCCTTGTGATCCAATTTTGCAGGTGAATGTCCCGCCTCCAGAGATTCCTGGAGGACAACCTGCCTTGGACAACCTGCCTACAGCCGCATTCGTCACAAGAGTAGTACCATGACCACTATCAGCTTGAGGTGATTGAATCACATCTGAAGGTGAACCATAGATGCTACCTATTGAGACGTCTGAGGGAAAAGAGCCTGTAACTAAGGTATTTTCGAAAACTTTAGACACATTAGCTTTGGAACTAGAAGGATTGGCAGTGGTTGGAGATAGGAGGCAGTTTCTTGCTATATGTCCTAGCTCTTTGTAGTTTTCACATGTAGCTGGTAGCCAAGGGTAGTCAATCTCGACTAGTATAATGTCTCCATTCTGCCTAGGAAGTTCAATCATCCGTGGTAGAGGTTTTGTTAAGCCTACTTCCACCTTTACATGAGACAAAGCCATACTAACCATGTTGATGGTGAAATCATCAGTTTCTTTTGGCTCCCTAAGTGCTCCTGCTACCCATACCAGTCCTTCCAGGGATCAAAGATCTAGAGGTACATTGCGCAAATGAGCCCAGATAGGGATAACTCTTAGAGGGGGAGTAGTTGCTGAATGCTGGGATCCCCACTGATGGACATGAAACATTGAGTCGCCTATGTACCAGATGGATTTCTCCAGAACCTTAGTTCGAATGTAGTCATTGGGAAGCCTCACTATCATAGAGTTAGATAGTTGATTAGTATGAATTTTAATGTGTTTTCCTTTACCCCACATATGATTAATAACACTTTGAATTTGTTTGTATGGTGATGCTCTTCCACAGAAGTAGCAGACAAGAAACTCCTTATGAATTTCAGCCCCACGTTGGAAAACTTCCTCTGGGATTACCACTCTTGGTCTTTCTGTCTCTGCAATATCAGTAGGACCCTGCCTTTTTAGACTTCTGTCAACCGTTTTCCGAATCTTTTCAACAAGAGAGGTAGGTCGGGGATCTTTATTATGTGGACCAGTATAAGTAGCAAGGGCAGGGTCTTGATGCGCAGACCCAACTTCAGTTATCTTTTCCTTGGCTTGTTGCCCAGATCAGGAAAGACGTCTTACAGGTTTGCTGCCTTTCTTTTCCACTGTAGCAGTACTACCAAACACATGTGATTTGCTTTAGTTAGTCAGAGGCTTTATTCCTTCTTGTTGAGATGGTGTTTCTTGTTGTCTTCTTGTAGCCGGATTAGTCTGTATGGGTGAAGAATCCTTCAGCTTCAGAATAGTATATTTATTATTTATTGTTCCTGCAGATCTAGATCTGGGATTTTCAACACACGGTTCAGCAGATGGTACAATATCTATAGTAGTTTGCTTCTGACTGACAACATCAGTAGTAGAGACAGTATTATCCTGGTCTTTCATGACCGTGTCTACAACTACGGCTTCAACATGAGCAGTTTGTAGCTTTGAGCAGATTGGAGATTTAGAAATACCAGGAGAGAGAGGAGGGAACTTATTCAGTGCAAGAGAGGGATCCGGAGGATCAGGAGGAAAAGGAGGTGGCCGTTGTTGGCTTCCACGAGCGGTGGCTGACGGCAAGGAGAGGGTGGAAGGACCACCTTCATGGAACCATTTGTTCACCATTGGGATGCGTGTCAGAGAGAGTTTGACCTATCTAAAATTTTCGTCAATTTAGTTTTCTGTTCGACCTTTTTTTCTTCTCTGAATGATATCAATATATTTTTTCAAGTAACATACAATATACAACATGATTTCAGTATTTAAACTTTTTATCCAAACATTTTATTATAAACAAATTATCTTATATATTTTTAAATTTAATATTAACCATAATTATACAACTCATGATATAAAATTGTTTTATTTATAACAAATATATCTACTAATATTTTAAAATCAAATAGAAAATATATTATAATAAAAGTTATCTGATATATTTTTTTACTAAGATTATTTCTATTTACTAAAAATAATAAAAATTATTTATTTAGATCAATATAATAATAAAAATTAAATTAAGGTTAACATAGTAAAAAATATAATTTTATTAAAGTAAACTAGTAATCAACCAATATGAGAGTCGATGAAAACTTAAATGATTTCTCAATCAATATAAAGATAAATTGGAAAAGTACAGAGTACAACAAAACTATAAATTAACAATATTAAAATTATATAATTTTATTAATTTATGAAATTATTAATTAAAAAAACAATTCTAAAGCTATATTAAAAATACATTTTATTGATAAGAAGTGCATATTAGGGTTGGACACGGGCAAATACTTGCTAATTTCAAATACTTATTACTTGGTTTGACCCGTTTAAATAATTCATTTTATGGCTTGATATTTGACCCGTTCAAAATAAGTACTTGCTAAAACAAATACTTTCCCAAAATTCAAGTACCCGCTAATTACTTGATTCGCCCCGTTATTTGCTTTATTCCATTTCTTGAACCTAATACTTGTTACTTGAACTTAAACTACTTTGCAAATTTGAAATAAAATACAAGCCAACACACACAAATCTCAAAGATCAAAATAAAAATCCACGTGATCAATAACAAGTTTATTGATAATATAAGAAACTATAAGAATACCAAGTATTCAAATAAACAAGTAACAAGTAATTTGAACGGGTAATTGGAATGGATAATAAATACCAAGTAATGGGACAAGTAACGGGTCAAGTACTAGGAAAAAATTGATATTTGATACTTTGACCGTACTTATATGATGATACTAGTATTTTAGTCCCTTTAGCGAGGTATCAATTCCTCATTGCTTATCGCGTAGCAAGAGGTATCAATCCATAATTGGGATATGAATCAAACCAATTTGAATACACTAAACATCCAAAGTCAAGAAACCAAATTAATTAATTCTCTAACAACCTAGAATTCAAATAGAAACAAGTAACAAATGAAGAAGCAAGATAGAAGACTAAGAATCAATATTAAGAGACAAGGCTATGGGCTAAGGCCAATGGATAGGATGATTTGGAACAATCAAGAATGCTAAACACACATCAAAGATGTTAATCCCTAAGCAAGGAACACTAAGCAATTGACTAATCCAATGTCTTGGCACTAATCACTTTCACTAATCATAAATCAAGAACAAACTCTCATTTGTGAGTTAAGACAAGGCAAGCATTAAGATCAAGTTCCATTAAGCTAATAATCACTCTAAACAATCATTCTCATGAGCTAGAATGTGAAAATCCCTATCAAAGCTGCATCAAGCATTTCATCGAACACATGGTGCGCAACAAAGCCATAATATCATAATCAACATGATCAAGTCAATCAAGCATTAAGAACACTAAGATAGAAGAGATTAAAGATAAATAAACCCTAAGCCTTCATCAATCATCCCAAATTACTCAAATCCTACCTAACCCATAAACCTTGAATGAAACTACTCACTAATCATGTTATGTTCAACAAAATCCGTAAGAATAGTGTTAAGCATGATGATTAGCAAATATTAAAAAAAAAGAAGAGAAGAAATCAACACAAAACAACTCTTAGATTAATCAAAGATTCAAACTTGTCTTACAAAGGGTTTTCAAACAAAAACAAGCTTAAGAGAGAATAAAAAACTAGGTTTTTGGCTTTAAATAGTGAACAATGGCGAACCGGGTCAACCCGGGACACACCGGGTGTTGACCCGGTTCAAATGGGTCATTTTTGGTTCGCAGGGAAATCCATCGGCCTCATTTGGCCGATGTGAGACGTCGATGTTGGAATGCATGGATCCACCGGCTGCGTATGCTCGGTGTGGCAAGCCGATGGATATCCTGTGATAAATACGTGTTTCGAATGACTTTCCCATCGGTTGCATTTCGTAGATGTGGCAAGACGATAGGTCCAACAAATTTCCATCGGCCTCGTTTGCCTGATGCGCTTGGCCGATGGATCTCCTGGACGACTCCATGACTCTTCTCCTTCGTTCTTTTAGCTCCCCCTTGGTTCCTTAGCTCACCAAAACCTCCATGAACTTCCAAGAACTTACAAAATCACAAGAAACACCTCATACATAACCTAAAATGCTAATTCCTAACTTTATATGCTAACATACTCTAAATGCAATCAAAGAATAACAAAGTGATGCAAATGGATGCTAAAAGAGACTAAAATATGAACTCAAAATATTCTTAAATGCATGAGAATGCATGAATATCACTTAACCAAATCGGTTATTTGGTTTTTCAAACCGAGCACATGGTAAGTAGTGGGTACAAGCCGAGTAACAGCAGCCCTAAAGCATATTATAGATTTACATATTTATGAAACATTATAGATTTCGCTTTCGTCTTTTTCTTGTAATTATTAATATACAATACAGTGAATTTTTGATTATTTGATATTTTTTGTATATGAGAGGATACATATTTTAGAATATGGATATGATTCAAGATGTAGTTTAAAAAAACAACACCATAATATTTTAACATAATAAAAAATAGAGATGAACTTTATTTTGAAGAAAAAAATAAACAATGGGACTGGTTTAAATTATTGATTATGTAGATTATATATATATTTCGGATATTTTTGAGTATAGATTTGATTTTCGAATTATTCGGTATTAGTATTTCGTGTATAGCAGTCTCAGACACTATGGGGGTATGTACATCAAATCTGGTTCCGTTCAGTGTTTCCAATTTAGATCGGTTTTGGTTCGATTTTTTGGGGTCCATATATTTTGTCTATGGCTAATTTTAATAGAAAAATACTGAGTAATACTTGGGGTGAACCCATTCATTTACCCCCTCGTTTTTAACCAATCAAATGATTACACATAATTTAGTATTAAAAATAATTAAAATTTAAAAATCTTTTAAAATAAAAAAACAAAAACAAAAATAAAGGGAAATTACGTTTTATTTTAGAAAAAATTTTTAAAATAAAATAAACTAATTTATATATAAAAAAAACTAATTCCAAGTCCTAAACCCTAAACCCTAAATTTTAAACCCTAAATTCTAAACCCTAAACCTTGAACCATAATTTGAAAACCTAAAAAAAAAAAATTAAACTAGACCCTAATCCCTAAACCCAATTTGTAAATATTAAAAAATAAAAATCTAAACCCTATTCCCCAAACCTTAACCTTAATTTAAAAAAATAAAATTAAAATAAAAACTAAACCCTAATCCCTAAACCCTAATTCCTAAACCCTAAGCCATAATCTCTAAACTCTAAACCCCAAATCCAAAAGGGCTTAAACCCTAAATTGTAAACCCTAAACTCAAATCCATAAACCATAATCCTTAAACCCTAAAGGACTAAAACCCTAAATTATAAACCCTAATTCATAAACCCTAAACCCCAATTTGTAAACTCTAAAATATATATATATATTGATATATATTATTATTTATTTTTATAAATATTTGAATGTGTTTAATTACTTAATTTTAATTTTTTAAATTTTATTTAAAAATAATATCACATGGCATATTTTTATTGGCTAAGAAAAGAGGGGTGAAGGGTTCACCCCCTTTCTTTTTAGCCAATAAAAATATACCATTTAGTATTATCTTTAAATAAATTATAAAATTAAAATTAAAGAATTAAACACATTCAAATATTTTATACAAATAGATAATAATATATATCAATATTTATATTTTTTAGAGTTTAAAATTGTAGTTTAGGTTTTACGGATTCGAGTTTAGGAATTAGGGATTAGGGTTACGGTTTAAGCCCATTAGAGTTTAGGGTTTAGGAATTATGGTTTAGGTCCTTTGGGGTTTAGAGTTTAGGAATTAGGGACCCTTTGGGTTTAAGCCCTTTAGGGTTTAGGTTTTAAGGATTAGGATTTATAGTTTAGGGTTTAAACCATTTGGGGGTTTAGAGTTTAAGGATTAGGGTTTATTTTTTATTTTTAAGATTTACATATTAGGGTTTAGGGGTTTACGGATTAGGGGTTTAAATTTTTATTTTTTAAAGATTTACATGTTGGGTTTAGGGATTATGGTTTAATTTTAATTTTAATTTTTAGGTTTTCAAATTATGGTTTAGGGTTTGAGGTTTAGAATTTAGGGTTTATAAATTAAGATTTAAATTTTTTTTTTTTATAAATTGATTTATTTTTATTTTTTATTTTTTGTATAAAATAAAACATATTTTTCTTTATTTTCGTTTTTTTTTAAAATTTAAAAAATTTTATTATTTTTAATAGTAAATTATGTGTTACATACGTTCTACTTTTGGCTGGACTACAACTTTGTTAATAATGCATGGATCCTTTTAGAGAAAAAAAAAATTATGTGTAATCATTTTATTGGTTAAAAAAAGAAGGGGGTGAATAATGGGTTCACTTCTAGGGGTAAACCCAAATATTACTCATTTTAATATGATTACTATACACCTACGTATACATAAATATAGTAAGATACAAACAAATAAACCAATTACAAGTTACAACAATGTGAAACTTAAAATGCAAGCAAAAAACTTTCAGTAGTCACTAAAACAAGATAACAAACTTCTCATTGTTCTATAGATGACTTATCTCTTTTCCGGCTAAAAAATTTGACCAAGTTTGGAACTTTCTTCTTCTTCTTGATTATAAAGTAACTCGGAGTCCCTCGGTTTCCTGATGAGTATCTTCTTGACTTACCACCCTGAACCGGGGTGAATTTCCCGCTAAGCCTCACGGATTTTCTTACCGGTTTAGGAGAGATGAAGCTTTTGTCTTCTGATTCATGCTTGAACTTGTGAATCTCGTTCTGGACAAGTCTTTTTATCGACAGCGACCTCTGCATCCTAAACGATGCCCTCTCTTCTTCCACCATTGTTTTTCCACTCTCTCTCTCTAAAGTTTCCGTCTTTATCAGAATCGCCTTAGTGCTTGCCTTCAGTGCTTCCACCCACGCCATTGCTGCTTCCACTTTCTTCTCTGCAGTTTCTTCAGCGTGACGAGCTTGTCCATTCAAATACTCGTACTCGAATCTAGAGATTGTGATGGTTGAATTTCGCTGAGAATACATTTCCCGAGTTTCTATTGTTTTCTCTACCATTGATTCAAGCTTCTCGAGTGCTGAAGCCTCTGCCTGCTTGGCTTTCTCAAGCTCATCTAACTTGGAAAGTAACTCTTTTTCCTTTCCACCAAATCCCTTTTCGGTTTTCTGTATTTCACTCTTGATGATCGCTGCTTCTTCCTTAAGATTAAGCTTTTCTTTCTTTGCAGCTTCTTTATCATTCTTTAGTTTCTCGAACGAACAGGTTAAATTGTCAGCAAGAGAGCTGATTCTTTCTTCATCTGCAGACACTGCTTCTAATTTATCTTTCGCCATAAGCAGCTTCGTATTGAGTCTCTCAATCATTGCATCATCCTTTTGTATGATCTTATCAAACCGAGCTGTTTCTTGTTTGGCTTCCTCAAGATCTTGCCTCAACGCATCCATTATGTTGACGAGACAAAAGAGTTGTGCGTTAACAGAAGCGAGTTCCTCCTTCTTCGCTTCTGTTGCTTCCGTAACTTCTTTCAGAACCGATAAATTATCTTTTCCTCTTTCGAAAGAACGGTTCTTGGATCTCGACAGACTATCATTCCTATGAACTTTCCTCTCCATGTCCTTAACAAGCTTTAACTGAGTTTCTAACATCTCGATGTCTAATAATGTCTCAGATAACACATTCTCATACTCCTTTGATCTCTCCATCTCTTTCATCATTTCCCTCATTCTCTTTTTCCTCTTATCCAGTGACTCAACCGCCTCCTTCCTTTCTCTCTGTCTCTGCTCATCGACCTCTTTACATTCCTTCAAAGCCTCCATCTTCGCCAATTCAACCAGAACATGTTCTTCGTTTGCAACATCGACCTCTAACTTGAGGCTCTCAACCAACTTCAAATTCTCTTCCGTTTTAATTCCTAACTCCATTACTTCCTTCTCTGCCACAACCTTCTCTTTTAAAACATACGCTACATCAAGCTTAAGCTTACTCAGTTCTTGCTTCACATCCTCTAACTCTCTCATAATTTGAGCGTACCTTCCATTTCCATCAATCTTTAACTCCTTCACAGCATCAATATCCATTTTCCGAGACTTTAACCTGCGACTAGACTCCTCTATTCGTTTGGTTAGCTCCTGCACTGTCTTCTTCGCCTTGCTTAGTTCAGCTTCTGCTTTCGCCTTTGCACACTCAGAAGCTCTTCTGCTCTCTCTGTACATCTCAAGCTCTCTCCCTGACTTATGCAAGTCCTCCGCAACCGAAGGAGACGACTGTTAACAAAAAGAAAACCCAATAAGTTCATCTCAAGATCAAAACTTTAGAAACTAAAAGAGCATTTCTTTCCACAATTATGATTGAAATCACACACTTTCGTAACTAAAGAAAAGGATATTTGCTCTCACTTTAACTTCTGGCAAATCTAGCTGAGGAGAGACGCTTCGAGTAGCTTTTTGTCCGTACATGTTAATGGCGGCTTTAACTGATCCTATTCTTCTTCCTTCACCTATATTCCCATCGGCCATTGATCTGTTCCTCCTGTGTTTCTACTGAAACATAGAACAGAATCCTAAATTGGAAGATATACCCAGAAAAAATCCCTAAAACTGGCAAACAAAATTCAATCTTTTCTGAGAGACATATAGTTTTGAGTTCAGAAAGTGGATTACCGATGATAAGAAAGGGAACATTTAAAGGAGAACTTACAGGTGAATGAGATGTTGGAGGAAGAGAGATATTGTGTACCAGAGAATAAACGGAAGAGATGGAGATGATGATTGGCTCACATCCACTCTGCTTTCTTATCATTTTTCTTTTTTGTTCTTACTGGGAAAATTAGGGAGAATTTATGAAAGTTTGTTTCTTCTGGACACTGAAATGAGGCCAAGGATGCCACAAGTACCACAAGCATATTTGAGTGACACAAATATGTTGACAAAAAAAAAAAAAAAAAAAAAAGTGACACAAATATGGCCTACAAGTTTTTATATTCAATTACACCTACATAGGGATGTTAAATATGGGTAATTACCCGTAGAGTACCTTAAACCCTTAGTAAAATTCAAGTCCAAAACCCTATCCTTTTAGTGAAAGAAGATGGTTCAAAATGGGAGGGTACCCTTTTTATTAGGGTTCAAAAAGGGTTTATCCTACAGGATTTAGGATACCTGTGGGTTTTTGTGAATTACATCAATACTCACAAAATAATCTTATAATAAACTATTTATATTTTTAATAATTTAAACTACAAACAATATTTGATTATTTTAATTTTGAAATAATATTAAATAAATTTAAGATTATATTTTCACGCAAAAATGTAAAATACCGTTTTCTGCAAAATTTTGTTTTTCCGTCAAGAACGTAAGATATCATTTTCCCGCCAAAAACTTAAAATTTCGTTTTTTCGTCAAAAACGAAAAATCCGTTTTCCCGCCAAAAACGAAAAATATCGTTTTCCCGCCAAAAGCGTAAAAATCCGTTTTCCCGCCAAAAACGTAAAATTCTGTTTTCCCGCCAAAAACGTAAAAATCCGTTTTCGCGCCAAAAACGTAAAATTCCATTTTTCCGCCAAAAACGTAAAATTCCGTTTTCACGCCAAAAAACGAAAATTCCGTTTTCCCGCCAAAAACGTAAAATTCCGTTTTCCCGCCAAAACGAAAAATGTCGTTTTCCCGCCAAAACGAAAAAAGTTCGATTTTCCGCTAAAATGTAAGATTCTGTTTTCCCGTAAATAAATGTAAGATTGTGTTTTGCAAATTAATTCATATAAATTAGTCTAGAAAAATAATAATTATAAATTATTAATATTGTATAAATAAAAGTTAGGGTATCCGTGGATAACCCTAAAGCTATAGGATTTTGTTTGAGTTATCCTAAAAAGTATAGGGTATATATAGAATTTTCAAAATAAAATTTTTAAAGAGTAGGATACCCTTGAAACTAGGATAAGGTAGGATATTTTTACCCATCACAACATCCCTACACCTACATGGACTTATAAGAGCCTTTATTACAAAAGAGGCATTTACGTGAATTTAGAAACTTTACCTCAACGAAGTTACCTCCCAACTCTTTTGCCCTTATTTTATTATAACTAAATTTTACCTCTTTTCTAAATAAATGTATATAAATCAGAAACTCCTTAAAACCTTAATTTCTTTGTCTCTCTCTCTCTTTCTCTTTCTGCCTCCCAAAACCATAATTTCTTTGTCTATTTCTTTTTGTTTATATGCATCTCTTCGACGTCGCTCAAATCTACTCTCAGATTTCTCTCCGTCGTTGGTGTATCTTCTACTCGGTTTCAAAGTAAGTTTTTTTATCATTCTGTTTTATTCTTAGATCTCAAAGTTATATACTTTCTATTTTTAATCATTTGAGTTTTGCTTCAATTTCAATAATCCATCTGATTTACAGAGAAACAAACAGATTTGGCCCAAAACCTGATTTATTTTTCCTTGTAGGATCTGATATATTTTTCCACTAAAGTTGGTTTCTTAATTCTCTTTGTGTGCACCAATTAGGATTAGTGATGTATGACTTGATAAATTTGGCGAATTTTAATACGCCTTTTTATGGACACGCTTTTGAGAAAGTAAAGTTTCATTTATAATTTGCCAGTTTTCAAAGATTTATGTCTTTCGTTAGTTTTGTTGTATTTGTTCCCGTGGACATGTTTAGATAGACGACACACTGCAATGGCTTCACATGTTTTCATCATTTGTTTGCAAATATGAATTTATGTACATAAACATTTGATTTACATCATAGTTCGCGTTTTATTGGAAATCATTATAATGAACATCACTCTTTATTCTCCTTTTAGTTCATGTGGACTGTAGCGGACACATTTTTATGGACGGCATACTCCGGTAGTGCGCATGATTTCATTATTTTATTTGTTAGTGTTATAACAAATTCAATTTTCCCCGGACAACCGTTTGAGTAATTTTCTAACAATATCATAGGTTGCTAAAGTTGTGAACATCGTTTGGTGGACATAAGTTTTGTCTTTTAGTCTCTGTGGATACTTCTTTTTTCATCACTTAAGTTGCCAGTTTTTAAAGAAAATACGAATTTATGTGGATGACCATCTGAGTAACATCATAGTTTGATCATGTTAGATTTAATAAGTTTTCATATTGTTTCTTCTTCACTCCATGTTCTCATGTACGATTTTTATATTGACAAACAATCATTTTCTTCGGAGGCTATTCGCTACGAATATATACCCCAACAAGCTGTTAAATGTTTATTCAAGCTAGGCTTACTAACCTTCATCCACCAAAATAACCTTTTGAATCAATGTATATATCTAAGGGATAATGTAAAGTGGACATATATGTAACGCCCCGACCGCCCCCGTCCGTGGGCCCCACGCCCGCTCACTCGGCCCGTGGGCCCACCCTTGTCCGACAGTTGGTTTGTTATTTTTGGGAGGCTTTAAAGACTTGATTTACTGTCCGTGCAATCACCACACGATCTTTCTACGTAATTTGCCCTCACTCGCACGATACCGAGGTCACTTCCCGGTAGGTCACCCATCCTTTGACTACTCCAGCTCAAGCACGCTTAACTCTAGAGTTTTCTATGGACAAGTGACTGAAAAGATAAGTGCACTTTGGTGACATAGGTAGCCAAATCAATTCTTTTTAAGTTTCTCCGCATATACCACAAACCGGGATGTTCCAATTCACCCCCTCTCACAAAGCGGAACACCCTCGTTGCGCACTAGGATCGTTATCCTTGACGGTGTGAGCCTTCACTGACTCCACACGCGTCCTCGGATTCGGCTCTGATACCACTTGTAACTCCCCGACCGCCCCCTGATATATCATGGTTTTTACCTGTTTTAAGCCATGATATAAGTATATATTCGAGTTTTTCATAGAGTCTTTCGAGTCTTTTCTGGTGTTTATTAGGTACATGCACGTTTGGAGGATTTTGGAAGAAATTGGAGTTTATTGGGCAAGTTTTGGAGCTAAAGCCGTAAGGAGCAGAAATGACTATCTCGGAGCGACCTCAGCGTCGATCGATGCTACCTTGGCGTCGTGATAGGTCAAGAATTAATCCCTATACTAAACTGCAAGTGAACAGCAATGTCAAAGTAGTATATAGGGTTATCGAATCCACAGGGACACTTGGTCTCAAGAGAATCAAACTGTAGGGAATGAATACTAGAAATAAGCAATGTGATTGTATTGAAAGTAGTGCGAGAAAGTAAATCAGTAGCAGAGATTATTGGTTGTGAAAGCAAGTAATTAAAAGCGTCAAACCTAGGGTATTCTCAGGAAATCAGACTAGCAGACAGTTCATTCAGCAAGGATCTAATTAAGCACAGTTCTAGAACTCAAAACACAGATATAGAATTAACCAAATTCCTTTGCGATAATTCTCTAAGTCTAAGTGCAGCAAACCAAACTTCCGTTTGCGAGAACTAACAGATTAAACTAGCAATAAGTCCAAGTTTGATATGTTCACAATTATCCTAAACCAAACTTCCGTTTGCGCAAAGTTTAATTGCCCAATTTAATTAGTTCAGATTCCTAAACCCCACTTCCGTGACGTATTTAGCAACCTAAGATCTAGATTCTAATTGATCAGGTTAGAACTAGCTTTAAGCACAATTAAATTGAAGAACAGATATAGTTTGAATCCTTAACTGAAATTGAACAAGTCTAGCAAGCCATGAAATCCTATGTGAGAAACCCTAAGCCTAACTAGGAATCTACTCAGACATAGATAATGAAATCATGATCATATGATAAGTAAATTGCATAAAAGAATAAGAGTAAAAGGGGTTCGAAATCTTCTCCAAATACAGATGATGAATCAGGTTCAGATCAGCCCCAAAAGCTCTAAAAATCCTCTGCTATTAATTATGAAAGCCAACTATAAAGCGTATGTCAAAACTTATAATAAAAACTCTAAAAACTCTATTATATAGGCATAATCTCGGATGGGGCTTCTGTGTAAATACTGGAACTATCTTGGGCTTCTTTGTAAATCTTCAATACTTGTCAAACCGACGTGTACGGCCCATCTCGCGACTGCATCGATCGATGCTTTGAGTGCAACGATCGACGCATGATCAATTATACGAACAGTGAGTTAAGCTCTCGGCCAAAACGTCCCAAAAGTCCCAAAATGCTCCAAATATCTCCAATTAGCTCCAATCCTGATTTAACCTGTAAAAGACTCTAAACAAAGATAAAAGACACTAAAACACATCTATATCATGGTCTAAAATGGGTAAAAACCATGATCTATCAACTCCCCCACACTTAGCTTTTGCTTGCCCTCAAGCAAAACATAGAACTAAAACATGGTGAAGAGGTTTGAAAACTCTTCAGAAACTCATTTCATCTTAGAAGCTACAATACTCAGATTCCCCTTAGTAAACCACTGAAAGAATCAATCACAGGATATCAAGACCAACATGTACTTCCCCCACACTTAGCAACTGTCCTAGGTAAACTCCACAATCACATTCAAGCATTCAAATTCTCCCTACTGACTTCTGCAAGTATTTAAGTGCGGTCTCACCTAAGGAGTATCGATCTAAAGGCACATGGATTCTTACCTAATCAGCTCTAGACCACCATACTATCTTTCTCTAGTCCCTTTCTTCTCTTTCCCTTCTTTAACAACTGATTTTTCCCACATTGGGTATCATTTTTTTTTTTTTTTATCAGTGTTCTTCCCGTTATGGGGTGTACTTTGGACACATTCCATGGATCACATGAGAGAAAATAGTGTTTGCTACCATTCCCATGACCACTTCGGAGTTACTAACTCATCCTCAGTTTATTATCTTTTTTTTTTTACTTTATAGAAGGGGAGAAGGGGACTAAATAGGACAGGTTTACAGGCTGTGTCAGAACTAACAGGGAATCCGACATAAAGTATACCAAGCCCTTAGGTGAGAAAATCTAAGTCAGTATTAGGGGTGAAGTCAGTAAAGGATCCTCTGGTACCTGAAGTGATATGGGTGTTCCCAGTAGGTTGATCTGTGATGGGGTTTTCTAATAGTCAGAGATAGATCCTGCAACTTCATCCCAATGGTTACTTAAGTTCCTGCAAGTCTTGTAAATCTCCTCAGAAAATCATAGTTTCTTACTTAAACGATTTTGACTCAATAAAACAAAAAATTTTGAAAAACGGACTGACTCTTAAGAAAACAGAAAGATAAACGTCAGTAGCACCTCCCCCACACTTAAGACACACTGTCCCCAGTAGTGTCCAGCGAAGGATCGGTAAAAAGAAAATAAAAATAAAAAAAATTGAAAAAGTGAGTTTATGTCTGTCGGGTTACCTCTGTCGCACAGCATCGATCGGTGCATTAGATGCATCGACCGTTACTTGGCGACTTTCGTGTATGGTCGATCGTTGCTCAGGACCGCAACGATCGCTGCAATGCGATTCCTTTCGTGTTGTGACGATCGATGCAGAAATGCATCGATCGCTGCACTGCGATTTAATCCGAGACCTGCAAACATGACTGCACCAAAAACAAAAACAAACGTAAAATCCTAACAAAAACACCAAAAATTAAAAAGAAAAACACTAATACCTAATGGTGGGTTGCCTCCCACCCAGCGCTTGTTTAAGGTCAATAGCTTGACCGGACGCGCAAGATCTTTCAGGCTCCGGAAGATCCTGACAGAGACTTTTTCTGTCTCTGTTCAAGTCTCCTCATCCATGGTGGAGAATAGGCTGTTGCAGAATGCTTCAGTCCAAGAAAAGATGGAGTAAAATGCGCTCCAGGATCTATTATCACAGTCTCATTCAGCTGCTCATCATCTGCTTCCAAGATCTTGAAAGTCTGTCCATCTATCAGTGGCTTCCGCAGCTTCTCCATCTCATATCGCAGTGTCTCATCTCCCAGGTGGAGGTCTATTAGACTCTGTCTAACATCAATCACAGCTCCTGCTGTAGCCAAGAATGGTCTCCCAAGCAATAAAGCTTCATCCGGATCGCAGGCATATTTCAGCACAAGGAAGTCCGTTGGAACTAAGTAGTTTCCAACTCTTACCGGAATATCAATAAGGAGCCCTTCAGGAACTCGCATGGACTGATCAGCTAGGATAAGACGTGTCCTAGTAGGAGCAAAATCCAACATACCCAGCTTCTCTGCCACAGAGTAAGGCATTATGCTCCCAGCAGCTCCTAAGTCACACAGAGAACGCCTAAAACTATCTTCAAAGATAGAACAATCAAGTACAAAGACCCCAGGATCAGGCAGTTTCTTTGGGACCTTAGTTAACAGAACATCACTAATATGCTGAGGAACTACTATCACCCATTCTCTCAGCTCTTCATCTAATGGCAACATCTTGTTCAAATATTTCTGAACACATGGATGATAAGGTGGATCATCAGATGATGGAATTTCTTCCAAGTCTTCACCACTCTTTTCTAGCCTTTTCAGCTCTTCAATCTCTTGTTTAATCACTTCAGACACCTTGGGACAGTGCCAAATAGCTCGTGCATAAACATCCTCTGGAGTGATTTCAGATGTATCAGGGAATAGGCGGGCTAGTTCTGCATCAATCTCATTTTCATCCCACGGATTCTCTGCTTGTTCACGACCTGCATCGATCGATGCCAGATGTGTATCGATCGTTGCATCGCGATCATCACAACTTCCACCCGAGAGTTTTTCACAGAAATCCGAAAATTCTTCCTCAGTCACCAACTCAGCTGTACTTAGCTCAAATTTCTCCCCCAGATAGGATCCATCATTAATCAGTACAGAACAGGCCTTAATATGAGTGTCTGCAACTCCTTTTCCTTTCAGTGAGCTGGACATTTGATTCACCTGAGTGTCCAACTGCTTCATGTGAGTGCTCAATGTCTCAAACTTCCCATTGAGGTCCTGATAGACGGCGTCCAACTTCTTGTTGTTGTCTACAGAAAGCTTGGTTTGACTTTCCATCAGTTGCTCCATCATAGCCTCCATTTTGCTCTCATGGGCTGTAGGTGCAGGAGGAGTCTGATAGGATGTAGATCCATAGGTTCTCTGAGTACCTTGTCCATAGGTCTTCTGAAAACCACCATTCTGTCCTCCATTTGAGAATCTGTTCCCCTGTTGATTACTAAATCTATTACCTTGGAAACTGGAACCTCCTATGAAATTCACATCTTCTTCCTGAGTGTCCTCCTCAGTCTGAATCACCTCTACATCTTGGGCAAAGTGGACAGCTTTTTTACTTGTCAGAAGATTGTAAACTGTGTCCAATCTGGATCTTATGTTAGCTATATCAGAATTCTCTACGGTTCCACCAGATTTCTTCCTCCTTTCATCCATTGTTTTGCAACTATTGCTGCCAATTAGGTTCTCTATCAACCGTTTAGCTTGTGTAGGAGTTCTGGTGCTGAAATTGGCATCACTGGAATTATCCAGAGCAGTCTGATAAGGAAGATCTATTCCTCTGAAGAAAATACCAATCAACTGTACTTCTGTGAATCCATGGTGTGGACAATCACGCTGATACTGCTTAAATCTCATCCATGCAGTTGTCAAAGGCTCCACAGCTCCTTGGGAAAAAGTGAGTATGTCCTGTCTGGACTGATCTGAGCGCGCAGCGTCGTAGAAGTGGCGCAGGAACTCACTCTTTAAGGCTGCCCAAGTAGTATACTGACCAGGTGCCAGTTGTCTCAGCCATGCACTAGCGTCTCCAGCAAGACTGTGCGGAAACAGCTTAAGGAACAGATAGTCCGGGCATACTCCTTCATACTTCATGCCAGTGACTATGTCCTCAAACTTGTCAATGTGATCCATAGGCTGCTCTGATTGAAGACCATGAAAAGCAATCTGCCTCATCAGTTGGTAGTAGATAGTTTTTACCTCAAAATCATTCCTCTCGAAGGCAGGAAGCACTAGAGCTGCTCGGTTTGCATGAAACTCATCAGGTCTATTGTAATCAGCTAGTGTCCTCTCATGAACTACCATCTCTCTACCTTGAGCTCGATCTTGCGGTTGTTGCTCAGGTTCAGGGGGGTCAGGGATGACATTCCCTTCAGCATCAACCCGATGCCCAGCAGCATTGTACGGGTTGTTATCTTGGTCCCTCAGGGTACCTTCAGCATCTGGTATCAAGATCAGACGTTCTCGAACCATTCTCTCTCTCTTTTCTCTTCTGATAGTCCTCTCTAGACGTCCAAGTTCTTCTAGGTTGAGATTAACTAAGCTCGAGTTCGGATTACTTCGAGTGTTCTGCGTTGGCATAAACTGTCTGTAATCGTCCAGCAACGATCGATGCTATCAGTGCAACGATCGATTCAATCTCAAATCGCTCAGTGACGATCGATGCAAAGGGTGCAACGATCGACGCAAGGCGAAATTCGTACCTGCGACAGAGAGAAACAGAGAAAAGTCAGCAAAAATAAAATAAAATAAAAAAAAACGAAAAACAAAAACGAAAAACGAAAAATTTCTAGTAAAACCCTAAGTTCGGTCCTATCGAAGACTCTAAGAGTCCCCGGCAACGGCGCCAAAAACTTGATAGGTCAAGAATTAATCCCTATACTAAACTGCAAGTGAACAGCAATGTCAAAGTAGTATATAGGGTTATCGAATCCACAGGGACACTTGGTCTCAAGAGAATCAAACTGTAGGGAATGAATACTAGAAATAAGCAATGTGATTGTATTGAAAGTAGTGCGAGAAAGTAAATCAGTAGCAGAGATTATTGGTTGTGAAAGCAAGTAATTAAAAGCGTCAAACCTAGGGTATTCTCAGGAAATCAGACTAGCAGACAGTTCATTCAGCAAGGATCTAATTAAGCACAGTTCTAGAACTCAAAACACAGATATAGAATTAACCAAATTCCTTTGCGATAATTCTCTAAGTCTAAGTGCAGCAAACCAAACTTCCGTTTGCGAGAACTAACAGATTAAACTAGCAATAAGTCCAAGTTTGATATGTTCACAATTATCCTAAACCAAACTTCCGTTTGCGCAAAGTTTAATTGCCCAATTTAATTAGTTCAGATTCCTAAACCCCACTTCCGTGACGTATTTAGCAACCTAAGATCTAGATTCTAATTGATCAGGTTAGAACTAGCTTTAAGCACAATTAAATTGAAGAACAGATATAGTTTGAATCCTTAACTGAAATTGAACAAGTCTAGCAAGCCATGAAATCCTATGTGAGAAACCCTAAGCCTAACTAGGAATCTACTCAGACATAGATAATGAAATCATGATCATATGATAAGTAAATTGCATAAAAGAATAAGAGTAAAAGGGGTTCGAAATCTTCTCCAAATACAGATGATGAATCAGGTTCAGATCAGCCCCAAAAGCTCTAAAAATCCTCTGCTATTAATTATGAAAGCCAACTATAAAGCGTATGTCAAAACTTATAATAAAAACTCTAAAAACTCTATTATATAGGCATAATCTCGGATGGGGCTTCTGTGTAAATACTGGAACTATCTTGGGCTTCTTTGTAAATCTTCAATACTTGTCAAACCGACGTGTACGGCCCATCTCGCGACTGCATCGATCGATGCTTTGAGTGCAACGATCGACGCATGATCAATTATACGAACAGTGAGTTAAGCTCTCGGCCAAAACGTCCCAAAAGTCCCAAAATGCTCCAAATATCTCCAATTAGCTCCAATCCTGATTTAACCTGTAAAAGACTCTAAACAAAGATAAAAGACACTAAAACACATCTATATCATGGTCTAAAATGGGTAAAAACCATGATATATCACGTCGATCAATGCAGACCCGCGACGAGCTCATTAATGAGAGATTTCAATATTTGTAGTTTTGCCCCATAAACTTCCAGTATTTACAGAAGAGACCCAAGACGTGATTATCACTTTATAATTAGGTTTTTGGTGTTTTGTTTAGATTACACATTCATACTTTTAGCTATAGAGAGTTTGAGAGCTTGGGGCTGATCATACCTTGTATTTCTTTTGCTTTTGGAGAAGACTTCGAACCCCTCTTGTTTCTCTACTCTTTTATTTATGCAATCTATTCATATTATGATTTGTGATTCATTGATCATGTCTGAGTAGATTCATAGTTAGGTTTAGAGATTCTCATTAGGGATTTCATGACTTTCTAGATTAATCAATCAGCTAAGGATTCATAACTTGATTAGTTCTTCAACCTGAATTGTGCTTAATACTAGTTTCTAATATGATCACTTAGAATCTAGACTTAGGATTTATAAATTGACACGAAAGTGTGATTTAGTGTTTGATCTATTTAGGTTGAGCAATTTAATTATCTGTTAAGAAATTTGGTTTAATTGATTTGTGAACAATTCGAACCTGCACTTAAGCTAGTTTAATATGTTAGAAATTGCAAAGAAATTTGGATTTCTAGGGTTTAGACTTAGTGAATTCTTGCAACGAAAGTTGGTTAGTTCTACACCTGTGTTTGAGTTCCAGAACCGTGCTTAATTTGATCCTGAGTGATAATTGATCTGCTTGTCTTGATTTCCTGAGAACTCCCTAGACCTAGCGCTTTTAGTATATTGATAAAACAAACCGACTTTCTTTCTGATTTAGTTTCTGCTTAGTTTATTATTTCTGATTTGCATCACCTAGCTTAATTCGAAGTTATATAATCTATCGTAAGATTTCTTGAGTCTCTGTGGATTTGACCCCTACATACTACATACTACATTTGTCTGAGCATATCACCCCCGTCCGTGGGCCCCACGGCCCGCTCACTCGGCCGTTGGTCCACCCTCGTCCGACGGCTGGTTTGTTATTTTTGGGAGGCTTTAAAGACTTGATTTACTGTCCCTGCAATGACCACACAATCTTTCCACGTGTTTTGCCCTCACTCGCACGATACCGTGAGTCACTTCTCGGTAGGTCACCCATCCTTTGACTACTCCAGCTCAAGCACGCTTAACTCTGGAGTTTTCTCTGGATAAGTGACTGAAAAGATAAGTGCACTTTGGTGATATAGGCAACCAAATCAATTTTTAAGCTTCTCCGCATATACCACAAACCGGGATGTTACAATATATTGTTGGATCGTTTAGTGTTTCCTGATTCAATTCTCAATTGATTCATCCTACTAAACATGCAGATCTAGGTTCTCTCATTTAGAAACATAATGGATCTCACCTGTTACCTTTTTGTGCAGCGGAATCAGGAGGTAATGGTCAGAGATCAGCAGAACCACCAAGAGATGGATCCTCCAAAGGCTCACACACGCACGCTCGGGAATTGGCTGCTAGACCAGACAGAGAGGAGGCGCAGAGAGAGAGGCTGAGGGAGGCGCAGAGACTGAAAAGAATTGGAGAGCTTTAGGTCAAGTTTTATTCATTAAAACTCCCTTTAGTTCTCATGGGCTTTTGGGCCCAATTCTCAGTTCTGATTAAATCCCATGGATTTAATCAGGCCCTTTATACTCTCTAAGTACAGTAAATGCCTAGCACTTTTACCGTACTTCTGCTAAACCGTTCCTTCGTATTTTTCCCGTTAGCTTAGGCGTGTGACCCATATGGGATCATATAATAAAGGCAATAAGTCCAAGACTTATAGATCATGAGCGGACTCTAGCAAGCCATCATGACCCCCAGTATTATATGACTTATGTCTGATCATTGACATACTCTTACGTTCTAGAGACAGTACAGAGATTACTGGACATAATTCCAACAATCTCCCACTTGAACTGGAATCTCTGTATTCATAATCCTTTTGTCTCAATATCTCGATTAGTCATAAGGCAAGATTAGTGTCATCCTTATAAAGCCTAATCTTGTTTATCGGACTCTGATTTGATACTGACAATCCAAACGACTCGGGAAAGTCCGTTTGAGCATGGCCATGCATTTTCCAGTATTCAAATCTCCGATTGGCCTAGAGATATTCACTCCATTTATATTGGAGGGACAAATCCCGTCTTGTTCCATCACTGTAAGCTACTCATTTCATAATACACCCAATCAAGGTCCTTATAACTATCGCTTAACGACAGCATTAGACAATGATCAAAGCGCATTAGTTCATGTGCAGTCACATGCATGCGAACTCAGGTCTAAGGACTATACTCTATAGTCGTAGTAAGAATCTCTTATGACACAGATATAAATATCCTGAAAAGTTCTTATAATCGGGTCTTGTCCGGTCGTATGTACCCTACATACACCTATGTACTGACTTTGATGCCGCGCATCTATGACACACTGAGACTTTGTCATAAGTCACATACCAATCTAGTCTCACACGGTTGTTGGTGTTCCAATTTCAACAACCTTCGACTAGGGACAGGATGATATAAACCATCTATCAAATATAGGGTCTCATGATCAAGCTAAATGACTTTGATAACTCAAGATCAAGTCACTTACTTCGATGACCTATAAAATGGTTCATGTCATTTTGGAACGATTATTTCATCACAGTTAAAATAATTTTGAAATAATAATTTCATTAAACATAAGAAAATGTTTTACAAGAACATACCAATAACTAAATAAAGCCCTCAAACTCCCACTGAAATTAAGACTGCATCTTAATTTCACTTATCCTATAGCAACAGTCCGCGACTCGTGCTTAGGCCTAAGGAGTGGCTTCGTTAATAGATTAGAAACGTTCTCATTCATTGAAACTTGCTGATCTACTTAACATCTCTGTCATTTATCTCACGGAATAGGTTATACCTACTCTCTAGGTGTTTGGACCTCTGATGTGCAGCTAGTCTCATCTATGCTGGGAATCACATCAAGTTCAGTGACGAACTCTTCTTTCCAAACAACCTCTTTCGCCGCTTTCCTAGCTGCGAAATGTTCAGCTTAAGTCATGGAGTCAGCAACAGTGCCCTGCACCGCCAGACAGACACAAGATATAACCGGACTGTGACCGGAAATCATCTTTGTCCGTTGGAAACTTGCCTTTCAGACTCTACCGACTCGTAGCACCTCACTTTCTCCGTAAATCAAGAATTTATCCTTAGTATTCCTTGAATACTTTAGGATATTCTTTACGGCAATCCAGTGATTCTTTGCTGGATTTGACTGGTCTTTACTTGTCTTGCTTAACATTAAAACAACATCAAACAAGTACGTTTCATGGCATACATGATAGATCCAATTGTCGACGCATATGGAATCTTATCCATGCATTTAAGCTCAGCAGTTATCGTAGGACACTGTGTCTTGCTTAACGTAATGCCATGTGACATTGGCATAAAACCCTTCTTGGAATGCTGAAAACGTGTAGGACTTTGTCGGGATAAGAATCATGACTTTGTCCTACCAGCTCTTTCGGATCTCTATCTTTAGATCCAAAATCCAAGAACTACGTGGCTTTACCCATGTCAATCATAAATCCAACTCCCAAGCCAGTCCTTTACCGACTGCAGCATTGGGACGTTATTTCCGAGAATCAGTATGTCCTCGACATACAATATGAGAAATGCAATATCGCTCCCACTTATCTATCAGCAAAACGCACAGTTCCACTTCGTTCCTGTTCAAGTCAAAACCTTGACTACTTCAACAGAACGAAGATTCCAACTCCGATATGTTTGCTTCCATCCATGAATGGATCAATAAAGCTAACTTACACATAGTGTAATTTTTCGGAGTCCGGGCTCACTTTCGCTTCTTTGAGTTTCGCAGATTCGTCGCTTTCAATGATCATCAGATCATGCGAACTTTCAATGATCATCAGGCTCAACTAATGACGAGAATTCACTCTCGGATTAGTGACTGATTCTTTCATATCTGCGAACTTTAGGCTCCACAGGTGCAGATTCTACAGAAATCTGTAAATCCTTCCGCTGCTCCCCTTCAACAGGTTGAGCAGCCTCCTGTATTTTTTTTTTTTTAAATTTCTTCGAGTTACGCTTTTACTCCCACTGTTCTTCTTGGAAAGTAACTTCCCCTCTTAGAAAACAGAATGGACGTAAAAAGTAACAAGCCTTGGTTTCCCTAGGACAACCAGCGAAGTAGCACAACTACAAATACTCAGTAAAGACGAATTTGGATCGATTCCAGTCCACATTTACGTGGTGTCTTTCAACTGATATTGGTGGAACTATTTCAGCGTAAACTTAGATAATTTTAGAGCGTTATTCTTAAAGAATATCATGGAAGATTCGTGCGACTCATCTTTAATCATTTCTAATAAGATCTGATTCTTTCTCACAGAAACACCTCAAGGTTTTCAGGAGAATTGAGCTGTGAAACGACTTCACACTCATTCAGATGATCACACCATTAATGACTCAAGTATTCTCACTCGTGATTTAATTCAGAGTCTTAATACTTCTGTCACTTAGATTCTATACCTCATTCTGGAACTCTTTCGACCATGTCAAAGAATTCCGACTTGTGTCTCATCAAATGAACACAGTCTTACTCACTGAATTAATCAGTAGAGACAATGAAGTGCAGGAAATTTTCTCTGGCATTACTGCTCATCGGACCACATACATGAGTATGTTCAATCTCCAATAAGCCTTTGGGCCTTTCTCTAGGTCGGCTAAGATAGGCCCCTTTGTCTTTTGGTCCAGTAAACAGAATTCAAGTCTCATAAGATATCCGATCAAATGAGCCCAATAGTGCATAACTATGGGATTTCTGAATCCGACTTACTCTATGTGACCAAGACTTTTATGCCAAGAAAAATCAGGTTTAATTCATCAGATTTAAACCGATTTGGTATTTATGTTACATTTAGGCACTCTTTTGGTTTAAGATATAAAACCCATTCCTTGAATAGGGTGCTACAAATAATATTTCATTAAGATCAAAAGAACAAAACTTGTCTTTTATCAAAATGAAAAACATTCAAATTCTTACAAGAAAATGAAAGACAACTCTGCTTAAAGCAGGTACATTGTAGCAATTACTTAATACAAAACCAAGCCTCAAAGGGATCTATAAGTGAAAACCCTACGGCTGAGGCAGCATCCCAAGCTCCTTCCAGACATGTAGTTTCACTTGCCCTTCCTTCAAAGTTCTACTGTTGCCCAGGCTCTGCATATTATAACAAATATCAGTGCCACAACCAGTATCCAATACCTATAAGGTAGAACTTGAAGTAATAACATGAATACCTGAGGAAGTAGTCTCATACATCAACTTCAACTCCTCATCATCTTCCATGAATTTAATGCAATTTCTCTTCCAATGCCCAATCTCTTTACAGTAGCAGCACTTACCAATGTAAGAGGTATCTGACTCGGGCTCAGAAGACACACGCTTGCCATGATTCAAAATCTGGACAACTTTGTCTTCACCCTTGTCAGCATTAGGTTTAGTAAATCTACCCTTCTCATTCATGAGATTGTACAGGGTACTCTTCACGTTTGGCTCAACTGTCTTGAGCATATCATGCAGTTCAGTCAGCGTCTTCGTTAAGCCTTTCTTGATATAGTTCCTTCTGAACTTATCATAGCTTGACGGCAGTGACTGCAGAATGATCTCAGTTGCCAATTCTTGGCTAACTGGATAATCCAGTTTCCTCAGGTTATCAATGTAACCCATCATTTTACTGACATGAGGACTCACTGGATTATCATTTGGTAGCTTGCAGCTAGTGAGAGACTTAACCAACCGGTATCTCTCCACTCTTATCTGCTCCTGAAATTTCAATTTCAGGCTGCTGATCATCTCTATTGGCGACTCCATGTTCTCATATTGCTTCCGCAAGTCTGAGTCCATGGTAGCCAATATCAGACCACGCACATCTACCGCATCATTATAATGCTTATTCCAAGCATCATATACTGCATGAGAAGCATTGGACCCGATCCTCACGGGGAGAGCTCTCTCAAGGACATAGTCCTTTCTCTCCTGTCTGAGAACTAGCCTCAGGTTCCGCGACCAAGTCAAGAAATTTGATCCGTTCAGCTTGTCCATCTTAAGGACAGACCGGATCGAGAAAGTGTTTTGATTGTTTGTGCTAGTCATAACTGAAAATTAAGATAAAAGGATTTTAGTTAATATGTTCAATATGATTAATCTTGTATTATACTTAATATGATTAATCACGCATTATATTCAATAACATAAGTTACCCTCAATAGAATATAATGATTCCAAGATCCACATATAACTAAGATCAAAGTGGGCCACTGGCCATCACCCAACCTTAGCTTATATCGGTAAGCCCTATGTCGGCTAATTATATCCGTGATATAACTCTTGGTTGTGAATCTGGGCCCGAGGCCCAATCCACTCTGATGTCTCAAGGCCCGGGACTCCCGATGGCCTAGTCAAGAAAACCAGACTATACAGTCATGTAATCATTAATGTCTGGGACTCCCAATGACATTTATGAATCACAAACCGTCTTATCCACGCAAAAGTAGACACCCTCACACTGTAAGGCCATGAATACAATTGAATGGGCTTCGACAGCTGACATAGACTGGACAAGACATCCAACGCTTGATATTATTTGAGGTTTGTAGGTTTATTAAAAATTCATCCCAAAATAGAAGATTACTATTTTGGGAAACTTTCCTTTTTGGGAAACCTACTAATTTTGGAAACTTTCTAAAATTGGAAACTTCCTAAAAATTGGAAACTTTCTAAAATCGGAAACTTCCTAAAATTGGAAACTTTCTAAATATAGAAATTTCCTAAAATCCAAAACATGCAAATCTAGAAACTTCTAATTTAAGAAACTTTCTAATTTCAAAATTTTGGAAACTTATTAATTTAAAAATCGATTTTATAATTTTATAAAATAAATTTTAAATTAATTCTGAAGAAAAGACTCAAATAATTGGCCCAATTGTTTTAACTTCTTGGCCCGAGGCCCAAGAATTGGTTCATGTCCAAGACATAACCCAATTGCCCAATTAAATGACATAACCGGTCTGGTTCATTAAAATTGGTCTTAACCAAAATTAATTACTACGATGACCACAATTGTCAACCGGTTATTTACTAAACCGGATTTTCTCAATTTATTTGGTCCAACCAAATCAAATTAGAAAATCTGGTTTAGGCACAAAATCCAATTTTTCGACTTTGGATTTCTTATCCCGGTTTAACCAGAACTTAATAAATTTATTAAGTCTGTTTATTAAACCGTGACGTTTTGATTTTAATCAAGTTTATAAACCGAACCATAAAACGAACCGAACCGATTGATCACGTGAACCGATCACGACCTAGCCGTGAGCTTCACGCGATCACGTCAGCCGCAAGCCGCACGCGTTCGATCCATGATCGGGACGGCTGCTTCACGGGACGGGACGATCGTCGAGCTCGGGTCGTGGCTTCACGCGATCGCCGAGCGATCGGGACAGCCGGGACGACGATGAGCTCGGGACGGGACGGGCGAGCGACGATCGGGAACGAGTCGGGTCATGCGATCGGGACGACTATCGGGTCGAGTTATCGCGATGATCCACTCGGCTCTCGATCACGCGGGACGATGCTGGCTTGGCCGAGACGCGACGTGAGCTCGGTCCATCCACGCGATCGGGACGCGATCCATCCGACGATCGGGACGCGACCACGCAACACGATCGTTACCGATCGGTTCGTGCGTCTTCCGCGATCCGGACGATCCGACGCATACCGATTCATATAGATCGGATCATGCGATTTCTTGTTGTTTAGGTTTTAATTCTTTGTTTCTTAAGTGTTTTTCCTTATCAGTAGATTGATTCAAAAACACTTCTTAAACAATCCTAAACATGATTCTAAACAAGAAAAACCACAGAACCAATGGCTCTGATACCACTGTTGGATCGTTTAGTGTTTCCTGATTCAATTCTCAATTGATTCATCCTACTAAACATGCAGATATAGGTTCTCTCATTTAGAAACATAATGGATCTCACCTGTTACCTTTTTGTGCAGCGGAATCAGGAGGTAATGGTCAGAGATCAGCAGAACCACCAAGAGATGGATCCTCCAAAGGCTCACACACGCACGCTCGGGAATTGGCTGCTAGACCAGACAGAGAGGAGGCGCAGAGAGAGAGGCTGAGGGAGGCGCAGAGACTGAAAAGAATTGGAGAGCTTTAGGTCAAGTTTTATTCATTAAAACTCCCTTTAGTTCTCATGGGCTTTTGGGCCCAATTCTTAGTTCTGATTAAATCCCATGGATTTAATCAGGCCCTTTATACTCTCTAAGTACAGTAAATGCCTAGCACTTTTACCGTACTTCTGCTAAACCGTTCCTTCGTATTTTTCCCGTTAGCTTAGGCGTGTGACCCATATGGGATCATATAATAAAGGCAATAAGTCCAAGACTTATAGATCATGAGCGGACTCTAGCAAGCCATCATGACCCCCAGTATTATATGACTTATGTCTGATCATTGACATACTCTTACGTTCTAGAGACAGTACAGAGATTACTGGACATAATTCCAACATATATTTCCATCTAATTCCACCTTTTGATAACTTCATAATAAACAATGTAAAATAGACATTTATTTTCATCTTTATTATCCATTTTGATCACGTCTATATGGATACATTTAAATGTACATCTAGCTTCATCTATTTGTTTGGTTGATTACATTCGTGTAAACAAGTTTAAACGAACATTTATTTCTATATAGTGTATTTTGTTGATTACTTCCATGTGGATAAGGTTTTGCACATATTAATATGGTTTTCCATGGACACATTTTGAGAAATATCATAGTTTATTAGAAATTTCCAGTATCAAGTTTTTGTAATAGTACATAAGGTTTTGTGGACATTGTAAGATGGACATAAATTTACATATGGGATTACTCTTTCATTTACATTTGTATGGACATTTTTGATGGACACTCATTTGTTTTCCTATACGCTTTTTCGTGTACATGACTTTACGAACATTGTTGCTACACGTTTAATGGACATTATAAAGTGGACATATATTTTACATATGGTTTTACCCTTTTTCAATAACGTATGTGTTGACATATTTTAATGGATACCAATTATAATACGTGAAGTTAGTGAACATTAAACAAATTGTGTAACTCAATTACAGTCCGTCGACCACTTACAATACACTAAGATAAACTCTCATTAATCCAATAGCGTCCACAAACCATTAACTCATGTCCATACCACTGACATCCGCAATATCCCTCATAGTTAATGTTGTCACTACGATATCCACTAGATTCTATCCACCATTATAATTATTTATGTGTTCAGGAAACAATTGTTATTTCCACCATTATACATGTTTTTTCCATAGTGCATGTTCACATAATATATATTCACTCTATATAGATTTATTTTCCTTTGTCCATATCGACACCTTTGTATGTATATTTGTATGTGTACACTCTTTTACTGTACATTTGTATGGTTTTCCATGTACTATTTTCCCTCACATATATGGATGATATATATGTTTTTCTAAAATGGTGTCCACATGATTGTAAAATAGTGTTATTATATGCATAGTACATGTTCACATAATCTAGATACACTCTATATATATATATATATATATTTATTTATTTATTTCCCCTGTCCACATCAACACATTTATGGGTATATTTGTATATAATGACACTCTTTCACTATACATTTGTATAGTTTCCGACTCACTATTTTCTTTGTTCAAAGATATGAATGATACATATGATTCAATTTCACTGGAGAAGTATATACTAGATATACATATAGAAAACATATTCAATATATATGTCTCATTTTTACAGAGTTAGTATCCATATTGGATATTATATGGACACGTGTAATATGAACAATGTGGACAAAGTAATACAAACAAGTGTTGATATCAAAATCTATTAACGGAGTACACATTAATTTGTCTAAAAATACTTGTCCATTATGCTTTGTCCAAATTAGTATTCAAATTGTACAACATGGCATGAACAAGTTATGGTGTACAATTTTATTGGATCAATGTCAGTTTAAGGTGTCTTCCGGCTAGCGTTGAAATTAATCTTGTTTAATCTTGTCCACCATATATTGTTATTTTCAATTTTTTAGTGGACAAAGTATAAATAATTTGTCCACCATTATTTAAGTCTTTTTGGGTAGTGCATGTTCACATAATCTATATTCACTCTTTTTTTCTTGCTCTGTCCATGTAGTCACATTTCTGTGTACATTCACATATATATATATATATATAAAATTCATATATGTGGGAAAAATAGTACATGAGAAACCAAACAAATGTACATTGAAAGAGTATCCATGTTGATTGTAAAATAGTTTAGAGATATGCATAGTAGTATTCACATAATCTATATTCACTATATATATGTTTATTTTATACATTTATGTGTATATTTGTCCGTGGACACTATTTTAGTGTACCATCCATACTATAACTTTTTAACCTCCACAAAATTTGATTTAAAATTAACTAAAATATATAAAAATGGATGTCATAAAGTAGAGTAAAAACAAAATAATTTATAGTACAGAAAAATTAATTAACGTTTTAAAAAAAACCTAAAAACTTAAAGAGAGATGAGAGGGGTGAGAAAAATAGATTAAAAGTAGAACTGAAAAAATTTGAGAAAGATAGGGAGAAAAAGAGAGAGACACCTTTATTTTCCTTTAAACAGGGTACACATGTCGAAATCATAGCCTATCTCGCTTTTTTAAAAAAAAAAACATCACTTTTTATGGGATAAAGGTGGACATTTTATGGCCACACGATCCATTGTACTATTTCAGAAATGACGGTGGAGATTAAAACAAGATCAGTTTCCCCCTTTTTTAAGATTCGTCCTGAGCCACACGATTTTTTTAACAATCCTACGGTCCACGTTGTTTGCGTCTACCAATCTGTTTAGCTCCTAGTTACCATAATCTCAACCAAAATCAATACCGAGGGAATGAGTTTTTGTAGATTTAAAGAGTAAATAGTCTTTTGCCTGAAATTCATAGATCTATGTAGAATATGATTTACATGTTCCAACCAAAATTTGAGGTTTTTTCATAAACACTAACTTTTTGATTAATTACATTGAAATCGCGACGGTTCGTAACCACCGAACGCGTTTCTTCTACTTAATTAGTCGCTACAGCGGAGTTTAAAACAACGATAAATACACTTTAAGACATTGGCATTTAGCACTAGTTATTTATATATATATATATATATATATTGGCATTTAGCACTAGTTATTTTTATATATATATATATATATATATTATTTTATATATAATTTATTGAATAGTCACTTTTACATAGAAAATAATAATATATATAATTTAGAGAAATTTGGTTTAATAGTCAAAACTTTCTATAATTTAAAAATTCATAAAAATAATTTTCAGACACCACATAACCACTTTCAGAAACATTTAAAATTAATTTTGTATTGAATAATAATAAAATAAATACTTTTATATAATATGAGATTTACATCTAGACGTGAAATCCCATTTACTTTCTAGGTTCTCAATCGTATTTTTAGAGGCTCTTTCCGGCTCTGGCGATTTCTCCATCAGTGAGAGGGCCTCCCCAGTAGCATCTTTTGCTTGTTCTTCATGACGAGAAGGTACATGCGTCGGTGTTAAATACACACCCCTACTTCTCCGCGACACTTGGGTGCGGTCTACTGTAGAAGAAGGGCAACCCAAAATCTCCACGGCTCCGATGACTCTTCGGCGTGTAGACGCGGTGGCTATCTCTGTCAGAGGACGGTGGAGAGGCTCTCAAAAACTCGGCGGTAAATCAAAGGATCTGAGAGAGGTGTTAGCTTTTTCTTCTGTCCGGAAGTTTTGTGTCGTCTTTCGGGGAGATCCTGTGATAAAGGGGGTCTACAGAAGAGGATGGCGGTTTCCTCTCTTTGGGGGTTGACTTGCTTTCAGATATGGTGGTCGATCTGACTGGAACTAAGTCTGAATGGTTTTCTGTATGGAAAGTTAGATCGGTGTGTCGAAGAGACTTCAATGGCGGGTTGTTTTAATTATTAGTATATATTTAAGTTTTTGAAAAAACAAATTTAAAATAGATTACATAAGTTGCCAATCATTGCCAATTCAAAATTCCAACTTAGCACCAGATGCATTGATTTTACTTTGACTTCAAGTAGTTGCAAAATTTGTATACAGTGGAATCAGAAAAACTATTTTCAGTCTATCCCAAGTGTGAGATCCGGGATTCACACTAAGAATTTGTATTCGTGGATTTGGACTTTTAGGATATAGAAATGGTATAGTTTCCTATAAATCAAAGACTTTATTGAGATTGATCGTCGAGATAGAACAAACACAGTCGAAAAGAGAGTACAAAGTATGATGATCGAGCTATCTAGTCGAAGTGTTCTTAGTTAGGGTCGGAATGTCTTGAATGGATCGCCACTTCTTCTTTAAATAGTCTCGACTCTGATCTCTCTGTTCCGATATTTCGGCCTCTCCTTCGTAACAATTCCCGTGATGCTCGCGGATCAGTTGAACTAGAAAAGACCGAGTCGCTCTATCTCCACGTCGTCTCCCGCCGAGCTCGAACTCGATCGCTTCTTACTTCAGCATTGCTTGGGCTTTGTCAAGACGTCGTTCCTCTGGATCCAACAAATGAATTGGCTCGTCTCTTTGTCTTTGATCCAGGAACGGACTCATAGATATGGGCCTTTGTCTTATTGTTAATGGGCCGGATTTCCTAGAGGAAAATCCAGTACCAACACCAAAGAAAGACATTATAGAGCAATCTATATAACATCATAGTACCTTAAAGGAAGTAATCTAAAAGAATTCTCAATAAAAAGTAATCTATATGATTTGACATAAGAAAAATAAGATTCTATAAATTTAAGCAGAATAATATATGATGCAATAACTGATCAGGCATTAGTTCCAATATTATATGACTATATGATTGTTGATTTTCTACATTTTATGACCGTTGTTATATATATGGCGATAAAAAACATCAATTCCCTCTTAACTTATAAAAGACAAAACAATATCATTTAAAATAGGATGAATTGCATAAATATTACCTGTTATACTATAAATCCAAATCCATTTCAAAATTTTTGCCACTCAATATATAACATAGTCAAATCAATTCTTGGCATGGATGAGATGCTTTTGCCCCTTGCTTCCTCATAAATAATAACTTTTTTCGATCTGATACACTTATGATGTTGATGGTGACACAACCTAAGATGGTGACACAAACATTTATACACTTATGTTTAGCTTTTGATATGTGTATAAATGTTTTATTCAACTATTTTGACATGTATTCAACATACAAATAGTTATATATGTTTTACTTGATCTGTGTATTAAGGATTGCCTGGTAGATTTGTTATAGTTAACTAATTTGATATGTATTCAATACGAATATATGTTTATGTGTAGTCACATATTCAATGATCATGAGTGAAGTGATGCCACTAAAAATTACAAATACTATAAAATAGTTGTATATATATGAAGATAACTATTTCATCATCTATATAAATACCACAATTTATTTTAGGTAGTTGCATAAGTGACTATTGACATAAGAACTTGAAACATATATGACTATTTTATTAGAAACCTGTTATTGAACAATTTTAAGGATTCAAGTATTGGTTTAAGGAAGATAATTGATTAAGTGAGCTATTTGAGTAGATATCTGATTATTTATTACAACTATAATATAGTTGTAATTGACTATATACCAAAGTTAGTGTTCTAAGTGGTAGTTGTCTACTAATTGTTTGTGTATTTGGTCGTTTCGAAATAGAGAAGATGAAGAACTAAAATATAATGGAAACTTAGAGAATGAATATGGTAAACTATTCCGTTAGATATTTGTTTATTTATTACATCTCACTACAAGAAAACAGGCCATTACCGAGGGATTAAATCGACGGGTTTCCGTCGGAAAAGACGTATTCCGACGGATTTCCGACAAAAATAGTCCGTCATTTCTATTTCGTCGGTAAAAATTTTCCGTCGGTTTTTCGTCTATAAAAACCGACGGAATACCGACGTATATAATACCGACCGATCACCGACGGTTTATCGATGCACATTTACCGACGGTTTTGTGACCGTAAACCGACGGTTTATTCTGACGGTTTACCGACTATAAACCGACGTACATACCGACGGTATTCCGACGCATAATACCGACGGTATTCCGACGCATAATACCGACGGTATTCCGACGCATAATACCGACGGTATTCCGACGCATAATACCGACGGTATTCCGACGCATAATACCGACGGTATTCCGACGCATAATACCGACGGTATTCCGACGCATAATACCGTCGGTATTCCGACGCATAATACCGTCGGTATTCCGACGTATACCGACAGTATTCGGACGGAAGATTACCGACGGTATTCCGACGGAAGATTACCGACGGCATTCCGAGGGCGTTTTATCGACGGTTTACCGACGGATAATTAATAATTTAAAAAAAATATATATATATATATTCGCAAATTTATTAATTAAAACAAAAAAAAAGAAATTTATTTAAATATTCAAAACATGTTTTAAAAACTACATTCGTCCATAAAAAAATTACATTCAATGGGAGCGAATCACGCTCACGTCGCCCTTTTCCTCAACTTCTTTGTCCCCTTCCCTCCGCTCTTGGTCGACGGTCCGACATTTGGAAGATTGGCTTGTTGTTGCATGAAGGTCTCAAACTGTTGGTTCATCTCTTCGAACTTCTTTGCGTTTGCTTCATCTTGTTCTACCATCCGGGCTTCCATCCGCAATTGACTAGCCTTCAATGCTTCGATCTCCGCATCCTTTTCCCTTAAGATCTGGGCATAGTCCTCTTCCGGACGAAAACGGGAATGCGGTGTCGACACTTTGTCCGCCAAGTTTCCCAAACCAAAAACTCGTCCTCTTCTCTTCTCAGTTTCCTGTAAAGTAAATAATACGTTATGAATTTGAAGTTAGAGTTTAGGGTTTAACATATTTTAAATTTTTAAAATTTTAAAATTTACCGCGAGGAAGACTTGGTTGATCTGCTCGTCAGGTATCTCTTCCGTTGAACCGATTCCTTCGGATTGGGTAACCACCTCATCCAAACACCTCTTCGTCGACTCCACAATCCTCCGAGCAATTGGATCTTGGATTTGGCCCGTTTCCTTGTTCTTGTGGCCATCCTCGATGAGCTCAATATGAGTCGGATCTCGCCCTCCTTTCTTTTGTTTCTGCAAAAAACATATTGAACTTGAAATTTAAAAATAACTTAACATATTGAAAATGTTAAAAAAAGACTGCTTACCAGGATTATCTTCCTTGATGCGGTGCTTCTTGCTCCCGCATTATGAGTTGCGGGACTGGCACCATCCCTCTCACTTCTACGGTTCTGTGAGTTCGTCGTAGAGGTTGATGCGGTTACAGGCTTACTCCAATGACGGATGAAGCCCTGCCAGGTATCTCTCTTTTTGTCAATACCCTTGGGAACTTCATTACGGCACCACTTCTGTTTCCAAGTGTTGAGGACGTTTGAGTAATGCGTCGACGCCTTCTGGTGGAACTCCTCTTCCACCATAACCGTATACTTCCTATCCCAAGTATACTCTTGCTATTCAAAACAAAAAATAAATAAATATTTGTTAGAATTAAAAACTTTAACATAGGTTACATAAAATAATAATATATATATATATACAACAAAGTTAACGAGCAGGTATTACCGCGAACTGGCGGAACCAGTTATGCCTATCGGGTAAAGGCATTTCCCTGTACGTCGGGTACCCGTACTTGAGCATGCTGTACATCATTCCCAAAATGCTCTTGGTGACCTTCGACTCGGTCAACGTAAACCTAATAAGACAAGGAAAAACAAAGGGTTACAAAAATTGTATATACTAAAAAGTGTAAATGAGAATCTAAAGTTATAAATTTCATACCAGAAAGTGCCCGGGTTGGTCTCGTAGAAAGGGTCGAGCCGTTTGAGCAGCTCTCGTCCCGGATGATCGACTAATGCCGATATCTCATCGGCAATTGATGGTAAAACATAATGGGGCGCCTGAGACACAGAATGACTCCCACTAGCCTCCGGCATAGTCTCAGACGTTCCCGGCTGTGTCGGATCCGGTGTGGGTAGCACCTTTGTCGACCGAGACCGTCGGGCTCTCGGTTGTTGTTGCTGGACCGGTTCCTGATGCACCTCATTTAGTGGACTGTCGTTCATGAGGTGCATCTCAAACGCCAGAAAATCATCCCTGCATACCAATCAAAAATTTAGAATTCATAAAAACCGTGTATAATATCAACAAAATAAACTTTTAAAACGTTTTAAAATTCACAATACATTTCAAAAAAAGTTTTTAAGATTTAAAAAATAAAAAAAACGTTTTAGAACTAAAAAAAATTTAAAAACGTTTTAAAATCAACAGTAAAATTTTCTAAAACTTTAAAAAATCAAAATAAATTACAAAAACGATTT
The DNA here is from genome assembly GCA_030180135.1 of Orychophragmus violaceus. NCBI lineage: Eukaryota > Viridiplantae > Streptophyta > Magnoliopsida > Brassicales > Brassicaceae > Orychophragmus > Orychophragmus violaceus. The sequence goes on along the minus strand of CM058231.1, from coordinate 38,689,949 downwards.
TAAATTTTCGATTTTAAATTTTTATAAAAATTAGAAAACGTTTTAGAACTCATAAAAAAATTTAGAAACGTTTAAAAAATCAACAATAAAATTTCCTAATCTGTTGTAAAATTGATAATAAATTACAAAAAAATGTTTCAAATTTTATAAAAATTAAAAAACATTTTAGAACTCATAAGAATTTTAAAAGCGTTTAAAAAACAAAAACAAATTCCAAAATTACACTAAAAAACAGTTTTAAAGATTTTGAAGAAACTTCAACAAGAAATTCACAATCAATCTAAGTCAAACAAGCCTAAATCCTAGTAACTATTGTTCTATCCATTAGTCAACACCTATACTACCGTTTTATCCAACACATGCAACCATTTCTACAAATCTAAACAAAATTATGCAAAATCAATCGGTTAAAAGGGTAACTTACAAATTGTAGAATTTGTAAAAAAAGACAAAAAAATATAAATTATTTACCAGAAAATCTTCGAACCATAACTCCTTAACGTTTCTCGGGACATTGTAGTAAGCTAGGTAACCACTTTCAAACCGAGCCTCTATTACGTCGCTAATAACGGCGGGAATTGCAGCATTGAAACCGAACCAAATGGTCCGGTTTCGGCGGTAAGGATCCAGCACAGGAAGATGATCTCGTCCCGGTTGAGATAATATCCCTGTAATTATCCAAGAACGTTCCGACGGGGTCAGAAAAACGTTATCCATTTTTTTTTTTGGAAAGAGAATCTTAGATGAAATGTTTGAAAAACCAAGCACAAGTCCGTACATATTTATACAAAATATTTCGACAGTATTTCCGACGGAAATCCGTCGGAAATCGTTTTAATTACTGACTATACACTTACCAAAGCGTTGCATGGGGAAGAGAGGGCAGTTAATTTAGATTTTGACCGATTAATGCAGTAAACCGACGGAATTCCGACGAATAACCATCGGAAATTTCCGACGGAATTACGAAGGAACATGGTTTAGGGTTTCAATTAGTCCGTACATATTTATACAAAACATTTCGACAGGATTTCCGACGGAAATACGTCGGAAACTGTTTTAATTACTGACGAGACACTTAACCAAAGGGGTTAAATGCAGAAAACCGACGGTTAACAGACGAATAGCCGTCAGAAATTTCCGACGGAATTCCGAGGGAACTGAGTTTAGGGTTTCAATTAGGTTTTAGGGTTGGACATTTTATTTCTGGTAACACATTAGTTTACCATTAAGCATGAAGTTTATAATTACATGTCTCAATTTGAAGAATATTAGGAAAATCATAGTCAGATAGTGTTTGACATAAACTTCTTCTTAAACGTTAATGTACAATTCGAAATGTTTTGGTCCTACGTGTTTTTAATTTTTCAACCCGAACAAAAAATGTCAAAATAGATCAGATACTAAAGAATTATAATATAATCTAACATTACATTGACTAGTGACGTGTTTTGCGATTCTTCCTAATCATTCTTAAACCCTAAACCCTAAACCGTCGAAAATCCGTCAATAATTACCGACGGATTACCGTCTGAAAATAATTACCGACGGAGTACCGTCGGAATAATTTTATATCGACGGATTTCCGTCGAAATTTAATTTAAAAAAAAAAATATAATGCGGCGGGCGCTTTTCGAACCCGCCACCTAAACCAATTGTTCTCTCGCATTAGACCAGTTGAGCCAGTTTGTGTTAGTCGTTTACTAAAACATGTTAATTGTATATGTAATTATGCTTTGGTTTTGATTTTTTTTTTAAAAAAAAACATAACATAGCTTAATTACTTTAATTAAAAACATATTTTACAAACTTCATGAAATTTAAAACATTACAAGAAATTAAAAACAACATAATTTAAAATCTATTGTAGTTCGGGAATTGGTTAGTAAACCAATCTCCGACGTCCGTCTCGCGCCATTGGCTCACCTGCAATCTCCAAGACCTCGCAGGAATCCACGGAGGTCTTCCTTCTCCTCTTTGCCAGAGTAGCTTCAACCGCCGCATTTTAGTTTGGAAAACCCGCCTAGCAGTCCTGTGGAATTCCCGCCAGACGCGGAACAAATTGTCCGTAGAGCAGGTGAAGTATTCCTGTAATTAATTTTATAAATACTTTAATTATAATTACATTAATATAATAATTTATAAGAATAGGAAATTACTTACGAGAAAGTCACTGAACCATGCTTCTTTGAAGGACGTCGGGAGTTGGTAGTACGTCAGATAGCCGCCAGACCAACGTGTCTGAATGATCTCACTGGTCACGGATATAATAACCGTGTTGTACCCGAACCAAATCTGTTGGGAATGTCCTGAAATCTACCGTACTATCTCTAGAAAGTATGATAAGTGTCGAGATCAGACATAAGTCATAAATACTGGGTGATCATGATGACTTGCTAGAGCCCGCTCATGATCTATAAGTTTAGGACTTATTACCAGTATTGTATGATCCCTAAGGGTCACACACCATAGCTAACGGGAAAGTTAAATGGAATAAATACGGTAAGATGCAGTGGCATTTACTGTATTGGATCAGAGAAATGGGCCATACAAAATGCAGGCTTTTGCCTGATTTGTGTCTTGGGCCCAAATGATTAATGAGCCATTAGTCAAATGACTTGGGCCCATTAATGAGAGATTAAGGATTTGAAAAACCTAAGGGATTAATTATCCCTGTAATTATCCCTGCGATTTTCTTCTCCCTGGCAGCCGCTTTCATCTCTCTCTCTAACCTCTCTCTCTGATCTGATCCATCTCTTTGGTCTAGCAGCCATCCCTTGCTTGTAAGAGTGTGGATACTTGAGGAGGAGCCGATTCTCATCAGCTCTAATCTGATCTTGTCATTACCACCAATCACTCCGCTGCAAAAGGTAAAGATCAGGTTGGTTTTATGATTCGTTTTGCAAGAACCTAGATCTGTTTAAGATTATGTGTTAGGTTATAATTTGGGAATTAAACCTTGAACATACACCATAATCCTTCAGTGGTATCAGAGCCTAGGTATTAGGTTTCTTGTGAAATTGGATCATATGATTGTTTAATGGTTTAGAATTAATTTTGAATTAAAATTGATTATAGAAATCATTTATCCAAATCGATGTGATCTTATTGATAATCGAAAGCTTGCTGGGTTTTGGTTTTAATCGAATGATCTTGTTAATTATTAAATGACACATTCGATAATAATGCCCTAATCGTTTGTGAAAGTCTCGTTTAGTGTTGGCTCACGATTTTAATTAATTGGCTCACGAATCAAGTAACTTCCTTTCGCATGTTTAATTTATTGGCTCATGATGTGTGTCGGGTGATCATGGATCGCCTTCGATCATGTATAAGCCATGTGATGCGATCGCTTTAATTAATAGAGCCGATTAATTATCGGGCGTGTGCTTGTGTTGCTTTGCCGAGTGATGCATGATCGCATAGTGATCGTGTGTTGATCGATAATGGCCGTGAATCATTTGGATCAAGGCATGATCAATCATGAAACGATCGCGTGTGTTGCCGAGAACGATCATCCGATCGTGAGGCCGGCAAGGATCGTGCGTGATGTGTGAGCCGTGGTACCGAGGATGATCACATGCGATGATCGATCGTAAACGATCGTGAGCAAGCGCATGTTGCGCAAAGTTGGATCATGGGCCTCGGATGATCATGGGCCCACAATTGCGTTAATGGGCCGAGTTGGATCTTGGATCCGATTGTTTGGCCCGTTAAAATTTTACGTCCCGCGAATAGTCAATCGGTTAAACCGAGCTTCGCGGTTCGTTGCCCATAACCACACCGATTAAACCGGTCCATTTAATTGGCGGTTAATTGTGTGTTTAAAGCCTTAAACCGCAAGTTAAATCAAATTGGCTAAAACACTAGGTGTTTCTTCCCGGTTTTGGATTTAACTGAACCGATCCAATTTAATTGGTGGTTCAAGCGGTTAACCCGAATCGCGGTTTGCTGGAAATTATTTAATACATGGTATTATTTAATTTCTGGTTAAACCGGATTGAAATTCAAAAATTGAATTTTAACCTAAACCGAAGGCTGGTCTAAGTTTGATTTGGTTGGACCAAATAATTTAGAGCTGGTCTGGTTTAGTAAATAACCGATGGTTTTGATAGTTAATTTGGTCTTGGACCAGAATTAATAAACCGGATCGGTTATGTCAAATTATTGGGCCAGCTGGAATTCTATGGTCTTGGGCCAAAGAATTGGGCCTATAATTTGTGACCCAACCCAAAATATTTAATGAAATATTTAAATTAGAAATTTCTATTTTTAGTAAGTTACTAAATTTAGAAAGTTTCTAAAATAAGAAAGTTTCCCAAAATAGTAATCTTCTATTTTTGGAAATAAAACTTAAAATCCTCAAAAACAATATCAAGCTTGGATGTCTTTCCAATCTTGTCAGCTACTTAACGCTTATTTGATTACAGATATGGCTTACAGTGTGAGGTGTATGTTTTCGCGTAAGTAAAGTAGTATATAGTCACTAATTTCATTGGGAGTCCCAGACTTTAGTGATTATTTGGCTGTAAGAGATTGGTTTTCCTTGACTGGGCCATCGAGAGTCCCGGGCCTTGAGACATCTGGTGTATTGGGCCTTGGGCCCAATTCACAACCGAGAGTTATTGGTTATAACTAGCTGTGTGTATGCTTACCAAGTAAAGCTAATTCCGGGTGACGGCCAGTGGCCCACTTTGGATTTAGCTGAACATGGGTCTCGGAATCATTGTATTCTTATGAGGTTAAACAAAGAAATTTTGAATACAATGCGAGTTTTCTTATAAGTTGTTAAGATTGCTCTTTTATGAACTAAATAACTAAAACTCTATTTATCTCTAAATTTCAGCTATGACGAGCACAAACAATCAAAACACTTTCTCGATCCGGTCTGTCCTTGAGATGGACAAACTGAACGGATCAAATTTCTTGACTTGGTCGCGGAACCTGAGGCTAGTCCTCAGGCAGGAGAGAAAGGACTATGTCCTTGAGAAAGCTCTCCCCGTGAGGATCGGGTCCAATGCCTCTCATGCAGTATATGATGCTTGGAAAAAGCATTATAATGATGCGGTAGATGTGCGTGGTCTGATATTGGCTACCATGGACTCAGATTTGCTGAAGCAATATGAGAACATGGAGTCGCCAATAGAGATGATCAGCAGCCTGAAATTGAAATTTCAGGAGCAGGTAAGAGTGGAGAGATACCAGTTGGTTAAATCTCTCACTAGCTGCAAGCTACCAAATGATCATCCAGTAAGTCCTCATGTCAGTAAAATGATGGGTTACATTGATAACCTGAGGAAACTGGATTATCCAGTTAGCCAGGAATTGGCAACTGAGATCATTCTGCAGTCACTGCCGTCAAGCTATGATAAGTTCGTAAGGAACTATATCAAGAAAGGCTTAACGAAGACGTTGACTGAACTGCATGATATGCTCAAGACAGTTGAGCCAAACGTGAAGAGTACCCTGTACAATCTCATGAATGAGAAGGGTAGGTTTACTAAACCTAATGCTGACAAGGGTGAAGACAAAGTTGTCCAGATTTTGAATCATGGCAAGCGTGTGTCTTCTGAGCCCGAGTCAAATACCTCTTACGTTGGTAAGTGCTGCTACTGTAAAGAGACTGGGCATTGGAAAAGAGATTGCATTAAATTCATGGAAGATTATGAGGAGTTAAAGTTGATGTATGAGACTACTTCCTCAGGTATTCATGTTATTACTTCAAGTTATACCTTGTAGGTATTGGATACTGATTGTGGCACTGATATTTGTTATAATATGCAGAGCCTGAACAACAGTAGAACGTTGAAGGAAGGGCAAGTGGAACTGCGAGTCTGGAAGGAGCTTGGGATGCTGCCTCAGCCGTAGGGTTTTCACTTGTAGATGCCTTTGAGGCTTGGCTTTGAATTAAGTAATTGCTACAATGTACCTGCTTTAAGCAGAGTTGTTTTTCATTTTCTTATAAAGAATTTGAATGTTTTTCATTTTGATAAAGACAAGTTTTGTTCTTTTGATCATAATGAAATGTTAATTGTAGCACCCTATTCAAGGAATGGGTTTTATATCTTAAACCAAAGAGTGCCTAAATATAACATAAATACCGAATTGGTTTAAATCTGATGAATTAAACCTGATTTTTCTTGGCATAAATGTTTTGGTCACATAGAGTAAGTCGGATTCAGAAACCCCATAGTTATGGACTTTTGGGCTCATTTGAATGGATATCTTATGAGACTTGAATTCTTCTTACTGGACCAAAACACAAAGGGCCCATCTTAGCCGAGCTAGAGAAAAGCCCAAAGGCTTATTGGACATTGGACATACTCATGTATGTGGTCCGATGAGCAGTAATGCCAGAGAAAATTTCCTGTACTTCATTGTCTCTACTGATTACTTCAGTGAGTGTGACTGTGTTCATTTGATGAGACACAAGTCGGAATCTTTGATATGATCGAAAGAGTTCCAAAATGAGGCATAGAATCTGAATGACAGAAGTATTAAGACTCTGGATTAGATCATGAGTGAGAATACTTAAGTCATTGATTGTGTGATCATCTGAATGAGTGTGAAGTCGTTTCACAGCTCAATTCTCCTGAAAACCTTGAGGTATTTCTGTGAGAAAGAATCAGATCTTATTAGAAATGATTAAAGATGAGTCACACGAATCTTCCATGATATTCTTTAAGAATAACGCTCTAGAAATATCTAAGTTTACACTGAAAAAGTTCCACCAATATCAGTTGAAAGACACCACGTAAATGTGGATTGGAATCGATCCAAATTCGTCTTTACTGAGTATTTGTAGTTGTGCTACTTCGCTGGTTGTCCTAGGGAAACCAAGGCTTGTTACTTTTACGTCCATTCTGTTTTCTAAGAAGGGAAGTTACTTTCCAAGAAGAACAGTGGGAGTAAAAGTATAACTCGAAGAAATTCGAGAAATACAGGAGGCTGCTCAACCTGTTGAGGGAGAGCAGCGGATGGATTTACAGATTTCTGTAGAATCTACACCTGTAGAGCCTGAAGTTCGCAGATATGAATGAATCAGTCACTAATCCGAGAGTGATTTCTCGTCATTAGTTAAACCTGATGATCATTGAAAGTTCGCATGATCTGATGATCATTGAAAGCGACGAATCTGCGAAATTCAAAGAAGCGAAAGTAAGCCAGGACTCCGAAAAATTACACTATGTGTAAGTTAGCTTCATTGATCCATTCATGGATGGAAGCAAACACATCGGAGTTGGAATCATCGTTCTGTTGAAGTAGTCAAAGTTTTGACTTAAACAGGAACGAAATGGAACTGTGCGTTTACTAAAAGATAAGTGGGAGCAATATTGCATTTCTCATAGTGTATGTCGATGACGTACTGATTCTCGGATATAACGTCCCAATGCTGCAGTCAGTAATGGACTGGCTTGGGAGTTGGTTTTGTAATTGACACGGGTAAAGCCACGTATGTTCTTGGATTTTGGATCTAAAGATAGAGATCCAAAAGAGCCGGTAGGACAAAGTCAGGATTCTTAAATTGACAAAGTCCTACACGTAATCAGCAATCCAAGAAGGGTTTTATGCCAATGTCACATGGCAATTCATTAAGCAAGATACAGTGTCCTGCGATATCTGCTGAGCTTGAATGCATGGATAGGATTCCATATGCGACGGCAATTGGATCCATCATGTATGCCATGACACGTACTAGTTTTGATGTTGCTTTAATGCTAAGCAAGACAAGTAAAGACCAGTCAAATCCAGCAAAGAATCACTGGATTGCCGTAAAGAATATTCTGAAGTATTTGAGGAATACTTAGGATAAGTTCTTGACTTACGGAGAAAGTGAGGTGCTACAAGTCGATAGAGTCTGAAAGGCAAGTTTCCAATAGACAAAGAAAATTCCTGGTCACAGTCCGGCTATATCTTGTGTCTAACTGGCGGTGCAAGGCACTGTTGCTGACTCCATGACTTAAGCTGAACATTTCGCAGCTTGAGAAGCGGCGAAAGAGGTTGTTTGGATAGAAGAGTTCATCACTGAACTTGATGTGATTCACAGCATAGATGAGGCTAGCTGCACATCAGAGGTCCAAACACCTTGAGGGTAGGTATAACCTATTCTGTGAGATAAATGACAGAGGTGTTAAGTAGATAAGCAAGTTTCATCGAATGAAAACGTTGCTAATCTATTAACGAAGCCACTCCTTATGCCTAAGCACGAGTCGCAGACTGTAGCTGTAGGATGAGTGAAATTAAGATGTAGTCTTAATTTCAGTGGGAGTTTGTAAAGGGCTTTACTTAGTTGTTTTGAAAGGTTCATGTAAACATAATATTTTATGTTTATGAAATCTAATGATTTCTGGATTATTTTAACTGTGATATAAATAATCGTTCCAAAATGATTCATGTCATTATATATGGGCCATCGAAGTACATGAGTAGACTTGATCCTGAAACCCCATATTTAACGAAGTGACATAAATCATAGTGTCCATAGTCGAAGGTTATTGAAATTGGAACAACAACAACCTGTTGAGACTAGATTGTGTTGAGACTTATGACCAAGTTTCGAGGGGTCATAGATGCGCGGCATCAAAGTCGACACATAGGTATATGTAGGGGAGCATATGACCGGACATGGCCCGCTGATGAGAACTCTGCAAGATATTAATATCTGTGTCATAAGAAGTTCTCATATACGACTATAGAGTATAGTCCTTAGACCTGAGTTCGCATGCATGTGGCTACACATGGAGTAATGCGCTTTGATCATTGTCTAACGCTGTTTCGTAACTGGGAGCTATACGGACCTTGGTTGGGTGTATTATGAATTGTGTAGTTCATAGTGATGGAACAAGATGGGATTTGTCCCTGCCGTTTAACGGAGGTAATATCTCTAGGCCAATCAGAGATTTGATAGCTGGTAAGAGAATGGCCATTCCCAAACGGACTTGCCCAAGTCGTTTGCATTGTCAGTATCAAATCTGGTCCGATAAACATGGTCTGGCTATATAAGGATGACACGCATCTTGCCTTATGCCAGATCGAGATATTAAGACAAAAGGACTAGGGAATGTAGGATTCCAGTACAATCGGAAGATTGTTGGGAATGTCCTGTGTAGGATTCCAGTACAAGTGGGAGATTGTTGGGAATGTCCTGAAATCTACCGTACTATCTCTAGAAAGTATGATAAGTGTCGAGATCAGACATAAGTCATAAATACTGGGTGATCATGATGACTTGCTAGAGCCCGCTCATGATCTATAAGTTTAGGACTTATTACCAGTATTGTATGATCCCTAAGGGTCACACACCATAGCTAACGAGAAAGTTAAATGGAATAAATACGGTAAGATGCAGTGGCATTTACTGTATTGGATCAGAGAAATGGGCCAGACAAAATGCAGGCTTTTGCCTGATTTGTGTCTTGGGCCCAAATGATTAATGAGCCATTAGTCAAATGACTTGGGCCCATTAATGAGAGATTAAGGATTTGAAAAACCTAAGGGATTAATTATCCCTGCGATTTTCTTCTCCCTGGCAGCCGCTTTCATCTCTCTCTCTCTAACCTCTCTCTCTGATCTGATCCATCTCTTTGGTCTAGCAGCCATCCCTTGCTTGTAAGAGTGTGGATACTTGAGGAGGAGCCGATTCTCATCAGCTCTAATCTGATCTTGTCATTACCACCAATCACTCCGCTGCAAAAGGTAAAGATCAGGTTGGTTTTATGATTCGTTTTGCAAGAACCTAGATCTGTTTAAGATTATGTGTTAGGTTATAATTTGGGAATTAAACCTTGAACATACACCATAATCCTTCAAAATCCCCCGATGAGTCTGCCTGGTTGGGTCGAGATTAGGAAGATGACTCCGACCCGGCATTCCAAGTTGGCGTATTGCCGTTTCACGGGCTTCGGGAGAGAAATAAACGAAATCCATTTGGTGAGTTGTTGTGTCCATGATTTGAATGAAAATCTCATGTATTGGCCGTGTATATATAGAAAACTTTTCGACGGTAAAACAGACGGAAATCCGTCGGAAATCGAGTTAATTCGGACATGACATTTACCGACTAAATGCCATTTACTCGAGAGATTTACTGCTGTCATCGGACGGTATTTCGGACGATAAACCGACGGTAAACCGACGACAAACCGACGGTAAACCGACGGACAACCGACGACAAACCGACGATAATCCGTCGGAAATTAAGAAACATGTAACCGAGGAAGGCCCTGTTCGAACCCCCACCTCGAACCATGTATTTTGTACTCTTAACCAGTTGATCCATTTAGTATTACTTGTTTAAAATTACATACTAATTCTATATATCTATAACAGTCTAAAATTACATATATTTTGTACCCTCAAATAATATTATTGATGTTTAAAGCATAACACATTATATATATTTAAGAACAATCATAAATATTAAATTCATAATACATTTTTATTCTTCATCACTCTCTGTATTGTAGTCGGACGAAATTGAGTCACTATCATCAAATTCGCCTCTTTCTTCTTCTGATTCTGAATGAAGAACAATGTCCCCGAATTGACTAAAGTCGACAACTAAATTAACTTCTAGCGTTTCTTCTACCGGAGCGATCACACCAGAACCACTTGTTTGTAAGGGCTCTACTTCGCGCTCTTCAACTCCGTACACCTTCCCTCGAGGGTTTATCTTTGTAACGGTGATCCATGGATCATTTTTATAAGTTAGTCGAGGGTATGGAATGTAACACACATGCGTAAATATTATATTAATAATTTTTTTTAATCAGAGTTTGAAATCCAAAATAATTATTTACAATTACTTACCTGATCTGCTTGTGAAGCAATAATGAATGGATCGTAGATTCTTAGTTTTTTGCTCGAATTAATCGACGTCACACCGAACTCGTCGATCACAACACCTTGCCCTACGATCGGGTTATACCAGTCGCATAGAAAAACTACACAACGCATTCCAAGCTTTCCTATGTATTTTACTTCTAGTATTTCTGTAAGAATACCATAGTAAACAACTTCTCCGGATGCAGATGATACTCCGTGATCGGCATTAATTCTTGTTGACCCTTCTACATGCACCTTAAATGCATACCCCCTAGTGCAATATCTCGGATAAGACTTTGCTGTGTAGTGGAGGCCCTTTACAATGTCAACTAACCAATCATCGGGGATGCGTCCAGCATTGAGTTCCCCCCGGACCTAACAATATGATCACATCAAAGTTAAAAGATATATATTGCTCCAGTTCGTAAGTGTTTTATATGATTTAAGAAACTAATTCTTACATAAAAGTTTAACCAACGGCTGAAGTATTTTTGTTTCCGAGCCTCACGTTCTCCCTCGTCCAATTCCGGATGATGAAATTGGAGAGCTTCCATATATATCCTACAAAAAGTTAAAAGAATATAAATAAGTAAAGCAAGTGTAATACAAAATTATAAATCTAGCTAACATGTATACCTCTCATATTGAAATACTTCCTCGCAGTTGGTTAGAATGTACTTGTGGAGATGTGTATTCTCTTGAGGTGTTAGTTGCCGCTTGCCTACTTTCCCACTTAACCGCCCAACCTGTTGAAAAATGTTAGGAACGCTTGACCGATAAATTTGCCTTTCTCCCCTGTCATCGTTCCTAGCTGGGCGCCTGCTCCTTGTGCGTACTTGCGAAGGGAAGTAGTAGCCAGCAAAGGTCGCAGTCTCTTCGTTGTTATATTGAGCGGCAATAGAACCCTCCACTTTAGCGGGATTCTTCACCTTATTTTTAAGGTGGAACATATAGCGCTCGAACGGATACATCCACCGATATTGTACCGGTCCACCAAGTCTAGCTTCACCCGGTAGATGGATAGGCAAATGTTCCATAACATCGAAGAAAGACGGTGGAAATATCTTTTCCAGATTGCATAAGATTTTTGGAATATTTTGCTCCAGACTCCTGATCCCATCAACAGTGAGTGTCCTAGTGGATATATCCCTGAAAAAAGATCCAACAGCTGCAATTTCTTTGTGGACATCTCGAGGAAGGAGATGAGCAAACGCAAACGGCAGGAGTCGCTGCATCATCACATGACAATCATGACAATCATGACTCTTCATTCCGATAAACTTTCCTCCGTCAGTGTCCACACAATTACGCAAGTTTGATGCATACCCGTCAGGGAATTTAACTTGTAGCATAATCCACTTAAACAACTCTTCTTTTGACTTCGAATCTACCCAATATGCTGGAATTGGCGGTTTTCCGTTCGTCTGAAGATGAAGTTCAAGCCGATCACAAATTTCAGGTAAATCAAGCCTAGACTTCACATTATCTTTCGTCTTCCCTTGCACGTTGAGCACAGTGTTCATAATGTTATCGAAGAAATTTTTCTCGATGTGCATGACATCAAGATTATGCCTTAGTAACTGGTCCTTCCAATACGGTAAATCCCAGAAAATGCTTTGCTTGTGCCAGTTGTGGACTACACCAGCTCCGTATATATTCTCATGCCCGTTCCCACCACACTCACGACTTCTTAATGCACCAAATCCTTCTAAGAGGCCCAAGGTAGTCGACCCAGCTTCTTGGAGAATAGGATCATCAAACACTTTCTTCTTCTTCGTAAAATGTTTAGTGTTTTTCCGGTAGGGATGATCATGCGGTAGAAATCTTCTATGACAATCAAACCAACACGATTTACGTCCATTCTTCAATTGGAATGCATCGGTATTTTCCTGACAATACGGACATGCTAACCTCCCATGTGTAGTCCATCCTGATAACATACCATAAGCCGGAAAATCGCTAATGGTCCACATCAATGCAGCCCTCATCAAAAAAATTTCCTTGCATGAAACATCGTATGCTACAACACCGGGCAGCCATAACATTTGCAACTCATGTATCAACGGTTGCAAGAATACATCAAGTGATCTTTTCGAGTGCTCTGGACCGGGAACGAGTACGGAGAGGAAAAAAAACTCTCGACGCATGCACATAGTCGGCGGTAGATTATAAGGAGTCAGAATCACTGGCCACAACGAATATTGTCTCCCATGCCTTCCAAACGGGTTAAAACCATCTGTGCATAATCCGAGGTACACGTGACGTGGATCGTAAGCAAAATCTGGGTATAATCTCTGAAAATGTTTCCACGCTTCAGCGTCTGACGGATGTGCAATCTCTGCCTCTCTTCTATGCTCAGAATGCCATCTCATTTCCCCCGCAGTTCGCTCCGACTGGTATAACCGCCTCAGCCTATCGGTTAATGGCATATACCACATTCGCTTGAACGGAACCTTAGCTCTTCCCCTTGTATCCTCATAGCGCGGCTTCTTACAGAATTTGCATTCCAGACGGAATTCTTCTTCTCGCCAGTATATCATACAGTTGTCGATGCACACATCTATCATCTCATACGGTAATCCCAGCCCTTTAACCAGTTTCTCGACCTCATTGTATGAACCCGGCGCAAGATTATCTTCTGGAAGAATATCTTTCACAAACTCGCAAATCGCATCCACACATTCTTCCGGCAGATTGTAGTCCGTCTTTATGCCCATTAATCTTGTAGCAGATGATAATGGCGAATGACCCTCTCTGCAACCATCGTAAAGCGGCCGCTTCGCTGCATCTAACATGTCAAAAAATCTCCTAGATTCTACATTTGGTTCCTCACCTACCCTAGGAATTTGATATTCACCTACCTCTGGAATAATTTCTCTATGTGCATCATTAACCATCTGAATGGTGCCTACACCAAAATCTACAACGGCAGTATAAGGTTCGCTAGAACTAACATTAGGTTCCCTAGTACTAGTACCACCGTAAGGTTCTCTACTACTACTTGCATAATCCGAAGTTTCCCCATGAAGATACCAAATCTTATAACCCGACATAAACCCAACTGAATACAAGTGAAACCATACTTCGCCAATCGTAAGATTTCTAAAATTCCGGCAATTAGCACATGGACATTTTAACTTACCATTTTTCAGCGTATGTGGTTGATTGCAAGCTAGCGACATAAACTCTGCAATACCAAGTGCATATTCCCGGTCCACTAGCTTCGTCGCCTCATCAATCCTAACTCCGTCCATCCACGATCTATAATAGTTAGAAGAAGACATTTTTCTTGGTTACTAGAAGTATTAGAGAGAGAGAGAGAGAGAGAGAGAGAGAGAGAGAGAGAGAGAGAGAGAGAGAGAGAGAGTTATGGAGGGATAGGTGTGGAGGGGAAGAGAGGAGGGATGAGGTATATGTAGCATAATTTTTGACGGAATTCCGTCGGAAATCGGTCGGTTTCTAGTCGACCCAACGGTTCCATTGACGGTCAGTTTAACGGCTATATTAAACCGACGCTAAACCGATCGAAATACAACGGAAAACCGACGGAAAATTAAACCGTCGGTTTACCGTCGGGTGTTTCCGACGGAATGAGAAAACCGTCGGAAATTTTCGACGGTATTCCGTCGGAAAACGTCCCGTCGGAAAGTCGTCGATTTTGCGTCGGTAAATTTTGACGGAATTTTTTCCGTCAGTAATTCCGTCGGTAATATCCTTGTTTTCTTGTAGTGTCTACTGGATATGGCAGAAAAGAAATAAAAGGAGATATAACAGACACCGGCTCTCCAGCTCTCCAGCTCACATTGCACATGCAATTCACAGAGAAGTATAGAACATGCTTATTGCTCCACGACATGCTAGAGAGGATGCAAAGAGTGGCCTCTTTCGATGAAACCAGCTAGGGACACTTTTTCGAAGATGATTCCTTGCTATACTCTGTTTTTTTTTTTATATTCACTATTGCCTTGCTTTTTATTCTCTAACCCATTAGGGAGTCAAGTTTCTTATTTCTTATGCCTCTTTGTCAAGGCATGAGATTGTAAAACATTTTTTCGTTTTGTTGTTAATATATTTCACATTTCAAAAAACAAAAAACATTACCATATGATTGTAGTTGACTATATATTAAGTTTATTGTTCTAAGTGGTGATTGTCTAATAATTGTATGTAATTTTGGTAATTTGGTGGTGTTTCGAAACGGAGAGGAAGGAGACAAACAAAAAGATAGTGGAAATCTCGTGAAGAAAGATAGTAAGCTATTCATGTATAAATTTGATTCTTTATTGCAAGTATAATATGTTTGTAATTGATTATATACTAAGGTGAGTATTCTAAGTGGTAGTTCTCTACTACTTGTTTGTAGTTTAATGGTGTTTTGAAACGAGAGAAGGAGGACGATACAAAAGATAATGAAAATTTAAAGAATGAAGATGGTAAACTATGCCAGTAAATATTTGTTTATTTATTGCAACTACCATATGGTTCTAGTTGATTATATAGTAAGGTTAGTGTCTAGTCAACTAGACAATATTATAGATAAATACATAGACAATTGTTTTGCATTTTTAAAACATACCAACATAGTTGACTATAATATTCATACACATATTATTTTTAAAAATCTTAATTTTCCATTTCAGCTAATCTACCATAAGACCCTAAAGACACAAAATAAGGTAAAACATATACAACTATTTTCATAGGGAATATATGTCAAAGTAGTTGACTATAACATTCATACACAGTTCATTTAAAATAAATTATTTCTCGATTCAGCTAAATGTTTAGCTAAATCTACCAAATGACTTTAAGAAACATGCCATATAAAATATATAAAATATATACAACTATTTGCATTTTGTATACATATCAAAATAGTTGACTATGATAGCTCTAAATCGACGAATTGGTCTTCAAATGGTGAATGATGAGTTGCAAGGACACATACAACAGTGGTGGATGATTAGCACACAACTTTGTTAATGGCAGAGAAATTGAAGTTGAGTTGTGAAATGAGTTTGAATGTCAAGATGAGTTCTTTAATGGTTATGAAATTGGGAGATGAGAGTTTGATTGTTGAATTAGAAATGTTAGATTGTTGTGGATCCTAGCAAAATTGAAATTGCAGAGGTAAAAAAGGAATGTGTCAGCAAAATAAAAGTTTGGGCTGTTAGGCCATCTCTAACTATAACACCAAATTTGGTGTTGTGAATAGTGTTAAATTTGGTGTTTTGGTGAATAATGTTCTTTTTTATCTCCAACCACAACACCAAACCTTACAATTTTTTTATTATATTATTAAATTTAAGATTTTTATTTTATTTTAATAGTTTTAATAAATATTAATTATTTATATAATAGATTGAACCTAAAAGTTTTCTTTACAAAAATATATAATTTTGTATGATCCTTACAATTAATATTAATTTGTACATATCATAACAATTTCATAACTAACTATAAAATACAAATTAAAGAAATATTATACGCACAATAATAAATAAGATTGCACCAAATTTGATGCATCTATTCACAAAACACCAAAAATATATTTGGTGTTAGATTTGGTACATCATTAAAAATGAATTGATACTAAATTTGGTGTTTTGGTGGATAGTTGGATATGACCTTACAACGCGGAAGCAATGATAGAAAAAAATAGGTATCTCAAAAAGGGGAAAAGCGCATTTTTACTTTATTAATATAAATTTCCAATGTTGGTATATTTGCTAGTTTTCCTTAAAATACTAGAGATATAACCAATTTTTTTTTTTTCAATTTACAACTTGAAATAAGCCCATAATATAAACAAGGCATAACGATTGAAAATCTGATTTTGTGGTTTTGGCGGGAAAATCTAATTTTGCGGTTTTGGCGGGAAAACTTGATTTTACAGTTTTGGCGGGAAAATTTGATTTTGCGGTTTTTGGCGGGAAAACATGATTTTGCGGTTTTTGCGGGAAATATAATTTTGCGGGTTTTGGCGGGAAAACTTGATTTTACGGTTTTGGCGGAAAAACTTGATTTTACGGTTTTGGCGGGAAAACTTGATTTTACGGTTTTGGCGGAAAAACTTGATTTTGCGGTTTTGGCGGGAAAACTTGATTTTACGGTTTTGGCAGGAAAATTTGATTTTGCGGTTTTTGCGGGAAATATAATTTTTGCAGTTTTTGGCGGGAAAACTTGATTATACGGTTTTGGTGGGAAAACTTGATTTTGCGGTTTTGGCGGAAAAACTCGATTTTGCGGTTTTTGGCGGAAAAACTCGATTTTGCGGTTTTTGGCGGGAAATCTCGATTTTGTGATTTTGGAAAAAAATCTCGATTTTGCGATTTTGGCGGAAAAACTTGATTTTACGGTTTTGGCGGAAAATCTAATTTTGCGGTTTTGGCTAGAAAACTTGATTTTACGGTTTTGACGATAAATCAAGATTTTATGTTTTTGGCGAAAAGTCGTGATTATTTGTTTTTTATATGAAAATTTGATATTGCATTTTCATGAAAAAGAAAATATTTTGCATTTTGGGAAAAAAAATATAACTAAACTTGCTTTTAATTTTAGATAAATGATTGTATGATATATGGTTAACTTAACCCTGTTAACCCTAAGGGTTTAATTAACTCAGCCTTTTTTCAGCCCTATCACAAATTATAGGGTTATGGCTAAAAAATTTGTTACAGGGTTAGGGCTAACCCTATAACCCCCCCCCCCCCCCCCCCCCCCCCCCGGTATTTAACTTTTTTTTTTAAATGTAAAGTTTATTAATCAACAAAAAATACTTACAAGTGAGTAAGTGGTGGTCCTGTGCCTCTTCTCGTTGGCGTTTCTTTTGCGTCGCCTCTCTTCTCGGTCTCTCTTCGCGGCGGCGGATGGATCCGTGTTCTGCGCTTCGGCGGCTCCGCTCGTTTCTGTCTCCGGTGTGGTCTTCTGTGCTCCGGTGGTCAGCGAGGGTCATCCGCTTCTCCGGCTGTGGTGTTTGCGCCTACTCGGCGGCGGCCGCGTCAGTGAAGCAGTGAGATCTGGAGGCTATTAGGGTTTCCCCTTTTTGGGCTTTCTCTAGTTGGGCCATTTGGGCCTTGAGATTTGTTTGGGCAATCATTGTAATGGGTTTGTTTGATTTGGGTTCGACCAGGCCGGACAGGGGTGGGGCCCATGAGCCCGATAGAGTGGGATGGGTGACTCACCGGTAGGGGCGGACGGGACGTTACAATTTGGTATCAGAGCCGGGTTAGACCTAGCCAGTGCTGTCCTGGCTAGTTAGGGTATAATAGTGTATTTATATTCAGATTTTTAAGTTCTTTTCAAAATGTTTTCAACTCTTTTCTAAATGGGGATTTCCAAAAGCTAGATTCTACAGCACCACCCAGACCGAAGCTTCTGCAATCTCCATGTTCCTTAGTTAGTAGGTTCTTCTCTAGCCCTTTCAGATGTCCTTCATGTTGAAAAAGAGCTTCAGAAGAGAGTGCTGCAAGGATGTATTTTTGTTGCTAGCAGGCGTGGTCTACAAGCAGAGATGGATGAGTTTACAAAGCAGCTAGAGGGCATGGGGAAGGAAAGGAACGATCAGATCAAGTAGATCACCGTGTGAGCACTTGTCATTCAGTAAAGAAGGGTCACAAGGGTTTCAGACTTGGTATGGAATACCAAAATATGAATAAGAATGGTGTAAGGAAATCACCATCAAGAAAAGAAGTTAGAGCTTGGGAGGCAGCAATCGGTTGAACCAGAGAAGCTGTGGAGCAAGAGCAAGAAGTCGATGGAAAGACCGGACTGCAAGAGGTCGATGGAAAGACCGGATTGCCAGGAAGCCATAGGAAGTGGCGGAGTTCGAATTGGAGTAAGCGGCAAGAGTTGTTCGTGGCGTTTGGTGCACAAGGAACATTTGGAAAATGTCCAAATCTATTCCAAGTAGGGAATCTTGGGATCGGTTTGTGACATCAACTTCAATGAGTTATGGACGGCTCGTTCGAAGTCTGATCAAGATAGAAGCTGGAGAATATCTTCGTGGTACGGCGGACTCGAGATTCAATGGTAGAACCGGAAAGGAAACGGTCCGCCTTGGAATTCCTTGTGGAATACTGGAGCAGCTAATGGAGTTCTGCAAGCGGGAAAGGAGATTGCAAAAGCGTTTAGGAAGGTGGAGTTCGGGCATTTGGAATTGCCTAGTCAGCTGGACTTCTGTAATTGCAAGCTCAAGTGGACAAAGCAGTCAATTGTAAATGGAAACCCAATAGAAAAGTGTTAGGAAAACACTATGGCGGATTGACAATAAGCTGCAAGGGAGAGCAAAAGAGGGCAAGTTTAAACAGGGAAGGAAACCCAAAGGATGGTGCTTGGAAAGCACCACAGCTGGATCACAAGGTAGGAAACCTTGACCTGGAAGCTAGATCGGAAATTGGCTGGAAATCAGAGTGCGCAGGGGAAGCGTGGTAGGTCGTTCCCCACAAGTAAGATTGGGAGTCGGTTTGGAAATCAGAGTGCGCAGCGGAAGCGTGATGGGTCGTTCCCCACACGTCAGGTAGCCATAATGGACATGGATAGCCTCACCGTTCAACAAGGATAAGCAGGGATGTCAGCTTGTGCGATAATCAACACCATAGTGCACGGTAATGAAAAACCGTCATAGAGAATCCATTTGGAAGTGGATGATACACTATGGTACGGTAACGGAAACCGTTGAGGAGAATTGGATTGGAAGCGGAGCATCTCATTCAAGTCTTAGAACCACTCGAAGCATGAGTGTTGTTTCTAAATGTTGGAAGCATTAGCTATGACATTGGTCGTTCCCTTTGTTATATTGCTAAGCGTCAGTGTTGACCAGTCTCAAGGACAATTGGAACTCGTTCGACTCAAGCGGAAAATGGAATGTGCTAGTTCTTCTTAGCAATAGAAGCTGGAATGGTAAACCACCCCTCAAGTTGGAAATCGACCCTAATTGACATGGGCGGTAGCACGTGGCGTTTGTAATGCATTCTGGAAGCTGCTATTGGATTGGTACGAAGGAGAAGGACACTTCAGAGCGTGGTTGGAAATAAGGGGGGGGGGGGGGGGGGGAAGAAGCAGTCTTCAGGATCCAAGGATAAGTTCTCTTCAAGCGAGCAAGTGATTAAGTTCAGTCTCTGTTCAACAAGGCTGTGGAGTGCTGTCGGTAACGAGTTGCAGTGGAGATCTCTCGCCTTAAAATTTGGGACGAATTCTTTTCAAGAGGGGAAGAATTTGTAATGGCCCTGGCCCGACCCGTTTAAATTTTTGAAAGAAAGAAGAAGAAAAGCCCAAAAGCCCTTTAGCCCATTAGCTAAACGTAGGGTTTCCACCTCTTTTCTCTATAAAAGGAGGAGGCACAAGAGAAAGAGGCATGAAAGGAAACCTTCGGCGAAGCTCTGCGGAAATGGAGAGCCATCAACCGTCGACCTCCTACAACTGTAGATCTGTCGGAGAGAAGCCCCATCGTGTTGGAAACACAAAATAGAAGCTTTCCGGAGAAGAGTTCTCGAATTTCCGTCATCAATATGGCTGTCATCTTACAAAGCGTTTTACTGTTGAATCGTAAGGATCCACAGAATACACAATATATCATTGGAAAGATCTCGGTCTCTTCTTTCCAGAAAGGTAAGAATCGCTCCGATCAGATTCACCGTTTGAGAGTTATGACCGGTTTCCCAAAACGTGTCTGTGCTATTGCGAATCTGTAATGGTTAATTGGATCTGTGTTTTGGATGGACAAACAAAGTCCGCTTGATCCGAAACTTGGCAGGGACATTTTGGACTCATATATATAGATCTCGATTGAAGGAGAACCGATTTAGATCTTGGGAGAATAGAGAAGCGTGTCGTCGAAATTGTAGCTGCAATTCTGTCCAATTAGGCCGTCGATCGTCGTTGTGACTAAGGTGAGGACTGAACGTGATCTTTCTTTATTCTACTGAAATTTTGGGACTCAAATCCCCGTTTAATAGCGTCTTTCCTAGATAGAGTAGTTTTAGCGGATGATTTGCGTTGATGTGATTGAAAAGCACCTAGAATATAAGTTGTCACTTAAACCGAAAACGACACCTAGATAATAGGTTATCACTTGAACCGAAAATGTTGTTTGTGTGTGAAGGCTTGTGTGGTAGAACTTATTAGGAGTTTGTGTGTAGGGCGTTGGACATCCTTGATCGTCGGAAGAGGGTCATGACGAGCCCTCCCGTGGTGGTGCTTTGGACGTACCGTGCGTTGGACGCACTGTGTGGGGCTTGGAGCTCGTATGCAAGATTGGGCGTTAGATTGTTTGAGGGCCTTCGGGCGATGGGTTCAAGATGTTATTAACCTTGGACTCGTTTCTTGATGTTGTGCTAGTGTAAAGTGGAGATAGCGGTATTCCTAGAATCCGCCCTCACTGGGTATTGCTGTAAACCAATTACTCAGGCTTCCTTCGTTGTTTGTTTTGTAGGTAACCCTGGAGCGTTGCAGGGGTAGACGGACGGTGTGGTGCTACGTTTTGGGAATGGGATTCCTTCTCTTCTTTTTCGGTCTTTCGTTTCAATAAGACTTATGCATTTTGCCTATTTCACGTTAACTACTTGGTTCGGTTTTCTTGTAAGACTCGATTTTCCATTTCAATAAAATAAACCCTTTTCAATTATTTAAGTGTTGGTTCCGGTTTATGGCTTGGTTCGCATTTGTGGACTATGACTCGTTGAGTCAAAGAGTCGTTGACTTGGACCCGAAGGGACATGTGTTACACTGATAGAATATGAAAACTCTTCTCCAATGGTCTCATATCTCCAATATCTTGCCTAATTGATTGTATATTCAATTATCAATATTCTTCCTTTCCTTAGCGACATATGTCGATTGTGTTTATAATTGTATCATCACTCAAGAATAGAAATCATCCATTCCATAGTTCAGTATGGTATCAGAGCTTGCCATAGGTGTTTAACCTACTTTTTGTCTTCTCCTTTATATTTGACGTCGTCTATATTCTCTCTCTGCTTCTCGAAATCTCTCCTTCTTCTTCTTCTTCTTCTTTTTCTTGTTACATTCTTCTTCTCTTACTTTACGTATTCCGCCATGGCCTTCGACTCTACAGCTGAACGAACCTTAGTGTTTACACACAATATCCGCAAAGCACCATGCTTTCTGGGAACATGTCGAGCATGACAAAACTCACCACTCTCAACTATCTTATGTGGAAGTGTCAAGTGTTGAGGTCAAAAACCTCCTCGACGAAAAAAATAGCCGAAGAGAGGATCAAGCAGTCGGGCAAGAGCGAGTGTTTGAGTTAGACGTTCAATATCACGTATAAATGACAAAGCTGTATGAAATGCCAACAAGGTCACTGTGAGATCTGGGATTCACTCTAAGAATTTGTATTCGTGGATTTGGACTTTTGGATATAGAAATGGTATAGTTTCCAATGAATCAAAGACTTTATTGAGATTGATCGTCGAGATAGAACAAACACAGTCGAAAAGAGAGTACAAAGATTTATGATCGAGCTATCTAGTCGAAGTGTTCTAAGCTAGGGTTGGAATGTCCTTGAATTAATCGCCACTTCTTCCTTAAATACTCTCGACTTTGATCTTCTTGTTCCGATATTTCGGCCTCGTCATAACGATTTCCGAGATTTGCGTGGATCAGTTGAACTGACGAAGACCGGGTTGCTCTATCTCCGCGTCGTCTTCTGTCGAGCTCGATCGCTTCCTACTTCGGCATCGCTTGGGCCTCGTATAGGCCCAACAGAGGACAACGGTCGATCCCTCTCTGTCTTGATGTTAGGACGGGCTCATAATTATGGGCCTTTGTCTTATTAGTTAATGGGCCGGATTTTCTAGAGGGAAATCCAGTACCAACAATAGCCCCCAGCCCATTGATTTCGACAAGTCGAGGTTAATGGGCGATTGACGTTCTCGGGAAGAGGCGTGCGCCTCGGGTGTGATAAACCTAATGATTACTTTCGCCCTGTCCGTTGATCTTGTTTCGATCCAGTGGCCAAGGATAGGCGCGTGGGTCGAACTGACCTGCTTTTTAGCACGTCGGTAATCGTGGCGTATATTCATTAATGGGACCTTATCTTCTACCGTGGATCCAGTCGATCATCAACGGTTGAGATTTTGAGGGTCATGAAGAGTCTTTTTGGGCTCGCTCTTTTACTGATGTGACCTAGTTGTCTTGCATTCGTAGCCGTCGATTTTAGATCAACGGTTAGAATGAGGGAAAGCGAGGAGTCCAAACCATTTTGATTCTCTCGAAATTATTACGAGTTCAGAATCGTACGGTTTAGATTTTTGCGTGATTCCCACTATAATTTTCTCTTAAGTATCGTCGAAGGTAACCTTTTGCCTTCTCACTTTTACTCTGTTCTTTCTCGCTTATACTCGTCGTTAGAAAATTCTCTCCAGAGACTTTCCGTTTTCCTTACTCCGGTGCTTCTTTCCTCATGGCTTTGAGAGACGCGACGGGAGAAAGTACAAGCGCGGCGGCTGGATCATTTGGTCCGCATCCGCCGTCTTCCTTAACTGCAAATCATATTCAACGGTTGAGAATGCTTTTCCGGATTCCACCGGAAGTTGAAATCGTCATCCCTTCCCCGACGGTATCTCCGGAAACAGCTGTAGAAGGCTACTTCTGCGCCTCCTACACTTATTTTGAAAAATTTGGACTCTTCTTTCCCATTCCCCGCCTTATTTCTTTGTTACTGGCTCAACTCCATTTGGCGTTTCATCAGATGACGCCAGACTTTGTCCGGTATGTCATCGGACTTGGAGTCAAGGCCGTAGAGGAAGGAGTTGAGTTTGGGCCTGAGGAGATTATGCGGGTATGCTTGGTTAAGCATAATACGCACTTCCCGGGAACCTACTATCTCTCTCCTCGTTTTGGGCGAATCCTAGACGGTATTCCGGCCAGGGACGTATGGAGGAATCGATATTTCTTCTTTAGGGTAACCCACCATTCAGTCGAGGATTTTGACTATTCGGACATCCCGTCTCGGTGGGCTTTCAGCGTTGGTACGATTCAGTTTTCGGCGCTTGTATTTTTGTGTTATCGGGATGTTCCTCATCCGCTTTGGTTTGCGTTACAGAGGCTCCTGAATCGCTCGAAACCAGCCCGATCACTGAGGCTTTGATAGCCCGGCTGAGGAGAGGTACTGTCGACTGGGGCAGTTTTACGATGGAGCGTGTGCAGGCAGCTCTAAGGGTCGACCCTGAACAGGTTCTGCGGGATCGGTCTCGGGTCCCTCAAGGTTTATCACTCCCCCCTCCCCACGCTCTCCCGGGTTCCTCCTGCTCGGGCTGTTCGGCCTCCGCTTCGTTTTGTTGAGCGGTCGGGAGAAAGTGAGTTATCCGACCGTTTTGACCTATGCGGCGTCTTGCTCGCCATTTCTAGAGGTGATTTTATTTATCTTTTTTTATTTTTTGGCAGGTCATCCTCCTTTGGACGAGGATTCGGCAGCTAGCACTCCTTCTCGCGAGAAGTTGTCTCGGAGGGCGAGGAGTCGTCGGGATGGAAAAGACCCCATGGAGTTGGCGAAGAAAGTGAGGGATGGAAACCTGAGCGATGCCCTCTTTTTTGCCATGTGTGATTCTCCCCTTCCTCCGGGCGTCGGGGATGTTAACGCGGCTGCGGAGATGGGGGAAGTCTCTCCCTCTTCGGCTTCTCGGGAGACGGACCCGATCTTGCCCGGGGAGCCGGCTTTACGCGGCCCTTGCCCGAACGATTCAAGGGGGTCAAGTGACCGGAGTGGAGATAGGAATATTTCTCACGTGCCGAAGCGTCGGAGAGTCGATGCCGAGGCGAGCTCGAGGAGATCGGGCGAAAATGTTGAGGCGCCGGGGGGCGTGGCCTGTTTGTTGAGGCACTTTAGGCCCACGGGTGTTCGGCTCCCAGCTGTCGAGGACATGGTCCTTGGTGACTTGTACACCGAGATGGTGACGGCCGCTGGGAAGGTAATTAGTCGTGCCATTTTGTTTTCCTTGTCTCCCGTTTGTGGAGCTTAGCGTTTGCATTTTTATGCAGCTTTTGGAGGCTACAAACGGATTCGTGGCCAGGTCTGAGTACGAGCTGCGTGGCGGGTCGCAGGCAGGCGAGCTTGAGACCGTAAAGGAGACGGTAGGCGATCTGACTGCGCAGCTACAAGGTTCTCTGGCTCGAGAGGAGGAGCTTAGCATAGCTTTTATTGTTTTAGTATAGCCTTTTTCCAATGAAAATTTTTCATGTCTTAGTATAGCTTTTATTGTTTTAACGCCTTAGCAAAAAGTCGGCCATATGGTGGTTTGAACCTCTAGGGAGGGGTCATAGTCTGGCTTGAATTGCCTTAGGGTGTTCTTTTATGAACCCTTGGTTTGATCTTCTTTTTTGAGCTCGAGTTCTTCCTCAATATTCGGGGTATGACTCTTCCCCGACGTGTGATACGAACTTGATGTTTGGTAAGATTTTTTAAGTAAATCAAAGTAGACTCACATAGATCTATTGCGCGGAGGCCTTTTTGTATGAGCAGCTGCCTTGACTTCGCCATTTTGCTTAAAGGGAGAGTGTAGCCCCCCCCAATTCTTCTAGGCTGCATAAGGTTGGAAGAATTTTATATTTTCGAGGGACCATTTCAGATTGTTTGAAGAGATAATTTCATATCACTTGGTTTGGAGGAGAGGCCATTTCAGGTCGCTCGGAGAGTATAGCTTGATACCGTTTGTTTCTGAAGAGATAATTTCATATCGCTTTAACTTTTGAAGAGATAATTTCATATCACTTTGTAACGACGAAGTATTTCGCGATGACTCTGACTTTTAAGACAGAAAGAGACATTGATCGAGGGACTTATTTTGATTTCACAAAGATAAGCTAGTAAGACTTTGTTTGAAGTTGTTGAGCTCGGTAAGAGCCTTGTGTTTGGGGGGTGGCTGCGCTCGAAGTCGAGCTGCCTACGTACCCTTGTAAGGGGATCAAGCCATTTCGTAGTTTGATTATGTTGGTGTACGTTTAGTGAAAGTACTTTTTGAGGTTTATGATGTTCCAAGGTCGTAGTTCAGGCTTCTGGGTTTCTACCGATTTGAGTCGGTAGACCCCGTCCTTCACAACACCAGTGACTTGGTAAGGACCTTCCCACTTTGCTCCTAACTTTCCAGCGTGTTCTTCCTTTTTATGGTCGAACACTTTCCGTAAGACGAGCTCGCCTACTTGAAACCTTCGAGTTTTGATCTTGGAAACGTAGTAGCGAGCTGCAGCTTGTTGGTAGTTCTGGATTCGAGCTAGTGCGAGGTTCCTCCTTTCGTCGACGAGATCGAGCTCGTCCGTTATCATCTTGTTGTTAAGTTCCTCTTGTCGTGGGCATTCTTCTTTGGGGATGCTCGACACGAGGATTTCGACTGGTACTACCGCCTCAATCCCGTAAGCCAGCGAAAAGGGAGTTTCGCCGGTGGATTTGCGAGGAGTAGTCCGGTGAGTCCAGAGTATGGCTGGGAGCTCGTCGCTCCAGCTCGTTTATTAGCTGCTTCTGCCAGTCCATTTCCTTGAGGATAACGGGGCGTTGAGTAGGTCAGCTTTATGTTTAAGGTTCTACAGAACTCCTTGAACACGTTTGATATGAATTGTGACCCGTTATCGGTGACGATCTCGTGGGGTAGTCCATGTCGGCACACGATGTTTCGACAGACGAACTCCTTAACGTGGACGTCTTTGATCTTTTGGTATGACTCTGCTTCGATCCACTTAGTGAAGTAGTCTGTCATTACCAATAGGTGTGTAGCTTTCTTTTTGTCGGATGGGACTAGAGGTCCCACGATGTTCATTCCCCATCGCATGAATGGGTATGATGATGAGATAAAGGAGAGTTTCTCCGATGCTTGATGGATAATCGGGGCATGCTTTTGGCATTGTTGGCCAGAAATAGCCTTGCCTTTTAATTCGCACGGCCAGGGCTCGTCCTCCGGAATGGCTTCCGCAGGATCCGTCGTGGGCCTGCGTGATCACGGCTAGAGCTTGCTTTTTATCGAGGCATTTGAGGTAAGGTCCAGAGAGACTTCTCTTGAAGAGCTCTCCTTGCGTGACGCGGTACCTCGCACTTTGTGTCTTGAGTTTCCGCGCCTCCCACTTGTCGTTGGGCAATTCACCATTTGTAATGTATCGAATGATCGGAGTTCTCCAATCTTCGTCATCATTAGGCTCGGGTCCTTGACTAGCGGATGCGGCTTGGATTGGTCCGTCGGGGACGTTCGCGACGTACACGGCGCTTCTTGGATCGAGATCATCATCAATCTCGATGATGTCGCGACTTGCATCCTTGGGACGTTCCTTGTGTTCGACCCCGTCCTTTGTGGTGGGCTCGTCCTCTTTCAAGGATAGAGCTTTCAGGGCTATAACGATACTTGGTTTTTCGATCCCCTCGACTGGTATGATCCTTTTGAGGTTAGGATCCGATGTCGACGCTAGGGCGGCCAGGGCATCGGCTGCGGTGTTTTCCCCTCCCGGGATCCGTGTTAGATCAAAGAATTTGATCTGTTCGGCGAGCGTATGGACTACCTGTAGGTATGCTTCCATGCGCTCGTCTTTAGCCTCGTAGTCGCCATGATATTAGCTCGTGACTAATTGGGAATCGCTGAAGGCGTTTACTTCTCGGGCTCCTATCGCTATTGCTAGTCTGAGTCCGGCTATTAACGCTTCATATTCTGCTTCGTTATTTGATGCGGCGAAGCCCAGTCTGGAAGACTGTTCCAATACTTCGCCAGTGGGGGAGACCAGTTTTACTCCGACTCCGGATCCTTGCCTCGAGGAAGCTCCATCGACGGAGAGTTTCCATTTCTTGGCGGAGGTCGGGTCGAGTTCTATGGTCGGGGGGAGCTCGATTATGAAATCTGCCAGCACTTGCGCTTTTAGACACGTCCGAGCTTTATATTCTATGTCATACTCGCTGAGTTCGATAGCCCATTTGACCAGTTGACCTGACTGGCTTGGACTATGAAGGATGGTTCTCAGTGGCTGAGAGGTCATCACTATAATTGAGTGCGATTGGAAGTATGGTCGGAGTTTCCGAGCCGATGTGACCAGCGCTAAAGCGAGTTTTTCCATGGCGGGGTACCTGGTTTCAGCATCGATTAAGGTTTTACTGATGTAGTACGCCGGCCGTTGCTCGTTTTGTTCTTCGCGAACCAGGACTCCACTCACTGCTGCCGTGGAGACAGCTAGGTAGAGGTAGAGGGGCTCCCCTTCTACTGGTTTCGCCAGTATAGGTGGTTCGCTTAGGTAAGACTTGAGTTGGGTGGATGCTTCCTCGCATTTTTCGTCCCAGAGGAACTTCTTCTTCGCTTTGAGCAGGTGATAGAAGGGTAGACATTTATCAGTCGACCTTGAGATGAAGCGGTTCAAAGCAGCTATTTTGTCAGTCAGGCGCTGGACTTCTTGCGTTGTTCTGGGAGATTTCATCTCTATAAATTTTGCGATCTATTTGGGGTTCGCTTCGATCTCCTCTTTCGGCCACTAGGTAACCAAGGAATTCTCCTGAGGGGACCCCGAATGTGCACTTCGCTGGGTTGAGTTTCATCCCGTATTTATTGAGAATGATAAAGCATTCTTTTAGCTGTGGGATATGGTCTTCGTACTTGGAAGATTTGACCAGCATATCGTCGATGTAGACTTCCATGGTTTTACCCAGGAGTCCTGAAAACATCTTGTTGACGAGGCGTTGGTAAGTTGCTCCAGCATTTTTCAACCCGAAGGGCATGACTTTATAGCAGTACATTCCTCGATCAGTTATGAACGAAGTCTTTTCTTGGTCCTCGGGGTTCATTAGTATTTGGTTATACCCCGAGAAGGCATCCATGAAGGATAGCAGTTGGTGTCCGGCGGTAGCTTCGACCAGTCGGTCGATGTGCGGGAGTGGGAAGCTGTCCTTCGGACATGCTTTGTTGAGATCTGTAAAATCTACACAGACTCTCCACTTCCCGTTCTTTTTCTTGACCACTACGGGGTTCGCGATCCAGCCGGGGTACTTGACCTCTCTGATCGATCCGATTTTTAATAACCGATCGACCTCGTCGTTGACGGCTCGAGCTCGTTCCGGGCCTACTTTCCGACGCTTTTGTCTTACCGGTTTGTAGGTTAGGTCGACATTAAGCTCGTGGATGGTTATGTAGATGTTGATCCCTTTCATGTCTGCTGAAGACCAGGCAAAGGAGTCGACATTCTGTTTAAGGAAAGAGACCAATTCGTTTTTGACTTGTTCTGATAGGTCAATTCCAATGCCAACAAGTCTTTCGGGGTGAGCATCGTCTATGCAAACTTGGGTCGTGAGGTCCTTTGGGGGTCCTATTTGACTCGGGTCGTTCGACCTTTTGGTCTGCATAGTGGCGAGCTCCTCCTCTTTCCGTAATTGCTACGCGGGGGATTTTTCAATCTGCTTATACCCGTTCATATAGCAATGATGGGAAATCTTTTGACTTCCGTAAATGGTTTTTACTCCTTTGGGGTCGACGGTACTGCTTTTATGTCGTATATCCATGGTCGACCTAGAATTGCGTTGTAGGGAGCTGGCCGGTCTACTACGACGAACTCTGTCATCCTTCGAACTCCTCCAGCTATTACTGGGGCGAATACAGAGCTCATTGAGTATGTTGTTTCACCAGGGAACCCTACTAGTGGTGTCTTTTCTTTGACGATTTCGGAGTCGTTGAAATCCATCTTTCTGAACGCATAATAAAAGAGGACATCCACCAAACTCCCTGTGTCGATCATTGTCCTCGAGAGTTCGACGTCTCCCACTACTAGACAGACGAGGAGAGCGTCATCGTGTGGTTTGTCGAGATTACTTGTCTCGCTCTCGTGAAAAGTGATTTCGTGGTCTGGGCCTAACATTGGGATTTTCCCCCCTTTGTCGGTCTCGACTCTTCTTTGGAGAGCTTTGATTGAGTTGACCGAATCTCGCCAAAGCTTGGAGCCACCGAAGATGAAGTCGATTCGTTTGGGGGGGGATAGCCCGCACACCCCCCAGCAGAGACGAGGAAGATTGATTCGCGAGCGCAAACTCTTACTGGGAGATGGAGGTAGAGATAGTGCCGAGCCTCCCGGGGTGCCGCACAGGCTGAGTTCGCCGAGAATGACTTCGACTCTCTTCCGCGATCCCTGGGGGAGGGTTTCGGGAGATTCCGGCTCCTTAGATCGCTCTCGTTTTTTTTTAGAAGTCTTCTTGGTGTTTGACTCTCTCGTCTGTTTATTTTCCTTTTTGTCAGATGGAGTTTCCTCCTCGACTTCTGGCTCTTGTTTGTTTTCGGACTCTCGCTTTTGAGCCTCGGCTTTAGCTCGAGTGTAGCACTCTTCAGTCGAATGTCCTCTTTTGTTGGGAAAATCACAGAATTTTTCCTTGTCGAACTCAAATTTCTTCGAGCTCTTTGGGCTCTCGACTGCATTGACATTTCCTGATTTACGGGAATCCTTTTTTGAGTTCGAGTTCTGCGAGCCCGACGGGTTCTTTTCTTTTCGATGCTTTTCTCTGAGGGCTGTAGTTTCGTCCTCGAGGCGAGCGAAGGCCGATGCGCGATGAAGGGCGTCATCGAGTGTTTGTGGTTCGCGGACCGTTATTTCCTCGCGGAATCTGGTCGAAAACCATAGTCCGTGTCTCAATGCTTCTATAGCTACTTTGTCTCGCGGGTTTGCGATTTTGGATTTTATTTCTTTAAATCGGTCGATGTAAGAGTGAAGTGGCTCGTCGGGTTTCTGGGAGACGCTAAATAGAGCTGCCTCAGTAGTCTTTTCTTCGATAAAGACGGAATATTGTTTGAGGAAAGCCGTCATGAACTGGGTGAAGTTGTCAATGGACCTTTCCTCCAGTCCGGAAAACCATTCTAGGGCGGAGCCCGATAGGTTTTCGGCGAAGAGCCTGCAGAAAGCCGGCTCTCTCTCCTCATCGGTATGGTATACCCTCGCCATTGCCAGTCGGAACGCCCTGATATGGGCTTTTGGGTCTGATTTTCCAGAGAACTCCGGAAACTTTGTTTTCTTTATTTCCCGGATTCATGCAAAGGCGATCCGTTCTGTGAACGGCGTTTGTCGCGTTTCTTCGATCACTCGATCGATGTCGGGCGCCGCGCTTGTTGCCATGTGAACTTTGGAGCTCAAACTGACGAACTGAGCCTTAGCTTGTTCAATATACTATCTAAGCATGTCGTGTTCATCGCCTGTCGTTGGCGCGAACTGGGCTTGTGATTGATTGGACGTTTGTCCAGGGAAAACGGGGCCGAGAAGATCGATTGTTGGAAACGATCCCGTCTGGTCGACCTGCGGCGTTCGGAACTGTACCGTATTTGATCTCTTAGGATGTCCCGAGCTCGAGGCGAAAGCAGAGCCTCCTAGTGGCCTCGGCCGGATATTCAAACTATTCGGAAAAGGTGGTGGCCCGGGTAATGGTCGGTTTCCCGATCCAGTTGGATCTGTGACCATTGAATTCGAACCGAATGGAGTCGGAGTCGCGATAGGCGTCATTATAGGGCGGAAGCCGCTACCTGACGAGTCTGGCTCGTCGCGACTGTTTGAGCGACTGGGCCGGTTGGTGCCGAAATCGTGGAGACTGAGGCAGAGCTCGTCAACACGCCGTCGGTCTGACCCATGATTCTTACCCCGGTGGTGTTCAGAGGAACGTTGTCAACCGTTTGAGGGTGGTCAACTGGTGGTGTGGCGCTGGGAGAGCCAGATTGGTCGGGATTCATCTCGATCTATCGGATCTAGGATCTGATTCTTAAGACAGGAAAAACTATAGATAGTCCCCACAGTCGGCGCCAAATGTGAGATATGGGATTCACACTAAGAATTTGTATTCGTGGATTTGGACTTTTGGATATAGAAATGGTATAGTTTCCTATGAATCAAAGACTTTATTGAGATTGATCGTCGAGATAGAACAAACACAGTCGAAAAGAGAGTACAAAGATTTATGATCGAGCTATCTAGTCGAAGTGTTCAAAGCTAGGGTTGGAATTTCCTTAAATCAATCGCCACTTCTTCCTTAAATACTCTCGACTTTTATCTTCTTGTTCCGATATTTCGGCCTCGTCATAACGATCTCCGAGATTTGCGTGGATCAGTTGAACTGACGAAGACCGGGTTGCTCTATCTCCACGTTGTCTGATATATCATGGTTTTTACCGGTTTTAGACCATGATATAAGTATCTTTTAGAGTCTTTTGTGTTCTTTTAGAGTCCATTACATGTATATTCAGGTTTGGAGAAGAATTGGAGATATTGGAGCATTTTGGGGATTTTTGGAGTGTTTGGCCGAGAGATTGAGCTCACTGTCCAGAAAACAGGACTGCATCGATCGACACACGATTGTGCATCGATCGACACACTAGCGAGATGGGCCGAATTGGCGGTTTAATGAAGAATGAAGATACTACACTTTGGCCCAGAAGTTTCCAGTATTTACAAAGAAGCCCCAACCGAGATTAAGCCTATATAATCAGGATTTTGGTGTTTTATTTACTTACGCTTTCATTATTAAGAGCAGAGAGTTTTTAGAGCTATTGGGGTTGATCTGATCCTGTACTTCACTTTATTTTGGAGAAGATTTCGAACCCCTTTGTTTATTTAATCTCTTTTATGCAATCTATTAATTCATTGATTATGTTTACATCTTCCATGTCTGAGTAGATTCATAGTTAGGTTTAGGGTTTCTCATTAAGGATTTCATGACTTGCTAGACTTGTTTAATTCAGTTAAGGATTCAAATGAATAGAATGTTCTTCGATCTAAATTGAGTTTAATGCTAGTTCTAACCTGATCAATTAGAATCTAGATCTTAGGTTGCTAAATACGACACGAAAGTGTGGTTTAGAATCTGAACTATTTAGGTTGAGCAATTAAATTATTCGCAAAGGAATTTGGTTTAGTTTAATTGTGAACATATCGAACTTGAAATTAATGCTGGTTTAATCTGTTAGTAATTGCAAAGGAATTTGGATTGCTGCACTTAGACTTAGAGAATTCTAGCAAAGGAATTTGGTTAATTCTATATCCGTGATTTGAGTTCTAGAACTGTGCTTGATTAGATCCTGACTGATTAATTTGTCTGCTTGTCTGATTTCCTGAGAACACCCTAGACTTAGCGCCTTTAATTAACTGCTTTCACCACCAACAATCTTGCTACTTGTTTACTTTCTCGCACTGCTATTTAGTTTACTTCACATTGCTTTCTTCTTAGTTTAAATCTATACAGTTCTTAATCTGTCGAAACCGGAGTCTCTGTGGATTCGATACCCTATATACTACGATTGCATAACTGTGCACTTGCAGTACAATAGGATTAATTATTTACCTATCATCGTCTTCTGTCGAGCTCGAGCTCGGTCGCTTCCTACTTCGGCATCGCTTGGGCCTTGTCATGAAGTCAATCGTATAGGCCCAACAGAGGACAACGGTCGATCCCTCTTTGTCTTGATGTTAGGACGGGCTCATAATTATGGGTCTTTGTCTTATTTGTTAATAGGCCAGATTTCCTAGAGGGAAATCCAGTACCAACAGTCACCCAAATGATTTATCGGAGATAAACCATCTCGGAAAACCAAGCTGAACCATCTCAGAATTACGATATAAAGCATCTAAGAAAATCGAGCTGAACCAGCTCGGAAAACCGAGCCGAACCAGCTCGGAATTCCAAGATAAACCATCTCGGAAAACCGAGCTGAACCATCTCGGAATTCCGAGATAAACAATCTCAGAAAACCGAGCTTAACCAGCTCAGAATTCCGAGATAAACCATCTCGGAAAACCGAGCTGAACCATCTCGGAAAAACGAGCTGAACCATCTCGGAATTCCGAGATAAACCATCTCAGAAAACTGAGCTGAACCAGCTCGGAATTCCGAGATAAACCATCTCAGAAAACCGAGCTGAACCAGCTCGGAATTCTGAGATCAACCATCTCGGAAAACGGAGCTCAACCATCTCGGAAAACGGAGCTAAACCAGCTCAGAAAACCGAGCTGAACCATCTCGGAAAACCGAGCTGAACCAGCTCGAAATTCTAAGCTGAACAAGCTCAGAATTCTGAGATGAACCATCTTGGAAAACCAAGCTAAACTAGCTCGGAATTCCAAGATAAACCATCTCGGATTTTCCGAGATGAACCAGCTTGGATTTTCCGAGATGAACCAACTCGGATCTAAACCCATCGCCTCTCGATCTTGATCATGAGTTGCCCTATTGGAAATTCTGAGTTGAACCTTTGAGCTGAACCATCTCGGATTTCCGAGCTAAACCGTTTCTGGTTTTCCGAGCTGAGCTTTCCGAACGGATAACCAAACGTTTGCCAATACGCATAACTTGTCGCAACCCACCTTCGGAAACATCAGCCCATACCTTCCTGAACCGATGATTTGGGCTGATGGATCGAGACTGGAAGGAATGGGAACTTGGGCCCAAGCATACGACAAACTCTAAACCAAATAAGTGAGTTCATATTCTCCTTTACATTTGACGTTGTCTATATTCTCTCTTTGCTTCTCGAAATCTCTCCTTCTTCTTCTTCTTCTTTTTCTTGTTACATTCTTCTTCTCCTACTTTACGTATTCTGCCATAGCCTTCGACTCTACATCTGAACGAACCTTAGTGATTACACACAAGATCCGCAAAGCACCCTGCTTTCTGGGAACATGTCGAGCATGACAAAACTCACCACTCTCAACTATCTTATGTGGAAGTGTCAATTGTTGAGGTCAAAAACCTCCTCGACGAAAACAATAGCCGAAGAGAGGATCAAGCAGTCGGGCATGAGCGAGTGTTTGAGTTAGACGTTCAAGATCAGGTATAAATGACAAAGTTGTATGAAATGCCAACAAGGTCACCTAAATGATTTATCGGAGAAATGGTTTCGGCAAAACATACGACATCATAATCGGACAAGCATATCTTCCGACAGGAACTACGGATCGACGAAATATCCAAACGAAGCAAAGGACGAGCCAGACCAGCCCAGAAAACCGAGCTGAACCAGCTCGGAAAACCGAGTTGAACCAGCTTGAAATTCCGAGATAAACCATCTCGGAAAATCGAGCTGAACCATCTCGGAATTCCGAGATAAACCATCTTAGAAAACCGTTCTGAACCAGCTCAGAAAACCGACCCGAACCAGCTCGGAATTCCGAGATAAACCATCTCGGAAAACCGAGCTGAACCAGTTCAGAATTCCGAGATAAACCATCTCGGAAAACCGAGCTGAACCATCTCGGAAAACCGAGCTGAACCATCTCAGAATTCCGAGATAAACCATCTCGGAAAACCGAGCTTAACCAGCTCGGAATTTCGAGATAAACCAACTTGGAAAACCGAGCTGAACCAGCTCGGAATTCCGAGATAAACCATCTCCGAAAACCGAGCAGAACCATCTCGGAATTCCGAGATAACCCATATCGGAAAACCTTGCTGAACCATCTCGGAATTCCGATATAAACCATCTCGGAAAACCGAGCTGAGCCATCTCGGAATTCTGAGATAAACCATCTCGGAAAACCGAGCTGAACCAGCTCAGAAAACTGAGCCGAACCAGCTCGGAATTTCGAGATAAACCAGCTCGGAATTCCGAGATGAACCATCTCGGAAAACCGAGCTAAACCATCTCGGAAAACCGAGTTGAACCATCTCGGAAAATTGAGCTGAACCAGCTCAGATTTTCCGAGATAAACCATCTCGGAAAATCGAGCTGAACAAGCTCGAAATTCCAAGATAAACCATCTCGAAAAACCGAGCTGAACTAGCTCGGAATTCCGAGATAAATCATCTCGAATTTTCCGAGATGAACCAGCTTGGATTTTCTGAGATGAACCAGCTCGGATCTAAACACATCACCTCTCGATCTTGATCATGAGTTGCCCTTTCGGAAATCCTGAGTTGAACCTTTGAGCTGAACCATCTCGGATTTCCGAGCTAAACCGTTTCTGGTTTTCCGAGCTGAGCTTTCCGAACGGATAACCAAACGTTTGCCGATATGCATAACTTGTCGCAACCCACCTTCGGAAACATCAGCCCATACCTTCCTGAACCGATGATTTGGGCTGATGGATCGAGACTGAAAGGAATGGGAACTTGGACCCAAGCATACGACAAACTCTAAACCAAATAAGTGAGTTGATACGTTAACGGACTCGGAACGTCCAAATCTCGGCCCATCCGGCAAACGAGTCGGGCCGCAGAAAGACGAAGAAGTAAAGAAAGTGATTGGAAAAAGGAAAATCCGAGATAGAAATGTACATTTTAGCGAGAAAAGAAAAAAGATAAGAACAAGAAGATTTCCGTAAATCCTGTGGAAATATTCTCAAATGTCAGACGAGAAAGGCAGAGCGAAAAACCCTAGACTTAGACTTAAGAACTTAGCAGTTTCTTTTAGCCGATTTTCGAGTTCTTTTGTACTTTCTTTCCGATTCCTTCACTCTTTTTTTACGATCTTTGTATTCTTTTCAACTTCTTATCAATAAAATATCCTCCGGATTTGCTAATTTCGTGGTTATCCTTGAAATTTTATGTTCCCTAAAAGTTTTGCTCTACGAGTTTTATCCATGTGAGTTTCGACTCTCACAGTTTGGCGCCGTCTGTGGGGAAATAGAAGTTTCTTACACTTAAAAACCACTGATTAGCGGATCGGAAGATATGGCCTCCAATGGAGACAGAACAAATCATCCAGTGGCGATCAACGTTTCAGTAGACGCAACCACAGTACATAACACGATGACGGACAACGCTGCAACAGACGCAGCCGCAACTGATGCAACGACAGTCGACATAACGCTGTCCGATTTAAAGAAAACGACAGCCGTATTGATGCAAAAACTCGATATCGATACAAGGTAGATAGCATGTTTGCCAAGCAAACGAAAAGGCTCGAGACAGAAGACAAAGGAGCACTTATGTGACGTATTTCGGAACGACCGAGCATGGGCAACTCGATTTCTCAACGCCTTGCGACTCAAGGAGAAACCTTATGATACATCATCCGCAACTTGCAAACAAGCAAACCTCTCTTGCGGTCAGATCTAACACAACAGATCAATCACCACTAATCTGGTCAAGAAGGATTGCGGTAACTATCGATGTCGATGGAGATGATTGCATGGACGCAACCTCAGACGAAAAAGAGTCATAACAAGGAGACCAACATCGGGTAGTAATACGTCGAAACCAAAAAGAACACTTCGTACTGTTCAAGGATCGTCTTTCTCGCAACCAACTTTACGACCTCTCCGAATATCAAGATAAGTGCCTAAAATCTAATTTGTCTTCTCGTCATCAATTGCGTTGCAAATTGTGTCAATTCGTTCAACTTCTTTATGACTTATCGATTTTAGCCTTGTTGCAATTTTTCCGCTTCCAATGCTTTACGATTGTAGGAATTACTAATATCTCTAACTTACGTAGAAATTAACAGGATAAACTCTTGATCGAAATCGCAAAGATCTTTTCAAATCTTTATGTGTGTTTATCGTACAGTCTATTGCTCTTTGATTACGTTTTACATGCTGAGCATATTAGTTTGGGACTTTGCAGTTATACATCATGATCAGATTCTAACCGATTTTCATCATCGAATGAGTCTTCGACTTTGCTTCGTATGCAGATCCAGTCCGACGTCAAGCAGCCAAACTATCCTTAACCGATCGTCGTCGATGCCCCACCGTC
This sequence comes from Orychophragmus violaceus, assembly GCA_030180135.1. Lineage (NCBI taxonomy): Eukaryota > Viridiplantae > Streptophyta > Magnoliopsida > Brassicales > Brassicaceae > Orychophragmus > Orychophragmus violaceus. The sequence goes on along the minus strand of CM058231.1, from coordinate 38,652,496 downwards.
ACGTCAAAAAACCATTAGATCTGTTCCTTGTTGAATATTATATTTATTGAATGAAAAGTGAGGGAATTACAAAGAATCATTTTCAATTATGTAGAGAATTTCTGTCAAATTTTTATTAGATGATTTTTTGTTGAATGTTGTAAACACTACAAGAAAAACTGGAAATAGTCACGACCAAGCCACAGATTGGTCGTGGCTATTTTTTAAGCCATGGATAGCCACGAAATAGCCACGAATTTTAAATTTTGAAATTCGTGTAAAATTTATGGCTATCCGTGGATAATTAGCCACGAAACAGTCGTGGAAAAAATAGCCACGGATAGCTTACGATTTATCCGTGGCTATTTAGCCACGAATGACATTTGTAGTTAACCGCGGATAATTAGCCACGAATAGCCACAAACACAGTCGTGGAAAACTATAGCCACGGATAGCCACGATTCTATCCGTGGCTATTCAAAACCCTAAACCCTAAATATACCTTACAACCTCCCACACTAAACCTTAAACTCTTAATCATAAACTATAAAATCAAAATACAAACTATTAATTATATATACACAAAACTATTATTTTTAAATTCAATACCACAATATTCATATCTTAAATTAAATAAACTATATATATATATAAAATCTTAAACTATAACCAAAACTATAATACTAAAACTCTAACAACTATAATATCTAAAATTAGGATTCAAATATAAATACATATTAATGAAACTAATTCTTTAAGCTTCAAACCTCAAATCGAAACCTCAAAACTCTAAACCCTAAACAAACCCTAAAATTTTAAAGTATAAACAAAACCCTAATTAATAAAATTCCAATTACTATAACATATCCATAACTAATATTCAACAATTATACCAAAATATATTTTTCAAACCTATTATTTTCAAACTCTAATATTAATATTCATATCCTAAATTAAATAAACCCTATACCCTAAACCATAATCAAACTCTAAACCTTAAATTCTTAATCATAAAATATAAAATTAAAATACAAACCATTAATTTTATATACATAAAACTATTATTTTCAAATCCAACACCACAATATTCATATCCTAAACAACCTCTAAACCCTAAACAAATCCTAAACCCTAAAATTACAAACAAAAATCTAACTAACAAAACTCTAATTCCTATAATATATCAATAACTAAAAAATTCAATACTTACAAAATTCATAAATATAAACCTATATATATATACAACTAATATTTAAAACTTTTTATCTCTTACAATTATAAATTCAAAACCCTAAACCAAAATAAACCCTAAAAATATAAATTAAAACTTTAAAAGCATAATTCTTATTGTATATACTCATAAATAAAATTTTAAACTTAAATAAATAAAAAGGCTCATGTAAACCAAAATTAAAATCAAAATTAAACATTTTATTACTTTTTAAATCTTTTGGTTAGTATATATACCCATTTGTGTTATTTTAAATCATTTTTACTTTTAAATTTTTTATCTCTAATAATTTTAAATTTAACAATTTTTAGTTTTTCATTTTATTAAGTTTTACTATTTCTAATTTATTTTTGAGTATTATACATAAATTAAACCTAACTAATTTTGTCATTGGTTAATATCTGATCACAAAGATCACTAATTTCATCCGTTGGATCTATTTCTCTGCTCAATCCTTGACCGTTAGATCTACATTTTATATCTAAAAAAAAACCTAGATCTACGCTTCTTCTCCTCTCCGCCGTCTTCATCTTCAGACCTTCATCTTCTTCAATTTCTTTCAACATCATCTTCTTCATTTTTTCTTTCAATCAACACAAACCCGATCTCTCACTCCGCTCCAGTCGCCGGCCGAAGACGAAGCCACACGATCTTGCTCCACCGATCTCGTCGCCGGACGAAGACGAAGCCACACTAACAGAGATGGAGGAAGCGAGATCTCTCGCGGTCACGGAGACGACGATTCACAGAGACGGATACGGAGACAGCGGTGGTGGTTAAGGCGGAGGTCCCTCGCGGTCGCGGTTGAGTTTGAGGTTGAGGTCGGCGGTGGCTCCGCGGTTTCGATTGATAGTGGTGGTAGCGAGTAGAAGGTGGGTCGTCGGAGGGCGTGGTGGTTATAGTGGTGGTGGCGGTTTCAGAAGTAGAGGTGGGTTAGCGGTGGTGGTTAAGTCGGAGGTGGGTCGTCGGAGTTGGGTCATTGGTGCAGCGGCATATATATATATATATTGTATTTTTTGTTTTTGTATTTCTTTTTCTGTAATTCTGTATTTTATTTATAAATAAAAAATATTTAATATTAAATATTTATATATATTTTTTTTGTTATTTTTTTAAATAACTACGGAAAAATTTGTGGCTATTCGTGGAAATATAGCCACAAAATATATTAGCGGCTATTCGTGGCTATATAGCCACGAACTAACTCGTGGCTATCCGTCGAAGCGTAGCCACGAATTGCCACGAAAAACCGATTGCCACGAGCCCATAGCCACATATTTTTTTCGTGGCTATTCGTGGCTATGGCTGAAATAGCCACGGATTAACCTCTTAGCCACGAATAAATCCGTGGCTATTAAGCAGTTTTCTTGTAGTGAAAGATGTAATTGAAAATACAATAAATCACACACACACCCCACACACACACAAATAAATATATATATATATATAGAGAGTTATGTTTATGAATCATTCAATTTTGTAATTAAGATTTAATAATATATCTTATAAAAATGTCAAATGGAGCAATAAAAAGAGAGAAAACCATTATTTTATAAATATGATTGCTTTTGGATGGATATTTCGTGTTTTGGAAGTTCCCATGTATCGTATGGATTAAAAAAGACAATGTTCACATATTCTTATGCTAGTTTTGCTAATCAGAGGATGCCATTTAGATTATCTCTATAAGAAAACAACATTTTTGCGATTGTATCTTGCGACTATATTTGTAATCGTAATATTTTGTGACTCTTTAGAAACAATATTGCGACGACAAATATATAGTCATCTATTAGTCGCTAATTCATGACCAAAAATGGTACTCGCCAATTTAGTTACCAATTTACGACAAATTAACAACTATAGTCAAGACCGAAAACATTAATCGTAAAGTAGTCGCTAGTTTGACGTCTATTGTGCGATCAATCTAGAGAGTCGTTTAGAAGGCGCAAATTAGTCACAATGCTAGCGACTACGTTGCGACATATTCGACAGGTCGCAATGTAGTTGGATATCAGTCGTATTTTACATGTTAATGGTAGGTGTACCAGTTCCATCTATGTGGTCTTTGTAGAAAAATTTTGGGGATATTCTGCAACGCCAAAAAACAGAAATAAGAAGAAATAAGAATTACATATACAGAGAAAGAGAGAGGTAACACTAATATTACATACCACACCCGAAAGAAATTCGGGAAGGAGAGGCTTGAAGAAATGAGGGTTTCCCATTAGTGAAGTTTTTAGTAGTGTGAAGTTAATCTATCAACATGAATCAACCAAAAATCAAAACACATATTAAAGAATAAAGGAAATTTCAGAAAAATGACCATTAAATAAGTCAGAGTTGATAACACACACATGCACTCAATTAGAAACCTATGAAAAATGTGAATCTAACTATTGAAGACCTATAAATAGAAGTCTGGTATAAAATGAGAAGAAATACCTCAGACAAATTCCTTGACGCAGCGGATGAATAACACGACGGCGGAAAGGGTGAGACTATCTGAATTTGAAAGAGATTATAATGAGGATGGTTAGAGTATTTCGGTTTAGGGTAGTTAACCAAATATTAGGTTTAGGCGCGATAATTTTTTTTGGGTTGGCGGATCTTCTAAGTGGTGTGATGACTGTTTGAGATCGATTCCTTTGGGTTCATTTCTCTTGAGGAGAACATTAGTTACGATGTTGATTTCATAACATTCTCAATCTCATAGGCGGCCTTGCTTGGAGAAGACAACGCAATCATTTGTCGAGAAAGGGTTCGGTGTCTGGCGGAAAGAAAGCGATCTTACAACTTAAGCTTCGTCTTGGACGAATTTTTCTTTCAAAAAATTAGTTTAGCTCTATTATGTTTTCGTAGTTCGACTTGTAATATAAATTTTTGAGGATAAATAAAACGAATGACTTTTATTTATAAATTATTTTAGTTATATTTTCGTTATTTTTTTCACTTTTTATGCATTAGGATTGAAAGCTCAATCATATATATAATGAGACACTTTTTCTCTTCATTCTAAAGATGTCCACGTCAGCATGAATAATAATCTTACGTGGCATGCTCTGTTTTTAAAAGAAATCTCCCTTCGCGTTACTCCACATAACCGTTTGGGCCCAGATCTTTAATTTTGACTACACCCAAAGTTACAAACATATGGCTTATCCAACGGGCCTGAAGAACAAATGATAGCCCAACATTCACTCACCTCCCTCTTCACTGTACCCTAGCCATCTTCAGAGCTTTCTGGAAACTGTCGAATTCCAATCGTCATTCTCTCGAAACATCCCTCACCGCTATCATCAATCCGCCCACCACCTCATAATGCCCTCCTTCATGAATCCCATTAAATCCGAAAGGGATCCCGTCCCCCTCTGAAACGTTTGGGCGTACATTAAGCGTACCCTATAAAAACGCCACCACAGGTACTGGTTCTCATCTTCTCAGTCTATCCACCAGCTTTCGTTTTTATTTTGTTACTGTAACTTCTGCTTTAACCGGCCAAGAAAAAGCCATGTTCTTTCCCAAGCCGTTGCGGCAGCGGCAACAACTACAAATGAAGACAAAAATTATAAAGCGAAGAGGAAATCTGACGCTGGAGTTGATCGCCGGTAACGTGGGTGGTTAAGTGCTCCAGCCGCTGCTATTTTCTCGATCTATCGAGACCCTTGACAACATAAAGTACTTTGATCGAGTTCAAGAAGTGCCCCATGAAGGCCGATGTGTGACTTATTATGGTCTAATCCTGATGACCGTTGTGGTTTGGGCATCTCTCCACGTGGTGCTGAATATACATTTGGTCAGGTAATTACAAATCTCAGAATGGTCATGAATCTCTTTCTGTCTCTCCTTTAAATTAAGTGCCTAATTGGCTTAATCAATATTTTTCATTTTGTTTCCATAGGACATATCCGAACAGTTCAACCACACAAACAGCTTGAAGTTGATCGCCCGAGCACATCAGCTGGTTATGGATGGATACATCTGGGCTCATGTAATAATTCACCTCAACCCTTCTCTATTCCTTCCATAGCTTTGCGAGGTTTAAGATTCTTGGCTCACTAATATACTTTATACCTTTCTCGTCAACAGGAGCAAAATGTGGTAACTCTTTAGTGCACCAAACTATTGTTACCGTTGAGGTTGATGACTGCAGGAACCACACCGTCATTCAGGTCTTGACACAAAACCCAGATGTTTTCTCTGCTAACGAAATTAGTGTAGGAAGAAATAACTAAAGTAAAAAAAAATGTGAATGCAGTTTGAACCAGCACCAAGGAGAGGAGAACCAGACGTTACTCGACGCACACCAGACTATTTCCTGTGATCAGTAGATACAGAGCCTTCTCAGCAGCTGCAGCCACAACTGAAAAGTCACAGTTGGTAACTCAAGAATCTGGTTTCAATGTGTTAAAGTTGCTGTGTTTTAAGTTCAACTTACTCCCCCACCACCGGAATATAGTGTGTATTATAGGCGAAGAAGGCCTCTCTTATCTTCCTCAATAACCAAGAGAAAAAAGAGAGTCCAGTGGACTGACTCTACAGTACCCACATGCACATTGTTTGGTTTATGTTATTAGCTTCTTTTTTCTTCTTCTTTCTGCATCAGAATGTGTTTTCGTGTAAGAGATCTTTTGATTTTATTTCTTGTATCAAATTTCACTGTTTTTTAGTTTACAAATCCAGTGAAGCTTTTTGATTGGAAGCTTTGAAGTTGTTTTGTTTCTAAAGCTTGATCTATATCAACAATGGAGTTATTGAGATCATAGATCAGCCACGGAAAACGCAAACTACAAGATAATGTAAGCTAATATTGAAGGAACAAGATCGACTAGAGACCAGGCAAGGCCAGTGTTGTATTCCAGGAACCTTATCCATGTGTCTACATTTAAAAAAATGACACAGCTCTGTTGACGACACAACTTCTGTTGACAACTCGACGAGCCCTTGGTTAACTCTTGTCTTCCTCTCTATCGCAGATCTGTTGTTGAGTTTAGGAATGTAAGAACTGGATCTTATCGGATCAGAATGCCAAGTGTGTTGGACACATTGGGTAAGAACCACCATATGACACCGATACAGAGGACCTGAATAAACGAATATATTTAACCACCCCTCCTCCGCGCACGCACGGGGGTACAACACCTAGTAGATAATAATATTCTAAAAAACTGCCTAACATGCTTAATAAATCATTCGAACAATAAATAAGAATAATCTAAACAAAATATTAAATTCGGAATATTAAATATTTTTGCTCAATTACTCTTTTCATTCCTTGAACATCGACATCTTGAAGATCTATAAAAAAATATGGACCAATGAAATGTTCACATATACACTCAGCTATGCACAAATATCGGATTATATAAACTGAGTTATAGAGGTTTATATAATTTTTATTTAATAATAATTATTATACTAATGAATTGAAAAATTAAGTTTATGGAAATCAAAAAGCCCAAATTGTATGACACACATTATTGAAAAATCATGGTTGCTGTTAGCCCAAGTAATTGAAAAATCGGTAGCAAAATCACATGCATATATACCCGTTATTTTGCAAGATAAAATATCACCTCTGCAATCCAAATCATGATATTAACATTAGAGTATAATAGAGTAATTAACTAAATAAAATTTTATATACTCAAAAACATATAAAATAGAGCACTTGTATATTTAACATGTTATCCATCAAATTAAAATAAATAATTGTGCTGAGTCAATGTACCATATTTGCAGGATACCACCATTAATAACTCTTCCAAAGACGTTCAACCAACAAAAATATAAAAATAATTTTATAATTCGGTACGAATTAATAAAAGAATGATAATTTCTAAAAATAAACATTGAAAACGCTCTTACCAAGACATTTCTTAATTTTGTGTATGCCTCTGAAAACTTTAATGAATGGGACATTATGGAAGTAAAAGCTATCAACTACCCACAGCCCTCCAAAGCGATGTTTCCTCAGTAAACAAAATTTTTCGAGGATGAAGTGTTTTGCAAAGATAACTCGTACATAAACGAACCTTAAATGTTTACACTACAAGAAAAACTGTAAATAGCCACGACGGAGCCACGGATTGGTCGTGGCTATTTTTTTCAGCCACGGATTGGTCGTGGCTATATTTTTCAGCCACGGATAGCCACGAAATAGCCACGAATTTCAAATTTTAAATTTCGTGGCTATTTCATGGTTATCTATGGCTATTTAGCCACGGAAAAATATTCGTGGCTATCCGTGGATAATTAACCATGAATAGCCACGAACTAGTCGTGAAAGAACATAGCCACGACTAGACACGAATATGTTCGTGGCTACCTAGCCACGATCTGAAATCGTAGCGATTTGTGGCTAATTTAGCCACGAATAGCCACAATATTATCGTGGAAGATATTAGCCACGAATATCCACAACGAAATTCGTGGCTATGTATCCACGAACAATTTCGTAGCGATTCCTGGCTATTCTAAACCCTAAACCCTACATATACCCTAAAACCTCAAACTCTAAACGTTAAACTCTTAATCATAAACTATAAAATCAAAATTAAAACAATTAATTATATATACATAAAACTATTATTTTCAAATTCAATATACAATATTCATATCCTAAATTAAATAAACCATATATATATATATAAAAAAGCTTAAACTATAACCAAAATCTAATAAATAAAACTCTAAAAACTATAATATATCTAAAATTATGATTCAAAACTTATAAAAGAATTCTTATTTCCAAATCTACTATTTTCAAACTTTAACTTTAAAACCTTACAATATTCCTAACTCTAAACCCTAAAAACACACATAAACCCTAAACAACCCTAAAATACCTTCTAAACCATAATCATATTATAATCCTTAGTAGTCTTAAACATAAAATATTAAATCAAAATATAAGTATTAATTATAAGAAATTATTATTTCCAAATCTAAAACCCTAAACTATAATCAAACTCTAAACCTTAAACTATTAATCATAAACTATAAACTAAAATACAAACCATTAATTATATAAACATAAATATTTTATGTTCAAATCCAATATTATAATATTCATAACCCTAAATAAAGCATAGATATATATATATATATATATATATAACCCTAATTTGACCCCAAAAAAAAATATATAACCCTAAAACATATCCTCAAACCCTATATATATTTACATCATTTACAAAATTTAACATTTTTAAAAGTTAAATCTCTTACATTTTTAAAATTTAAAATTTATTTTAACCATTTATATTATTTTAAATAGTTTATTTTAATTATTAAAATAAAAGTCTTAAACAATAATTTTATTATTGTATACACTTAGAAACAAAATTTAAAAAAATTAAAATAAAAAACCATTTAAAACAAAATTAAAATTATTAATTTTGCTATTTTAAATCATTTTGTTATATATATACTCATTTTTATTATTTTAAAACTTTTTAAAAAATTTCTAATTTTAAAAGTTTTTTATTGTTTATATTTTAAAATTTAACATTTTTTAAAATTAATTTTAACTATTTCTTTTATTTTTAACTAGTATTCAGGTCCGTGCGTTGCACTGGCATTACGTTTCAATCCATTTATTTGAAATAACATTTTATAGTATGATTAAATAAGACAACAATACCATGAAATATTAAATTACAAAATTTACATTAAAAACTGATGCATAGTCATATATTTGTAATGATATTTAACGAAACACATACACAATTGTCTAAAAGAATTACCCTCACATTCGATCGACAAAAAATTGGGAATGTCGTACTAAAAAATATTCACTCATCATCGTCTTAAGTTTGAAAATGCAAGAATAATAAGAATTACAAAACATATTTTAATCATCCAAAAATATTAAAAAGTAAATGTTTTAGCTCTATATAATTGGCATTTATGAACTTTATATCCATGTATAAAAACATTCTATTATACGTCTATTATTCGACTATTCTAATAGCTCAAAATATAAGATATTTTATGTTATTCAATTATAACATACGACATGAACTATAGTTTACAAAAACAAATATTAATGTTTGAGATATTTGCTTTACGATCTATGATTTCTAAGCCATTTTCCCATTACTATTTACTTACACCACTAAATTCTCAGGAAAATGAGTTTCTAGATAAATGGGGGATTATGGTTAAATATTTGTATACGAAACATAACATGTAATCAATAGTAAAACTTTATTTTACTATGGTTGTTTTATATGAAAGAGTCCTAAATTAACGTTTTAGTTTAAGCCCGCTGCAAATCTTAAATACCGTATCCTCCTAATGTATTCAAATTTTACTGCATATTTACATTTCTTTTACTTTGATTGAACACAAAAACTAAAGCTAAATCCGGTCCAATAGCTTTGACTGCATTATTTTGGGTTCCTGTTCATATTTATCTAGAATATTGTTCTTAATGTTTCAATGTTTATTGTTAAGTATGACTGCTGAGACTTGTAATATTATTAGCTGAAGAAAGGGATTACAAAGTAGGATTAAACTGAAGAAAAGCACACAAAGGAAGAACCTGAGAGAAGGAACACAATTCTCATCTTAATTTGAGTACCCGGCTAATATTTTTATAAAGAACTGATGGGCCGAAATTACTTCCATATAAATTATATATATATATATATATATACAAAATAAAAAATGGTCATGTTCCAATGAACTATTTTACCATATGTTTTTATGTCTTATTGAAAACTCTATGAATATTTTCAAACATATACGAATCAAAAATACAATTGTATATGGTAAGATAGTAAATTTTAAAATTAAACAAAAATAAAATGGAGTGACACAAAATAACAATATGTTTAAAAAAAATATTGCGACTGAAGTAACAAAGTTTGGTGATGAAAATAACACATATCTTTTGATTGTTTTGGATTCACTCAAAATATTTTGGGTTTAATTTTTGGTTCCAATCGATTCCACATACGTAAGACGAAGTTTGGTGATGAAAATCTTAGCACATATCTTTTGTTTGTTTTGTTACTATTTTCTAAATAAGATTTTATGTAGATCAGTTGCTATATTCTATATTTGTTGTCAACAAACTTATCTAGTTTTAAGCACAACCTTTGTCAAACCCAATAGGATACTGATATTATTAAGTTCTTAAGGTGATGGTCTTGTCAACTCGTTTAGATACAAATTTAATGTCTTTATGACGTTTTCCGAGAAGATATTTACAGAGGAACTTCAAGAATTCATCAGCACAATCCATAATATCCTGTAACATCCAAAAAATCAAGTAATGTCCAATAATAATTGAATGACATTGTAGCAAAATCAATAATTTAAGTATCTTACATCCAATTTGGAAAGGCCATTTCAATTTCCACATTCCACATCTCCGACATATGCCTTGCGCAGGACATATGATGCGTTTGTTGCTGTCGGAGGAAATACAAATGTTGCAGTTACTTCTTTCCATCTCCTTTCATGAAGTATCTGCAGTACACAGAAGGAGAAGGATCCAAGGACCAATGTCAATCTAAAGAAAAAGGCAAATAAATGAGACATAAATCAAAACATAGAACCCATGAACACTGTGGCAAACTAAATATCATGTATTGTTGCCTTAAATGAGACATAAATCAAGACATAGAACCAATGCAAGCAATACGTAAGAACACATGTGTTAGCCAAACTAAAAAGACAGAAATCTCATGCGTTAGTAAAACATAAAACTTTTGCAGTTCAATCTGAAAACATAAAGAATGAATTATCATCAATCCAAGAGCTTAAATGATGGAGACTCTCTGAACACAAATCCCAAAATTCTATTTGAGCCAACATATAACCTATAAACTTACATGAATTTAGTACCCAACAGAGAGTGTAGTCTTTCCAAGGAACCCATGAACACTGTGGCAACCTGAAACCACAGCTTCATACATTGCTTCAGGTGTAATTGAGAGACAAAAGCTTGATTTTTACCTGGATGAGAGAGAAATTGAGATCCGAAAATGGGGAGATGTCGTCACTGCAAGACAGGCCAAAAACAAATATTTAAGATAAAGCCAAAGGGTTGTGTTTATAAGAAGGCAATTGGTTAGGAAGACTTACAGTCGAGCAAACTGCATAGTTTTAATTTAAAAATATTAAGGCAACAATATTTGTGATCAAATTATAGAGAGATATTCTCAGTATGTGATGTGATCAGAAAGGAGTTTAGGCTTCACCTTTTCCCCACCAGCAGACCCTCCTTTTGCTTTCTTCTTCTCTGCGTCCTCTTTTTTTGTTCTCCTCCTCTTCCTCTTCATCAGCCACTTCTGCTGATTTGGTGAGCTCAGTTTGGATCTTTAGATTTATAGATACCTTTTCTTTGAACTCCTTAGCTGAAATATTGGTGAAACAATGTGCTTTTACATACATAACCAGAATCTAACCAGAAATCAGTGAAGAAAGAAATTAAGCCAAACATGTTTGTGAACGAATACATACCTCTGATGGGATTCAAACACATGAAAATATGGTTTGTAAGATATCGACTCAAACCCCTGGTTACGGACTTTCTCGTCTTCGCTTTGTAAGTCTCTTCATCTCCATTTTCTATTTATATCCTTCCGAATTAGCCATTGTTACCGATGGATTAAAGCTTCCCGATATAATCCTTCCTAAGTATCAACGATCCTCACAAACATAACCGAGTAGTGCCTATAAGAATCCATTTTTAATTAGATCAGATACTATAAAATCACATATTTTAAGAGCTTAAACAAAGTACAGAGTGTTCATTAGTGTCAAGAACAAAGCTACCTATATCTCCAAAAAATCCAATTTAGATTAATCAAAATGCATAAATTCTCCGATTTCAAACCAATAAGCATTTTACCACATGACATTCATCAACATAGCCTTCCATAAATTTAAATCGAACAGTCCTTACCAGAAGCAGAAGAATTGACGTTACTCTTTGGCACACCTAGACCATCAAACACAAAGCCCATATCAGTATACTAACAAAAGCATCCACTAATAACACAAAGCCACAAAACTTCATGTGTGCAATCTCTCACCGACAGAACAGTACCTTGCAGTTTAAAGATAGATATGAAATCATATTGTTATATGCAGAAACAAAACAAAGAATATGGAATGGGATTTTGTTAGTCTTCGAGAAAGGCAGAGATTGTAATACAGGGAAAGCTATTAGGGTACAATCTAACCTAATGCAGACTTAGCTTTCATGGAGGCAATAGAAAGCTCATTTGTGGTTGAATATAGGCCAGTCCAGACAGCTTCCAAGGTGCTTTGTTCCTGCTTCCATTCTAGTTCAAGATCTAAAATATTACAACCAAGCAATACAATTATTAATTAAAAACTGTCACCACAGCAAGATGTACATACATGCATTTTTTCTACCGAGATGATTCAAGCAACTTGCTTATGAAAGATTGATAAGTAACCTCCAGTTGTGCAACCAAGTTCAGAAAAGTTTTCTGCCTTGTTAAACTGAAATTGATTAGAAACACAATAAGGAGATTTATAAACTAATCAATTTAGAAAGCAAACATCAAAGAGATACAATATCAGATACTTGTTCTCCTAGACTAAGCAGATAATAAAGTACACATGGTTTAGGGATTACAAACAAATAAGGGATTTTCAGATCAAAAGAGAAAACGAAACCTGTTACTCGAAGGAAACGATTTGGGCTGAATCTGGGTGAGTGTAAAACGGGGCAATCTCCTTCTGCCTCTCTAGTTCTAATCTCCCGAGCTCTTGTGCAAAAGACTGCAAAAGCTTTTGTCAAGGCTTCATCCATGGCGTCTTCTCTATGGATTTATCTTCTCCTTGGATCAAACCCTAAGAAACCTTTCTGTTTTGTCCATAGAATTAAATCGTGTGGGAAGCAGATGGGAGAGGAAGAAGAAGATGTTTCAGATCCACAAATACATACGAAAATAAACATAAACAAACAATCAATTGTGATTTCATATAGCATAAACCAAATCAGGATAGTAGGAATCGAGAATCAAAGAAAATAAGATTGATTTCATATCTTGGAGGTGAGAGAGATGGAGGAGATATGCGACATGAAGCTTTTTTCTGGAGAGATATGGGGCAACTGCTTTTCGAGAAAGAAGGGGGAAGAAGAATTTTTTTTCACGGGGAATAGACACCAAACTTTTTTTAACAATAGTCATCAAAAACCCTTGACACGTCAGCAAATTTATTTGCTTTGATTGGACCATGTATAATTTTTTCTCTCTCATTACTTGTCTTTTATATATATTAGATATTATTATATATTAATTAAATCGCCAAAAATTCTTATTGGCTAAGATAGCCTTCACACGGATCGCTAATCTGCACCATTGATCGAAACAGATCAACAGTCCACATAGCTTTTCATCTTTTTACTCGGATTGTCATATGAGTCGTTGATCAATATTTGATCTAAAATATAGACCGTTAGATCTAGTTTGTGTTTACAAAAAAAAAAAAAACCTAGATCTACCTTCTTCTTCCTTACGCTCCTCGAACTCTCTGATAGAGTAAAATCAGAGATTTGATCTCTTCACATACAGAGGATGATAAGGTCTTAAAGAGAGAGAACAACGATGGTAAGGTCTGATGTTAGGGTCATCATACGACGATGGTGGTGCAGTGGAGCTGCGGAGGACGCGGCTTCGGGTCTCGAGTCGGCTTCGGATCACAGCTCTCGTCCCCGGAGCTTCTGTTAGAGACACGAAGACGTGGTGCAGTGGAGATGCGGAGGCGTTATGAGTACATCGGAAAGAGCAGCGACGACGGTCACGGCTCGTGGCTACGCTTCGGGTCACGGTTCTCTCTCGCCTTCAACACCTTCCCGGAAAGAGCAGCGACGGCGCATCTCACCGGCGTCATAATCTCCTCTCCGTTGCATCTCCGTCACCGTCTCGCATCTTTGTCACTGTCACCTTCGTCGCATCTCCGTCACCGGCACATCGATATGGATTTGTTCCATATATATGTATATATACATATATATTTTTTTTATCAAATATATATTGAATTTTCTTTTGTTTATAAATAAAAAATTAATAATTTTTATTTTTGTATTTATTTTTTTTAAAAAAGCCACGGAAAAATTAGTGGCTATTTATGGCTAAGGCCACAAAATTTATCGTAGAAAATTCGTAGCTAAAGCCACGACTTTATTCGTGACTATTCGTGGTTATAATAGCTACGGCTTTATTCGTAGCTATCCGTGGCTATATAGCCACGAACGAATTTGTGGCTTCCCGTGGAACCTTAGCCACGAATTGCCACAAATTTCCACGAAAAACAGATAGCAACGAGCCCATAGCTACGAGTTTTTTTTTGTGTGACTATTCGTGGCTATGGCTGAAATAGCCACGAATTAAGCCTCATAGCCACGAAAAATTCCGTGGCTATGGGACAATTTTCTTGTAGTGTTAAACGATTACTGTATTATCTTCAATAATCATACTCGTCCAAGATGGTTGCCATAATCCATGAGGAGATTGCTTGAATTTTAGAACTCTGCGTGGAAATTTAATAAGAATAAAGAGACGTAAAACCAATATAGTTTATGCTGACTTTTAATAAGAACATCCAACTACACTCACATACATGTACGATAACTATTTATAAAATTGTTAACTATTTAGTAAAAACATCATTATATCTAACAGCCAACCACATTTATAAACATGTACAGAAATCGCCTTACGAATAGTTATCTATGTTTCATGCTTAAATAGTTAACTACATTACGTAATATGGGATTTTCCAATGAATAAATTTGATTTCGGTATTTGTATATATATTCGTTCTAAGAAACACAAACAATCTATATACGCATCTCCAAATTTAAATAATTTATTATTACTTTTCTCTTCATTGTTAAACACCCATATGACTCAAAAATAATGACAAGTGGAAGGTGTGGTCCCAAAAGTTGTGGTCCCAAAAATTGTGGTCCAAAAATGTTGTCCCAAAATTTCAAGGGTAATATGAGAAGTTTTTGGGTGAAAAAGTGAGTTGACTATGTCATTTTTCTAATTGACTAAAATAGATGCTATGGATTTAATTCTTTGTCCAAAAGGTAATATTCTTTCAAATAACCATTCTTTTAATGGAACAAAATTAGACATTAAGAAGATGTCTTACAAAACAAAACA
Organism: Orychophragmus violaceus; assembly: GCA_030180135.1. NCBI lineage: Eukaryota > Viridiplantae > Streptophyta > Magnoliopsida > Brassicales > Brassicaceae > Orychophragmus > Orychophragmus violaceus. The sequence continues at coordinate 38,637,121 of CM058231.1, read as the reverse complement.
AAATAGTTTTAGTGTTTTTTTTTGGAGAGATGGTATGCACATTAGGGTATTGTACACTTGTATGTATATAAAACATTGTAGATATTCGTAGGATTTTCAGCAAAATTCACCGTATTGAATTTACCAAATTAAATCGGAAATCTTCATATATTAATGTATATATTAGGAATAATTGTTCCATTGTATCTTTTACTCTTTGTAATAGCAAACTTATATTTTCTTATGTTGCTTCTGTTTTTGTATCTTTTTCCACTTAAAATGACCTTCTTACCTTGCTTAACAAACCAGATGCACTTTCATATATTTACCTTTTAAATTTCCTTTTTTGATTTAGTTCTGTTTTAAACCTTATTGAAATTCATTCTTGTTTCTGTCTCGGGAACTGTGTTTAGTTGCTTTTGAAATTAGTAAATCAGTATCCTAAACACCATCTCCCTGAAGAAGCCAAAGAAGTTTGCCTAGAAGGGGTCTACGGATCCAAGCTTTTAGCATCTCGCCGGTGTTCCGTCACTCTCTACCAGCAATGGCTGTTATCCGCCGATTACAGTGCCATAAGTTTTTGTCCTACCTTTCCTTCTTAGCATCGTAACTCACGCAACACTATCACAGTTTTCCTATAGTTCAAGAAGATAGTTATAAAGAAAAAGAGAATATGGAGACACTGACGTCGATGTTTAACATGCGTCCCGAACCTCCGAGCAAGTCCGGTGGCTTTGGGTTTCAAGCTCGGTTCATCAAGTCGTTCATCAAGCAAGAACTAGTGGAAAGTACTACCGAGCAGCCCTCACCGCCTTTCAGTGTATCCAAAATCTCCGGATGACCAGAATCATATATAACACGGTGGATACCAACCTACGATGTAAGTTCACGATTTTATGCTATCCAATTACACAAAATCTACGTGGAAACAAACCATAAGCGACGATGAATGTCGACTGTTATTAGACTTTATGGATACAAGACACGATAGAACGCCTTTATTCATGATCACTAGCATCAGATTAAACACGGTGGAGACCAAACCTAAGATTTAAGTACATCTTACAAACATATACGTGGAAAAAACCCATAAACACAAAAATTGTCCATTGTTTTGTTGGACACTATGGTTAGAGGACTATCTCCGCTTTTTTGTCCAAATCATTCAAAGCCATTCGTATTTTATATTTTTTATGTATCCACTATGTCCACCAGACCTTCGATTGGTTGTGTCATTCTATTTATTTATCTTGTTTTTTTTTTAACATTACCACATTTACACTTATATCTAAATTCTTTGATGTAACATTCCGAAAAATGTAAAACCAACTTCGATGTGACCATGCATAAAAACTGCAGAAGCTCATTTTACAATGCCATATTGTCAAACTTTTTTTTACTGTGTCCCTTTCTCCCAAAGTATCGCTTTATGTTGACACCGACGACATGAACTGTTTATATACTAATCTCGAATTACTTTTTCATTTAGACACAATTTTTAGTTCACATCTCAATGGATACAAAGACCCCTATACCAACTGCCATGAATCCCTAATATTATTTATCTACGCTTTATAAGTGCAAGCCTACTGGTCGTTCCTAAACATTATTTTCAATAATGAGCTTCACGTCTAACTCATCTTTTCCGAGTTCTCAGTTACCATTACCGTCTGGGTCTGTAGTCGCGGCAGCCCCCAAAAGTGTTGGTGCGGCGCACTCATTGAAGTAGGCTATGGTACAACTCTTGAAAATCTTCATCGTAGGTGGTTCAAATGCCCTGAGGCTAGATAGGTTAGGCTATAACAATGATTCACTCGTTTTACATGCGTTTGTTTTAGATTCTTAATGTTTGATTGAAGTCATTTTCCCCATCCAACACCCAAGCGAGGACCACTTACGCAAGTGGGTGGACGACGCGATAATGAAAGAGGTTGATAAGTTTGCCAAGGATATCAAGAAACTACAAGACGACGCTGAATTACTAGAAAACTGGCATGCCTCGGTGGGAGTCGACTTAGTTACCAAGCTAGCAAGAAAGATATCCCTTGAGGTCGGGATAAATAAAAAGTTCCTTGTGCTAGGAAGCATAAAACACATAAAATGAACATGATTCACCTCGTTTGGGTCGTTACTGTGTCAATCTATGCAGCCGCGTGGACGCTTGTGCCGTTAAAGACACACATTTATCATTGAATAACAAAAGTAAGCAATAGGCACACACACACTAGCTTAATCCATCCGGCATTCAGCCTTTTGCTTATGTTTGCCTTATATCTTTTTTTCAGATAATCTAGTATTTTTGTCTTTGTCTTGTATGGATACACAAACAATCCATATCTCGCCCCCCGTAATAACTGCATCTTAGATTCAAAGCCTGTTTTCTACATCTAACCAAAATGTACACTACTGTCTAAGAGTACTTCCAGACGTTTAACAATTAACTATCCAGCTATTAAGCTCGTATGTATGTAGTTCAATCGCTTAACAATTAACTATCCATAACTGCGATTTTCTATTACCTTTCGCTTTAATATAAATGGATAGGGACACTATTAGTTCACATGTCCCACGAGCTTGTAAAACGCTTTTGCCCCAGTAAAACAGTCCACATAATTTAGAACCAATGAACTACTAACAACCATCCACTTTGAATAAATCTGTATCCAAATTTGTTATTTTTTTTACTGTTGTCAGATGCATATTACTATGAATATTACTATGCTCATATATGGGTTCTCCTTATATTTTTCAAATTTTTTACTCTTGTTCTGTGATTCCCAGTATTTTTTTCTATCCAACACTAGGTTGATTAGACTATTACTCATATTTTCTATCCAACTGAATATATATATATATATATATATATATATATATATATATATATATATATATATATATATATCATTGATGGTATATTTGTTTTGGTGTGTTCAAATGCGTGTTTTCTGTTATACATTGAATTACCCTGCGGATATACAGCTTAATCGCTCATCGGTTAACTATCAAGCGAATACGTTGTAGGTAACCAGCTTTCTCGCTTAACAATTAACCATCAATAATTGACACATTCATTTCAAATGGATACGAACACTCTTAGTTCAAATGGATTGGAACGTCCGCAAATCAAATGGATATAAACATTCTCAGTCCATATGTGTCATGAATGATATAATCATGATAATTATAGACGTGTATCCCACATAATCTCATTTTTACCATTACTAACAACTATCCGCTCGGAAGCTAGTTGTATCCACACTAACATATACATTGTGGACACGGAACATGAAACGTCGAAACGTTTTATGTATGTAAAAAATGATAGAAATACATACATATGAGCTTAATAGCTGATAGTTAATTGTTAAACGTCTAAAGGTACTCCTAGACAGTTGCTGGATAGTTAATTGTTAACTATCCAACTCAATTAACTATCCATAACTGCGATTTTCTATTGCCTTTCGCTTTAATATGAATGGATAGGGACACTATCCGTTCACATGTCCCACGAGCTTGTAAAACCCTGATATGTATAGATGTATATCACACTCAAGGTCGCTTTTTCCCTAGTAAAACTGTCCACAAAATTTAGAACCAATGAACTACTAACAACCATCTACTCTGAATATAATGTATCCAAATTTGTTATTTTTTATGCTGTCATATGCATATTACTATGAATATTACTATGCTCATATCTGGGTTCTCATATCTATCAACTTTTTTACTCTTGTTCTGTGATTCCCAGTATTTTTTTCTATCCAGCACAAGGTTGATTATACAATTATTCATATTTTCTATCCAAATTAATAGATATACCATTGATGGCAGCTTTTATGGTGTGTTCAATTGCATGTTTTTCTGTTATGCATTGAATTACCATGCAGATATACAACTTAATCGCTCATCGGTTAACTATCCATCGATTACGCTGTAGGTAACCAGATTTCTCACTTAACAATTAACCATCCATAATTGGCTCATTTATTTCAAATGGATATGAACACTCTCAGTTCAAATGGATTCGAACATCCTCAGTTCAAATGGATATAAACATTCTTAGTCCATATGTGTCATGAATGATATAATCATTATATAATTATAGACGTGTATCCCATATAAACTCAGTTTTACAATTACTAACAACTATCCCCTCGGAAGCTAGTTGTATCCACACTAACATATACATTGTGGATACAGAACATGAAACGTCGAAACATTTTGATGCATTGAACTGAGTCGTGTCGTATGGAACATGAAACGTTGCAACGACTCGTAATCTATAGATAAGATCTGTCGACCCGAAACGTTTGTTTTGTCCACATACACAAAACACATCACCAACGATGAGCGGAGCAAATCCTGATAACGCCATCCTTCCCCCACCAATCTCCTCGGTCTACCAGCAGAATTAAGAAGATTAATTTTGGCCAAAAATGCCAGTGAAAACATTCATGAGCACTTCAAAACTAGAGCAGTGTGCAGGACTCTTCGTGACGACGCGAATCACCTAGATACGCTATTCCAGGTTGATCTTATAAAGACTCACCACAACGAGCAAAGCATAATCCGTCTGGAGAATGCATGTCTACATGCCAACAATCCAACTGCATCGTTCTTGAAAGCAATATATGATTTTATGTACACAGACGCAAGAGTAGACACCTTCCAATGTCTCAAACAATTCGAAATCCGTGGAATCAATCCTGCTGTGTACTGCTACAAAGTTATACGCCGATCCATCTCCCATGAGTTGGATACTAGTTCAACTATTTATCTTCTCTCTCGAAGTTCTGTCCATGCGCTTAGGAGGCATGTCACAGAGTTCCAACAATTAAACTGGCCTATCCCTATCTCCGACGATCTTGCCACAAAAAGGGAGGTTGTCGACCAAGGAAGAATATCGACATGCCCTTGCTCCGTTCATCAGTATTGGCTTGACGAAAGAGTTAAAGGTCATGGTATGTGCGATTCATGTTTCTGGTCTATTGAGACTTCAGTGTTCTTCCGGATCATCCCATTGACTTTCTTTGCGTGGACTGAGCTCGGTGGCGACAATGAAATGCAAGACGCTGCCGATTTGGGAAATGATATGGAAGACGTAGATGGTGGGGGCGATAATGAAATGCAGGACGCTGCCGCTTTGGACGAGGATATGGAAGACGTAGACGGCGGGGGTGACAATGAAATGCAAGACGCTGCCGCTTTGGTAGACGTTAATGTCCAAGACGCTGGCGGTTGGGGACTGCCAATGTGCAAAACGGGTGGAGCGTTGCTAATTTTCAGAACACTATCGGGTGGGGCGATCCTGTTGTTCAAAACACCGGCAGATGGGGCGATGCTACTCTGCAAAACGCACCCGGCTGGGAAGGTGCCAATGTGCAAAACGACAGCGGATAAGGTGGTGCTGATTTTCAAAACGCTGGCGGATGCGGCGGCGCTAATGTGCAAAATGACGACGTGTGGGGCGGTGGTGCTGTGTAAACGGCGGTAACGTTTTGAGAAATTAAACGTCAAAATTTAATGAATAGTCTATTAATTTCTAATTAAGCTTTAATGTATGTGGAAAGTCTCGTTTTATTCCATCCACACAATCATATGTCTTCTGTCTTGCATATTATCCTTTACTATCCACGCTCCGCAACCCATTTTCTACCCTTAACATTTCAAATCCTCTGATTCTATAAATTAATTAATTCAAAAACCTTTGTTTATTATTTCACCGCCCGATGTCTGTACAAACCATTAAACTCTAAGCCGTCAAATCTTCATAGGTTAGAGTTCGAAAGCCACCGCCATGCATGCGCACACATACACTTTCCTCTTTTTAAAAATATTAAAAACACAATTTTCTATTTCCAATACTACTTATATGTATTTAACATACTACTTTAATAAAACCTTGTCCATTATCCGTACCCAACCAAATAAAATCAAAGACTATCCACATGCTATTTTTTTTAACAACTTACATTTAGTCCAATATAGTCAGATGATCCATTCCATATGGACAGCTCACATCCTATCCATTCCATATAAACCCTACCTATTCAAAACAGCCAATCTAAAAAACCAAGCGAACAATTCCATTTTATAACTATCCACAAGTTTGTTCTACTCATTTCCCTCTTTTGGCTTCATACAATCACCTTCATGGTCTTAAAAATATGCGCACACCAGTCACCTGTGTACATAGAAATATTGCAAATTAGTAAATAGACTGCTCGAGTATCCACAAAACTCAGGCCTGAACTTGATGTCCATGAAGTTAGTCGTTTATCCATGCTCATCCATTATTTCGCATGAATCCAAACACGACGTTCGTTTGGTACCTCCTAAACATCTGGATTGGATCACCATCAACCATTATTTCCCAGATATTGGCCTCCGTTTACCAGTAAGCCTAAACAGCCCTCGGAAACTAGAATCTAGGTTGTTCTCCCACTCCAGCGTAGACCTAAACTTCTTCCACACCGTTCAAAATATTATTTTTTTAACATATATTCAATCGGCCTTCTGGTTGACATTTGGTCTTGTACTGTCGTGTAGATAATATTTCGTCTCTATGGCCTGCGATACAAAACCTGAAGAGTTTCTAAAGACTTCGGTGGAAAAATGGCATGACTTAGAGCACCGCCAAATTTTAATTTAGTTTAAGAAAGCTTTACCTTATTCAAGCTCCCCTCCTTTACGCTTGATAGCCAATCAAATTGAATCCAATCGTAAATGGTTTATGGTCCTAGAGCCTGCCTCGCTGGAATAACTTGGAAGAGAGAGAGAGAGAGAGAGAGAGAGAGAGAGAGAGAGAGAGAGAGAGAGAGAGAGAGAGAGAGAGAGAGAGAGAGAGAGAGAGAGAGAGAGAGAGAGAGACTGTGTTTCTTTGTACAGATGCAAGGAAAAAATACCTATTTTGGCTTTCAATTCAGGCTTTAATTCAAAATAAAAAATGAACCATAAACCATAACCCATAACTCAACTAAAAAATTCATCTAGTTACAAGTTCTGGTTTTCAAAAAGTAAGAGCATATTAGTCAAGAGACCACATAATATGTTGTCAAAAGATACAATAATGATTGTAAACATAAAAAGGTATTGAATTGCACTTAAAAAGACTAAAAGATACATTGAGTGAAAATCACCCTATAGATTACTTATTTAAATTTTCTTAAATGTGATCTTAACAAAAGGTGTGTAACAGTTTTGTTATTTACAAATATTGTATCTAATAGTTGTGATTCGGGATATACATGATTAAATTAATAAAAGATTTTATATGTAACTGATTAATACATTTTTCGTTTAATTCAGATGATTTACGATATTTTTTTATATTTATGTACACAACTATGAATAATTTTCGAAAAGTTATTCCAAAAAATGTTACAAATAAACTATGTACATAAGTTAACTAAATTGATAAAATCATAATTCACTTTTATGTTTTTGCAATAACGTCGTAAAACGTCATCAGAAGTAGTGGCTATTATTGAAAGGGTAATCAACAATGAAATTAAGAATCTAAAAAATCTACAAAAGAAATCATAAAAACATAAAAAATCAAGATAAAAAATTTGTTCATAAAAACATAAACAAAGTTCATCATAATTTAATTGTAAATTTAAAATTATGGCTTAAAGTTAATGCTATTTCGAAATGCAAAAAAATACATAAATAAATTGGTACATACTATCTCTTGACATAAAGGAGGCTTAGGGTACTTGAAGAGGAAAGAATCATATTAAAAATTAACACATAAGATCCCCCAAAAAACATAAACATATATACAATCAAATTAGGAGGTGTTCTATAAAGACCTCTGTACAAACCACGAAAGAATTCAACTCCATACACATGAAAGCGTATCTTAGAAACTCATTGAATAGCCTTCAATCTCACCAACCCTAATCGAAAAGAAATTTAAACAATTTGTCATTTTACATTGGAACAAATTTGAAAACATATTGAAATTTCATCATACTAGCACTGTCTTTGACGATATTAAAACATTGGAATAAGCAGAACAATATCTTATTCGGAATTTTGGCCCATGCCATCACCAACCTAACATCATGATCGTCATTTACCACACAATTCAATTACTCGTTTCTGCCAATATTAACTTAAAATAAGCTTTCAGACATTCTAAGAATATTCTACAAAAGATTAATGGAAGTTGTACTTACTCCAAATCTGTAATTAGGAATTTTATTTGAAGAATCCTCCGGTAATTCTTTTCCCGATCCTTTGTAGGATCCACTGGATCTCTTCCGAATCCATCAATTTCAAGCACAACACCATACTAATCTATATCTAAAAAACATCAAAAAATCCATAACCAACTCCAATAAATAAATCATCCCATAAAAATAATAGAATTTTCTTAAAACAAAAATTATACTGATTGGATAAGTGCTAGTTATAGTGCTGTTTGAAACGTCATGTATATGCTTCAAGTCAAATTAGTGCTCACCATTAGGGAATGTAATTCTCCAGATTATACTCAAACGGATTTCGATACAAATATAATAAACTATTTGTCAACCGGCATACTATTGGCCTATCAAGGATAAGAACGTTATCCCATTGAACCCAATGACCCTCATATTCCAACAACCACTCGAAAATTCCAAAACAATCACTCCATAATTTGTCCTTCTATCTTGAAAATATTGTTTAACTATTATTTAAATACAAATATATAAACTTATTATTATTTAAATACAAATATATAAACTTATAGGTATAATATTAAGATAACATGTTCATCCACCAAATGTAGATTGATGGTTTTGCAGGTGAAGACTTGTTCAAACATCCAATACTGAAAGACCTTCAATCTCAAACTCCATTTAGTCGTCGACTTGTTAATCTCTGAGAGGAATTGGTATTGCCTTTGGGACACAGTTTTTTGCAATAAATTTTCGTAGGGAGAAAAAAACGGAAGACAAAAAGGAAATTAAAGTCGGAAACGTTTCGTATATACCTAGGGTTTGAAATAAATACCCACCATGATCTTAAGAAGTTATCAAGGGTTTTATTTTAATGATTTTTAACCATAAAAATTCAAATTTATGTACCACAATTTAATATGGAAAATAAATATTTTAATGGAGATTTTTGCTATGTGTAATGCATATTTATTATGCGTCAGTCACCAAGTAAATATAAAAACCCTATCATAAAAGTGAAATGATATTTATTATAAAATTAAATCGATTTTGGTAAATTAAGATAACAGTTTCATATCAATAAATTCGATGGATACAAGTCAATCTAATGCATCTACTATATTAGAAAAAATAGAAATATATGTTGATGTCAATCACTTCTCATTTATATGTATACATAGATCCTAATTTAAAATAAAAATACTAAATTAGGATCCTATTTAGTGTTAAAAGGTTTTAAACAATTTTCAATACATGATAAATAATATTTTTATTTTAAATTTTGTTATAGATAATTCTTGAAAATTTATATTACATAAAATAATTGTGCCATAGAAAACCTAAAATTAAAGCATTTTCGAATATTTATATAATATGTCTAATAAATATATGTACATATCACATTAATAAGTTACACATTATTCAATAATTGCATGCATTGTAACTGGTTACCACTAAAAATATAATTTAAGATTCATAACACCAATTAAATGCATTCTACCAAACCATCCGATCAAAACAATTGTAAAAGACAATTGTTGAAGATCATTCATTTGTTCTTACACATATTCATCTATTCAGATTTTATCTTTGCAAGAATAACTCTTCAAAGATCTTATTTTACACTAAAACCCCAACAATGCCTCTTTCACAAATGTAAGCGCCATAAACACATCCCATGATGACTGGAGAATACGCGTTAAGATTCTCCAGAAATGGAACGAAGGCAAATCAGCTAACGGTCAGCGAATCCACCTCATGCTCTCCGACGACAAGGTATTCAATCTGCATATACAATATTTTAGTTACACTCTCTCATAATTATCAATGGAAAGCCTTAAAATAGTGGTCATGTTTTGGACTTCATAATATGAAGAGTAACAAAATTAATCAACAATAAGGGGTCGGAAACTGATAAATAAGTTTAGAGGTTAAGTTCTCAAAGGCCACTAGATTGTTATAAAGTTGTTTAACGTAGTTGCTCAAACACAAAGATACACGGAAACCAAACACACTTACTGTTTGGAGTTTAATAACTCAATAAAGATTAGAGTCATACGTTATAGAAATGATTCATATTTGTTTATCGGAGATCGATCTTATTTTGAAAAGGGAACCCCCAGATCAGTATTGTGTTGGTAAGCTTTCACTAAATTTATTATAAAAAAATAACATAAGATATTATATTTTTTTACCAACATATTTCACTATGTATACCTTTTAGGAACAATATCAAACATCGGCCATCTTCACATGTCAGACCCCACCTGAGTTACATATGATCACTCATATTTTACATTTGATCTTACAGATGATAAGTAATATATGCCCTTATTTATTTTCACCGTAATATATAACATTATTGTTTGGAGATATTTATAATATAAGAACATTTTTATGGGAAACATGATAGATGCTTGGTTTTGGGGGACGTTGCAACAAAAGTCTGTAGTGACTGAGATATTTTCAGTGGAGACCAAGTTGAATGTGTACTAAGGTTTTGGAAAATTGAATACGCAGACGATATGAATACATATAAGCTGAATATATAAAATTTAATATATAAAAATAATAAGAAAAACAAAATATAATGTTATAATACTTATTTTTATGGTTTCCAGATATTTTCAGAGTTTGCAACTTAGAGAGGTGCGGTGAGATATTGACCAATGAGCGAGACAATGGATTTGAGTGATATGGCTTCTAACAATGAGTTTATGCATTGTTTCTTTTCCCCCTTGTAAATTTAAATTTGTCACTCTTTTAATATAATTTTTAGTTACTTTATCGAATGATAAACTGTATACAAAAATAAAGTAATCAAGCTAAACGAATAAACAAAAGACATGAATTCAGTGAGAGATATAACAAAACACGTAATCAAAATCAGATTAAAAGTAATACCTATATGAGAATATTGTATATCTTAAAAAATCTAACAAATAGTAAACATAACAAATCCAATAAATCATCTTATAAATTTTGGGTAAAGAACAACCGTAAAACCAAATAAATTTCAAAAGAAGGATTGCATGAAAACACAAAGCTAATGTAATCATTGACTTTCCTCATCATCATCAGACATTTTGAATTTTTTTGAACTGGAATACTTGTCATCTTCTTTTTTTATTACAACATCCATTTTCTTAGACAATGTGGTAATCGAGTTATTAAGTGAAGCTCGAAACTTTCACCCGAATTTGTGAGCATAAGGTGATGATATCCAGAATTCTCAGATGAGTTCGCAAGCATGTACTGAGACTGATAAAATAACATAAAAGAACATGAATAATAGTTATCAATTCGATCTTATAAATAAACAATTAACCAAGTTAATACATGATCAGCTTCAGACAAAAACTGATTAACCCTCTCTTTATCAGCCCAAGCTAGTGTCACAATAAATGGTGGGTTCTTATGATTTCTATTGTCGTCAGACAATGTGATTTTGAATAAAACCTTTTTACCGATTAAATCGGTAAGACATTGTGGTAGAGGTGCTGAATCTTCAGATTATAATCATTTAATAAATAAAATGATTATATAATCAAAAACCAAACCCAAACATAATATACATAAATATTTAAATAAACATATACCTCAAAAAATTTGTGAAACATAGAAGTTTTTCAACGAGTAGATCAAACAACATAAACTTAGTTTCTGTTTCAGAATTGTCTTTTCACCCGAGGAACGGAAAAGTACCTACACAATTTGATTCCAAAACAGTTGTTATGAATAGTCAATATAAAGCCCATACAAAATATCATAATTCATAAAACTTAATGTTTGTACTATACCTTGCGATAACATTTGTAACAATTTCTTTACATGTTGTACAATCAAACTCAACTGGTTTTCCATCATCAACATCATTACTTGAATCGTACACTTTCTTGTTGCATACCGCACATGCAGCGTAGTACCAACTTTGACTCAAATCGATTGAGTCAATGGTCGCACATGTAATGCATTTTCCATGCTTCATCAATTACAACGAATTGACAAATCCATAAATAATTAGGTGTGTTTTTCAAATATAATGTTTAAAAAATTATGATTACCGCTTCATCAATTACAATCTCAGATACTATAAGTCTCTTGTTTTTCTTGCCCAAAAATCATCATATATGCTGGTATTCGATTTAAGTGAAATTTGACTAGATTCATTATTCGTAATCATTAGGTTATTCGATGGTAACCTTTACAAAAGAGTATATAAACATTGTTAGTTAGATATGTAAATAATGTTTATATTAACATATTTTTAAAGTAAACTTTAACCTCAAACGAAATTTTTTGACGTATGACGTGTTTGGATTTAAGAGAACTTTGGTTGAATTAAATCCGCTAGATATGGACCATTCATCTTCGTTTTAAAAATAAAATATGGTTAGTATATCAAATTATTTATATTTTTAAATAATATTAACGATAAAACTAAAAATATGAATGTTAAACACAAATAATTGACCTTGATAAGATTTGCATATTGCAAACCTAATGACAAAGATGATTTCACCTCCTTCATTAGTTGTATTAAAATCAAACACTTGTTAAGCATATTCACCCTCACAGTGTACACTTTAAACGCAAATATCTGCAAATCAAAGTATAACATAACATGTATAAAAATTCAAATTCAAATACAAATAATATAAAATATAATATATGTACAATTACAAATCGTTTCTCAGATCAAAGTTTAACCTTTTACTATCCATTCCATTTTTGTTTCTTAACATTATCTAGTGATGACAAAGCAACGATTTGACCAATCACATTTGCAAAACATTGTTAAAAAAATTATGTAGCAATAGAGAAATATAACTTTTATTTTAAATTAGAAGGTTACAGATAACAAACCGATCAAGAATTTTTTCTCAAATATCCCAGCAAGAATGTCATCAAAACCATTGAAATACTTCTCTGCGACCTCCTCAAAAAGTCCTAACATAATGTGATTTTGGTATAATGTGTTTAGTCTTATATTCATTTGGATATGTGACACATCCATATATCTCAATACAAAGTGCCCCATCTTCAAATAACGAAGAGCCGAATTTTCTTTCCATGTCATGATCGAGAGTTGCATATATTCTTGTACCCTGATTATTCATTAATAAAAAACTAATGTGAGTGTATCATATATATGGATATAAAAGTGTTACCATTCCTAAATGTTCAATCGTTAAAACAAATCTACTGATGTTTAGAATTTGTTTTAGTAATTAAGAATAATACCTCAAAGTCAACTAAAATCATCTCAATCGCTTTGAGAACACTGAAAAATACCACTCTCCATGAACAAAATATGTTCACATTTTTCTTGAATTTCTCCAATGAAGTCAGAATTACTTCTCTAATGTTAACCTATTTTTTTTTCTTTTGGTGAAAATTGACATTTTTGCTTTAGAAATCGTAGAAAATGCCACAATAGTACTCTTGTTCCCCGATAAATCTCTCAGTATATATAGAAGAAGAGATGTATGTTTAAGAGAATCAGGGATCGAATTAACCGTTTTTGTTTTAAAAGGCGAAAGTTATAAATAATATTGGTAATTGTCATATATTTTAGATTTTCGAAAATATTCTTGGTTAAATTTGTAAACTACAGACGTTATATTTATTTAGGATATGTACAACCATTTTATTTATCTCAAAGTAGAATATTATTTCCTTTGTTCACAATAATTCTATTTTATACATGGAAATCTAAATTATTGTTAAGATTTTATTATGTATATTTCTGTATAGATGTTTTTGTTAAGATATAAAGTTATATATTATATTTGGTAATTTTCTGATATTTAAGATTTTTTGAATATATTCTATGTTAAATTTGTAAACAACAATCGTTATATCATTAATAAGTTAACAAACAATATTTTATTACATTTAATAAGGATATTGTGTTGTACAATAAACATCTATCGAAATGTAGAATATTCTTTTACTTTTCCATTTTATTCCTTTTTATACATGGACATATCATTCATTTGTTAACTTATCAATCAGTTTTAAGAATTAATCAGTTTTCCAAATTATTTTTGGTTTAAACTCGAACTTATAATAACGATGTTTAACTTGCAATATTGTAACTGAATTGTAAATCGAAGTTAACCAATATTTTGACGTACCCTTAAAATAGAAATCAAACGGTTATCAATCATTACAGTGATTTTTAAAAATCTTAAAAATCATTCCAGAGAGTATCCCTACAACTAGAAATTTTGTGAAATTTTGAATTTTCAGAAGCAATATCAAGACTTGGATTCATTTTGTGGGTATGTTCTTTAAAATATCAAAGAATGAAAGTGAGGAGGAAGAAGAATAAAGTGAAGAGTTTATAGGTTTTTTAAAATATTTTACCTTTCCATTAAATCGATACGAATCAATTTCACATTTCCGTTAAAGTCCAATTAACATTTTGGACTTTTATAAAATATTAAAATAATCCCTCGTTTATAAATCGATCTTGATAGCAATGATAAAAATCTTATTCGCACTATCAGGACTAATCGGAAATATTGGACGTAGTGGCAACAAATATTATCAGACTTTATCGGATTGATGGATTAATACATCTATCAATGGATTAATATTAATGAAACCTTATTCGGACTATCGGGAATAAACCTTATTTGTACTCAAAAGAGTATTTACTCGTTTTTGGACTTGTCTACCATAGTTACCAAATCCATCGTTTACCACCAAAATCCACTATTATAGTAAAAGACAACATTTATTCGGACTATCGGCTTATTAGGAAAATCGAGACATGTGAGGTGAACTAAAAACGTCTTGGCAACAACCTTTCGTCGGACTTTTAGATCTCGAGTATTAAGCCGAAAAATTTAGAAAAATTGCAAACATTTGTTAGTTCACATCACATCATTCACAAAAACTCGAGATAACCGAGCTTCTTCTTTCATGCGACTAAAAATAAAACAGAATAAAAAGGTAAAAACATAAAAATACAGTTTACATCGAAAAGAAGAAGAAAGTAATCGAAATGATAACGGATCATTTGATTAAACTTTTAATGATCCGTAAAATACTGCCTACGAGTGATAAAACATAGAGAAAACTTCTTGAAAAAATGAAAGATGCAAACGATTATGTTTCTAGGCCGCCAAATTCACCTTATATAGGATTTCATCGGAGACTTACAATCTGGTATTGGAAGATTGGTATATTCTATGCCTGAGCGTTCAGGTACCCGTTCTGATTCGGTTCAGGTCTTTCGGGCTTTTGAGTTTTCGGTTCTAGGCATATAGGACCGTTCGGGTATTTTAGAATTTCGGTTTGGGTTTTGTTTGGTTCCATTCCGGGTACCCAAAAATCATAAAACAAAAAATAAAAATTAGTTACATTTGAATAAGATATTAAATTATACTTATAACTAAATAAATATCAGAATATTTAAATTGAGAGATTTTAAATTATATTTATAACTAAATAGTTATTATATTTAAATAAATATATTTTGATTTTCTGCGGTTTTGGTGAAAAATATGGTTTATATTTTTGTGAGAAAATAAGTTTTTTGGTGAAACATAATTTCACGGTTTTGTTGAAAAACAAGATTTTTCATTTTAGCAGAAAACACGATTTTGCATTTTAGCGGAAAACATGATTTTTTTATTTTAGCGAAAAACACGATTTTGCATTTTAGCGGAAAACACGATTTTGCATTTTAACGGAAAACACGATTTGCGATTTTGTTAGGAAAACATGATGTTTACAATTTTGGTGAAAAATGTGGTTTTGCGGTTCTCGTGGAAACACGCAATTTTGAGGGTTTAATATGAAAACATGATTTTACAATTATGGCGGAAAAACGTGAGTTTATGGTTTTAGTGGGAAACACATTTTTACGGTTTGACAGAAAACATATTTTACGGTTTTACAGAATATTCGGTTTTGCGGTTTTGGAAGAGAAAGAAAATTTTATGATTTTGGCGAAAATGTGATTTTATGTCTCGGCAAAAGACACAGTTTTATGGTTTTGGTAAGAAATTTTGATTTTGCGGTTTTGAAGAAAATCCTGATTTTTCGCTTTTGAAAAAAAATATATTGTTTTGCGAAAAAATCAGTTTTAAGGTTTTGGTAAGAAATATTAGTTGATGATTTTGATTTAAAATATGGACTGGTAACAAAAATGCCTCTTAAATTAAAATAAACCCTAAAACTGCCCTCACACTTCTCGTTCCTCTTTTTTTTTTACAAATTAATCTCCTTAATAAGTTGGGTGTTCACGATAATGCTATCATCAGACTTTTTATGAAGTTTGATGTTTTTACGAAAAGACTAGAAAACCTTTCAAATCTAACTTAATTACGAAACTACAATCTTTTCCAATCCATTCAACCACCATTAGCAACCAAATTTGAGCTCTTAATGCCTCGCACAACCAATTTCAAGTCATTAAGAGCTCAAATTTGGTTGCTAAATTTTCCTATTTCCTCTTTCCTCTCCAATTCATCAAAAAACTCTCTAATTCAAGTTTTAAAATTTTAAATTTTTTTTACTCTTGCGATTTTGGTTATTCTTGCATAAAAATGGTTTGGTTTGTCGGATATTGGTGTAACTAGAAATTATAGGCGCTTGACGAAGGTAAAAAAACGAGCTCAAAACTAGATTTAGGTGATTTTTCAAAAGATCCGCTGATTTTCAAATTTGTTTTGCGATTTTAGACTTCCCATAAAGTCTGATAGTCAACGTATGGTAGTTTTGCAATTGAATTTTATGTTCATCACACTACATTAGTAGTCAGGGAAATTCCTTTGGAAAAAAATATCAGACTTCACCAAGAAGTCTAAATAAGCAGAGGGTAGTTTTGCAATTGATTGAAATTTGATTTTTTTTTTCTTTAGACTTCTTATGTAGTATGACAAAAATATAACAATTGAGTGAATTTGACCGAATCTTGACTTTTTCAGACAGAATGTGAAGTTTTAAAGGGGGTAGTTTTAGTAACTGACAGAAATTATCAAATATTGACCAAATAAGAGAAAACATTTCGACTGCTTTGACTTCTAAAGCAGTCTGAAAACAAGGGGGAAAAATACCAAACATCTATAGAAGTTTGAAATATATTGCATTTGTCAACTGGCTATAGAAATTTGAAATACAAAATTTTGGTCAACCCCAAAAATACCAAATTTTTTTATAAGACTTCACTCGCTATCTGAATATTTTCTCAGACTGAAGTTTGTTCTGAAAAGTCAACCCCAAAAATATTTTGATCAACCCCAAAAATACCCCAATTTTTTTTATCAGACTTCCCTCTGTGTCTGACTTTTTTCTCAGACTGCATAAGAAGTCTGTTCTAAAAATTCAACCCCAAAAATATCCCTACTTTTTTTGTCAACTACATCATTTTCATTAAATCAAACTTGGTCGGACATTTCGGTTTTCTTGTAGAATTCCGAAATCCGACTATTCTTGACTTACAAGGGTAAAATACCCCTACTTTTTGTGAGACTGCAAGAGAAGTCTGAAACTCTTTAGACTTCTTGAAGAAGTCTGATAAAAAGTCAAATTTTTGAGTCAATTGCATAACTACCCTTTTATTATTTCATACTTCATAAGCTGTCTGACAGAAAAGTCAAAAATTCACAAAGTAGACTGCGTGCATTGTCTGAATGTTTGTCAGACTGCATCCGCAGTCTTCTTTGTAACATTCTAATTGCAAAATACACTCTTATAATGCTGCAATAGAGGTCTCGTAAAAGTATTGTCAGACTTCTATGGAAGTCTGAAATAATAAAATTAAAAAAAAAACAAATTTTTTTGGGTATAATTATGATGAATTTGGATGATTTTAATTTTTATAAATGTATGTTAGTTGTATATGTTCCTTATGCGCGAGTTTTACATGCTTATGTTTGGTAATTATATTTTAATCATTTTTTGAAGAATATTAGCAATATAGCTAATAAAATCAGACTTCGCAAAGAACTCAGTTTTTTTTCTTCTCATAAGATCGCTAATGTGGTGATGAGAGAACTGACTTGGCATTTAGACTGTTTAAGTTTATATGCTTGTAGTTCATAAGAATCAGACATCAGTAGAGGTCTGACGACCATATCATCATACCTTTTTGGCAGTCTGGATATTACAAGTGATCAATTTTTCCAAAGTAAAATTCTCCGGGAAATTCTCTAAGGTTAAGGTTATCCATTTTTCCAAGTCTAAAAGTCTTAAGGGTTAAAGTGAGATATTTTTCTCCATAGTAAAGGTGACCCATTTTCTTAAATGTAAGAAAATTCACCACGAAGGTTATTTTAGTTTGTCAGATATTGGTTTATGCAATCTAAGAGGTAGTGTTTTCTAACCGATTTTCTTAACTCATGACTTTTCAAACCAATTTTTCTCCAAGGCTAAGGTGACCAATTTTTCCGATGTTGTATACTTTCAATGAATAAAATTTTTTTTGTTGATTTGAGTAGATAAAGGTAAATTTATACAATTTTGTATTTTTCTACAAACATAATAGACAACGAGAGATCCCTTCCTCTGATTTGATATTCCACTTCTTTAAGATTTCATCAGCCTCTCAATCTGACACACAACTTTTGTAAACACTAGAAATGCTTAAAATGGATAAATAGGCATAGTAATTTTATTTGTTACCAATAATCTAATACAATACAATGTGTTCAATAAGAAGTCTAATAAGCAGTAAAAAATCTACAAAACTGAGAAAACATCTAATCTAGTATCAGACTTACGACTTCAAAAACAGTCTAATATCAGAATTTATGTTGAAGTTTCACTCTCAAACTTCAGTTGTAGTTTGATATTAGACTCACATACTTCGCCTTCCTTATATCGCCATACACATCACTTCAAAAGAAGTCTAATATCAGATTTCATGTTGAAGTTTCACTCTTAGACTTCGGTTGTAGTATGGTATTTCACTCTCAGACTTCAACGATACTTGCTCCCGCATGTATCTAAGATGGATTTTTGGCAAAAGGTACAGTTGTTGGGTCAAGTTTTGTTCTCTCTGTGGTCCTAGCATCATGCCTTGGTATGTTTCCTTCACACAAAAAGCCACCCAAACTTGCAACAAGAAAACCCCAAATACACAATCAGAAAAATATGTTATTTCTTTCCCATAAAGAGACACTAAGCCAAAAATCCAAACTTGCCATCAATGAGCGACTCAGGTATCTCTTAAACAAAACCTGATTGATGTAAATCCTGAAATACAGGAGTATCCCTCTTAAGTTACCTCAAGTGTATTGTCATCAGAGGATATGATCGAGACTGGTAAGCTGAAGTGTGCTAATACACTAAGAATCACCTCAACTGAAATCAATAAAAAGAGTTACGATAATCAATGACAAATAAAACTTGAAATCTGAATAGAAAAAAGGAACCATGACACAATGTTTAGAAAATATTAAGGGAGATGAAACAAATCGTTCTCAATAGCAATTTCCCTCTTTTTTTTCTTCCAATCAATCCCAACCACTCACACAAACCCACCAGACATGACTGAGGAACTGAGCAGTTACCCAAATTTCTTAAGCTATGACGCCGAGTCTTGATTTGAGCTCATCGGCGACTGCATCGAGGAACTCCTCCGTGTTCAGCTAAGTATCCCTCGAGAGCCTAAAAAAATGAAAACAAAAATCATAAATCAATTGAAGCAATCTTGATGAGAAACGTGGAATGAAGGCATAAGAAGAAATAGAGGTGACTTACTTTGATGAGTACAACAGAGATTGTGTCGTGTTATATACCAGAACAGATGTCATCAATCCAAGTGACCCGAACCCTACATCAATTATAAGAAACTATTAGCTAAGTTATCATTGAAAGCGAATTTTTTTTTTGATTAATCTGGGGGTATCCCGAACCTATGAAAGGGCTCAGACTAATCCCAAAGGGAGATGCAGCCCATGAATAGACTTTTTGATTTTAGAAATTAAAGAAGACCATTTATAAAAAGAAATGTAAAACTAAATATTTGGAGGTAGGAAATTACCTTAATCACCCTCACGACCAAAAAATAAAATAAAAATTTAAATTTCAGTATTAACTCTTAAAAAGTCTACTTTGGAAGTCTTCCTCGTAGACTTCATTGAGAAGTCTGCATTTTTTTTAGACATCTTAAATTTAAAATATAAAATTTATAAAAAAATATTTTTATCAAACCATTTTTGAATAATTAAAACACATTCAAATGTTACATATGAAAAATAAAATTTGATACAAATAAATCATATTTAACAAACATGACTAAATACCAAATTTTATGTCCTAAAGAAGAATTTTACGGTGGAAGTCTTTTGTAGAAATATGCGGTAGAAATCTACCTTCTCAAGTCAGACCTAAAATGAAAATTGGCGGAATTATTTGGTGGAAAAAATTAGGTGGAAAAAATTAGGAGGGAAATTTTTGAAAAAGAAGTCTATTATAAAAGTCTGTAGGAGAAGTCTATTCAATCAGATTTTTAATCTGAAAAATTTATCCAATATATAAAGGAGAGACAATTTGGAAACCCTATATTTGTTAAAAATAAAAAACCTCTCTCTAAAATGGCTCTCTCCCATTTCTCCTCTTTTGCTATGAGCTTTTTCCATACCTTTTCCTTCCATTGTCGCCATTGTTTTTGTGGTTTACTTCATGTTTCTTCACATTTCTTTCTCTTTTGGTTAATTTTTGTTAGATTTTACTGTTTTTCTTTATCTTTTCTTCTTTATTTACTTTTCTATATTCTCATCTCTTAATGTCATCTTCATTTGTAGATATGCATATATCTGAAGTATATGAATATATCAAGATCGCCTATAATCAATGATACTTGAAGTTCTGGACGGTTGAAGAAGGTAAAAGTCGCCTCTATTTTTTTGTCTTTTGTTGAATTTTGTTAGATGTGATTTTTGTTGGATTTTTTATTTTAAAATATTGCTTTATTTGGCTATTTTTTTAGTTCAAAGACTCAACAGTGATGAGACTAGTCTTCTTGTTTCTAAAAGTTTCAACCTTTAATATCCAAAAACTAAAATATATCGGAAAAGTTTTGAAGAATTTGTATTGTTTATTGTTGTGTTAGTAAGTAATTTAATTTTTAGGATATTCAATATTTATCTATTTAAATTGGTGAGTTCAAGCATGTTTTTTTCTTATGTTCACTAAAATTTGTCTATTTAAATGTTAACTTAGTGATTTTTTTTCCAGGGATTTTGCTTATGAAATTCATTAAACACAAGAGAAGATGAAATCTACAATAGAAGTCTACTTTAGAAGTATGAAGAGGAAGTTTACTCTTCAGAAGTCTTCAACTAGACCTAGATTGAAAATGACGAGATCTAATATTATTAGGCAGGAAAAATTAGGAGGGAAAAATTGAAATAGAAGTCTACCATAGAAGTCTCCAAGAGAAGTCTTCTACTGAAGTCTACTGTAACGAATTTTACTTAGAAATAATAAAATTATTTGATATGAAATCTATTTCTTAATTAAATTAATTTATAATTTGAATTTGTTATATCTATCTTGTGGATTTTTATATCTTAACTTTGTCGGTATCATTTGTTATATCTATCTAAAAATTGATTTAATTGTAATTTTCTCATATAAAAAACTAGTGATTTTCTCATATAAATCAAATGTATTGTTAATGCAAATATTTTAAATAAGTTAAAATAAGAGAAAACAAGTGATTCCTCGTATATATTGTGAGTCAAATGAAGTTTGTGAGGCTTCTTTTAAACTTTGATTTATATGAGATAAAGAATAATAATTTATAAAATTTAATTCTCTACATAAACCATCTCTCAAGAAGAAAATTATATCTCAATTACGATTATTCACATCAAAATGTCATGATAAGTTTTGCAACATCCATTTTCTTAAGAAAACTTAGCAATTTCCTGTAAAACAACACAAGACAAACACATTAGAGTAGACTTTGTCATGGAGTCTACTAATAATAAACTAATTTTACAATTAAACTAGAAAATAATTCATGAAAATGTATATGAAATAAAAAGGTAAAAATCATTCACAAGCAAGTACATTAGTTAAAAAAACATACGGAAATTTTTTAAAACTTCTCTACTTATTGTATACAAAAGCTTTTTCTATAAATTCATGATGTCAGCATGATGTATCGGCAGTAGACTTCACCACGGAGTCTACTATTAATAAGTTAATTTCTCATTTTCATTAGAAAAATGATTCTTTCATGTATATTGAATAAACATGTCAAATTCATTCACAAACAAGTATATTACCTAAAATAACCTACAAAAAAAAATATCCAAATTCATTATATAGTGTATAGAAAATCGTTTTTTATAAATTCCTGACGTAAAACTGATGTCAGCATGACATGTCTTAAAAATAAATCATAAAATCATATAATCAATTAAAATTAAACTATAACAAATAATCTTATGAAACCTATACATAAATACCAACAATACCTAACCAAAATTTCAAAAATTAAAAATAAAAAAATTCATCAAAAATATGCACTAAATTGCATTTGCGAAATAAATAAAATAGTAGACTTATCAACGAAATCTAACATAAATAAGTTAGTTTCACAATTTCACTAGAATTAAGATTTTTAAATATTTACATGGAATAAAGTTACCACTCTTTCACAAGCAATTATATTACCTAAAGAAAGCATAAAAAATAATTAAATTCATAATATATTGTATAAAAAGCCTTTTTAATACATTAGTGACGTCAATATGATGTCAGCATGATGTGTTAGGAGTAGACTTCTCGTTGAAGTCGATTTATATTTGGTAGAACTCGTAAACAAATATACCATGAGGATTTGTTCGCGAAGTCTGCTAGGGGTCTAGTTTTGGAATTAAATCAAGTTGTAGACTTCATAAAGAAGTCTGCAAAAAGTGAAGGGTCTAGTTTTGCACTTGACCAAACTTTGGAGTAGACTTCGTCGGAACAAGTTGACTTCGTGGGAAGTCTACTACAATAAGGTCTAGTTTTGCAATTGAAAAATCAAAAAGTAGACTTCTATGCAAAGTCGACCAGGATAGACTTCCCTTAGACATCTATTGGGGTCTAGTTTTGGAGTTGACCAAAAAAATTTAAAAATTAATTGTAGACTTCGGGAGGGAGTAACGAAGTCTACTACACTGGTCAACCCTCCCACGGGCGATCAACAGAGAAATAAACTATAGTAGACTTCGTGAGAAAGTCTACCTCCGAAGTCAAAATTGGTCAAATACAAAACTAGACCCTTTGACTAAGTCAAACTTCATGAAAAATACTTTGACTAAGTCAAATGCAAAACTAGACCCTAGATTGACAGGAGACTACTACGAGAACTCTACTACACTTTTTTATTTTCAAAGGGATGCAGTAGATTTCCCGATTCTAGAAAAGAAGTATACTGACAAAAAATTTTAAAAAGTCAATTGAAAACTAGACCCCATGTTGACCAGTAGACTTCTCAACGAAATCTACTATCGTGAAATAGATCTGTAAATAAAAGAAAACTAAATAGAGGCGATTTTTACCTTCTTCAACCGCCCAAAACTTCAATTCCAACCGCCAACAAAGAAACTCAGCCGTTGCGAATGCAAGAAACACCGAAAAGTGACAAGATCCAAGAGATCGAAAATTTTAAAACTAAATTAGAGAGTTTTTGGGATGAAAATAGAGAGGATTGAGAGGGATATAAAGTTTGTGAAACAATTAATGAGCTATAGAAGGTTAATTTTAGGTGGTTGAAGCATTTACAACTTCAAAATTGGTTGTCCATGGTGGTTTGAAGAATTGATGATGATGGCATTTTGGTAAATACAAAGTAGAAGAAAGGTTGCTTAAGTCATTTGACATCCCCCAAAATAATTAGTAGACTTCTCGGAAAAGTCTGCTTCGCTAATAATAGTTATATATGAGTGATAGGTCAAATCTTATCCCTATTTATAACTGCAAGTGCACAGTATCGAACGATGTAATATCTAGGGTATCGAATCCACAAAGACTCAAGTTTCACACGATAGATTATGAGTAATCGAATTAAGCTAAGTGAAACAGATTGTAAGCAGTAAAAGAAATGTAAACTAAAGTGGAGTGTAAGCAATTAACGAAGGCATCAGGTTTCAGGAAGTTCTCAAGAAATCAGATAACAAATCAACAAGAATTCAATCTATTGTCGTTCTTGAACTAGAATCACAAAAGTATAACTAACCAGCTTTCGCTGCGATAATCGTCTATGTCTAACAACCTAGTAAGCCAACTTTCGTTGTGAATCCTAGAGTTCTAAACATGCATTAATTCCAAGTTCGTTTGTTGACAATTTCTCTAAACAAATTTCTTTGCGAGAAGACAAATTGCTCACCTAGGTTTATTTCTAGTTAATCAACCAACTGTCGTTGCGAGAATCAAGCTAATATCAATAATCTAAATAGTCAGTTCAGATTAAACATTATGAACAACTTAGATGAAGAACTAGATGATGAATCCTAATTAATCAATTATTCTAACATTCCTTGAAATCCCTAATAAGAATCTCTAAACCTAACAAGAGATCTACTCAGACATGGCAATCATAACAAAAGACATAGTCAAAGTAGATATCATATAAAATCCAAAAGAATAAGAACATGGGTTCGAAATCTCTTCTCTCTCGAGTACAAGACCACCCCCAAATCTCCTAATCTCTGATAAAGTAAAGCTTCGCCTAACAAGTGGCTGAAAAACCTAATTTAAAGTCTAAAAACGATTTGGGATTCTTTGTAATTATGAGAAAATTCTGGGCCAAATAGCGATTCTTCAAAATTTTCATTAAACGACGAAAGTCTCCTGGTCACAATCTGAATCGACCGACACCAAGACTGTGTCGATTGACACAAACCTCAGATCATCATACCAACTTCTCTGCTTTTGCATGAATGCTCCAAATAGCTCTAGAATGTGCCATAATGTCCAAATATGCTCCAAACCTGTAAACACCTGAAAAGATTCGAAAGACTCTATAAAAGACTCGATTATGTACATATGTCATGGCTCAAAACACCTAAAAACCATGATATATCAATGAGGTCAATATTGGAAATAAATGGCAAAAATAAAAGGGCCTAATGTTGTGGTCTACTTTTGAATTTGACCAAGATTTGTGGTCTATTTTTGAAATTATCCCTTTGTTTTTTTGTTGTTGTATGTTGAAAAATGTTTTTTTTTTACAAGATTAGGTTTAGATAGGTGGAGACAAATTGGAGGGAAATTGGAGGGAAATTTTGCCAACTATTTTAACAACTGAAAATTTGTAGGGAATCTCTCGTATCAAACTTCATATGCAATCTGAGATAAAACTTCTGAATCGAGTGAGAATTTGAAATTTCAATTCAAATACGTTTCAGACTTCTCTGAGAAATCTGATCAACCCAAAATTCAGATTTCGTTGGGAAGTCTGAGAAACCCTAAATCTATATTTATCACTTATAGGTAAAAATATTAAAACAAAACATTTAGGAAACATAAATTCATTAAATATATGCACATTATAACACATATGTGCAAATTAAAATTTTCAAATGTGAATTTGGTAAACCATGATTCTAACCCTAAAGATATATGTAAATTATATGTAAATGTTCCATTACAAAGCATTTTTTTAGGTCTGGAACCTACTCTACCTTACATTTTTTTTTTATAATTTGATTCAATTTTACGAAATTTAATTTATATACTTCACAACCGTCTATATTTAATATTTGTATATTTTTAACAAAATAATTTTTTTACAATTTTAAAATTTAAATTTACTAAATTAATATGAAGTTTGAAGTTTTTGGGGGTAAAGACATACTTTAACTAACATTATTTATTTTGACTCAAATTTACGAAATTTAATTTGTATAATACTAAAATGTCTATATTTAATTTCTGTATATAAAAGTTCAACAAAATATATTTGTTTATAACTTTAAAATTTAAATTTACTAATTTATTTTGTATCAGACTTTCTGTAGAAATCTGATAAAAGAAATTCTTTTAAAGTTCTATTAGAGTCTAACACATCAGATCTTTATAGAAATTTGACACAGCGTGAATATTATAATTTTAATTGCGGTTTCTATTTTCTTGTTTGGTTATAAGGGGTAACTGTAATTTTCTTAGCTTGAATAAGCAGTTTTACATTTCTTTCCATTTGAGGGATGGTTTGATCTTTAGATTTAATTTGTGGGGCGTTTTAACAATTCTCCCTTAAAATATATGTTTTGCGGCTTAGTTAAAAATACAATTTTTTAGTTTTGACAAATAAAACAATTTTGGCGAAAAATATCATTTTGTGAAAATACTATTTTAATGATAATATAAGATATTATTTAATAAACATAATTAATTTGCTTTTTTTTTTATAATGAAATGTATTTTAGTCTTTCGGATTTTAAGATGCAAATTTTAAATTCAAACTCTATTTTTATCATCTCAAATATCTAAATGTTTTAAATATTATTGATTTAACATCCAAATGCAGCATTTGCTCATGCAGATGTTCTCAAAAACGAACATGTGTCCTAAACAAACCCAAAATGCATGAAACTTAACAACTTTTACTCGTTTTCGACCTTCAGTTTTTATGTTCCTTTCGCATGATGACCAGTTACGTTCACGTTATTTAACGATGCAAGAACACATGCCTTTTGCATTATGCAAAGCAATGTGAACCCATACCCAATAAATACCAAAACAAGACCTCAAATGTTCCTTAGAAAATATATACACAGTCAAAATCCAAACACTTTATCATACAAAACTATTAACTACACATGAAGATCTTGGCATTGACACTCACTGTTTTAGTCATAGTTTCGACATCATTTCCGGCTCCAGTCAAAGCGGCAGACACTGATGTGGGAGCGGCATGTGACCCGAAGCAGCTTCAGCCTTACCTGGCCGCGATTACGGGAGGAGGACAACCCTCCGGTGACTGTTGTGCAAAGCTGAAAGAGCAACAGGCATGCCTGTGTGGTTTTGCTAAAAATCCTGCGTTTGCCCAATACATTAGCTCCCCGAACTCACGCAAAGTCCTAAGCGCTTGTGGCGTTTCTTATCCTAGTTGTTAAAACTCTAGAGATTTTATAAATAAATAACAAGTAAGGAAGACAAATAGCATTATATCAAACTGTTTGTATTAATGTAATCGTCGGTTAAATAAAGTTTATTTTCTTATTTATTTTTGTTTCTGGTCAACTGAAAACCAAATGCCAAAACAGTCCAAATGATCAATTTAATTTTAATTGTTCAAATTAGTAAAACGTGTAATTTCGAGAACAAATTAAAATGGCAAAGAAATGGTAGGATAGCAAAAACTATAACATGGTAGGATATCTGTATATATATATAGGACCAGCAATATCGTGTAACCGTCCATTTCTCTCTTAAAAGTTGCCACTGCAAAAAACCATCGTCAATTCTTCCGTGTAGGGCCGGTGACCAGCGTCAAGCCAGCTGTATTAGGGACATAAGTCTCACATCGGTAGTTGGAAGGGATTTCACTTAATATATAAGGGATATGCATGGGTCAATCCACTTATCACCAATTGGTTTTAGGTTGTAAGCCCATAGATCTTAACATGATATCAGAGCCCGATCCATGCAGTCCAACCCGATCCGACCCAAAGTTGGTCCAATCATCGACAAGCCAGGCCCAAAGTGGTGTCGTCGATCCAAGCCCGAGCATTCCGAGATTAATGGTCAAAGAACATTATCTCGAGTGGGCGTATTAGGGACATAAGTCCCACATCGATAGTTGGAAGGGATCTCACTTAATATATAAGGGATATGGGTCAATCCATTTATCACCAATTGGTTTTAGGTTGGAAGCCCATAGATCTTAACAGGCTGTGCCAATACTTATTATAGCCACATCTCTTTTGTTTACTTTTTTTCGATTTGGTGTTAAAGATCTGTTATGTCGGTGGACTTTGAGTCGGATCTTTTTTGCTAGCTTCCGGATAGTGTTTACGGGAGAGATAATGTTCTTTCTCTCCCTTTATTATTTTTTACTTTTACTTACCATCTTTGGCTTTTCTTTTTCGATCCCCTTTTTCGAAAATTAATCATCTATTTATAGGAGGAACACACCGTCGTGAGGTTGACTTATGCACCTCCCCATCTGTTGCTTCCTACTGCTTTGGATAAAGGCGCCCGGTCACAAGGCTTGCTTCCAATCTATGGGGCTCCATCTAACGCCCGTGCTTCGCGACCGAGCTAAGACGGTCCAAAGTTGGCAATCGTGAATAAAATTTTAAGGCGGTAAATATTAAAAAATCAGGGGTTATTTGGGTAAAATAAAGTTTTCTATGTGAAATTCAAGGCTGAACCGAGCTTGTGAGCTCATTCCGTGAATTTTAGACCGGTGTGGCGATTATCTGGACCGTGTGGGTCTTTCAGACCGATTTGGTCGGATTCAGACAAGGTTGGTCTGGATTTGGATATGACAGTCGTATCATTCAGCTTCATCTCAGAATGCGGACTGATCGCGCTAGTTTTGACGGGAGCGGTTATTGGCCAAAACTCAACTGAATTGCTAAAAGAAAATAGCAGGAACGGTTTTCTTATCTCACTCGCATGACTAAAGGGTTAGAGCACAGAGAATCAGTCCGGATTGGCTTGGCCAATCAAAATGACGCGGGGCAAAATATGGGACAGTTTATGGACCGTTGGCTGGACGAAAACCGCCCATAGTCGCACACAAGAATACATACCGTATTTTTTTTGATAATCTCGTCATCGTCGAGCTGCTTTGTGCGTATTGAAAATATCTCTAACTATCCCCACATGAAATTATTTTGAAGGATAATATCCATCAAGGTTAGTTTGATAATTAGTACTGATGTTGTGGTAGCGTTGTGTTCGGAGACATTTGTGCAGATAAAGAAATAGTTCGATGAAATGGACATATTGTGAAATATCATCGTGTGGACACTGTAATTTCATTAAATGGCGAGATCGGGATACAAGAAATAACGAGATCAGGATGATAAAATAATTACAAGATTAGACAGAAAGCTCGAGAATCATTATGGTTTCTCTCTCTATCTCTCTCAAATTCAATACCATCATCAATGCAAAGGTCTTGGTATTTATAATGAGAACTCTCCCCTTTTTTTGGGAATCATAGGTCGGCTACTGGATGTCTCATGTCACTCGACTCATATAGCTTAAGGAAGACTCCATCACGTCATCTCCTTGAATCGTGGTTGGTGTCGGTCGGTAGTAGGCCACCATGGCAGTGTTCTAAAACGCGGGCGAGTTGCCGCTTAATCGGCCGGAAAAGCGTTAGGCGAAGGGTCTCCGCGTCGATTTTAGCCTGATCGGCTCAACTAATCGGTCAACGAGAATTTGATTTCGGCGGCCGCGTTATTACCGTAGTCAACGCGCTATTGTATTCAATACGCCTGGAAAAACAAAATCGGTCCAAAACATACTCAGATTGTTTAGTTGTTGGGCCAACAAATTTTGAACAAAAAATTCCAAAAATGAAACAGATCTAGATCGCACCTGCAACAACGTAATCATGTCTTCTTCGCCTCATCCTTAGCTGGAGCAGACGATGGCACAGACGATGGCGCAGCCGTGTTTTCCGGTGAAAAGAAAGGTTGATGATATCGCTGAAGAAATCACCAGAGAGAGCAGCACGGCGAATGGGTGAAGGAGACAGAAGTCTAGGGTTTCGGCTCCCAGATTTGGCTGTAGATCTGCCGGAAAATGAACGGAGAAGCGATGATAAGGCTTTTTTGAGACGCCATGAGTGTCTGCCCGAGAGAGAAAATATTAGGGTAACAACAGATCTTGAATCTAAAAGATCGAGTTATTGAGAAAATTTCTAGTTATAGGGCTTTTTAATTATGCTTAATTGGGCCTACATCAATGAAAAAGTCTAAACGACAAAGAAGGGATCCAAATCGGGAGTTTTTAATTAATAAATATATAAACATTTTTATTTTTTTGCATGCTATAGATATAATTTGGGCATATAGATAATTTGAATCTATGTACAACAACTTAATAACTTGTAGCTTACATAAAATGATTTAATTAGGGGTACTTCATATAAAATGTATAAAAGTTTTGCTATTATATCAAAAATGTTTAAAAAATTCCGCCCCGCATACTCTCCGATTAAATTATGAGTTTTCGATAACTCGTTAAGCCCGGACCGACCGCGCGTATAGCACCTAGCGCGTTTCCGAACAAAAGGTAAGCCTAAGCATTTCGGATAGGGTATACCGACCCAACATGTTTGGATAGTGAATTTGTTTTAGCGGGTAGTGGTAAAGGTCGGGTAATTACCCAAAATACCTGAAATATACATTGAGTAGTTAAAATTTTTAACTTTTTATGAAATTTTATAAATATAAATGAGATTTTATAATAATTCGAATATTTAATTAAAATTTTAATAATTATATTGATAGATATACAAGTTTAATTTTTTGGTTATTATTGTTATTTATTAGATTAATTGATTATGAATTTCTAAAAAATAGTTTAACTATTCGATCCGATCGTTACCCGACCACCCTTATTTGTCACTACTGAACCTTTTTTTAAGAGTACACTTTGGATAATGGTTTTTAATATCTGAAATACTCTTACCCGATCTTTATCCACCACGACCCGATCCATACCCGCAAACACTCATTCCTAATGTTAGGTATGTACGTGTCATTCTCTCTGAGCTTCCGGTATTGGTACGATCAAGGGGCTTTCAGGCTTAACTTGCTAATAGGCTGAAGTGGGCTTTTCAATTCCTCTCGGCCGAATTATGAGTGTGAAGGAATTTCTAGCAATTCCTAATCCAATTAGGCAATCCTAGTCTGAATTCCGAGCCTAGGATCTAAGGTTCATATAATTGAATCTATGGGATCTCAGATTTACCTGGTGATTTGCAGCGGAAGTTTTAGCAGATAATCGAGATCACGAAGCACCTCAAACGTTGTGCCTCTACTGGTATCCACACGCACACAAACTGGACATGAGGGATGCTAGTGCCTATAGAGATCCAATCTCTTCAGAGGTTTCTATTCAAGTTCTGGTGGCTGTGAATTAGGTTAGAAATCAGTTTAGGTCGACCATATATCTTATATATGTCGACTTAAACCATAACGGAATTAACCAACGATTAAACCAAATTAATCTGATTAATCCGCGAGTTGCATCGATCGATGCACTATCTGCATCGATCGACACTGCCCCAGAATATTGATATCGAATGCATATCAAATATGCATTCACTGGATCATTATATTAATGATCAACCTCGTCTTTAACGTCCAGTTTGCTTAGGTGTGTGACCCTGTAGGATCATATAACACTAGCAATGAGTTCTCAACTCATTGATCATAAGTGGCTTCTAGCAAAACATTATGACTACCTAGTGTTATGTGATTGTCTCATCTCGACTATACGACTTTCACTTAGAGCAAGTACAATAGATTTCAGGACATTCCCAACAATCTCCCACTTGTACTGGAATCATCTATTCCTTTAATCCCTTCGTCACTATATCTCGATCTAGCATAAGGCAAGAACCGTGTCATCCTTATTGAGCCAAGATCATGTTCATCGAACTCCGATTTATACTGACTAGACAAACGACTGACAATCACCTCGTTTGAGTGTGGCCACACATTTCTCAGTATCAAATCTTCGATGGGCCCTGGGATATTTATCTCCTGTTATATAGGAGGGACAAATCCCATCTTGTTCCATCCCTGTTTCTTCACACACTTCATGATACGCCCAATCAATGCCTTTATAGTCACCAGTTACGGCTGACGTTTGACAAAGTTAAAGCGGACCAATTCACATGTAAGAAAACATGATGAACTCAGGTCTAAGGACTATACTCTATAGTCGTAATGAAAACTCTCATGACACTTATATAACTATCCCGTAGAGTTCTCATATGTGGGTCATGTCCGATCTTGTGTTCTCCAACACATATCTATGTGATTGACTTTAATACTCTTATTAATGACTCCATGAAACTTAGTCATCAGTCACCTCACATACTAGTCTCACGCAGTTGTTAATGTCCCATTTTAACAACCTTGACCAGAGACCAATCATAATTTATGTCATTTATTATCTATAGGGTTTCATGATCAAGTCACATACTTGATGACCTATAAAATGTCATAAATTACTTTGGGACTATTATTTAATAACCATTATTAAATAATACAGATGTCAGATTTCAATAACATAATCAAATTATGTTTATACGAACATCATATCATAACTAAAATTAATAACAGTGACTCCCACTAAAATTAAGATCACATCTTAAGACATCTAATGCCTTTAGCAGTAGCCTGACCCTCATTCGCCCTTGCTCAGTGTGTGTCGAAAGACACTGCGTCTTGCTAAGAGTAATACCAAGAGTCATTTGCACGAAGCCCTTCTTGGAATCCTGCATATTGGACCTGTGCAAGGCCTTATCACTATAAGTATCTTGACACAATCCAATTAGCTTATCCAATCTATCTCTATAGATTCTTATTCCAAGAATATATACGGTTTCTCCCATAATTTTATCGAAAAACAACTTTCGAATCAAGTCTTAACAGACTGAAACAGTGGAACTTCATTTACGAGAAGTAGTATGTTATCAACATACAATACTAGAAATACAACTGCGCTCCCTGATAGGTGTATAGTTTTATCCCTATTCTACTGCAAGTGCACAGTTAATGCAATCGTAGTATATAAGGTATCGAATCCCACAAGGACTCTCAGTCACACAATAGATTATTAGTAGTTCAGATTAAATTAAGCGAAGCAGATGTGAAAACAGTAAACGAAATAGCAGAGTAAATCAAGTGAGTTGGTAAGCAAGAAGGCGAAGCGTTAGGTTTCAGAAGTTCTCAGGAAATCAGGAACGCAAGCAATCGATCTATCTAGATCTAATCAATAACTGTTCTAGAACTCAAACACTGATATAGAATTAACCAAATTCCTTTGCAATAATTCTCTAAGTCTAAGTGCAGCAAACCAAACTTTCGTTTGCGAGAACTAACAGATTAAACCAGCGTTATTCCCAAGTTTGATATGTTCACAATTATCCTAAACCAAACTTTCGTTTGCGCAAAGTTTAATTGCTTATCTAGGTTCTTTCCAGTTAAATTAACCAACTTCCGCTGAATTAATCAACCTAACATCATAACTCTGATTAGCTACTTCAGATTTAGCATTAAGAACAACTTAGATAAAGAACTAGCAGATATGAATCTCTACAGATTAATTAAACTATAATTCTCTGAAATCCCTAATGAGAATCCTTCAACCTAACAGGTGATCTACTCAGACATATTCATCGAGACAGAAGATATCATAAGTAGAAAACCAAATATCATATAATCAAATAAGAACTGGGGTTCAAAATCAAGTCTCTTTCGAGATCGGGATCAGCCCCTCAACTCTCTCTGAGTAAAACTTAACGTAAGAAAAGCTTAGCCTAACAAGTGGCTGTAAAACCTAATTATAATCCTAAAACACGTTTTGGGGCTTCTTTGTAAATACCAGGAACTTCTGGGCAAAATTGCAATTTCATCATTCTTCATTAAACCGTCGTTTGGCCCATCTCGCTGGTGCAACGATCGATGCCATAAGTGTGACGATCGTTGCAGCTCGGAAATATCAACAGTGAACTCTATCTCTCGGCCAAATACTCCAATTAGCTCCAGAAAGTGCCAAAATCACCAAATATGCTCCAAATGTGCTTGTACCTAATAAACACCTGAAAAGACTCTAAAGCATAGTAAAAGACTCGATAAATAACACATATACCATGGTTAAAATCCCTAAAATCCATGGTATATCAACTCCCCCACACTTAGCTCTTGCTTGTCCTCAAGCAAGACAAAGAACTAAATGTAGTCAAGAGGTTTGAAAACTCTTTAGAAACTCTTTTCATCCTAGAAGCTACAATACTCAGATTCCCCTTAGTAAACCACTGAAAGAATCAATCACAGGATATCAAGACCAACATGTACTTCCCCCACACTTAGCAACTGTCCTAAGTAAACTCCACAATCACATTCAAGCATTCAAATTCTCCCTACTGACTTCTGCAAGTATTTAAGTGCGGTCTCACCTAAGGAGTATCGTGAAGGATTCAGTTTAGTGTTAATCCTGATTCAATTCTTCAGATTAAACTCCTAAACATGCCAGATCTAGGTTCTCTTGCTAGAATCATAAAAGATCTCACCTGTTACCTTGTTATGCAGCGGAATTAAGAGGCACGGGTCAGAGATCAGCAGAACCACCAAGTGATAGCTCCTCCAAAGGCTCACACACGCACACAGCAGGAAATTGGCTGCTAGACCGAAAGGAGAGAGGCGCAGAGAGAGGCTGAGGGAGGCGCAGGAATGGCTGAGAAAAAGAAGCTAGGGCAAGTTTTATTAATTAAAACCCTTGTCCAGTTCCTATGGGCTTTTGGGCCCAATTCTCAGTCTGATTAAATCTCTTAGATTTAATCAGGCCCTTTAGTCTCTCTAAGTACAGTAAATGCCTAGCACTTTTACCGTACTTCTGCTAAACCGTTCCTTCATGGTTTCCTGTTAGCTTAGGCGTGTGACCCATATGGGATCATATAATAAAGGCAATAAGTCCAAGACTTATAGATCATGAGCGGACTCTAGCAAGCCATCATGACCCCCAGTATTATATGACTTATGTCTGATCATTGACATACTCTTACTTTCTAGAGACAGTACAGAGATTACTGGACATAATTCCAACAATCTCCCACTTGTACTGGAATCTCTGTATTCATATTCCTTTTGTCTCAATATCTCGATTAGACATAAGGCAAGATTAGTGTCATCCTTATAAAGCCTAATCTTGTTCATCGGACTCTGATTTGATACTGACAATCCAAACGACTCGGGAAAGTCCGTTTGAGCATGGCCATGCATTTTCCAGTATTCAAATCTCCGATTGGCCTAGAGATATTCACTCCATTTATATTGGAGGGACAAATCCCGTCTTGTTCCATCACTGTAAACCACTCATTTCATAATACACCCAAACAGGGTCCTTATAACTATCGCTTAACGACAGCATTAGACAATGATCAAAGTGCATTAGTTCATGTGCAGTCACATGCATGCGAACTCAGGTCTAAGGACTATACTCTATAGTCGTAGTAAGAATCTCTTATGACACATATATAAATATCCTGAAGAGTTCTTATAAGCGGGTCTTGTCCGGTCGTATGTACCCTACATACACCTATGTACTGACTTTGATGCCGCGCATCTATGACACACTGAGACTTTGTCATAAGTCACATACCAATCTAGTCTCACGCGGTTGTTGGTGTTCCAATTTCAACAACCTTCGACTAGGGACAGGATGATATAAGCCATCTATCAAATATAGGGTCTCATGATCAAGCTAAATGACTTTGATGACTCAAGATCAAGTCATTTACTTCGATGACCTATAAAATGGTTCATATCATTTTGGAACGATTATTTCATCACAGTTAAAATAATCTTGAAATAATAATTTCATTAAACATAAAAATGTTTTACAAGAACATATCAAATAACTAAATTAAGCCCTCAAACTCCCACTCAAATTTAGATTACATTTCAATGTCTCTAATCCCTACAGCTTCAGTCAGGAACTCAAGCTTAGGTCTTGGGAGTGGCTTTGTCAATGGATCAGCGACGTTATCATCTGTCTGAACTCGGCTGATCTTGACTTCCTTTCTATTTATGATATCACGTATCAAGTGAAATCTTCTTAGCACATGCTTGGATTTCTGGTGTGATCTTGGTTCCTTTGCCTGAGCTATAGCACCATTGTTATCACAAAACAGTGCCAGAGGCTCAGCCGCATTTGGTATCACACCTAGTTCAATAATGAACTTTCGTATCCAAACAGCTTCCTTCGCTGCTTCTGAGGCGGCGATATATTCAGCTTCTGTAGTGGAATCAGCAACGGTGTCTTGCTTGGAGCTTCTCCAACTGATTGCACCGCCATTCAGACAAAAGATATAACCGGACTGTGACCGGAAATCATCTTGGTCTGTCTGGAAACTTGCGTCCGTAAATCCACTGACTTCAAGCACATTACTTCCGCCGTACACCAAGAACTTATCCTTAGTATGTCTTAGATACTTCAGGATATTCTTGACGGCAATCCAGTGGTTTTCACCTGGATTTGACTGGTACCTACTCGTCATGCTCAATGCATAAGCAACATCAGGACGAGTACAGATCATGGCATACATGATAGATCCTATTGCAGATGCATAAGGAATATTCTTCATGCGCTCAAGCTCAGCAGCCGACGTAGGGCTCTGCTTCTTGCTTAGCGTTGTGCCATGTACCATTGGCGTGAAGCCCTTCTTGGAATCTGCCATGCTGAATCTATGCAGGACTTTGTCAATGTATGAATCTTGACACAAGCCTATCAGCCTTTTAGATCTATCCCGATAGATCCGGATTCCAAGAACGTATGCGGCTTCACCCATGTCTTTCATGGAAAAACAACTTCCAAGCCAGTCCTTTACGGACTTCAGCATTGGAACGTCGTTTCCGAGAAGCAGTATGTCATCGACATACAGAATAAGAAATACTATCTTGCTCCCACTAGTTTTCTTATACACGCATTGTTCTTCTTCGTTTTTGATGAAGTCAAATTGCTTGATCGCTTCATCAAAACGAAGATTCCAGCTCCTCGATGCTTGCTTCAATCCATAAATGGATTTATGAAGCTTGCATACTTTCCCAGCATTCTTTGGATCTATGTAACCGTCAGGTTGTGTCATATACACATCCTCTTCCAGAATTCCATTCAGGAAGGCGGTTTTCACGTCCATCTGCCAAATTTCATAATCATGAAAAGCTGCAGTTGCTAGTAGAATCCGAATAGATTTAATCATTGCCACTGGGGAATAGGTTTCATCATAATCCACACCGTGAACTTGTCTGAAACCTTTTGCCACCAACCTGGCTTTATAAATCTGGACATTTCCATCCACGTCAATCTTCTTCTTGAAGATCCATTTGCACTCGATGGCTTTTACACCAGCGGGTAAGTCAACCAACGAAAACACTTGGTTGACCGACATGGAGTCCATTTCGGAATCAGTGGCTTTACGCCACTTAGAGGAATCTGGGCCCATCATGGCTTGATTGAAGTTCGATGGTTCATCACCATCAATGATCAGAAGATCATGACAGTTAGTCACGAGGAATCCTTGATATCTCTCGGGTTCGTGACGGATCCTCCCGGATCTTCGAACTTCAGGTACTGCAGGTTCAGGCTCTACAATTTCTTGTAGGTCCTCCTGCTGATCTTCCTCATTAGGTTGAGCAGTATCCTGTTCATCTTGAATTTCTTCAAGCAGTACCTTACTCCCACTGTCTTTCTTAGAGAGAAACTCCCTCTCAAGAAAGTTACAATCCCGGGCAACAAAAATCTTGTTCTCGGAACGCAGGTAGAAGTAATAAGCCTTGGTTTCCTTCGGATAACCAATGAAGTAGCATTTATCAGACTTTGGTGTAAGCTTGTCAGAGATCAATCTCTTGACATAGGCTTCACAACCCCAAATTCTTAGATAAGACAGCACTGGAGCTACTCCAGTCCATAATTCATATGGTGTCTTTGCTACTGCTTTTGATGGCGCTCTATTTAGAGTGAACACTGCTGTTAGCAGAGCATATCCCCAAAGGGATATTGGAAGGTCTGTGTGACTCATCATAGATCGAACCATATCCAATAAGGTCCGATTTCTCCTCTCAGACACACCATTCCATTGTGGTGTTCCAGGAGGAGTGAGTTGGGATACGATCCCACACTCTCTCAGATGATCACTGAATTCTTGGCTTAAGTATTCTCCTCCTCGGTCGGACCGAAGAGCCTTAATGCTTTTGCCAAGTTGGTTCTGTACTTCATTTTGGAATTCTCTGAATTTCTCAAACGATTCAGACTTATGTTTCATCAAATAAACATATCCATACCTACTGAAATCATCAGTGAAGGTAATGAAGTACTGATAGTTTCCTCTTGCATTTGTGGACATTGGGCCACACACATCAGTGTGTATCAGGCCCAATAAGTCACTGGCCCTCTCGTTAGGTTTATTAAAGGGGGCCCGGGTCATTTTGCCCATCATGCATGATTCGCATTTCTCACATGACTCAAAGTCAAATGAGCCAAGAAGTCCATTCGAATGGAGCCTCTTGATGCGTTTCTCGCTGATGTGCCCTAAACGACAATGCCATAGAAACGTTCGGTTCTCCTCATTAGGTTTGAACCGTTTGGTATCAATGTTATAAATTGGCGCGGATTGATCAAGTATGTAAAGCCCATTCGTAAGAGGGGCACAACCATAGAACAAATTGTTGCGATTGAAGGAACATAATTTATTCTTAACTGAAAAATCATAACCTTCCAAATCCAACAAAGAAATTGAAATAATATTTCTGCTTATCGCAGGTACAAAATAACAATTATTGAGTTCTAAAACCAATCCCGAAGGTAAAGACAACAAGTATGTGCCTACAGCTAGTGCAGGAACTTTCGCTCCATTCCCAACTCGTAGCTCCACTTGTCCTTGCTTCAGCCTCCTACTGTTGCTGAGTGCCTGCATATTTGTACAAATATGAGCCCCACAACCAGTATCCATAACCCATGAGGTATTATCAGAAGTAGTTGTATTAACTTCTATAACAAAAATACCTGATGAAGAAGTCTCGAGAGTCTTCTTCTTCAATTCCTTTAGACCTTCCAGGAATTTCTTACATTCTCTCCTCCAATGCCCTGGTTCTTTACAGAACCTGCAGATGTCAGTAGGCCCAGCCTTGGATTTGGGCTTGGGATTTGGCGTGTCCTTGTCCGAGACTTGAACAGCCTTAGCCTTTCCCTTGTCCTTGGCAGAGGATTTCTTAAAGCCCTTGCCCTTTTGCACCATAAGCACATTGGGGTCCTTGGCGGTTTTCCTCAAGTTGGGCTCTGCAGTCTTGAGCATTCCGTGAAGCTCAGGCAATGTCTTACTCAAGCCATGCATATTGAAGTTCAGGATAAACTGATCATAGCTTGCAGGTAATGACTGCAGAACGATGTCGCAGGCAAGTTCCTGGCTGATAGGGCAGTCGAGTTTCTGAAGATGATCGAGATAACCCATCATCTTCAAGACATGAGGACTCACTGCCGCATTTGCAGCCAACTTACAGTCTAAGAGGTTCTTAACTGTCTGGAACCTCTCAGTCCTTGCCTGCTCCTGAAAAAGCGATTTCAGGCTTGCCATTATCTCGATGGGCGACAACACACTCTCGAACTGCATTTGCAGCTCAGCAGTCATGGTCGCCAACATCAGGCAATAGACATCATTTTCATCTGACGAATGCTTTTCCCAAGCATTATGCAGAGTCCTGGCGGCATTGTTAGGAGGCCTCTCGGGGAGGGGATCACGAAGGACATAATCCTTCTTCTCCTGCTTGAGGACCAGCCTCAAGTTCCTTGACCACGTCAGGAAGTTCGTTCCAGTCATCTTCTCCTTTTCGAGAACAGACCGGATTGAGAATGTGTTTTGAGTGCTTGTAGTAGTCATAGCTGAAATATAAGATAAAAAGGTTATTAGTTAATATGTTCAATATGATTAATCTTGTATTATACTTATGATTAATCTCGCATTATATTCAATAACATCAGTTACCCTCAATAGAATATAATGATTCCAAGATCCACATATAACTAAGATCAAAGTGGGCCACTGGCCGTCACCCAACCTTAGCTTATATCGGTAAGCCCTATCTCGGCTAATTATATCCGTGATATAACTCTTGGTTGTGAATCTGGGCCCAAGGCCCAATCCACTCTGATGTCTCAAGGCCCGGGACTCCCGATGGCCTAGTCAAGAAAACCAGACTATACAGTCATGTAATCACTAATGTCTGGGACTCCCAATGACATATATGAATCACAAACCGTCTTACCCACGCAAAAGTAGACACCCTCACACTGTAAGGCCATGAGTACAATTAAATGGGCTTCGACAGCTGACATAGACTGTACAAGACATCCAACGCTTGATATTATTTGAGGTTTGTAGGTTTATCAAAATCTCATCCCAAAATAGAAGATTACTATTTCGGGAAACTTTCCTTTTTGGGAAACCTACTAATTTTGAAAACTTTCTAAAATTGGAAACTTCCTAAAAATGGAAACTTTCTAAAATTGGAAATTTCCTAAAATCCAAAACATGCAAATCTAGAAACTTCTATTCTAAGAAACTTTCTAATTTCAGATTTTGAAAAAGATTAATTTAAAATCGATTTGAAATTTTATTTAAATAAATTTTAAATTAAATCTGAAGAAAAGACTCAAATAACTGGCCCAATTGTTTTAACTTCTTGACCCGAGGCCCAAGAATTGGTCCATGTCCAAGACATAACCCAATTGCCCAATTAAATGACATAACCGGTCTGGTTCATTAAAATTGGTCTAACCAAAATTAATTACTACGATGACCACAATTGTCAACCGGTTATTTACTAAACCGGATTTTCTCAATTTATTTGGTCCAACCAAATCAAATTAGAAAACCACTGGTTTAGGCACTAAATCCAATTTTTCGACTTTGGATTTCTTATCCCGGTTTAACCAGAACTTAATAAATTTATTAAGTCTGTTTATTAAACCGTGACGATTAATTTTTAATCAGTTTTTAAAACCGAACCGAACCGATTGGTCACGAACCGATCACGGTCGTGACCTAGCTCCTTGATCACAATCGACCAGCCGCAAGCGTGCGATCCACGATCGGGACGGCCGAGCCTC
This sequence comes from Orychophragmus violaceus, assembly GCA_030180135.1. NCBI lineage: Eukaryota > Viridiplantae > Streptophyta > Magnoliopsida > Brassicales > Brassicaceae > Orychophragmus > Orychophragmus violaceus. Next base: position 38,596,151 of record CM058231.1, on the reverse strand, counting down.
ACGCGATCGGGACGCGAGCTGGACGGGACGGGACTGCGTGATCGGACGAGCTCGGGTCGGTGGCTTCACGCGATCGCCGAGCGATCGGGACAGCCCGGGTCGAGACTCGGCTCTCGGTCACGCGGGACAGGCAGGACGCGATGCAAGCATCGATCCATACCATCGATCCGCGATCAATGTATGCGATCGGCTCGATCATGCATCCCGCGATCGACTCGACCACGCGACTCGATCCATCGATCGGTCCGTGCGTCTATTCGATCCGGACGTGCGGTTCGACCACACTCCGACGCAACCAATTCAATATAGATTGGATCATGCGATTTCTTGTTTGTTTAGGTTTTAATTCTTTGTTTCTTAAGTGTTTTCTCTTATCAGTAGATTGATTCAAAACACTTCTTAAACAATCCTAAACATGATTCTAAACAAGAAAAACTAACAGAACCAATGGCTCTGATACCACTGAAGGATTCAGTTTAGTGTTAATCCTGATTCAATTCTTCAGATTAAACTCCTAAACATGCCAGATCTAGGTTCTCTTGCTAGAATCATAAAAGATCTCACCTGTTACCTTGTTATGCAGCGGAATTAAGAGGCACGGGTCAGAGATCAGCAGAACCACCAAGTGATAGCTCCTCCAAAGGCTCACACACGCACACAGCAGGAAATTGGCTGCTAGACCGAAAGGAGAGAGGCGCAGAGAGAGGCTGAGGGAGGCGCAGGAATGGCTGAGAAAAAGAAGCTAGGGCAAGTTTTATTAATTAAAACCCTTGTCCAGTTCCTATGGGCTTTTGGGCCCAATTCTCAGTCTGATTAAATCTCTTAGATTTAATCAGGCCCTTTAGTCTCTCTAAGTACAGTAAATGCCTAGCACTTTTACCGTACTTCTGCTAAACCGTTCCTTCATGGTTTCCTGTTAGCTTAGGCGTGTGACCCATATGGGATCATATAATAAAGGCAATAAGTCCAAGACTTATAGATCATGAGCGGACTCTAGCAAGCCATCATGACCCCCAGTATTATATGACTTATGTCTGATCATTGACATACTCTTACTTTCTAGAGACAGTACATAGATTACTGGACATAATTCCAACATATCGATCAAAGGGCACATAGATTCTTACCTTATCAGCTCTAGACCACCATACTATCTTTCTCTAGTCCCTTTCTTCTCTTTCCCTTCTTTAACAACTGATTTTTCCCCATTGGGTATCATTTTTTTTTTATCAGTGTTCTTCCCGTTATGGGGTGTACTTTGGACACATTCCATGGATCACATGAGAGAAAATAGTGTTTGCTACCATTCCCATGACCACTTTGGAGTTACTAACTCATCCTCAGTTTATTATTATTATTATTATTATTTTTTTTTTACTTTATAGAAGGGGAGAAGGGAACTAAATAGGATAGGTTGACAGGCTGTGTCAGAACTAACAAGGGAATCCGACACAAAGTATACCAAGCCCTTAGGTAAGAAATCTAAGTCAGTATTAAATTGAAGTCAGTAAAAGGATCCTCTGATACCTGAAGTGATGTGGGTGTTCCCAGTAGGTTGATCTGTGATGGAGTTTTCTAATAGTCAGAGATAGATCCTGCAACTTCATCCCAATGGTTACTTAAGTTCCTGCAAGTCTTGTAAATCTTCTCAGAAAATCATAGTTTCTTACTTAAACAATTTTGACTCAATAAAACAAAATTTTTTTGAAAAACGGACTGACTCTTAAGAAAACAGAAAGATATAAGTTTGTAGCACCTCCCCCACACTTAACACACACTGTCCCCAGTAGTGTCCAGCGAAGGATCGGTAAAAAGAAAATAAAAAAAATTGAAAAGATGAAATTATGTCTGTCGGGTTACCTCTGTCGCTCAAGCACCGATCGTTGCACTAAGTGCATCGACCGTTACTTGGCGATTTTTCGTTGAGTGTCGATCGTTGCTCAAAGCAGCAACGATCGTTGCAATGCGCATATCGGATCAGACAGCTAGTTAGCAGGTTAGTCCGTCGGTTTATGTCAATTTTTAAAAACCTGCAAGCTGAAAACACTAGAAACATAGTAAAATCGAAGCAAAAGATGTACCAAATAAAGTACAAATTATCCAAACATAGTAGAGTTCTAAAAATCAAAAGGAGAAAAGTGCAAAAGAAAAGAAAAAGTCAGAATACAGAACCGAAAGTCTGAATATGGAAACTACGCTCACTCGCTAACATCATCTATCCCACCATACAGTGCATCGTCATCGGCTGCCTCAGCTGCGGGATCAGTGGCATCCTCTGGAGATCGCTGTCGACGACGTCGGTCAGGTACGGGCTGATGGATCTGTGGTGGCCTCCTGCAGCTGCAAGTACGCACGAAGTTCCAAAGAACTCGAAACATACCATCTGATCTCTCTCTCCACTCTGCCTTAGAGTATGCACCGTAAGCCATTGCAGGCTCTGGAAAAGGACCCACATCGTTGACTGGGGGAGGCGCTGGCGCAGGAGTAGGGGCAGCAGAAGTCGAAGCTCGTGAGGAAGGCTCTCCCAGCGGATGAGCCATAGTCGGAATCCCACGCTGCGCAGACTCAGGAGGCTGAAATCTCAGTGCCTCTAATGTGTCAATCTGTGTCCATCTGGCAGCAGGAAGCTCTATACCAGTCCTCCCAGTGGTCGGATCAGTGTAAACCCAAATGCGCCCCTCCTTGAGCCAAGTAGCGCTCTGCAAATGGCTGAGATCCAGGAACTCCCGAGCTGTATCACGCTCTGTGCCATGAAGAGGAATCCCACAATACTCAAAAATGGGAGTAAGTAAACTCCCTACCGTCTCAGTACCAGCTCCATCAAACGGCTTCAGCTGCAGATCAACTAAATGCTGTGCGAAAATAGCTCCCAAGTTGAGACCCGCAGTAGGATCTCTCACGCTAGAACCTCTAAACTGATCTCTCAGCCCCATAAACAGCAACTCCATCTCAAGTTTGCGCATCTTGTTGGCCTCAAACTTGCAAAGCAAGCTCCAGCACAAGATACGCGAGACATATCGCAGCACCGGATGTCTCATCTGCACTACTGGTGTGGTCCTGGAGTTGTATCGACCGCTGCCAATACTCTCCCAGAATGTGCGAGCCTCAACCGGATCCCACTCGAGTGGCATGGCGATGCGCCTCGGCTCAGTACTGAACACGTAGATCCTGCAGAGATCAAGTAGAGGAATCCGATACCTGACTCCCCAACTCATGAAGGTGAATGCACCCACTGTAGAGCTCCTGTGGTCAGGATCCGAGTAAACCACTCTGCAAGTGGCCAATAGCTGCCTGACCAGCTCAGGATAAAGATCATAATGTCGCATCGGCATTGTCCCTAGACCAATGCCTCTGCATACAGCGAGTACCTGCTCATCAATCCCCAGAGTCTTGCAGGTGGAGTAGTCAGCGAACTTGGTCGGCTTGAAGATCATCCCACACCAACCGCTGTAGAGAAGCGAGTCATACTCGTCCTATTGACTGAGCAATGGCCGCTCTGTGAACTCAGCGGTCTTGAAGAAGCGTATAAGGTCCTCCGGCCACTGTCTAGTTGTCTGAATCGGTGTGGCGTCCGCTCTGGGCCAAGGTAAAGCAATTGGGGGCCCGTATCTGGCGTATGGTGCGGGTGGTTCTGACTCTCTGCTAAACCATTGAGGCGGTGGGGTGTAGTGTCGTGTTGCTGTGGAAGCTGTGGCTCGCTTCTTGCGGGGTTGCCTTTGAGACGCCATCTGCAAAAACAAAGTTCAAACATTTATAAGTCTCGGCAAAATTTCACCGTGAAATCGCTAAGCATCGACCGTTGCATCTAAGGCATCGATCGTTGCAAGGCGATTTCACTTTATCGAACATTTCCCAAAATCGCAAAGCAACGACCGTTGCTCGAGAGCAACGACCGTTGCAAGACGATTTTGCCGCAAACAAATCATCAAAATCAGTTCAAATCCAAGCCACATTGTCTCAAATCAGTTCAAAATCCTAACCCATCACCCTAAATCGATCTAATCATGCATACAACATCAATTTTCAGTTCAAAAATCAACAACCCTAAAACCCTAAAATCCAATTCGAAAATTTGAGAAATAGAAGTTCTTTACCTTGGATTCGTGAGATATGAGCTACAGACAAGGGTTTAGAGTGTGAAATAGGAAGTATAAGCAATTGAAACTAAGAAAAATGATGAGAATTTTTTATTTTGGGTGTGGAGCTTTCGGTTGTACGGATGATCGAAAATGAGAAAGAAAAGAGAAGAGAAAGGGTTTAAGGCACTTACCTGGTCGTGGGTGCAACGATCGTTGCTGTAGAGGCAACGATCGTTGCTGGTCAAGTAAAATTGAACCGGTTTAGCGCGTACCTTAATTTTGCAATTGAACCAATTGCAACGACCGTTGCTTAGAAGCGACGATCGTCACAATGCGATTACCCCTCTTCGTCAAATCTCCTTGCAACGACCGGTGCACAAGTGCATCGATCGTCACACATCTCCAGACTCGAGTTCTGCATTTGAAACTTAGCAAAAACAAAAACAAAAACGTGAAATCCTAAGAAAAACACCAAAAATAAGAAAGAAAAACAACTAAACCTATCAGTGGGTTGCCTCCCACTCAGCGCTTGTTTTAAGTCATTAGCTTGACTTTTGGAAATGAGGTCGCAATCATGGAGGTTTCAACAGAGACTTTGAGTGTCTCTGTGAATGCCTTATCATCCATGGTGGTGTGTAAGCAGTAGCAGCATGATGTCGTCCAAGGAACGTCGGGAGGAATGTAGGGTGAGATTGACACTTGGATGTTTTAACGCTCTTTCCTGCATTCAAAACAGTGGAGTCAGGAGGTTTAAACTTAGAGGATTTACGCTTTACCTTTGGCAAAGATTTGATGTTCGGAGCCTTTTTTTTATGAGTAGTTTCAGGCCTTGAAGCTGTTAGAATAGGCTCTTGTGGAACCACCATCTTCTTGTCAACCACCACTGTGCACTGAACCACATCTTTAGACTTAACGGGAGCTTTCGGGAATGGTAATGGAGGTTTGTAGGTTCTTTCCTTAGCAGGTCCTTCAGATATGAGCGAAACTGGTTCCTTTCGGGGTGCAACGATCGGTGCATGTGATGCAACGATCGATGCTGTCGTCTCAGCTCGGGTTTCAACTACAGTCTCGGGTTTATCCGCTTCTCGGTCCATTCCAGCCATCTCAGACTCAAATTTCTCGCCTTGGCTTGGTCCCGCTTCAATCTGAACTATCCAAGTCAAGAGATCCATGTCAATCTCTGTTGAGTCAGGTGCATGATAAGCTTCTAAGTTTTACCCTATTCTAAACTGCAAGTGAACAGCAATGTCAAAGTAGTATATAGGGCTATCGAATCCACAGGGACACTTGGTCTCAATAGAAACAGAAACGTAGAGATTAATACTAGAAATAAGCAGATGGTGAAGTAAATAAATTGCGAAGCAAGAAAGTAAACAGTAGCAGAGATTAACGGTTGTGAAGCAATAAACTAAAAGCGTCAAGCCTAAGGTATTCTCAGGAAATCAGACAAGCAGACAGTTCATTCAGCAAGGATCTAATTAAGCACAGTTCTAGAACTCAAAACACAGATATAGAATTAACCAAATTCCTTTGCGATAATTCTCTAAGTCTAAGTGCAGCAAACCAAACTTTCGTTTGCGAGAACTAACAGATTAAACTAGCATTAATCCCAAGTTTGATATGTTCACAATTATCCTAAACCAAACTTCCGTTTGCGCAAAGTTTAATTTCCCAATTTAATTAGTTCAGATTCCTAAACCCCACTTCCGTGACGTATTTAGCAACCTAAGATCTAGATTCTAATTGATCAGGTTAGAACTAGCTTTAAGCACAATTAAATTGAAGAACAGATATAGTTATGAATCCTTAACTGAATTTGAACAAGTCTAGCAAGTCATGAAATCCTATGTGAGAAACCCTAAACTCAACTATGGATCTACTCAGACATGATTAATGAAAACATAATCAAAGAAATAATAGATTGCATATAAGAAATTAAATAGATAAAGGGGTTCGAAATCTTCTCCAAAATAAGTGAATACAGGAAATAGATCAGCCCCAAAAGCTCTAGAAATCTCTTAGCTATAAGTATCAAAGCGTAGGTAAAATAAACACCAAAAACTAGTATATATAGGTATAATCTCGGATGGGGCTTCTGTGTAAATACTGGAACTATCTTGGGCTTCTTTGCAAATCTTCATATCTTCATTAAACCGACGTGTACGGCCCATCTCGCTAGTGTGTCGACCGATGCACAAGGTGTGTCGGTCGATGCATGATCAATAAATCGGACAGTGACTTAGGCTCTCGGCCAAAACGTCCCAAAAGTCCCAAAATGCTCCAAATATCTCCAGTTAGCTCCAAACTTGATTAAACCTGTAAAAGACTCTAAACGAATACAAAAGACACTAAAAACACAACTATATCATGGTCTAAACTGGGTAAAAACCATGATATATCAACTCCCCCACACTTAGCCTTTGCTTGCCCTCAAGCAAAACATAGAACTAAAACATGGTGAAGAGGTTTGAAAACTCTTCAGAAACTCATTTCATCCTAGAAGCTACAATACTCAGATTCCCCTTAGTAAACAACTGCAAAAATCAATCACAGGATATCAAGACCACAATGTACTTCCCCCACACTTAGCAACTGTCCTAGGTAAACTCCACAATCACATTCAAGCATTCAAATTCTCCCTACTGACTTCTGCAAGTATTTAAGTGCGGTCTCACCTAAGGAGTATCGATCAAAGGGCGCATGGATTCTTACCTAATCAGCTCTAGACCACCATACTATCTTTCTCTAGTCCCTTTCTTCTCTTTCCCTTCTTTAACAACTGATTTTTCCCCACTGGGTATCATTTTATTTTTTTTATCAGTGTTCTTCCCGTTATGGGGTGTACTTTGGACACATTCCATGGATCACATGAGAGATAATAGTGTTTGCTACTATTCCCATGACCACTTCGGAGTTACTAACTCATCCTCAGTTTATTATTATTATTATTATTATTATTATTTTTTACTTTATAGAAGTGGAGAAGGGAACTAAATAGGATAGGTTGACAGGCTGTGTCAGCACTAACAGGGAATCCGACACAGAGTATACCAAGCCCTTAGGTGAGAAATCTAAGTCAGTATTAAGGTTGAAGTCAGTAAAGGATCCTCTGATACCTGAAGTGATGTGGGTGTTCCCAGTAGGTTGATATGTGATGGGGTTTTCTAATAGTCAGAGATAGATCCTGCAACTTCATCCCAATGGTTACTTAAGTTCCTGCAAGTCTTGTAAATCTTCTCAGAAAATCATAGTTTCTTACTTAAACAATTTTGACTCAATAAAACAAAATTTTTTGAAAAAAACGGACTGACTCTTAAGAAAACAGAAAACAAAAGTCAGTAGCACCTCCCCCACACTTAAGACACACTGTCCCCAGTAGTGTCCAGCGAAGGATCGGTAAAAAGAAAATAAAAATTGAAAAGGTGAAATTATGTCTGTCGGGTTACCTCTGTCGCTGAGCATCGATCGTTGCACTGAGTGCATCGACCGTTACTTGGCGATTTTCGTGTATAGTCGATCGTTGCTCAGGACCGCAACGATCGCTGCAATGCGATTCCTTTCGTGTTGTGACGATCGACACAGAAGTGCGTCGATCGTTGCACTGCGATTTATCCGAGACCTGCAAACATAAACTCACCAGAAACAGAAAAAACAAACGTAAAATCCTAACAAAAACACCAAAAATTAAGTAGAAAAACACCAGTACCTAATGGTGGGTTGCCTCCCACCCAGCGCTTGTTTAAGGTCAATAGCTTGACCGGACGGATGGGAATTTTCAAGTACCAGGAGGTCTTGACAGAGACTTTTTCTGTCTCTGTTCAAGTCTCCTCATCCAAGGTGGTGAGTAGGCTGTTGCGGAATGCTCATGTCCAAGAAAAGATGGAGTGAAATGTGCTCCAGGATCTATAACCATGGTATGATCAGGCTGCTCAAAATCTGCGTCCCTTATGGTGAATGTCTGCCCATCAATCAGTGGCTTTCGCAGCTTATCCATCTCATAGTGCAGTGGTTCATCTCCCAGATGGAGGTCTATCAGGCTGTTCCTAACATCAATCAACGCTCCTGCTGTAGCCAAAAAGGGTCTCCCAAGCAATAATGCTTCATCCGGATCACAGTCATATCTCAGCACAAGAAAGTCCGTTGGAACTAAGTAGTTTCCAACTCTCACCGGAATGTCCATAAGGAGTCCTTCAGGAACTCGTATGGACTGATCAGCTAGGACAAGAGAAGTCCTAGTAGGAGTAAAATCCAGCATACCCAGCTTCTCTACCACAGAGTAAGGCATCAAACTTCCAGCAGCTCCTAAATCACACAGAGAACGCCTGAAGCTATCCTCAAAGATAGAACAGTCCAGCACAAAGACTCCAGGATCAGATAGCTTCTTCGGGACCTTAGTTAGCAGAACATCACTGATATGCTGAGGAACTATTATCACCCAGTCTTTCAGATCATCATCCAGGGGCAACATCTTGTTCAGGTACCTTTGCACACATGGATGATAAGGTGGATCATCAGAAGTTGGAATTTCTTCCAATTCTTCACCAATCCCTTCTAATTTCTTCAGCTCTTCAATCTCTTGCCTAATCACTTCAGACACTGAGGAGTGTTGTCTAAAGATCTGCTCGTAGATCTCCTGTTGAGTAATCTCAGAGGCTCCATTGAATAGGCGATCAAGCTCCAAATCAGCATTTATGCTATTATCATCCGACAGTTCTGTCCATTCACGCCCTGCAACGACCGACACTAAGGGTGTGTCGATCGTTGCTATCCCGACGGGTGTATCGATCGGCACAGATGTTGCATCGATCAACGCACTGCAGCAGATTTCACCCGAGAGTTTTTCACAAATATCCGAAAATTCCTGTTCTGTCACCAACTCAGCTGTACTTAGCTCAAATCTTTCACCTAGGTGAGATCCATCATTAATGCACACAGACCAGGCCTTAACATGAGTGTCTGCCACTCCTTTTCCCTTCAGTGAGCTGGACATCTGGTTTACCTGAGTGTCCAACTGCTTCATGTGAGTGCTCAGAGACTCAAATTTCCCATTGAGGTCTTCATAGACAGCGTCCAACTTCTTGTTGCAGTCCACAGAAATCTTGGTCTGACTCTCAATCAGTTGTTCCATCATAGCCTCCATTTTGCTCTCATGGGCCGTAGGCGTAGGAGGAGTCTGATAGGACGTAGATCCATAAGTTCTCTGAGTACCTTGTCCATAGGTCTTATGAAAACCACCAGTCTGTCCACCATTGGAGAATCTGTTCCCCTGTTGATTACCAAATATATTACCTTGGAAACCAGAACCTCCTATGAAATTCACATCTTCTTCCTGAGTTTCCTCCTCAGCCTGAATCACCTCTACATCTTGGGCAAAGTGGACAGATTTCTTACTAGTCAGGAGATTGTAGACTGTGTCCAATCTGGATCTTATATTAGCTATATCAGAATTCTCTACAGTTCCACCAGATTTCTTCCTCCTTTCATCCATTGTCTTGCAACTGTTGCTGCCAATCAGGTTCTCAATCAACTGCTTAGCTTGTGTAGGAGTCCTGGTGTTGAAATTAGCATTACTGGAATTATCCAGCGCAGTCTGATAAGGGAGATCTATGCCTCTGAAGAAAATACCAATCAGCTGTACTTCTGTGAATCCATGGTGTGGACAGTCACGCTGATACTGCTTAAATCTCATCCAGGCAGTCTTCAAGGGCTCCACAGCTCCTTGGGAGAAAGTGAGTATGTCCTGTCTGGACTGATCCGAGCGCGCATCATCATAAAAGTGACGCAAGAACTCACTCTTTAAGGCTGCCCAAGTAGTATACTGACCAGGTGCCAGTTGTCTCAGCCATGCACTAGCGTCTCCAGCAAGACTGTGCGGAAATAGCTTAAGGAACAGATAGTCTGGGCATACTCCTTCATACTTCATGCCAGTGACTATGTCTTCAAACTTGTCAATGTGATCCATAGGCTGCTCTGCTTGAAGACCATGAAAAGCAATCTGTCTCATCAGCTGGTAGTAGATGGTCTTTACCTCAAAATCATTCCTCTCAAAAGCAGGAAGCACTAGAGCTGCTCGGTTTGCATGAAACTCATCAGGTCTGTTGTAATCAGCTAGTGTCCTCTCATGAACCACCATCTCTCTACCTTGGGCCTGTCCTTGACCCTGGTTTTGGTTCAGCTCCTGTTGCTGTTGCTCAGGAGGATCAGGGATGACATTCCCTTCAGCATCAACCCGATGCCCAGCAGCATTGTACGGGTTGTCATCTTGGTCCCTCAGGGTACCTTCAGCATCTGGTATCAAGATCAGACGTTCTCGAACCATTCTCTCTCTTCTTTCTCTTCTGTTAGTCCTCTCTAGACGTCCAAGTTCCTCTAGTCCGAGATTAAGCAAGCTCGAGTTCGGATTACTTCGAGTTTTCTGCGTTGGCATAAACTGTCTGTAATCGTCCAGCAACGATCGATGCTATCAATGCAACGATCGATTCAATCTCAGAATCGCCTAGTGACGATCGACGCAAGGGATGCAACGATCGACGCAAGGCGAAATTCGTACCTGCGACAGAGAGAAATCAGAGAAAAAGTTAGCAAAATCAAAAAATAAAAACGAAAAAGAACAAAAACAAAAAGAAAAATTTCTAGTAGAAACCCTAAGTTCGGTCCTATCGAAGACTCTAAGAGTCCCCGGCAACGGCGCCAAAAACTTGATAAGCTTCTAAGTTTTACCCTATTCTAAACTGCAAGTGAACAGCAATGTCAAAGTAGTATATAGGGCTATCGAATCCACAGGGACACTTGGTCTCAATAGAAACAGAAACATAGAGATTAATACTAGAAATAAGCAGATGGTGAAGTATATAAATTGCGAAGCAAGAAAGTAAACAGTAGCAGAGATTAACGGTTGTGAAGCAATAAACTAAAAGCGTCAAGCCTAAGGTATTCTCAGGAAATCAGACAAGCAGACAGTTCATTCAGCAAGGATCTAATTAAGCACAGTTCTAGAACTCAAAACACAGATATAGAATTAACCAAATTCCTTTGCGATAATTCTCTAAGTCTAAGTGCAGCAAACCAAACTTTCGTTTGCGAGAACTAACAGATTAAACTAGCATTAATCCCAAGTTTGATATGTTCACAATTATCCTAAACCAAACTTCCGTTTGCGCAAAGTTTAATTGCCCAATTTAATTAGTTCAGATTCCTAAACCCCACTTCCGTGACGTATTTAGCAACCTAAGATCTAGATTCTAATTGATCAGGTTAGAACTAGCTTTAAGCACAATTAAATTGAAGAACAGATATAGTTATGAATCCTTAACTGAATTTGAACAAGTCTAGCAAGTCATGAAATCCTATGTGAGAAACCCTAAACTCAACTATGGATCTACTCAGACATGATTAATGAAAACATAATCAAAGAAATAATAGATTGCATATAAGAAATTAAATAGATAAAGGGGTTCAAAATCTTCTCCAAAATAAGTGAATACAGGAAATAGATCAGCCCCAAAAGCTCTAGAAATCTCTTAGCTATAAGTATCAAAGCGTAGGTAAAATAAACACCAAAAACTAGTATATATAGGTATAATCTCGGATGGGGCTTCTGTGTAAATACTGGAACTATCTTGGGCTTCTTTGCAAATCTTCATTTCTTCATTAAACCGACGTGTACGGCCCATCTCGCTAGTGTGTCGACCGATGCACAAGGTGTGTCGGTCGATGCATGATCAATAAATCGGACAGTGACTTAGGCTCTCGGCCAAAACGTCCCAAAAGTCCCAAAATGCTCCAAATATCTCCAATTAGCTCCAAACTTGATTAAACCTGTAAAAGACTCTAAACGAATACAAAAGACACTAAAAACACAACTATATCATGGGTCTAAACTGGGTAAAAACCATGATATATCAGTGCATCAAAGCTTTCAAACTCAGGTAATTCAACATCAAATCCCCCTCTGTCTTCCACAAATTCCACGACCTTAACTGCTAGACATGATCCATGATCCATCTGCGTGTCATCCTGAATGGGAATGTTGCTGGCATGAGCTTCTTGAGAATCCTTCCTTGGGGTAGAACTTGAAACTTGATCCATCTGTGTGTCCAGCTGCTTCATGCGAGTGTTCAAGGATTCAAATTTCATTCAAATTAGTGTACAAGTTCTCTAGCTTCGAGCTGAAAGAAGCTGTGTTTTGCTGTTGCATTTCAATTGATTGTTCTATCATCATCTCTAGTTTGCTCCTTTGTGTAGGAGGTGCCAGATAAGAAGTATAATTATGGTCTCTTGATCCTTGAGCATGCCTAGAACCTTGTCTCTGCTGATGTCCCAATGTATGTCCATAAGAGTCGGCTCTAGCCATATAGTGTACCTCTGCAAATTTATCAGTTTTTGCCTCTGCTCGGAACTGTCTCTCCCTAAGTAAGATGTCGTGGATGTCATCTATCTTATTCTGCATCTCAGCTACTTGCCCAACCAATACATGGTAATCTGGTAAGATGGGGTTTCCTTCCCCATCTATTTTCTGACCTTTTGCGTTGCATATGTGACCCTCTTGGTCTCGTAAAACGCCGTTTTCACCGCGAATCAAAATCACAGGCTCCATGGCGCGGAACCTATTGAACGTCTCAGATCTCAACATTGCTGTTCTCGCCTTGTGTCGATCGATGCAGGGTGGCAACGATCGATGCAGTGCGAATCCCTGCGAATCCAAAAATAAAAAACGTGAGTAAACAAGAAAATTAAAAAGAATGCCTAGTCTAAATCCTAATACTAAATCTATCGGTGAACTCAAAGAGTCTCCGGCAACGGCGCCAAAAACTTGATAGGTGTATAGTTTTATCCCTATTCTACTGCAAGTGCACAGTTAATGCAATCGTAGTATATAAGTTATCGAATCCCACAAGGACTCTCAGTCACACAATAGATTATTAGTAGTTCAGATTAAATTAAGCGAAGCAGATGTGAAAACAGTAAACGAAATAGCAGAGTAAATCAAGTGAGTTGGTAAGCAAGAAGGCGAAGCGTTAGGTTTCAGGAGTTCTCAGGAAATCAGGAACGCAAGCAATCGATCTATCTAGATCTAATCAATAACTGTTCTAGAACTCAAACACTGATATAGAATTAACCAAATTCCTTTGCAATAATTCTCTAAGTCTAAGTGCAGCAAACCAATTATCCTAAACCAAACTTTCATTTGCGCAAAGTTTAATTGCTTATCTAGGTTCTTTCCAGTTAAATTAACCAACTTCCGCTGAATTAATCAACCTAACATCATAACTCTGATTAGCTACTTCAGATTTAGCATTAAGAATAACTTAGATAAAGAACTAGCAGATATGAATCTCTACAGATTAATTAAACTATAATTCTCTGAAATCCCTAATGAGAATCCTTCAACCTAACAGGTGATCTACTCAGACATATTCATCGAGACAGAAGATATCATAAGTAGAAAACCAAATATCATATAATCAAATAAGAACTGGGGTTCAAAATCAAGTCTCTTTCGAGATCGGGATCAGCCCCTCAACTCTCTCTGAGTAAAACTAAACGTAAGAAAAGCTTAGCCTAACAAGTGGCTGTAAAACCTAATTATAATCCTAAAACACATTTTGGGGCTTCTTTGTAAATATCAGGAACTTCTGGGCAAAATTGCAATTTCATCATTCTTCATTAAACCGTCGTTTGGCCCATCTCGCTGGTGCAACGATCGATGCCATAAGTGTGACGATCGTTGCAGCTCGGAAATATCAACAGTGAACTCTATCTCTCGGCCAAATACTCCAATTAGCTCCAGAAAGTGCCAAAATCACCAAATATGCTCCAAATGTGCTTGTACCTAATAAACACCTGAAAAGACTCTAAAGCATAGTAAAAGACTCGATAAATAACACATATACCATGGTTAAAATCCCTAAAATCCATGGTATATCACTCCCACTAGTCTCTTGTAAACATATGGTTCCTCTTCGTTCCTGACGAAGTCAAACCTTTGACTGCTTCATCAAAACGAAGATTCCAACTCCGAGATGCTTGCTTCAATCCATAAATGGTTTGATGAAGCTTGCATATCTTCCTAGCTTCATTAGGATCAATGAAAAACTTCAGGTTGTGTTATGTACACATCCTTTTTCCAGAATTCCATTAAGGAAAACTGGTTTCTTCACAGTTGATACCATGAATTTACTTGAAACCTTTTGCCACCAACCTTGCTTTGTACATCTGAATATAACCATCCATGTCAACTTTTCTTCTTGAAAATCCATTTACTCACAATGGTTTCTACACCATCGGGTAAATCAGCCCAAGTCATACTTGGTTCTGTGACATGGATCCCATTTCGGATTCAGCGGCTTTCAGCCACTTTCGGAGTCAAGGCCCATCATTGCTTCTTCAAAATTCGCAGGCCCGTCACTTTCAATGATCAGCAGATCACGGCAATTGGTTACGAGAAATCCATATTTCTCGGGTTCGTGACGGATCCTTTCGGATCTGCGAGCTTCAGTTTTCTGTAAGAGTCGCGCACACATATCTCATATGTATACTTTTACCACGACCTAATTAACCAAGATTTAAACCGTAGTTAATTAAGTCATAAACCAAAATCAATATTTGGTTCGCGATCTGTGTCGATCGATGCAACTTTTGTGTCGATCGACACTTCTTCAGAAACTCGCCATTTAAATGTATATCGAATATACATTCACCAGATCCTTTCACCAGATCCTTTATAAACTCTAGGCACCACAGGTGCAGGTTCTACAACTCTTTGTAGATCCAACTGCTGCTCTTCCTCATCAGGTTGAGCAGTCTCCTGTGATTTTCGAATTTCTTCGAGTTGTACTTTTACTCCCACTGTTCTTCTTGGAAAGAAAGTCTTTCTCAAGAAAACATAGTTCCGAGCAACAAACAATTTGTTCTCGAACTGGTTGTAAAAGTAACATGCCTTGGCTTTGTTAGGACAACCAATGAAGTAGCACTTATCAGATTTGGGTGTGAGCTTATCAGAGATTAAACGTTTTATATAAGTCTCGCAACTCCAAATCTCCATGATGGATAAATCAGAAACATTTACATTCCACATCTCATGTGGTATCTCTGTAACTGATTTTGATGGAACTCTATTTAAAGTAAACTCAGACGTTTCTAGAGCGTATTCTTAGAAGGATAATGGAAGATCTAAGTGACTCATCATTGATCGAACCATATCTAATAAAGTCCGATACAGGAGGAGTGAATTGTGAAACACTTTCACAATCTATCAGATGATCACTAAATTCTTGATTTAAGTATTCACCTCCATGATCTCATCGTAGAGGTTTAATACCTTTGCCAAATTGATTCTGTACTTCTTTTTGGAACTCTTTGAATTTTTCAAAGATTCTGACTTACGCCTTATAAATAAGGAATAACCGTACCTTCTGAAAATATCAGTAAAAGTAATGAAGTACTGAAATTTTCCTCTAGCATTAGTGCTCATCGGTCCATATACATCCGTATGTATAAAGCCCAATAAGCTTCTGGCCCTTTCATTTTGATCGTTCGCAACCTGTATCGACCGACGCACCGTTTGTGTCGATCGACACTACCTCTGTTGAAAGGAGCCTTTGTCGTTTTACTTAATAAACAAGATCCACTTTACTCATTATGATTCTCAATCAGATGAGCCCAAAATCCCATCACTATGGAGCTTCTGAATCTATTTCTCATTTATGTAGCCCAAAACGACAATGCCAGAGGGAAGTTTGACTCGTATCATTTGACTTGAATCTCTTGGTATTAATGTTATAGTTAGGCACATTCTGGTTTATAACATAAAGTCCATTCTCTAATGGATTGCTACTATAAAATATATCACTGTAATCAAATGAATAACACTTATTCTTAACTTGAAAACTGATATCCTTCCATATCCAAACAAGGAATAGAAATAATCTTTCTGCTCATAGCAGGTACATAGTAGCAGTTTTAAGTTCAAAACATGTCATAAAAGGAAAAACAAATGAAATACTCCTACGGTTAATGCAGCAACTCTTGCTCCATTCCCACTCATAGGTCCACTTGTCCTTTCTCCATAGTCCTACTTTTGCTCAGGCCCTGCACATTTTCACAAAATATGAGTACCACAGCTGGTATCCAATACCCAATAAGTAGGACTATAAGAAGTAACATTTACTTCTATAACATAATACCTGAAGAAGAAGTCTCGTACGTCTTCTTCAGCTTCTCATAATCTTCCAAGAATTTATTGCAGTTTCTTTTCAAATGCCCATAACCATTACAATAACGGCACTTAACATCTTCAGAAGGACTGGTTTTAACCTTAGGAACATGGCCAGACTCGCTTGGATTCACAATCGAGCTCGTCTTGCCATCACCTTTGTTCTTACCAAGTTTCTTAAACTTTTTACCCTTTTGTACCACAAGGACATTTGGGGTGTCCTTCTTGATGTTAGGTTCAGCAGTCTTAAGCATCCCATGCAATTCAGTCAACGTCTTCGTCAAGTTGTTCATGTTATAGTTCATAACAAATTGATCATAGCTTGACGACAGTGACTGTAGAATGATGTCAGTAGCCAACTCTTGGCTAATGGGATAATCCAGTTTCCCCAGGTTATCAATATAACCCATCATCTTAATGACATGAGGACTAACTGGTTCGCCCTTTGTTAGCTTGCACTCAATCAGAGATTTAACCGTCTGGTATCTCTGAGTTCGTGCCTGCTCCTGAAACATACTTTTCAGGCCAGTGATCATCTGTATTGGCGACTCCACGTACTCATATTGCTTCTGCAATTCCAAGTTCATGGTAGCCAACATGAGACAACTCACATCCACCGCATCATTAGAATGCTTATCCCAAGCATCCTTATCTGACTGCCAGGCATTGGCTCG
Organism: Orychophragmus violaceus; assembly: GCA_030180135.1. Classification (NCBI taxonomy): domain Eukaryota; kingdom Viridiplantae; phylum Streptophyta; class Magnoliopsida; order Brassicales; family Brassicaceae; genus Orychophragmus; species Orychophragmus violaceus. Next base: position 38,579,184 of record CM058231.1, on the reverse strand, counting down.
GTACTTCTTTGGGAGAACTTTCTCAAGGACATAGTCCTTTTTCTCCTGTTTGAGAACAATTCTCAAGTTCCGATACCATTCAAGAAAGTTGGATCCATTTAACTTGTCCTTCTCAAGGACGGATCGCAGGGAGAAATTGTTACGATGGTTTGTGCTAGACATAACTGAAAAAACAAGGGAGGTTCAGTTATGATGTTCAAGAAATGAGAAGTCTTAACTATTAAGAAAACTCACATTATATTCAAACAATGTTTCCTCAGATGAATATAATGATCCAAGACCCTTATTTCACTAAACTTGAGTGAGCCACTGGCTATCACCCAAATTTTAGCTATCTAGGTAAGCAACAACTTTGCTAGTTATATCCAATATAACTCTTGGTTGTGGATTGACATCTTATGTACAATCCACCTGATGTCTCTGAGCCCAAAACGATTTTGATGGCCCAGTCAAGTAAACCAATCTCTTAAGTCATGCAATTGTCGATGTCTTGCACTGCAAATCCATCAACACGATTACCTCCGTCTTACTCATGAAATTGTGGACATCTTGCACTGCAAGTCTATCGCACAATTAAATGGGTCTTGACAGTTGACAAGATTGGAAAGACATCAAGTATCACTTGATATTTGATTGAGGAACAGAACCATTCAAAATGTTCAGTTTTATTATGTTTTAATTCTTCTAATTAATTGATTTATCTTGCTTTGGTTCTGTGATTTCAGGTTCCATAACCTAAAACATCGAATCTGGTGTCGACCGACACTACTTTAGTGTCGATCGATGCAGATTAACCAAAACTAATCTGCGATAACCGATCAATCCAATTGATCCGGTTTTGAGTACCGGTCGGTGTCGATCGATGCTACATTAGCATCGGTCGATACCAACCCAATCGCAATAAACCATTCTTAGCGTTTAACCATCATTAACCAAGCTCGATAACCGGTCCAATCCAATTGAACCGATTCATCAATCTAGCGAGGTGTGTGTCGACCGACACAACTATTGTGTCGATCGACACTAGGCGAAACATAATTTTTATTCGGGTTTTCGCCCTGTGTCGATCGATGCCGGATTGGCATCGATCGACACCATGCGAAAAACCCTAAAACGTTTTTTGAACAAAACCCTAAACTAGGTTACTTTGATCAAAACGAGTTTTAGCATGCTTGTATCAATCATACAGAGATCCAGATTCAGCCAATCTAATAAACATGCTATAGATTCAATGGAACCCTAAAGCTCTGATACCACTGACGGAATTTCTAGCAATTCCTAATCCAATTAGGCAATCCTAGTCTGAATTCCGAGCCTAGGATCTAAGGTTCATATAATTGAATCTATGGGATCTCAGATTTACCTGGTGATTTGCAGCGGAAGTTTTAGCAGATAATTGAGATCACGAAGCACCTCAAACGCTGTGCCTCTACTGGTATCCACACGCACACAAACTGGACAGGAGGGATGCTAGTGCCTATAGAGATCCAATCTCTTCAGAGGTTTCTATTCAAGTTCTGGTGGCTGTGAATTAGGTTAGAAATCAGTTTAGGTCGACCATATATCTTATATATGTCGACTTAAACCATAACGGAATTAACCAACGATTAAACCGAATTAATCTGATTAATCCGCGAGTTGCATCGATCGATGCACTATCTGCATCAATCGACACTGCCCCAGAATATTGATATCGAATGCATATCAAATATGCATTCACTGGATCATTACATTGATGATCAACCTCGTCTTTAACGCCCAGTTTGCTTAGGTGTGTGACCCTGTAGGATCATATAACACTAGCAATGAGTTCTCAACTCATTGATCATAAGTGGCTTCTAGCAAAGCATTATGACTACCTAGTGTTATGTGATTGTCTCATCTCGACTATACGACTTTCACTTAGAGCAAGTACAATAGATTTCAGGACATTCCCAACAGAGTGGCCAAGCTAACTGAGATGTTCAATCCACCACCAACATGTACTAGTAATTGTTTATTTTTAATAGATTGGTAAATTTGCTAAGGATTGATATACCTATTTCTCAATCAATATATTTATTAGAGAAACAATATACTTAATATTAGAAAGATATATTTATTTTTATTGTGTGGTAAATTATGGTGTGGTATTATTTGTCGTTACCCAAAATTATCATTTTTAGGTTTGTAAAAAAGTGGCCCAATTAAGCCCAAATTTAAGGTCTCCTCCTCTTTCTCTTATAAATAAGAGTAGCCACCCAAGCGAGAGGCAAGAGAAGAGATTGATGGTGAAGCTCTCCATGTCGCTGGAGTTGCCAGCCGCCAGCCATCTCCGGTGAGCCACTGTCGTCCGTTGTCCGTCTCCGGTATCAATCTCCACAGTCCTACTTGCTCCTTGTGCCATCTCTCTTCGATTCTTCTTCTCTTAGGTAAAGTGAATCCATATCCTCCATCGATCCTTCTCTTTTCAATGTCCTTCTCTCGTTTTTAGATAACCTGTAGTGATAGATTGTAGATCTAATCTCATTTCTTTTATATTTCACTCTTTCGAATGCAGATCTAGGATCAAGTCAATTTTGCCGCCAGATTGAATCGCGTCTTCCCGGATATCTGTACGGATCCACGGAACGCACAATATGTGGTTGGAAATATCTCGGTCTCATATTTCCAGAAAGCTAAGAATCGCTCCGATCTGACTTACTGTTTGGAAGATAAGATCTGTTTTCTAAAACGTGTCTGTTGATGACGAATTTGTGACTAGTCTAGACATGTCTGTATTTTGAGTTGGGAAAGCGTATTATGCTTGACCCGAATATTTGCAGGGACTTATTAGACACATAGATATATCTCTCGGCTCAAACAGAACCGATCTAGAGCCTTCGACCATGAATAGCCATTTGCTTCTTCCGCGATCCAATTCCATGTGTGTTTGCGGTTCATCATCGTCGTCAACCATCAGTGTTAGCAGTAGGCCAGCCGCACGAAGATCGACCCTTCTTTGACCCAATTGTGGAGGAAGGCGTCCTACTGTCTTCGCCTTCCGTCGATCGCAAGTCGCGCACCTCCCGAGCCGTCTTCGTCTCTCGTCGTCAGCAAAGGCGAGGTGAGGCGGTTCACTCTAATTTTCTTCTTTGCTTTCGTTAAATGTCGTGATGTCGTGATTGGGTTAAATTTGCTTCCTTTTTGTGTTGTGTGATTTAGGTGGTTAGATAGTCATATAAGCTAAAATATTTATATATTCATATCTATTTAAGAATGGTATTGTTATTGAAATTAAATAATCGATATCCATATCGAAATAAAGAACTGGAACCGAGTAAGCAGAATTGAGAATTTAAGTTTAACGAAAGAAAACTGTTGCGTGATTGATAGGTTGTAAGTTTTATCCTATTCTACTGCAAGTGCACAGTCAATCCAATTATAGTATGTAGGGTATCGAATCCACAGAGACTCTAGACCTACGATAGATTATAGAACAGTCGAGTTAAACTAGGAGAAAGTAGTGAGAAACTAAAAGCAAAGTAGATTAGTAAATCAGGTTGCAAGATTGGTTTGAAGGCAATTAACTAAAAGCTCTAAGTTTAGAGAGTTCTCATGAAATCAGATAAGCAGATCATATAATCAGTCAGGATCAAATTAAGTACGGTTCTAGAACTCAAACACGGATATAGAACTAACCAACTTTCGTTGTGAGAATTCTCTAAGTCTAATAGCAGAAATCCAAATTTCTTTGTAATTCCTAACATATTAAACTAGCCTTAAGTTCAGGTTCGATATGTTCACAATTCAATTAAACCAAATTTCTTTTCGAGTAATTCAATTGCTCAACCTAAATAGTTCAGATTCTAAATCACACTTTCGTGTCAATTTAACAACCTAAGATCTAGATTCTAAGTGACCAGGTTAGAAACTAGTATTAAGCACAATTTAGATTGAAGAACAAATATGATATGAATCCTTAACTGAATTAATTAAATCTAGCAAGTCATGAAATCCCTAATGAGAATCCCTAAACCTAACTATGAATCTACTCAGACATAGATGATGAAAACATAATCAATGAATAATTAGATTGCATAAATAAAGAGTAAAGATTAAAGGGGTTCGAAATCTTTTCCTAACTATGAATCTACTCTGTCAGTTCTAGACCACCATACTATCTTTTTCTGGTTCCTTTTTTTTCTCTTTTCCCTTCCTTAGCGATCTGATTTTTCCCCATTGGGTATCATTTTTTTTATCAGTGCTATTCCTGTTATGGGGTGTACTTTGGACACATTCCATGAATGAACAGGAGGTAATAGTGTTTGCTACCACTCCCGTGACCACTTCGGAGCTACTAGCTCATCCTCGGTTTATTATTCTCTTTTTTTTTTTACTTTAAGAGAAGGGGAGAAGGGAACCTTACTCGTACAGGTTTACAAGCTTTGTCAGAACTAACAGAGGAGTCCGACTCAAGGTATACCAAGCCCTTAGGTGAGAAAATTAAGTCAAATTAAGGGTGAAGTCAGTAAAGGATCCTCTGATACCTGAAGTGATGTGGGTGTTCTCAGTAGGTTGATCCGCATTGGGTTTTCTAATAGTCATAGATTGATCCTGCAACTTCATCCCAATGGTCACTTAAGTTCCTGCAAGTGCTGTTAACTTCTCAAAAATTCACTATTTCTTACTTAAACCGTTTTGACTCAATAAAATAAATTTTTGAAAAACAGGACTGACTCTAAGAAAACAGAAAGATGAAAGTCAATACCACCTCCCCCACACTTGAAACACACTGTCCTCAGTAGTGTCAAGCTAGGGATTGGTAAAAGAAAGTAAAAATGTTAAGGGATGAGTTAAGTTATGTCTGATTTTTACCTGTCTCGCTCATGCATCGATCGTTACGCATAAATGCGACGATCGTTGCAAGGCGATTGCAATATGAGTCGATCGTTGCTCAGGTCCGCAACGATCGCTGCAATGCGATTTCCGTGTTGTGACGATCGACACACATGACTGTGTCGATCGTTGCATTGCGATTCGTCGTAACAGTCAGCAGTTAGCAGGTTAGTCAGTGAGAAATTATCAAATTTCAAACCTGCAAGCTAAAAATCAATGCAAACAAGCAAAATCAAAGCAACAGATAGTCTCAAAGTCACCACATCATCCAAACATAAGTATCCTAAGAAAAATCAAAAGAAAAATGAAAAAGAAAAAGTGAAAAAGAAATACAGAACCGATGTCTGAAAATGCCATTACTCTCACTCGTCATCTATGACATCATAACGATCAATACCGCTCGAATCACCGGGAGTCGGAGAACGCTGTCGACGTCGACTGGCAGGAATAGGCTGATGAATCTGTGGCTATCTCCTACAAGTGCAGCCACGCATGTAGTTCCAGATGCTCTGTAGAATACCATCCTGACGCTCTCTCCACTCTCCCTCAGACATCTCACTCAAAGGTACTGAAGGCTCAGGATAAGGACCAATGCCATGTGCAGCAGGAGCAGCAGGTGCATGCGCAGAAGAAGAAGAAGGGCGTGTAGAAGGCTCTCCCAGCGGATGGGCCATCGTAGGCACACTGCGCTGATCGTGCGTAGGAGCCTGGAAACTCAAAGCAGCCAACGTGTCAATCTTGGTCAGATCAGCAGCAGGAAGATCTATACCACGCTTCGTAGCGGTAGTGTCATAATAGACCCATATACGTCCCTCCTTCAGCCATGTAGCACTCTGCAGGTGGGTAAAATCCATGAATTCCTTACTGTCATCACACTTTGTACCCTCTAAAAGGATCCTGCAATGTCGAAATATGGGAGTAAGCAGACTCCCTACTGACTCAGTGTCCTTCCCATCGAATGGCTTCTTCTGTAATGAGCACAAGTGATGAGCAAACACAACTCCTAAGTTGAGTCCTCTGGTGGGATCTCTCAAATCAGTATCAACAAACTGCTCCCTCAACCCAATGAAAAGCATCTCCAGCTCATTCTTACGCATCTTGTTTGCTTTAGCTTTGCACAACAGAGTACATCCCAAGATGCGTAACACATATCTGAGAACATGATGCGTAACCTGAATCTGCTTCGTCGTCCTAGAGCAATACCGACCATTACCAATACAGTCCCAGAAAAACTGAGCTTCCTGCACATCCCACTCAAGAGCTATATCGGTGCGTGTAGGCTCAACACTGAATCCATAAATACGGCAGATATTAAGAAGGCGAATCTGATACCTGACTCCTAGGCTCATGAAAGTGAAGACACCCCTGAAGCTCTCCTGCACTCTGGGTCAGGATAAATAACTCTGCAGGTAGCCAGCAACTGTCTTACCATATCAGGATACAACTCATAGTGCTGCATAGGCATCGTCCCCAGACCAATGCCCTTAACCAATGCCAGCACCTGCTCATCAATGCCTAGACTTCTACAAGTCCAATAGTCAGCAAACTTGGGTTGCTTGATTTTCATGTCACACCAACCATTGTAGAGTAGTGTATCGTACTCATCCCAGTGCTCATGTAGCGGCCTCTCACTGAATGTGTCAGTCTTAAGCAGCTTGCTAATCTCCATACCCCATTCCTTGTCTGTCTGAATCAGCTCCTTATCTGCCTTAGGCCAAGGCAACTCTATGGCTTCCCGATCTCTCTGATAAGGCTCAGGTTGTGGCGAGTCACGAAGAAACCACTCAACTGGCGGATGAGGATGATCTGTAGCTGCAGCTGCTGTGGTAGCTCTGCATTTGCGAGGTTGTCCGCGAGGAGGCATCTGGATCGTGGATGCAACGACCGTTGCAGCTAGGCAACGATCGTTGCTAGTGAACAAAATTGATTCCAGTTTAGCGCACGCGTACCTTTATTTTGCAATTGAGAACCTGATGCAACGACCGTTGCTCAGGAACGCAACGATCGTCACAAGGCGATTTCATCTCTTCGTCATTTCTCCCTGCAACGACCGTTGCACATGTAGGCAACGATCGTCACACATATCCAGACTTGTGTTCTGTAACGAAAACTCAGCAAAAACAAAATCAAAACGTAAAATCCTAAGAAAAACACCAAAATTAATAAGAAAAACACCAAAACCTAACAGTGGGTTGCCTTCCACTCAGCGCTTGTTTAAGGTCATTATCTTGACCGGACGAACAAGATCAAGTTCCTGGAGGTCCCGACAGAGACTGTGATTGCCTCTGTGAAAGTCTCCTCATCCAAGGTGGAGAGTAAGCAGTATCAGTGTGAGCTCGTCCAAGAAAAGATGGAATGAATTGCTCTCCAGGATCTAAAAACCAAAGTGTCACTCGTCTGCTCTCCATGTCCATCCTCAATCCTAAAGGTTTGCCCATCAATTTGTGGCTTGCGCAGCATATCCATCTCAAAGTGTAGAGGCTCATCTCCCAGATAGAGATCAATCAGATTGTTCCTTACATCGATCACTGCTCCAGCTGTGGCTAAAAATGGTCTTCCTAGTATCAGAGCGTCATCATGTTCACTGTCGTACTTAAGCACCAAGAAGTCTGTCGGAACCAAGTAGTTTCCAACTCTCACTGGGACGTCCTCAAGAACTCCTTCCGGAATCCTTATTGACTGATCAGCTAGGACAAGAGAGGTCCTAGTGGGTGGAAAATCTATCCCCAGCTTCTCTGCCACAGAGTATGGCATGAGACTTCCAGAAGCTCCTAAATCATACAAAGAGCGCCTAAAGCTATCCTCAAAGATAGAACAACTCATCACAAAAATACCAGGATCAGACAGCTTCTTAGGAATCTTAGTTAGCAGCACCTCACTGATCTGTTTAGGGACCACTATCACCCAATCTTTCAGCATTTCATCCATTGGCAGCATCTTCTCCAAGTATCTCTGCGCACAAGGGTGATATGGTGGATCATCATATTGGGGAATTTCTTCCAACTTCTCATCCATATCTTCCAGCTGTTTAAGCTCATCAATCTCCTGTTGAGTTATCTCAGACACTCCAGGGAATAGCCGATTAAGCTCTTGACCGTCTCTGCATCAATGCCATGAGAATCAAGTGAATCTGTCTGTCCACGGCATGCAACGATCAATGCAATAGTTGCATCGATCGATGCATATGAGTTTTCACAGATTCCACCCGAGAGTTTTTCCTCAATTTCGAGTTTCTCAGGTTCTTCCACCAGTTCAGATGTGTTTAACTCGAAATTTTCACCTTGGTATGATCCATCATTGATATAAACTGACCAAGCCTTGATGTGGGTGTCCACGACACTCTTTCCCTTAACAGAACTTGAAATTTGGCTCACTTGTGTGTCCAATTGCTTCACATGTGTACTTAAGGACTCAAACTTCCCATTAAGGTCCTCATACACAACATCTAACTTCCTGTTGCAGTCCACATCAATCTTAGTTTGTCCTTCCAACAACTGTTCCATCATGGTCTCCATCTTGCTCTCATGAGCATTACCAGCAGGAGGTGTCTGGTATGAGGAAGATCCATAAGTCCTCTGACTACTTTGCTGAAAAGGTTTCTGAAAACCAGCATTCTGTCCAAATCCAGAAGAGTTTTGATTGTTTGTGAAAGCACTCTTCTGTCCACCATTGAAGAACCTATTACCTTGCTGATTACCAAAACTGTTTCCTTGGAATCCAGAGCCACCAATGTAGTTCACATCCTCTTCCTGATTGTCTTCTTCAGCTCCAAATACCTCAACATCCTGAGCAAAATGGACAGCTTTCTTCCCAGCCAGCATATTACAAACAGTATCCAACTTACTTCTGATATCAGCTATCTCCAGATTATCTATCTTCCCACCAAACTCCTTCCTTCTCCTATCAGCAGTCTTGCAGCTGTTACTTCTCACCAAGTTATCTATCAATTGCTTAGCTTGCTCAGGAGTCCTTGTGTTGAAATTTCTATTGCTGGAATTATCCAACGCAGTCTGGTAAGGGAGATCTATACCTTTAAAGAAAATACCCAGGAATGTCACTTCAGTGAATCCATGATGAGGACAGTCTCGTTGGTACTTCTTGAACCTCATCCAAGCAGCTTTAAGAGGCTCTATATGACCTTGGGAGAAAGTGAGAATGTCCTGTCTCGACTGATCAGAGCGAGCATCATCATAAAAGTGTCTCAGAAACTCACTCTTCACAGCATCCCAAGTAATAAACTTCCCAGGTGGAAGTTGTTTCAGCCAGACAGCAGCATCTCCAGCGAGAGAGTAAGGAAAAAGTTTGAGAAACAGATAATCATAGTTCACTCCATCATACTTCATCCTAGTGACTATGTCCTCAAAATCATCAATATGATCCATTGGCTGCTCAGTCGGAAACCCATGGAAAGAATTCTGTCTCAGAATAGAGTAGTAAATGGTCTTGATCTCGAAGTCATTCCTCTCAAAACCAGGAGGTACAAGTGCCATGAAACTCATCCGGACGGTTATAGTCAGCAAGGGTGCCCTCATGAACAACCATCTGCCTCTGACCTTGAACTTGTCCTTGGCCTTGTTCTTGGTCTTGTCGCGGTTCAGGATCAGGTTCAGGGATCACATTCCCTTCAGCATCAATCCGTTGCCTAGCAGCATTGTATTGTGGGTCCCTTAGGGTACCTTGAGCATCAGGTCTCAAAATCAAGCGTTCTTGTACCATCTTTTCTCCTTGAACTTTCATGTTATTTCTCTCTAGTCTAGCAAGCTCATCAAGTCTGAGATTAACGAGATTCGAATTCGGATTACTTCTGGTATCACGCATCTGCATAAACCGTTTGTAATCGCAGTGCAACGATCGATGCTTAGAGGCAACGATCGATTCAACTCTAGTCGTCTTGCAACGATCAATTCAAAAGGAAGAAACGATTGATGCCAAGCGAATGTCAGACCTGCGACAGAGAAAAACAGAGAAGATAGGAATGGTTGCTCTACGGCAAGATGAAGGGGGCTTTCGGTTCCGCAATGTTTCACTATAAACCGGTATCTTATTTATAGTGATTCCATGAAGTATCCTCCTCAAGTTCTTCCAAACGCTGGCCACCAAATCCTCCTCATCTTCCCGCCAGTCACGGAAAGCAACATTATCATATGGACCTAGAGGATCGTCATGGAGGAAGTGCAGAACACCCCAGAGGTAAGCAGCTTCCAGAATCTCTTCCTTGCCCTCTCCCATGGCGGAATTGTGTATATGTAACAATCCGATTTCCACATCACCCTCATGGAAGTATGTGAGGATAACTGATGTAAAACCGGCAGAACTTAGTAAAATTATTTATGTAAAACTAAATAAAACTGAGTAAAACTATCGATGTACCTTTCACGAAGTTTGCCGTGCAGTTGGAATGAAGTACGCATTCGTCCAGAAAATCCAGGTTTTCATACGCACTGAGGGGATTCTTCACCATGGTTGATAGAGAGAGATAACGGAGGACTCCTTCACTCTTGCCTGTTTCGTTCATAATTTTGCATGTTTTTCGCAGGTTGAAGTAATCGACCGGCGAATTTTTCTCGGCTTTCAGTAAGACATTGGTGAGGATCGAGATCGGAAACTGTTGAAATCGGATCACCCTCCTGTTGGCCATGGTGAGTCTCTGTTTTTTGTCTAACTTCTCTCTGTTTGTTTTGTGTGGAAAACGGTTATGAGAGAGACGAAGAAGTTCTCTCTATTTATAGACCCATATGTGACGGGTTGCGTCCATAAGACGCAGACAGATATGTGACGGTTCGCAAGCTTGTAATAATGAGCATCTTGTTGGATCCCGATGGATCTAGGGTTTGTTATATTGAATTTAGAACCAACCTCGTTCTTACCTTTTTGGCAGCGGAAGAGATGGTGAACGAGATCAGTGGAGCAACGCAACGCTTTGCCTCTACCAGATACACACGCACGCTCGCTGGAAACGGGATGCTAGTGCCGGATCAATGGGGATCGAAAGGTTCTGGTGTGTCTAGTGTTTTTGTCAAGAAAACTGGACGGCTCACTTGTTTAGGTCGAACTAAACACGTTTTATTCGACCTAAACGTGCTTAACGGGCCAGACTCAATTAAGCCATAACCCGAAAAGCCTGTTCGGAAAATCCGAACTGTGTCGACCGACACACAAGCTGTGTCGATCGACACAACACCTTTATATCGATTCTTATGTGTATTTCAATACACATAATATGATCATTGCCACAATGATCATTCCCATGTCGTAGCTTCCAGTTCGCTTAGGTGTGTGACCCTATAGGATCATATAATACTGGCAGTAAGTCCACGACCTACAGATTGCAAGAGGCTTCTAGCAAAGCATTGCAAACGCCCAGTATTATACGAATGTCAGATCTCGACACACAACTATCACAGGAGTGAGTACAGGTGTGATTTCAGGACACTATCCCAACAATCTCCCACTTGTACTGGAATCATCAATTCCTATAATCCTTTTGTCTCTATATCTCGATTTGGCATAAGGCAAGATTTGTGTCATCCTTATTAAGCCAACATCGTGTTTATCGAACTCCTGATCTCATACTGAACATTACAAACAACTGAACTACAGTTCGTTTGAGTGCGGCCACACATTCTCTCAGTATTCAATCTTCGATAGGCCCTGAGATATTTATCTCCCGTTTTTCAGGAGGGACAAATTTCATCTTGTTCCATCCCTGTTTCAACGCATACTTCATGATAAACTTGAACAGTGTCGTTATAGCCGCCAATTACGGATCGACGTTTGACAAAGTCAAAATGTACCAATTCATATGCAAGAAAGCATGATGAACTCAGGTCTTAGGACTATACTCTATAGTCGTAATGAGAACCTCTTATGACACAGATATTACTATCTTGTAGACTTCTCATTAGCGGGTCATGTCCGATCATATGTCCACTGACATATATCTATGTGACTGACTGCGATAATCATATCATTGGCTCCATGAAACTTAGCCAACAGTCACCTCACAATCTAGTCTCTAACGGTTGTCAGTGTCCCGATTCTACAACCTTGACTAGGGACAAAATAATTTATTAACTTATAGGGTTTCATGATCAAGTTCTCAACTTGATGACCTATAATATGTCATAAACTTATTTTGGGACCATTATTTAGATCACAATAAATAATGCTTAAATCAAATTTCATTAAACACTTCTAAAAGAATGTTTACAATAGCGTCTTATTATAACTAAAACAAAAACCAAAACTCCCACTAGAATCAAGATTACATCTTAAGATCTCTAATGCCTACAGCAGTCGTATGACTCTCATGCTTAGGCCTTGGGAGTGACTTGGTTAGAGGATCAGCGACATTCTCGTTTGTCGGAACTCGGCTGATCTTCACATCACCTCTATTGACAATAACACGAATCAGATGATATTTCCTCTCAACGTGTTTGGACTTCTGGTGTGACCTGGGTTCTTTCGCCTGAGCAATGGCTCCATTGTTATCGCAGAACAAAGCCACTGGCTCCAAGATACTAGGAACCACACCAAGTTCAGTCATGAACTTCTTGATCCAAACAGCTTCCTTTGCCGCTTCTGAAGCAGCAACATATTCAGCTTCCGTTGTGGAGTCAGCTACGGTATTCTGCTTAGAGCTCTTCCAGCTCACCGCACCGCCATTTAGACAGAAGACATATCCAGACTGTGATCGGAAATCGTCTCTGTCCGTCTGAAAACTCGCATCGGTGAATCCATTCACCACAAGTTCATCATTATCTCCATACACAAGGAACTTGTCCTTAGTATGTCTCAAATACTTGAGAATATTCTTGACAGCTATCCAGTGAGCTTCACCTGGATCAGATTGGTATCTACTCGTCATGCTTAACGCGTAAGCTACATCTGGACGAGTGCAGAGCATGGCATACATAATAGATCCTATTGCAGAGGCATAAGGAACCTATTCATGCGTTCTCGCTCAGCAGGTGTCGCCGGACACTGCTTCTTGCAGAGACTCTTGCCATGAGACATTGGTATGAAGCCCTTCTTGGAATCGTGCATCCTGAATCTGTGCAACACCTTATCTATATAAGTGTCTTGGCACAATCCAATCAGCTTGTTAGTTTTATCTCTGTAGATTCTGATTCCAAGAATGTATGCGGCTTCTCCCATGTCTTTCATGGAAAAACAACTTCCTAGCCAAGTCTTAATAGACTGAAGCAATGGAACGTCATTACCGAGGAGGAGTATGTCATCGACATACAGAACAAGAAATGCAATTTTGCTCCCACTTGTCTTCTTGTATACACATGATTCTTCTTCGTTCTTGATGAAACCGAATTGTTTTACTGCTTCATCAAAACGAAGATTCCAACTCCGTGATGCTTGCTTCAACCCATAAATGGATTTATGAAGCTTGCATACCTTCCCAACGTTTTTAGGATCGACAAAACCTTCAGGCTGTGTCATGTACACATCCTCTTCCAGAATACCATTCAGGAATGCGGTTTTGACATCCATCTGCCAAATCTCATAATCATAATGAGCAGCAATCGCTAGAAGAATCCGAATAGATTTAAGCATAGCTACTGGGGAATAGGTTTCATCATAGTCAATACCATGAATTTGTTTGAAACCTTTAGCCACCAATCTCGCTTTGTAAATATGTACATTGCCATCCACGTCAATCTTCTTCTTGAAGATCCATTTACACTCAATGGCTTTTACACCACTAGGTAAATCGACCAAGGACCATACTTGGTTTTCTGACATGGATGTCATTTCGGATTTAGAGGCTCCAAGCCACTTTTCGGAGTCCGGGCCCATCATTGCTTTCGCAAAGGTCGCTGGTTCGTCACCTTCAATGATCATCAGATCATTTGAATTGGTTACGAGAAATCCATAGTATCTCTCGGGTTCGTGACGGATCCTTCCGGATCTGCGAACTTCAGGCTCCACAAGCGCCGGTTCCACAGAACTTTGTGGATCCAACTGCTGCTCTTCCTCAATAGGTTGGGCAGTCTACTGTGCATCTTGAATTTCTTCGAGATGTACTTTACTCCCACTGTTTTTCTTAGAGAGAAACTCCCTCTCAAGAAAAGAACAGTCCCGAGCAACAAATACTTTGTTCTCAGATTGGTTGTAAAAGTAGTATGCCTTGGTTTCCTTAGGATAACCAACGAAATAGCATTTATCTGATTTGGGTGCAAGCTTGTCGGAGATTAAACGTTTGACATAAGCCTCACAACCCCAAATCCTCAGGAAAGACAGACTAGGAACATTCCCAGTCCACAGTTCATGTGGTGTCTTTGCCACTGATTTTGATGGCACCCTATTTAGTGTAAACGCAGACGTTTCTAGAGCGTATCCCCAAAAGGATAATGGAAGATTAGAATGACTCATCATAGACCGAACCATGTCCAACAAGGTTCAATTCCTCCTCTCTGACACTCCATTCCATTGGGGTGTACCAGGAGGAGTGAGTTGTGAAACAATTCCACACTCGCTCAGATAGTCGCTGAATTCTTGGCTTAAGTATTCTCCTCCGCGATCCGATCGCAGAACTTTGATACTTTTGCCAAGTTGATTCTGTACTTCATTCATGAATTCCTTGAATCTATCAAAGGATTCTGACTTGTGTCTCATCAAATAGACATAGCCATACCTACTGAAATCATCAGTAAAGGTAATGAAGTATTTGAAATTTCCTCTGGCAGCAGTACTCATCGGCCCACATACATCAGTATGAACAAGGCCCAATAAATCACTGGCCCTTTCATTTGGTTTGTTGAAAGGGGCTCTAGCCATTTTGCCTGTTGGGAATGTCCTGAAATCTACCGTACTATCTCTAGAAAGTATGATAAGTGTCGAGATCAGACATAAGTCATAAATACTGGGTGATCATGATGACTTGCTAGAGCCCGCTCATGATCTATAAGTTTAGGACTTATTACCAGTATTGTATGATCCCTAAGGGTCACACACCATAGCTAACGGGAAAGTTAACATGGAATTAATACAGTAAGATGCAAGGCATTTACTATATTTGTACAGAGAATTGGGCCAGACAAAAGACAGTCTTTTGTCTGATTTGGGCCTTGGGCCCAAAAGCCTTATGAGCCATTAGTTTAATTACTTGGGCCCATATAAGGAAGAAAAGAGGCGCAGGAAGCCCTAAGGCTTTGCCTCTGCGATTTTCACAGCCACTCTTCCTCTCTCTCTCTCTGTTGTTCCGACTTGGTCTAGCAGCCTGATCCGAAGCTTGTAAGCGTGTGGATACCTGAGGAGGAGCCGGTAATCATCAGCTCTTGCAGATCTCGATATTCCATTGATTAATCCGCTGCAATCATAAGGTAATGATCCTGATCTGTTTATGATTCAACTGCAATCACCTAGATCCTTGTTTATTATGTGCTAGGATGTAACCTGACAATTACACCATGAACACACATAATCCTACAGTGGTATCAGAGCCATGTTGTTAGGTTTTTGCTTTTTGGATCAAAGTTTAATCAATCAATAAGACTTTATGCCATCGATTTCAATAGCATGATTTTCTAGAAGAGTAATATCGCTTGTGATGATAATAAAGTCGATTGTATGAATGTCGTGAAGTCAAAATCGAATTGGTTTATGTCATAAACGAATTGGTATTGTGGAATCGCTTTTGACTTTATGTGTTCATAATGAAACGATTTGACAAGGTAAAAATCTATTATTGATTTTAAGTCATACTCGATTGTTGTGAAACGAATCACATGTTTACTTTGTGAAACGATAATGGCTTGTTGACTTTTTCAATCGATCGTGTGATTGTGTGAAAAGGTCAATCGTATAAGGTCTTAAAACAAATTGGAATCGTATAAGTGAATGGCATGATTCGTTTTTGTCTTTAGTGATTGTTCCAAATCGTTTTATGCTTATGTTTGTATCAACCGTTTTTGTCTTGTATCGATTGTTGAATTGATAAGGACAAAGCGAATGTTAACATAAGAATTAATTAGTCGATTGTTAAAGTCGAATGAATTAATTGTCATTCGATTGATAATAAAGCTTTGTTAATTATGGTTTAAGCGGTTAACCCAAAATCGCGGTTTGCTGGAAATTATTTAATACAATTGGTGTTATTTAATTTTTGGTTAAACCGGATTGAAATTCAAAAATTGAATTTTAACCTAAACCGAAGGCTGGTCTAAGTTTGATTTGGTTGGACCAAATAATTTAGAACTGGTCTGGTTTAGTAAATAACCGATGGTTTTGATAGTTAATTTGGTCTTGGACCAGAATTAATAAACCGAATCGGTTATGTCAAATTATTGGGCCAACTGGAATTCTATGGTCTTGGACCAAGAATTGGGCCTATAATTTGTGACCCAACCCAAAATATTAATAAAATATTAAATTAGAAATTTCTATTTTTAGTATATTTCTAAATTTAGAAAGTTTCTAAAATAAGAAAGTTTCCCAAAATAGTAATCTTCTATTTTTGGAAATAAAACTTGAAATCCTCAAAAACAATATAAGGCTTGGATGTCTTTCCAATCTTGTCAGCTACTTAACGCTTATTCGATTACAGATATGGCTTACAGTGTGAGGTGTCTGTTTTCGCGTAAGTAAAGTAGTATATAGTCACTAATTTCATTGGGAGTCCCAGACTTTAGTGATTATTTGGCTGTAAGAGATTGGTTTCCTTGACTGGGCCATCGGGAGTCCCGGGCCTTGAGACATCTGGTGTTTTGGGTCTTGGGCCCAATTCACAACCGAGAGTTATATGAGATATAACTAGCTGTGTGTATGCTTACCAAGTAAAGCTAATTCCGGGTGAAGGCCAGTGGCCCACTTTGGATTTAGTTGAACATGGGTCTCGGAATCATTGCATTCTTATGAGGTTAAACAAAGAAATTTTGAATGCAATGCGAGTTTTCTTATAAGTTATTAAGATTACTCTTTTATGAACTAAATAACTAAAACTCTATTTATCTCTAAATTTCAGCTATGACGAGCACAAACAATCAAAACACTTTCTCGATCCGGTCTGTCCTTGAGATGGACAAACTGAACGGATCAAATTTCTTGACTTGGTCGCAGAACCTGAGGCTAGTCCTCAGGCAGGAGAGAAAGGACTTTGTCCTTGAGAAAGCTCTCCCCGTGAGGATCGGGTCCAATGCCTCTCATGCAGTATATGATGCTTGGAATAAGCATTATAATGATGCGGTAGATGTGCGTGGTCTGATATTGGCTACCATGGACTCAGATTTGCTGAAGCAATATGAGAACATGGAGTCGCCAATAGAGATGATCAGCAGCCTGAAATTGAAATTTCAGGAGCAGATAAGAGTGGAGAGATACCAGTTGGTTAAATCTCTCACTAGCTGCAAGCTACCAAATGATCATCCAGTAAGTCCTCATGTCAGTAAAATGATGGGTTACATTGATAACCTGAGGAAACTGGATTATCCAGTTAGCCAGGAATTGGCAACTGAGATCATTCTGCAGTCACTGCCGTCAAGCTATGATAAGTTCGTAAGGAACTATATCAAGAAAGGCTTAACGAAGACGTTGACTGAACTGCATGATATGCTCAAGACAGTTGAGCCAAACGTGAAGAGTACCCTGTACAATCTCATGAATGAGAAGGGTAGGTTTACTAAACCTAATGCTGACAAGGGTGAAGACAAAGTTGTCCAGATTTTGAATCATGGAAAGCGTGTGTTTTCTGAGCCCGAGTCAGATACCTCTTACGTTGGTAAGTGCTGCTACTGTAAAGAGACTGGGCATTGGAAAAGAGATTGCATTAAATTCATGGAAGATTATGAGGAGTTGAAGTTGATGTATGAAACTACTTCCTCAGGTATTCATGTTATTACTTCAAGTTATACCTTATAGGTATTGGATACTGGTTGCGACACTGATATTTGTTATAATATGCAGAGCCTGAGCAACAGTAGAACGTTGAAGGAAGGGCAAGTGGAACTGCGTGTCTGGAAGGAGCTTGGGATGCTGCCTCAGCCGTAGGGTTTTCACTTGTAGATGCCCTTGAGGCTTGGTTTTGTATTAAGTAATTGCTACAATGTACCTGCTTTAAGCAGAGTTGTTTTTCATTTTCTTGTAAAGAATTTGAATGTTTTTTCATTTTGATAAAGACAAGTTTTGTTCTTTTGATCTTAATGAAATGTTAATTGTAGCACCCTATTCAAGGAATGGGTTTTATATCTTAAACCAAAGAGTGCCTAATTGTAACACAAATACCGAATTGGTTTAAATCTGATGAATTAAACCTGATTTTTCTTGGCATAAATGTTTTGGTCAAATAGAATGAGACTTGAATTCTGCTTACTGGACCAAAAGAAAAGGGCCCATCTTAGCCGAGCTAGAGAAAGGCCCAAAGGCTTATTGGACATTGAACATACTCATGTATGTGGTCCGATGAGCAGTAATGCCAGAGAAAATTTCCTGTACTTCATTGTCTCTACTGATTGCTTCAGTGAGTATGACTGTGTTCATTTGATGAGACACAAGTCGGAATTCTTTGATATGATCGAAAGAGTTCCAAAATGAGGTATAGAATATGAGTGACAAAAGTATTGAGACTCTGGATTAGATCACGAGTGAGAATACTTAAGTCATTGATGGTGTGATCATCTGAATGAGTGTGAAGTCGTTTCACAGCTCATTTCTCCTGAAAACCTTGAGGTGTTTCTGTGAGAAAGAATCAGATCTTATTAGAAATGATTAAAGATTAGTCACACGAATCTTCCATGATATTCTTTAAGAATAACGCTCTAGAAATATCTAAGTTTACGCTGAAATAGTTCCACCAATATCAGTTGAAAGACACCACATAAATGTGGACTGGAAATGATCCAAATTCGTCTTTACTGAGTATTTGTAGTTGTGCTACTTCGCTGGTTGTCCTAGGGAAACCAAGGCTTGTTATTTTTACGTCCATTCCGAAAACAAGTTAGGTTGTTCGGAATTCTGTTTTCTAAAAGGAAAATTACTTTCCAAGAAGAACAGTGGGAGTAAAAGTATAACTCGAAGAAATTCGAGAAATACAGGAGGCTGCTCAACCTGTTGAGGGAGAGCAGCGGATGGATTTACAGATTTCTGTAGAATCTACACCTGTAAAGCCTGAAGCTCGCAGATCTGAATGAATCAGTTACTAATCCGATAGTGATTTCTCTTCATTAGTTGAACCTGATGATCATTGAAAGTTCGCATGATCTGATGATCATTGAAAGCGACGAACCTGAAAAATTCAAAGAAGCGAAAGTGAGCCCGGACTCCGAAAATTACACTATGTGTAAGTTAGCTTCATTGATCCATTCATGGATGGAAGCAAACATATCGGAGTTGGAATCTTCTTTCTGTTGAAGTAGTCAAGTTTTTGACTAGAACAGGAACGAAGCGGAACTGTGCGTTTACTAATAGATAAGTGGGAGCGATGTTGCATTTCTCATAGTGTATGTCGATGACATACTGATTCTCGGAAATAACGTCCCAATGCTGCAGTCGGTAAGGGACTGGCTTGGGAGTTGGTTTTGTGATTGACATGGGTAAAACCACGTATGTTCTTGGATTTTGGATCTAAAGATAGAGATCCAAAAGAGCTGGTAGGACAAAGTCAGGATTCTTAAATTGACAAAGTCCTACACCTAATCAGCAATCCAAGAAGGGTTTTATGCCAATGTCACATGGCAAAACGTTAAGCAAGAAGCAGTGTCCTACGATAACTGCTGAGCTTGAATGCATGGATAGGATTCCATATGCGTCGGCAATTGGATCTATCATGTATGCCATGACACGTACTTGTTTTGATGTTGCTTTAATGTTAAGCAAGACAAGTAAAGACCAGTCAAATCCAGCAAAGAATCACTGGATTGCCGTAAAGAATATCCTAAAGTATTTGAGGAATACTAAGGATAAGTTCTTGGTTTACGGAGAAAGTGAAGTGCTACAAGTCGATAGAGTCTGAAAGGCAAGTTTCCAATAGACAAAGATAATTCGTGGTCACAGTCCGGCTATATCTTGTGTCTATCTGGCGGTGCAAGGCACTGTTGCTGACTCCATGACTTAGGCTGAACATTTCGCAGCTTGAGAAGCGGCGAAAGAGGTTGTTTGGAAAGAAGAGTTCATCACTGAACTTGATGTGATTCCCAGCATAGATGAGACTAGCTGCACATCAGAGGTCCAAACACCTTGAGGGTAGGTATAACCTATTCCGTGAGATAAATAACAGAGGTGTTAAGTAGATAAGCAAGTTTCATCGAATGAGAACGTTGCTAATCTATTAACGAAGCCACTCCTTATGCCTAAGCACGAGTCGCGGACTGTAGCTGTAGGATGAGTGAAATTAAGATGTAGTCTTAATTTCAGTGGGAGTTTGTAAAGGGCTTTACTTAGTTGTTTTGAAAGGTTCATGTAAACATAACATTTTATGTTTATGAAATCTATGATTTCTGGATTATTTTAACTGTGATATAAATAATCGTTCCAAAAATGATTCATGTCATTATATATGGGCCATCGAAGTACATGAGCAGACTTGATCCTGAAACCCCATATTTAACGAAATGACATAAATCATAGTGTCCATAGTCGAAGGTTGTTGAAATTGGAACACCAACAACCACTTGAGACTAGATTGTGTTGAGACTTATGACCAAGTTTCGAGGGGTCATAGATGCGCGACATCAAAGTCGACACATAGGTATATGTAGGGGAGCATATGACCGGACATGGCCTGCTGATGAGAACTCTACAAGATATTAATATCTTTGTCATAAGAGGTTCTCATATACGACTATAGAGTATAGTCCTTAGACCTGAGTTCGCATGCATGTGGCTGCACATGGAGTGATGCGCTTTGATCATTGTCTAACGCTGTTTCGTAACTGGGAGCTATAAGGACCTTGGTTGGGTGTATTATGAAGTATGTAGTTCATAGTGATGGAACAAGATGGGATTTGTCCCTGCCGTTTAACGGAGGTAATATCTCTAGGCCAATCGGAGACTTGATAGCTGGTAAGAGAGTGGCCACTCCCAAACGGACTTGCCCAAGTCGTTTGCATTGTCAGTATCAAATCTGGTCCGATGAACATGGTCTGGCTATATAAGGATGACACGCATCTTGCCTTATGCCAGATCGAGATATTGAGACAAAAGGATTAGGGAATGTAGGATTCCAGTACAATCGGGAGATTGTTGGGAATGTCCTGTGTAGGATTCCAGTACAAGTGGGAGATTGTTGGGAATGTCCTGAAATCTACCGTACTATCTCTAAAAAGTATGATAAGTGTCGAGATCAGACATAAGTCATAAATACTGGGTGATCATGATGACTTGCTAGAGCCCGCTCATGATCTATAAGTTTAGGACTTATTACCAGTATTGTATGATCCCTAAGGGTCACACACCATAGCTAACGGGAAAGTTAACATGGAATTAATACAGTAAGATGCAAGGCATTTACTGTATTTGTACAGAGAATTGGGCCAGACAAAAGACAGTCTTTTGTCTGATTTGGGCCTTGGGCCCAAAAGCCTTATGAGCCATTAGTTTAATTACTTGGGCCCATATAAGGAAGAAAAGAGGCGCAGGAAGCCCTAAGGCTTTGCCTCTGCGATTTTCACAGCCACTCTTCCTCTCTCTCTCTCTGTTGTTCCGACTTGGTCTAGCAGCCTGATCCGAAGCTTGTAAGCGTGTGGATACCTGAGGAGGAGCCGGTAATCATCAGCTCTTGCAGATCTCGATATTCCATTGATTAATCCGCTGCAATCATAAGGTAATGATCCTGATCTGTTTATGATTCAACTGCAATCACCTAGATCCTTGTTTATTATGTGCTAGGATGTAACCTGAAAATTACACCATGAACACACATAATCCTACATTGCCCACCAAACAAGACTCGCATTTCTCACATGATTCAAAATCAAATGAGCCCAGAAGCCCATTTCGATGGAGCCTCTGGATGCGTTTCTCATTGATATGGCCCAAACGACAATGCCATAAGAAAGTCGGGTTTTCGTCATTGGACTTAAACCTCTTTGTATTTATGTTAAAGACAGGCATTTCTTGGTTTAATATATATAACCCATTATCTAATGGGGCGCTACCATAATAATTACCATCACGATTAAAAGAAAAACTTTATTCTTAACAGCAAAATCAAAACCTTCCAAATCCAAAACGGAAACTGAAATTATGTTTCTGCTAATCGCAGGTACATAGTAGCAATTATTCAAAATTAAAACCATGCCCGAAGGTAAAGACAACTCGTACGTGCCTACGGCCAGTGCAGCAACCTTAGCTCCATTCCCGACTCGTAGCTCTACTTGTCCTTTCTTCAGCGTCCTACTGTTTCTTATTGCCTGCACATCAGTACAAATATGAGCACCGCAGCCGGTATCCAATACCCACGAAGTAGGACTAGAAGACATAACATTAAGTTTGATAACATAAATACCTGAGTCAGACGCATCATACGTCTTCTTCAGCTTCTTGTAATCTTCCATGAACTTCTTGCAGTCTTTCTTCCAATGCCCCAACTGCTTGCAGTAGTTGCACTTATCCTCAGGAGACGGCCCGGATTTGGGCTTCGGCTTGGGCTTGTCCTGACTTTCAGCCTGGACAACCTGGGCCTTACCCTTACCCTTCTTAGGTTTCTTAAACCTTTTACCCCCTTGTACCATCAGGACATTGGGAGTAGTCTTCTTGAGATTCGGTTCTGCTGTCTTCAGCATACCGTGCAACTCAGTCAATGTCTTAGTCATGTTTTGCATGTTGTAGTTCATAATGAACTGATCAAAACACGACGGCAATGACTGCAGAATCATGTCAGTGGCCAGCTCCTGGCTAATGGCACAGTCCAGTTTCCCCAGGTTATCAATGTAACCCATCATTTTAAGGACATGAGGACTTACTAGACTGTCCTTAGCCAGCTTGCAATCCATGAGAGATTTAACCGTCTGGTATCTCTCTGTGCGAGCTTGCTCCTGAAACAAAGCTTTCAGGCTGTTAATCATCTCAATGGGTGACAACACGTTCTCATATTGCTTCTGCAGCTCAGAGTTCATAGTCACCAGCATTAGACAATTAACATCTTTGACATCCGCTGAATGCTTATCCCAAGCATTCTTTTCTGTCTGCGGAGCATTGGAACGTGGCCTCTCGGTGAGAACTCTTTCAAGGACATATTCCTTGTTCTCTTGCCTGAGAACTATTCTCAGGTTCCGATACCATTCCAAGAAATTAGATCCATTTAACTTGTCCTTCTCAAGGACGGATCTTAGTGAGAAAGTGTTGATGTGATTTGAGACAGACATAGCTGTAATTCAAAAAGGTAAATTTTAGTTATAAAGCACAAGAAATGAGAATTCTTATCTAATAAGAAAACTCCCATTGTATTCAAACTATGTTTCCTCATATGAATACAATGTGCCAAGATCCTCAGATTACTAAAATTCGAGTGGGCGACTCGCCGTTACTCAAGCTTTAGTTATCTAGGTAAGCAAATCATTGCTAATTGTACTCAGTACAACTCTTGGTCGTGAATGAAACAAACTATGTCCAATCCACTCTGATGTCTCTGGGCCCAGAACTTCTGACAGCCCAGTCAAGTATAACCAATCTTTTATCTGTCTTGTGATCACTGACAGTTGCACTGCAAGTCTGTCATTGACCACCTGCCTTACCCATGTTGCAGTGGATATCAAGGACTCCAAGATATCCAACAAACGACACGAGTCTTGACAGTAGACAAGATCGGGAAAGACATCAAGATCACTTGATATTTAGTTGAGGAAAAGAACTAATCTTATCTTGATTTATATTCACTATATATATCAAAAATAATAACTTTTAATTAAAACATTTAGTTTTGTTAAGTTTAGATTCATCTAATACTTTTAGGATTAAATTATTCTGGTTCATGCAAATTTGTGGTCAAACCAACATGTCTGCGGACGTTGTGTCGATCGACGCCAACCATTGGTATCGATCGACGCAACTCCATTTAAACCATTCTTCGATAACCGGTCAAACCGGATCGAATTTACTTAACCGATTCAATTCAATTGAACCAGTTCGGTTTAATGGTCCATGTCGATCGTCACACACTGTGTGTCGATCGATATGACCAAACCAGAATCAATTTGGTTAATAAAATTAACCGAGCTAGATAACCGGTCCAATCCAATTGAACCGATCTATCTGATCGCATTGCCTGTGTCGACCGATACACCCAATGTATCGATCGACGCAACACGATTACGGGTACTCGATCTCAGATCGAAACCCTAGAATTATTTACGGATTTTCGCTTTGTATCGACCGACACACGCTTTGTGTCAATCGATACTGTGCGATAAACCCTAAATTTTATTCGCGAGTTTTCGCTCTGTGTCGACCGACACACGCTTTGTGTCGATCGACACCCTGCGACAAACCCTAAAATTTTACATTTTGCGCTGCGGCGTGTCGACCGACACACGCTTTGTGTCGATCGACACAGTGCGATTTCAACAGTTCATCGTTTTTCAACAGAGACAAAATCCGAGATTTATTATATGAAAACACGATTCAGCAAGCAATATACAGATCAACAACATCAAGTTTCGATTTTATATTACCAGTTTCAATAGCTAAACCCTAAGCATGCTCTGATACCACTGTTGGATCCCGATGGATCTAGGGTTTGTTATATTGAATTTAGAACCAACCTCGTTCTTATCTTTTTGGCAGCGGAAGAGATGGTGAACGAGATCAGTGGAGCAACGCAACGCTTTGCCTCTACCAGATACACACGCACGCTCGCTGGAAACGGGATGCTAGTGCCGGATCAATGGGGATCGAAAGGTTCTGGTGTGTCTAGTGTTTCTGTCAAGAAAACTGGACGGCTCACTTGTTTAGGTCGAACTAAACACGTTTTATTCGACCTAAACGTGCTTAACGGGCCAGACTCAATTAAGCCATAACCCGAAAAGCCTGTTCGGAAAATCCGAACTGTGTCGACCGACACACAAGCTGTGTCGATCGACACAACACCTTTATATCGATTCTTATGTGTATTTCAATACACATAATATGATCATTGCCACAATGATCATTCCCATGTCGTAGCTTCCAGTTCGCTTAGGTGTGTGACCCTATAGGATCATATAATACTGGCAGTAAGTCCACGACCTACAGATTGCAAGAGGCTTCTAGCAAAGCATTGCAAACGCCCAGTATTATACGAATGTCAGATCTCGACACACAACTATCACAGGAGTGAGTACAGGTGTGATTTCATGACACTATCCCAACACATCTTTCTTGGGTTTGTCAAGCGACGGGTTGTCATCCGTGTAATAATGCTCCGTTTAATAATGCTCTGTTTAAACGGAGCACGCGATGTGACGGTTCGCCGGCTTGTAATAATGCTCCGTTTAATGCAGGGGACAAAAAAGCAAGAAAGATGCTCATCATTACAACGCTCTTCGAAAAACAGAGAATCACACAGTTTTACACAAGTTTTTCTCGGTTATACTAGTATACGAAACAATAGAATTTTGGCGCCAAAACTTAGTTTAAGAGATAGTTTTACAGGAGTTGTTAGTTGTACAAATTTTCTTAATAGTTGTACTTTGGCTGTTTTCAATATAATCAGTTTTACTGGAACTTAAAATTCGATTTTATAGTTTTACAGTTGATTTTACTCAATTAATCTATGAATATAATGCTTTTGCATATTATTATGTAACAACTTTCGATTATTGTAAATTTATACTCGTATTATTAAAATGATCTTGAAAGTGTATGAACATTGTTGGTGGAATTGGTGTATAAACATTGTTGGTGGAATTACTTAGTCGATCGAATTTTCCCAATCTTATTTGATGTAATGTCACCCATTGGCCATAGTTATGATTAGAGTGATTTTACAAGTTCAAATTTCATAAGGTTATATGTTAAATATTTTTTATCCAATGATATTAATTATGAGGAAAAATGGGGAAAAATGTTATTTAAACCATCAACCATCAACTTTCGGGCCTCCCGGATACATGACCCGGATCCACACGGATTCTTTCAATTAAAAAATCCCAAATCATTCAAAACCCTAGAAATCGAAAAATAATTCTCCATCTCTTCTCAATTGATTTCGTTCCTCCATGAGCTGCGATACATCTTCGTCGACTGTTGAAGATGGAGACCGAGGGTTTCCGGCGAAGTGTCACTGTGGTAAAGGCGTCGTCATTCTCACGTCTAAGACGAAAGACAACCCAGGAAGACAATTCTTCAGATGTTCAACCATGAAAGATGTAAGCATATTGTCAAATAATTTGATGATAATGATTTTATGCTCTGTTTTTTGTTTATGATTCATTACATATTGCTTTTGTTTTTAAACCCAGAAACATTTGTTCAAATGGGTGGACGATAGCATGTATGAGGAAGTAAATGATGCGTTGCACAAAATTTCGAGTATTGATATTGAGATTGAGAAAGCCAAATCCGAGATTGGTTTCGAAATTGAAGCCTTAAAGTGTAGGATCCATGACTTGGAGGAAGACGCATTAGTGACAAAAAGAGACCTTAACAAGGGGAGAGTGATGATCAAATGTTGTTGTGTTGGGTTCATCTGTGTTACTATCATTGTCATTGTGATGGGAACAATGGTTGTTAAGGCAAATAAGCATATAATTGAGTTTGGTCGTTCTATGTAGTTCGTGGCTGTATTGTTGATTATTGTTGTCGTCTTTGTATGTTTTCGTTGGCTTTGTGTGGGAGTGTAACTTATGTTTAAAACGTGAAACATATGTTTAGTGATCACTTAGTTTTACACAGTTTTACACGGTTTTACACAGTGAAGAGAAATTAAAAATGATATAGACATAACATTCCAAAAAGAGTAGTACATAGCCGATAAATTTAAAACCAAATACAGAGTACGAGAAAGTAAATTAATACATATAAGGAACAAAATAAGTCATGTAGGACAACTTCATGCCCCGTTTGTACATGAAGCACTTAGAACAGTCGATTTCCATATCGTAAAGATGGCAACATCTAGTGGGCCTTTCGTTCCGCATCGTTTGCGTAAAAACCTTCTTCTTATCGACAGGGATTCCATGCAGCATCTTCCTCAGGTTCTTCCAAACTCGGTTTACCAAAACCTCCTCATCTTCCCGCCAGTACATGAAGGGCATTTCGTCATAAGGAGAGGTCAGAGGATCGCCGTGGAGGTAGCGCAGAACACCATACAGATAACAAGCTTCGAGAATCTCATCGTCACCCTCCCCAAGCGCTGCAATGCGTAAATACGCAAATCCGTCTGCTACCTTATTTTCTACAAAGTAAGTGAGAATACCTTCAATGAAGAATGCAGCGGTGTTCTTCCAATATAAGCATTTACGGAGAATCCGGTCGTGCAGCATCGCACGGATAGGCTTATTCACCAGCGGAGAGAGACAGAGAGATTACAGGACTTCAGGTTTCTCTGAGGCTCGTCGCATAATTTTTCAGGTTGCTCTGAGATTGCAGTAATCGGCGGAGGAAGCTTTGCCGGTGATTTGAACAATCTTGGTGAGGATCGAAATCGGAAATTGTTGAAGAGAGACAATCGATTTCCTGTTCGCCATGGTGAGTCTCTGTTTTTTCTCAAACTTCTCTCTGTTTTTTTATAACTTCTCATTGTTTTAACGAATTACTCTTGTGAGGGAGAGAAGCATAACTCTGTATTTATAGAGTGGAATCTCGTTTGATGGGTAGCGTTCATAAAGGATTTGTAATTATGAGACGTGACTGTTCGCCGGCTTTGAAGAGACTCGAGGTGCGTAAACGTCATATCGATTTGTCCCCTGCATGCGCATGCATCAAATGCGCATGCATCAAATAGGGCATTAAACAGATCCTCCATTAACTTGATTTGATAAAATTTAGAGAAGCGTAAACGTCATATCGATTTATGACTAGTTTTCTTTTACGGATTTGTTGTGCCAAAAATACCAGTTTTACAGCGTTTTACAGGTTGTACCAGTTACACACAACGATTCTTAGTTTTACCAGTTATACTAGTTTTACCGGTTATACCAGTTTTACAGGTTGTACCAGTTATACTAGTTGCACTGGTTGTCAGTTCACCTTCAACACAAATTCCAATTTGATTCGATTTCCGCGGCCATCCGCCAATATTGCCTCTGATTCTACTCAATTGGTAGTCCCAATGGTGACGAGAAACGACGGACCCGGCAAATGGTGGTCGGAGACGCGAGGCGACGGCGCCGACGAGCAAAACCCGGTTGAGGCGAGACGAGGATGCAAGGCTCGGAGGCGAGGCGAGGTTCGGAGGCGAGGCTCGGAAATTTTTTTTTTTCATAAACCAAATCAATCCAATTAAATGGATTTAAATCCCAACCAACTAAATCCATTCAAGACCCAATTCAATTAAACCAGGATCCGTAAACCAAGGGTAAAAGGGTCAAACAACATTTCATTAAACAAGGAAGGGTATGGGAGATTAGTTGGGGGTAGTGTAGATTTTTTCCAGAGCCATAAGGCTATAAGAGAAGTTGACCCGAAGAGGAGGAAGATAAGGGGTGAAGATATGGTTACAAGAGTCAGGTCTAGGAAGATATTGGCCAATTTTTGAGATACATGATGTTGATGAAGAGGTTTTGCCATTGTTGACGGGAAGATTTGAAAGATATGGGAGAAATGTTGTAGGGTCGAGGAGGAAGATGTTCTCAGCAATTCAGAAGCTTGGTAGTTCTCATGAGTCATGATAGATAGAAAGTTGGGAATTTTGATCGGATAAGAAGAAAAGACAATGGTTTTTTGTTATTGTTTTTGTTGGTGAAATAGTCAGCCATGGCAATATAAGCTTGCAAAGAACATGGTCTTTTGCTATACATTTTCATACATCGATTGTTTTTGTCTTTGCTTTTCCATGTTTGAATGTAAGTAGTATTAGTAGAAGTAGAAATAGTAAAAGAAGAACATGAAGTAAGAAGAAGGTTCGTTTTTTACCCTATCTCTTCTTGCTTCACTTGACATGTTTCCATGGATGGTTTTTATGATAAGGAACTTGCAATTGAATAAAAATGGGAAAATGGTCAGAAAAATCATCAACTTTCAAATTTAAGCCACTCAAAGTTTGTAATATTGTGTAGGCCATTTAAAGCATATAATTTACGTTGACTGTCCAAAATAATACTCAACTTTCGTTGACCAGGCCAAATTAGGCACGACGTTAACTCTCTTACCGGACTGATTTTACGGTGTTAAGCCCACCGTTAATAAAGTTATGTTAGTTAAAAACGATGTTGTTTCTACTAATTTAAAAATTCCCAAACTGATGAAAAGCCCCAAATTGAACTTCAATTCTAAATCCCTTAGAACCCTAAATTTTATTCCCTCTGATTTTCTCCTTTTCGTCTATTGAGATGAGTTGTGAATCTGGGCAATGTAGTAGTGATAGGAAAGGTCTTGCGATACCTTCGAAGTGTCACTGTGACCTTACTTTCGCTGTCCAACCAGATGACATTTAGTGTTGTTGGGATTTTTCTCTAAAACTGATGATGCTTGATGTTTTTGTTTGTAATTGCAGGACCACTTGTTTAAGTGGGTCGAAGATGGAGTATACGAGGAAGTTTTGGAAGTTTTACGGAAGCTGTCAACCATTGAAAGCAAGCTCAACAAAGCCAAATCGGAGGTTGTTATTGAGACTCAAGAGCTGAAGTCACGAATCAAAGAATTGAAGGAAGATGGATTGTGGAACAAAGGGGAAATGAAGAAATGGAAAGTGATGATCACATTGTGCGTGTTCTGTTTTTGATGTATTGTCATTGCCATTGGGTTCATAATGTTTAGGAAAATCAGACAACAAAGTCTTGTTCTTAGTTACTAGTTACTCTTTTTGTTTGCTCACTTGGTTGTAATGGCTTTTCTTATTAATGAAGGCTTGTTCTTGGTTACTTGTTCTTGTGTAAACAATGGTAATGAGTAAACCAAATGTCATCAAACAAAGATAAACATTCATAACAACAACAACGAGTCAATGTTTAGACAACGATAACAACAACAACGAGTCATAATAGAAGCAACAACATCCGATAGTTCATTACAAAAAGAGATTCATAAAAACAGAAGCAACAACAACAAAGTCTAAGAAACCAAACACGGCTCATCCGGATCATTCAAACCATGACATCCAACCTTGTGATCCAACTTAAGCTTGTGATACACCATGAGCTAACCATAAACCTTGAGCTTGTGATCCATCTTGAGCTTGTGATCCACCTTGAGCTTGTTATTGTCCTTGAGCTTGTGGTCCTTGTAAATATAATTGAGCTTGTGACCCTTGTGTCTGTGGAACTTCCATCTAATTCCATAAAGAAAAGAAATGAAATGTAAGGCTGCAAACAAACAAGAAAATGTTAATAAGAAGAAAATGGTATGTGGACAAACCTGCTTCTTTGGTCGACCTCTTGGCCTCTTCGGTTGAGGCTCAACTCTCAGATTCTTACACCCATGTTTATTATGCCCATCTTCCCTGCAGTTTGAGCATGTCATCACTCGCTTCTTGCGTGTTACCTTAGTCTTATTGGAGGTAGACTCATTCCTTCCCTTCTTCCTAGCATAATTACTTGGCCTTCTCGGATTGTCTCTTCTCCATGGTGGTGACAAGAAAGGTAGTCTATTCAGCCTAGGCCACAACGGCATCCCTTATACGGGCTTAATACTATCTCTATATGTTTCTCGCCACATCCTTGTCTTATAATACTCATTCACATAAGCTTCAACCTGATGTTTTTTGGCTCTTATAACACATGTTGCATGCTCACAAGGGATTCCTATCATCTGCCACTTTATGCAACCACAAGTCCTATTATTTATATCAACCGCATATAACACCATGCAAATATACTTCATGCAATTTATTCACAGCCATGTACCTTATACAATCTTTAGACCTCTATCATCTTATCAATCTCAGCATGTGTTCTTTTTGTGAACCATGTCCTCAACCTCTCAGCAATGATCGACCTCTTAGCATTACGCACCATACACTGTCTCCTAATATCCTCTAGCAAATCCAGTATTGACTTTTAATTGCTTGCTTAATAGTCCTATTAAAGGACTCACAGAGATTGTTGAGAATGTCATTGCAGAATGTCTCAACCCAGAAGAACGCTCTAGACCATGTCTGAGGATTGGTGCTTTGTAGAGAACTATAAGCAAGAGGATTGAAGCTTCTTAGTGCTACTCTCCCATTGTATGACTGCGAGCTATCTTCCAAAACAGACGCTGTAGCTCTTGGTCATGGCTGTCTCTTTCCAATTATCAAGGATGTGTCTAGCACACTGCCTGTGTTCAGCTCCTGGAAGAACTGTATGAACCGCCTTGACTAAGCTCTGCAAATAATAGAACAGTTAAACATCGAACAGACAAAAAGAATAAATAATAATGATAGAACAGTTAAACATATAAACTACTAACCTTGTGTTTATCTGAAATGATTGCAACATTTCTTCCATCTTTGAGATCCAAGTCTATTGCGAGTAGTCTAACAAACCAGCCCCAGTTAGATTCATTTTCTGTTTCTACTACTGCCCAAGCAATTGGCACTATCCTATTATCTCCATCCCTTCCAACCGCAGCTAAAAGATGACCCTTTATATCCCACATTAGAAAGGCACCATCCAATCTAATTATCTTCATCCCTTCCAAACACCCTTCCTATAGCAATTGGAACTATCCTATTATCTCCATCCCTTCCAAACTCTCTTCTTCTAGACTTTCTGACTCATGTACACGCTCCTCCTCTCGACTTCCTGACTCATGAGCACACACTTCCTCTTGAATGTTTGTTTCCATCTGAACTCCAGGGTCAACTGCAGGAAATTCTCCATACGGTTCACCATCTTCGTTTCTAACAGAAGATTCTACCTCAGTTGAAGGACCCACATCTCCTCGACGAGTAGTTGTCTCTCGTCTACGACCTCGTCCTCGTGAAGCTCGCGAATGTCCAGCTCGAGCACGCTGGTTCATCTTAGCTCGTTTCTGTGAATCGAGCGTGCTCTGTCTTGTTGAAGCTCGCGTAATCCAACGGGTTGTAGCTCGTGTTTCAATCCGCTGACTACCTCCTCCTCTTGTTCTTTCCATTTCAAAATCGATTTGAGAGGTGAACGAGTGTTTGAGAGGAAGAACAATTCCCAAATCGATTTGGGGATTTCTTTAAATTAGGGTTAGGTCAAAATTAACTCTCCACGATGTCGTTTTATTTAGGGTCGTTAGTCTAACTAAAACAATGACATTTTAATTAACATAACCTTATTAATGGTGGGCTTAACACCATATAATCTGTCCGTTAAATGAGTTAACGCCGTACCTAATTTTGCCTGATCAACGAAAGTTGAGTATTATTTTGGACAGTCAACGTAAATTCTATGCTTTAAATGGCCTACACAATAGTACAAGCTTTTAATGGCCTAAATTTGAAAGTTGAGGATTTTTGTGAACATTTTCCCTAACAAAAATAGCCTATATACCGATTTGCACTAGGAGTTTGAAGGAGATAAAACCGAATGTGTTCACTCTAGCTTTTGATTAGTATCGTTAAGTGTTTTAGCTGTCTCAGTATGTAGAAACATGAGCAAGTAATTAGAATTCTTTTTAGGATGTCAAAACAAGAGGCAAGGATATGATAAATTCAGGTTTATTATGGATTAGAGTGGATAAGAGTTAAATGTGAATATCGTCCTTAGGGTTGGCAAAGAATCAGAAGGGTCTAATAGAAAATAGAATAGATATCATTGATTTCTTTAGATACCGAGGCAGTGCAGAAGAGATTCAAGGAGGCAAAGAAGAACTGAGTCCCGCATTATTTTCTCTCTCTCTTAGTGATGACTTATAGTATTTTGCCTTTGGTTCTTGTTGCACTTCTTTCTTTTGTTTGAGATATTTCGTTTTTTGGTTTGAGTAGTTGGTTTGTTTGGGTATTTCGGTTTAGAGGAACTTGAGGTTTTTCTTTTCGGTCATCAATTAGAACTGACAAGCAAACCCCATAACAAATGCTACCAACTATAATTGAGAATTAAAACCTTTCTCAAAAAAAAAAAAACTATACTTGAGAATTGAAATATGGGGTATGCAAGAGTAAAAAAAAAAGGGTATATAATACAATTAACCTTCGCTAGATAATACTGATGTATTTTTGATTATAGAAACTATATGGTTGATATGACTACATATCACTACAAGAAATATGGGTATTGATAGCACCACGAAAACGCTATCATATGTCTATAATAGCGTTTCCATAAACGCTATGTTTGCCGCTGCCATCTTAGGTTGCCATCTACTATAGCACTAATTTGAGATGCTATCATATACCTGTCTACGATAGCGCTAATTTTGATGTGATTATATAGTTTTCAGTAGCATTGGTTTATCGCCATTTTATAAATTAATGCAGCATATTATTCATGCAATAATACATATTTTGGTGACAATATTTTAGAGTTGTATTATACTTTATATTAGCGTTTTATAGTTGTTATATTATTATTTATCATAGCCAATCTTTATGGTTATTGTATATTTTATGAACACTTTTATTTTTTGCTATGTTTAATATTAATGAGAGACATTAAAATTTTATTATATAGTATTATTATTTAAAAATCAATTAAATTTTTATAAAAACAATTATATTTAAAATTTGATATTTTTATTAATAACTTAAAACATGTTTTACACAAACATAATAAAAATACATATCATGAAATTCCTAACATATTTCTAACATTGTTCCTATCATTTCTTCAAAATTTAAGAGTTGTTTCCACTTGGTCTATTCCATCCTCGGCATGTTGATCCTTTTGCATCAGCTAGTCGGATTGCAGCAGAGAGATTCCCACCAGTGGCAATGAGGTCATCTATGATGATAGCACGCTCACCAGGCTACCACACCTACATGCATCTCTATCTTATATGTTCCATACTCCAAAGAATACTCCTCCGAGATTACCTTCCCTGTTAATAGCCATTCTTTTAGTATCTAAATTGACTTAACAAACACCTTTCTCGGAATTGGTCAAGATAACAATTTAGTCCATCGATATATAACAAAAACAAACAACCACTTAGGCTACTGAAAGTTACCAAAAAGATATATGAACTACCAAACGAGTAGAAGATATAGCTAGCTAAAAGTCACTTTGCTCAAGTCCACGACAATATAAAGATTGTAAACTTGAAGCAAGAAGCCATTCAAATAAACAACTTTTCATGTTATCTATCGACTATATTTGAAGTAACTCAATGTCAAAATAGCAAGCCACTAGAGGAAAGAATAACATACCAGGCAACTTCTTGGGCTTCCTCATGGGAACAAATTTCGCACCAATAGCCAACGCAATAGGTAACAACTGGTAAGGACAAGAACATGGTTAGTCACACTTTTCAAACCCAAAATGTAATCTCTTTCTTTTTGTAAAGCTTTAGAGAGATTACACTTGTTGTCCTATATATATTTATATCATATCATATTACATCATCTTGTGTGGTCCATCACATTACACATTAAAACTAGAGAAATGGTACAACAATCTTCTTTCCTTCTCTTCTCTTGTCTATCTCTTACTTCAAATTTCCTGCTTTATTTTTTACATCTCTACATCTTTAGTTATTAAGTCTCTATATTATCAGTTTTTAACTTACCTTTTGTTTTTTTTTCCTTTCTCAGATCTCTTCCTGCACAACAATACAAAGAAACGATTAACCTAACAAGACTGTTGTTTTGTGTGTTCATCACTATCCATTAATCTACTCTTTCTAGCTGTTTATATTCCAACACGACAGGCCGGTCCACCCCTACCGGGTAGCATCCCAATCGCCGGTAGCCTAATGAGGTTCATAAAAGCAATGTTAGGTTACCGTTTACTTGATAGCAGAAACATAAACCGTGGTTGAATCTTGAAACCTTGGAATTTGGCAGTTGAAAGAGTCGGAGAGTGTAGATGGAGTAGAATTATTGTCAATATCAGAAGAAGGTGACCACAAATCCGATTCATTATTGTCTGCAGACTCAGCAAACAGATGCAAATGATGTGCGGACGATGCGAATGGACTGTCAGGCAAGCTATCCTCCAACCTGTAACAACCCGGGAAAACTTGCCATTCAACCTCACAGCTTCAAAATACTGAAACAATTCCTTGTTCATTACCAAACCTACCTCTCTGGTAGATTCATTGTATCATCATCAGACCCTTCTTTAGAACTT
The DNA here is from genome assembly GCA_030180135.1 of Orychophragmus violaceus. Lineage (NCBI taxonomy): Eukaryota > Viridiplantae > Streptophyta > Magnoliopsida > Brassicales > Brassicaceae > Orychophragmus > Orychophragmus violaceus. Next base: position 38,544,070 of record CM058231.1, on the reverse strand, counting down.
CCTTTCCCTATCTCTCTTCCTACATATTCTCCTTCTTTAACCGGTAATGGTCGGGGAGATACAAGTGTTACGCAGCAGCACAAGGATACAAATCAAATGTGGTGCTAATAGAATCAAGTACAGTGTAATATGCTCATAATTCTTCCAAACCCAGAAATCTAGAGCAGTATCGCAACCAAATCAATTCTGAAAACGTTCTAACAATTATAAGCGATCCAAGGAGCTCAACGGAAGTTAAAAGATATATAATAATTCGAACAAAACTTATCCGACCTCATACCAGGAGAATTAGCAGCACCGGAGAATATTTGGAAGAACCTTAGGTTGAGACTCGGAATCGAAGATGAATAGATTTGGAATCGAACAAAACTTATCCGACCTCGTACCAGGAGAATTCGATTCTGCTTCTCAAGATACATAAGCCCTAGACAAGCCCACTTGGGTTCAACAGTCATCCGCTTATGTTGTACTTGGAAAACAACTTAAGAGCAGTGTAAACAAGAGTGACTCTCAAAGTATATGCGAGGCATCACCTGTAACAAGAGCCTCAAGAAAATAACAATGGATTCAATCGATTTAGGGTTTGTGGAAAATTTGTCTATGATTTTGAGAGATAAGATTAGATGAAGAGGGAAGAAAACAGGGAATCGAGAAAGGGTAGTGAAAACAGGGAATCCAGAGCAATGGAAAAGTTACTTTGAACTTTTTTAGGAAATGGAGAAAGGCAAAAAAAATTGCCGGGATAAACCAAAAATTTTGGCTCTAAAACCAAAAATTTTGGCACAAATTGGCTCTGAAGCACTTTTTTTTTTTTTTTTACTTCTCCTTTCAAAAAGTTTTATTTATTTTTTATCTCTTTTAAAAAATCTTTAAAAAATACTTTATTTATATTATGAATGAAAAACTATTCTTATATGTTTCTAATTTGTTTCTTTTCCAATTTTATGTTTTTAAAATAAAAGAGAAATAGGAAAATTATGTTTAAGTGGGAGCCCTAAACCATATATTTCAATACTGTAAACCCTAAATCTTAAACATATATTATAATACCCTAAATTCTCAAAAATGTTTCAAAATTTAATTTTTTATAAATGGTAATTTTTTTAAAAAAAATTAGGACATTGTAGTATATGTTTAGGGCTTAGGACATTCCAATATCCAAAACCCAAAATCCAATATTTTAATACCCTATATTAAAATTTTTAATGCAATATAAGGTTTAGGGTTAGAAATACAGAGTTAAGATTATTAGGGTTTGTGTTTGTGGTCTAAATCTTATACAATTATATTTTTAGCATATGGGATTTTATGGGTTATATTTGATATTTTAAGTTAATGTTTGAAAATAATATATTTAGGAAATAATAGATCATGGTTTAACCAACAATTATTAGGAAAACATTAACAACATATAAGTTTTGAAATATTTTATTTAGAGTTTATGACATTGTAGTATATATTTATAAATGTGGATAGAGAATACAATTAATTTAGGATTCATAATATGGTTGAGAATAAAAATTAAGGGTTATAGTTCATATTCATGTTTAGATTTTATGTTTAAGAATAAAAATTAAGGGTTATAATTCATAGTTTAGGGTTTGATAATTAAGTTTTTGATTTAAAAATGGATTAAGAGTTTAGGGTAAGTGTTTATGGTAGAAAGTTAAGGTTTTAGAATGGTTTTAGAATTTAAGATGAAAAAACAATTATCAGTACCCTAACACTAAACCCTAACCCTCCAATACCCTAAACCTTATACAATGTGTTTGTGAGACTTTAACATTTGTATTGATTGAAATGTTTTTTAGGCTAACCCTAACCCTAAACCCTAACCCTATAATACCCTAAACCCTCCAATATCCTGGACCCTATACAATGTGTTTGTGAGACTTTAACTTTTATATTAATTGGAACTTTTATACTAAAAGAAATTATCAATACCCTAACCCTAAACCCTAACCCTCCAATACCATAAACTCATTAAAATGTGTTTGTGAGATTTTAAATTTTATATTAATTAGAACTTTTATACTAAACATGAATTATATTTCAAACCCTATTCATTGAATAGAACAAAAAAATTATTTGTGTTATAGTACTAAATCAAACTCAAAAATTATAGTGTGGAGTGTATTGTAATCAAGAAAATAATATTGTTGAGAAGCGTGTCTTGCTACAACGTAAACTTTCATTAATAATGAAGAAACGAGTTTCCAAATTACATAAACACTAAGACAAATCCTTCTCGGGCAAAAATAAATAAAAACAAAAGAATGATTACATGAGTCCCCAAGCGGTGATGGTAGCAGCCATTGTTGGTTGTTGCAAGCAGTTGAGACCATGGCGTTAATTGGAATCCGGAGGTCTCTTGGTCTGTTATGTCCTAACAACGTGATTAATGGACCAAGCGGGGTCCATTGATCAAACCAAAAGCTGATGTTTGTGCCATTGCCTATCACGACCAAAACCAATGTATGAATTCTAGTTCCTGGCAGTTAGCACTAATGTACAGTTAAAATAAGTGTTTTGTTGACCAACATGAAAATAGTTAAGCTAATCTGATCTTCCTACAAAAACTTTAAAACAATATGACATGATATATGTTAAAAGAGTTAAAAAGTCCCCTATCCATTACCCCAAACTTGAGTCTCGACGGCTTTGCTCTTCATCTTCTGGTTCCTTTCTACATGGATTTGTGTTGGTTTTGATATATGTTCCTGCTTAATCAATGTCTTAAATTTAGCACATCTCCTACCTCTAAATTTCTGAACAAAGACATGGTTCTCTCAAATGATAATCAGCTTACCTTCTATGATCCCACGGTTTAAGAGCTGAATGAGAAAGTCCCTGAAGATAGACAAGATCTGTCTTTCTTGCTCTAAGTAAAGCTCTGAGCTTGTGTCTGTGTCTTCTTTCTCTTGGCTTGTTTTCACTCGGGCAGATGTCTCTGATATGATCAAATGTTCATCATCACACATCAATGCACGTGTTTCTGGAGATAAAGGCTTTTCGTCCATTCTAGTAGAATCGAGGACACAATCTGGAGAGTCACTGGTCTCGTTAGCATCTATCTGGGCTGGATCAAGTGAAGGCTCTTCCTCATTTTTCCTCCTTTTGTCTATTTCACATAAGGCGCGTGAAACCGCAGTTTAGAAATTCTTTAACAAATATCTTATTACATGAAGAATGAATGTTTGAGTTCAAAATTCTATTGAATCAATACAAGAAAATGAAAATTTAATTTGACCTCTTTGAAATGGTTGAAGAGCCAATTGCTCAGGAAGGAAATAACGAGTTCCTGTAGGAGGGTTTACCTCGATCTTCTGAAATTCATCTTCATTCACCAATGGAGCCACAGTCGAACCAGACCAGCGCCATTCAATTTTGCAGCGGAACAGATAAAGTGCCTATGGTACGAGAACAGTCAAGGTGAAGAAGAAACGAAGCCTAATCGAATAGGTCTCAAACACGAGCTCAATCACATCGTCACGAATTCAATTGCACGCATCTTTTTCTAAATTGTTTTTGCTTGAGCTGAGGAGAAACAAGCAAGCTCAGAGACTTTTGTGCCATCTTAGAGATCTGAGACTGAAGCAGAAGAGGGAGAGCGAGAGAGGAGGAAGCAACCATCAGAGATGGAGGTTAGAGAGCTATGTCGAAGATGGAGGATGAGGAGAGAGAGAGAGATTGAATCGATTTCACTCTCTAATTTCTCAGTATCCAATTAGAGATTGAAGCTCAAAGTCGATGAAATTTGGGACTAGGGATTGCATAAGCAAAACTGAAATGTCGGGGGTAAGTTTTTTTGGTTCTTTCTAAAAGTTTTTTATTAATCTAAAAATTATGAATGAAAAGTGTTAAGAGTTTTTTTTTTTTTGACTAGTTGTTAGAGCTCTTACCAAAATTTTACCTCCAAAACATATTTTTGGAAATTATAGCAGAATTTTGGCTCTAAACATAGTTTTGGTTTCCCGCTTAGTGAAATAACAATATAGCACTGATATAATGTTGTGACAGAGTACTTCATCCCGACATACCCTCTACAATAACACTTACCGAAATCGTGCTATCCTCATGTGCTATCAATACCTATATTTCTTGTAGTGTATATTAACTATGTTGGGTAACAATCATATATATATTGATACATGTCGTCATTGTCAAAGATATATTTTGTGTATTAATGTATTTTTAACTACATTCGATGACATATATCAACTATGTCGAGTAGCAGTCATATAACTGATATATGTCGTAATTGCCAATCATTTAGTTCATATAATTAAAGATAAAGTAGTATTGTCTAAAAAATGTCGGCATCTCTGATTTAGTGAACAGGTTTGGGATCCATACCTGCCTGCGTAGCAGTTCCGATGGTTGTGATTCCGACTGGGTCAAGTTTCTGGCTTAATTTATGAAGTTTTTAATTGATGGGTTTGTGCCGGAATTGCAAAGCAAAACATTGGGAAGTGGAATAACTCTTTAATTTCACCTATTTTAGGGTTTTGTTTATCCGTTGTGAGAAACACATTAACTTCATCCACAACCGACTATATTTGAATACATTGAGAAGTTTCCGTAATTCCACAGTTTTCATTTTTTTTTATTGTGGTTTGTTTGAAAGCATGCAAGATGTGTGTATTTAAAATAACAAAAATTATTAACTAAAACTTAATAACTGTTTTGTTCCACCATCTATTTAAACAAATTAACGTATGTCATCAAGTAATAGCCAATGTTTTTCTTTAAATTTAATCTCAAATTTTGATATAATGTGTTAATATGTTCAAAAGAAGAAAAATAAGGATATTAATCAAATCATATGTAGTATACACCTCACCCATAAACTATAATGCAAAAAAACTATATACCTTAGTGTGTTTTCAACATTTTTAGTTTATATAAAATTTCTTGAACTACAAACTTCTCCACAATTAAAAAATATTAACAAAAATTAACCCGTTTATTTAAATAACTATTTTTAATTTTGTAGAAAACAAAAATAAAATTATAGAATATACTCTTCATTAGAACTTCTCATATATATTCCATCTAATTGTAGTTTTAGTAAATAGTTGTGTACAATAATAAAATACTTATTAGTATTTAATTATTAACCAAAAAACATAATTAAAATGTTGAAAACAGTAGAGTCATGTACACGCAAAACGTTTTTTAATTGTGGTATCATCATATTGTTTTATAGTTTTTTGGTCACAAGGTATGGGATTTTAGCAATCGTCAAATTTCTTAGCCGGGAGTCCACAAACATAGTAAAATTTTGTTGATTGTAGATTCTTTAACGGGAGTGCTTTGTCATTATGGTTTACTTAATTCAGTTAAATTTTGGTGCATGATGGTGTAAGATAGTCAGAACGAGGTCTATGGACGCAAGTCAATTCCTCTAATACAATAACAACATACGAGAGAAACGAGATCATCATATTAGATCATCAGATTAAAACATATTAATTAACGAAAGAAACTTTGTTGAAGATCTCATCAGTGACCTTATTGATAACATTTTTCCATTAAATTTTGATTACCTAAAAATATATTGACCAGATAAAATATACATATTCAAGCTTCACAAAACACATATAGAATGTAGAATAATGTTTTTTTTGTCACAAACCATACTTAATTAGATTAAAATTTGAGCCTTTTGTCCATAAACAGACTTAAGGCATGCTTAGATACTTAATCAACATCAAAATTGAGCGATCTTGGAATGAAACGAAGTACGACAAAATCAAAACATGGGAGATAAGAGATGATATCCGAGATGACTCTGTAGAGATCGGAAAAAGATGAGCCAGATGAGAAGGCTTTATTACATTTTTTCATAAAAGTATTATTAGATAATGACAATGAAGCTGAATAAAAATGATAGGTAAAAGCAACATAAAGATGTTCGATAAGAATTTTTGCTAATCAGAAAGTATTTATGGAGTTGTTTACAATTACTTGATTGGTGAGTCGTAATTATATGACATCACTAACATTGTTAGTTTTACCACAAAAATATCTCTGAACCCATATTCTTTATTTATCAAAACCAATCCTAATAAATAAATATCTTGGACCGTTCAAGAGGACGATGTTTCTTGACCTAATGGATTGTTATTTTTTCCTTTTTAATGTTAGTTTAACTTATTTTATATATTCACAGCTAGCCATAGTTTTGAGTATAAATGTAGATTCAAAGCTAGTAGTAGTGTTACATTTTTTAAATAAAATGTAATGCTAAACATGTTAATTTTTAAAAAAAAATTAAGGATGCTCTACTATGACATTTACCATCTAAACTACCGAAGTGAACGTTTAATTAAAAAAATAGAACCATGACAAACTCCATTCCAATTATTTTTTGGATGATTAAGATGTTCGAGTTTGTAGGTCTGTATTTCTCTATAAAACAGATCTAAACCAAAACTATATTAAGAAGATGAGATTCCTCCTAAGTAATTGTGTATTTAAACCAAAAAATATTAACTATAAATAGTAACTCTATTTTTCTACCGGCTATTTAAACCAATTCTAACATGTATTTCGTTATCAAGTAATAGCCAATGTCAAATATATAAACATTAGCTCGTGCAACGCACCAGCCATAATACTAGTTATACTATGTCACTACAAGAAATTCGCGTATTATTAGCGCCTGAAAAACATTATCTGACAAATACATAGCGTTTTAAAAGCGCTTTATCATCGACCGCGATAATAGGTCGGGCACTTTAGATAACGTTTTTTATGCATGCTATGGTTGTTGTATATACAATAACGCTTTTTTATATACGATATTTAAGAGTACAATAGCAATTATTTAATGTTATTTATTTGTATATTACAACTTTATGCAATTGTCATCTATATATTAAATATATCAATCGTTTTATATTATTTTGGGTGTCCATTCACAGATTTTGGTTAATTAGCTAATTTTCTGAAAATATTAAATTTAAAAACGATTAAATTAAAAACAAATATATTACAAAATTGTTAAGATTACAAAGCCTATTTAAAGTTTCAAATAAACCACCACAAAGGTAATACAGCATCCCTACAGAAACTTCACCACAATATCCATATGCTCGTGAGCTCGCTGCTTCTCAAGCGCCTCTCTGCAATATTATATCATAACAAAAAGACCATCAAACATAGACCAGAACATGTGCAATGACAGAGAGAGCTTTAGAATGCAACAAATCTTTCACGCCTTGAGAGTTCTTTGGTTTTGCTCGCCTGATTATAAAATCGGAACAAACAAGAACCAAAGAAAAAATCAACCTTAATTAAGAAAATACAGATTTACAGAAACTGAATAATACACTAGAGAGCTTACATCGAGGTCACTTGCTTTTAAGGTCTTTGTTTTTGCTCGGTTAGAGTTATCAACTTTGATTAGAGCTTCATGTCCTTCCTTATTCACCTGATATTATTAACATAATACCATAGTAAAGATGACTTTTCCAACAATGATAAATAGACGAGGCCACATAATTAAACTCACACCAGCTTCATCTTCAGATTCTTAACATCTCCATTAGTGTCTTGAGCTATTTGCCTCACATGTCTCAGTGCCTAAAAACTCAAAAACACAGAGCTTAATCAGTTTATGGATGGTTCATCGTTTATTTGGAGGACTCATATAAAGGCCTCAAGACTTCAAGGACACTTGAAACCTACAAAACCAAAAGAAACTAAGCAATTGATAGGTGTAAAGTTTTAACCCTATACTAACTGCAAGTGCACATCAATATCAATGTAGTACTTAGGGATCGAATCCACGAGGACTCTAGGCAACGATAGAATTAGAACGGTCAAGCTTAAACTAGGAGAAAGCAAATTGTATTGAGAAACGAAAAGCAATACAAGAAAGTAAACAAGTAGCAAGTTTGGTTGTAAGCAATTAACTAAGGGCGCTAAGTCTAGGGAGTTCTCAGGAAATCAGACAAGCAGAGAAATCATTCAGTCAGGATCTAATTAAACACAGTTCTAGAACTCAAAACACAGATATAGAATTAATCAACTTTCGTTGTGAGAATTCTCTAAGCCTAACTGCAGAAATCCAAATGTCTTTGTAATTCCTAACAGATTAAACCAGCTTTAATGATCAAGTTCGATATGTTCACAATCTAATTAAACCAAATTTCTTTGCGAGTAATTATATTGCTCAACCTAAATAGTTCAGATTCTAAACCACACTTTCATGTCAATCTAGCGACCTAAGATCTAGATTCTAAGTGATCAAGTTAGAACTAGCATTAAACACAATTTAGCTTGAAGAACATCTATTGATATGAATCCTTAACTGAATTAATTATATCTAGCAAGTCATAAAATCCCTATTGAGAATCCCTAAACCTAACTATGAATCTACTCAGACATAGATAATAAAACATGATCAATGAATAATTAGATATCATAAAAGAGATTAAACAAGTAAAGGTTCGAAATCTTCTCCAAAAACAGGATGTAATACATGATCAGATCAGCCCCAAATAGCTCTAAAAACTCTCTGCTCTAAAGTATGACAGCGTCTCTAAAAACTGAAGTTAAAACCTAATTAAATAGCTAAATCACGTCTTGGGGCTTCTGTGTAATTATCTAGAACTTCTGGGCACTTTTGTAATATCATCATTCTTCATTAACTCTCGCGAGTCTGGTCCAACACGCTGTGCATCGATTGATGCTGATGTGCGTCGATCGACACACTCCTCTGTTTCGGACAGTGAGCACAAACTCTCTGGTCAAAACTCCAAAATGCTCCATTTAGTTCTATAATCTCCAAATCCACTCCAAACGTGTGTACCTAATAACACCTGTAAAAGACTCTAAAAGAACACCAAAAGACTCTAAAACAAACTTATATCATGGCATAAAACCGGTAAAAACCATGATATATCAACTCCCCCACACTTAGCCTTTGCTTTTCCTCAAGCAAAACAGAGAACTAAAACATGGTGAAGAGGTTTGAAAACTTTCAGAAACTCTTTTTGTCCTAGAAGCAACAACAATCAGATTCCCCTTAGAAATCCACTGAAAGAATCAACTGTAAGACATCAAGACCAACATATACTTCCCCCACACTTAGCAACTGTCCTGAGTAAACTCCACAATCAATCCAAGCAATTCAAATTCACCCTACTGACTTCTTAAGCATATTAAGTGCGGTCTCACCTAAGGATTATCGATCAAAGGGCACATGGATTCTTACTTTGTCAGCTCTAGACCACCATACTATCTTTTTATGGTTCCTTTTCTTCTCTTTTCCCTTCCTTAGCATTCTGATTTTTCCCCATTGGGTATCATTTTTTTTTATCAGTGCTCTTCCCGTTAAGGGGTGTACTTTGGACACATTCCATGGATAGCACAGGAGGTAATAGTGTTTGCTACTACTCCCATGACCACTTCGGAGTTACTAACTCATCCTCAGTTTATTACTTTTTTTATTTTATGGAAGGGGAGAAGGGAACCATACTTGGACAGGTTTACAAGCTGTGTCAGAACTAACAAAGGAGTCCGACTCAAGGTATATCAAGCCCTTAGGTGAGAAAATTAAAGTCAAGTTAAGTGTGAAGCCAGTAAAAGGATCCTCTGAATACCTGAATTAATATGGGTGTCCTCAGTAGGTTGATCCGTTTGTGTCGATCGACGCATTGCGAAATCCGAGAACAGTCAGCAAGTTAGCAGGTTAGTCCGTGAGAAATCATCAAATTCCAAACCTGCAAGATGAAGATCACTGAAAATAGAGAAAATCAAAGCAACTAATAGTCTCAAACCAATCACAACATCCAAACATAAGTATCCTAAGAAATCAAAAGAAAAATGCAAAAGAAAAGTGAAAAAGAAATACAACGAACCGTAGTCTGAAAATGTTCGCTACTCTCACTCGTCCTCCATCCCATCAATGCGATCAGTACCACTCGAAGAACCGGGAGTCGGAGATCGATGTCTACGTCGAGAAGGTACTGGATGGTGTATCTGCGACTATCTCATGCAAGTGCAGGTACGCATGAAGTTCCAGATGCTCCGTAGAATACCATCCTCACGCTCTCTCCACTCTGCCTCAGACATATCACCAAAAGGCATCGAAGGCTCGGGATAAGGGCCAACATCATCAACAGGGGCAGCAGGTGCAGGCGCAGATGAAGTAGAAGCTCGTGTAGAAGGCTCTCCCAGCGGATGAGCCATAGAAGGAACTCTGCGCTGATCTCTCGTAGGGGGCTGGAATCTCAAGGCATCCAGCGTATCAATCTGTGTCAGACCAGCAGCAGGAAGATCCACACCACGCTTCTCAGTGGCAGGGTCATAATAGACCCATACACGTCCCTCCTTCAGCCATGTAGCACTCTGCAGGTGGCTAAAATCAAGGGAATCCTGCAATGCCTGAAAATGGGAGTAAGCAGACTCCCTACTGTCTCAGTGCCCTTACCATCAAATGGCTTCTTCTGCAGGTCGCAAAAATGATGAGCAAAAACAGCTCCCAAGTTGAGTCCTCTAGTGGGATCTCTCATAACAGTATCCTCAAACTGGTCCCTCAGTCCAATGAACAGCATCTCCATCTCGTTCTTACGCATCTTATTGGCTTCATATTTGCACAACAGAGTACATCCCAAGATGCGCAAGACATATCAGAGAACAGGATGTCTGACCTGTATCAGCTTCGTCATCCTCGAGTTGTACCGACCATTGCCAATACACTCCCAGAAGTACTGAGCTTCCTCCACATCCCACTCAAGAGTCATACCAATACGCGTCGGCTCAGTGCTGAATCCATATATCCTACAGATATCGAGAAGGGGAATCCGATACCTGGCTCTTAAGCACATGAAGGTAAAGAAACCTCCTGAAGCTCACCTGCTCTCTGGCTCAGGGTATATCACTCTACAGATGGCCAGCAGCTGTCTCACCAGATCAGGATACAAGTCGTAAGGCTGCATAGGCATTGTCCCCAGACCAATGCCCTTACACAATGCAAGAACCTGCTCATCGATGCCCAGACTCTTACAAGTCGAATAATCCGCAAACTTGGTCGGCTTAAGCGTCATGCCACACAACCATTGTAGAGCAATGTGTCAAAATCATCCCAATGGTCAAGCAATGGCCTCTCTGTGAACGTGTCAGTCTTGAGCAGCTCATCAATCTCCATGCCCCAGATCTTATCTGTCGGAATCAACTGCTCATCTGCTCTAGGCCAAGGCGGCTGTATCGCCTCCTGATCGCTCTAATAATCCTCAGGATATGGTGATTCTTGATGGAACCACTCAGCTGGTGGATGATGATGAGTTGTAGCTGCTGTGGCTGTTGTAGCTCTACGTTTGGGAGCTGGTCGAGGAGGCATCTGCAAGAAAATAAACAATATAAGTCACGGCAGAAACTCCCTGTGAAATTTCACAGCCGACAATCAGTCTCAAGAATCAGTTCTAAATTCGTTCCAAAACCTCACAAACAGTCAAATACCATCATCAATCATCCCAAATCATGTCTAATCAGTACGGGTTCATCAATTTCAAGCCTAAAAATTCCTAATTTCTAAACCCTAAAACCGAATCCGAAAATGATGAAAATGAGAGCTCTTACCTTGGATTCACTGCAAATGGGTTAGAGAAATAGACAGGGGATATGAAAATAAGTAGAATCGGGCTTTGAATCAGAGAAAACGATGAAGAAACGAGAGATTTAGGGTTGTGCACTCGCGGTTGTACGGACGGCGAAATGGGGAAGAAAAGTAGAGAAGAGGGGTTTAATGCACTTACCTGGGTCGTGTGAGCAACGATCGATGCATAGGTGCAAAGATCGACGCTGTTTAGCACGCGTACCTTAATTTTGCAATTAAACCATTTGCAACGACCGTTTCACATGTCAGCAACGATCGTCACAAGGCGATCCCATCTCTTTGTCATATCTCCATGCAACGACCGTTGCACATATATCAACGATCGTCGCACATCTCCAGACAGTGTTCTGTATTAGAAACTTAGCAAAAACAAATAAAAACGTGAAATCCTAAGAAAAACACCAAAAATAAGAAAGAAAAACACTAAAACCTATCAGTGGGTTGCCTCCCACTCAGCGCTTGTTTAAGGTCATTAGCTTGACCGGACGAACAAGATCAGTTTGCTGGAGATCCTGACAGAGACTGTGATTGCCTCTGTGCAAGTCTCCTCATCCAAGGTGGAGAGTAGGCGTCATCAGTGTGAACTCGTCCAAGAAAAGAAGGAGTTAACTGATATGGTGGATCTAAAACCAAAGTCTCGCTTATCTGCTCTCAATATCCATCCTTAATAGTGAAGGTCTGCCCATCAATCAGCGGCTTACGCAGCATGTCAATCTCAAAGTGCAGTGGCTCATCTCCTAGATGCAGATCAATCAAACTGTGCCTCACATCTATTACCGCTCCATCCGTGGCCAAGAATGGCCTACCCAGTATCAAAGCATCATCCTGCTCACTGTTATACTTAAGCACCAAGAAGTCTGTCGGAACCAAGTAGTTTCCAACTCTCACTGGGACGTCCTTCAGGAATCCTTATTGACTGATCAGCTAGGACAAGAGAGGTCCTAGTGGGTGAAAAATCCATCATACCCAGCTTCTCTGCCACAGAGTATGGCATGAGACTTCTAGGAGCTCCTAAATCACACAGAGAGCGCTTGAAACCATCCTAAAAAATGGAACAACTCAGTACAAAAATCCCAGGATCAGGTAGCTTCTTAGGAATCTTAGTTAGCAACACCTCACTGATATGTCTAGGAACCACTATTACCCAATCTTTCAGCTTTTCATCCAAAGGCAACATCTTACCCAAGTATCTTTGCACACAAGGGTGATAAGGTGGACCATCAGATGGTGGAATTTCTTCCAAATCTTCACCAACTTTTTCCAATTTTTTAAGCTCATCAATCTCTTGTTTAATTACTTCAGACACTTTAGGATATAACCGATTAGATAGTGCATAAATCTCCTGTTGAGTTATCTCAGACACTCCAGGGAATAAACGATTAAGCTCTGAATCTGCATCTGCATCAATGCCATAAGAATCATGTGAATCTGTCTGTCCACGCCATGAAACGATCGACGTTAAGGGTGCATCGATCGATGCAGTTGAATTTTCACAGATTCCACCCGAGAGATTTTCCTCAAAATCAGAAATTTCAGCCTCTTCTACCAGTTCAGCAGTATTTAGCTCAAATCTTTCATCTAGGTGCGATCCATCATCAATGTACACTGACCAGGCCTTAATGTGGGTGTCTACAACACTCTTTCCCTTGACAGAGTTCGAAATTTGGCTCACCTGAGTGTCCAATTGCTTCACATGAGTACTTAGAGACTCAAACTTCCAATTGAGATCCTCATAAACAGCATCCAACTTCTTGTTGCAGTCCACAACAATCTTAGTCTGTCCTTCCAGCAGCTGTTCCATCATAGCCTCCATCTTGCTCTCATGAGTAGTAGCTACAGTAGGTGTCTGGTAAGAAGAAGATCCATAAGTCCTTTGATTACCTTGCTGGAAAGGTTTCTGAAATCCACTAGTCTGTCCAAATCCAGAAGAGTTTTGGTTGCTGTTGAAAGCACTCTTCTGTCCTCCATTGAAGAACCTATTACCAGACTGATTTCCAAACCTATTTCCTTGGAATCCAGATCCTCCGATGTAGTTCACATCCTCTTCCTGACCATCCTCTTCAGCATTGATCACTTCAACATCTTGAGCAAAATGGACAACTTTCTTCCCAGCTAGAAGATTACAAACAGTGTCCAACTTAGATCTAATATCAGCTATCTCCAAATTCTCTATCTTTCCACCAGACTTCTTCCTTCTCTCATCAATAGTCTTGCAGCTATTACTGCTTACTAAGTTATCTATCAACTTCTTAGCTTGCGCAGGAGTCCTAGTGTTGAAATTTGCATTGCTAGAATTGTCTAATGCAGTCTGATATGGAAGATCTATACCTCTAAAGAAGATACCCAACAATGTTACCTCAGTGATACCATGATGTGGGCAGTCACGTTGGTACTTCTTGAATCTCATCCAGGCAGTATTAAGAGGCTCTGTCGGACCTTGAGAGAAAGTGAGAATGTCCTGTCTTGACTGATCAGAGCGAGCATCATCATAGAAGTGTCGCAGAAACTCACTCTTCTAGGCATCCCATGTAACAAACTTCCCAGGTGGAAGCTGTTTCAGCCAGGCAGCAGCATCTCCAGCGAGAGAGTAGGGGAAGAGTTTGAGAAATAGATAGTCATAATTCACTCCATCATATTTCATCCCATTGACTATGTCCTCAAACTCATCTATGTGATCCATCGGCTGCTCATTAGGATAGCCATAGAAAGCATTCTGCCTCAGAAGAGAGTAGTATATGGTCTTGATTTCAAAATCATTCCTATCAAAATCAGGAGGTACAAGAGCTGACCGGTTAGCATGAAACTCATCCAGACGGTTATAGTCAGCCAAAGTCCTCTCATGGACAACCATCTCTCTACCTTGGGCCTGTCCTTGGCCTTGGTTTTGCTCCTGGCGTGGTTGCTCAGGAGGATAAGGTATAACATTCCCTTCAGCATCAATCTGTTCCCCAGCAGCATTGTACAGATTCCCAGCACGGTCCCTCAGGACACCTTGAGCATCAGGCAATATAATCACACGTTCAACTACCATCCTTGCTCTTTGAATTATTCTGTTAGTCCTCTCTAGTCTAGCAAGCTCTTCAAGTTGGAGGTTAACGAGATTAGTGTTCGGATTACTTCTGGTATCACGCGTCTGCATAAACCGTCTGTAATCGTCAAGGACCGATCGATGCTAACAGTGCAACAATCGATTCAACTCCAATCGCCTAGTAACGATCGACACAAATGATGCAACGATCGATGCTATGCGAAAATAAACCTGCGACAGAGAAGAAACAGAGAAAAATCAGTAACTAAAACAAAAAATAAAAAAATAAAAATCCTAGTAAAAACCCTAAGTTCGATTCTATCGAAGACTCCAAAGAGTCCCCGGCAACGGCGCCAAAAACTTGATAGGTGTAAATTTTTAACCCTATACTAACTGCAAGTGCACAGCAATATCAATGTAGTACTTAGGGATCGAATCCACGAGGACTCTAGGCAACGATAGAATTAGAACGGTCAAGCTTAAACTAGGAGAAAGCAAATTGTATTGAGAAACGAAAAGCAATGCAAGAAAGTAAACAAGTAGCAAGTTTGGTTGTAAGCAATTAACTAAGGGCGCTAAGTCTAGGGAGTTCTCAGGAAATCAGACAAGCAGAGAAATCAATCAGTCAGGATCTAATTAAACACAGTTCAAGAACTCAAAACACATATATAGAATTAACCAACTTTCGTTGTGAGAATTCTCTAAGCCTAATTGCAGAAATCCAAATGTCTTTGTAATTCCTAACAGATTAAACCAGCTTTAATGATCAAGTTCGATATGTTCACAATCTAATTAAACCAAATTTCTTTGCGAGTAATTATATTGCTCAACCTAAATAGTTCAGATTCTAAACCACACTTTCGTGTCGATCTAGCAACCTAAGATCTAGATTCTAAGTGATCAAGTTAGAACTAGCATTAAACACAATTTAGCTTGAAGAACATCTATTGATATGAATCCTTAACGGAATTAATTATATCTAGCAAGTCATAAAATCCCTATTGAGAATCTCTAAACCTAACTATGAATCTACCCAGACATAGATAATGAAAACATGATCAATGAATAATTAGATATCATAAAAGAGATTAAACAAGTAAAGGGGTTCGAAATCTTCTCCAAAAACAGGATGTAATACAGGATCAGATCAGCCCCAAATAGCTCTACAAACTCTGTGCTCTAAAGTATGATAGCGTCTCTATAAACTGAAGTTAAAACCTAATTAAATAGCTAAATAACGTCTTGGGGCTTCTGTGTAAATATCTGGAACTTCTGGGCACTTTTGCAATATCATCATTCTACATTAACTCTCGCGAGTTTGGCCCAACACGCTGTGCATCGATCGATGCTGATATGCGTCGATCGACACACTCCTCTGTTTCGGACAGTGAGCACAAACTCTCGGGTCAAAACTCCAAAATGCTCCATTTAGTTCCATAATCTCCAAATCCACTCCAAACGTGTGTGTACCTAATAACACCTGTAAAAGACTCTAAAAGAACACCAAAAGACTCTAAAACATACTTATATCATGACATAAAACCGGTAAAAACCATGATATATCAGCAATCAACTTCAAGAAACCAGTAAGGTCTTTCCTGTTCTTACAATCAAGTAAGAAACATAAACACATATAAAAAAGACAAGTTTTCAAGAACTATATGCACCTGAACCAGTAGGGCCAAGCAACAACACATTGCTCTCTTAACCAACTCCACCAGATTGATGTTATTATCATCATCATCATCCATATCAAGGTTAGCTGATTTTGAACCAGATCCTTTTTTCTTGGAAGCATGGTATATTATCTTGTAATGATTGTAAACATCCACGAAAGCACCTGCAGAAGGCAAAGAATCTAGAAACATGTGAAACATCTCACCACATGTGTGAATCGTAATTGTTATTCCTGTTGTCACCCATCACAAAGACTGAATTCTCTGGTACCCGCTACAATGTTGAAGTACCAACCAACATTAGAAAACAGAACCAGTGGGCTTAGGTATTAACATTTGACTGAAAGAGAATGAAGATACTTAAAATTGGTGTCATTTCATAACCAGGAGGCTCTGAGATGAAATTTTCATGCCGAACAACACCATTAACCATCCTCATCGTCATCATGGTGTGTACCTAAATCTTACCGAGTTCAATAAAGCTTCCTTGCAAAGGAGAGAGCTGTAATCTGTTATGGAGAGCAAATAAAACACCATCGGTGGACGAGAAACATCAACTTCGATGCAATCAACTCTAGACTGACAAGCTTACTGCCCACAAACTTAACCTTCACACCTCTTTCAATTGCGAGAATGAACAAAGGTAAACAAAAAGCGAAAAATTAGTGAAACTAATACGAGTCCATCCCGATAAGCGCAAAATTAATGAAACTAACGTTCTGAAGAAAATGAATTTAGGGTTTGCAGAACATCGACATGTTAGAAGATAAACGCTTTAATTAGGGTTTCTGGAAGCTGGGGTAGATAAAAATCAATTGATTCTCAGGTAAGGAGAAGCTTACCCAGATTTGAAGATGATTGGATTGACAAAGAAGGGTGTCGGAGATGGAGGATTGTGGCTAAGAGATTGAATCGCCTCTGCAGTGGACAAGATACGATTACGAAGGTTGCTTTTCGAAGTAAAAGGAGGAGATTGTTGTCAAATCTGATTCGTCAAGATGAGGGAAAGATCGAAGAGAGCCTAAAAATGAGAGACTCGCGGCGGATCTATGCGAACAGAAAAAGGATCTATAAAATTATGTTTAGGGTTGAACGTAAGTGAATGAAAAAGAAAAGAGAGAAAACTTAAGTCTCAAAACGATGGAATGAGAGGGAGATTGAAAAAATGAGAGGGAGGCTGAAAATTTTGTTGCCGCTTGTTATTATTCTATCAATAATCAAATTTCCTGTAATGTTAAAGATTAAAAGTTTATGATTTAGGGTTTTTGTTTAGGGTATAGAGCTAATGTTTTAGAGTTTTAAAATGTAGTGTTTATGATTAAAAATTAAAATTTTAGGGTTTAGGGTATAGAGTTAAGTTTTTAGAGTTTAAAAATGTAGTGTTTATGATTAAAGATTAAAAATTAAATGTTTAGGGTTTGTGTTTAGGGTATAGAGTTAAAGTTTTAGAGTTTAAAAATGTAGTGTTTATGATTAAAGATTAAAAGTTTAGGGTAAAGAGTTAAGGTTTTAGAGTTTTAAAATGTAGTGTTTATGATTAAAGATTAAAAGTTTAGGGTTTGTGTTTATGGTATAGAGTTAAGGTTTTAGAATTTAAAAATGTAGTGTTTATGATTAAAGATTAAAAGTTTAGGGTTTAGGGTTTGTGTTTAGGATATATAGTTAATGTTTTAGAGTTTAGGGTTAAGGGTTACAAAAGTAGGGTTTAAGTCTTTAAGGTTTGTGTTTGTGGTCTAGAGTTTAGGGTTTAGAGTTTAAGATTTCAAAAATAGTTATAAATTAATTCAAAAATTTTAAATTCCTATATAATTAAACACTCGTTAATATATAATTTTATTGTTAATAGTGAATGGAAAAAGAGAAACCTTATTTTGTTAGTCGAAAAAGAAAGTTAGGGCAAATAAAATAGATAGTGGGAAACTAAAAACAAAGGGGGGAAGTAAAATAGCGTTTGTATTTTTTCCGCGTCAATTATACATAGCGTTTCATATCAAACCGAGTAAACATAGCGTTTGTATTTTTGTAAACGCTATCTAAAATACACGAGAATATCAACCATAGCATAAACGCTAAAACGCTATCTGCAAATGCTATTAATACGCGAATTTCTTGTAGTGGTATAAAATAAGCTGTTTAGTTCGAGAGAGAGTCAACATAGACAAAAAAATCGAGAGAGAGTCGACGAAGATAAAATTCTTTCTTCTTCTAAAAACAGCCACGTGTCATGTATCTCACAGCGTCTAGCAAACATCATCGACTCCTCGCTCCACATAATCAGACATCCATCTTCCTCCCTAAATCTGATTTTTAATATAATATTATATTTACAATAATCAAACCGATCACAATCGGCATAACTGGGTACAATAACCAATAGAAAACCGGAAGTAAAATCTAAACACAGGAGAACCAGAGGAAAATCTCTACACCGACTAAACCGAAACCGGTTAGGGTTACACACTTTAGGCCTACTCCCTAAGCCGTCAACCTTCCTCGATGGTGGCGCCACCGACTTCTTCGAATCCGGCGTTGGGATTCCACTGACTTAACCGACAGTTTCCTAAATCTGAATTTAAAAAAAAAAACAAAACTCAAATCTTCCTTTACACCGACGAAAAACAGACCACATATATCATCAAAGCGATAATCAAAAACCGAGTTCACCCTAATAATAAGCTCCTGGGCACGATAAACGAGGCTCGCCGTTGCATCTTCAATCTGCTTGCTCTTGCCTCTCCGGCGGTCAGCCTTCTACGTCGGAGCCGGGGAGAGTTAGTATTTGTAGTGTTATGCGGTAATATCCTCCTTCTCTGGGCTCCTCCGGCGGCTTTCCGGCGTAAGATCTTCGCACTTTCCCTTTCATCTCCGATCATCTCTGTTCGTCTCCGCTGCTCTCCGGTCAAGGCTGCTCGCTCCTGCAATGTCTTTCTGAAGCTGAAGCTAGGGTTTATGTGTCGTGGATTTCTGCAGATCTCGTCTCCTCTGTCGGTGACGGTTCAATTCCGTCCTTCACCAGCTCCTTAGAAGGTGTGGTGGGCTTCGGTGAGGTTGGCTTCGTGTGGTGGCTCTCGGCTGTTTAACACCGTAGAATCTGGTGGTATGAGTTTTCAATTGGTTCTTTTGGTTAAGCGCGTTTTGTACGTACAGTTTGGGTTTGTGGTAGCTTGGTTTGAGTTTTGGTTTGAGTATGGGTTTTCGATTTAGGTTTCTAATGAATTCTCATCTGGTGGTTAGGAGAACTCTGGTTTTCTGTAGTCTGCTTGTGATAGTATTCTTGCGAAGGTGGTCTGCGACTGTCATATGTTCCGACAGGTTGTTATCATACGTTTAGTTTCTACTTCATCTAATCGGGCTTCTAAGCTTGAAATTTGATGGTTTGTTGTGGAGTTATTTGTGAGGCTTTCCAGTCGGATCTCTGGTTTCGTTTAGTAAGGCTTCGGTTTCTCCATATCTGGTGAGACTTGGGTATGTTTTGGACTTCTATCTATGTGATTTTGGACGCCTGGGAGAGAGTTGCAACCATATCCGGAAGATTTTCAGTGGATCGTGTAGCGGTTCCTTCTTGTTGGGTTATGAAGTCTTGGTTCTTGGATTTGTGAGGGTGTCTCACAGCAAATGTTCAGGAAGTTGATGTTGTCGTTTGGTGAGCCGTGGGCAACAACGACAAATCTCGCTCAAGGTTTTCGCAGGTGTCTCGAATTGCTTGTTTGGGTTGTCTCTACTCGATTTTGGATTTTATTTGTTTCCCTTGTTTAGATGTAGGTTTGGTTCCCTATTCTTAGGGCTTTCTACCGGGAAATGTAGTTTTCCTCGGTTTTGTTCGGGGATATCTTGTTGTTCCGCCGGCTTAGCTTCCCTGTTATAGGTTTTGGTTTCGGAGATTGTTTTTTGTTTGCCGGCTTGTATATTCCTCCCTTGTATCTTCTCCTAGTTAATCAATATAATTAAGATGACAAAACAATATCATCAAAGCGATCCTTAACTACACACCAATCCGTCCTAATAACATCTCCCCCAAATTCCCTCTTCCTATCCATCGAATAAAAATCTTGAATTACTCCAAATTGAAGGCGATTAAGGTTTAGATTCACCCGTCAGCGACATAGGTCTTAACCGTTAGCGATAGATAGGCCGGCGGATGGTCGTCTACACCGTCCAATTACTCACCCAAGAGCTCAACGGTGTTGTCGTGATGACAGAAAAGGTATGGGAATATGTTCATTATCGGCCTGGAGCTACAACAATGTGGGCCTCCAATTTTCTACACGACCCATATTCGATGACAGAAGTGTAATGTGGCTTAAATTTGTCTTCATTCTCCTCTCATCTTCCATACGCTCCTTATCTCTCATTAACACCCGTAAGCTACTTAATTAAGAAGTTCATCAATTTCAGTATCTCCACTTTAGTTCCAAGCACGTTTCACATTCCCAAAATCTACGATGGGATAAATATAGCTTGTATATATCTCTTTCTCATCAATTTACGGGGGATTTGAGATCCCTGTGTAAATCATGTATTGAATTCCTTTTTTTTTTCTCCACCACTCCAATCTGAAAAGCATTGAGTCGCAGGGTGATGAGCACGGCCTTAGACATTGATCAAATCAGAAGTGGAGCTGAACGTAAGATATCTTTTGGTAAAGATCACTGCAAATCGAGGTAAGCCAGAGACTGGGGCAAGACAACAAGATATTTTAAGCGAGTGTTTAGCGCCTTCTTTATCCTTGATTTTGGGCTTCTACCATAAATTGCATGTAATTACTTGCAGGTTTGGCCTCATGGATGGTCTTGTAGACGAAATACCCGGACATAGGCATGACTGACAGCTCCTCATAAAAATCCACAAAGACGACAATGCCAGTAAAGGCATTGATAGCCCAAATGAGGAAGAACTAAGCTTCTAAACATTATAAAATCAGGAATATTTATTTGCGTTCCGTTTATGAATGAAGATATCTGAAGAGATAAATTCAGATTTGCAATTGTCCTTTTGTGTTATTTTCTAATTTTGACGGGAGTTTCTTCATTCATGATATTTGAGCTGTTTTTTAGTTGATCAGCTGAGGCATGGAGGAGTAAGGAATCCACCGGAGCAACGCAAGATTGTTACAATATTGATGTCTATTTGCCTGTGGTACGAGATGGATAATAGCCATCTTTTATGTTTTATTATCTAAAGTGACAACCACCAAGATTATCAGACTATTGGTATAAAGTTAAGTCTATTAGACATTTGTAAAATATATTTTGCTTTAAATTCTACAAAGTTTAGCGTACGAATTTGCAGTTTTTAGCATATAAGTTGCTTCTGAGAGTTTCAGTCGCTGGAAATAAGTACAGAGGCAACCATGAGTAAAGGTATATCCGTCTTCCAATAAAGCAACGACCATCAGGTTCAAATTTTAAAGGATGTTTGATTAACTGAAAAAATAGTTAGGTGCCCAGGTCTCTTAGCTCTCTCACTGCTACTTTTAATTGCTTAATCATTAGCTGGATTAATTGGGAATATTAAGTAATCAACAAATCTTTGCTTAATGTTTTCTGATTTTAGAGGATTGAACAAATACGGCGACTTTCACCAAAAGTTGAGATTAAAAGTAACTGGGATGACGAGGATGTAGATGAGAATGAAACTGAGGACTCATGGGAGCATCTTCCTTCACATACCGAGTGAGTCATGAAATCTTGCTTACTAATACTTTTCCTTGCTTTTGTTTCAAGTAAACTCTCTTCGTTTCTCAACCACGATGTTGTAAAACAAACCACGATGGAACAAGTAATTCTGCTGATTGTGCATTTCATGCTCTTGGCAAACACTTCATCATGGGCATAAGCCAGAAAGCGAATCAGGTATGTTTCTGCAGTTTTTCTTATCCATCCGAAACTTTGAAAACGGAATGACATCGTTGATAGGTCTCTGTTATCAGGTTTATCTAATTGACTTTGGACTTGCCAAAAGATATTGTGATGCCAGCACCAACCGCCATATCCCTTACAAGTATTTGTTACTACCTTGTGTTCCACCTACAAATGGTACATTATCTCTCGATGCAAGGGACAGTAACGTTGTTGCTCTGTCACGAGCTGATACTCCTTTTGTTTTACCATGTTTTGCATCCTATAAAGCCAATAAAAAGGTGAGAAACAAATTCTTCAAAATCCAGCACCAAGAATTAATATTTTCTGAGGAAAAAATACATACCACAGTCACTGTGAATGCAATGCATAGCTTTTCTTCGTTCTCCTTCTGATTCACCATTAGAGGAAGGTGCAACCTCTCGAGATCATCGTCTTCCATTCTCACACAATCTATATGTTAAGGTTTGAGAACCTGTAACTCTCTATTGAACTATAGAATTGCGGATTACAAAGGTAGTGATCAAGATCTCATGTCGATCTTGATCGAGGGTCTCATGGCGACCCTCTCAAGCTCATGGCGCTTGCTACAACTCATTCATAAAATGCATAAAGAACAACAGAATCAAGACTCTTCTTTTCATACTTCTTTTCTTCTCAAGTATGTCCACGTCAGCTTCCATGATGAAGCTTATCAATACTCCCCCCCCCTCAAGCTTTCCCTCAAGCTTGTTGAGAAGAAACATATGGGGAAAGTTACAATTGCTGATATATGCGATCACATAACCAGAACAGTGTCTTCACAAGATAATGGCTTTGCAAGACATATAGGCATTGGACCAATCTCCTTTAGTCTCTATTCCTATTCTGACTTTGTATTTTAACATCCATTTTTTATAATACTTCTACCATATATGCTTTTGTTGTATCCATATTGGTAGTGGTCATGACGTATCAGTAAGGCTCTCCTTTCTTTAAGCAATAGATGATCCAGAACATTTGAAACTCTTGTGTGAAATTTCAGCTTCTTTTTCTTTGATTCAGAACATTCCCAAATTGTATGGTCGTGTAGAAGCTGTTGAAACACAGTTTGTAGCAGCCCTTGTGTAATCATTTCTGACTTTTCCTTTTTTTTCTTTACCATATCTCCAAATCTACACATCCATTAAAAGCAAACATGTCTGTATACTCTTGTATACTCCCTCCCCTGAAAACAAGCTTGACCTCAAGCTTGGACTGAAGAAACTGATTGGAGAACTCTCATGAGGAGATCCATATGAAAGCAACTATGTTCTTTCTCCTTCAACTTTGATTGAAAAAATAGATTGGAATATGAGAATGGCATAAGGAGATAACACTTGTGACTGACAGTGTTTCATATGGACAAAACCACGGCCACACAACTGTTGGAATTGTGTCCAGTAATCTCGGTACTGTCTCTAGAAAGTAAGAGTATGTCAATGATCAGACATAAGTCATATAATACTGGGGGTCATGATGGCTTGCTAGAGTCCGCTCATGATCTATAAGTCTTGGACTTATTGCCTTTATTATATGATCCCATATGGGTCACACGCCTAAGCTAACAGGAAAATGTGTAGGAACGGTTTAGCAGAAGTACGGTAAAAGTGCTAGGCATTTACTGTACTTAGAGAGAATAAAAGGTTTAGCCACTGTGCATCGATCGATGCATAAGGTGCAACGATCGATGCAGTGCAAAAACTCTTTCGAGTTAATTGGCATTTGGGCCAAATGGCCCAAACGGAACCGAACAAGTTTTATAAATAAAACTCGAGTTCAGAACCAAAATAACCCTAATCTGAGCGGTCAACTCTCTCTCTCCCCTGCGCCGGTTTCTCCCAGTGGCCTAGCAGCCTGCTTCCTGATTGGTGTGCGTGTGTGAACCTCTGGAGGAGTTATCTCTCGGTGGCTCTCTGATCTCTGACCAATACCATCTCTTCCGCTGCAATAACAGGTATAAGGTGAGATCAATCTGATGTTTCTATTCAAGAAGAACCTAGATCAGCATGTTTAGGATAATCTGAATCTGTTGAATTGAATCAGGATTTATCTAAACATTCCAACAGTGGTATCAGAGCCAAAGATTCTGTGTTTTTCTTGTTTAGATTCATGTTTAGGACTGTTTTCTTGTTTAAAAGTGTTTTGAATCAACTACTGATAAGATAAATCACTTAAGAAACAAGAATTGAATCCTAAACAAACTGTTTAAAAATCGCATGACCAAACTATATTGATTTGGTATGTGATCTAAACTGATTTTGCATCGACTGAGATCGCGTTGCATCGATCGATGCAATGCAAGGATCGATCGTTGCAGTCGCGAGAGATTGACCGCGATCGCATGGATCGTTCAAACGATCGCATGGATCTCGCGAGAATCTCTCGGCCAAACCTGATAACCGTTCGTGCACGCGTGAGAGCATCGATCGATGCAGGATCGATGAACGATCGTTGCAGGATCGATGCTGTGAGCATCGATCGATGCGGTTAGGGTTTTGGCTCGGTTTAATTTAATTAAAATTAATCGTCTCGGTTTAATAAACAGATTTAATAAATTTATTAAGTCTGGTTAAACCGGGATAAGAAATCCAATGTCGAAAGAATTATTGGATTTAGTGCCTAAACCAGGATTTTCTAATTTGATTTGGTTGGACCAAATAAATTGAGAAAATCCGGTTTAGTTAATAACCGGTTGACAATTGTGGTCGTCGTAGTAATTAATTTTGGTTAGACCAATTTTAATGAACCAGACCGGTTATGTCATTTAATTGGACAATTGGGTCATGTCTTGGACATGGACAAATTCTTGGGCCTCGGGCCAAGAAGTTAAAACAATTGGGCCAATTATTTGAGTCTTTCTTCAGATTAATTTAAAATTTATTTTATAAAATTATAAAGTCGATTTTAAATTAAAATTTCCGAAATTTTTTAATTAGAAAGTTTCTTTAAATAGAAGTTTCTGGATTTGCGGGTTTTGGATTTTAAGAAATTTCTAAAGTTAGAAAGTTTCCGTTTTTAGAAAGTTTCCAATTTTAGAAAGTTTCCAAAAATAGTAGGTTTCCAAAAATAGAAAGTTTCCCGAAATAGTAATTTTCTATTTTGGGAATGAAATTTTAATAAACCTACGAACCTCAAATAATATCAAGCGTTGGATGTCTTGTCCAGGCTATGTCAGCTGTCGAAGCCCATTCAATTGTATTCATGGCCTTACAGTGTGAGGGTGTCTACTTTTGCGTGGATAAGACGGTTTGTGATTCATAAATGTCATTGGGAGTCCCAGACATTAATGATTACATGACTGTATAGTCTGGTTTTCTTGACTAGGCCATCGGGAGTCCCGGGCCTTGAGACATCAGAGTGGATTGGGCCTCGGGCCCAGATTCACAACCAAGAGTTATATCACGGATATAATTAGCCGATATAGGGCTTACCGATATAAGCTAAGGTTGGGTGACGGCCAGTGGCCCACTTTAATCTTAGTTATATGTGGATCTTGGAATCATTATATTCTATTGAGGGTAACTGATGTTATTGAATATAATGCGTGATTAATCATATTAAATTTTTTAATACAAGATTAGTCATTTTGAACATAATATCTAATAACCTTTTTATTTATATATTTCAGATATGACTACTACAAGCACACAAAACACATTCTCGATCCGGTCTGTTCTCGAGAAGGAGAAGCTGACTGGAACGAACTTCCTGACATGGTCAAGGAACTTGAGGCTGGTCCTCAAGCAGGAGAAGAAGGATTATGTCCTTCGTGATCCCCTCCCCGAGAGGCCTCTTGCCAATGCTGCCAGGACTCTGCACAATGCTTGGAAAAGCATTCGTCAGATGAAAATGATGTCTATTGCCTGATGTTGGTGACAATGACTCCTGAGCTGCAAAAACAGTTCGAAAGTGTATTGTCTCCCATCGAGATAATGGCAAGCCTGAAATCGCTTTTTCAGGAGCAGGCTAGGACTGAGAGGTTCCAGACAGTTAAGAACCTCTTGGACTGTAAGTTGGCTGCGAATGCGGCAGTGAGTCCACATGTCTTGAAGATGATGGGTTATCTCGATCATCTTCAGAAACTCGACTGCCCAATCAGCCAGGAACTTGCCTGCGACATCATTCTGCAGTCTTTACCTGCAAGCTATGATCAGTTCATTCTGAACTTTAACATGCATGGCTTGAGTAAGACACTACCTGAGCTTCACGGAATGCTCAAGACTGCAGAGCCCAATTTGAGGAAAACCGCCAAGGACCCCAATGTGCTTATGGTGCAAAAGGGCAAGGGGTTTAAGAAATCCTCTGCTAAGGATAAGGGAAAGGCCAAGGCCGTCCAAGTCGCGGACAAGGACACGCCAAAGCCCAAGCCCAAGTCCAAAGCTGGGCCAACTGACATGTGCAGGTTCTGCAAAGAACTGGGGCATTGGAGAAGAGATTGTAAGAAATTCCAGGAAGGTCTAAAGGAATTGAAGAAGAAGACTCTCGAGACTTCTTCATCAGGTATTTTTGTTATAGAAGTTAATACAACTACTTCTGATAATACCTCATGGGTTATGGATACTGGTTGTGGGGCTCATATTTGTACTAATATGCAGGCACTCAGCAACAGTAGAAGGCTGAAGCAAGGACAAGTGGAGCTACGAGTTGGGAATGGAGCGAAAGTTCCAGCACTAGCTGTAGGCACATACTTGTTGTCTTTACCTTCGGGATTGATTTTAGAACTCAATAATTGTTATTTTGTACCTGCTATAAGCAGAAATATTATTTCAATTTCTTTGTTGGATTTGGAAGGTTATGATTTTTCAGTTAAGAATAAATTATGTTTCTTCAATCGCAACAATTTGTTCTATGGTTCTGCCCCTCTTTCGAATGGGCTTTACATACTCGATCAATCCGCGCCAATTTATAACATTAATACAAAACGGTTCAAACCTAATGAGGAGAACCAAACGTTTCTATGGCATTGTCGTTTAGGGCACATCAGCGAGAAACGCATCAAGAGGCTCCATTCGAATGGACTTCTTGGCTCATTTGACTTTGAGTCATGTGAGAAATGCGAATCCTGCATGATGGGCAAAATGACACGGGCCCCCTTTAACAAACCTAACGAGAGGGCCAGTGACTTATTGGGCCTGATACACACTGATGTGTGTGGCCCAATGTCCACAAATGCAAGAGGAAACTATCAGTACTTCATTACCTTCACTGATGATTTCAGTAGGTATGGATATGTTTATTTGATGAAACATAAGTCTGAATCTTTTGAGAAGTTCAGAGAATTCCAAAATGAAGTACAGAACCAACTTGGCAAAAGCATTAAGGCTCTTCGGTCCGACCGAGGAGGAGAATACTTAAGCCAAGAATTCAGTGATCATCTGAGAGAATGTGGGATCGTATCCCAACTCACTCCTCCTGGAACACCACAATGGAATGGTGTGTCTGAGAGGAGAAATCGAACCTTATTGGATATGGTTCGGTCTATGATGAGTCACACAGACCTTCCAATATCCCTTTGGGGATATGCTCTGCTAACAGCAGTGTTCACTCTAAATAGAGCGCCATCAAAAGCAGTAGCAAAGACACCATATGAATTATAGACTGGAGAAGCTCCAGTGCTGTCTTATCTCAGAATTTGGGGTTGTGAAGCCTATGTCAAGAGATTGATCTCAGACAAGCTTACACCAAAATCTGACAAATGCTACTTCATTGGTTATCCACGGGAAACCAAGGCTTATTACTTCTATCTACGTTCCGAGAACAAGATTTTTGTTGCCCAGGATTGTAACTTTCTTGAGAGGGAGTTTCTCTCTAAGAAAGACAGTGGGAGTAAGGTACTGCTTGAAGAAATTCAAGATGAACAGGATACTGCTCAACCTAATGAGGAAGAGCAGGAGGAGGCCCTACAAGAAATTGTGGAGCCTGAACCTGTGGTACCTGAAGTTCGAAGATCCGGGAGGATTCGTCACGAACCCGAAAGATATCAAGGGTTCCTCGTGACTGACTGTCATGATCTTCTGATCATTGATGGTGATGAACCATCGAACTTCAATCAAGCCATGATGGGCCCAGATTCCTCGAAGTGGCGCAAGGCCACTGATTCCGAAATGGACTCCATGTCGGTCAACCAAGTCTTTTCGTTGGTTGATTTGTCTGCTGGTGTAAAAGCCATCGAGTGCAAATGGATCTTCAAGAAGAAGATTGACGTGGATGGAAATGTCCAGATTTATAAAGCCAGGTTGGTGGCAAAAGGTTTCAGACAAGTTCACGGTGTGGATTACGATGAAACCTATTCACCAGTGGCTATGATGAAATCTATTCGGATTCTACTAGCAACTGCAGCTTTTCATGATTATGAAATTTGGCAGATGGACGTGAAAACCGCCTTCCTGAATGGAATTCTGGAAGAGGATGTGTATATGACACAACCTGACGGTTACATAGATCCAAAGAATGCTGGGAAAGTATGCAAACTTCACAAATCCATTTATGGATTGAAGCAAGCATCGAGGAGCTGGAATCTTCGTTTTGATGAAGCGATCAAGCAATTTGACTTCATCAGAAACGAAGAAGAACAATGCGTGTATAAGAAATCTAGTGGGAGCAAGATTGTATTTCTTATTCTGTATGTCGATGACATACTGCTTCTCGGAAACGACGTTCCAATGCTAAAGTCGGTAAAGGACTGGCTTGGAAGTTGTTTTTCCATGAAAGACATGGGTGAAGCCGCATACGTTCTTGGAATTAGGATCTATCGGGATAGACCTAAGAAGCTGATAGGCTTGTGTCAAGATTCATACATTGACAAAGTCCTACAAAGATTCAGCATGAAAGATTCCAAGAAGGGCTTCACGCCAATGGTACATGGCACAACGCTAAGCAAGAAGCAGAGCCCTACGACGGCTGCTGAGCTCGAGCGTATGAAGAACATTCCCTATGCATCTGCAATAGGATCTGTTATGTATGCCATGATCTGTACTCGTCCTGATGTTGCTTATGCATTGAGCATGACGAGTAGATACCAGTCAAATCCAGGTGAAAACCATTGGATTGCCGTAAAGAATATCTTGAAGTATCTAAGACATACTAAGGATAAGTTCTTGGTGTACGGTGGAAGTGATGTGCTTAAAGTCAGTGGATTCACGGACGCAAGTTTCCAGACAGACACAGATGATTTCCGGTCACAGTCCGGTTATGTCTTTTGTCTGAATGGCGGTGCAGTAAGTTGGAGAAGCTCCAAGCAGGACACCGTTGCTGATTCCACTACAGAAGCTGAATATATCGCCGCCTCAGAAGCAGCGAAGGAAGCTGTTTGGATACGAAAGTTCATTATGGAACTAGGTGTGATACCAAATGCGGCTGAGCCTCTGGCACTGTTTTGTGACAACAATGGTGCTATAGCTCAGGCAAAGGAACCAAGATCACACCAGAAATCCAAGCATGTTCAAAGAAGATTTCACTTGATACGTGACATCGTTAATAGAAAGGAAGTCAAGATCAGCCGAGTCCCGACAGATGATAATGTCGCTGATCCGTTGACAAAGCCACTCCCAAGGCCTAAGCTCGAGTTCCTGACTGAAGCTGTAGGCATTAGAAACATTGAAATGTAATCTAAATTTGAGTGGGAGTTTTGTGAGCTTTATTTTAGTTATTTGATATGTTCTTGTAAAACATTATTTTATGTTTTAATGAAATTATTATTTCAAGATTATTTTAACTGTGATGAAATAATCGTTCCAAAATGATATGAACCATTTTATAGGTCATCGAAGTAAATGACTTGATCTTGAGTCATCGAAGTCATTTAGCTTGATCATGAGACCCTATATTTGATAAATGTTTTATATCATCCTGTCCCTAGTCGAAGGTTGTTGAAATTGGAACACCAACAACCGTGTGAGACTAGATTGGTATGTGACTTATGACCAAGTTTCATGTGTCATAGATGCGCGGCATCAAAGTCTGTACATAGGTGTATGTTGGGAACATACGACCGGACAAGACCCGATTATAAGAACTCTTCAGGATATTTATATCTGTGTCATAAGAGATTCTTACTACGACTATAGAGTATAGTCCTTAGACCTGAGTTCGCATGCATGTGACTGCACATGAACTGATGCACTTTGATCATTGTCTAACGCTATCGTTCTGCGATAGTTATAAGGACCTTGTTTGGGTACATTAAGAAATGAGTAGTTTACAGTGATGGAACAAGACGGGATTTGTCCCTCCAATATAAATGGAGTGAATATTTCTAGGCCAATCGGAGATTTGAATACTGGAAAATGCATGGCCATGCTCAAACGGACTTTCCCGAGTCGTTTGGATTGTCAGTATCAAATCAGAGTCCGATGAACAAGATTAGGCTTTATAAGGATGACACTAATCTTGCCTTATGACTAATCGAGATATTGAGACAAAAGGATTATGAATACAGAGATTCCAGTACAAGTGGGAGATTGTTGGAATTGTGTCCAGTAATCTCGGTACTGTCTCTAGAAAGTAAGAGTATGTCAATGATCAGACATAAGTCATATAATACTGGGGGTCATGATGGCTTGCTAGAGTCCGCTCATGATCTATAAGTCTTGGACTTATTGCCTTTATTATATGATCCCATATGGGTCACACGCCTAAGCTAACAGGAAAATGTGTAGGAACGGTTTAGCAGAAGTACGGTAAAAGTGCTAGGCATTTACTGTACTTAGAGAGAATAAAAGGTTTAGCCACTGTGCATCGATCGATGCATAAGGTGCAACGATCGATGCAGTGCAAAAACGCTTTCGAGTTAATTGGCATTTGGGCCAAATGGCCCAAACGGAACCGAACAAGTTTTATAAATAAAACTCGAGTTCAGAACCAAAATAACCCTAATCTGAGCGGTCAACTCTCTCTCTCCCCTGCGCCGGTTTCTCCCAGTGGCCTAGCAGCCTGCTTCCTGATTGGTGTGCGTGTGTGAACCTCTGGAGGAGTTATCTCTCGGTGGCTCTCTGATCTCTGACCAATACCATCTCTTCCGCTGCAATAACAGGTATAAGGTGAGATCAATCTGATGTTTCTATTCAAGAAGAACCTAGATCAGCATGTTTAGGATAATCTGAATCTGTTGAATTGAATCAGGATTTATCTAAACATTCCAACAACAACTCATGTATGATCCAATAACACATTGAGATGCTTCTGGTCCATTTGTGGTCGCATTGTTCTTCCCACAAAGGTCGTTTTGGGACCTTTACGTTTGACAACTTGTTCCAAGACAAATGCCAAAACTGAAGCTTGATTTAACTGCTTAAATCTCCACTTATGCTTCACTTGGAACTTTCCATCACCAATTGTATACTGTTTCAGATCTTAGAATGTCTGTCTCAACCGCATTTTGCACATCACTCTTGATATATGTGGCTGCCTCATCATTCTGCAATAATCAGCAGTGTACCCTCTCTGCAAATTTCTCCTTGTATACTTGAATGTACAACTTGTAGGACATATTCCCTGTTTCTTCTTACTTGTTACTCATCGAGGTCGTTATAAAACAAATGGTGTCCATATTGTCTATCAATGACCAATGTTGGTAACAGAGGCTGATCATTCACTGTTGGGACATGTAGAATATATGATTGCTCTTGTGGATGAACCAACACATCAATGTTAAGATCGTGATGTGTCTGAGTTGACTGTGTTGTCTCCGTGCTACAAGCGAAGGCTGCTTCATGAGTGTTTTGCCTCTGAAACAATTGTTGGAATTGACTCTTTCTTTGGAATTGAGTCTTTTGTGTGCATACTTTCTGATGGAGAACAACTCTTGACAGAACCAAATCGAGCCAACAGTCTACCCTTAAACTCAGTCCAATCCAAAAAATTTCTTCTATGCATTTCTCTACTGAACCACCTATACACATCACCTTCTAAGCACAGAAACACCAGGTCGAGTTTTGCGTCATCTTTGTACCTTCCGAGTTTAATGGATGTGCAGATTTGGAGATATGGTAAAGAACAAAAGGAAAAGTCAGAAAAGATTACACAAGGGCTGCTACAAACTGTGTTTCGACAGCTTCTACACGACAATACAATTTGGGAATGTTCTGAATCAAAGAAAAATAAGCTGAAATTTCACACAAGAGTTTCAAACGTTCTGAATCATCTATTTCTTAAAGAAAGGAGAGCCTTACTGATGCGTCACATGGGACATCTACTACCAATCTGGATACAACAAAAGCATATATGGAAGAAGTATTATAAAATCTGGATGTTCAAATACAAAGTCAGAATAGGAAGAGAAACTAAAGGAGATTGGTCCAATGTCTATATGTCTTGCAAAGCCATTATCTTGTGGAGACACTATTCTGATTATGTGATCGCAGATATCAGCAATTGTAACTTGCCCCATCTGTTTCTTCTCATCAAGCTTGAGGGCAAGCTTATCATTGAGGGGGAGTACTGATAAGTTTCATCATGGAAGCTAACGTGGACATACTTGAGAAGAAAAGAAGTATAAAAAGAAGTCTTGATTATGTTGTTCTTTATGCGTTTTATGACTGAGTTGTAACAAGCGCCACGAGCTTGAGAGGGTCGCCATGAGCTTGAGAGGGTCGCCATGAGACCATCGATCAAAATTGTGACATGAGATCTTGATCACTTCCTTTGTAATCCACAATTTTGAAGTTCAATAGAGATTTACAGGTTCTCAAACCTTAACACTATCCCATTTCCATGTTTCATACTAAAAGCCATAGCCTAAGGTTTATCGTTATTTATTGTTTATTTAGAGATTTACTTCATGATTTTCTTGCTTTTACATTATGATCATACTCTCATGAACCTCCGTTTATGAAGACTGGTTATTAATACTGGCTTCTGACCTTTTAAAAATGTGAGAAAAAGCAGAAGCAGCAAAAAACTGAGATTCTTAAAAGTAATTTTCTTAAAACTTTAAAGGAGAGTCACTTCAGAGTAAATGAAGATTTAGTAAAAATATTTGGTTTTCACAAGATAAAAACATCCAGAGAAAACCATTTTTATATTTTGCTTTCAACATTTGTAAAGTTGGAGAAAAAGAAATGGATAGTCTTACTTTCATATATACTTCTAGAAAAAAATGATTGCACTGGAAATAACAATAACCAATAGTTACAAATTGTATGATAAAAAATAGAAAGTTAGAGAAAAAGAAATGTACAAGTACAAACATGACTTCTAACTAACAAAGAGTTTTAATTTTTAAGCCTACAAATTAATTTTTGGTGTAATAATGTTTCAGTGTAATATGTGTACTACCATTATTAATATTATATTTAGATATTATTTATAATAGCTTATATATGATGAAAAATGTGTATATTGTCAAATAACAAATTAGCAACGCAGAAATTGAAAGAATATAAAATATGGGAAAAAGCATTAGAATGTTTGTGATAAAAGAATAACTAAATAATAATAAAGATTAATTAACTCTTTATTTATCTTGCTTACTATCTCAAATATATATTTGGATATTAAAAACAACAAATTTCGAGTTCTAATAATTTTAACTATGGCTTGCAATTTACATTTTATGATAGTAATAATATATATATAAATTAAAGAAATTTTTTATAATAGTCTAAATTTAAATAAAACTATATAAAAAACCAGTCATAATCCGAAATAATCTCTAAAAATATAAAGTTAGTGGACACATCTCTTTGGATCACCTCGGTGACAGGCCAAAATAAGG
Source organism: Orychophragmus violaceus (assembly GCA_030180135.1). NCBI lineage: Eukaryota > Viridiplantae > Streptophyta > Magnoliopsida > Brassicales > Brassicaceae > Orychophragmus > Orychophragmus violaceus. Next base: position 38,510,145 of record CM058231.1, on the reverse strand, counting down.
TTACTCAACCTTAGTCCACTATAATGAATATACGACAATTGATGTTAAGCTGATGTATATGTAAAAATCTTTCCAAGATCCATAATTAAGTTGTATGTCTATGCTTCTCAAAGGTTAAAAAGCAATTTTTCTCGTTGTCTCACTTTCATGAATATATGAGAAGATCAAATAATTGACATGCCATCGCAAACAAAAACATTAACAAGCTCAACAACCACAAAATTCTGATATAAAGGACCAAAACAGCCAAACCAATATTTAATAACAACGAAAATCAGGCAACAAAAATCATCCATATAACCAATTATTCTTTTTAACCAATAAAATTAATAAACATGGATAACGAATATAATATAATATAAACAAATGTGTCATTTTAAGTTCCACCAAGCATGATATATTTTAGGATGATTAATACAGTATGCAACATGGTTCTACTCTATTTTGACAAATCCATAGCTATCAAAAGCTTCACAAAAAAATTACACTACTAAATACCATATCTGATCAGAATGAGAAAAAATAAGTGGCCAACAACATTTTAAACCAGGTTCTATTCTATTTTTGACAAACTCATAGTTATCAAAAGCTTCAAACAAAAATCACACTACTAAATACCATATTTGAAAAAGTGGCCAACAACATTCAAGAACAAAAAGTATGGATAGCATATAAATGATGGGTTGATAGCAAAAATGGATCACAAATCTTGGTTTCCTCATTTATTTCCGATATTAACCTCATACATGGTAGATATTTACAAAGTAGACTTCTCCAAGAAGTCTACTAATAATTTTGGACATTTTCAAATGACCCATGTAACCTTCATTTTACCTGGTATTTACCATAACGCCATCGTCATCAATTCTTCCAACCACCATAAACAACCAATTTGAAGCTGTAAATGCTTCAACGACCAAAATTTAACCTTGTATAACTCATTATTTGTTTCACAAACTTCATATACATTTCTATTTTCTCTCTTTTCATCTTATTGGTTTTAAAATATTCGATATCTTCGAACTCTACAGTTCTCGGCGTTTAATTCAACCGCAGTGGCCCGTTTTATTTGTTAGTGGTTGAAACTGAAGTTTTGGGTGTTGAAATAGGTAAAAATTGCCTCCTTGTAGTTTTTTTCAATTTTCCGATATGGGTCGCGATTGTATACTTCGTTGAGCAATCCAGAAGTCTACTGGTCAACGTGTAGTCTAGTTTTGAAATTGACGTTTTTAAAAAATTTCGTTTGTAGACTTCTTTTCAAGTATCTTGAAGTGTACTAATTCCCTTTGAAAACAAAAAGTGTAGTAGACTTCTCGGAGTAATCTCTTATCAATTGAGGGTCTAGTTTTGCATTTGACTTAGTCAAAGTATTTTTCGTGAAGTTTGACTCAGTCAAAAGGGTCTAGTTTTGTATTTAACCAATATTTGACTTCGGAGGTAGACTTCCTAACAAAGTATACTATAGTTCTTTTTTAGGTTAACCGCTCGTTGGATGGTTGACTAGTGTGGTAGAATTTGTTAATCCTCCCCGAAGTCTAAAATTAATTTTGAAATTATTTGGGTTAATTACAAAACTAGACCTCTTTAAATTTACAAACACATAGTAGGTACAACCACAAATAAGGTTTTAGGATCAAAGATGTTTTACCGATAATGTTTAAAGGGAAGGTTTTAAGATATATAACAAAAGGGGGAAGCTTTATTTACTTAGAACACTCAAATATTCTTTCAAATGACTCTTAAGAACTCTCAAACTCAACTCACTTGGCTTGCTTACAACGCTTCCCAAAGCTTGGTATTTATAGTACAAATCATAAGGAATATTACATGGTATATTCCTTAGATTTTTACATCTTATTCCACTCACTCATAAATACTATATTTGACAATATTTTACACCGCACATATTTTCAACACTCATATAATTTTGTTTGCCAAACTTGCCAAACTTATTTAATATATATTTTATAATTATTTAATATTTATTCCCATGTCTCCTAAAAGCGGAGTAGATTCCACCTTATCCGTCGTTAAAGTCCATGTCGTCTTCTTAAATGTCAGAATACGCTTCAACAACATAAACTTTGTGGCCAGGGATGTACCTTTTGACCTTGTACTTTTCCCTCTCCACTCTGTATACTAGATGGTTGGGACTAGAATCTGGCCACGCGCACTGCTCATGGAAGCTTGCTAAAATTTGTTTTATTTCCTCGAAAAAATCTGATGGGTAGACGTCTCTGTTGTGCCAGTGTGACGTGTATGGACAGAAAAGTCTCTGGTCGACTTTGGATTCTTCCAAATAATTAAGTGTCACCATTGCACTTGTCCTTTGGTGGAAGTGACTTCCGTCAAAAGCGTCTTTAAGCTTGTTTGGACACGTGCTTCATAGCTTCTACGGATCACGTCTCCTTCTTCTTGTTGGTCTTGGATTTTGGTCATCTTGAAGGTGACAATAACTTTTAATTCTCCTTGTGCATGAATATTATCTTGCCACCATGTTAGGTAATGGAAAAATGTCAGCCATTTATACAGTACTTTGTAATGTGGCTTTCTCCTTGTCATGATGCACTTTGCCAAATAATGTAGTAACTAACACTTGCTGAAGAGTACTCCAATAGTGTACAAGTCTGCCAAGTACAACAATATGAGATATGCTTCTCTTGGAAATTTACCATAGTGAGTTGGGTTGGTATCTATTGTAGTGAGAAAAGGAAATACTGGATGATAACGTAATCCAAGAAGTGGAACTTGGTCTAGACCATACCTATGGATGTAGAGCCTTAGAAATCCATGAAGTGTTTCAGTACCCCTGTAGACTAAAACAGTTGCTAGGATCTTTGCATGTAATCCTTGTTCATCGCAATTAAGCTTCTTAGATTTTCTTCTGTCGGATTTTGTGGACTAAGAGTGTATATCACCGGGACTATCATCAAGATTTGCCTCTGGGTCCTAGATAGGAAATCAGGAAGAAAGTTGTATTTTCCTTTCACTAGAATTCCATTGTGAAAACCAGCTTGCCCATCTGAGTATATGTGATTGTGGCAGGACCTTCTGCTTGAATTATATCATCTTTGGAAACGAGGACATGTTCATTTCTATGATAAAATGTTGATCAACCAGATGAAACTCGAATTTTTCCATTCCTCGCTTGACTGCAAGTATTTCCTTGTAGGTGGAGTGGTAGTGATTTTCGCTGTCTTTGAAAACACCACTTTTGTTGCCACATATATGTCGTTTTCCTTTTTCGTTTTCTTCTAACAGAACAACACCCCAATAGCAATCACTCGCGTCTGTTTGGAGGATCATTTTTCCTTTGAATAGAATCTTTAGAGATGGGAGTGTCTTCGTGATTTGCTTCAGTTTTTTCACAGCTTTTGTGCATTGTTGGTTCCATGGAGGAGCATCTTTCTTGAGATGGGCTGAGAGAACTGACATGGGTTTTGCTAGGTCATGTATGAAGTCAGCCATATAGTTAACAATTCTGAAGAATTGTTGAACTTGCGTGAAAGAGAGATTTTCATTTGGAAATTCATTGAGTTGGGAGGCAATGTGAGGTTGAAGATGGTACTCGCCTTTTGAAATGTGCATGCCAAGGAAATCAATCTATATTTCTCCAATAGTCGTCTTCTTTTCAGAGAGCATAATACCATATTGTTGTATGATATTATGAAATTTATTCAATAGTTTGGTGTGAGAGTCGATGTCTGGAGAGAACAGTAGAATGTCATCAATGTACACCAATGCGTTGGAGAGGATTGGCTCAAAGATCATAATCATATCCTTCCGAAAAAATGAGGGAGCAATCTTTAATCCGAATGGCATGATTTTCCAATGATAATCGCGGTTCGGTATGCAAAAGCCTGTTTTTGGCATGTCTTCAGGTTTGATTCCTAATTGTCAGATAACCGCTTTCAGATTAAAGTTGGAGAATACTTGTGCATGGGGAAGTCTCTGGAATAAAACTTCTTGTTTTGGTAAAAGAAATTTGTCGTCAGCAAGAAAGTGATTGAGTGGCTGGTAGTTGATGACCAGTCTTAATTTTCCTCGAACTTGTTCTGCTCTTTTGTTGACATAGAAAGCTTCACACTCCCATGGTGAAGTAGTCTTCTCAATAAGATCTTCTTTTTGGAGTTGATCAACTTCTTCAAGCGCAAGATTGTAATAAGTTGGATTCATCCCCGGGTGGCTTGCTTTAGTTGGGTAGAAATCTTCATTCTTCTTGAAGTGTAAAGATATGAAGAATTCCGGGTTTTCCATAAGGGTGAGGAACATTTTGTGAGGAACTCTGAGTGAGAAGTGGCACAAGAGGTTTTGGAAATTTCTTCTCCATAGGATAAAGATGGGAAATTGCTGTCCAAGGTAAAAGCTGGTTCTTGTGTTTAAGGCCTTCTGGATGCCATGATACTCTTTTAAGGTTGTGGAGGATATCAAATCCAAGTATAAGGTCCTTTTTAGGAAGATCAGACCTGTATAATTTAGATTTAACCATATATCCTTGAAAGAGTTGGATGTAGATAGGCTTACTGATAAGAGTGATATGGAAGATCTGGCCGTTGGCTGCTCTGAATGGTACTGAGCAAGAGTTCCAATGGGAGGATGGAAGTAAATCTAGCTTGATGATGGAAGATGCGGCTCCAGTGTCAAAAAGGCTACGACAGATATGGGCTTGTCATACTTGGTAGAGAAAGATGTAGATTTTTGCATTTGGAGATGGTTGGGATGAGTATACCAATTCTTTATCTAGCTGATCCGCTTTACTAGCGTCAAGTGTGTAGATATCGAAAAGCATAAATTGGTCATCTACATCTTTCTCTTCTTCTATGTCAGATTCCTCTGAAGATTCATCTCCATGTTCAACTACCATTGCGATGACGGTGTCATCCGTTGGTTCATCATCGAGAGAGAATATTGATTCAATGTCTGAATCATCAATGTCTTCAATCTAGGTTAGATGTCCAATCAGTTTGTCTCTCTTGCTTTTGTTTGGGCATTGTTTTGTATAGTGTCCTTTCTTCTTGCAGATGTAGCATCAATCTGATTTTTTGAAGCCTCTTCTTTTCTTTCTTTTGAAGAACTTCCATCTCTTTCCACCAGATAACTTATGATACTTCCTTTGCCATTTATTCTTTGATTTCATCTCTTTTCTGAAGCTTGAGGAGAAACTGCACTTCTTCTGCTTACATTTGATTGAAAGTTTAGGACGGTCACATGCTTTTCCTAGAAGTTTTCCTTGCTCTTGTAATTTCTTGAAGAACTTATGGTGGTTGCATAAATTTTCAAGAGCTGCAAGTGAAATTTGGTATATCTCTCCCAATGAAGCTTGGTTAAGAGCAATGTTTTTAGAGATAATATACAAGTAGAATCGTTTTAACATCCTTCTGTAGTGTCTTTCTAGATACTTTCTTTTGAAAGAGCATCACTTCATGCTAAGATACTCTTCTCTCGCTTGGATGGTGTAGTTACAAGAAACTCATTGTGGATGTATCCAATCAAAGCATCAAATGTAGGGGACTAGCGTACTTGTAATTGCTTGTTGATATGTCAAGAATTATCCCTATTCTAATAGCAAGTGCACAGGTATGCAATCATAGTACAAAGGGTATCGAATCCATAGAGACTCTAGTTCACGCGATAGATTGTATGCAACCGAATTAAGCTAAGCAAGACAGGTGGAACGCAATAGACAGAACAAGTAAATAAAATGGTGTGTGATCAATTAACGAAGGCGCTAGACTTAGGGAAGTTCTCTGGAAATCAGGAACACAGATCAACCAATCAACAGGATTCAGATATCGATGTTCTAGAACTAGAATCACAATCATATAACAAGCCAACTCTCGCTGCGAATGCTAACTATGTCTAACAACCTAGAAAACCAAATCTCTTTGTGAATTATAGAGTTCTAAACATGCATTAAATTCAGGTTCTTTCGTTCACAAATTCCCTAAGATAAATCTCTTTGCGAATAGGTAACTTGCTCAACTAGGTTCTTTTCTAATTAATTAACCAACTCTCGCTGCGCTAATCAATCTGATATCAATAATCCAAGTAGCTAATTTAGATTAAGCATTAAGAACAACCTAGATGAAGAACTAGATGATTTGAATTCCAATTAATCGATCAATCTATAATTCCATGAAATCCCTCATGAGAATCCCTAAATCTAACAAGAAAACTACTCAGACATGGCAATCATAACAATAGACATAATCAAAGTAGAAATCATATAAATCAAAAGAATAAGAAAAGGGGTTTGAAATCTCTTCTCTCTCGAGTACAAGACCAGCCCCAAAATCTCCTAATCTCTCTTAGAACAAAGCTTCGAATAAAACATAGCCTCACAAGTGGCTGTAAAACCTAATTAATAGCTAAAATACGTTTTGGGGTCAACTTAGAAATAATAGAAACTTATGGGCTTATGTGCAAATCATCAAGACTTGTCTGAAACGCTGCACTTATTGTGCCAGTCGACACCAGTGTAGTGTCGATCGACACTAACACCAATAATCGGCTCCAAAGTCTTCTTCACGTACAAGTGCTCCCAGAATGCTCCAAAGTCTCCAATTAACTCCAAACGTATGGAAACCTATAAAAGACTCGACAAACTCCAGAATACAAGGTTAAAGACTCAATATATATACTTATATCATGGTTGAAAACCTGTAAAAACTATGATATATCAACTCCCCCACACTTAGCCTTTGCTTGCCCTCAAGCAAACAGAAAGCCAAAGTATGAAAAAGAGGTTTGAAAACACAGAAACTCATTTCGTCTTACGAACATCGCATTCACATTCACTTAGTGAACTACCTGAAGACATCCATGCAGAAATCAAGACCACAATGTACTTCCCCCACACTTAGCAACTGTCCCAAGTAAACTCCACAATCAAGACAGGATATCCAAATTCACCACACTAACCTCTGAATATAATTAAGTGCTGTCTCACAAAGGGAGTATCGATCAGAGGACACATGGACTTAACCCAGTCAGTACCTGACCACCAAACTATCGGTTTCTGGTTCCTTTCTTCTCCATGTCTCCCTTAGCAACTGATTTTCCCCACTGGGTATCATTTTATTTTTTCTATCAGTGCTCTTCCCTTTTTATTCGGGGTGTTACTTTGGCTATGTTTCCATGTATGCACAGGAGGTAATAGGGGTCTCTACCACTCCCGTGACCACTTCGAAGCTATTAGCTTATCCGCAGTTTTTATCTCTTTTTTATTTTCAAGGGAGGGAAAAATGGAACCATACTCAGACATGATTATAGGCTGTGTCAAGCACATCAGAGGAATCCGATCAAGAGATACTGTGAGAGTCGGAACTCGCACTGTCCAAACTTGTAGAGAAAACTTTTAGGGAACAGAAACTTCAAAGATAAACACACCAAAATAGTAAACCCGGAGGATATTTTATTGATAAGGATCAGAAAAAGAGTACAAAGATCAGAAAAGAGTACAAAGAACGGAAACAGCAAAGAAAATTGATAAGCTCTTAAGTCTAGATGCTAGGGTTTTTGCTATATCTCAATCGTATGACCTCCATATCCTTATATAGTTGCGGCAAGTCGGCTTCGAGGATATTTTCCGCAAGATTTGCGGAAATCTTCCTGCTGTTTTCTCCTTCCTTTTTTCCGTTAAGATTTACATTTTCATCTCGGATTTTTCTCTTTAGCTCGGAGATATCTTCCTCTTTACTTCTTCGAGTTTATCTCCTTTCTTTGATAATTATCTTTTCGCGGCTTGACATATTTGTCGGATGGGCTGAGAACGGACGATCCGAGTCCGTTTGCGTACAAACTTATTTATTCGGTCCAAAGTTTTGGATATCCAAATGTTATGAGTCTGAGAGAAATCGCGTTGGGCTTCAGAGTTTTATGAGTAAATCTACTCAAACTTCCGAGCACGTCTTCTCGGAATTTTTTAGAAAGCCTGCTCGGATTTCCTGCAACATGCTCGGATTTTCTGAGCAAATCTGTTCGGATTTTTCGAGTAGGTCTGCTTGGATTTTCCAAGTAAGTCTACTCAGAGTTGTGAGTAGGATTTGGTTTCAGGTTATTTTGTCGAGCCTGCTAGGACGATTTGTATGTCCGAGGAGCTGAACCATCGTGTTGACGTTAGGTAGGTTAATGCAGAAATTCGAGTAAATTTTATCAGGAGAAAATCTCCTTCATCGGCTCCGTATAGACTGTACGAGTTGGTTCCACATAGCTTGAAAGATTTCCTGGACAGCTTCGTATAATTACCAAAGGAAAGTGTGATTTAGCATTTGACCCTTGGTGGTTTTAGGAGCATTGCACTCAGATGCGTATTCCGAGTCTTGAGGTTAATGGGATATCGTTTAAATCTAGCGCGCGCAGAAGCGTTCCGCCGTATTTCAGGTCAAGTTTTGAGCTCGAAAGTCGGCGAGATATACTCGCCTTTGTAATGACTAAGACCAGCTTGCTCGAAAGCGCCTAACTGGGTTTTGAGTTAAGTTCGAAGGTTAGCGAGATATTCTCTACTTACGAGCCTGAGATGATTGAGACCAGTGCGCTCAGAAGTGTCTTACTGGGTTTCAAAATTGAGTCCGAGGACTAGTAAGACGTATTCCTTTTGCGGACATATGATGATTAGACCAGTGTGCTCGAAAGCGTCTTACTGGTTTTCGAAATTGCGTGCGAGAAAATCGTCCTTCCCTTGCGTACTTATAATGATTGGACCAGTGTGCTTGGAAGTGTCTTACTTGGTTTCGAGTCCGAGAAATAACAAAATGTTTTTCTCTTGTTGACTTATAATGATTAGACCAGTGTGCTCGGAAGCGTTTTACTGGGTTTCGAGTCCGAGAAATAACAAAATGTTTTTCTCTTGTGGACTTACAATGATTAGACCAGTGTGCTCGGAAGCGTTTTACTGGGTTTCGAGTCCGAGAAATAACAAAACGTTTTTCTCTTGTAGACTTATAATGATTAGACCAGTGTGATCGGAAGTGTCTTACTGGGTTTCGAGGAGTTTTACGGTTGACTTCAGTACTAGTGCGGGGGTCTGCCGTCTTACATTCTCAAGTCGGTCGTGTACTCAATAATGACGTTGTCGAGACCAGTGTGTTGTATTTTACTGGGTTTGGATTTTCGATCCCGATTTTCCGCGAAACTCTCGCCTCGCATCTTTCGTTCAATGAAAATAAGCTGGTATCCGCAGGAACACCTTTTAAAGATACCGAACCAAGATATACCTGGTTAAAATGTCACTTTACCAGTGTGCTGAGTAGCGTCATACTGGATTTTTGGGGTCTATTATCGTCTCCAATACTGGTGCGGCAGATTTGAATGTTAGTATTATGTCCTGAAATCACATTGTACTTACTCTGAAGATAGTTGTATTGTCGAGATCAGACAATTCATGTGATACTGGGTAGTCATAATGTTTTGCTAGAAACCGCTTATGACAAATGAGTTGTAACTCATTTATGGTATCGTGTGAACCTACAGGGTCACACACCTAAGCAAGTTGGATACACTTGGTATGGGATTGATCATTGGCATATGGTCCGATCAAATTGATATCGGGTTTTAGGAGGTGTATCGATCGACACCATTGGGTGCGTCGATCGATACAAGATGTGTGTCGATCGACACAATTGTGTGTGTCGGTCGACACAAGAGCGAAACCGAAACTGATGTTTTGGTTTACATCGAGGTCAATATATAAACGCTTGTGTATTTCGACCTCGAACCGTGTGCCGTCGCAGACAGTTTTTCTTGACAGAAAAACTGATCCTCTTTATCGAATAAACACAGAAATCCCAAGAGATCCGATTCCTGGGGCTAGCATCCCGGCGGATTCCAACTTGTGTGCGTGTGGACTACGATAGAGGCGCAGCGATTGAGGCGCTCCAGATCTCGTTTACCTGCTCATTCTTCCGCTGCCAATCTCCAGGTAATCACGAGGTCAGTTCTTAGATTCAATTACTCGAACTCAGATCCTAGGCAATAGGAACAAGATGCAATTCTGAATCTGTTAGAATTGGCCGAGTTCCTTCAGTGGTATCAGAGCCTTAGGGTTTAATCATTGAATCTATAGCATTTAAATCAAATACTGATGAATTTGATTAGTTTAATGCTTTGAAAATCGTGTTTTGGAGAATTGAATCTCGGATTATTTCTCTGTTGAAAAGCGATGAACTGCTGTATTCGCTCTGTGTCGATCAACACTAAGCTTGTGTCGGTCGACGCAGAGATGTGAATTCGACAGAATCGGCGGCTAGGTTTTTTCGCGAAGAAAAAAACAAAAAGGCTGTTGTGTCGATCGACACAAGTTAAGTATCGGTCGACACAGAACATATTCAGTCGAGTGTCGATCGACACAAGTTGAGTGTCGGTCGACACAGAACAGATTCGGCGGCTAGGGTTTTCGACGATGAAAACCTGAATGCCTACTGTGTCGATCGACACAGGTTGAGTGTCGGTCGACACAGACCTCGCGAATGGTTAATCGGTTCAATTAGATTGGACCGGTTATCATGCTTGGTTAAGTCCGAACAGATCGGTTTAAATTGGATGAATTGGTTCAATTGGATTGAACTGATTATCTCAATTAGCATGAACCGATTGGTTAAAATCAGTTTGATTGGATAAGTCGGTTCAATTGAATTGGACCGGTTATCGCAATTAGTTGAAACTGGTTAAAACGGTTTAAATTGGATGAATTGGTTCAATTGAATTGAACTAATTATCTCAATTAATATAAACCGATTGGTTAAGATCAGTTTGATCTGATAAGTCGGTTCAATTGGATTGGACCGGTTATCAAAACTGTCTTCGGTTTAGGTCTATGTCGACCATCACACATGGTTTGTGTCGATCGACATGACCGGTTCAATGAACCGGGTTAATTGGATTAACCGGTTATTGAAGTCTGGTTTCATTTGGTGGTGTCGATCGACAGACATGGTCTGCGTCGATCGACACAGTGCTCGCAATTCTGGTTATTGAACCTTGAATTTGCAGAAACCAAACTAGACTTAAGCTTAACTTCAATATGGTCAACTGTCAAGACTCATTTGATTGTGTGATGGTCTAGCCAAGAGCTTGGTGTCCACAATTACGTGAGTAAGGCAGGTAATTATGTTGATGGACTTGCAGTGCTTGACATCAACAATTACATGACCTAAGAGATTGATATACTAACCTTTCAGAGTTTAGTTTCCTCAACTAAATATCAAGTAACCTTGATGTCTTGCCCAAATCTTGTCTACTGTCAGACTTGTGTCGTTTTTTGGATAGCCTTGGAGTCCTTGGTATCCACTACTAAATGAGTAAGACAGGTGATCATTGATAGACTTGCAGTGCGACTGTCAATGATCACAAGACTAAAGAGATTGGTTCACTTGACTGGGCCATCAGAAGTTCTGGGCCCAGAGACGTCAGAGTAGATGAGACATGGATTGTCTTATCTGCGACCAAGAGTTGTACTGGGTACAATTAGCAATGATTTGCTTACCTAGATAACTAAATTTTGGGTGATGACGAGTCGTCCACTCAGATTTTGGTGAAGTATGGGTCTTGGATCATTATATTCATTGAGGAAACATTGTTTGAATATAATGTGAGTTTTCTTATTAGATAAGATTTCTCATGGAATGCATAACTAAATCTTGGTTTTTCTTGGATTTCAGATTATGTCTATGACTACTTTCTCGTTGCGATCCGTCCTTGAGAAGGACAAGTTAAATGGATCCAAATTCCTGGATTGGTATCAGAATTTGAGATTAATCCTCAAGCAGGAGAGCAAGGACTATGTCCTTGAGAAAGCTCTTCCAGAAAGGCTTGGGACCAATCGCTCGAATGCAGTATATGATGCTTGGAATAAGCATTATATTGATGTGGTAGATGTGCGTGGTCTGATGTTGGCTACCATGAACTCGGATGTGAAGAGTCAATACGAGAACATGGAGTCGCCAATAGAGATGATCACCAGCCTGAAACTGAAGTTTTAGGATCTGGCACGAGTTGAGAGATTCCAGATGGTGAAGTCTCTCACTGGGTGCAGGCTACCGGAGGATGATCCAGTAAGTCCTCATGTCATTAAAATGATGGGTTACATTGATAACCTGGGGAAACTGGATTGTCTTGTCAGCTTAGAGTTGGCTACTGACATCATTCTGCAGTCACTGCCGTCAAGTTATGATAAGTTCATCATGAACTATATCAAGAAAGGCTTGACGAAGACGTTGACTGAGCTGCATGGTATGCTCAAGACAGCAGAGCAAAACATCAAAAAGGGTAAAAGATTTGAGAAATCTTGTATAGACAAGGGTGAAGGCAAGGCCGTTCAGGTTTGGAATCAGAATAAGCCTGTGTCATCTTTTAAGCCCAAGTCAGGCCCATCTGATGTTGATAAATGCTGCTACTGTAAAGAGTTTGGGCATTGGAAGAGAAATTGCACTAAATTCTTGGAAGATTCACAAGAGATGGAGAAGATGTATGGTACTTCTTCTTCAGGTATTGTGTTATTATTTCAAGTTCTACGTGAGTATTGGATACTAGTTGTGGTACTGATATTTTTGAAATATGCAGGACCTAAGCGACAGTAGAACGTTGAAGAAAGGACAAGTGGAACTGCGTGTCTGGTATGAAGCAATGGTTGCTACATGAGCCGTAGAGATTATCCACTTGTAGGAGCCTTTCATACTTGGTTTTAGAAATTAAGTAATTGCTACTATGTACCTGCCTTGTGCAGAGATGTCTTTCATTTTCTTGTAAGAATTTGGATGTTTTCATTTTGATAAAAGACAAGTTTTGTTCTTTAGATCTTAATGAAATATTCTATGGTAGCACCCCGTTTGGAATGGGTTTTATATCTTAAGGCAATGTACGATTGTACATATAACGTAAATACCAAACGGTTTAAGTCTGATGACTTGAACGCAATTTTTCCTTAGCACAGTCGTTTTGACCACATAGAGTGAAGCGGATTCAGAAATTCCATAGTTTTGGACTCATTTGATTATTAATCATATGAGGTATGAATTCTGCTCACTGGGCCAAATGACTAAGGCCTTTTTAGCAGAGCTAAAAGAAAAACGGGCCAGAGGCTTATTTAGCCTTACACATACTGATGTATGCGGCCCAATGAGCATTAGTGCCAAAGGAAATCTTCAGTACTTCATTACCTTATTGATGACATCAATAAGTATGGCTGTGTTCTTTTGATGAGACACGAGCAAGAATCCCTTGAGGAGTTCCAAGATGAAGTATAGAACCGATTTGACAGAAGTATTGAGATCCTCGATTTGATCGCGGAGGAAAAATACTTGAGTCAAGAATTGGGTGATCATCTAGGTGAGTGTGAAGTCATATCACAGCTCTTTTCTCTTGGAAAACCTAAATGGTGTTTCTGAGAGAACGCATCGGATCTTATTAGATATTCTCCGATTAATGATGAGTCATAGGAATCTTCCATAATCCTTTAAGAAATACGCTCTAAAATGTCTGTATTTGCGCAGCAAAGGGTTTCAATCAGAATCAATTGAAAGACACCACATTGGATGTGGACTGAAAGTTTTTCAAGCATGTTGTTTCTGATCATTTGGGGATGAAAGCCAACAAGCTTGAACCCAAATCTGATAAGTTCTACCTCGCGGGTTGTCCTAGGGAAACCGAGGCTTACTACTTTTATAACCAATCCGAGATCAAAGTTTTATTGTCCGGAACTGTGTCCTTTGAGAAAGATTATACTTTCCAAAAGGAACAGTGGGAGTAAAAGTACACATCGAAGAAATTCGATAAACACGGGAGGCTGTTCAACCTGTTGAGGGAGAGCAGCGGTGAGATCTACAAAGTGTTGTAGGACCTACACCTATGGAGCCTGAAGTTCGCAGATCCGAAAGGATCCGTCACTAACTCGAGAGTGATTTCTCGTAGCCGATTGTCGTGATCTGTTGATCATTGAAAAGTGACGAGCATGCGAAATGAAAGAAGCGATGGTGAGCCCCAACTCCGAAAATTGGATGGGTATGCATGTTAGCTTCACCGATCCATTTCTGGATTGAAGCAAACATCTTGGAGTTGGAATCAACATTCTGATAATGTGGTCAAAAGTTTTGACTTGATCAGAAAAGAAATGAAACCATGCGTTTACAAGAAGACTAGTGGGAGCGTAATTGCAATTCTCACACCGTATGTACATAATGTACTTAATCTCATGAACGACGTTCCGTCGGTTAAGTCTTGTGAGACTTGGGTTGGAAGTCAAATTTAAACAAAATACATGGGAGTAGCCTCGTGAATTATTGGAATAAGAATCTATTGATATAGATTGGATAGGCTGATTGGATCGTGTCAGAATCCTTATATAGATAAGGTGTTGGACAGTTCCAATATGCATGATTCCAAGAATGGCTTCACACCAAAGGTCTTATGGTAATAATCTTAGCAAGATGAAGTGTCTTGGACACTGGCTGAGCTAGTATAAATCTTAGCAAGATGAAGTGTTTTGAACACGTACTGAGTTATTATTAATGAGTGTGATTGCTTATGCTGTTGCAATAGAATCCATCATGAATGCCATATTTTGCGCTCGTCTAGATGCAGCTTACGCATAAAGCAAGACGAGTAAATACCAATATGTTCCGGTAAAAGTCGCTGAACAGTTGCCAGAAATATCCCAAGTGTTTGAGAAACACTAAGGATAGGTTCGTGGTGAACTGAGGAAGTGCGAACCAGCTGAAAGTAGTTAGACGGACAAAGAAGATTCCCGGTTCCCACCTGGCATATCTCTTTGTCTGAATAACGGTGCTATCTGTTGGAAGGGCTCCAAGCAGTGGACCGTAGAATAGTGCTTTTATCTGAATGGCAGTGTGGTTTGTTGGAATTGTTTCAAGCAAAAACACTGCAGTCTCTCCCACAACCTAAGTATAAGATATCTGAACAGATGATCTTGATTCTAGTGGGAGTTATTTTAGTTATGTTATGATCCTTATATAAACATGCTATGGCAATGTTATAGGAATTGTTTAGTTGATCCTGATTCAATTCACAGATTCACATCAACCTAAACATACAGATCTAGGTTCTCTTGAATAGAAACATTAGATGATCTCACCTTTTACCTGTTTGTTGCAGCGGAAGAAGTAGAACAGGTCAGAGATCAGAGAGATACACCGAGGGATGAATCCTCCAAAGGTTCACACACGCACGCTCGGGAATTGGCTGCTAGACCAGACAGAGAGGAGGCGCAGAGAGAGGGGAAAGGTGGCGCAAAAGCTGAGAAGAATTAGAGAGCTAGGTCTGATTTTATTCATTAAAATCCCTCCTAGTTCTCATGGGCTTTTGGGCCCAATTCTCAGTTCTGATTAAATCCCTTGGATTTAATCAGGCCCTTTAGTCTCTTCAAGTACAGTAAATGCCTAGCACTTTTACCGTACTTCTGCTAAACCGTTCCTTCGTGATTTCCCGTTAGCTTAGGCGTGTGACCCATATGGGATCATATAACAAAGGCAATAAATCCGAGATTTATAGATCATGAGCGGACTCTAGCAAGCCATCATGACCCCCAGCATTATATGACTTATGTCTGATCATTGACATACTCTTACTTTCTAGAGACAGTACCGAGATTACTGGACACAATTCCAACAATCTCCCACTTGTACTGGAATCTCTGTATTCATAATCCTTTTGTCTCAATATCTCGATTAGTCATAAGGCAAGATTGGTGTCATCCTTATAAAGCCTAATCTTGTTCATCGGACTCTGATTTGATACTGACAATCCAAACGACTTGGGAAAGTCCGTTTGAGCATGGCCATGCATTTTCCAGTATTCAAATCTCCGATTGGCCTAGAGATATTCACTCCATATATATTGGAGGGACAAATTCCGTCTTGTTCCATCACTGTAAACTACTCATTTCATAATGTACCCAAACAAGGTCCTTATAACTATCGCAGAACGATAGCGTTAGACAATGATCAAAGTGCATCAGTCCATGTGCAGTCACATGCATGCGAACTCAGGTCTAAGGACTATACTCTATAGTCGTAGTAAGAATCTCTTATGACACAGATATAAATATCCTGAAGAGTTCTTATAAGCGGGTCTTGTCCGGTCGTATGTTCCCCAACATACACCTATGTACTGACTTTGATGCCGCGCATCTATGACACACTAAGACTTTGTCATAAGTCACGTACCAATCCAGTCTCACACGGTTGTTGGTGTTCCAATTTCAACAACCTTCGACTAGGGACAGGGTGATATAAACCATCTATCAAATATAGGGTCTTATGACCAAGCTAAATGACTTTGATGACTCAAGATCAAGTCATTTACTTCGATGACCTATAAAATGGTTCATTTCATTTTGGAACGATTATTTCATCACAGTTAAAATAATCTTGAAATAATAATTTCATTAAACATCATTATATGTTTTACAAGAACATATCAATAACTAAATAAAGCCCTTTACTAACTCCCACTGAAATTAAGACTACATCTAAATTTCACTTATCCTACAGCATCAGTCCGCGACTCGTGCTTAGGCTCAAGGAGTGGCTTCGTTAATAGATTAGCAACGTTCTCATTCGTTGAAACTTGCTGATCTACTTAACATCTCTGTCATTTATCTTACGGAATAGGTTATTCCACTAAGTGTTTGGATCTTTGATGTGCAGCTAGTCTCATCTAAGCTGGGAATCACATCAAGTTCAGTGATGAACTATTCTTTCCAAACAACCTCTTTCGCCGCTTCCCAAGCTGCGAAACATTCAGTTTAAGTCATGGAGTCAGCAACGGTGCCGTGCACCGCCAGACAAACACAAGACATATCCGGACTGTGACCGGAAATCATCTTTGTCTGTTGGAAACTTGCCTTTCAGACTCTATCGACTTGTAGCACCTCACTTTCTTCTTTACCTAAAGAACTTATCCTTAGTATTCTTCAAATACTTTAGAATATTCTTTACGGCAATCCAGTGATTCTTTGCTGGATTTGACTGGTCTTTACTTGTTTTGCTTAACATTAAAACAATATCAAAACAAGTACGTGTCATGGCATACATGATAGATCCAATTGCCGTCGCATATGAATCCTATCCATGCATTTAAGCTCAGCAGTTATCGTAGGACACTGCTTCTTGCTTAACGTATTGCCATGTGACATTGGCTTAAAAACCCTTTTTTGGAGTGCTGAAAACGTGTAGGACTTTGTCAATTTAAGAATCCTGACTTTGTCCTACCAGCTCTTCTGGATCTCTATCTTTAGATCCAGAATCCAAGACTTTCGTGGCTTTACCCATGTCAATCACTAAACCAACTCCCAAGCCAGTCCTTTACCGACTACAGCATTGGGACGTTATTTCCGAGAATCAGTATGTCATCAACATACAATATGAGAAATGCAATATCGCTCTCATTTATCTATTAGTAAACGCATAGTTCCATTTCGTTCCTGTTCAAGTCAAAACCTTGACTACTTCAACAGAACGAAGATTCCTATTCCGATATACTTGCTTCCATCCATGACTGGATCGATGAAGTCAACTTACACAAAATGTAATTTTCGGAGTCCGAGCTCACTTTCACTTCTTTGAACTTCGCAGATTCGTCGCTTTCTATGATCATCAGATCATGCGAACTTTCAATGATCATCAGGTTCAACTAATGACGAGAAATCACTCTCGTATTAGTGACTGATTCTTTCATATCTGCGAACTTCAGGCTCTACAGGTGTAGATTCTACAGAAATCTGTAAATCCATTCGTTGCTCTCCCTTTATAGGTTAAGCAGCCTCCTGTATTTCTCGAATTTCTTCGAGTTGTACTTTTACTCCCACTGTTCTTCTTGGAAAGTTAATTTCCTTCTTAGAAAACAGAATGGTCGTAAAAGTACCGAGCCTTGGTTTCCCTGAGAAAACTTCGAGTTATACTTTTACTCCCACTGTTCTTCTTGGAAAATAACTTCCCTTCTTAGAAAACAGATTGGACGTAAAAGTAACAAGCCTTAGTTTCTCTAGGACAACCAGCGAAGTAGCACAACTACAAATACTCAGTAAAGACAAATTTGGATCGATTCCAATCCACATTAACGTGGTGTCTTTCAACTGATATTTGTGGAACTATTTCAGCGTAAACTTAGATATTTTAGAGCGTTATTCTTAAATAATATCATGGAAGATTCGTGTGACTCATCTTTAATCATTTCTAATAAGATCTGATTCTTTCTCACAGAAACACCTTCAGGTTTTCAGGAGAAATGAGCTGTGAAACGATTTCACACTCATTAAGATGATCACACAATCAATGACTTAAGTATTCTTACTCGTGATCTAATCCAGAGTCTTAATACTTCTGTCATTCAGATTCTATACTTCATTCTGGAACTCTTTCGACCTTGTCAAAGAATTCCGACTTGTGTCTCATCAAATGAACACAGTTATACTCACTGAAGTAATCAGTAGAGACAATGAAGTACAGGAAATTTTCTCTGGCATTACTGCTCATTGGACCACATACATGAGTATGTTCAATGTCCAATAAGCCTTTGGGCCTTTCTCTAGCTCGGCTAAGATGGGCCCTTTACTTTTGGTCCAGTAAGCAGAATTCAAGTCTCATAAGATATCCATTCAAATGAGCCCAAAAGTCCATAACTATGGGGTTTCTGAATCCGACTTACTCTATTTGACCAAAACATTTATGCCAAGAAAAATCAGGTTTAATTCATCAGATTTAAACCAATTCGGTATTTATGTTACATTTAGGCACTCTTTGGTTTAAGATATAAAACCCATTCCTTGAATAGGGTGCTACAATTAACATTTCATTAAGATCAAAAGAACAAAACTTGTCTTTATCAAAATGAAAACATTCAAATTCTTTACAAGAAAATGAAAAACAACTCTGCTGAAAGCAGGTACATTGTAGCAATTACTTAATACAAAACCAAGCCTCAAAGGGATCTATAAGTGAAAACCCTACGACTGAGGCAGCATCCCAAGCTCCTTCCAGACATGTAGTTTCACTTGCCCTTCCTTCAAAGTTCTACTGTTGCCCAGGCTCTGCATATTCTAACAAATATCAGTGCCACAACTAGTATCCAATACCTATAGGGTAGAACTTTGAAGTAATAACATGAATACCTGAGGAAGTAGTCTCATACATCAACTTCAACTCCTCATCATCTTCCATGAATTTCATGCAATTTCTCTTCCAATGCCCTGTCTCGTTACAGTAGCAGCACTTACCAACGTAAGAGGTATCTGACTTGGGCTCAGAAGACATACGCTTGTCATGATTCAAAATCTGGACAACTTTGTCTTCACCCTTGTCAGCATTAGGTTTAGCAAACCTACCCTTCTCTCTCATGAGATTATTCAGGGCACTCTTCACGTTTGGCTCAACTGTCTTGAGCATATCATGCAGTTCAGTCAGCGTCTTCGTTAAGCCTTTCTTGATATAGTTTCTTCTGAACTTATCATAGCTTGACGGCAGTGACTGCAGAATGATCTCAGTTGCCAACTCTTGGCTAACTGGATAATCCAGTTTCCTCAGGTTATCAATGTAACCCATCATTTTACTGACATGAGGACTCACTGGATTATCATTTGGTAGCTTGCAGCTAGTGAGAGACTTAACCAACCGGTATCTCTCCACTCTTATCTGCTCCTGAAATTTCAATTTCAGGCTGCTGATCATCTCTATTGGCGACTCTATGTTCTCATATTGCTCCCGCAAGTCTGAGTCCATGGTAGCCAATATCAGATCACGCACATCTACCGCATCATTATAATGCTTATTCCAAGCATTATATACTGCATGGGAGGCATTGGACCCGATCCTCACGGGGAGAGCTCTCTCAAGAACATAGTTCTTTCTCTCCTGCCTGAGGACTAGCCTCAGGTTCCGCGACCAAGTCAAGAAATTTGATCCGTTCAGTTTGTCCTTCTCAAGAACAGACCGGATCGAGAAAGTGTTTTGATTGTTTGTGCTAGTCATAACTGAAATATAAGATAAAAGGATTTTAGTTATTATGTTCAAAATGACTAATCTCGTATTAAAAATTTAATATGATTAATCACGCATTATATTCAATAACATCAGTTACCCTCAATAGAATATAATGATTCCAAGATCCACATATAACTAAGGTTAAAGTGGGCCACTGGCCGTCACCCAACCTTAGCTTATATCGGTAAGCCCTATATCGGCTAATTATATCCGTGATATAACTCTTGGTTGTGAATCTGGGCCCGAGGCCCAATCCACTCTGATGTCTCAAGGCCCGGGACTCCCGATGGCCTAGTCAAGAAAACCAGACTATACAGTCATGTAATCATTAATGTCTGGGACTCCCAATGACATTTATGAATCACAAACCGTCTTACCCACGCAAAAGCAGACACCCTCACACTGTAAGGCCATGAATACAATTGAATGGGCTTCGACAGCTGACATAGCCTGGACAAGACATCCAATGCTTGATATTATTTGAGGTTCGTAGGTTTATTAAAATTTCATTCCCAAAATAGAAGATTACTATTTCGGGAAACTTTCTATTTTTGGAAACCTACTATTTTTGGAAACTTTCTAAAATTGGAAACTTTCTAAAAAAACGGAAACTTTCTAACTTTAGAAATTTCTTTAAAATCCAAAACCCGCAAATCCAGAAACTTCTATTTTAAGAAACTTTCTAATTTCAAAATTTCGGAAACTTTAATTTTAAAATCGACTTTATAATTTTATAAAATAGATTTTAAATTAATCTGAAGAAAGACTCAAATAACTGGCCCAATTGTTTTAACTTCTTGGCCCGAGGCCCAAGAATTGGCCCATGTCCAAGACATGACCCAATTGTCCAATTAAATGACATAACCGGTCTGGTTCATTAAAACTGGTCTAACCAAGTTTTAATTACTACGATGACCACAATTGTCAACCGGTTATTTACTAAACCGGATTTTCTCAATTTATTTGGTCCAACCAAATCAAATTAGAAAATCCTGGTTTAGGCACTAAATCCAATAATTCTTGCGACATTGGATTTCTTATCCCGGTTTAACCAGACTTAATAAAATTATTAAAATCTGTTTATTAAACCAGAACGAATCAATTTTAATTAAAATTTTAAACCGAACCGAAGACACAATCCTTAAACGAGCCAATTAGGTCACGGCCGCAAACCTTGATCGTTCATGATCGTGGCAGCCGCAAACCTCACGGTCGGGATGAGCTTGGCTCATGGTCGGGACGGGAATGACCGAGAGTTGCCGAGACTTGGCGTGATCACATCAGCCGATCGGTCCAACTCTCTCGATCGGGTCGACGAGGCAACCGGACGCGGCGTGATCCATGCTGTCGATCACGATGATCGATCCATGCGATCAACTCGCCCGATCCCACGCCTCACGATCGTTCCTCATGATCGCTTGCTTATCCTCTCAATGCAAGCGATCGGCCATTCCACGCACACGGTCGATCGGCTGATCATGCGATCGATCCAAGATCGATCCATGCATTCAAGCCATCGGCCGATCACAAAAACATGTCATATAGCATGTTTTGCGATCTGATTAATGTGTTTAGGTTTCAAATTAAGTTTCTTAAGTGTTTTATCTTATCAGTAATTGATTCAAAACACTTCTAAACAAAATTAAACAACCTAAACATGAATCTAAAACAAGAAATCCTAAGAACCAATGGCTCTGATACCACTATAGGAATTGTTTAGTTGATCCTGATTCAATTCACAGATTCACATCAACCTAAACATACAGATCTAGGTTCTCTTGAATAGAAACATTAGATGATCTCACCTTTTACCTGTTTGTTGCAGCGGAAGAAGTAGAACAGGTCAGAGATCAGAGAGATACACCGAGGGATGAATCCTCCAAAGGTTCACACACGCACGCTCGGGAATTGGCTGCTAGACCAGACAGAGAGGAGGCGCAGAGAGAGGGGAAAGGTGGCGCAAAAGCTGAGAAGAATTAGAGAGCTAGGTCTGATTTTATTCATTAAAATCCCTCCTAGTTCTCATGGGCTTTTGGGCCCAATTCTCAGTTCTGATTAAATCCCTTGGATTTAATCAGGCCCTTTAGTCTCTTCAAGTACAGTAAATGCCTAGCACTTTTACCGTACTTCTGCTAAACCGTTCCTTCGTGATTTCCCGTTAGCTTAGGCGTGTGACCCATATGGGATCATATAACAAAGGCAATAAATCCGAGATTTATAGATCATGAGCGGACTCTAGCAAGCCATCATGACCCCCAGCATTATATGACTTATGTCTGATCATTGACATACTCTTACTTTCTAGAGACAGTACCGAGATTACTGGACACAATTCCAACAAATGTTTGTGTAAGTTAAAACTGACATCGGTGTTATTTAATTATTGGATAATTAAATAATAGTACCAAAGTATTTTATGTTCATCTTATAGGTCATCAAGTTGAGGACTTGGTCATGAAACCCTATAAGTAAAAGATGACATAAAATTATGTTTGTCCCTAATCGAGGTTGTTAAAATGGGACACTAACAACCGCGCGAGACTAGCATGTGAGGTGACTGTTGGACTAAGTTTCATGGAGTCAATGATATGATTATCACAGTCAGTCACATAGATATATGTTGGTGAACATATGATCAGACATGACCCGCTAATGAGAACTCCACATGATAATTATATCAGTGTCATGGGAGGTTCTCATTACGACTATAGAGTATAGTCCTTAGACCTGAGTTCATCATGCTTTCTAGCATATGAATTGGTGCGCTTTGACCTTGTCAAACGTCGTTCCGTAACTGGCGGCTATAACGACATTTCTTAGGCGTATCAAGAAGTATGTGTAGAAACAGGGATGGTACAAGATGGGATTTGTCCCTCCTATAACGGGAGATAAATATCTTAGGGCCCATCGAAGATTTGATACTGAGAAAATGCATGGCCGTGCTCAAACGAGGTGATTGTCAGTCGTTTGTTTTATCAGTATAGATCAGGAGTTCGATGAACATGATATTGGCTATAATAAGGATGACACAGTCTCTTGCCTTATGCCATATTGAGATATAGTGACGAAGGGATTATAGGAATAGGTGATTCCAGTACAAGTGGGAGATTGTTAGGATTATGTCCTGAAATCACATTGTACTTACTCTGAAGATAGTTGTATTGTCGAGATCGGACAATTCATGTGATACTGGGTAGTCATAATGTTTTGCTAGAAACCGCTTATGACAAATGAGTTGTAACTCATTTCTGGTATCGTGTGAACCTACAGGGTCACACACCTAAGCAAGTTCGATACACTTGGTATGGGATTGATCATTGGCATATGGTCCGATCAATGTGTATTGGATACACATTGATATCGTGTTTTAGGAGGTGTATTGATCGACAACATTGGGTGCGTCGATCGATACAAGATGTGTATCGATCGACACAACTGTGTGTGTCGGTCGACACAAGAGCGAAACCGTTTACATCGAGGTCAATATATAAACGCTTGTGTATTTTGACCTCGAACCGTGTGCCATCGCAGACAGTTTTTCTTGACAGAAAAACGGATCCTCTTTATCGAATAAACACAGAAATCCCAAGAGATCCGATTCCCGGCGCTAGCATCCCGGCGGATTCCAATTTGTGTGCGTGTAGACTACGATAGAGGCGCAGCGATTGAGGCGCTCCAGATCTCGTTTACCTGCTCATTCTTCCGCTGCCAATCTCCAGGTAATCACGAGGTCAGTTCTTAGATTCAATTACTCGAACCCAGATCCTAGGCAATAGGAACAATATGCAATTCTGAATCTGTTAGAATTGGCTGAGTTCCTTCATTGAAGACCTGTCAACAACCCGTATTCGGGATCTTACGTCGACCTCTCGACTTATGTTCCCTTCGCCGATAATAAACATACATTGGCGGTATCTAAAATTTATATAGCGCGCTTTTATCCATTTGTTAGATGTATAGAGCCTCAATCCATATAGGACGTGTTGGCTAATATCCGTAAAGGATGTATGCGTTTGTCCGCCGCGGCCGTCAGCGGACAAGATAAGCTATTCCTAACAATTATGCATGCGACGTAATAGTAGGCGAATTCTGAAATACAAAGCTTATATCCTAATTTTGATATAAGAGAAATAAACTAAAAGAAAAGGAGAAAAGTGTTTATTTTCGTTACCGGATAACTTCAAGAGTATGGTCGGGGAGTAGAACTTTTGCGGAGTTGTTTGAGTAAGTTGTATGTACGAGATAAGTGTTTTGCTCGAAATTTTGGCGGAGAATGGTCAGCTCGGAATTTCCGCGGAGAATGGTCAGCTCGGAATTTCTGCGGAGGGTTGTTAGCTCAGAATTTCCGCGGAGGGTTATCAGCTCAGGATTTCCGGGATGGCCTGTTTGATTAGCTCGGACTTTCATAGCTGATTTGCTGGAAAGTTCCTAGCTGACTTCCTCGGACTTTCCGCTGATTTGCTAGAAAGTTCCTAGCTGATTTCCTCGGACTTTCCTAGCTGATCTGCTAGAAAGTTCCTAGCTGATTTGCTAGAAAGTTCCTAGCTGTTTTGTTTGATTAGCTCGGACTTTCCTAGCTGATTTGCTGGAAAGTTCCTAGCTGGTTTCCTCAGACTTTCCTAGCTGATCTGCTAAAAAGTTCCTAGCTGATCTGCTAGAAAGTTCCTAGCTGATCTGCTAGAAAGTTCCTAGCTGATTTGCTCGGACTTTCCTAGCTGGTTTGTTCGAAATTTACGAGAAGAGTGGTTTGCTTGGAATTTCCTAGATGTTTAGTTCGGAATTTCCAAGGAAGTTTGTAAGCCTGGATTTGTTAGCTCAAAAGTTCTGAGAAGAGTAGTCAGCTCGGAATTTCCTAGCTGGTTAGTTCGAAATTTCCCAAAATAATGGTCAGCTCGGAATTTCCTAGCTGGTCAGCTCCGAATTTCTGAGAAGAGAGGTCAGCTCGGGATTACCGAGAAGAGAGGTCAGCTCGTAATTTTAGAGAATAGAGGTCATCTCGGAATTTCCTTGTTTCTTAGTTTGGAATTTCCTAGCTGGTTCGCTCGGATGTTCGGACTTTTTTAGCTGATTTACTCGGAAGCTCCGAGTTGACTTGTTTGATTAGCTCAGACTTTCCTAGCTGATTTTCTTGATTAACTCGGACCTTCCTAGCTGATTTTCTTGGAAGTTCCGAGCTGACTTGTTGGATTAGCTCGGACTTTCCTAGCTGATTTGCTCGCAAGTGCCGAGCTGAATTGTTTGATTAGCTCGGACTTTCCTAGCTGATTTGCTTGGAAGTGTCGAGCTGACTTGCTTAAGAGTTCCTAGCTCACTTGCTCGGAAGTTTCTAGCTGACTTGCTCGTAAGTTCCTAGCTGATTTGTTTGAACAGATCGGACTTCCCTAGCTGACTTGCTTGGAAGTTCCTAGCTGACTTGTTCGAACAGCTTGGACTTTCCTAGCTGACTTGCTTGGGAGTTCCTAGCTCACTTGCTCGGAAGTTCCTAGCTGATTTGTTTGAACAGATCGAACTTCCCTAGCTGACTTGCTTGGAAGTTCCTGGCTGACTTGTTCGAACAGCTCGGACTTTCCTAGCTGACTTGCTTGGGAGTTCCTAGCTCACTTGCTCGAAAGTTCCTAGCTGATTTGTTTGAACAGATCGGACTTCCCTAGCTGACTTGCTTGGAAGTTCCTAGCTGACTTGTTCGAACAGCTCGAACTTTCCTAGCTTACTTTCTTGGAAGTTCCTAGCTCACTTGCTCGAACAGATCAGACTTCCCTAGCTGACTTTCTTGAACAGCTCGGACATTCCTAGCTGACTTGTCAGAAGTTCCTAGCTGATTTGTTTGAATGTTCCGAGCAACTTTGTATAGAAAGCTTTCGAGTTCAAAAAATTGTTTTAAAATTTTCTGTATTCTGATGCGGAAGTATAGATATATATACGGACACACTCCCCCTCTTTTTTTTTAAAAAAAGGAGGGACAACTGAACCGATCAAGATATCGGCTGTCTACGTACCCTTTTCGGGGATCATTCGGAGCTTACGAGTCCGTTGAGCGTGAAGTTAGTTCATCTTTGTTAGGGCTTCAATGTCTTTCTTCGAAATAACGAAACGGTAGGATATATGATTGTAAGTTTTACTTTGTTGCCTTCCTTGATTTTATACGACGAGCTGGAGCCTGATCGGCTCAGGTACAGTTGAGGATCCCTCTCGCAAGTTGAGATAGATTGATCTCTGATTAGTTGAGGGGTCGCGGACATATGTCTGTTCAGAAGAAATGGTGCTTAAAGGGATTTAGTCTTCGCGCGGCAGCGGTTTTTCTTGACAAAGATTTAGCTCGGATATGGGTGGGCGTTGAGCAGAATGTGCTTTGGTCGTCAGCACAGATATCTTGTGGGACTGCTCAGCGGTTTGTGCTTGGAGATTGGCTTGCTTTGCTTGGACTACTGACGAGCCGAAACTCTGAGATATGTCGAGTAGTATGATTGCGGAGACGCCGAGCAACATAATCGCGAAAATGCCGAGCAAAATGTTTCATGATAGGTTGGTACGTCGCGGGTAGATATTCTCCAAGCTGATATGTTCGGGCATGCTTGATCAAGTATTGTCGAGCTTATGAGGAAAGGCAATTTTCGTTCGGCAATTTTTTGTCCTCCGCAAATCTTGTTTTGTGTTCGGAAACTCTTTGCTTAGCAAAACCATTTTTTTCTTTATATACATATATATACACATGTATATATACATAAATACACATGTGAATGATCAGCTCGGGGAAGCCTTACATCCATCCGAGCTGCTTTGCTTCTTTCCTTTTTTTTTTCTTTTTCTTCCTTCCAGCTCGATTCTTTCAACCTTTTTTTTTTACCTTCCCCAGCTGATTGCTCCTTCTTTCTCCGAGCTTTTTTTTTTCTTCCCGAGCCGGCTGTCTCCTTTTGTCCGAACTGGCTCTTTTTTTTGGGGCTCGGAAAAACTGTTGTCCGATCTGAATTGCTGACAAATCAGTCCGAGCATGTTTTGCGAGTTACCGAGCAAGCTTGCGAGTTTCCGAGCATGATATAAGTCGCCGAGCACGCTTGCGAGTTTCCGAGCATTCTTTGCGAGTTGCTGAGCACGCTTGCGAGTTTCCGAGCACGCTTTGCGAGTTGCCGAGCACGCTTTGCGAGTTGCCGAGCATGCTTTGCGAGTTGCCTAGCACGCTTGCGAGTTGCCAAGCACGCTTTGCGAGTTGCCGAGCACGCTTTGCGAGTTGCCGAGCATACTTGCGAGTTGTCGAGCACGCTTTCCGAGTTACCGACCATGCTTTGCGAGTTTCCGAGCATGCTTGCGAGTTTCCGAGCATGCTTGCGATTTACCGAGCATGCTTGCGAGTTTCCGAGCACGTTTTGCGAGTTTCCGAGCACGTTTTACTAGTTACCGAGCATGCTTGCGAGTTGCCGAGCACGCTTTGCGAGTTGCCGAGCATACTTTGCGAGTTGCTGAGCACGCTTGCGAGTTGCCGAGAACGCTTTCGAGTTGCCGAGCACGCTTGCGAGCTGCGGAGCACGCTTGCGAGCTGCCGAGCTGTTGGATCGTTTAGTGTCTCCTGATTCAATTGTCAATTGATTCAACCTACTAAACATGCAGATCTAGGTTCTCTTATTTAGAAACTTAATGGATCTCACATGTTACCTTGTTATGCAGCGGAAAGAGGAGGTACGGGTCAGAGATCAGCAGAACCACCAAGAGATAGCTCCTCCAAAGGCTCACACACACACACTGCAGGAAATTGGCTGCTAGACCAAGAGAAGAGAGGCGCAGAAGAGAGAGAGAGGTGGCGCTGGAATGGCTGAGAAAAGGAGCTAGGGCAAGTTTTATTAATTAAAACCCTTGTCCAGTTCCTATGGGCTTTTGGGCCCAATTCTCAGTCTGATTAAATCTCTTAGATTTAATCAGGCCCTTTAGTCTCTCTAAGTACAGTAAATGCCTAGCACTTTTACCGTACTTCTGCTAAACCGTTCCTTCATGGTTTCCTGTTAGCTTAGGCGTGTGACCCATATGGGATCATATAATAAAGGCAATAAATCCAAGATTTATAGATCATGAGCGGACTCTAGCAAGCCATCATGACCCCCAGTATTATATGACTTATGTCTGATCATTGACATACTCTTACTTTCTAGAGACAGTACAGAGATTACTGGACATAATTCCAACAATCTCCCACTTGAACTGGAATCTCTGTATTCATAATCCTTTTGTCTCAATATCTCGATTAGTCATAAGGCAAGATGAGTGTCATCCTTATAAAGCCTAATCTTGTTCATCGGACTCTGATTTGATACTGAAAATCCAAACGACTCGGGAAAGTCCGTTTGAGCATGGCCATGCATTTTCCAGTATTCAAATCTCCGATTGGCCTAGAGATATTCACTCCATTTATATTGGAGGGACAAATCCCGTCTTGTTCCATCACTGTAAACTACTCATTTCATAATACACCCAAACAAGGTCCTTATAACTATCGCTTAACGACAGCATTAGACAATGATCAAAGCGCATTAGTTCATGTGCAGTCACATGCATGCGAACTCAGGTCTAAGGACTATACTCTATAGTCGTAGTAAGAATCTCTTATGACACAGATATAAATATCCTGAAGAGTTCTTATAATCGGGTCATGTCCGGTCGTATGTACCCAACATACACCTATGTTCTGACTTTGATGCCGCGCATCTATGACACACTGAGACTTTGTCATAAGTCACATACCAATCTAGTCTCACACGGTTGTTGGTGTTCCAATTTCAACAACCTTCGACTAGGGACAGGATGATATAAGCCATATATCAAATATAGGGTCTCATGATCAAGCTAAATGACTTTGATTACTCAAGATCAAGTCACTTACTTCGATGACCTATAAAATGGTTCATATCATTTTGGAACGATTATTTCATCACAGTTAAAATAATCTTGAAATAATAATTTCATTAAACATCATAAAATGTTTTACAAGAACATGTCAATAACTAAATAAAGCCCTTTATTAACTCCCACTGAAATTAAGACTACATCTTAATTTCACTTATCCTACAGCAACAGTCCGCGACTCGTGCTTAGGCCTAAGGAGTGGCTTCGTTAATAGATTAGCAACGTTCTCATTCGTTGAAACTTGCTGATCTACTTAACATCTCTGTCATTTATCTCACGAAATAGGTTATACCTATCCTCAAGGTGTTTGGACCTCTGATGTGCAGCTAGTCTCATCTATGCTGGGAATCACATCAAGTTCAGTGACGAACTCTTCTTTCCAAACAACCTCTTTCGCCGCTTCTCAAGCTGCGAAATGTTCAGCTTAAGTCATGGAGTCAGCAACAGTGCCTTGCACCGCCAGAGAGACACAAGATATAACCGGACTGTGACCGGAAATCATCTTCGTCCGTTGGAAGCATGCCTTTCAGACTCTACCGACTCGTAGCACCTCACTTTCTCCGTAAATCAAGAACTTATCCTTAGTATTCCTCAAATACTTTAGGATATTCTTTACGGCAATCCAGTGATTCTTTGCTGGATTTGACTGGTCTTTTACTTGTCTTGCTTAACATTAAAGCAACATCAAAACAAGTACGTGTCATGGCATATATGATAGATCCAATTGCCGACATATGGAATCTCATCCATGCATTCAAGCTCAGCAGATATCGTAGGATACTGTTTCTTGCTTAACGTAATGCCATGTGACATTGGCATAAAGCCCTTCTTGGATTGCTGAAAACGTGTAGGACTTTGTCAATTTAAGAATCCTGACATTGTCCTACCAGCTCTTTTGGATCTCTATCTTTAGATCCAAAATCCAAGAACATACGTGGCTTTACCCATGTCAATCATTAAAACCAACTCCCAAGCCAGTCCTTTACCGACTGCAGCATTGGGACGTTATTTCCGAGAATCAGTATGTCATCGACATACAATATGAGAAATGCAACATCGCTCCCACTTATCTATTAGTAAACGCACAGTTCCATTTCGTTCCTGTTCAAGTCAAAACCTTGACTACTTCAACAGAACGAAGATTCCAACTCCGATATGTTTGCTTCCATCCATGAATGGATCGATGAAGCTAACTTACACAAAATGTAATTTTTCTGGAGTCCGGGCTTACTTTCGCTTCTTTGAGTTTCGCAGATTCGTCGCTATCAATGATCATCAGATCATGCGATCTTTCAATAATCAGCAGGTTCAACTAATGACGAGAATTCACTCTCGGATTAGTGACTGATTCTTTTCATATCTGCGAACTTCAGGCTCCACAGGTGTAGATTCTACAGAAATCTGTAAATCCTTCCGCTGCTCTCCCTCAACAGGTTGAGCAGCCACCTGTATTTGTCGAATTTCTTCGAGTCATACTTTTACTCCCATTGTTCTTCTTAAAAGTAACTTCCCTTCTTGAAAACAGAATGGACGTAAAAGATAACAAGCCTTGGTTTCCCTAGGACAACCAGCGAAGTAGCTCAACTACAAATACTCAGTAAAGACGAATTTGGATCGATTCCAATCCACATTTACGTGGTGTCTTTCAACTGATATTGGTGGAACTATTTCAGCGTAAACTTAGATATTTCTAGAGCGTTATTCTTAAAGAATATCATGGAAGATTCGTGTGACTCATCTTTAATCATTTCTAATAAGATCTGATTCTTTCTCACAGAAACACCTCCAGGTTTTCAGGAGAAATGAGCTGTGAAACGACTTCACACTCATTTAGATGATCACACCATCAATGACTTAAGTATTCTCACTCGTGATCTAATCCAGAGTCTCAATACTTCAGTCACTCAGATTCTATACCTCATTCTGGAACTCTTTGATCATTTCAAAGAATTCTGACTCGTGTCTCATCAAATGAACACAGTCATACTCACTGAAGTAATCAGTAAAGATAATGAAGTATAGGAAATTTTCTCTGGCATTACTGCTCATCGGGCCTCATACATGAGTATGTTCAAGGTCCAATAAGCCTTTGGGCTTTTCTCTAGCTCGGCTAAGATGGGCCCTTTTGTCTTTTAGTCCAGTAAGCAGAATTCAAGTCTCATAAGATATCCTATCAAATGAGCCCAAAAGTCCATAACTATGGGGTTTCTGAATCCGACTTACTCTATGTGACCAAGACTTTTATGCCAAGAAAAATCAGGTTTAATTCATCAGATTTAAACCAATTCGGTATTTATGTTACATTTAGGCACTCTTTGGTTTAAGATATAAAACCCATTCCTTGAATAGGGTGCTACAATTAATATTTCATTAAGATCAAAAGAACAAAACTTGTCTTTTATCAAAATGAGAAACATTCAAATTCTTACAAGAAAATGAAAAACAACTCTGCTTAAAGCAGGTACATTGTAGCAATTACTTAATAAAACCAAGCCTCGAAGGCATCTACAAGTGAAAATCCTACGGCTGAGGCAGCGTCCATAGCTCCTTCCAGACATGTAGATCCACTTGTCCTTCCTTCAACATTCTACTGTTGCTTAGGCTCTGCATATTATCACAAATATCAGTGCCACAACCAGTATCCAATACCTATAAGGTAGAACTTGAAGTAATAACATGAATACCTGAGGAAGTAGTCTCATACATCAACTTCAACTCCTCATCATCTTCCATGAATTTAATGCAATCACTCTTCCAATGCCCTGTCTCTTTACAGTAGCAGCACTTGTCAACGTAAGAGGTATCTGACTCGGGCTCAGAAGACACACGCTTGCCATGATTCAAAATCTGGACAACTTTGCCTTCACCCTTGTCAGCATTAGGTTTAGTAAACCTACCCTTCTCATTCATGAGATTATTCAGGGTACTCTTTACGTTTGGCTCAACTGTCTTGAGCATATCATGCAGTTCAGTCAGCGTCTTCGTTAAGCCTTTCTTGATATAGTTCCTTCTGAACTTATCATAGCTTGACGGCAGTGACTGTAGAATGATCTCAGTTGCCAATTCTTGGCCAACTGGATAATCCAGTTTCCTCAGGTTATCAATGTAACCCATCATTTTACTGACATGAGGACTCACTGGATGATCATTTGGTAGCTTGCAGCTAGTGAGAGACTTAACCAACTGGTATCTCTCCACTCTTATCTGCTCCTGAAATTTCAATTTCAGGCTGCTGATCATCTCCATTGGCGACTCCATGTTCTCATATTGCTTCTGCAAGTCTGAGTCCATGGTAGCCAA
Organism: Orychophragmus violaceus; assembly: GCA_030180135.1. Classification (NCBI taxonomy): domain Eukaryota; kingdom Viridiplantae; phylum Streptophyta; class Magnoliopsida; order Brassicales; family Brassicaceae; genus Orychophragmus; species Orychophragmus violaceus. Next base: position 38,477,968 of record CM058231.1, on the reverse strand, counting down.
TATCAGACCACGCACATCTACCGCATCATTATAATGCTTATTCCTAGCATCATATACTGCATGAGAAGCATTGGACCCGATCCTCACGGGGAGAGCTCTTTCAAGGACATAGTCCTTTCTCTCCTGCCTGAGGACTAGCCTCAGGTTCCGCGACCAAGTCAAGAAATTTGATCCGTTCAGTTTGTCCATCTCAAGGACAGACCGGATCGAGAAAGTGTTTTGATTGTTTGTGCTAGTCATAACTGAAAATTAAGATAAAAGGATTTTAGTTAATATGTTCAATATGATTAATCTCGCATTATACTTAATATGATTAATCTCGCATTATATTCAATAACATCAGTTACCCTCAATAGAATATAATGATTCCAAGATCCACATATAACTAAGATCAAAGTGGGCCACTGGCCGTCACCCAACCTTAGCTTATATCGGTAAGCCCTATCTCGGCTAATTATATCCGTGATATAACTCTTGGTTGTGAATCTGGGCCCGAGGCCCAATCCACTCTGATGTCTCAAGGCCCGGGACTCCCGATGGCCTAGTCAAGAAAACCAGACTATACAGTCATGTAATCACTAATGTCTGGGACTCCCAATGACATTTATGAATCACAAACCGTCTTACCCACGCAAAAGTAGACACCCTCACACTGTAAGGCCATGAATACAATTGAATGGACTTCGACAGCTGACATAGACTGGACAAGACATCCAACGCTTGATATTGTTTGAGGTTTGTAGGTTTATTAAAATTTCATCCCAAAATAGAAGATTACTATTTTGGGAAACTTTCCTTTTTGGGAAACCTACTAATTTTGGAAACTTTCTAAAATTGGAAACTTCCTAAAATTGGAAACTTTCTAAAATTGGAAACTTCCTAAAATTGGAAACTTTCTAAATATAGAAATTTCCTAAAATCGGAAACTTTCTAAATATAGAAATTTCCTAAAATCCAAAACATGCAAATCTAGAAACTTCTGTTTAAGAAACTTTCTAATTTCAGAATTTTGGAAACTTATTAATTTAAAATCGATTTTATAATTTTATAAAAATAAATTTTAAATTAATTCTGAAGAAAAGACTCAAATAATTGGCCCAATTATTTTAACTTCTTGGCCCGAGACCCAAGAATTGGTTCATGTCCAAGACATAACCCAATTGCCCAATTAAATGACATAACCGGTCTGGTTCATTAAAATTGGTCTTAACCAAAATTAATTACTACGATGACCACAATTGTCAACCGGTTATTTACTAAACCGAATTTTCTCAATTTATTTGGTCCAACCAAATCAAATTAGAAAATCACTGGTTTAGGCACAAAATCCAATTTTTCGACTTTGGATTTCTTATCCCGGTTTAACCAGAACTTAATAAATTTTATTAAGTCTGTTTATTAAACCGTGACGATTAAAATTTTTAATTGTCTTAAACCGAACCACCACAAACCAAACCGAAACAAGCTCGAGCCAATCCGAACCGACCAATTAGGTCACGTGTTGGGATGGCCGCGAGCAACACACGCGATCAGGACGGCAGCAAGCCTTACGATCGGACGAGCTCGGCTTGTGATCGGGACGGGAACGATCGGGACGACTTGGGCCGAGAGAAGGCGGGACGCGATCGCACGTCCGGACCGGTCCAACTCTCGCGCGTCAAGGCCGATCGGGATGGGACGGGACACGATCGATCCATGCGATCGTTTGATCGATCCATGCGATCCAACTGATCGGTCCACCGTACGTCCCTCGATCCGGACATGGTGATCCTTTGGCGATCATCATTCCGACGCATACCAATTCATATAGATTGGATCATGCGATTTCTTGTTTGTTTAAGTTTTAATTCTTTGTTTCTTAAGTGTTTTCTCTTATCAGTAGATTGATTCAAAAACACCTCTTTAAACAATCCTAAACATGATTCTAAACAAGAAAAACCTCAGAACCAATGGCTCTGATACCACTGTTGGATCGTTTAATGTCTCCTGATTCAATTGTCAATTGATTCAACCTACTAAACATGCAGATCTAGGTTCTCTTATTTAGAAACTTAATGGATCTCACCTGTTACCTTGTTATGCAGCGGAAAGAGGAGGTACGGGTCAGAGATCAGCAGAACCACCAAGAGATAGCTCCTCCAAAGGCTCACACACGCACACTGCAGGAAATTGGCTGCTAGACCAAGAGAAGAGAGGCGCAGAAGAGAGAGAGAGGTGGCGCTGGAATGGCTGAGAAAAGGAGCTAGGGAAAGTTTTATTAATTAAAACCCTTGTCCAGTTCCTATGGGCTTTTGGGCCCAATTCTCAGTCTGATTAAATCTCTTAGATTTAATCAGGCCCTTTAGTCTCTCTAAGTACAGTAAATGCCTAGCACTTTTACCGTACTTCTGCTAAACCGTTCCTTCATGGTTTCCTGTTAGCTTAGGCGTGTGACCCATATGGGATCATATAATAAAGGCAATAAATCCAAGATTTATAGATCATGAGCGGACTCTAGCAAGCCATCATGACCCCCAGTATTATATGACTTATGTCTGATCATTGACATACTCTTACTTTCTAGAGACAGTACAGAGATTACTGGACATAATTCCAACACGAGCATGGTTGCAAGTTTCCGAGCAAGTTTGCGAGTTGCCGAGCATGCTTGCGAGTTGCCGAACATGCTTTGCGAGTTGCCGAGAATTCTTCGCGAGTTGCCGAGCATGCTTTGCGAGTTGCCGAGCATGCTTTGCGAATGTTCGAGCATGCTGCGAGCGTTCGTGTGCTTGGGTTTGCTCGGAATTTATGAGCTGGCCTGCTCGGAATTTCCGAACTGGTTCTGCTCAGAATTTCCTATCAGGTTTGGTCGGAATTTTGAGCATCCTTGTTCGGATAGTTCTGATCGCATGGGAGTTTCGAGTAACTTTGCGAATTCGGATTTTCCGACATGTCTTGCGTGCTCGGATTTTTCGAGCAGTCTTATGTGCTCGGATATATACGGTCAAGGAGAAGGATGGCTTGGAACGCCTGCTGGTGTGACGGCGGGGCATCAATGACGATTGGTTAGAGATAGTTCGACTCGGCTGTGGTGAAAAGGTGCACAACGTATTAAAACAGATTTTTCAAGCCGCTCGATTCCAGTACGATCGTCGGTTGTTTGGCTTCTTGGCATCGCGGATAATTCTGCAAACGAAACGAAGTTCGGAAACTCGTTCGATAATGAAAATCTGTTAGTCTCTGATCTTGATGTATAACTGCAAAGTCCCAAACCAAGATGTTCAAGATGAAATCAAATAGGAATAGATTGTACGTTGAACATACGAAAAGATTTGACAAGATATTTACGATTTCGATCAATATTTTATCATGTTAATTCGTAATTCCTATAATCGTAAAGCATTGAAAGCGGAAGACTTGTAACAAAGCTAAAATCGATAAGCCATAAAGAAGTTGAATAAATTTGATTAATGTATAAAGCAATTGATGATGATAAGGCGAATACGAATTTAGGTACTTATCTCGACAATCAGACAGATCGTAAAGTGAGTTACGAAGACGATCTTTGAACACCACAAAATGTTCTCTTCGTTTTGGGCGAATTCCGATCGGATGTTGGTATTCTTTTTACGACTCTTTTTCGTTTGAGGTTGCGTCCATTCAATCTTCTCCGTCGACGTCGATAGTTGTCGCGATCCTTCTTGGTCGGATTAATGGTGATAGATCTGTTGTGCTAGATCTGACCGCAAGAGAGTTTTTCTTGTTTGCAACTTGCGGATGATGTATCATAAGGTTTCTCCTTGAGCCTTAATGCGTTGAGAAGTCGAGTCGCCTATGCTCGGTTGGTCTGAATTTCACTTCCCAAGTACTTCTTGGTGTTCTGTCCAGAGCATTTTCATTGCTCAGTGAGCACGTTATTTGCCTTCTCTCGATACTGAGTTTTTGTATCCGTACGGCTGTCTTCTTCTTTATATCGAGCAACGCTATATCGGCTGTCGTCTTCTTTAGACCGGCCAACGCTATGTCGGCTGTCGTTGAATCACTTGTGGCTGCGTCTGTTGCAGCGTTATCCATCATGGTGTTTTGTGTTGCGGCTATGCTGCTGCAGCGTTGATCGCCACTGGATGATTCATTTTTTCTCTGTCGGTGGCCATATCTACGGATCTGCTAGTCGGTGGTTTTTAAGTGTAAGAAACTTCTATGTCCCCACAGATAGCGCCAAACTGTGAGAGTCGGAACTCGCACTGTCAAAACTTGTAGAGCAAACTTTTAGGGAACAGAAAATTCAAAGATAAACACACTGAAATAGTAAACCTGGAGGATATTTTATTGATAAGGATCAGAAAAAAAGAGTACAAAGATCGGAAAAAGACTACAAAAACGGAAACGGCTAAAAAAATTGCTAAGCTCTTAAGTCTAGATGCTAGGGTTTTTTGCTATATCTCAATTGTATGACCTCCATCTCCTTATATAGCCACTGTAAGTTGGCTTCGAGGATATTTTCCGCAAGATTTGCGGAAATCTTCCTGTTGTTATCTCATTCCTTTTTCCGTTAAGATTTACATTTTCATCTCCGATTTTCCTCTTTAGCTCGGAGATATCTTCCTCTTTACTTCTTTGAGTTTATCTCCTTTCTTTGACAATTATCTTTCCGCGGCTTGATCTATTTGTCGGATGGGCTGAGAACGGACGATCTGAGTCCGTTTGCGTACAAACTTATTTATTCGGCTTAAAGTTTTGGATATCCAAATGTTGTATGTTTGGGCCTAAGTTATTATTTCCTTTAACTTAACCCGTCAGCTTGATTTATTGGCCAATAATGTATAAGCCGATGTTTCCGAAGACGGATTGCGGCAAGTTGTGCATATCGTAAAATGTTTGATTATCCGCTTGGAAAGTTCAGAGAAGCGAAATCTAGCTCGGAAGTTTACACGAGATTCATTCAGCTTGGAATTTCCGAAGGGGTAAATCATGATTTGAAAATGAGAAGGGAATGGTTTGGATCCGAGCCGGTTTAGCTCGGAAAGTCCGAGCTAGGTGCAACCAGCTCGGAAAACCCAAGCTGGTTTAGCTTGGACCCGATCTGGTTTAGCTCGGAAATCCAAGCTGGTTTAGCTCAGAATTTTCGAGCTGGTTTGGCTCGGATCCAAGCTGGTTCAGCTCGGAAATCCGAGCTGGTTTAGCTCGGTTTGAGCTGATTCAGCTCGGTGATTCCGAGCTGGTTTGGCTTGGTTCCGTGTGTATTCAGCTCGATCTTCGTCCGTTCGGATGTTTAGTTGATCCGTAATCCCTGTCGAAAGGTGTGTTTGTACGATCGGTCCGTTGTATATGAAATGTCATCCGTTTCGTATAGAATGTATTCGTTGAATCGTTTTGTTTAATAAGTTGTTCAACCGAAGTTGTCGGCAGTTCGTATAACTTGGTTATTTATACTGAACTTTGTTTGTCCGAAGCGGACATTTGTCTGCGTCCGATTGTCCAATCTTTTTTTCGGCTATTGTTTTCGTCGAGGGTTTTTTTGACCCCAACAGATACCAAGCACCTAAGTGAGAAAATGAAGTCAAGATTAGAGGTGAAGTTAGTATTGGATCCTCTGAATACCTGATAAGATATGGGTGTCCTTGGTAGGTTGATCAGTGTGTGGTTTTCTAACAGTGATATAGCTACTGCAGGTCTGTCCAATGGTCACTTAGTTCCTGTTTCAGCGAAAATTTCCTCGGAAAATCATAGTTTCATACCAATTTTGACTCAATAAAACAATTTTGTAAACAAAGGACTGACTCTAAGAAAAGAAAGCAAACGGTGGTCAGTAAACTACCTCCCCCATACTTAAACAACACTGTCCCCAGTGTTATCGCAGTTTGGGCTCGGGAGAACAAGGTATAACTCAGCGAAAAGTTCGAAAAATCAGAAAGCTTATCTGCAGTCGCGGTTGGTCTCGACCGACACATAGCCAGTATCGAACGACACAAGGCTTTGGTCGACACAATTCTGATTCAAATCGAGCGTCCTCGATTATGGTCCGTGTTTTCGAGTGTGGTGTCGACTGACACTAAAGGGGTGTGGACCGACACTAAAGGGGTGTGGACCGACACTTCTTCCTGCAACCTGTTCATCACGTTCTGAAACACCCAAAACCAGAAAAAACAAAGAACCAAAATAAAAACCAAAAAGAAAAGAAAAACTGACTCAGCAGTGGGTTGTCTCCCACTCAGCGCTTGCTTTTAGTCGTTAGCTTGACTATGGGTAGGAGATCAGGCTCCTGGGGGTTTCAGGAGAGGCTGAGAGTGCCTCTGTGAAAGTCTCCTCATCCATGGAGGTTTGTAAGCGGTATCAGCTGTTGGAAGTTTCGGTTGATCCTGATTCAATTCTCATATTGATATCAACCTAAACATGCATTAGATCTAGGTGTTCTTATTTAGAATCATATGATCTCACCTTTTACCTGTTTGTTTGGCAGCGGAATTGAGAACAGGTCAATGATCAGGGAGATACACCGAGAGATGGATCCTCCAAAGGCTCACACACGCAATCACCGGAAATTGGCTGCTAGACCACAAGGAGGCTGGCGCAGAGAGAGGAGAGAGGCGCGGCTAGGGTTGGGTTGGAAGGAAAAACAGACTCAAGTTTTATTCATAAAACTTGTCTAATTCCTTTTGGGCTTTATGGGCCCAAATACCAATCTGATTAAATTCCATTTAATCAGACCCATTAATTCTTCTCTCTTAGTACGACAAATGCCTAGCACTTTTGTCGTACTTCTGCTAAGCCGTTCCAACATTATTTCCTGCTAGCTTAAGCGTGTGACCCATATGGGATCATACAATAAAGGCAATAAGTCCGAGACTTATAGATCATGAGCGGACTCTAGCAAGCCATCATGACCCCCAGTATTGTATGACTTATGTCTGATCACTGACATACTCTTACGTTATAGAGACAGTACAGAGATTGCTGGACACAATTCCAACAATCTCCCACTTGAACTGGAATCTCTGTATTCATAATCCCTTTCGTCTCAATATCTCGATTAGTCATAAGGCAAGATTAGTGTCATCCTTATAAAGCCTAATCTTGTTCATCGGACTCTGATTTGATACTGACAATCCAAACGACTCGGGAAAGTCCGTTTGAGCATGGCCATGCGTTTTCCAGTATTCAAATCTCCGATTGGCCTAGAGATATTCACTCCATTTATATTGGAGGGACAAATCCCATTTTGTTCCATCACTGTAAACTACTCATTTCATGATGTACCCAAACAAGGTCCTTATAGCTATCGCAGAACGATAGCGTTAGACAATGATCAAAGTGCATCAGTCCATATGCAGTCACATGCATGCGAACTCAGGTCTAAGGACTATACTCTATAGTCGTAGTAAGAATCTCTTATGACACAGATATAAATGTCCTGAAGAGTTCTTATAAGCGGGTCTTGTCCGGTCGTATGTTCCCAACATACACCTATGTACTGACTTTGATGCCGAGCATCTATGACACACTGAGACTTTGTCATAAGTCACGTACCAATCCAATCTTACACGGTTGTTGGTGTTCCAATTTCAACAACCTTCGACTAGGGACAGGATGATATAAAACATTTATCAAATATAGGATCTCATGATCAAGCTAAATGACTTCGATGACTCAAGATCAAATCATTTACTTCGATGACCTATAAAATGGTTCATATCATTTTGGAACGATTATTTCATCACAGTTAAAATAATCTTGAAATAATAATTTCATTAAAACATAAATAATAATGTTTTACAAGAACATATCAAATAACTAAAATAAAGCTCACAAAACTCCCACTCAAATTTAGATTACATTTCAATGTTTCTAATGCCTACAGCTTCAGTCAGAAACTCGAGCTTAGGCCTTGGGAGTGGCTTTGTCAACGGGTCAGCGACATTATCATCTGTCGGAACTCGGCTGATCTTGACTTCCTTTCTATTAATGATGTCACGTATCAAGTGATATCTTCTTTGAACATGCTTGGATTTCTGGTGTGATCTTGGTTCCTTTGCCTGAGCTATAGCACCATTGTTGTCACAAAATAGTGCCAGAGGCTCAGCCGCATCTGGTATCACACCTAGTTCCATAATGAACTTTCGAATCCAAACAGCTTCCTTCGCTGCTTCTGAGGCGGCGATATATTCAGCTTCTGTAGTGGAATCAGCAACGGTGTCCTGCTTGGAGCTTCTCCAACTTATTGCACCGCCATTCAGACAAAAGACATAACCGGACTGTGACCGGAAATCATCTGTGTCTGTCTGGAAACTTGCGTCCGTGAATCCACTGACTTTAAGCACATCACTTCCACCGTACACTAAGAACTTATCCTTAGTATGTCTTAGATACTTCAAGATGTTCTTTACGGCAATCCAATGGTTTTCACCTGGATTTGACTGGTATCTACTCGTCATGCTCAATGCGTAAGCAACATCAGGACGAGTACAGATCATGGCATACATGACAGATCCTATTGCAGATGCATAAGGAATATTCTTCATGCGCTCAAGCTCAGCAGCCGACGTAGGGCTCTGCTTCTTGCTTAGCGTCGTGCCATGTACCATTGGCGTGAAGCCCTTCTTGGAATCTTTCATGCTGAATCTTTGTAGGACTTTGTCAATGTATGAGTCTTGACACAAGCCTATCAGCCTCTTAGGTCTATCCCGATAGATCCTAATTCCAAGAACGTATGCGGCTTCACCCATGTCTTTCATGGAAAAACAACTTCCAAGCCAGTCTTTTACAGACTTCAGCATTGGAATGTCGTTTCCGAGAAGCAGTATGTCATCAACATACAGAATAAGAAAAACGATTTTGCTCCCACTAGTTTTCTTATACACGCATTGTTCTTCTTCGTTTCTGATAAAGTCAAATTGCTTGATCGCTTCATCAAAACGAAGATTCCAGCTCCTCGATGCTTGCTTCAATCCATAAATGGATTTATGAAGCTTGCATACTTTCCCAGCATTCTTTGGATCTATGTAACCGTCAGGTTGCGTCATATACACATCCTCTTCCAGAATACCATTCAGGAAGGCGGTTTTCACGTCCATCTGCCAAATTTCATAATCATGAAAAGCTGCAGTTGCTAGTAGAATCCGAATAGATTTCATCATAGCCACCGGTGAATAGGTTTCATCGTAGTCCACACCGTGAACTTGTCTGAAACCTTTTGCCACCAACCTGGCTTTATAAATCTGGACATTTCCATCCACGTCAATCTTCTTCTTGAAGATCCATTTGCACTCGATGGCTTTTACACCAACGGGTAAGTCAACCAACGAAAATACTTGGTTGACCGACATGGAGTCCATTTCGGAATCAGTGGCCTTGCGCCACTTAGAGGAATCTGGGCCCATCATGGCTTGATTGAAGTTCGATGGTTCATCACCATCAATGATCAAAAGATCATGACAGTCAGTCACGAGGAATCCCTGATATCTCTCGGGTTCATGACGGATCCTCCCGGATCTTCGAACTTCAGGTACTACAGGTTCAGGCTCTACAATTTCTTGTAGATCCTCCTGCTGCTCTTCCTCATTAGGTTGAGCAGTTTCCTGTTCATCTTGAATTTCTTCAAGCAGTACTTTACTCCCACTATCTTTCTTAGAGAGAAATTCTCTCTCAAGAAAGTTACAATCCCGGGCAACAAAGATCTTGTTCTCGGAACGTAGATAGAAGTAATAAGCCTTGGTTTCCCGTGGATAACCAATGAAGTAGCATTTATCAGATTTTGGTGTAAGCTTATCTGAGATTAATCTCTTAACATAGGCTTCACAACCCCAAATTCTTAGATAAGACAGCACTGGAGTTTCTCCAGTCCATAATTCATATGGTGTCTTTGCTACTGCTTTTGATGGCGCTCTGTTTAGTGTGAACACTGCTGTTAGCAGAGCATATCCCCAAAGGGATATTTGGAAGGTCTGTGTGACTCATCATAGATCGAACCATATCCAATAAGGTCCGATTTCTCCTCTCAGACACACCATTCCATTGAGGTGTTCCAGGAGGAGTGAGTTGGGATACAATCCCACACTCTCTCAGATGATCACTGAATTCTTGGCTTAAGTATTCTCCTCCTCGGTCGGACCGAAGAGCCTTAATGCTTTTGCCAAGTTGGTTCTGTACTTCATTTTGGAATTCTCTGAACTTCTCAAAAGATTCAGACTTATGTTTCATCAAGTAAACATATCCATACCTACTGAAATCATCAGTGAAGGTAATGAAGTACTGATAGTTTCCTCTTGCATTAGTGGACATTGGGCCACACACATCAGTGTGTATCAGGCCCAATAAGTCACTGGCCCTCTCGTTAGGTTTATTAAAGGGGGCCCGTGTCATTTTGCCCATCATGCAGGATTCGCATTTTTCACATGACTCAAAGTCAAATGAGCCAAGAAGTCCATTCGAATGGAGCCTCTTGATGCGTTTCTCGCTGATGTGCCCTAAACGACAATGCCATAGAAACGTTCGGTTTTCCTCATTAGGTTTAAACCGTTTTGTATTGATGTTATAAATTGGCGCGGATTGATCGAGTATGTAAAGCCCATTCGTAAGAGGGGCCGAACCATAGAACAAATTGTTGCGATTGAAGGAACATAATTTATTCTTAACTGAAAAATCATAACCTTCCAAATCCAACAAAGAAATTGAAATAATATTTCTGCTTATAGCAGGTACAAAATAACAATTATTAAGTTCTAAAATCAATCCCGAAGGTAAAGACAACAAGTAAGTTCCTACAGCTAGTGCTGAAACTTTCGCTCCATTCCCAACTCGTAGTTCCACTTGTCCTTGCTTCAGCCTTCTACTGTTGCTGAGTGCCTGCATATTAGTACAAATATGAGCCCCACAACCAGTATCCATGACCCATGAGGTATTATCAGAAGTAGTTGTATTAACTTCTATAACAAAAATACCTGATGAAGAAGTCTCGAAAGTCTTCTTCTTTAATTCCTTTAGACCTTCCTGGAATTTCTTGCAATCTCTTCTCCAATGCCCCAGTTCTTTGCAGAACCTGCACATGTCAGTAGGCCCAGCCTTGGACTTGGGCTTGGGCTTTGGCGTGTCTGAGTCCACGACTTGGACACCCTTGGCCTTTCCCTTATCCTTAGCAGAAGACTTCTTAAACCCCTTGCCCTTTTGTACCATAAGTACATTGGGGTCCTTGGCGGTTTTCTTCAAGTTGGGCTCTGCAGTCTTGAGCATTCCGTGAAGCTCAGGTAGTGTCTTACTCAAGCCATGCATGTTAAAGTTCAGAATGAACTGATCATAGCTTGCAGGTAAAGACTGCAGAATGATGTCGCAGGCAAGTTCCTGGCTGATTGGGCAGTCGAGTTTGTGAAGATGATCGAGATAACCCATCATCTTCAACACATGAGGACTCACTGCCGCATTCGCAGCCAACTTACAGTCCAAGAGGTTCTTAACTGTCTGGAACCTCTCGGTCCTAGCCTGCTCCTGAAAAAGCGATTTCAGGCTTGCCATGATCTCGATTGGAGACAATACACTTTCGAACTGCTTTTGCAGCTCTGGAGTCATTGTCACCAACATCAGGCAATAAACATCATTTTCATCTGACGAATGCTTTTCCCAAGCATTGTGCAGAGTCCTGGCAGCATTGGCAAGAGGCCTCTCGGGGAGGGGATCTCGAAGGACGTAATCCTTCTTCTCCTGCTTGAGGACCAGCCTCAAGTTCCTTGACCATGTCAGGAAGTTCGTTCCAGTCAGCTTCTCCTTCTCGAGAACAGACCGGATCGAGAACGTGTTTTGTGTGCTTGTAGTAGTCATATCTGAAATATATAAATAAAAAGGTTATTAGTTATATGTTCAAAATGATTAATCTCGTATTAAAGTATAATATGATTAATCATGCATTATATTCAATAACCTAAGTTACCCTCAATAGAATATAATGATTCCAAGATCCACATATAACTAAGATCAAAGTGGGCCACTGGCCGTCACCCAACCTTAGCTTATATCGGTAAGCCCTATATCGGCTAATTATATCCGTGATATAACTCTTGGTTGTGAATCTGGGCCCGAGGCCCAATCCACTCTGATGTCTCAAGGCCCGGGACTCCCGATGGCCTAGTCAAGAAAACCGGACTATACAGTCATGTAATCATTAATGTCTGGGACTCCCAATGACATTTATGAATCACAAACCGTCTTACCCACGCAAAAGCAGACATCCTCACACTGTAAGGCCATGAATGCAATTGAATGGGCTTTGACAGCTGACATAGCCTGGACAAGACATCCAACGCTTGATATTGTTTGAGGTTCGTAGGTTTATTAAAATCATTCCCAAAATAGAAGATTACTATTTCGGGAAACTTTCTATTTATGGAAACCTACTATTTTTAGAAACTTTCTAAAATTGGAAACTTTCTAAAACCGGAAACTTTCTAACTTTAGAAACTTCTTTTAAAATCCAAAACCCGCAAATTCAGAAAATTCTATTTTTAGAAACTTTCTAATTATAAAATTTCGGAAACTTTAATTTAAAACCGACTTTATAATTTTATAAAATAGATTTTGAATTAATCTGAAGAAAGACTCAATTAACTGGCCCAATTGTTTTAACTTCTTGGCCCGAGGCCCAAGAATTGGTCCATGTCCAAGACATGACCCAATTGTCCAATTAATTGACATAACCGGTCTGGTTCATTAAAACTGGTCTAACCAAGTTTCAATTACTACGATGACCACAATTGTCAACCGGTTATTTACTAAACCGGAACTTCTCAATTTATTTGGTCCAACCAAATCAAATTAGAAATTCCTGGTTTAGGCACTAAATCCAATAATTCTTTCGACATTGGATTTCTTATTCCGGTTTAACCAGATTTAATAAAATTATTAAAATCTGTTTATTAAACCAGAACGTTGATTTTAATCAAGTTTTAAACCGAGCCTTGAACCGAACCGAACTAGTCACGAACCAAACCGAGTTGGTCGTGACCTAGTTTCCAGTCAAGACACTCTCGTCCAGCTGTTCAGCCGCGAGCCGATCGATCCGAGATCGAGGACGGTCGGGACGAACCAACCGGACGTTCGAGACGGGCGGGACGGACGGGACAGACGCATGCTCCACGATCGCCGAGCGATCGGGACGCAACGCTCGCGACAGCCGGAACGCGACGCAACGATCGACTGCGATCGATCGTCCGATCGTCTGACCGGTCGATTCCGACAGTCCGATCCAACCGCGTCCGACCGTCCGTTCCCGAGGCCAATCACCATTAACACGAGTCATATAGCTCATGTTCATGCGATTTTTCTTGTGTGTTTAGAGTTCAATTCTGATTCTTAATCGTTTTATCTTATCAGTAATTGATTCAAAAACAATTCTAAGCAGATTAAACAACCTAAACAATGAATCTAAAACAAGAAACCTAAGAACCAATGGCTCTGATACCACTGTTGGAAGTTTCGGTTGATCCTGATTCAATTCTCATATTGATATCAACCTAAACATGCATTAGATCTAGGTGTTCTTATTTAGAATCATATGATCTCACCTTTTACCTGTTTGTTTGGCAGCGGAATTGAGAACAGGTCAATGATCAGGGAGATACACCGAGAGATGGATCCTCCAAAGGCTCACACACGCAATCACCGGAAATTGGCTGCTAGACCACAAGGAGGCTGGCGCAGAGAGAGGAGAGAGGCGCGGCTAGGGTTGGGTTGGAAGGAAAAACAGACTCAAGTTTTATTCATAAAACTTGTCTAATTCCTTTTGGGCTTTATGGGCCCAAATACCAATCTGATTAAATTCCATTTAATCAGACCCATTAATTCTTCTCTCTTAGTACGACAAATGCCTAGCACTTTTGTCGTACTTCTGCTAAGCCGTTCCAACATTATTTCCTGCTAGCTTAAGCGTGTGACCCATATGGGATCATACAATAAAGGCAATAAGTCCGAGACTTATAGATCATGAGCGGACTCTAGCAAGCCATCATGACCCCCAGTATTGTATGACTTATGTCTGATCACTGACATACTCTTACGTTATAGAGACAGTACAGAGATTGCTGGACACAATTCCAACATCAGCATGGGATCGTCCAAGGAGTGAGGGAATAAATCCAGGGTGGGATAGAGTGTTTCCTTGCGTTCACAACAATGAGGTTGGGAGGATTGAGTTTAGAGGATGCATACCTTCGCTTTGGTGGATGTCTGATGTTTGGAGCTTTTTGCTTATGAGCAGTTGCAGGCTCTGAAGATGTTAGAGTAGATTCCTGATTAACCACCATCTTCTTCTCTCCAATATCAGACTCTGTAGCTTTACCAATCTGAACTTCCTGTTCTAGCCGAACACTAAAAGCTTGACCATCAATGGTGGACTTTCCCAGCTTATCTATCTTGAAGTGCAAAGGCTTATCTCCCAGGTGGAGATCAATCATACCACGCCTCACGTCAATCACTGCTCCAACAGTAGCTGAGAAGGATCTACCAAGTAGCAGAGGATGATCCGGTTCCATATCATATTGTAGTACCACAAAGTCTGTTGGAATCAAGTAGTTCCTAACTCTGATGGGGATGTCCTCAAGAACTCCTTCTGGAATCCTCTTTGATCGATCCGCTAGGATTAGAGAGATCCTAGTCTGCTGGAAGTTTGTTAATCCCAACCTCTCAGCCACAGAGTATGGCATGAGATTCACATTAGCTCCCAAGTCACATAAGGAGTGCTTGAAACTGTCCTTGAAGATAGAGCAGTCTAGCACAAAGACACCTTGATCCGGTAGCTTCTCTGGAATCTGATTAAGCAGCACAGAACTGACTTGTTTAGAGACCACCACAACCCTTCTTCTAACTCTCCATCTATGGAGGTCATCTTCCTCATGTATCTCTACAGACAAGGGTGAATTGACAAAGCATCAGCTGGTGGAGTCTCATTCAGCTTCTTATCCATAACTTCCATGCATTTGGCTTTATCAAGCTCTTGCTTAGACTGCATAGCCGCCCTGGGAAAGGGTATAGGAGGTTTATAGACCTTCTCTTCAGTAACAACACGAGATCTGAGTGAAGTTGGTTCTGCCCGACCGTAGTGTCGATAGATGCTGAAGTGGTGTCGATCGACACTCGGCGCATCTCTTGAATCCTTCGCAAATTTTCGAGCAATGTCGACCAGGAAATCGTGTTTGGTCGATTTTCGTTCATCATGAGAATTCGAAATCGCCTTTGAAGTATGTGTCGACCGATACTAGGAGTATGTCGATCGACACTGAGAGCTATGGTCAGAAGATCAATATCGATCTCGGTCGATTTCGGTCCGTCAAAGCTCTGAAACTCGGGTATTTCCGTGAGTGTCGACCGACACCAGTGAGGTGTGTCGATCGACATTGAGTCTGTAGCTTCGGATTCATCTCTGTTTTCAACGATTTCCACAGTCTCTACCTCAAATCCTTCTTCCTGATCCAGCTTATCTTCAATCTGAACCGAGATAGCATTGATGTGTGCGTTCTGAACATTCTTCCCCTTGATTGAGCCTTAAATCTGGGCTACTTGTGTATCCATATGCTTCATATGTGTGCTCAAAGACTCAAACTTCCCATTCAGATCAGTGTAGATGGCATCCATCTTCTTGTTAAAGTCCACAGTAGTCTTTGTTTGGCCCTCAAGTATCTGCTCCATCATAGCTTCCAATCTACTCTCA
This sequence comes from Orychophragmus violaceus, assembly GCA_030180135.1. Taxonomy (NCBI): domain Eukaryota; kingdom Viridiplantae; phylum Streptophyta; class Magnoliopsida; order Brassicales; family Brassicaceae; genus Orychophragmus; species Orychophragmus violaceus. The sequence continues at coordinate 38,462,301 of CM058231.1, read as the reverse complement.
TGAGCATTACCATAGGAGGTGTTTGATAAGATGAAGATCCATAAGTCCTCTAATAGGGGTTGTTCTGCTGAAAAGGTTTCTGGAAAGCATAATTCTGAGCAAAAGTAGTAGGAGTGTGAGCACAATACTTCTAAAATCTAGTTCCTCCAATGTAGTTTATAGCTTCTTGTGCACACTCTACAGTCTCAGATGCCTCATGTGGCTGCTTCTTCACAAGCAGAATGTTGTGGACATAATCAATCTTGTTCCTCATCTCAGCTATCTGTGAGCTATCAGCTTTCCCACCTGATTTCTGCCTCTCTAGATCAACATTCTTAAAACTATTGCTAGTCACCAAGTTCTCAATAAGCTCCTTAGCTTCTTCTGGAGATTTAGTGTAGAAGTTACCATTACTTGAGGCATATAAAGCCATCTGATACCACAAATCAACTTCTCTAAAGAAAATACCCAACAGTTGCACTTCAGAGAAACCATGATATGGGCAATCTCTCTGGTACCTCTTGAATCTCACCCAAGCTGCCTTAAAATGCTCTGTAGATCCCTGCTTAAAGGTCAAAATATCATGTCTAAGCTGATCAGATCTATCATCATCATGGAAGTGTCGCAGAAACTTCTCCTTCACTGCATTCCAAGTAGTCAGAGTCCCAGGTGGAATCTGCTTCAGCCAAGTAGCAGCTTCTCCTCCAAGAGAGTGAGGAAAAAGCTTGCAGTGTAAGTAGTCATAGCTTACTCCATTGTGATTCATCCCAGTGACCAGAGACTCAAAGTCTTCTATGTGGTCCATAGGATGAGCATGTGGGAGTCCATGAAAAAGGTGATGTTCCACAAGCGCGTAGTAGGAATTCTTCAATCCAAATTCATTCCTCTCAAAGGAAGGAGGTACAATCGCAGACCTGTTGGCGTTGAACTCATCAGGCCTGTTGTAGTCAGCTAGTGTCCTTCTAGCAGGAGGATTAACAATTCGTTGCTCTGGTTCAGGGATCATATTTCCTTGAGCATCAATTCTCTGTCCCTGAGCATTGTAGGGATCGTTCTGTGAGTCTCTCAAAACACCTTCTGCATCTCTAATCAAGATCAAACGATTCATCATCCTTGAATATTTCTGAGCTTTTCTGTTTATCCTCTCAAGTCTAGCAAGTTCCTCAAGTATGAGGTTCAAAAGCTCTTCGTCTGGATTGTTTCGGGTGTGACGATTGGGCATCCACAGAAAACCAGACTGCTTCCGCGAAGGGTGTCGATCGACGCTGACAGTGATGTCGATCGACACTAAGTTCTCTTGCTCGCTGTCTTCTGCAGAAACAAGAAAAACGAGAAACGGGTGTCAGTAACAAAGAAAATAAAACACTTAGACTAAATTCTAGTACAAAATCTATCGGCGAACTCAAAAAGTCCCTGGCAACGGCGCCAAAAACTTTATAGGTTAAGAATTATCCCTATTCTAATAGCAAGTGCACCGATATGCAATCGTAGTACAAAGGGTATCGAATCCACAGAGACTCTAGTTCACGCGATAGATTGTATGCAACCGAATTAAGCTAAGCAAGACAGGTGGAAAGCAGTAGACAGAACAAGTAAATAAAACGGTGTGTGCTCAATTAACGAAGGCGCTAGACTTAGGGACGTTCTTAGGAAGTCAGGAACACAGATCAACCAATCAACAGGATTCAGATATCGATGTTCTAGAACTAGAATCACAATCATATAACAAGCCAACTCTCGCTGTGAATGCTAACTATGTCTAACAACCTAGAAAACCAAATCTCTTTGTGAATTCTAGAGTTATAAACATGCATTAAATTCAGGTTCTTTCGTTCACAAATTCTCTAAGCCAAATCTCTTTGCGAATAGGTAACTTGCTCAACTAGGTTCTTTTCTAATTAATTAACCAACTCTCGCTGCTCTAATCAATCTGATATCAATAATCCAAGTAGCTAATTTAGATTAAGCATTAAGAACAACCTAGATGAAGAACTAGATGGTTTGAATCCCAATTAATCGATCAATCTATAATTCCATGAATCCCTAATGAGAATCCCTAAATCTAACAAGAAAACTACTCAGACATGGCAATCATGACAATAGACATAATCAAAGTAGAAATCATATAAATCAAAAGAATAAGAAAAGGGGTTCGAAATCTCTTCTCTCTCGAGTACAAGACCAGCCCCAAAATCTCCTAATCTCTCTTAGAACAAAGCTTCGAATAAAACTTAGCCTCACAAGTGGCTGTAAAACCTAATTAATAGCTAAAATACGTTTTGGGGTCAACTTAGAAATAATAGAAACTTATGGGCTTCTGTGCAAAACTTCAAGACTTGTCTGAAACGCTGCACTTATTCTGCCATCGAACTCGGTGTCGACCGACGCCAGTGTAGTGTCGATCAACACCAACACCAACAATCAGCTCCAAAGTCTTCTTCACGTACAAGTGCTCCCAGAATGCTCCAAAATCTCCAATTAATTCCAAACGTATGGAAACCTATAAAAGACTCGATAAACTCCAGAATACAAGGTTAAAGACTCAATCTATATACTTATATCATGGTTGAAAACCTTTAAAACCCATGATATATCACTTGTAATCGCCAAGACTTATCTACCATTGTCTGAGGCGTCCATGGAACTTAGAGACCATCTTGTCAATGACTGTAGGAAGATCGGCTTCTGGGAATAAGAGTTACAAACATTGTACCCACATTCAAAGTTGTTTGAAGAGTTGCGATGCAAGCATGTTGGTGCACTCACGTATTCTACTTCATAAAGGTAGTTTATTTTACTAGAGTTGGATCTTTTGAAAGAGGGTGGGTTGGACAAGGTAGATATACTTTCTATGGAGTAAGTTGAAACCATAAACCAAGACAGAATGCTATGTTTCTTATCTATCCTTTGAAGTAACAATAGACCATAAGTTTTTACTTTTAAAAACTATAACGCTAAGAATATAGAGAAAAAATTCATAAGGTGTTTTGCTACATAACCGAGGCAATATTCCATTATTTGAAACCTCAGGATACTCGAGCATCATGACCTCATGAATTTTATTCCATACTCTTTTCTCTTTGCATAGTAGGATTTCTGATGTGGAGGATCCACTAGGTGGCAACCATAGAGCATACCTTACATACTTGCTTATAGTCGGAGAAAAATCATGGATATTAGAACTTCGTATAAGAACCAAAGCTTAGACTGCCATGGCTATGATACCAAATTTACAAACACATAGTAGGTACAACCACAAAGGAGGTTTTTAGGACCAAAGGTGTTTTACCGATAATGTTTAAAGAGAAGATTTTACGATATATTATAACAAAAGGGGGAAGCTTTATTAATTTAGGACACTGAAAGTTTCTTACAAATGACCCTTAAGAACTCTCAAACTCAACTCACTTGGCTTGGTTACAACTCTTCCCAAGCTTTGGTATTTATAGTATAGATCATAAGGAATATTACATGGTATATTTCTTAGATTTTTACATCTTATTCAACTCACTCATAAATACTATATTTGATAATATTTTACACCACACGTATTTTCAACACTCATATAATTTTGTTTGCCAAACTTTCCAAACTTATTTACAACTTGATTCATAATTTTGTTACACCACACGAAGTCTACAACTTGATTCAATTCCAAAACTAGACCCCTAGTAGACTTTGCTAATAAATCCCCGTAGTAGATTTGTTTACGAAGTCGACGAAAACCAACTAGACGTCTCTGAGAAGCCTACTCATGACACATCATGTTGACATCATTTCGATGTCAAAAATGTATTGAAAAGGCTTTTTTATACGATATATAATAATTTTGATTTTGTTTTTTGTATGTTTTCCTTTCGTAAGATACTTGCTTATGAAACAATTTGACATCTTTATTCCATGTAAATATTTTTTATTCTTAATTCTAGTGAAGTTGCGAAACTAACATATTTAGGATAGATTTCATGGAGAAGTCTACTATTTTATTTACTTTTTTTGGCAAATGCATTTAGTGTATATTTTCTGGTGAATTTGTTTGATTTTGAATTTTTTAATTTTTTAGGTATTATTGGTATTTATGTAAAAGTTTCACAAGATTATATGTTATGGTTTAGCTTAAAATGAATTTAAGATTTTAACATTTTTTGGAAGATTTTTGTTGGAAATCAACCATGTAGACTTCGCGGAGAAGTCTACTCCCGACACATCATGCTAACACCATTTTCACGTCACTATCTTCTAAAAAGGCTTTTGTATATAGTAAATAATGAATTTGGAAGTAATTTTTTTTGTATGTCTGTTTTAGGTAATATACATGTTTCTGAATGAGTTTCGCATGTTTATTTCATATACATATGGCTGAATTTGTTTTCTAGAGAAATTGAGAAACTAGCTCATTTAGGGTAGATTTCTAGCATAAGTCTACTGTTCTACTTAGATCTTAGATAAATGCACTGTATTATTGAATTATGAAGAGTTTAAAAATAAAATTATGTCTGAACTATATTTCCATTGAAGTCTAATATGGTAGATCTTGTTTTGTTTTACAAGAATGCTCAGTTGGTTGTTGTTTATGGAAAATGGGTTCTGAAAAACCTAGCGTGGCACTTTGATGTTGACAATATTAAAGGATGTAGCATGTTCTTCTTGAGAGATGGTTGTACACATTGTGAGCTTCTTGAAATGTCACATGATGACTTTGGTCTGAGCAAGAAAAACCATGTAATTGAGGTATCATATTCCTTACCAGATATGATTCATCAACAAATGCATTCATATACCCCTCCTACATATGTCATCAACGATAGACAAGTTTGGAGCCTGATCCAGGTTAGTAAGATGCATGTTGTACGGCTTTGTGTTTCTAGTCGACTCACATAACATATGAATTTTGCTGCAAATTATGTAAAGGTTGTTGAACAAGATGATTTAGAGGCAGATGAAGAGGATGATTATGAAGAAGCGTCTGATGAAGATGATGAAGATGACGAAGATGATGAAGATGATGAAGAGAAGGTGGAGGGGAAGATGTAGAGTTTGAGGGCATTGGGAAGGTGAAATTTGAGGGTGATTTTTATGACATTGATGTTGACTACAATGAGTATGGCAAAGTTAAAGATGAAGACGAAGATGGAGAAGACCCTCATTTTGATGTTTGCATCAGTCATGTATTACGCCCTAAAACTAATTGGTCAGAACACATATATGTCAACCAGCATTTTGGTAGCAAGAAGGAGCTTATATCAGAGTTGCGACTGACTGCATTAATGTTGAGGTTTGCATTAGAAATATTTAAGACTAGAAAGACCCTATTTGTTGCAAGATGTTGTATGAAAGGATGTGCGTGGAGGGTTATAGCTGCCGTGAAGAATGAACCAAACGTATTTTGGGTGACAAAATGTAAGATGATACCTACCTGCTCTGTTGGCGACAGATCCTATCACCGTAGACGTTATACTCCGAAATATGTTGTGAAGTTATTTATAGAACGCGTTGGTATGATCGATGGACTTGTGGCTAAGCATATCAAGTTTCAATGAATGTAATGTTTGGGATTCATCTAGATTATACCTCTGCTTACCGGGCTCTAATATATGCGCAGCAGTTGGTGAGGGGAACGATTGAAGATGGATATCAAAGGTTGTCTTCTTACTTGTGTTCTATTGAGTCGGCCAACCCATGAAGTATTACGTGATGCGGATAACAAATTTCTATATTTTTTCATATTGTTGGTTGCTTCGATAGCCGGTTTTTAGTATCTGAGGAGAGTTATTGTGGTTGATGGGACTCATCTAACGAGAAATTATGAAGGTGTTATGCTAGTTGCAGCAGGTGATGATGCTAACTTCCCGATATTTCCACTGGCATTTGGAAATTTTGACTTGGAGTGCGAAGCTTCTTGGGAATGGTTTTTCACCAACCTGCGCAGATGTTTTTCATATCAGTATCCGTTGGTAATAGTATCTGATAAACATTAAGCCATAGAGACTGCATGCGAAAAACTAATGCCTTGGGCAACACGTGGGCAATGCTACTATCATCTACAACAAAATATAGTTACCAAATTTCATGGGAAGCAATAATGTACTTGGTAAAAGGCGCTGCGGATGCACATACATTATTCGAATTTAACCGATACATGGATGCAATTCACCATGCCAATCTCGACCTAGCAACATATCTCGAGAATGCGGATCCGAAGTTATGGTCTCGAGTTCACTCTTGGGTGATAGATACATTATAAAGACTAGTAACATTGCAGAATCAATTAATTCAGCACTTAAACCAGCCGAAGGTTTCCCTATATCAACTCTTCTGGAGTTTATAAGAGAGAAACTAGGCAGGTGGTTCTATAAAAGTCAAGAAGATGCCTTAATTCTAACAACAACCCATAGCCGTAGCACTGAATATTTGTTGGAAATACCTGATCATTATGCAGATCACATGTATGTTGAACGCATAGACGGATGGCGTTTCTTCGTGAGAGGGGGACAACGAGATTGTATACCAGTTATGCATGTAGAGTGTACGATATTAAGAATATACCTTTTTCACACGTACTCGCAGCTGCAAAGGAGGCTCGTTTGCATAGTTATACGCTTGTATGTCCCACGTATGGAAAAGAATATTTATATGCAACATACTCTAACAGTGTATATCCGCCCTCATTTGATGACTCAGAAAAAGGTTCTGTACTATGTCTTCCTCCGGCCATGAAGCGTGGTCTTGGCAGACATAAGAAATCGAGATGGCTATCTTGGTTAGAAATTTCAAGGAAGACATGCCCTAAACCAAGAAAGATGCATAAGAAGTACAACTGTTCAAAATGCAGGCAACCTAAACATACACATAATCGTTGTGTAAGTTTTGTTACATTTTGCTTCTATGTTAAGATCGTGGTTTCTTGTGACTAAAATTTGGTTAACTTAACGTACATAGGTTTGGGACGAAGGCGATGGCTAAAATCGGGGGAATAATAGAAAATCGCGACGAAGTCTTACCATAGAATTCTTTGGAGGAAGTTTGTCTGGGAGTCTTACGTACCTGTATTTTTGTGGTTGTTTTCTGCATTTTCATGAGTGGTTCTTCCTTAAAGACGGTAGAATCCTAATATTATACCGAAGTTGTTTTATGTCGATAGGTTACAACCAAAAACATATAAACTTATCAGAGGAGCAAAACAATGACAGTATGAAAAGGTTGAAAGCAAAAACAAACACAACTTGATTACTATTCCTTTACCTAAACCCATATATACAACTTATATTCAAGTTCAATCATAAACGTTAAATTCGCCCCAAGCGCGTTCTTCTTCTTCTCCTCGGTACCCACACTCATCCCAGATCTCAACACACATATTGTCCCTTATAGTTTTGGCGTTATTTTCACACAAATCAGGAGGGAATAACATTCCAAGCGGGTGACATTCGATGTACTTCAAGCAAAATACACCACAGACCCCCGTTTGGTAGTTTTGAGATACACTCTTATCTTTGATCCGCTCATATGTGAATGGCTCGAAATTGTATAGTTCTCGTCCTTTAAAAGCTACCGAGGACATTAGATAGGGCAGAATTACTCGAATCGGCTCAACTGCCGTATCAATTGTGTCATCTCAGAAGATTTTGTATGAAGAATCCCATATGGTGATGTGCTTTTTAGGGAGTGATATCCACAAAGCAACCCAACGTGTTCTTGTCATGTTCAAGGGCACGTATAAGTCATCAACTTCAATCCCCCGTGTCTTTTTTTACTTGCAATAAACTGGCGCCTCGCCTGAAAAGTAATCAAAAGAATGATCCGTTAGCAATTTACCTAAACCATCGTAATTCGCTTGCGAGTCGACAAAATCATTGTATTTTACTGTCCACATCATCGATAAAATGGCATCCATGAAATATATTCTATCGGACGTGAAATATTCGGGATGCTTATGGTATCAAGTCTGAGAAGATTAGTGATGGCATCCATATGATGCATTGATTGAAACCCATATTAGTGTACTTCTATCTGTACATACTAGAAAAGTCTACTCATGAAGTCTACCATTAAAGTCTGCTTATGAAGTATACCAATGAACCTTACCGTGTCTAGAAGGCATTCTTTTTTAGTTCACAAAGTCCAAAACCAATGGCTAAGTAATCCTTTAGGCTTCTCCTTTAACTTCCAGTCACTGCGAGGTTAGAGTTATTTTAATTCGTTAACTTCATCTAATTTAGAAGCTAACCAATAGAATCTTGAGTGAGTGAAGACTTGCGGAAGACGTTTCACCCAATCAAAGCAAGGTTTCACCTTAACCTTCGGAACAACTGTGAATGGATCGTAGCCAAGCTTAAAGGCCGTCGGAATTTTCAAGATTACCTTTGCCGTTTTGTTTCCTATGAAAGGAGAGTCTTGTGTTGAAGTTGGCCTTTTAATCCTTTCACCCTTTACCCGTGCAAGTTACTTTGTTGAAGACTGCTTTAGTTCTTTTTTTTTTTTAAAAGAGCCTCATGGTCCTTTTTGTTGGTTGTTTTATTCCAACATATTCCACATTATTAGTTTTACCGGAATTGTCGCTCTCAGTCTTTTGAACCTGTTTTCTGCAATTTTAAAATCATGTACAATAATAAGTTTGACATAGTAAATTGAGGATACAACATTTTTGTTATATAGTTCAAATCCCTTGTAACAAACAATAGCATTCCGCAAACAACACTAGACAACTCACTCAAACAACATAAAGTTATTTCATAAACCGAATCCTATTTAGATGTGATCGTATGATTTCTTTGAGATTTTCTAGTAGGTACTTGGCTCGCTTTCTTTATACTTGATACTACAGAGGATTCAGTATTAACCGGAGCAGGCTGCATTTCCTCCTTCTAAGTGTCAACTGCGGCCAATGCATTTGACTTCACACGCTCTTGATTGGTCCAAGCCTCTTTCAGACTCGCTACATCCGATTCCAGGCCTTCAACTTTTAGCTTCAGTTTTCTAAAATGGTGATCGCAAGCCAAGAACCATGCTTTAACATCCATAGCTATCAGTGCACAGCATTGTTGAATTTCAGCCTTCATGGCCTCCAGGACGTCTTCGTTGCCCATGCCACGATCATCTGGAGTAAAATCTTCCCTCCGTAACCTTTTAACCCCCTTCTCTCGTTTTGTGTTCTCTAATAGAATAATCTTCATAATTGTATTTGATTCCACGACACCTTCTACTTCCCAGTGAGTTTTGTTCCATCGCCATCGCCCATGTCCAAAATCTCCAAACATTGCTTTCACACAATATTCTCCACACGCTCATCTTCAACTTCGTCATCCCAAACTGGGAACATGTGGTCCCTATCCTTCACAACAAAGCTGTAACGTGTCTGCAACAATCCCAAATCACAGATAAGAGCGTTATAAAACATAGTACAATATAACAGTACAAGACCAACATCTTTGGTGTGGACTTGTATTGTGTACCTGCTTCAACATGTTCCCTTCCACGTTTTCTGTCATCTAGACCCCTTGAAAGAAAGTAGGTGTGGAGTTATGTTAGATGCCATGCTCTCTCTATACTCAGTCAAGTAGTCCGGCATAGAGGTGTACACCCAAACTTGGAGGACCTCAACAAAACCACCAATAGTGTAAGCCTTTGTCAAATCTTTCTCTTTGATAGACGAAATAATGTTTTTGAATGTCACCCTTCCCCATGGGTAGTTCTTAAATGCCACCAAATCCATGACTAGCCTAGCCATGCTAGGAGGGCTTGTAGATGTGGAGGATTTCTTTGCCTCAACGAATCTAGCATAGACAGCCAAGTATCCCAATCACATCATATCATCCCTAGACCACTTACCAGCAAGGAAACAAGCTTTAATAAGATCATCAATACTTGGGCCCCTTTCTATAGGCACTCCCATCTTCTCTCAGAATTCTTTCATTTGTTCAGTAACTTCAACGTTATGCTCTCCAAGACGCTCAACGTAGTTACATACAAGGGCGGTGATTTCTTCAAACTCGTTCAATGAAAACCTCAGAGGGTTTACACCAACCAGACTCCAAAGATCATACTTCTTCTTACAAACTAATCCAAATCCGAGGATGTAATGCACTAGCCGAGATGCACAACAAAAATCCATCTTGTGAAATTTCATAAATATACCAAGTTTAGAGTTCCAAATATCTTCCCACTCATCCTCTTTAAGTGCTGAGAACACATAAGTGAACAACTCGTTATTGTTGATGTAGTAATGGATACTCTTCACCGGTTCGGGCTCATCACCTTTTGTGATGACCAACAGCACCATATGAACCAGATTTTCAAACGAAAGACAAGGAGCTGAAGATCTCTGACTTCGACAAAGTCAGGGGCCCACATATGGCGACACATGAAAATCGAGAGAAGCGGGGAGGCACGAAATTGTGATGACCAACACAGCGAGGTCGAAAAATATGGGAAACAAACAAAGCAAGTTAGGTTACTTTCAAGTTATTGAAAATATTCAGAAAAAGAAGTGATGGAGGAAGCATGAGTGTTTACCCACGGGGATGGACACAATCATCGTAAAACTTGGTCCATGCATAATTATTTTATCGGAATAGGATGGCACCACCATGCTTATCCTAACCGATCATGCATCACAAATGTTAGCATGGCATATGACCAGGTTCACGATCAATTCGTCCTCATGCAACACTCAAGCATGAACAACACTCAAGCATAAACAACACATCAAGCATGTCACAATAAATCAATAGTTCTATGCGGTAATCCGTCAAGCTTACAGGCGGTTACCCGTGATGCTTGCAATTGGTTCCCGTCCTGCTTACGGAACGGTTACCTGTCCTGCTTGCGACTGGTTCCCATCTTGCTTACAAGCGTTTCCCGTCCTACTTACGGACAGTTCCCCTCCTGCTTACAAACGGTTCATGTCCTGCTTACAAATGGTTCTCGTCCTTCTTACAAACGGTTCCCGTCATGCTTGCGAACGGTTCTTGTCAGTCTTGCAAAACCATTCCCGACATGCTTATAAAAAATTTCCTTCATGCTTACAAATAAACATCATGCATGAACTACCATTATATGCATAATATAAATAAGTTGTGGAGGTAAATCATTCCCGAGACTTAATCCCTAGCCCGTCCCTACGATATAAAATCGTTAGTATTAGTTATCAAGACTCACAAGGATTTTTTATGCGGTCGTGGTTCGGTTCACGAAGCACCACGGTTCTACAGAACCTAGTCTGCCTTTCCTATGGTCAGGGTATTCCTTCTCCACTACCTGCAAGTCCGGAATGCTCAGCCTTTGGTTCACGATCGATCGGGGATCGGTTTCTCTTTACCGATAACTTTATCCCTCTTAACCTATTTTTCTCCCCTTTCTCTCTCTAAGTTTTGGTCTGAGAGTGATTTGGTGTGAGTTTGTACTGAGAAATTGGGTTCTATATATAGCGAAACCGTAGCTAGTGGCGGCAGCCAAGAGCCAGCGTCCGATTGGTCATTTCCGGTGGCGAATGATATGCTGAGAGTTTAATTCCCTAAGTTACACTGCAAGTGCACAGGCAAATGTAGTATATAGGGGTCGAAACACAAAGACTCAAGAATATTACGATAGATTATAGAATGTCGAGTAGAGCTAAGCGATATAAATCAAGAATAGTAAACTAAAAGCAGTAAATAAATCAGTAGACAAGCGAGTTTATTTTCAAGAACTAAAAGCGCTAGGTCAAGGGCGTTCTCAGGAATTCATGCCATGCAGATCAAATATCAGTCAGGATCGAATTAAGAACTGTTCTAGAACTCAAACACAGATCTAAAACTAACCAATTTTCGTTGCGAGAATTTACTAAGTCTAAACCCTAGAAATCCAAATTTCTTTGCAATTCCTAACAGATTAAACTAGCATTAAGTGCATGTTTGATTAGTTCACAATTCAGTTAAACCAAATTTCTTTGCAAATAACTAAATTGCTCAACCTAAACATATCAGATTCTAAATTACACTTTCGTGTCGATTTATACATAAAATGAATAGACTGCATTAAAGAAAGAGTAGAGAATAAAAAGGTCGAAATCTTCTCCAAAAAGCAGTACAAGGAACGGATCAGCCCCAAAGCTCCAAAACTCTCCCTAGCTAAAAGTATGAAAAGTATGAAAGTATGTCTAAAAAAAAACACCAAAACCATAATATAAAGTGTATAACACATCTTGGGTCTCTTTTGTAAATACAGGAACTTTTGGGCTAATTCTGCAATTCTTCAAAATCTTCATTAAACTCTGCGAATTTTGGATCCAGGAGTTGTGTCGATTGATGCAAGGGTGCATCAGTCGACGCTCAGGTCGTCTCCAACTAGTGAATTCTTTTCATCACTGCTTTAGCTCCAATCCTTGCCCAAAAGCTCCAAAATCTTCCAAAATCCTCCAAAATGTGAAAACCTAATAAACACCTGAAAAGACTCGAAAGACACTACAAAAGACTCTAATATATACTTATATCATGGTTTAAAACAGGTAAAAACTATGATATATAAACTCCCCCACACTTAGTCTTTGCTTGCCCTCAAGCAAAACAGAAAACCAAGATGAGGTGAAGAAGTTTGAAAACTTCAGAAACTCGTTTCATCGTAGAAGTACCACACTCAGACTTAGTGAACCACATGAAAAATGCACCTGCAGACATCAATACCAACATATACTTCCGCCACACTTAGAAACTGTTCTAAGTAAACACCACAATCACATTCAGAGCATTCAAATTCACCATACTGACTTTTGTAATCTAATAAGTGCGGTCTCACCTAGGGAGTATCGATCAAAAAACACATGGACTCTTACTCTGTTACCACCTGACCACCATACTATCATTTTCTGGTTCCTTTCTTCTCCTTTTCCTTCCTTAGCAACTGATTTTCCCCACTGGGTATCATTTTATTTTTTTATCAGTGCTCTTCCCGCATTGGGATGTACTTTGGACACATTCCATGAATGTACATGAGGTAATAGGGGTCTCTACCACTCCTGTGATCACTTTGAAGCTACTAGCTTATCCGCTGTTTATCTCTTTTTTTTACTTTAAGTAAGGGGAGAAGGGAACCATACTTAGACAGGATTACAAGTTGTGTCAAAACTAACTGTGGAATCCGACTCAAAGTATACCAAGCCCATAGGTGAGAAAATTAAGTCAAGTTAGGGGTGAAGTCAGCAAAGGATTCTCTGAATACCTGAAGTGATATGGGTGTCCCCAGTAGGCTGATTTGTGTTGGGAGTTCTAATAGTCAGAGATCATTTGCAAGCTCATCCAATGGTCGCTTAGGTTCCTGCCAGTGTAGTGATCTCCTCAAAAAGTCATAGTTTCCTACTAAACTTTTTGACTCTATAAAACAGACTCAACTGACTCTAAGAAAAGAAAATGATTATGCCAGTACCACCTCCCCCACACTTGATACACACTGTCCCCAGTGGAATAGAATATTAGGATCGGTAAAAGAAGAAAAATGGACTGAATGTACTCTGTTCTGCGTTTCTTAGCTGTCGCGTACCTGCATCGATCGACACAGGGGTGAAACGATCGACGCATGGATACGGAGTGGTTGCAACGATCGTTGCACAGGACCGCAATGATCTACGCAGTGCGTGTCAATTTCTGAACATTTTCGCAGATAGCCTTAATATGTGAATAATAACAAAATCTCAACTTGTTAGCTATGAAAATCAAACACAACACAAGATCAAAGCAACCAGATAGTCATAAATAGCAAAGTACATCAGTTTCGGACTGACATATACTCAAGAAAAATAAAAATGACTCAGGAGAAAAATAAAAAGAAAGAGTAAAAAGGTACATAACCAAAGTCAAGGGACCATAATCAAATCTCATCGCTCTCGATCTCATCATCAATACCAGCATATCGACGATTAGAGTTTCTAGAAGTCTCAGGTGTAGGAGAATGTTTGCGTCGTGGAGCAGGCACAGGTACATGAACTCTCTGCTGACGTCTGCAAGAACAGCTAGCAAGCATCTCCCAAAGACCCTTCACTCCATCATTAAGCATGGACTGGAAATCTCCCTGGGACATCTCAGCAACATCCATAGTAGGAGGATATGGAATAGGCTCAAAATCATCATCTCCAGCAGCAGAAGCAGGCACATGAGCAAAAGTAGAGGCTCCAGAAGTAGATGCACCGAGAGGGTTAGCAACTGTAAGTACTCTGCGCATGTCATTCATGTGAGCCGCAAAGCTCAAGGCAAGCAATGTATCCTTCCTCGTGAGATCCGATGATGGAAGTTGCACGCACCACTTAAGCAAGTCTGCATCATGGAAGATCCAGAGGTTTCCATCCTTCATCCACGTGGTGCTCCTTAAGTGATCAGTATCCATCCATAGTCTCGTAGTATCACACTCTCTCCCCCGTAGGAATCCTGAAGTGCTGGAAAATAGGAGTAAACAAACTACCCATAGTCTCAGTTTTCTTCCCTGCAAATGCCTTCTTCTTCAAGCTGCACATATGATCAGAAAAGACTGCTCCCAAATTAAGCCCAGGCGCAGGATCACGCAATGCAGTCTCCTCAAACAAGTGACTCAGTCCAGTTTAGAGCATCATGAGCTCTTTCTTCCTCATCTTGTTAGCTTCATACTTGCATAACAATGTGTACCCAAAATGCGCACGACATACCTAAGGACCGGATGTTGTATAGCTATCTGCTTAGAGGTCCGCGAGTTGTATCGCTCGTTCCCAATATGGTTCTAGAAGAACTTAGTGTGCGAGTCATCCCACTCAGCAATGAGAGTGCAGCGAATAGGCTCCAAAATGAATCCGTAGATGCGGCAGAGATTGATAGGTCTCGAGTTTTAATCCCTATTCTAACTGCAAGTGCACAGTGATGTAGTTGTAGTACTTAGGGTATCGAATCCACCGGGACTCCGTTCAACGATAGATTAAGAACAGAAAAGATTAAACTAGGAGAAAGCAAATATGTTGAGAAAACAGTAAATCAGACAACAGAAAGTAAATCAAGCGAGTTGTGAGCAAGGAAGCGAAGCGTTAAGTCTAGGGAGTTCTCAGGAAATCAGTAACACAAGCAATAAATCAATCGGGATCTAATTAAGAGCTATTCTAGAACTCAAACACAGATATAGAATTAACCAACTTTCGTTGCGAGAATTCTCTAAGCCTAATTGCAGCAATCCAAATTCCTTTGCAATTACTAACAGATTAAACCAGCTTTAATTCCAAGTTCGATATGTTCACAATCTAATTAAACCAAATTCCTTTGCGAGTAATTAAGTTGCTCATCTAGGTTCTTTCTAGCTAATTAACCAACTGTCGTTGTATCAATCAACCTAACATCATAAATCTGGGTAGCTACTTCAGATCAAGCATTAAGAACAATCCTAGACGAAGAACTAGAAAGTATGAATCCCTACAGATTTATTAACCTATAATTCCATGAAATCCCTAATGAGAATCCCTAAACCTAACAGGTAAACTACTCAGACATGTTCATCGAAACAGAAGACATCATGAATAGAAAACCAAATATCATAAGATAGAAACAAGGAATATGAGTTCCAAATCTCTCTCTCTGAATAAAACAATGTGTAAGTAAAGCGTAGCCTAAACAATGGCTTAAAAACCCTAATATAATGGTCTAAAGTCGGCTGGGGCTTCTTTATAATTATAGAAACTTATGGGCTTAAGTTGCAATTCCCAAACTCTTCATAAACTCGCGAGAATGTGTCTGTCACGATCTTGTGTGTGCAACGATCGACACACATGTCTGATATGGGCAGTGAACTCTTCCTCTCGGCCAAATGCTCCAAATACCTCCAGAATGCGCCATAATGTCCAATTCCGCTCCAAACGTGTCTAGACCTGTAAACATACTAAAAAGACTCCAAAACATAATAAAAGACTCGATAAGATATATACCATGGCTAAAATCCCTAAAATCCATGGTATATCAACTCCCCCACACTTAGCTCTTGCTTGCCCTCAAGCAAGTAAAGAACCAAATTATAAGAAAAGAAGTTTGAAAACACAGAAACTTATTTCGTCCTAAGAACTTTCGCATTCACATTCACTTTGTAAACCACTGAAAACTTTCCTACATAACTCAAGACCATAATATACTTCCCCCACACTTAGCAACTGTCCCAAGTAAACTCCACAATCACATTCAAGCATTCAAATTCACCCTACTGACTTCTGCAAGTATTTAAGTGCGGTCTCACCTAAGGAGTATCGATCAAAGGGCACATGGATTCTTACCTTGTCAGCTCTAGACCACCATACTATCTTTCTCTGGTCCCTTTCTTCTCTTTTCCCTTCCTTAACAACTAATTTTTCCCACTGGGTATCATTTTATTTATTTTATCAGTGTTCTTCCCGTTTTGGGGTGTACTTTGGACACATTCCATGGATCGCACAGAAGGTAATAGTGTTTGCTACTACTCCCGTGACCACTTCGGAGTTACTAACTCATCCTAAGTTTATTACTTTTTTTTTTCTTTATGGATGGGGAGAAGGGAACCAAATAGGACAGGTTTACAGGCTGTGTCAGAACTAACAAAGGAATCCGACACAAAGTATACCAAGCCCTTAGGTGAGAAAATTAAGTCAGTATTAAGTTTGAAGTCAGTAAAAGGATCCTCTGATACCTGAAGCGATGTGGGTGTCCTCAGTAGGTTGATCCGTGTTGGGTTTTTTAACAGTCATAGAGGCTCTGCAAGTCTGTCCAATGGTCACTTAGTTCCTGTTCAAGCGAAAAATTTCCTCGAAAAATTATAGTTTCATACTGATTTTGACTCAATAAAACAATTGAAAAACAAAGGACTGACTCTAAGAAAACAAAAGCGTGCGTCAGTAGCGACCTCCCCCACACTTAAACTACACTGTCCCCAGTGTAATCAAGCTCAGGATTGGTGAGAAAGAATAATCAAATTGAAAACAGTCCGAAAAGTTGCAGAACACTTAACTGTCGTCGCCCTGCGTCGATCGATGCACAATGTGTGTCGATCGATGCATGGCGAATTCTGCACGCGGTTATGTGAATAACCAATGTCTGGACCGCAATCGAATCGGTAAACCGTAAATCGGGACTGCATCGACCGATGCACTAGGTGTGTCGATCGATGCAAGGCGATTCTGCCTGTTTCTCAAGCCTTTGAACACACAAAAACAGAAAAATTAAAAACACCAAATCAAATTGAAAAACGAAAACTAAAACGAACCTAACAGTGGGTTGCCTCCCACTCAGCGCTTGTTTTGAGTCATTAGCTTGACTATGGGAAGATATCAGATTCATGGCAGTTTCAACAGAGACTTTGAATGTCTATGTGAATATCTCTTCATCCAGGGTGGTGTGTATGCTGTCAGATCATGAGGTCTCCCAAGGAAAGAGTAAACAGAATCAGGGCGGGAGCGAAGCTTGGGTGGGATATTGCGTTTTCCTGCATTCAAAGAAATGCGGTCAGGAGGTTTAATCTTAGGTGATTTATACCTTACCTTTGGTGCAGATCTGATGTTTGGAGCTTTCTGCTTATGAGCAGTTGTAGGCTCGGAAGATGTTAGAGTAAATTCCTGAGGAATCACCATCTTCTTACTATCAGACGCTGTAGTTCCACCAATCTGAACTGCTTCTTTCAAATAACCATAAGTGGAGATCATCTTCTTATCCACCACCACCATGCACTTCTCTACACTCTGCCCATGTTTAGACCTTATAGGAACTTTTGGGAATGGTATTGGAGGTTTGTAGACCCGTTCCTTAGCAAAAACATCAGATTTGGGCAAAATTGGGTATGTCCGACTGTCGCGTCGACCGATGCAGAAGTGGTGTCGGTCGACATTGAATTGATATCGACCTTCAGTGTCGACCATGGTCGATTTCTGTTCGTCGTAAGAACTCGAAATTGCCGTCAGAACTGCGTGTCGACCGACACTAAGGGGGTGTCGATCGATGCATGTCTCAGACAGACAATATTCATCCAGAAAATCCGAGATTATGCTCTCTTCTTCACCTACCAACTCAATCTCATCTCTTAAGGTCACAACTTTGATGGATATGTACTGTTCAGCTTTCCCAACTTCATTATGCCTTTGTATTGCTTGAGATGTCTGTTGGATTTGAACATCCAGCTTCTTCACATGTGAGCTCAAGTATTCAAACTTCCTATTCAGATTTTCATGTATAGCATCCAGCTTCATGTTGAAGTTTACAGCAGTCTTAGCCTGATCCTCTATCAACTGCTCCATCATGGATTCCATCTTGCTCTTATAAGCATCAGCAGCAGGAGGTGTCTGATAAGAAGATGATCCATAGGCTCTCTGATAAGAATTACCTTGCTGATTACCAAACATGTTTCCTTGGAATCCAGAGCTATTGATGTAGTTCAAATCCTCTTCCTGTCTTTCCAACAACTGGTCCATCATGCTCATCAGCTTACCAGATTGTTTATTTTGAGGAGGAAAAGGCTGATATGATGGAGATTCATAATCTTTGGTCAATGAATAGGAACCATAGTCTCTGCAGAATGAGTTATTCTGCTGATTCTCCAACATCCGTTCCATCATTCCCATCATCTTACGCGCTGTGTCGATCGATGCAGAGTAGCGTCGATCGAGGCAAGCTCGAAAATGCAACGATCGACACACAAGACCGTGTCGATCGATGCAGGGCGATTACAGGCGTACCTGAAACGCAAAAACAGAAAAGAAAAAAAAAATTAGTAACAAAAAATAAAAACGAAAAACCTAGTCTAAACCCTAAGTTCAAATCTATCGAGGACTCAAAAGAGTCCCCGGCAATGGCGCCAAAAACTTGATAGGTCTCGAGTTTTAATCCCTATTCTAACTGCAAGTGCACAGTGATGTAGTTGTAGTACTTAGGGTATCGAATCCACAGGGACTCCGGTCAACGATAGATTAAGAACAGAAAAGATTAAACTAGGAGAAAGCAAATATGTTGAGAAAACAGTAAATCAGACAGCAGAAAGTAAATCAAGCGAGTTGTGAGCAAGGAAGCGAAGCGTTAAGTCTAGGGAGTTCTCAGGAAATCAGGAACACAAGCAATAAATCAATCGGGATCTAATTAAGAGCTATTCTAGAACTCAAACACAGATATAGAATTAACCAACTGTCGTTGCGAGAATTCTCTAAGCCTAATTGCAGCAATCCAAATTCCTTTGCAATTACTAACAGATTAAACCAGCTTTAATTCCAAGTTCGATTTGTGCACAATCTAATTAAACCAAATTCCTTTGCGAGTAATTAAGTTGCTCATCTAGGTTCTTTCTAGCTAATTAACCAACTGACGTTGTATCAATCAACCTAACATCATAAATCTGGGTAGCTACTTCAGATCAAGCATTAAGAACAATCCTAGACGAAGAACTAGAAAGTATGAATCCCTACAGATTTATTAACCTATAATTCCATGAAATCCCTAATGAGAATCCCTAAACCTAACAGGTAAACTACTCAGACATGTTCATCGAAACAGAAGACATCATGAATAGAAAACCAAATATCATAAAATAGAAACAAGGAATATGAGTTCAAAATCTCTCTCTCTGAATAAAACAATGTGTAAGTAAAGCGTAGCCTAAACAATGGCTTAAAAACCCTAATATAATGGTCTAAAGTCGGCTGGGGCTTCTTTGTAATTATAGAAACTTATGGGCTTAAGTTGCAATTCCCAAACTCTTCATAAACTCGCGAGAATGTGTCTGTCACGATCTTGTGTCGATCGATGCAAATTGTGTCGATCGATGCACACCTTGCAACGATCGACACACATGTCTGATATGGGCAGTGAACTCTTCCTCTCGGCCAAATGCTCCAAATACCTCCAGAATGCGCCATAATGTCCAATTCCGCTCCAAACGTGTCTAGACCTGTAAACATACTAAAAAGACTCCAAAACATAATAAAAGACTCGATAAGATATATACCATGGCTAAAATCCCTAAAATCCATGGTATATCAACTCCCCCACACTTAGCTCTTGCTTGCCCTCAAGCAAGTAAAGAACCAAATTATAAGAAAAGAAGTTTGAAAACACAGAAACTTATTTCGTCCTAAGAACTTTCGCATTCACATTCACTTTGTAAACCACTGAAAACTTTCCTACAGAACTCAAGACCATAATATACTTCCCCCACACTTAGCAACTATCCCAAGTAAACTCCACAATCACATTCAAGCATTCAAATTCACCCTACTGACTTCTGCAAGTATTTAAGTGCGGTCTCACCTAAGGAGTATCGATCAAAGGGCACATGGATTCTTACCTTGTCAGCTCTAGACCACCATACTATCTTTCTCTGGTCCCTTTCTTCTCTTTTCCCTTCCTTAACAACTGATTTTTCCCACTGGGTATCATTTTATTTTTTTTATCAGTGTTCTTCCCGTTTTGGGGTGTACTTTGGACACATTCCATGGATCGCACAGAAGGTAATAGTGTTTGCTACTACTCCCGTGACCACTTCGGAGTTACTAACTCATCCTAAGTTTATTACTTTTTTTCCTTATGGATGGGGAGAAGGGAACCAAATAGGACAGGTTTACAGGCTGTGTCAGAACTAACAAAGGAATCCGACACAAAGTATACCAAGCCCTTAGGTGAGAAAATTAAGTTAGTATTCAGTTTGAAGTCAGTAAAAGGATCCTCTGATACCTGAAGCGATGTGGGTGTCCTCAGTAGGTTGATCCGTGTTGGGTTTTCTAACAGTCATAGAGGCTCTGCAAGTCTGTCCAATGGTCACTTAGTTCCTGTTCAAGCGAAAAATTTCCTCGAAAAATTATAGTTTCATACTGATTTTGACTCAATAAAACAATTGAAAAATAAAGGACTGACTCTAAGAAAACAAAAGCGTGCGTCAGTAGCGACCTCCCCCACACTTAAACTACACTGTCCCCAGTGTAATCAAGCTCAGGATCGGTGAGAAAGAATAATCAAATTGAAAACAGTCCGAAAAGTTGCAGAACACTTACCTGTCGTCGCCCTGCGTCGATCGATGCACAATGTGTGTCGATCGATGCAAGGCGAATTCTGCACGCGGTTATGTGAATAACCAATGTCTGGACCGCAATCGAATCGGTAAACCGTAAATCGGGACTGCATCGACCGATGCACTAGGTGTGTCGATCGATGCAAGGCGATTCTGCCTCTTTCTCAAGCCTTTGAACACACAAAAACAGAAAAAATAAAAACACCAAATCAAATTGAAAAACTAAAACTAAAACGAACCTAACAGTGGGTTGCCTCCCACTCATCGCTTGTTTTGAGTCATTAGCTTGACTATGGGAAGATATCAGATTCATGGCAGTTTCAACAGAGACTTTGAATGTCTATGTGAATATCTCTTCATCCAGGGTGGTGTGTATGCTGTCAGATCATGAGGTCTCCAAAGGAAAGAGTAAACAGAATCAGGGCGGGAGCGAAGCTTGGGTGGGATATTGCGTTTTCCTGCATTCAAAGCAATGCGGTCAGGAGGTTTAATCTTAGGTGATTTATACCTTACCTTTGGTGCAGATCTGATGTTTGGAGCTTTCTTCTTATGAGCAGTTGTAGGCTCGGAAGATGTTAGAGTAAATTCCTGAGGAATCACCATCTTCTTTTCTCCACTATCAGACGCTGTAGTTCCACCAATCTGAACTGCTTCTTTCAAATAACCATAAGTGGAGATCATCTTCTTATCCACCACCACCATGCACTTCTCTACACTCTGCCCATGTTTAGACCTTATAGGAACTTTTGGGAATGGTATTGGAGGTTTGTAGACCCGTTCCTTAGCAAGATTTGGGCGAAATTGGGTATGTCCGACTGTCGCGTCGACCGATGCAGAAGTGGTGTCGGTCGACATTGAATTGATATCGACCTTCAGTGTCGACCATGGTCGATTTCTGTTCGTCGTAAGAACTCGAAATTGCCGCCAGAACTGCGTGTCGACCGACACTAAGGGGGTGTCGATCGATGCATGTCTCAGACAGACAATATTCATCCAAAAAATCCGAGATTATGCTCTCTTCTTCACCTACCAACTCAATCTCATCTCTTAAGGTCACAACTTTGATGGATATGTACTGTTCAGCTTTCCCAACTTCATTATGCCTTTGTATTGCTTGAGATGTCTGTTGGATTTGAACATCCAGCTTCTTCACATGTGAGCTCAAGTATTCAAACTTCCTATTCAGATTTTCATGTATAGCATCCAGCTTCATGTTGAAGTTTACAGCAGTCTTAGCCTGATCCTCTATCAACTGCTCCATCATGGATTCCATCTTGCTCTTATAAGCATCAGCAGCAGGAGGTGTCTGATAAGAAGATGATCCATAGGCTCTCTGATAAGAATTACCTTGCTGATTACCAAACATGTTTCCTTGGAATCCAGAGCTATTGATGTAGTTCAAATCCTCTTCCTGTCTTTCCAACAACTGGTCCATCATGCTCATCAGCTTACCAGATTGTTTATTTTGAGGAGGAAAAGGCTGATATGATGGAGATTCATAATCTTTGGTCAATGAATAGGAACCATAGTCTCTGCAGAATGAGTTATTCTGCTGATTCTCCAACATCCGTTCCATCATTCCCATCATCTTACGCGCTGTGTCGATCGATGCAGAGTAGCGTCGATCGATGCAAGCTCGAAAATGCAACGATCGACACACAAAACCGTGTCGATCGATGCTGGACGATTACAGGCGTACCTGAAACGCAAAAACAGAAAAGAAAAAAAAAATTAGTAACAAAAAATAAAAACGAAAAACCTAGTCTAAACCCTAAGTTCAAATCTATCGAGGACTCAAAAGAGTCCCCGGCAATGGCGCCAAAAACTTGATAGGTCTCGAGTTTTAATCACTATTCTAACTGCAAGTGCACAGTGATGTAGTTGTAGTACTTAGGGTATCGAATCCACAGGGACTCCGGTCAACGATAGATTAAGAACAGAAAAGATTAAACTAGGAGAAAGCAAATATGTTGAGAAAACAGTAAATCAGACAGCAGAAAGTAAATCAAGCGAGTTGTGAGCAAGGAAGCGAAGCGTTAAGTCTAGGGAGTTCTCAGGAAATCAGGAACACAAGCAATAAATCAATCGGGATCTAATTAAGAGCTATTCTAGAACTCAAACACAGATATAGAATTAACCAACTGTCGTTGCGAGAATTCTCTAAGCCTAATTGCAGCAATCCAAATTCCTTTGCAATTACTAACAGATTAAACCAGCTTTAATTCCAAGTTCGATATGTTCACAATCTAATTAAACCAAATTCCTTTGCGAGTAATTAAGTTGCTCATCTAGGTTCTTTCTAGCTAATTAACCAACTGTCGTTGTATCAATCAACCTAACTTCATAAATCTGGGTAGCTACTTCAGATCAAGCATTAAGAACAATCCTAGACGAAGAACTAGAAAGTATGAATCCCTACAGATTTATTAACCTATAATTCCATGAAATCCCTAATGAGAATCCCTAAACCTAACAGGTAAACTACTCATACATGTTCATCGAAACAGAAGACATCATGAATAGAAAACCAAATATCATAAAATAGAAACAAGGAATATGAGTTCCAAATCTCTCTCTCTGAATAAAACAATGTGTAAGTAAAGCGTAGCCTAAACAATGGCTTAAAAACCCTAATATAATGGTCTAAAGTCGGTTGGGGCTTCTTTGTAATTATAGAAAATTATGGGCTTAAGTTGCAATTCCCAAACTCTTCATTAACTCGCGAGAATGTGTCTGTCACGATCTTGTGTCGATCGATGCACACCTTGCAACGATCGACACACATGTCTGATATGGGCAGTGAACTCTTCCTCTCGGCCAAATGCTCCAAATAGCTCCAAACGTCCAATTCCGCTCCAAACGTGTCTAGACCTGTAAACATACTAAAAAGACTCCAAAACATAATAAAAGACTCGATAAATAAGATATATACCATGGCTAAAATCCCTAAAATCCATGGTATATCAGAGATCTAGGATCGAAATGCGGTACCTGACTCCCATACACATGAAGGTAAAAGTCCCCTCAGATGCTCTCTTTCGCAGCTCATGAATGTAGTATACTCTGCAATTCGACAACAGTTGTCTGACCAAGTCTGGGTAAAGCTTGTAGCTCCTCATAGGCATAGTCCCCAAGCCTATATGCTGAACCAGTCTTTGAACCTCTCCCGTGATACCCAACATCTGACAAGTCTTGTAGTCAGCAAAGCATGTGGTCTCAATGTCCATGTCCAGCCAAGCGTTGTAGAACAACGTGTCATACTTATCCCACTGCTCCGATATATCCTAGTAGTACAATCAGCACTCTCTGTTTCTGTTTGAGGATCATTTGCCCACTGCCTCTGCATAGGAATCCGATCCTTCTCTCCCTTAAGCCAGGGGGCCTGTATCGCTCCAGGAGAAAATGGAATAGGTGCAGGAGGTGACGAAGCTCGTGAGAGCCAGTCTACAGGAGGATCAGAGTCATTTGTGACATTCTGACGCTTTCATGGAGGCATCTGTGATCAAAGACACAAGAAAAAAAACTTGCAATTAAGCCAAAGCCCTAAGATCAACATACATCTCATAATGAGTATCAATCATCACATGCAACCATTAGCAGCAGCAAAATCAGTATCAATTTCTCTAAATCCGTCCTAAATTCGCCCTAAATCAGAGAATCGCAAGTGTTCGTCATCAAATCGAAGATTTTCGGAAAACTTGGGAAATATATCCATGCAATCACTAGGGTAATACGAAATCATCATAATAAGCCTCAAACAAGCATCAATATACCATCAATCAGTCAAAAACGTGATGAATTTCGAAATTTCACCTTAGGGCCGAAATGAAAAACGTGGAGATTTGGAACACAAACCTCGAAATTGTATCAAATGAGTGATAAATATGGGTAGAGGGGTAAAAATCGAGTGGATAGGGCTTTTGAATCAACAAAATCGAGCAAGAAATGAAGATTTTAGGAGATATGGCGATTTAGGTCTCGGGTCGCGAAAGGGGAAGGAATGAGGAAGAAGAAGAAGAAAGAAAAATATAAGGCACTTACCTCGCGTGCAGGTGCGTCGATCGACGCAAGATATGCATTGATCGTTGCAGATCGCGGCCATCGAACTAGGCCGGTTCAATTTAATTTTCTGGTTAACCACATACCTGTCGATTTCTGACTCGGACCATGTGCATCGATCTTTGCATGGGACCGCAACGATCGACAAACTTCGTGTTCCCTTCTTCCTTGCGATTTGAATCCAACCGCTGCTTAAACAACAAACTGAACGGTATATATGCATTGTTAACTCGCGGTTACTTCCTTCCGCTGACCCAACCATAACACACCTGCATCGACCGACACACAAGTCCGTGTCGATCGATGCAAGGCGATTTCCAGACTCATGACTTAGCTCTGTACGACAAAAACACCAAAAACGCAAAACACTAAGTAAAATCGAATAAAAAAACTAAAAAGAATATGTACAGACTTACCATATGCCTCCCACTCAGCGCTACTTTAACGTCATTAGCTTGACTAGAAGGAATTTAGGCAGATGGTGCATCATTCAGAGGCAGAATCTGACCTCTTGGAATCTCGGTCTTTGCCCAATAATGCTTCACCCCCTGTCCATTGACAGTGAACTCCTTTCCTTTCGAGCTAATCAGAACAACAGCACCATACAGACGCACTTCCTTGATCGTGAAAGGACCTGACCATCTAGAACGCAGCTTACCTGGAAACAATTGCAAACGAGAGTTATACAAAAGTACATGATCATTAGGCTCAAACTATCTGAAGACAATCTTCTTATCATGATATTTCGTAGTCCTCTCTTTGTACAGCTTCGAATTCTCATAGGCATGCTGCCTAATCTCATCCAACTCATTCAGCTACACCAATCTTCTCTCTGCTGCTGGCTTCAGATCAAAGTTCATATGCTTCATAGCCCATGCTGCCTTATGCTCAAGCTCAACCAGAAGGTGGCAGGCTTTCCCAAATAGAAGATGAAAAGGTGTAGTCCCAAGTGGCGTCATAAACGCAATCGTATAGGCCCATAACGCATCATCTAGCTTTGCAGACCAATCCTTCCTTGTTTTCCCAACTGTCTTCTCCAGGATATCCTTAATATGTCTGTTGGAGACCTCTACTTGCCCACTAGTCTGAGGATGACAAGTAGTAGCCACACGATAATGAACACCATGCTTCTGTAGCAGCTTCTCAAAGACCTTGTTGATAAATTGGGATCCTCCGTCACTTATCACAATCCGAGGCACTCCAAATCTAGGGAAAATGATGGTCTTAAACAGCTTAAGAACCACCGAAGAGTCATTGGTTGGACTAGCTATTGCTTCCACCCACTTAGACACATAATCCACATCAACCAATATGAACTTATTGTAGGATAGTTCAGTTGATCCTGATGTAATTCACAGATTCAGATCATCCTAAACATGGATCTAGGTTCTCTTGAATAGAAACATTAGATGATCTCACCTTTTACCTGTTTGTTGCAGCGGAAGGAATAGAACAGGTCAGATCAGAGAGATACACCGAGGGATGAATCCTCCAAAGGTTCACACACGCTTCACAAGGAAATGGCTGCTAGACCGAGCAGGAGAGAGGCGCAGAGAGAGGAGAAAAGAGGCGCAGATAGACTGAAGAATTAGAGAGCTTTAGGTCAAGTTTTATTCATTAAAACTCCCTTTAGTTCTCATGGGCTTTTGGGCCCAATTCTCAGTTCTAATTAAATCTCATGGATTTAATCAGGCCCTTTAGTCTCTCTTAGTACAGTAAATGCCTAGCACTTTTACCGTACTTCTGCTAAGCCGTTCCTACACATTTTTCTGTTAGCTTAGGCGTGTGACCCATATGGGATCATACAATAAAGGCAATAAGTCCAAGACTTATAGATCATGAGCGGACTCTAGCAAGCCATCATGACCCCCAGCATTGTATGACTTATGTCTGATCATTGACATACTCTTACTTTCTAGAGACAGTACCGAGATTACTGGACACAATTCCAACAATCTCCCACTTGTACTGGAATCTCTGTATTCATAATCCTTTTGTCTCAATATCTCGATTAGTCATAAGGCAAGATTAGTGTCATCCTTATAAAGCCTAATCTTGTTCATCGGACTCTGATTCGATACTGACAATCCAAACGACTCGGGACAGTCCGTTTGAGCATGGCCATGCATTTTCCAGTATTCAAATCTCCGATTGGCCTAGAGATATTCACTCCATTTATATTGGAGGGACAAATTCCGTCTTGTTCCATCACTGTAAACTACTCATTTCATAATGTACCCAAACAAGGTCCTTATAACTATCGCAGAACGATAGCGTTAGACAATGATCAAAGTGCATCAGTCCATGTGCAGTCACATGCATGCGAACTCAGGTCTAAGGACTATACTCTATAGTCGTAGTAAGAATCTCTTATGACACAGATATAAATATCCTGAAGAGTTCTTATAAGCGGGTCTTGTCCGGTCGTATGTTCCCCAACATACACCTATGTACTGACTTTGATGCCGCGCATCTATGACACACTAAGACTTTGTCATAAGTCACGTACCAATCCAGTCTCACACGGTTGTTGGTGTTCCAATTTCAACAACCTTTGACTAGGGACAGGATGATATAAACCATCTATCAAATATAGGGTCTTATGACCAAGCTAAATGACTTTGATGACTCAAGATCAAGTCATTTACTTCGATGACCTATAAAATGGTTCATTTCATTTTGGAACGATTATTTCATCACAGTTAAAATAATCTTGAAATAATAATTTCATTAAACATCATTATATGTTTTACAAGAACATATCAATAACTAAATAAAGCCCTTTACTTACTCCCACTGAAATTAAGACTACATCTTAATTTCACTTATCCTACAGCAACAGTCCGCGACTCGTGCTTAGGCTCAAGGAGTGGCTTCGTTAATAGATTAGCAACGTTCTCATTCGTTGAAACTTGCTGATCTACTTAACATCTCTGTCATTTATCTTACGGAATAGGTTATTCCACTAAGTGTTTGGATCTTTGATGTGCAGCTAGTCTCATCTAAGCTGGGAATCACATCAAGTTCAGTGATGAACTATTCTTTCCAAACAACCTCTTTCGCCGCTTCCCAAGCTGCGAAACATTCAGTTTAAGTCATGGAGTCAGCAACAGTGCCGTGCACCGCCAGACAGACACAAGACATATCCGGACTGTGACCGGAAATCATCTTTGTCTGTTGGAAACTTGCCTTTCAGACTCTATCGACTTGTAGCACCTCACTTTCTTCTTTACCTAAAGAACTTATCCTTAGTATTCTTCAAATACTTTAGAATATTCTTTACGGCAATCCAGTGATTCTTTGCTGGATTTGACTGGTCTTTACTTGTTTTGCTTAACATTAAAGCAATATCAAAACAAGTACGTGTCATGGCATACATGATAGATCCGATTGCCGTCGCATATGAATCCTACCCATGCATTCAAGCTCAGCAGTTATCGTAGGACACTGCTTCTTGCTTAACGTATTGCCATGTGACATTGGCTTAAAAACCCTTCTTGGAGTGCTGAAAACGTGTAGGACTTTGTCAATTTAAGAATCCTGACTTTGTCCTACCAACTCTTCTGGATCTCTATCTTTAGATCCAGAATCCAAGACTTTCGTGGCTTTACCCATGTCAATGACTAAACCAACTCCCAAGCCAGTCCTTTACCGACTACAGCATTGGGACGTTATTTCCGAGAATCAGTATGTCATCGACATACAATATGAGAAATGCAATATCGCTCCCATTTATGTATTAGTAAACGCATAGTTCCATTTCGTTCCTGTTCAAGTCAAAACCTTGACTACTTCAACAGAACGAAGATTCCTATTCCGATATGCTTGCTTCCATCCATGAATGGATCGATGAAGTCAACTTACACAAAATGTAATTTTCGGAGTCCGAGCTCACTTTCACTTCTTTGAACTTCGCAGATTCGTCGCTTTCGTTGATCATCAGATCATGCGAACTTTCAATGATCATCAGGTTCAACTAATGACGAGAAATCACTCTCGTATTAGTGACTGATTCTTTCATATCTGCGAACTTCAGGCTCCACAGGTGTAGATTCTACAGAAGTCTGTAAATCCTTCCGCTGCTCTCCCTCAATAGGTTAAGCAGCCTCCTGTATTTCTCGAATTTCTTCGAGTTGTACTTTTACTCCCACTGTTCTTCTTGGAAAGTAATTTCCTTCTTAGAAAACAGAATGGTCGTAAAAGTACCGAGCCTTGGTTTCCCTGAGAAAACTTCGAGTTATACTTTTACTCCCACTGTTCTTCTTGGAAAATAACTTCCCTTCTTAGAAAACAGATTGGACGTAAAAGTAACAAGCCTTAGTTTCTCTAGGACAACCAGCGAAGTAGCACTACTACAAATACTCAGTAAAGACAAATTTGGATCGATTCCAATCCACATTTACGTGGTGTCTTTCAACTGATATTTGTGGAACTATTTCAGCGTAAACTTAGATATTTTAGAGCGTTATTCTTTAAATAATATCATGGAAGATTCGTGTGACTCATCTTTAATCATTTCTTATAAGATCTGATTCTTTCTCACAGAAAAACCTTCAGTTTTTCAGGAGAAATGAGCTGTGAAACGACTTCACACTCAATCAGATGATCACACCATCGATGACTTAAGTATTCTCACTTGGATCTAATCCAAAGTCTCAATACTTCTGTCACTCACATTCTATACCTCATTCTAGAACTCTTTCGACCATGTCAAAGAATTCCTTCTTGTGTCTCATCAAATGAACACATTCTTACTCACTGAATTAATCAGTCGAGACAATGAAGTACAGAAAATTTTCTCTGGCATTACTGCTCATCGGACCACATACATGAGTATGTTCAATCTCCAATAAGCCTTTGGGCCTTTCTCTAGCTCGGCTAAGATGGGCCCTTTGTCTTTTGGTCTAGTAAGCAGAATTCAAGTCTCATAAGACATTCATTCAAATGAGCCCAACAGTTCATAACTATGGGATTTCTGAATCCGACTTACTCTCTGTGACCAAGACATTTATGCCAAGAAAATCAGGTTTAATTCATCAGATTTAAACCAATTTGGTATTTATGTTACATTTAAGCACTCTTTGGTTTAAGATATAAAACCCATTCCATGAATAGGGTGCTACAATTAATATTTCATTAAGATCAAAAGAACAAAACTTGTCTTTTATCAAAATGAAAAACATTCAAATTCTTACAAGAAAATGAAAGACAACTTTGCTTAAAGCAGGTACTTTGTAGCAATTACTTAATACAAAAACAAGCCTCAAAGGGATCTATAAGTGAAAAACCCTACGGCTGAGGCAGCATCCCTAGCTCCTTCCAGACATGCAGTTTCACTTGCCCTTTCTTCAACGTTCTACTGTTGCTTAGGCTCTGCATATTATCACAAATATCAGTGCCACAACCAGTATCCAATACCTTTAAGGTAGAACTTGAAGTAATAACATGAATACCTGAGGTAGTGGTCGCATATATCGACTTTAATTCCTCATCATCTTCCATGAATTTAATGCAATCTCTCTTCCAATGCCCTGTCTCCTTACAGTAGCAGCACTTACCAACGTAAGAGGTATCTGACTCGGGCTCAGAAGACACACGCTTGCCATGATTCAAAATCTGGACAACTTTGTCTTCACCCTTGTCAGCATTAGGTTTAGTAAACCTACCCTTCTCATTCATGAGATTGTACAGGGTACTCTTCACGTTTGGCTCAACTGTCTTGAGCATATCATGTAGTTCAGTCAACG
Organism: Orychophragmus violaceus; assembly: GCA_030180135.1. Taxonomy (NCBI): domain Eukaryota; kingdom Viridiplantae; phylum Streptophyta; class Magnoliopsida; order Brassicales; family Brassicaceae; genus Orychophragmus; species Orychophragmus violaceus. Next base: position 38,431,531 of record CM058231.1, on the reverse strand, counting down.
TCTTCGTTAAGCCTTTCTTGATATAGTTCCTTACGAACTTATCATAGCTTGACGGCAGTGACTGCAGAATGATCTCAGTTGCCAATTCCTGGCTAACTGGATAATCCAGTTTCCTCAGGTTATCAATGTAACCCATCATTTTACTGACATGAGGACTTACTGGATTATCATTTGGTAGCTTGCAGCTAGTGAGAGACTTAACCAACCGGTATCTCTCCACTCTTATCTGCTCCTGAAATTTCAATTTCAGGCTGCTGATCATCTCTATTGGCGACTCCATGTTCTCATATTGCTTCTGCAAGTCTGAATCCATGGTAGCCAATATCAGACCACGCACATCTACCGCATCATTATAATGCTTATTCCAAGCATCATATACTGCATGAGAAGCATTGGACCCGATCCTTACGGGGAGAGCTCTCTCAAGGACATAGTCCTTTCTCTCCTGTCTGAGGACTAGCCTCAGGTTCCGCGACCAAGTCAAGAAATTTGATCCGTTCAGCTTGTCCATCTCAAGGACAGACCGGATCGAGAAAGTGTTTTGATTGTTTGTGCTAGTCATAACTGAAAATTAAGATAAAAGGATTTTAGTTAATATGTTCAATATGATTAATCTCGCATTAAAATTAATATGATTAATCACGCATTATATTCAATAACATCAGTTACCCTCAATAGAATATAATGATTCCAAGATCCACATATAACTAAGATTAAAGTGGCCCACTGGCCGTCACCCAACCTTAGCTTATATCGGTAAGCCCTATATCGGCTAATTATATCCGTGATATAACTCTTGGTTGTGAATCTGGGCCCGAGGCCCAATCCACTCTGATGTCTCAAGGCCCGGGACTCCCGATGGCCTAGTCAAGAAAACCAGACTATACAGTCATGTAATCATTAATGTCTGGGACTCCCAATGACATTTATGAATCACAAACTGTCTTACCCACGCAAAAACAGACATCCTCACACTGTAAGGCCATGAATGCAATTGAATGGGCTTTGACAGCTGACATAGCCTGGACAAGACATCCAACGCTTGATATTGTTTGAGGTTCGTAGGTTTATTTAAAATTCATTCCCAAAATAGAAGATTACTATTTTGGGAAACTTTCTATTTTGGAAACCTACTATTTTTGGAAACTTTCTAAAATTGGAAACTTTCTAAAACCGGAAACTTTCTAACTTTAGAAATTTCTTTAAAATCCAAAACCCGCAAATCCAGAAACTTCTATTTTAAGAAACTTTCTAATTTCAAAATTTCGGAAACTATAATTTAAAAACGACTTTATAATTTTATAAAATAGATTTTAAATTAATCTGAAGAAAGACTCAAATAACTGGCCCAATTGTTTTAACTTCTTGGCCCGAGGCCCAAGAATTGGTCCATGTCCAAGACATGACCCAATTGTCCAATTATTTGACATAACCGGTCTGGTTCATTAAAACTGGTCTAACCAAGTTTCAATTACTACGATGACCACAATTGTCAACCGGTTATTTACTAAACCGGAATTTCTCAATTTATTTGGTCCGACCAAATCAAATTAGAAATTCCTGGTTTAGGCACTAAATCCAATATTTCTTTCGACATTGGATTTCTTATCCTGGTTTAACCAGATTTAATAAAATTATTAAAATCTGTTTATTAAACCAGAACGATGATTTTAATCAAGTTTTAAACCGAACCACCTAACCGAAATCGAACCGGCCCAATTTCACCCAAAACCCTAACCGGTCGAGCAAGAGCCGTCCAGCCGCAAGCCGCATGCTCGATCCGAGATCGAGACGCTCGGATTGCCGGACGGGACGCTTGCGAATGATCGGGACGGTCGGATTAGCTCGGGTCAGGCGGGACGATCGTGGGACGATGGCGGGACGATCGCGACGCGGGTGAGAGCTGGACAACGCACGGCTCTCGGTCACGCTCGGGACGGCATGACGCAACGCGATCCATATGATCGATCCGCGATCGACGTATGCGATCGGCTCGTCATGCATACCGCGATCGTCTCGTCCAACTTACAGCCGAGCGATCCAACCGGACGACGCAGTCCATGCGATCCTTGCGGATCCATGCGACGTTCGCACTTCGGTTGATCGAACCGGCCGATCGCATACACACGAGTCATATAGCTCGGTTTTGCGATCCAATTAATGTGTTTAGATTTCAATTCTGATTCTTAAGTGTTTTTCTTATCAGTAATGGATTCAAAACACTTCTAAACAGATTAAACAACCTAAACATGAATCTAAAACAAGAAATCCTAAGAACCAATGGCTCTGATACCACTGTAGGATAGTTCAGTTGATCCTGATGTAATTCACAGATTCAAATCATCCTAAACATGGATCTAGGTTCTCTTGAATAGAAACATTAGATGATCTCACCTTTTACCTGTTTGTTGCAGCGGAAGGAATAGAACAGGTCAGATCAGAGAGATACACCGAGGGATGAATCCTCCAAAGGTTCACACACGCTTCACAAGGAAATGGCTGCTAGACCGAGCAGGAGAGAGGCGCAGAGAGAGGAGAAAAGAGGCGCAGATAGACTGAAGAATTAGAGAGCTTTAGGTCAAGTTTTATTCATTAAAACTCCCTTTAGTTCTCATGGGCTTTTGGGCCCAATTCTCAGTTCTAATTAAATCCCATGGATTTAATCAGGCCCTTTAGTCTCTCTTAGTACAGTAAATGCCTAGCACTTTTACCGTACTTCTGCTAAGCCGTTCCTACACATTTTTCTGTTAGCTTAGGCGTGTGACCCATATGGGATCATACAATAAAGGCAATAAGTCCAAGACTTATAGATCATGAGCGGACTCTAGCAAGCCATCATGACCCCCAGCATTGTATGACTTATGTCTGATCATTGACATACTCTTACTTTCTAGAGACAGTACCGAGATTACTGGACACAATTCCAACACTTATTCCCATGAGATGAGGAAAAAGGACCCATGAATCAATGCCCCAGTAATCGAAAACCTCTGAGGCATTTCATGCTTCTAACTGATTTTCCCAAGAATGAAATTCTGAGGCATTTCATGCTTCTAACTGATTTTCCCTCTTCTCTGACAGGCATCGCATTGAGAGAAAAATGAATGAGCATCTCTGAACATAGTAGGCCACCAGAAACCTGCTTGCAGAACCTTAAACACAGTCTTGAAAGTAGCAAAATGTCCAGCATAATCTGATCCATGGCAATGAAATAGAACGTCTGGAACCTCTGATTCTGCAATGCATCTCCTGTAAATCCCATACGAACAGTGCTTGTATAGATAAGGCTCATCCCAATAGAACCTTTTGAGTTCTATGAAGAACTTCTTCTTTTCATACCCCTTTAGATCATCTGGTTCAATCTCTGCAGCCAGGTAATTTGCAATATCAGCAAACCATGGTCGATCGGACGTCAAAACAACGTAAAGATCCATGTTGTAGTGACCAATTTGAACCTTCAGAGGTTCTGGTTTCGTAATCGCCTTGTGTCGATCTACGCATAAAGGTGCATCGATCGACTCAGCCCCGATACGTGCATTGATCGATTCAGAGGTGGCATCGAACGACGCATGTTCTGTAGTTCGATAGTTCTGTTAATTTCTGTCCAATCCGTCCTAAACACTGTCTCAATCAAATTGACGTTCTCCTCTGGCAGAAAATCATTAATAGGGACCTCTTCTTCAACCCTGATCCTTTAGAGATAATCTGCAACTCCATTCTCAACTCCCTTTTTGTCTTTAACCTCAATGTCAAACTCTTGAAGAAGGAGAATCCATCTCAGAAGCCTCGGCTTTACATCCTTCTTATGCATCAAGTACTTCATAGTTGAGTGGTCTGTATGTACTATCACCTTAGATCCAACCAGATAGGGGCGAAATTTCTCAAAGGCAAAGACAACTGCCAACAGCTCCTTCTCTTTAGTGGCATAGTTCCTCTGCGCATCATCTAGTGTTCTGCTGGCATAATAGATAGCATGAAGTTTCTTGTCCTTCTTCTGCCCCAGAACAGCTCCTACAGAAAAATGACTCGTATCGCACATAACCTCAAAAGACAACTATAATCTGGTGGCTGCACTATAGGAGCACTCACTAATGCTTGCTTGATATGTTCAAATGCAGTCTGGCAATCTGCAATGAACTCAAATTTCACATCCTTACACACAAAGCAATTAGTGGTCTAGCAATCTTACTGAAATCCTTGATGAACCTCCTGTAGAACCCAGCGTGTCCAAAAAAGCTCCTAACAGATTTCACAGAATCCGGCGCCTGAAGGCTGGTCATAACCTCAATCTTGGCGCGATCCACCTCAATCCCATCGTTTGATACTCTGTGCCCAAGAATAATACCATCTCTGACCATAAAATGGCACTTCTTCCAATTCAGAACCAAGTGCTTCTCCTCACATTTAGCTAGCACTTTGCACAAATTATCCAAGCACTCATGATAAGATGACCCATTGACATAAAAGTCATACATAAACACCTCCATAAAATCCCCAATCATGTCAGTAAAGATAGACATCATACATCTTTGGAAGGTGGCTGGTGCATTACAAAATCCAAAAGGCATTCTGCGGTATGCAAAAGTGCCATAGGGACAAGTAAAAGTTGTCTTTCCCTGATCCTCTGGATGGATGAGAATCTTAAAGAAGCCAGAGTACCCATCGAGGAAGCAATAGTAAGGATGATTAGCTAACCTCTCCAGCATCTGATCAATAAAAGGTAAGGGGAACTGATTTTTCCTAGTCGCAGCATTCAGCTTCCTGTAATCAATGCACATCCGGTGTCCAGTCACAGTCCTTTTAGGAATCAGCTCGTTCTTCTCGTTCTTCACCACTATAACACCTCCTTTCTTAGGCACAACATGCACTGGACTGGCCCCATCACTGTCATAGATAGAATGGATGATTCCAGCATCCAGCAATTTCATAATCTCCTTCTTGTCCACTTCCTTCAGATTCGGATTCAGCCTCCTCTGATGCTCAACAGATGACTTTGTCTCATCCTCAAGATGTATCCTATGCATGCCCAGCTCCGGAGAGATACTTGAAATATCATCAAGAGAATAGCCAAGAGGTTTGCAATACTTGCACAGCATACTTAGCAGTAAGGAAGTCTGTGCGTTGTTCAAGGAAACATTAATAATCATTGGATATGTCGAGGTCCAAGAAATGCGTACCTTAGCTCGGGTGGAAGTTTTTTAAGTTCAATTTTCGAAGCCTTTTCTTCTGCCCAGTCGGACGCGATTTGCGTCGATCGATGCACAGGGTGTGTCTATCGACACAGTGGCTCGTTCAGCACTTCCAACTGCATCACTTGCTCTGTAGAGTCTATCAGTCTAGCATAACAGATAGCAGGCTCGTCTTCTAGATACTCCAATTCCAATACTAAGCTTAGCAGAACTCTTTTCAGCGGATCCTCATCATGTGTCCTACGAAAAAATTCCTCTTCCAAATCACTGAGAGTGTCCACATAAAAGGCCTGTCCGTCGATGGTTGGTCTCTTCACCAACTTATCCATATCAAAACTCATCTTCAGATCACCCACATTCATAATTATAGTCCCATTCTTGCAGTCAATCATCGCACCAGCAGTAGCTAAGAATGTTCTACCCAAGATAAGTGGATCCTTTGGTTCCTCTACATACTGCAGAACCACAAAGTCTGTAGGAATCACACAATTACCAATCTTGATTGGCACATCCTCCAATACTCCTTCAGGAATCCGGACAGTCCTGTCAGCTAGAACCAATGAGATTCTAGTAGGCATGAAATCTGTCATCCCAAGCTTCTTAGCAACAGAGGAAGGCATAAGGTTCACACTAGAACCAAGATCACACAAAGACCTCTCAAATCTATCTCTGTAAATAGAACAATCCAACACAAATCTCCCTAGATCTTTTAGTTTCTCAGGAATCATGCCTTGAATCACAGCACTACATACCTCTGAGCTCATCAGTACACTCTCCTCATCAGTCATGTTACCAGAAAGCATGTCCTTGAGAAATCTCTTCATCACAGGAGTAGTCTTTAGAGCATCAATAAAAGGCACTTCAATCAACACCTTATTCATGATTTCCTTGCATTTAGCCAACTGCAGCTCATACTTAGACTTCCTTGGGTTCTCAGGGAAGGGAACCTAGGCTTGTAGACTCTTTCATCAGCTTTTTCAGCTTCTCTGCGTCTGATTTCTGTGCAGGGCCAGTACATCGATCGACACTAGGAGTCCGTCGGTCGACGCTCGTCTCAGTTGCAACGACCTCTGTGTCGATCTTGGGTTCAGATTCTCGATTCGCGTCCTGCGTCGATCGAGGCTGGGGTGCATCTGTTGACACTCTCTGCAACTAGCGAAGTCATCTTCCAACTCCTCATTCTCAACAATTTCTTCCAAACTTAGACCCTTTTTCTAAGCAGGAACGACCTCTTTACCACTTCTCAATGTAATTGCACTAAACTGGTACTTCAGTTTAGCATCATTTCGTCCAGGGAGAGATCCATCTTGCCTCTTTACAGACCCAGCAGCCTGTGCAACTTGAACATCCAATTTCTTCACATGAGTGCTTAAGGCATCAATCTTCCCATTCAGATCCAAATACAGAGCATCCATCTTTCCATTGAATTCACTGTACTCTTCTGATGTCCTTCCAGAAGCTGCTCCAGCAATCCCATCATCTTATCAGACTGCTCATTTTGAGGAGGAGCAGGTTGATATGATGAAGATCCATAGTTCCTGGTGAAGCTATTAGTGTTGTTTCAAGGGCTGTTATTACTCTGATAAGGCTTTTGGTACTGAGGATTAGGAGTGAAACCAGAGAAGTTTTGATTACCTGTGAAGGTACTTCTCTGACCCATTCCATTGTAGCCACCTCTGCCTTGCTGATTCCCAAATATGTTCCCCTGAAAACCAGTTCCACCAACATAATTCACATCCTCTTCCTCGCAGCTTTCATCAGCATCAAATACCTCAACTTCCTAAGAAAAATGGACTTTCTTCTTCCCAAGCAGAAGACTATCAACAGAATCAATCTTGTTCTTCGTCTCTGCCATCTGTGAGCTATCAACCTTTCCACCAGATTTCTTCCTCTCCATATAAGCATTCTTAGTGCTATTACTATACACCAAGTTCTCAATCAGCTCCTTAGCTTGCTCTAGAGATTTAGTGTTGAAGTTCTCATTTCTAGCAGCATCCAAACCATCTAGTACCACAAATCAACACCTCTGAAGAAAATGCCCAGCAGCTGAACTTCAGAGAAACCGTGGTGGGGGCAATCTCTCTGGTACATCTTAAACCTCACCCATGCAGCCTTAAGAGGCTCTGTAGGTCCCTGTTTGAACTGTAGTAGCGCTTCTCTCAGCTGATCAGATCGATCATCATCATAAAAGTGTCTCAGGAACTTCCTTTTAACTGCATCCCAAGTAGTCAGAGTCCCAGGTGGAATCTACTTCAGCCAGTTTTCAGCTTCTCCTCCGAGAGAGTGCGGGAAAAGCTTAAAATGAAGGAAGTCATAGCTCACTCCATTAAGCTTGATTCCAGTAACCAAAGACTCAAATTTCTCTATATGATCCATAGGGTGCTCATTGGGATCTCCATGAAAGAGATGTTGTCCCACGAGAGTGTAGTAAGAAGTCTTCAGATCAAAGTCATTCCTCCTAATGGGAGAGGATACAATCGCAGACCTGTTAGCATAGAACTCATCAGGCCTGTTGTAATCAGCTAGGGTCCTCCCATTAGGCGGATTAGGTGTATTAGGTGGTATTTCAACCCGTGGATTTCCTTGTCCATCTACGCCTCCATCAGCTTCATCATCCCGAGGTTGCTGAATAATCTCCTGAACAATCACGTTCCCATCAGCATCAAGTCTCTGACCACGCTCATTGCATACATGGTTCTTGTAACATCCCGGAACCGGACACCCCACCCTAGGAGGATTGGGGAAAGGATACTTGGAACCAAAAGGGTTTACGACTCGTCGTAAATACTAGGAAGAAGTGTTCCAGGGTCTTAAGGAAGCTAAGCTCAGCCGAAAGGCAGCTCAGCTAAGAGGAAATGAGCTGAACAAAGAGTGTTCAGCTGAAATGAGCTGGACAGTCCAGCTGGTCAGCTGGGTCAGCTAGCAACCAGCTCAACCCAGCTAGCTTGAGTGTTCAAGTGTTGGGTCAGCTGGTCAGCTAGTGACACTAGCTGACCAAGGGGCACCATGGCGAAAGGGCACCTTGGAAGGTTGCACCCTTTCGGCCAACCAAGGCAACCCTTCGCCTATGGAAGTTATGGGGCGAAATGGAGGCCTATAAATAGACCCAAGGAGGCCATTTTCGTGCACATTCTGTCCAGGGACAATCCCCTGATTTTCCTAAGGCAAAGGCCACCCAAATCATGAGAAAAGAGTGGATTTTGGCCCCAATACTCATGGGTATTGGCCGGCTGTTTGATGGTGATTTTGGGGATGATTAACAAGGGAATCAAGGCTGGAAATCAGGAGGAGAAGCCCAGAAAAAGGTTGAAGATCGGTTGAAGAATTGAAGAAAAATCCGAGCAACCGTCCGTGGGTCGCTCACGGACGACAGCGGGTCGCGCACGGTCGACCGCGGGTCGTTCACGGACGACCGCGGGTCGTACACGGTCGACCGCGGGTCGTCAGGAACGACCGTAACCGTCACGGACGAACACGGACGTGCACGGACGAATGCGGATGGTGCTCGGGCGAACGCGGGTCGCGTACGGACGACCGCGGGTTGATCGCAGACGACCGCGGGTCACGTACGGACGACCGTGTCCGTTCACGGACAGTCGTGTCCATTCACGGACGACCGTGGGACTATCACGGACGACCGCGGTTCATTTCCAGACGACCGCGGGTCACGTACGGACGACCGCGGGTCATCACGGACGACCGCGGGTCATCACGGACGACCACGGGTCATCACGGACGACCGCGGGTCATCACGGACGACCGCGAGTCATCACGGACGACCGCGGGTCATCACGGACGACCACGGGTCATCACGGACGACCGTGGGTCATCACGGACGACCGCGGGTCGTGTACGTACGTCCGCGGGACGTGAACGGATGACCGCGGGCTATTCACGGACGAACGGGAGCGTGAACGGACGAACGCAGGGCGTGAACGGACGAACGCAGAAAGCGTGAACGGACGCGTCTCTTCGTGAACGTGGATGAGTAGTCGATACTCATGCCTTGCGGTTAAGGGACAAGGAGCGATAGGTGGTGGAACGGTTGCATGGTCGGGTCGCGGTCTAAGGCAGGACAGTCGAGAGAGTCGGGTCGCGATTGGAATTGACCGAAGGCCGGGAAGGCTGAGGAGGTGATTCAACGGACACCGGAAAAAGGGACTGATCCGGCCACGGGTTGGACCCGCGCGATGGGTAAACCGATTATGGAACATACCTCACCTAAGATTGGTTCCGGCTTCCAACCGACAGGATGGTGTATTGACGAGTGGACTGATCGGGCAAGGAAACGAGGGAGCTAATCGGACCAAACAATTCCATAAGGAATCACTACAAAGGTTAAGGTAACATTAAATAAGCCTTTACATAATCTAAGTGTTTGGATGTAACAGGAAAGGAATGGTGGCCAAAGGAAGAACATGAAGACCTCTTTTGTACTCGGTCATGTGGGGATGGTTGGTTGAATGACTAAGTACAAAGGGGGTGTGTTCTAAAGGGTGTAGAACGGATGAGCTAAGCTGAGCGCAGAGCTAGCTTCACACCGGCTTCACCAAAGGCTAAGGTACACGTTTCGATTACTCTTCTATTGTTCTAAAGAATGGTTAGAGCTGAATAGGAGAATGAAATTATCTAAGTTAAAGACTTAGGTTGATTGAATGGATAGTTGGAATTGGAACCTCGAAAGAGTTTTAAGGAAACTCAATAAGGTTATAAGAGGTTCACGGTTGGATCGTTCTTTAGAAGAACGATGTAATGTTAAGTAAGAATTTCCGCTGCGTAATCTTAAGTAAGAAGGATCTAAGACTAGGAGTCAAATAGTAGATCCAATGAATACTTGTTCCTAAGGGAAAAGTTTTAAATAGGACGGGTTTTTGGGAGGTTCGGGCCTGGGTTTGGCCTGACTACTGGAACGCATCGACCGCGGCCTAGAAGGGCCGGGTCGGGGTGTTTCAAGTTGGTATCAGAGCGGAGTTATTTCCTAGGACGATGCTCTCATGATTGGTGACTTGCTAAGGCAAGTGCACCAAGGACGCACTTAGTCTGACCATAATAGTGAATGGACTATAAACGGTTGGCCGGATCAACCACGCTAAGGGGACGATTGCCTGTAGTATGTGGATGATCGGACGGCACGTCTTGGAGACGTTGGCCGGGTCATGGAACCACATACGGCAAGTGCCAGTGAAAGCGGATGGTCGAACGGCGCATCTTGGAGATGTTGGCCGGATCATGAACCGCACACGGAAAGAGCCCAAGCATGGAACGGTTAAATGAAAAACCGAGTTGATCATGACCATACCGTTAGTCAGCACCGTCGGGTCAGGATAATGCGTCGTGGGCCGTTCACCGCAAACGCAGGATGATGGTAGCCATGCGCGGACCATCGTACCTGTTTGCGGGAACAGTCGTGTCCGTTCGCGTAAACCGCACGGATGAATGCGTACGACCGCGGGTCTCGACTGGGTCGCAGACCCAGGAACGGTTGGGACGTTGGATGGCACTTGTCTTGGACCAAGGTCGCAAGACGGTGTCGAGGTGAACCGGGTGGTAGCTAGGTCACAAGTGAGAGTGTCCAGCTGGCCCGGGAGGGACCTGAGGAGGAAATGGGGCCAAAGTGTCGATCACCATTCCTCGGACCGCGCAGAATGCACCTCCTATGGATGGCAACACTCCGTAAGATGTTGGGATAAAGGGAGGGCCTGCGTGAAGGTGGAAGCAAGGACCCGGGGTCGCGAGCTGTCCACAGGCTGGGGTCGAAAAAGGTGATTGTAAAACCAAGATCATGTGTCCGTCGTGGGCAGCTTAGACATTTTGTTTGGGACTGTCGGAATGGCCGGGACGGACGGTCGGGGCTCCGAAAGTGGATTGGGGTCAGGGTGACCGCGCGGCTACGGCCAAGGGTCAACTGGGGAAAAACCTCAAGTCCATGATCTCGTGGAGGATTCAGGCATGGCCGTCTCCTTCGAGGTGATCATTGGTCTGTCACTCGAACCCTGATTTCTCAAATTACTGCATGGCATATTGGGGAATAAAGCGGGGCTTATATGCATTGTGGGAATGTGTAGGGACCGTTGTGGATCGCGGAACTAAGATCAAGTCCTTGGAGGGCGGAGGTCAAGTTTCACGGGGAACTAAGATCAAGTCCTTAGAGGGCGGAGATCAAGTTTCGGGTCAAACCGTAAGGGTTGTGATCGAGATTGACTAAGTCTAAGGCAAGACAAAATCAGGGGAATGATTAAGTCTTGACGGACCGAGGTCCATGGGAATGGAAAGGCATACCAAACCGGGACAGGAAGAGTATACACAAAAGTTAACCACCACCGAATTCGGGGACGAATTCCCAATTTGGTGGGGGAGACTTGTAACATCCCTGCTCCGGTAATGTATGGGTCTCTCGAAGGCTCAGTCCATGAATTGGTTGTTGATCGGCCATGGCCAAGACCGTGAGCCACAAGTCGGGTTAAGTGCGGTATGAACCGTAAGTGGGCAAGAAAAGTTCGGACAGTTAAGCTCGATCGAACGGCAGCCGTTGGGGCGGTTGACCGAAGATCGACAGGCTGGGCACGGATGGTCCATACGCGGGAACGGAATGGGAAGTCCGGTCATACGCGACTTGATCCTAGATGAGTGGCTCCGGCAAGGACAACCATAAAGGGACTTAGACCGAATAGAGAGAACATATAATTGGTATGGCCTCCTAAGTTTCGAGATGTTACTAGCCAAGTGGTTCATAGAGTTGAACGGGCTAAACTCCTTAAGTCGGATTCGGGGACGAATCCCTTTTAAGGGGGGTAGAACTCGTAACATCCCGGAACCGGACACCCCACCCTAGGAGGATTGGGGAAAGGGTACTTGGAACCAAAAGGGTTTACGACTCGTCGTAAATACTAGGAAGAAGTGTTCCAAGGTCTTAAGGAAGCTAAGCTCAGCCGAAAGGCAGCTCAGCTAAGAGGAAATGAGCTGAACAAAGAGTGTTCAGCTGAAATGAGCTGGACAGTCCAGCTGGTCAGCTGGGTCAGCTAGCAACATGCTCAACCCAGCTAGCTTGAGTGTTCAAGTGTTGGGTCAGCTGGTCAGCTAGTGACACTAGCTGACCAAGGGGCACCATGGCGAAAGGGCACCTTGGAAGGTTGCACCCTTTCGGCCAACCAAGGCAACCCTTCGCCTATGGAAGTTATGGGGCGAAATGGAGGCCTATAAATAGACCCAAGTGTAGGAATTGTTTAGTTGATCCTGATTCAATTCACAGATTCACATCAACCTAAACATACAGATCTAGGTTCTCTTGAATAGAAACATTAGATGATCTCACCTTTTACCTGTTTGTTGCAGCGGAAGAAGTAGAACAGGTCAGAGATCAGAGAGATACACCGAGGGATGAATCCTCCAAAGGTTCACACACGCACGCTCGGGAATTGGCTGCTAGACCAGACAGAGAGGAGGCGCAGAGAGAGGGGAAAGGTGGCGCAAAAGCTGAGAAGAATTAGAGAGCTAGGTCTGATTTTATTCATTAAAATCCCTCCTAGTTCTCATGGGCTTTTGGGCCCAATTCTCAGTTCTGATTAAATCCCTTGGATTTAATCAGGCCCTTTAGTCTCTTCAAGTACAGTAAATGCCTAGCACTTTTACCGTACTTCTGCTAAACCGTTCCTTCGTGATTTCCCGTTAGCTTAGGCGTGTGACCCATATGGGATCATATAACAAAGGCAATAAATCCGAGATTTATAGATCATGAGCGGACTCTAGCAAGCCATCATGACCCCCAGCATTATATGACTTATGTCTGATCATTGACATACTCTTACTTTCTAGAGACAGTACCGAGATTACTGGACACAATTCCAACAATCTCCCACTTGTACTGGAATCTCTGTATTCATAATCCTTTTGTCTCAATATCTCGATTAGTCATAAGGCAAGATTGGTGTCATCCTTATAAAGCCTAATCTTGTTCATCGGACTCTGATTTGATACTGACAATCCAAACGACTTGGGAAAGTCCGTTTGAGCATGGCCATGCATTTTCCAGTATTCAAATCTCCGATTGGCCTAGAGATATTCACTCCATATATATTGGAGGGACAAATTCCGTCTTGTTCCATCACTGTAAACTACTCATTTCATAATGTACCCAAACAAGGTCCTTATAACTATCGCAGAACGATAGCGTTAGACAATGATCAAAGTGCATCAGTCCATGTGCAGTCACATGCATGCGAACTCAGGTCTAAGGACTATACTCTATAGTCGTAGTAAGAATCTCTTATGACACATATATAAATATCCTGAAGAGTTCTTATAAGCGGGTCTTGTCCGGTCGTATGTTCCCCAACATACACCTATGTACTGACTTTGATGCCGCGCATCTATGACACACTAAGACTTTGTCATAAGTCACGTACCAATCCAGTCTCACACGGTTGTTGGTGTTCCAATTTCAACAACCTTCGACTAGGGACAGGGTGATATAAACCATCTATCAAATATAGGGTCTTATGACCAAGCTAAATGACTTTGATGACTCAAGATCAAGTCATTTACTTCGATGACCTATAAAATGGTTCATTTCATTTTGGAACGATTATTTCATCACAGTTAAAATAATCTTGAAATAATAATTTCATTAAACATCATTATATGTTTTACAAGAACATATCAATAACTAAATAAAGCCCTTTACTAACTCCCACTGAAATTAAGACTACATCTAAATTTCACTTATCCTACAGCATCAGTCCGCGACTCGTGCTTAGGCTCAAGGAGTGGCTTCGTTAATAGATTAGCAACGTTCTCATTCGTTGAAACTTGCTGATCTACTTAACATCTCTGTCATTTATCTTACGGAATAGGTTATTCCACTAAGTGTTTGGATCTTTGATGTGCAGCTAGTCTCATCTAAGCTGGGAATCACATCAAGTTCAGTGATGAACTATTCTTTCCAAACAACCTCTTTCGCCGCTTCCCAAGCTGCGAAACATTCAGTTTAAGTCATGGAGTCAGCAACGGTGCCGTACACCGCCAGACAAACACAAGACATATCCGGACTGTGACCGGAAATCATCTTTGTCTGTTGGAAACTTGCCTTTCAGACTCTATCGACTTGTAGCACCTCACTTTCTTCTTTACCTAAAGAACTTATCCTTAGTATTCTTCAAATACTTTAGAATATTCTTTACGGCAATCCAGTGATTCTTTGCTGGATTTGACTGGTCTTTACTTGTTTTGCTTAACATTAAAACAATATCAAAACAAGTACGTGTCATGGCATACATGATAGATACAATTGCCGTCGCATATGAATCCTATCCATGCATTTAAGCTCAGCAGTTATCGTAGGACACTGCTTCTTGCTTAACGTATTGCCATGTGACATTGGCTTAAAAACCCTTTTTTGGAGTGCTGAAAACGTGTAGGACTTTGTCAATTTAAGAATCCTGACTTTGTCCTACCAGCTCTTCTGGATCTCTATCTTTAGATCCAGAATCCAAGACTTTCGTGGCTTTACCCATGTCAATCACTAAACCAACTCCCAAGCCAGTCCTTTACCGACTACAGCATTGGGACGTTATTTCCGAGAATCAGTATGTCATCAACATACAATATGAGAAATGCAATATCGCTCTCATTTATCTATTAGTAAACGCATAGTTCCATTTCGTTCCTGTTCAAGTCAAAACCTTGACTACTTCAACAGAACGAAGATTCCTATTCCGATATACTTGCTTCCATCCATGACTGGATCGATGAAGTCAACTTACACAAAATGTAATTTTCGGAGTCCGAGCTCACTTTCACTTCTTTGAACTTCGCAGATTCGTCGCTTTCTATGATCATCAGATCATGCGAACTTTCAATGATCATCAGGTTCAACTAATGACGAGAAATCACTCTCGTATTAGTGACTGATTCTTTCATATCTGCGAACTTCAGGCTCTACAGGTGTAGATTCTACAGAAATCTGTAAATCCATTCGTTGCTCTCCCTTTATAGGTTAAGCAGCCTCCTGTATTTCTCGAATTTCTTCGAGTTGTACTTTTACTCCCACTGTTCTTCTTGGAAAGTTAATTTCCTTCTTAGAAAACAGAATGGTCGTAAAAGTACCGAGCCTTGGTTTCCCTGAGAAAACTTCGAGTTATACTTTTACTCCCACTGTTCTTCTTGGAAAATAACTTCCCTTCTTAGAAAACAGATTGGACGTAAAAGTAACAAGCCTTAGTTTCTCTAGGACAACCAGCGAAGTAGCACAACTACAAATACTCAGTAAAGACAAATTTGGATCGATTCCAATCCACATTAACGTGGTGTCTTTCAACTGATATTTGTGGAACTATTTCAGCGTAAACTTAGATATTTTAGAGCGTTATTCTTAAATAATATCATGGAAGATTCGTGTGACTCATCTTTAATCATTTCTAATAAGATCTGATTCTTTCTCACAGAAACACCTTCAGGTTTTCAGGAGAAATGAGCTGTGAAACGATTTCACACTCATTAAGATGATCACACAATCAATGACTTAAGTATTCTTACTCGTGATCTAATCCAGAGTCTTAATACTTCTGTCATTCAGATTCTATACTTCATTCTGGAACTCTTTCGACCTTGTCAAAGAATTCCGACTTGTGTCTCATCAAATGAACACAGTTATACTCACTGAAGTAATCAGTAGAGACAATGAAGTACAGGAAATTTTCTCTGGCATTACTGCTCATTGGACCACATACATGAGTATGTTCAATGTCCAATAAGCCTTTGGGCCTTTCTCTAGCTCGGCTAAGATGGGCCCTTTACTTTTGGTCCAGTAAGCAGAATTCAAGTCTCATAAGATATCCATTCAAATGAGCCCAAAAGTCCATAACTCTGGGGTTTCTGAATCCGACTTACTCTATTTGACCAAAACATTTATGCCAAGAAAAATCAGGTTTAATTCATCAGATTTAAACCAATTCGGTATTTATGTTACATTTAGGCACTCTTTGGTTTAAGATATAAAACCCATTCCTTGAATAGGGTGCTACAATTAACATTTCATTAAGATCAAAAGAACAAAACTTGTCTTTATCAAAATGAAAACATTC
Organism: Orychophragmus violaceus; assembly: GCA_030180135.1. NCBI lineage: Eukaryota > Viridiplantae > Streptophyta > Magnoliopsida > Brassicales > Brassicaceae > Orychophragmus > Orychophragmus violaceus. The sequence continues at coordinate 38,415,264 of CM058231.1, read as the reverse complement.
AAATTCTTTACAAGAAAATGAAAAACAACTCTGCTGAAAGCAGGTACATTGTAGCAATTACTTAATACAAAACCAAGCCTCAAAGGGATCTATAAGTGAAAACCCTACGACTGAGGCAGCATCCCAAGCTCCTTCCAGACATGTAGTTTCACTTGCCCTTCCTTCAAAGTTCTACTGTTGCCCAGGCTCTGCATATTCTAACAAATATCAGTGCCACAACTAGTATCCAATACCTATAGGGTAGAACTTTGAAGTAATAACATGAATACCTGAGGAAGTAGTCTCATACATCAACTTCAACTCCTCATCATCTTCCATGAATTTCATGCAATTTCTCTTCCAATGCCCTGTCTCGTTACAGTAGCAGCACTTACCAACGTAAGAGGTATCTGACTTGGGCTCAGAAGACATACGCTTGTCATGATTCAAAATCTGGACAACTTTGTCTTCACCCTTGTCAGCATTAGGTTTAGCAAACCTACCCTTCTCTCTCATGAGATTATTCAGGGCACTCTTCACGTTTGGCTCAACTGTCTTGAGCATATCATGCAGTTCAGTCAGCGTCTTCGTTAAGCCTTTCTTGATATAGTTTCTTCTGAACTTATCATAGCTTGACGGCAGTGACTGCAGAATGATCTCAGTTGCCAACTCTTGGCTAACTGGATAATCCAGTTTCCTCAGGTTATCAATGTAACCCATCATTTTACTGACATGAGGACTCACTGGATTATCATTTGGTAGCTTGCAGCTAGTGAGAGACTTAACCAACCGGTATCTCTCCACTCTTATCTGCTCCTGAAATTTCAATTTCAGGCTGCTGATCATCTCTATTGGCGACTCTATGTTCTCATATTGCTCCCGCAAGTCTGAGTCCATGGTAGCCAATATCAGATCACGCACATCTACCGCATCATTATAATGCTTATTCCAAGCATTATATACTGCATGGGAGGCATTGGACCCGATCCTCACGGGGAGAGCTCTCTCAAGAACATAGTTCTTTCTCTCCTGCCTGAGGACTAGCCTCAGGTTCCGCGACCAAGTCAAGAAATTTGATCCGTTCAGTTTGTCCTTCTCAAGAACAGACCGGATCGAGAAAGTGTTTTGATTGTTTGTGCTAGTCATAACTGAAATATAAGATAAAAGGATTTTAGTTATTATGTTCAAAATGACTAATCTCGTATTAAAAATTTAATATGATTAATCACGCATTATATTCAATAACATCAGTTACCCTCAATAGAATATAATGATTCCAAGATCCACATATAACTAAGGTTAAAGTGGGCCACTGGCCGTCACCCAACCTTAGCTTATATCGGTAAGCCCTATATCGGCTAATTATATCCGTGATATAACTCTTGGTTGTGAATCTGGGCCCGAGGCCCAATCCACTCTGATGTCTCAAGGCCCGGGACTCCCGATGGCCTAGTCAAGAAAACCAGACTATACAGTCATGTAATCATTAATGTCTGGGACTCCCAATGACATTTATGAATCACAAACCGTCTTACCCACGCAAAAGCAGACACCCTCACACTGTAAGGCCATGAATACAATTGAATGGGCTTCGACAGCTGACATAGCCTGGACAAGACATCCAATGCTTGATATTATTTGAGGTTCGTAGGTTTATTAAAATTTCATTCCCAAAATAGAAGATTACTATTTCGGGAAACTTTCTATTTTTGGAAACCTACTATTTTTGGAAACTTTCTAAAATTGGAAACTTTCTAAAAAAAACGGAAACTTTCTAACTTTAGAAATTTCTTTAAAATCCAAAACCCGCAAATCCAGAAACTTCTATTTTAAGAAACTTTCTAATTTCAAAATTTCGGAAACTTTAATTTAAAAATCGACTTTATAATTTTATAAAATAGATTTTAAATTAATCTGAAGAAAGACTCAAATAACTGGCCCAATTGTTTTAACTTCTTGGCCCGAGGCCCAAGAATTGGCCCATGTCCAAGACATGACCCAATTGTCCAATTAAATGACATAACCGGTCTGGTTCATTAAAACTGGTCTAACCAAGTTTTAATTACTACGATGACCACAATTGTCAACCGGTTATTTACTAAACCGGATTTTCTCAATTTATTTGGTCCAACCAAATCAAATTAGAAAATCCTGGTTTAGGCACTAAATCCAATAATTCTTGCGACATTGGATTTCTTATCCCGGTTTAACCAGACTTAATAAAATTATTAAAATCTGTTTATTAAACCAGAACGAATCAATTTTAATTAAAATTTTAAACCGAACCGAAGACACAATCCTTAAACGAGCCAATTAGGTCACGGCCGCAAACCTTGATCGTTCATGATCGTGGCAGCCGCAAACCTCACGGTCGGGATGAGCTTGGCTCATGGTCGGGACGGGAATGACCGAGAGTTGCCGAGACTTGGCGTGATCACATCAGCCGATCGGTCCAACTCTCTCGATCGGGTCGACGAGGCAACCGGACGCGGCGTGATCCATGCTGACGATCACGATGATCGATCCATGCGATCAACTCGCCCGATCCCACGCCTCACGATCGTTCCTCATGATCGCTTGCTTATCCTCTCAATGCAAGCGATCGGCCATTCCACGCACACGGTCGATCGGCTGATCATGCGATCGATCCAAGATCGATCCATGCATTCAAGCCATCGGCCGATCACAAAAACATGTCATATAGCATGTTTTGCGATCTGATTAATGTGTTTAGGTTTCAAATTAAGTTTCTTAAGTGTTTTATCTTATCATTAATTGATTCAAAACACTTCTAAACAAAATTAAACAACCTAAACATGAATCTAAAACAAGAAATCCTAAGAACCAATGGCTCTGATACCACTGTAGGAATTGTTTAGTTGATCCTGATTCAATTCACAGATTCACATCAACCTAAACATACAGATCTAGGTTCTCTTGAATAGAAACATTAGATGATCTCACCTTTTACCTGTTTGTTGCAGCGGAAGAAGTAGAACAGGTCAGAGATCAGAGAGATACACCGAGGGATGAATCCTCCAAAGGTTCACACACGCACGCTCGGGAATTGGCTGCTAGACCAGACAGAGAGGAGGCGCAGAGAGAGGGGAAAGGTGGCGCAAAAGCTGAGAAGAATTAGAGAGCTAGGTCTGATTTTATTCATTAAAATCCCTCCTAGTTCTCATGGGCTTTTGGGCCCAATTCTCAGTTCTGATTAAATCCCTTGGATTTAATCAGGCCCTTTAGTCTCTTCAAGTACAGTAAATGCCTAGCACTTTTACCGTACTTCTGCTAAACCGTTCCTTCGTGATTTCCCGTTAGCTTAGGCGTGTGACCCATATGGGATCATATAACAAAGGCAATAAATCCGAGATTTATAGATCATGAGCGGACTCTAGCAAGCCATCATGACCCCCAGCATTATATGACTTATGTCTGATCATTGACATACTCTTACTTTCTAGAGACAGTACCGAGATTACTGGACACAATTCCAACACCAAGGAGGCCATTTTCGTGCACATTCTGTCCAGGGACAATCCCCTGATTTTCCTAAGGCAAAGGCCACCCAAATCATGAGAAAAAGAGTGGATTTTGGCCCCAATACTCATGGGTATTGGCCGGCTGTTTGATGGTGATTTTGGGGATGATTAACAAGGGAATCAAGGCTGGAAATCAGGAGGAGAAGCCCAGAAAAAGGATGAAGATCGGTTGAAGAATTGAAGAAAAATCCGAGCAACCGTCTGTGGGTCGCTCACGGACGACAGCGGGTCGCGCACGGTCGACCGCGGGTCGTACACGGTCGACCGCGGGTCGTCAGGAATGACCGTAACCGTCACGGACGAACACGGACGTGCACGGACGAACGCGGATGGTGCTCGGGCGAACGCGGGTCGCGTACGGACGACCGCGGGTTGATCGCAGACGACCGCGGGTCACATACGGACGACCGTGACCGTTCACGTACGGTCGTGTCCGTTCACGGACAGTCGTGTCCGTTCACGGACGACCGTGGGACGATCACGGACGACCACGGTTCATTTCCAGACGACCGTGGGTCACGTACGGACGACCGCGGGTCATCACGGACGACCGCGGGTCATCACGGACGACCACAGGTCATCACGGACGACCGCGGGTCATCACGGACGACCGCGAGTCATCACGGACGACCGCGGGTCATCACGGACGACCACGGGTCATCACGGACGACCGCGGGTCATCACGGACGACCGCGGGTCGTGTACGTACGTCCGCGGGACGTGAACGGATGACCGCGGGCTATTCACGGACGAACGGGAGCGTGAACGGACGAACGCAGGGCGTGAACGGACGAACGCAGAAAGCGTGAACGGACGAACGCAAAGCGTGAACGGACGCGTCTCTTCGTGAACGTGGATGAGTAGTCGATACTCATGCCTTGCGGTTAAGGGACAAGGAGCGATCGGTGGTGGAACGGTTGCATGGTCGGGTCGCGGTCTAAGGCAGGACAGTCGAGAGAGTCAGGTCGCGATTGGAATTGACCGAAGGCCGGGAAGGCTGAGGAGGTGATTCAACGGACACCGGAAAAAGGGACTGATCCGGCCACGGGTTGGACCCGCGCGATGGGTAAACCGATTATGGAACATACCTCACCTAAGATTGGTTCCGTCTTCCAACCGACAGGATGGTGTATTGATGAGTGGACTGATCGGGCAAGGAAACGAGGGAGCTAATCGGACCAAACAATTCCATAAGGAATCACTACAAAGGTTAAGGTAACATTAAATAAGCCTTTACATAATCTAAGTGTTTGGATGTAACAGGAAAGGAATGGTGGCCAAAGGAAGAACATGAAGACCTCTTTTGTACTCGGTCATGTGGGGATGGTTGGTTGAATGACTAAGTACAAAGGGGGTGTGTTCTAAAGGGTGTAGAACGGATGAGCTAAGCTGAGCGCAGAGCTAGCTTCACACCGGCTTCACCAAAGGCTAAGGTACACGTTTCGATTACTCTTCTATTGTTCTAAAGAATGGTTAGAGCTGAATAGGAGAATGAAATTATCTAAGTTAAAGACTTAGGTTGATTGAATGGATAGTTGGAATTGGAACCTCGAAAGAGTTTTAAGGAAACTCAATAAGGTTATAAGAGGTTCACGGTTGGATCGTTCTTTAGAAAGAACGATGTAATGGTTAAGTAAGAATTTCCGCTGCGTAATCTTAAGTAAGAAGGATCTAAGACTAGGAGTCAAATAGTAGATCCAATGAATACTTGTTCCTAAGGGAAAAGTTTTAAATAGGACGGGTTTTTGGGAGGTTCAGGCCTGGGTTTGGCCTGACTACTGGAACGCATCGACCGCGGCCTAGAAGGGCCGGGTCGGGGTGTTTCAGTTCTCTGCATCTCTCAGAACACCTTGTTCATCCCGAATTAGAATCACAACATTCATGTTTGCCATCTTAACCGGTTTCTGAGCTTTCATGTTTGTCCTTTCTAACCTTGAAAGTTACTCAAGTTCTAGATTCACAAGTTCCTTGTCCGGATTACTTCTAATTGCACGATTAGGCATGCACTAACTGTTCACGGCTCAAGCGTCGATCGATGCACAGGTCCGCAACGGTCGATTCAGTTCGTGGGTGCGTCGATCGATTTAGTAGAATGTCGGTCGATGCACGTCGTCTTCTCGCAAACCTGAAACGAGCAAAGACAAAAAAAAAAAAAAAAAGTTAGTAACCAAAACAAAAACGAAAAGCCTAGTCTAAACTCAAAACTCAAATCTATCGAAGACTCAAAAGAGTCCCCAGCAACGGCGCCAAAAACTCGATATGCTCAAAGTTTAATTCCCAAAGTTACACTGCAAGTGCACAGGAAAATGTAGTATATAGGGGTCGAACCACAGAGACTCAAGAATCTTACGATAGACTATATAATGTCGAGTAGACCTAAGCGATATAAATCAAGAATAGTAAACTAAAAGCAGTAAATAAATCAGTAGGCAAGCGAGTTTGTTTTCAAGAACTAAAAGAGCTAGGTCAAAGGCGTTCTCAGGAAATCATGCCATGCAGATCAACTATCATTCATGATCGAATTAAGAACTGTTCTAGAACCCCAAACACATATGTAAGACTAATCAACTTTCATTGCGAGAATTTACTAAGTCTAAACCCTAGAAATCCAAATTTCTTTGCAATTCCTAACAGATTAAACTAGCATTAAGTGTAGGTTCGATTAGTTCACAATTCAGTTAAAGCAAATTTCTTTGCAGTTACACTTTCGTGTTAATTTATAAACCGTAGATCTAGATTCCAATTGATCAGGTTAGAAACTAGCTTTAAATGCAATTCAGTTTGAAGAACTAACAAGTTATGAATCCTTAACTGATTAATTTCAATCTAACAAGTCAAGAAAACCCTATGAGAATCTCTAAACCTAACAATGAATCTACTCAGACATATTGAATGAAGCAAACAACATAATATGAATAGATTGCATTAAAGAAAGAGTAGAGAATGAAAAGGGGTTCGAAATCTTCTCCAAAAAGCAGTACAAGGAACGGATCAGCCCCAAAGCTCTAAAACTCTTCCTAGCTAAAAGTATGAAAAGTATGTCTAAAACAAAACACCAAAACCCTAATATAAAGTGTATAACACATCTTGGGTCTCTTTTGTAAATACTGGAACTTTTGGACCAATTTTGAAATTCTTTAAAATCTTCATTAAACGCTGCGATTGTGGATATGGGAGTTGTGTTGATCGATGCAAGGGTGCATCGGTCGACGCTCAGGTCGTCTCCAACTAGTGAATTCTTCTCATCACGGCTTTAGCTCCAATCCTTGCCCAAAAAACTCCAAAATATTCCAAAATCCTCCAAACGGGTGTAAACCTAATAAACACCTGAAAAGACTCGAAAGACACTACAAAAGACTCTAATATATGCTCATATCATGGCTTAAAACAGGTAAAAACCATGATATATCAGCGAACATGCGTCGTGACATCTCGGCGACACTCAGCTGCGTCCCGGCGACGACACCTTGGGGTCTCCATGCATTGTGACACCTCAGGGACCATAGTGGTGCCACCCATTCAGCCTCCGTGCATGGAGACAAGTGGTGACCTCTTGCGATGATATTCCGGCTCTTGCATGCGTGACAACCCATGGAGACGTCCGGACCCATCGCCATGCGCTACAACACCTCCTACATTTTTGCTTACTTATTTCACCTGACTGCTAGCTTACTTACTGATACCTCGTGCTTGGTGGCCTGGGCCTTTTTGGCCTAGAATTTCTGATCGTCCCTTCGTCGTCTAAACAGCTCGTTTTCTTCCGATGCTCGTAAAACTTGGGCCAACAACTGCTCTTACTCTGGCCGCTAACTTATCTTGACGGTACTAAGTTCCGTAAATAAATCTCCGCATGGTTCTGGATGGTTTTAGGTTTAGTGATCCGGTCGTCCTTCTTAGTTTACCGTTACGTTTTTACCGACATTCGTCACCATTGACGAATATTGCTTCCTTTCTGATCCATATTGTGTCTCGGATAAATCCCCGTCACTTAGTCGTTCCTCGTCCATATTTTACTTCTTTAGAAGGGCATTACATTCTCCCCCTCTTATTAGAATTTGTCCTCGAATTCCAATATTGTTGAATCGTCCTAGGCTTCTTGCGTCTAGTACATCTTTTTGTTATTCGGCGACATGCGGTTTCTATTGCATCTCCTTCCTGAGTTAAGCTTCTTCATGAGTCTTGCGGTGGCACTCAAGGTTCTTGTTCTTCCTCGGTATTATTTAGTATTTCGCCTCCTTCTTGGTACTTCCTCTGAGGTACTTTGGGTACTTAATCGATCTCTACTCATCCTTGGGCTCTGGCTATTCATTCTCGGTTTCCGTTGAAATAGGGCATCTGTAACCACTTCGGTCTTGCCCGAGTCTTGATGTTATAATATGTGATAAACTCCATCCTGTAACTTTCCTTTCCTTAAGTCTGATAAGGTTTGGCCATTTTTTAGCATCTTTTGACCAACTCTGGTAGTAGCCGGTTTATTTCAACTCTCTGCAACTAGCGAAGTCATCTTCCAACTCCTCATTCTCAACAATTTCTTCCAAACTTAGACCCTTTTTCTAAGCAGGAACGACCTCTTTACCACTTCTCAATGTAATTGCACTAAACTGGTACTTCAGTTTAGCATCATTTCGTCCAGGGAGAGATCCATCTTGCCCCTTTACAGACCCAGCAGCCTGTGCAACTTGAACATCCAATTTCTTCACATGAGTGCTTAAGGCATCAATCTTCCCATTCAGATCCAAATACAGAGCATCCATCTTTCCATTGAATTCACTGTACTCTTCTGATGTCCTTCCAGAAGCTGCTCCAGCAATCCCATCATCTTATCAGACTGCTCATTTTGAGGAGGAGCAGGTTGATATGATGAAGATCCATAGTTCCTGGTGAAGCTATTAGTGTTGTTTCAAGGGCTGTTGTTACTCTGATAAGGCTTTTGGTACTGAGGATTAGGAGTGAAACCATAGAAGTTTTGATTACCTGTGAAGGTACTTCTCTGACCCATTCCATTGTAGCCACCTCTGCCTTGCTGATTCCCAAATATGTTCCCCTGAAAACCAGTTCCACCAACATAATTCACATCCTCTTCCTCGCAGCTTTCATCAGCATCAAATACCTCAACTTCCTAAGAAAAATGGACTTTCTTCTTCCCAAGCAGAAGACTATCAACAGAATCAATCTTGTTCTTCGTCTCTGCCATCTGTGAGCTATCAACCTTTCCACCAGATTTCTTCCTCTCCATATCAGCATTCTTAGTGCTATTACTATACACCAAGTTCTCAATCAGCTCCTTAGCTTGCTCTAGAGATTTAGTGTTGAAGTTCTCATTTCTAGCAGCATCCAAACCATCTAGTACCACAAATCAACACCTCTGAAGAAAATGCCCAGCAGCTGAACTTCAGAGAAACCGTGGTGGGGGCAATCTCTCTGGTACATCTTAAACCTCACCCATGCAGCCTTAAGAGGCTCTGTAGGTCCCTGTTTGAACTGTAGTAGCGCTTCTCTCAGCTGATCAGATCGATCATCATCATAAAAGTGTCTCAGGAACTTCCTTTTAACTGCATCCCAAGTAGTCAGAGTCCCATGTGGAATCTACTTCAGCCAGTTTTCAGCTTCTCCTCCAAGAGAGTGCGGGAAAAGCTTAAAATGAAGGAAGTCATAGCTCACTCCATTAAGCTTGATTCCAGTAACCAAAGACTCAAATTTCTCTATATGATCCATAGGGTGCTCATTGGGATCTCCATGAAAGAGATGTTGTCCCACGAGAGTGTAGTAAGAAGTCTTCAGATCAAAGTCATTCCTCCTAATGGGAGAGGATACAATCGCAGACCTGTTAGCATAGAACTCATCAGGCCTGTTGTAATCAGCTAGGGTCCTCCCATTAGGCGGATTAGGTGTATTAGGTGGTATTTCAACCCGTGGATTTCCTTGTCCATCTACGCCTCCATCAGCTTCATCATCCCGAGGTTGCTGAATAATCTCCTGAACAATCACGTTCCCATCAGCATCAAGTCTCTGACCACGCTCATTGCATACATGGTTCTCTGCATCTCTCAGAACACCTTGTTCATCCCGAATTAGAATCACAACATTCATGTTTGCCATCTTAACCGGTTTCTGAGCTTTCATGTTTGTCCTTTCTAACCTTGAAAGTTACTCAAGTTCTAGATTCACGAGTTCCTTGTCCGGATTACTTCTAATTGCACGATTAGGCATGCACTAACTGTTCACGGCTCAAGCGTCGATCGATGCACAGGTCCGCAACGGTCGATTCAGTTCGTGGGTGCGTCGATCGATTTAGTAGAATGTCGGTCGATGCACGTTGTCTTCTCGCAAACCTGAAACGAGCAAAGACAAAACAAAAAAAAAAAAAGTTAGTAACCAAAACAAAAACGAAAAGCCTAGTCTAAACTCAAAACTCAAATCTATCGAAGACTCAAAAGAGTCCCCAGCAACGGCGCCAAAAACTCGATATGCTCAAAGTTTAATTCCCAAAGTTACACTGCAAGTGCACAGGAAAATGTAGTATATAGGGGTCGAACCACAGAGACTCAAGAATCTTACGATAGACTATATAATGTCGAGTAGACCTAAGCGATATAAATCAAGAATAGTAAACTAAAAGCAGTAAATAAATCAGTAGGCAAGCGAGTTTGTTTTCAAGAACTAAAAGAGCTAGGTCAAAGGCGTTCTCAGGAAATCATGCCATGCAGATCAACTATCATTCATGATCGAATTAAGAACTGTTCTAGAACCCAAACACATATGTAAGACTAATCAACTTTCATTGCGAGAATTTACTAAGTCTAAACCCTAGAAATCCAAATTTCTTTGCAATTCCTAACAGATTAAACTAGCATTAAGTGTAGGTTCGATTAGTTCACAATTCAGTTAAAGCAAATTTCTTTGCAGTTACACTTTCGTGTTAATTTATAAACCGTAGATCTAGATTCCAATTGATCAGGTTAGAAACTAGCTTTAAATGCAATTCAGTTTGAAGAACTAACAAGTTATGAATCCTTAACTGATTAATTTCAATCTAACAAGTCAAGAAAACCCTATGAGAATCTCTAAACCTAACAATGAATCTACTCAGACATATTGAATGAAGCAAACAACATAATATGAATAGATTGCATTAAAGAAAGAGTAGAGAATGAAAAGGGGTTCGAAATCTTCTCCAAAAAGCAGTACAAGGAACGGATCAGCCCCAAAGCTCTAAAACTCTTCCTAGCTAAAAGTATGAAAAGTATGTCTAAAACAAAACACCAAAACCCTAATATAAAGTGTATAACACATCTTGGGTCTCTTTTGTAAATACTGGAACTTTTGGACCAATTTTGAAATTCTTTAAAATCTTCATTAAACGCTGCGATTGTGGATATGGGAGTTGTGTCGATCGATGCAAGGGTGCATCGGTCGACGCTCAGGTCGTCTCCAACTAGTGAATTCTTCTCATCACGGCTTTAGCTCCAATCCTTGCCCAAAAAACTCCAAAATATTCCAAAATCCTCCAAACGGGTGTAAACCTAATAAACACCTGAAAAGACTCGAAAGACACTACAAAATACTCTAATATATGCTCATATCATGGCTTAAAACAGGTAAAAACCATGATATATCAGCGAACATGCGTCGTGACATCTCGGCGACACTCAGCTGCGTCCCGGCGACGACACCTTGGGGTCTCCATGCATTGTGACACCTCAGGGACCATAGTGGTGCCACCCATTCAGCCTCCGTGCATGGAGACAAGTGGTGACCTCTTGCGATGATATTCCGGCTCTTGCATGCGTGACAACCCATGGAGACGTCCGGACCCATCGCCATGCGCTACAACACCTCCTACATTTTTGCTTACTTATTTCACCTGACTGCTAGCTTACTTACTGATACCTCGTGCTTGGTGGCCTGGGCCTTTTTGGCCTAGAATTTCTGATCGTCCCTTCGTCGTCTAAACAGCTCGTTTTCTTCCGATGCTCGTAAAACTTGGGCCAACAACTGCTCTTACTCTGGCCGCTAACTTATCTTGACGGTACTAAGTTCCGTAAATAAATCTCCGCATGGTTCTGGATGGTTTTAGGTTTAGTGATCCGGTCGTCCTTCTTAGTTTACCGTTACGTTTTTACCGACATTCGTCACCATTGACGAATATTGCTTCCTTTCTGATCCATATTGTGTCTCGGATAAATCCCCGTCACTTAGTCGTTCCTCGTCCATATTTTACTTCTTTAGAAGGGCATTACATTCTCCCCCTCTTATTAGAATTTGTCCTCGAATTCCAATATTGTTGAATCGTCCTAGGCTTCTTGCGTCTAGTACATCTTTTTGTTATTCGGCGACATGCGGTTTCTATTGCATCTCCTTCCTGAGTTAAGCTTCTTCATGAGTATTGCGGTGGCACTCGAGGTTCTTGTTCTTCCTCGGTATTATTTAGTCTTTCGCCTCCTTCTTGGTACTTCCTCTGAGGTACTTTGGGTACTTAATCGATCTCTACTCATCCTTGGGCTCTGGCTATTCATTCTCGGTTTCCGTTGAAATAGGGCATCTGTAACCACTTCGGTCTTGCCCGAGTCTTGATGTTATAATATGTGATAAACTCCATCCTGTAACTTTCCTTTCCTTAAGTCTGATAAGGTTTGGCCATTTTGTAGCATCTTTTGACCAACTCTGGTAGTAGCCGGTTTATTTCACGTAACTTCTCTACTTATGTCGCTTTGGTAGGTATTGGCTTATTCTTGTATGAACGCATTCCTCTCCCAATTTCATTATCATTCTTTGTCCCGGAACTTGATGTCTAGCTGCCAAGTTTATCCAACTTCCTGTAGATGATCAAACACTCACCGATCTTAGGAAGAGATCGTGACGTTGATGATCCCACAATAGCCTGACGTTAAACTCTCGTGAAGAATCAACTACCTCCCCATAGTTGATCTACCAACTCGTCACCGTTGATCCCGCAGTGATCAACACATGGCCTCAACTGTTGTCCTTGTTCACCCACCAAGGTTTTATTTATAAATGGCCTGCTCGGATAATGGTTTTGGTGCTGGGCTTTTAGGATAGGCGTCCTAAAAGTCTCATAACTTTTCTATCCTAAGGTTCTGGGGAAAACACCTCTTCCTGGTAACCTAAGGATCTCTCACTAACACCAACCATGTTAGGAAATACTACCCTTAACATATTTAAGCAATTAAACCATTCATGCTTAATTTAAACATCTCAATTCAAAAACGATTTTTATTTAACATAAACCGTTAATTCACACATATCCACACGGGTCTTACTATCGCTAAACATACACACAAGCGTTAGCCCGTCTATACACATTACTAGTGTATATCATAACACACACATAACAAGCATATATCACACATATGCATCAAACATTATGAGTTTAGTTAGAACCCACACATACCTCGCTTCCCAAATATGATGTGGTCCCTACAACTAAATCGTTACTTACTATAATATCTTCCTAACCTTACTCTTCGTTAGGTCTTCACATTGGATTGTCACTCGATCCCATGGCCGATGTTGGGTGATCTACTGGAGCTACCAAAGATTGGGGCACAGACGGTCTTCTAAAGGGGCCATCGGTATCCTCTTGGCCTCTTACTCTCTAACCAAAACATACTCTAATCTCGGGTAACATAGCTAACCCAAATCCCATATTGGAAAACCGCGGTTTTAGTGTCCTCTGCCTCCACAAAATCCACACGGTGGAGTGACCTCCTCCGGTCGTCGGACTCTTCTCCGGGGCTTACTTTGTCGACTCCCTTCACCCACTTCCAATCTAAACTGACTTACGGTCGGGTTCACAGGTTGAACCGTCCTTCGTACCAGGCTTCCTTCCTATGTATGTCGGATTCTTGATCCGATGTCTCCCTTGTTTTCTCCATGTTCTCTTCCTTAAGGTGGTTTGTATCAACTACATCTTCCGTCTCATTTGTCATGGGTATATCAAGGTTATCCCATTCCGATGGTACTTCGTGTTGTAGAGTCCGGAAAATGTAAAGGAGTGTGGCGGGTTTCTCTAATCCCACCGTAAGTCTTCTTCCTCCTTCTGGTTCTCTGACTCTCTCGGGTTCGTCACTGGTTTTGAAACAATCTGATCTTGTTCCAACCGGTATCGCCTCTCCTCCTAAAGTGCATAATAGGCTCTTACTGCATTCACATCCCATTCATGCTCGGACTCTGTCGGACTGCCTGGATATGCCGTGGTATTTCGTGGCTCACCATATTATGCTTCTGCTGATCTCGGATCTTGGTGGGAATGGTAAGTACCTCAATAAGAAAGGATTAGGGGACCGTACGTACCCCTGAGTCAGAAGATCTGGTCGATGAACTTCCTGAAGATAGATCCATCACTGCCGGTGAGGGTGGTTCGAGAACTTCCACATCCGAGTACTCCGTGGAAACTAACTCGAAGTTATCATAGGACCCCATCACTCCGGAAACGGCTGATGAGTCGGATTCCATTTTGAGATCCTGCATAAACTCTATATCATCTTCAGCAACGGCCGAGTCTGAACTTGGCTCATTCGGTTCCCTCTCCACTGACGCGTCTGAATTGATCACATATACCTCATACACTGATCCCGAGCTGCTTCTTGATCCGCTAGATCAATCCCATGAGTTTAATCTACTAGATCCATAATACTAAGAGTAATTGTCCGTACTGCCCCCTAGTAACCACTCCGGGTCACACTCATATCGCCCTATTCTTCTCGGCATCCTACAAAGCTCGATAATAAGGTAATTCTAAATTCCTCATCCTATCATTCTATCGGCATTCGGACATCCGGATTCCTAAAAAAATTTGATTGTGACTAATTTGACTAGATAAAACAATTTTGAAAACTCTATCCCTTGAGGATGATCAGGAACGATGCTCTGATACCACTATTTGTAACACCCCCGACGCGAACTACGGACAATAGTCGAACCGGATATGTCACAAGTTTTCAAATACCGCCAATGGTCCAGCCATGCCCATAGTCTGGACGATCCATTATCGACAACCGACCCTCTCGACCAAGGCCTAAGGCTTGCCAACCCGTATCCGAGCCGAGAGTTGTGTTGACTCGGAAAAAGTTAAGTATCATTAGTCAACAGAGGTTTTTCATTTCACAATATATGTGTACCTTGCAAGTAAATAAGTATGAATATCATTAGCTAGTCCGGACAACCTTATCGAAAAACATAATAATATGAAATACGTACTTAGATTTGTAGGTCAACCTACTTCACAAATCTACTCCGGTCACAACCTATGTCCAAATCCGCCCACTATCCAACTTAGGTTACCTGCGAGACAAAAGTTGTTTAATAATCAACCATATGGGTTACCCTGTGAGTCCAGAGCCACTACAAACGTTAGTGCCCGACCCATCCCCATAGTCGAATCATAATGAACAACTAGCAGAAACATCAATATGCAATATCATCAAATATAAACGCATGCAAAAGCGATTAAACCACAATGCATATCATGAATGCATACCCCGTCTAGACGTACTAGACTCATCACATGGAGAGCCTTCCCCCTCGTACTTAACACATACCATTTCTGGGGCGGTTCCCTAACCGTTCCCATACTTATCACATCATGCCCATAAACAATATGGACACAATCATCGTAAACCTTGGTCCATGCATCATTATTATATCGGAATAGGATTGCACCGACGTGCTTATCCTAATTGATCCTGCATCACAAACGTTAGCATAGCATGTGACCAGGTTCCTGATCAACTGGTCTTCAGGCAACACTCAATCATGAAAACACATCAAGCATGTCACAATAAATCAATAGTTCTATGCGGTGAACCTTCATGTTTACAAGCGGTTACCCATCATGCTTCCAATTGGTTCCCATCCTGTTTACAGAACGGTTACCCGTCCTTCTTGCGAACGGTTCCCGTCTTGCTTCCGAACGGTTTATGTCCTGCTTAAAAGGGGTTCCCATCTTGCTTACGAACAGTTATCTTCCTTCTTACAAATGGTTCCCATCCTTCTTACAAATGGTTCCGTCCTGCTTACAAATGGTTCTCGTCATGCTTTCGAAAGGTTCCCGACATGCTTGTAAAACCGTTCCCGAAATGATTATAAACAAATCCCTTCATGCTTACAAATAAACTTCATGCTTGAACTACCATTATATGCATAATATAAATAATTCATAGTGTTAAATCATTCCCCAGACTTAACCCCTAACCGATCCATGCGATATAAAATCGTTAGTCCTAGCTATCGGGACTCAAAAGGTTTTTCGGCGCGGTCGGGGTTCAGTTCACAAAGCACCATGGTTCTAAAGAACCTGTTACGCCTTTCCTATGATTAGGGTACTCCTACTCCACTTCCCGCATGTTCGAAATGCTCGGCCTTCGGTTCACCATCGATCGGGACTCGGTTTTTCCTTACCGGTAACTTTATATCTCTAACCCGTTTTCTCTCCTTTCTCTCTCTAAGTTTCGGTCTGAGAGTGATTTGGTGTGAGTTTCTACTGAAAAAATGGGGTCCTGTTTATAGCAAAACTGTAGCTGGTGGTGGCAGCCAAGATCCGGCGTCCGATTGGCCAGTTCCGGTGGCGAACATGAGTCGCAACATCTCGGCGACACTCAGCTGCGTCCCGGCGATGACACCTCGGGGCTTCCATGGATTCTGACACCTTACGGATCATTGTGGCGCCACCCAGTCAGCCTCCATGGATGGCGACAAGTGGTGGCCTCCGGCGATGACATTCTGCCGCTTGCATGCGCGGGACCCATGGCGACGTCCGGTCGCGACATGCAGTTGTCGCCATGCTCTGCAACACCTCCTACCTGACTGCTTACTTACTCCACCTGAATGCTAGCTTACTTACTGATACCTCGTGCTTGGTGGCCTGGGCGTTTTTGGGCCAGAATTTCTGATCGGTCGTTCGTCGCACAAAGAGCTCGTTTGCCTCCGATGCTCGTAAAACTTTGGGCCAACAATTGATCTTACTCCGACCACTAAATTAGCTTTACAGTACTAAGTTCAATAAATAATTCTCCGCACGGTTTTGGACGGTTTTAGGTTTAGTGCTCCGGTCGTCCTTCTTAGTTTACCATTTTGGTCTTACTGGCATTCTTTGGCATTGTCAGATATTGCTTCCATTATGATCCATATTGTTTCTCGGATAAATCCCCATTACTTAGTCGTTCCTCGTCCATATTTTACTTCTTTAGACGGGGAATTACAACGAGAGTCGACGTCGGTAACGATGTAGTAGAGATAGAGAAGTGGATAGAAACTAATTAGGGTGAAGAGTAGAGGGTAAAAACAATAAATATTTTTTAAAAATTGGTTAAGTGACGGTTATCATCGGTTCAGAGTAGGTTAACATCTGTTCATATTACTATTTACCGGTTGTTTTACTTATATTTTAAAATTTTAATGATTTTACAATTATGTAGATATCATTAGGAACTCTACTATTAGTGTCTCCAATAAGTCTACCAAATAATTTCCACACTTTTCGGTACATTAAAAAATGTAAATAAAATTGCAAATCCCGCCCAAATCTGTCCTGTCAAAATACCAGTTCATGCCCATTTTCTAAGGCTCTCCGCTCGTAGGTTTAGGTTAATTAGGAAAATAGACTTACAGATGATGTCTACCTTTAAAATTTCATAATTTAGCTCAATTTGGTACGGTCAAAATTTTATTCTTATATTGGTTCAATTATAAACTTTATAAGTTTCTTATATAGACTACGATAGGAAGTCTACGCTAGAAGTCTTCTTAAGGAAGCTATAACAAACAAACATACAAACAAGCGATTCACTGAACTTAATAATTATGGTTTCAAAAGTTGATACAAATCCCACAAATACATATAATAAAACATCAACAAGAAAAAGTCAAAATGCCATAAGCTGATTCGACCACTAATCTATAGTTTTAATGGCAAACACAAAGGAAAAAATAACGATTAAGATGACTACAATGAATAGGACCACCTTCTTCATCTCCACGGCTCCAGCAAATTGTACCATAATTGTCTCCTTCAATTGAACTATCTCAGCCTCAATCCGAGTTTGAGTTGCATGGCAAATGCTATCTTCAAAAACACTGATGTAGTCTCCCTGATTTTTTTAAAGCATGTCTAAGCTCTTAAAATTCCCCCATAATAGCTTCATCCCACCATTTAAATAAATGGTTGTTACCATCCCACCATTTAAATAAATGGTTGTTACCGTCCTGTACAGAAATATTCTACAATTTATTATATTAAAAACACAATCAACAATCAAAAAACATAAAATACCAAAAGTTTTATTAAATTATAGTTCTTGCATCAGAAAAATAGCATACCTGGATTCTCGTCGGTGGTGGAAACTTTCATCACCGTCAATGTAACGCCCCTTTCCCATTCTTCGCTGACCGTCGAGCTGACCGGCCAACAATTAAACAAGAACATGACCGATCGAACCCGAGCAAGTCGAACCGGAAAAGTTCGTCACAGGACGAAGCCAGAGACATATCGGTTTGAGACAAAGGCTCGCACTAACCCGTCCTTGACTCCGCTATCCTCACTTCCATAGTACAAGTCGTACGCCTTGCACCACTTCCGTGAGTTGCGTCGGTTCGGACTAAACATAATATCAGGAAAGCATATTCATTTCTGAGTAATCAAACGTTCAGCACAACGTTTAATAGTCATTTTTACAAATCATTTCATCAATCAACAAAACAACACTTAAAGCTCAATACAAAGATTGGCGTCAAGCCGAACCGAGAGAAAACCCTGAAATCATCGAATAAAAACCCCGCCACAAGCAATCCCGAAACTACACCGAGGATCTCCCGCGTCCGTCGCTGCTAACCTGAAAAACACAAAAGAGTAATGAGTGATCTAAGATCACCCAGCGAGTCGGCTCCCCGCTAAGGCTTCTAATCTATCTATCATCTATAGATTCCCGCCCGAAAACTCCAAAATAACAATCAATCAACAAATAGCCGATCACGCACTACCACGTCATGTCGAGTCCACACACAATCAATTGCCAAAAGAAATAGAAGGCGATTAGGAGAAATCGAGAGCACTGCGGCACATGTTCCCGATTGAGACTCAATCTATCTACCGCGCACTACCAACTACACCAACACAACATTGGCCCCTACGATCTCGGTAACTTCCACGGGTTTCCACTGTTACCGACATGGTAACTAACCCCCGACTCCTGGACGTCAACACCAAGTCCAACGGCCAGGACACCGTTCTCTGTCCATCGATACGCGGTGACTCAGACTACCCCTAGATAGCCCAAGCTTCCATGCAGTCCGGCCCTAGGACATGACCCCGTATTCTCCGGACCACACACCTACCGGCGTCACTCAGTAGGTTAACGCCATAACCGAAAATCACCACGGCCCGGTTTGGCAACTACCCGAGGATCCAATCGGGTCGGAAGTACCAGAACGTATACAAACACCTAGACTTGCGGGATCTAACGCACCCTATAATCCTAGTGCAGAAATGTAAACATGCAGACTCGCTTGGACTCTAACAATCAATCTCAATCAATAACAACAATCAACTCAACCCCGCATCCCGCAAGTCTACTCACGCACACCACCGCTCTGACTCGGCACCGTACAGAGTCAACACCATAACTTAACCGGTCCCGTGACCGAGTTAAGTAACAACACGCATCGCTCGGCCCAATACCGAGACGATCTAATAGGCCTGCACAGAAAGCTCAACAACAACCACGCAAAAAAAACACAATCACACAATCAACAGTCTACTCGGCCCAACACCGAAGTAGACACACAATCACACAAACAGGCCTATTAGGGTTTCTAACGTCTTTTAACCAATTTACGCCCGCTACCTTGGATTAGCAGCTTGCTAACCCGTAGACGGTTCACCAACCACAACACTTCTCATTTCTTAATCTTTCCTAAGTATCTTTTAACAGTCCCCGATCCGTCAGTTTAGAGCTAGAAGCTTACTAAACTCCCCGACGTCTCATCTTTCATTACTTAATTCATTTAACCTCGGGAACCCCGATACCATTCCATATTCTATACGTTTGTTCAGGTTTAACTTCCGTATTTTAACTCGTCTTAATTCCCGTATATAGATTCATTTTGTACCGTTCTTTACTTATATATATGCATATACGGCCCTAATCATGCAACGACTATATGAATGCAGCACGCAATGTTACTACCAACCTAACGACACTCAACAGGTTTAATCCGTTTAAGTCTAGCATGCATCTTTACCCCTAGCCGGTTTAACGTTAATTCAATCAATCAATTCACAATTCAATTCAACACACACGGGTATGCAATCCTAATTCTATGGTTACCCATTTATCGATCTATATGCATAACTATGGTGTTTGAGCCGACTCACAGTGATTTATGACGAAACGAACGACACGGATGCGGATACGGCTTCCCGAGACCCCGAACTAAACCCGAACCTCCCAAACACACGAACACGAACTCCGAAACGTCACGAACACCCGCACACGAACCGCAACACCAAAATCGGCCGGAGTCAACACGTTGACCGGCGTTGACCGTTGACCACTGACCGTTGACCTAGCTGAACTGGTTGACTCCACCTCTTGAACTGGTTGACCAATGAATCAATAACCCAATTGACCGGTTTAGGTAAACCGGGTCAAAATCACCCATTGACCGAGAGTTGACCGGTTAACCTAAACCGATCCAAAACCACCCAAACCAACTTCAATCTTGCAATAACCCATCTGAACCAACTCCTTGAAGAACCGGCTGAAGACACGGCGGCGAGGAAGCTTCTCCGGCGACTTTTCCGGACCATCTTCTCTCTCCTCATTTTCTCTCCTCCGGTTCTCTCTCTTTCTCTTCTTCCGGTTCTCTCTCTTCCGGCTCTCTCTCTCCTTCAAGTTTCTCTCACACTCAAGATTCTCTCTCTCTCCCTTCCCCTTCTTCACACTTCTCTCTCTTCTCCACGCCTCTCTCTCTATTCTGGCTTTCTCTCTCCTCCGGATCTTCTTCTCCTTCCTCCGGTCTTCCTCCTCCGCCGGCTTCTCCTCCTCCGGATTCCCTCCTCCGGTCTTCTTCTTCTTCTTCTCCTCCTCTCCCTCACGCTTCTTCTTTTCCTCTTTCTTTTTCTTTGTGTGATGAATAAAAATGAAGAGCTAAGCTTTTCTTATATAGTCACCTTGGGTTAACAAAATGGCAAAATGGAGACAAGTGTCTCGTGACACATCTCTTCCCCTTCTTGACACATCAACATCCATGCATGTGAAAACCTTGGAGAGCAAGCTTCCTCTTCTCCAAATGACACCACATCGTGTGAGTTGTTGACACAAAATCTTGACAGCTCCTCCTCCTCTCTCTTAGCCACGAAACCACTCCATGCAGGGCCATAAACAACTCTTTTTTATCATCCATCTCATGCATAGAAAGCCCACTTAGAAGCCCTTTGGATTTGGACCTAAAACCTTCTTGTAGATTCATTGAATCATGATGTCACAAAGCCTCTTCTTCCCTATTGCATAATTTCGTGGAACAATCTTGTAAATGGGCTTGCATAAGGTTCATAATGACTCTATCTTCCATACATATGCAGCCCTTATCAAGTCCAAGCTTCTTTAATTTTATTTTGAATTTTTAAGCCTTAATTACCCATTAAGGACTCAAAATTCATAACTTGATCTAGACATTAAACCGTGCTGAATCCTTTTAACCATAGCTTCTAAATCTTCTAATGGAGCTGTGGTCAAAATTTCATAATTTTTGGTGGCCTTAAGAGGGTCTTCTTGCTTGCCCGAACATTGTATCGGTTTCTCGGAAAAACCGGTTTTATGTTTAATATTTTAAAAACTCTTTAGCTGCTTCTATCAGTCCATCAAGCCTAATTTTCAGATTCTAGATGCTCTTAGACGAATTTTTCAATTTGAATCACTTTGTTTGGACACACCCGTAGCTCCGGTTATGAATTTTACAAGTTTTATCGGTTCTATCGGTTTCCTTTCCCGATAGTCTGTAAAACTCGTTTAGACTCCGCTTCTTCCATTTCTGTTCTTCTAAATGTTCTTTATGCTTTAGAAAGAGAACATTTGGCCCATCTCGGCTTCCGTCTCGAACTTTGGCAAAATTACCATTTTGCCCCTAGGTTTGGCAAAATTACAATTTTGCCCCTGTTGACTCTTCTTCTGCCCGTTGACCATATTTTTGGATACGGGGTATCACATTCTTCCCCACTTACAGGAATTCGGTCCCCGAATTCTCCGTCACTACCAGACTTTGAATCGGAACCATGCATATTTCTGACTTCTGACATTCCTGCGCTCCTTCCAACCTCCCGTCTAACTGATCTTTGCAGTGATTCCCCAACGACCATTCCTTGCCCAGGCTCTTAGTCTTGTCTACCTTGCTTCGCTTCCTTCTTAACTGACTCCATCTGTCTTGAACTTCAGACTCACTCGCTGCTAGCTTCTTTGCTTGCTTTCCCACTTCTGACTTCCCCACTTCGCTTCGACTTCCACGTCTTTCACGATACTGGTTTGTCTCCCCGAGACACTCTTCAAGAATCTGTATTTCATACCTGACGCTCTTATGACTCTAACTCCTTCCACACTGATAACTCCACTCCGAATTTGAACATTCTTCAAAAAATTTGATTTCTGATTCCGACGTGGCTAAACCTCCATTCCATTCACAATGTCCGCTTTTCTCTAGTTTCCACACTGTCGCTGACATTACTTCAAATATTTTCGCTAACTCATCATACTAACCGCTTCGCTCTTCTGGTTGCCCTGTACTGACACATTCCCCACTGACGATCCTTTGTCAACTGCTTCACTTCCCGGGTCAACATGTCTCGATGTCTCTTTACATTCCACCTCGCTTTCGGGTTCGGGTTCGGTCTCGTATTCGTATCGCATCGTCCATTCCGTCCTACATTCAAAACAACAACTTTCACTGGAGCGGTGAATTCAAACCAATCCATCCTTCGATATCACTTCCTCATAGAGATATAGTTAGTTAATCATGTACCCAACGGTTACCCATGATTAATTAGCGATATTCTATAATTCCGCTCTCTCGTGAATCGACAGTCGAATACAACCATTCTCAAGTTAGCTCAACACCTTAAACGAAAAGGTTCTAACAGTTTCATTTCTAACAACTTAACGATTGCGATAAAAAAATTAAACTACTCAATCCAACCCAACACAACTAGCAATCGAATGGCTTACCGCTACCATTCACACTTCTCACACGCTATACCACGAATGAAACACAATCCTAAATATCCAATGCACCACTCAAGCATTAGATAAAACACGCAAGCAATAAACACAAAAGCAAGCAATTACCACACACAACCAAGCAATCACCAGATCGCTCCGGATATGTCGTCAGTATGGGTTTAGGTTATGATGAACGCTCGTCAGTTCCGCTCATCATTAGACTTCACATGGTAATTCATTTGCATCCCAAAACCATCACACGCATGCAAACAATTACTACGCAAGCCATAATGATAAGTAGAACATCCTGCATCACATACATACATAAAACGACAACACACACATGTTTCGAGGTTTTTACATACATAGATAAAACAGAAGTACAACCACAAAACGTCCGTCATCCATACCCTAACCCCCAAACTGCACCGTCATACCACGGAGATGTCGACAACAACATGCAAAGATCGCCGATCTAGATACACACAAAAGCAACATAGTTAGTGCCCAACTTACCTGGCCTAACTATCCTAGTCCTAACAGCCCCAACACGACCGGAATGCCCAACACAGACGGCATCGCGGCTCGCGGTGGTAACCACTGGCTGGTGCGCCGGGAGGGTGTGGTGGGTGTGCATTTCTGGACGGCGCTCCAACGTGCTGCGGCTCTGCTATCGAACATAACTGCGCTACATGTCCGGTATACAGGCATAGGCGGTACTGAATCTGGCGTGTCTGCTGGTGGAATCTCTGGCGATGCGACTGGCTCGGCCGGTGGTACCTCTGGTGATGTAACTGACTCAAACTGCGCATCCGACCCTGACGTCGACATCGGCTCAACTCCTGACGCTGACTCCATCGCTGTGAGTGGCTCGGTGAAGCCGAGTGATGATGATCCTGATCTCTGGGGCGATCCTGGATGATGGTGCGGTCCACTCTGCTGCTCTAAAATGTCCCCGAGTGATGAGGCCATAGAACCAGAAGCAGAAGATCCAATGCCCATCATAAGGAAAGGTCCACTGACAAGGTCAGCAACAAAGGCCTTGAGGAACCACGTCAATGAAGCTGTGCAAAGTCTACTGAATCAAGCTACTGACCAAGAGCAGGAACAAGTCTTCATCAAGATGGATAACTAAACACTATTCAACTCAACTCAAAAAGGACTGACAATATGTAGCATCACGACTAGCTCAGGAAGTAGCATCGGCACTAGCTCAGGAAGTAGCATCGACACTAGCTCAATCCTCCGAGGCCAGAATGCTACGATTGAAGAATGCTTATGATCAACGGCCAAGGACATACCAAACATAAGCTAAGGTATGAGTTTCATTTATACACATTATATGACAGTTGTCTCTTTGTTTTGCAGGATCAAATCTTTGTTTCCCTTAGTAGTTTCAATCATAAAAGTAGTCTTTGTAGTCTTTATTTCATTAGGTCCAAATCGAGTCAGTACTTTCCTTTTATGTTTTATTTGCTTCAAGTCCCCTAGAAGGGCATAGCTGTTTGGACTGTTTATAAAGTCCCCTCTCACAGCCGTGTATCATTTACCCTAGATCAATAAAGTACACCGAGTGTTTTCTTCAAGCAAAGAAACCGGAACTTGTTTTCTCTCTTGTTTTGCGTGATTCAAACAAAGAGAAGGCTTTTGTCTTATCAAGATTCAGACTCATAGGATCTTGTGGCGACCTCAATCCACTCCATCCACTGATTGTTTCTGAGAGAGCTCTTAAGCCAGCAGGAATAATCCCATCCCTACTCACCATCCATCCAAGTCGATCAAACCAAGAGAGCTTTTAAGCCAGTGGTTCGATCTCCATCAATCCATCAACCAAGCTTCTTCTCCGGGGCTACATCATCTGGTATCAGAGCCGAAAGGCTCCTAAACAGGTGTTTTCTATCCATAAACCCTTTTTACTTTCATTAGTTTTCATTTTCATTTCATATCAAAAAAAAAAGTGTTCATCTTCATCTTCTCCTTTTGATTCTTGTTTGATTCGAATTCCTTGCACAAAAAAAAAAAAAAAAAAAAATTGTTTGTTTTTATTAGTTACCTCTTTTGTTTCAATAGTTTTCGAAATCCTACTCAAAAATCAAAAAAAAAATATACATAATTCCATTTTTGTTTTCATCGGTTTCTCAAGAAAAGGAAACTCCATATTGCATCATTACTCTTGCATCCATAGCTTTCAATTTCGACTTTCTCTTTTTATTTACATAAAAACAAAAAAAAAACAAAAAAAAACAAAAATATTTCATTGTTACCATTTAGCTTTCTTTAAAACTTCTTTGTTAGACTTTGATACTCGTTTGTGTCAGTTTCAGGTACAAGTACTCATGGGACAAGAGGCTGGACAAGATCAACTCACCATGAATCAACTTCTTGAAACCATGAGAAACATCAGTGGCAGGCTTACTCAGCTGGAACAGAGGCCTATTCATCGAGAACCAATCCGCAACTTGAATAGAAATCATAGGCAGCAAGAAGAAGAAACAACCGATGAAGAGATGCCTGAGTTAGAGGAAGATGGGTTACCTCCTGATCCAAATCAGGGAGGAAGGGGATTTAACATCCATGGCAGGGGAGGAGGAAGGAGAAACTATCACCAGCCTAGGCGTGGAGATAGAGGCAGAGGCAATGAGGATGATGATCAGAGACGTGGAGGCAAAGACTTGAAGCACACGGCTCCTACTTTTGCTGGAAAGGGGAATCCGGAAGCTTATCTGGATTGGGAAAGAAGAATGGAGTACATCTATGAGTACTACCAATACTCTGAAGCAAGAAAAGTCTCCTTAGTTGCAGCTCAACTCACTGATAATGCATTGGCATGGTGGGACAGAGAAGTATCAGAGAGAAGGAGGTTAAAACATGGTCAGTTAAGCAATTGGGATGACATGAAGTATGCTCTAAGGAAGAGATATGTGCCAGCTTACTACCATAGAGATCTTCAGAAGAAGTTTAGAAAACTCTCTCAAGGAAACAAATCAGTTGAAGATTATTTTGAGGAGTTTGAAACCATGAAGAACCGGCTGGAGGTAGATGATTCAGAAGAAACTTTGATGGCTCAGTTTCTAGATGGTCTTCAGGACAGGATTGCACGCAAGGTAGAGCGACAACCTTATGAGGATCTTGAAGGCTTGTTACATTTAGTTGTCCAAGCTGAGAAACACATCAAGAGGAAGGTTGCTGCAACCAGTAGAAGCAGGACAACTTGGAATCAGCCTCAAAGGAACCAAGAAAAAGGCAAAGCGACAGAAGCTGACTCAAAGATCAAGAAATCTAACTATGAGCAGCCCAAGGGTAACAAACCAGACACAAGCAAGGCTCCACCTCAAAGGTCCAGAGACATTACATGTTTCAAATGCCAAGGGAAATGTCATTATGCTAGAGATTGTCCAAACCAGCGGGTGATGGTGTTAAGGGACAATGGAGACATTGAGTCACAAGATGAGGCAGATCTTGAGCTAGCGGAATCCGAAGAAGAGGTGACGTATTATCCAGACGTGGGAGATATAATTGTGACCAGGAGAGCCCTTAGTGCATTGTTTGAGCCAGAAACAATCCAAAGAGAGAATATCTTTCATTCCAGATGCACCATTGACGCCAAGGTATGTAGCCTGATCATTGATGGAGGATCTTGTACTAATGTTGCTAGTGCTTACCTTGTAGACAAACTGAAGTTGCAAAAGACCAAGCACCCAAGACCATACAAATTAAGGTGGCTCAATGATGAGACTGAGATGAGGATAGCTGAGCAAGTCATGGTACCATTCAGCATAGGTAAGTACAAAGATCAAGTGAAATGTGATGTTGTGCCAATGCAAGCAGGTCATCTACTCTTAGGGAGACCATGGCAATTTGATAAAGAAACTGTGCACCATGGAAGGACCAACATCTACAGTTTCACACATCAGAACAAGAAGCACAACCTAGCTCCATTAACACCACAAGAGGTGTATGAAATGCAGAAAGCAATGGACAAAGGTTCCAAGGTAAGTAAGACCAATCTTTTTGTTTCACCTTCTAATGTTCTGAAATCTTTGGAGCATAAAGAACATGTACTACTCATGATCTTTAGAGAAGGGTATCTTTCAGGTTCGGAAGAACAGGAGCATCCCTTAGCCGTGACTGAGTTATTGGACAGATTCAAGGATGTCTTTCCAGAGGACATACCAGCTGGACTTCCACCATTGAGAGGCATTGAACACCAAATTGATTTGGTACCAGGAGCTCCATCGCCCAACAGGCCAGCTTATAGAGTGAATCCAGAAGAGGCTAAGGAGCTGGAAAAGCAAGTTCAAGAGCTGATGTCAAAAGGATATATCCGGGAAAGCTTGAGTCCATGTGTTGTACCAGTTCTACTCGTCCCAAAGAAGGATGGTACATGGAGAATGTGTGTTGATTGCAGGGCCATAAACAACATTACAATCAAGTACAGACATCCTATCCCAAGACTTGATGACATGCTTGATGAGCTAAGTGGAGCAACCATCTTCTCAAAGATAGACTTGAAGAGTGGATATCACCAAGTCAGGATGAAAGAAGGAGATGAGTGGAAAACAGCCTTCAAAACCAAGCAAGGGTTGTATGAATGGCTTGTCATGCCATTTGGTCTCACCAATGCTCCCAGCACATTCATGAGACTAATGAACCAGGTTCTAAGAGCTTTTATTTGTAAGTTTGTGGTAGTATATTTGATGACATACTGATTTATAGCCACTGCTTAGATGATCATGTTAAGCATCTAGAACAGGTTATGCAAACACTTAGATCAGAAGGTCTTTATGCAAACTTAAAGAAATGCATCTTTTGCACTGATCAATTGGTTTTCCTAGGATTTGTTGTAAGTTCACAGGGACTTAAGGTGGATGCTGAGAAGATCAAGGCAATACGAGATTGGCCAACACCTACAAAAATAGGGCATATCCGGAGCTTCCATGGCCTAGCAAGCTTCTACAGGAGGTTTGTCAAAGACTTTAGCACCATAGCAGCACCTCTTACCTCAGTGATCAATAAGGACAAAGCATTTGAATGGAGAGAGGCTCAGGAGCAAGCATTCACACGGCTCAAAACCAGTCTCACCAATGCACCAGTATTGGTACTTCCTAACTTTGATAAAATGTTTGAGATTGAGTGTGATGCTTCTGGTACAGGAATAGGTGCAGTACTGATACAAGGAGGCAGACCAGTTGCTTACTTTAGTGAGAAACTGAGTGGTGCAACACTCAACTACCCAACATATGACAAAGAGTTGTATGCTCTGGTAAGATCACTGGAAACTTGGCAACATTACTTGCTTTCTAAAGAGTTTATGATACATACAGATCATGAGACTCTAAAGCATCTAAGAGGACAGACTACTCTTAAGAAAAGACATGCAAAGTGGTTGGAGTTCATAGAAACTTTTCCCTATGTGATCAAGTACAAGAAGGGGAAAGAAAACATTGTAGCAGATGCACTATCAAGGCGCCATGCTCTTATAACAACAATGGAGTCTAAGGTCATGGGATTTGAGCACATCAAAGACATGTATGCTGATGATCCAGACTTCAAGGACGTGTACCAGGAGACATCTAAGGAAGCATTTGGAGTGTTCTATCAACAAGATGGTTTTCTGTTCAATGAGAAAAGGCTGTGCATTCCACAAGGTTCCATGAGGGAGTTGATCACTAGAGAGGCTCATGGAGGAGGTTTGATGGGACATTTTGGCAGAGACAAGACTTATAGTGTCTTGAAGGAGCATTTCTTTTGGCCACACATGAAAAGAGATGTGGAAAGGTTCTGTGCCAAATGCATCACATGCCTAAAGGCCAAGTCCAGGTTACATCCACATGGTTTATATATGCCTTTACCAATTCCTAACACACCATGGGTGGACATTTCAATGGATTTTTTTTAGGGTTGCCCAAGATCAACAACAAGGACTCCATCTTTGTAGTTGTTGATAGGTTTTCTGAAATGGCTCATTTCATTGCTTGCAACAAGACTAACGATGCTGTACAGATAGCTGATCTATTCTTTAAGGAAGTGGTCAAGTTGCATGGAATTCCAAGAACTATTGTTTCAGACAGGGACACAAAGTTCTTGAGCCACTTTTGGAGGGTACTTTGGAGGAAGTTGGGCACCAATCTGCTATATTCCACCACTTGTCATCCCCAAACTGAGGTAGTAAACCGGACTCTCTCAACACTCCTAAGAGCCACGGTTTGTAAGAACATAAAAAACTGGTTATCTTGCTTTCCATTCATTGAATTTGCCTATAATCATGCTAAGCATTCGATTACTAACCACTCTCCTTTTGAAGTTGTGTATGGATTTAATCCTTTAGCTCCTTTAGACCTTACCCCTTTGCCTCAAGCTATCTATACAAGTAAAGAAGGAGAAGAAAAAGCAGACTTTGTCAAGAAGCTACACCAAAGAGTTAAGGAGAATGTAGAGAAGAAAACCGAGAAGCATAGGCTGAAAGCTAACCAGGGAAGGAAGGAGGTGATATTCGAACCAGGAGATTGGGTCTGGCTACACATGAGGCAAGAAAGGTTTCCCAATCAGAGGAAGTCAAAGCTAACACCAAGAGGAGATGGACCATTCCGAGTCTTGGAGAAGATCAATGACAACGCATACAAGCTTGAGCTGCCAGGTGAGTTAAACATTTCTCCAACATTCAATGTTTCTGATTTAGCTCCTTATGATGCAGGTCAATCAGTTCTGAGGACAGAACCTCTTCAAGGGGGAGGGTATGATGAGGCCATAGAACAAGAATCAGAAGATCCAATGCCCATCATAAGGAAAGGTCCACTGACAAGGTCAGCAACAAAGGCCTTGAGGAACCACGTCAATGAAGTTGTGCAAAGTCTACTGAATCAAGCTACTGACCAAGAGCAGGAACAAGTCTTCATCAAGATGGATAACTCAACACTATTCAACTCAGCTCAAAAAGGACTGACAATATGCAGCATCACGACTAGCTCATGAAGTAGCATCGGCACTAGCTCAGGAAGTAGCATCGACACTAGCTCAATCCTCCGAGGCCAGAATGCTACGATTGAAGAATGCTTCTGATCAACGGCCAAGGACATACCAAACATAAGCTAAGGTATGATTTTCATTTATACACATTATATGACCGTTGTCTCTTTGTTTTGCAGGATCAAATCTTTGTTTCCCTTAGTAGTTTCAATCATAAAAGTAGCCGTTGTAGTCTTTATTTCATTAGGTCCAAATCGAGTCAGTACTTTCCTTTTATGTTTTATTTGCTTCAAGTCCCCTAGAAGGGCATAGCTGTTTGGATTGTTTATAAAGTCCCCTCTCACAGCCGTGTATCATTTACCCTAGATCAATAAAGTACACCGAGTATTTTCTTCAAACAAAGAAACCGCAAACTTGTTTTCTCTCTTGTTTTGTGTGATTCAAACAAAGAGAAGGCTTTTGTCTTATCAAGATTCAGACTCATACGATCTTGTGGCGACCTCAATCCACTCCATCCACTAATTGTTTCTGAGAGAGCTCTTAAGCCAGCAGGAATAATCCCATCTCTACTCACTATCCATCCAAGTCTATCAAACCAAGAGAGCTTTTAAGCCAGTGGTTCGATCTCCATCAATCCATCAACCAAGCTTCTGCTCCGGGGCTACATCACCGAGTATCGCCATCTGCTCATCCATGTGCTGCTCCCACTGCAACTGCTGCTCTGGATCTATCGGCTACATATCCATGTCAACTGATGCATGGAATGGGTCCACCCTAAACTCCTCCCCGATGAGGGGAATGAAATCTGACTCGTGTAAGCTAAAAGGTAACGGCACGTCATGGGCCTCTAACATCGGTGGCTGAATCACTGGTGGTACCATAGGCACCTCAAACTGTGGTGGTAATTATGGCAACCCGTAATCTGTAAATCCAAAATATCCCATCACTTCTGCGGTCGGGTCTGCGGTACCTGCGTCGTCCTGTAGAGATGGAGGTAATGGGTCAGGCAGCGGCCTCTAATCTTCAGCGGCGGCCCTCGCTCCCTGCTGCACTCGCGGAACAACTGGTGGTCGATCAGATATCCGGGAACCCTGTGACTGGCCCGGCTGTGCTGCTCTCAGACCTGCATGGTGCTTCTCTACCAGAGCTCGATACTCTTCCCCTGTCATCCGACGATGACTCATACTGCTCACTGCAATCTCTCACACGATGGACACACCCACACACAATCCGTCCAGGGACCCTCTGCTGCTGTCTGCAATCAAACACACAAGTAAATATCAATACAATAACACAAATTCCTATCCCATCCCAACCCCAGATTTATGGACGCGGCTCGGTTTCTTAATGGATGCTTGGGTAAGACACAATTTTGACTCGATAAAACACGAAAAACACTCAGAAATGAACAGCTTCGAAACCCATACAGAACCAAGCTCCGATACCACCTTTCTGTAACGCCCCTTTCCCATTCTCCACTGACCGGCGAGCTGGCCGGCCAACAATCAAACAAGAACATGACCGATCGAACCCGAGCAAGTCGAACCGGAAAAGTTCGTCATAGGACGAAGCCAGAGACAGATCGGTTTGAGACAAAGGCTCGCACTAACCCGTCCTTGACTCCGCTATCCTCACTTCCATAGTACAAGTCGTACGCCTTGCACCACTTCCGTGAGTTATTTCGGTTCGGACTAAACACAATATCAGGAAAGCATATTCATTTCTGAGTAATCAAACGTTCAGCACAACGTTTAATAGTCATTTTTACAAATCATTTCATCAATCAACAAAACAACACTTAAAGCTCAATACAAAGATTGGCGTCAAGCCGAACCAAGAGAAAACCCTGAAATCATCGAATCAAAACCCCGCCACAAGCAATCCTGAAACTACACCGAGGATCTCCCGCGTCCGTCGCTGCTAACCTAAAAAACACAAAAGAGTAATGAGTGATCTAAGATCACCCAGCGAGTTGGCTCCCCACTAAGGCTTCTAATCTATCTATCATTTATAGATTCCCGCCCGGAAACTCCAAAATAACAATCAATCAACAAATAGCCGATCACGCACTACCACGTCGTGTCGAGCCCACACACAATTAATTGCCAAAAGAAATAGAAGGCGATTAGGAGAAATCGGGAGCACTGCGGCACATGTTCCCGATTGAGACTCAATCTATCTACCGCGCACTACCAACTACACCAACACAACATTGGGCCCCTACGATCTCGGTAACTTCCACAGGTTTCCACTGTTACCAACATGGTAACTAACCCCCGACTCCTGGACGTCAACACCAAGTCCAACGGCCAGGACACCGTTCTCTGTCCATCGATATACGGTGACTCAGACTACTCCTAGATAGCCCAAGCTTCCATGCAGTCTGGCCGTAGGACATGACCCCGTATTCTCCGGACCACACACCTACCGGCGTCACTCAGTAGGTTAACGCCATAACCGGAAATCACCACGGCCCGGGTTGGCAACTACCCGAGGATCCAATCGGGTCGAAAGTACCAGAACGTATACAAACACCTAGACTTGCGGGATCTAACGCACCCTATAATCCTAGTGCAGAAATGTAAACATGCAGACTCGCTTGGACTCTAACAATAAATCTCAATCAATAACAACAATCAACTCAACCCCGCATCCCGCAAGTCTACTCACGCACACCACCGCTCTGACTCGGCACCGTACCGAGTCAGCACCACAACTTAACCGGTCCCGTGACCGAGTTAAGTAACAACATGCATCGCTCGGCCCAATACCGAGACGATCTAACAGGCCTGCACAGAAAGCTCAACAACAACCACACAACAACACAATCACACAATCAACAGTCTACTCGGCCCAACACCGAAGTAGACACACAATCACACAAACAGGCCTATTAGGGTTTCTAACGTCTTTTAACCAATTTACGCCCGCTACCTTGGATTAGCAGCTTGCTAACCCGAAGACGGTTCACCAACCACAACACTTCTCATTTATTAATCTTTCCTAAGTATCTTTTAACAGTCCCCGATCCGTCGGTTTAGAGCTAGAAGCTTACTAAACTCCCCGACGTCTCATCTTTCATTACTTAATTCATTTAACCTCGGGAACCCCGATACCATTCCATATTCTATAAGTTTGTTCAGGTTTAACTTCCGTATTTTAACTCGTCTTAATTCCCGTATATAGATTCATTTCGTATCGTTCTTTACTTATATATATATATATATATATGCATATACGGCCCTAATCATGCAACGACTATTTGAATGCATCACGCAATGTTACTACCAACCTAACGACACTCAACAGGTTTAATCCGTTTAAGTCTAGCATGCATCTTTACCACTAGCCAGTTTAACGTTAATTCAATCAATCAATTCACAGTTCAATTCAACACACACGGGTATGCAATCCTAATTCTACGGTTTCCCATTTATCGATCTATATGCATAACTATGGTGTTTGAGCCGACTCACAGTAATTTATGACGAAACGAACGGCACGGATGCGGATACGGCTTCCCGAGACCCCGAACTAAACCCGAACCTCCCGAACACACGAACACGAACTACGAAACATCACGAACACCCGCACATGAACCGCAACACCAAAACCGGCCGGAGTCAACACGCTGACCGGCATTGACCATTGACCGTTGACCACTGACCATTGATCTAGCTGAACTAGTTGACTCCACCTCTTGAACCGGTTGACCAATGAATCAATAACCCAATTGACCGGTTTAGGTAAACCGGGTCAAAATCACCCATTGACCGAGAGTTGACCGGTTAACCTAAACCGATCCAAAACCACCCAAACCAACTTCAATATTGCAATAACCCATCTGAACCAACTCCTTGAAGAACCGGCTGAAGACACGGCGGCGAGGAAGCTTCTCCGGCGACTTCTCCGGACCATCTTCTCTCTCCTTATTTTCTCTCCTCCGGTTCTCTCTCTTTCTCTTCTTCCGGTTCTCTCTCTTCCGGCTCTCTCTCTCCTTCAAGTTTTCCTCTCACTCAAGATTCTCTCTCTCCCTTCCTCTTCTTCACACTTCTCTCTCTTCTCCACGCCTCTCTCTCTCTATTCTGGCTTTCTCTCTCCTCCGGATCTTCTTCTCCTTCCTCCGGTCTTCCTCCTCCGCCGGCTTCTCCTCCTCCGGATTCCCTCCTCCGGTCTTCTTCTTCTTCTTCTCCTCCTCTCCCTCACGCTTCTTCTTTTCCTCTTTCTTTTTCTTTGTGTGATGAATAAAAATGAAGAGCTAAGCTCTTCTTATATAGTCACCTTGGGTTAACAAAATGGAGACAAGTGTCTCGTGACACATCTCTTCCCCTTCTTGACACATCAACATCCATGCATGTGAAAACCTTGGAGAGCAAGCTTCCTCTTCTCCAAATGACACCACATCATGTGAGTTGTTGATACAAAATCTTGACAGCTCCTCCTCCTCTCTCTTAGCCACGAAACCACTCCATGCAGGGCCATAAACAACTCTTTTTTATCATCCATCTCATGCATAGAAAGCCCACTTAGAAGCCTTTTGGATTTGGACCTAAAACCTTCTTGTAGATTCATTGAATCATGATGTCACAAAGCCTCTTCTTCCCTCTTGCATAATTTCGTGGAACAAGCTTGTAAATGGGCTTGCATAAGGTCCATAATGACTCTATCTTCCATGCATATGCAGCCCTAATCAAGCCCAAGCTTCTTTAATTTTATTTTGAATTTTTAAGCCTTAATTACCCATTAAGGACTCAAAATTCATAACTTAATCTAGACATTAAACCGTGCTGAATCCTTTTAACCATAGCTTCTAAATCTTCTAATGGAGCTGTGGTCAAAATTTCATAATTTTTGGTGGCTTTAAGAGGGTCTTCTTGCTTGCCCGAACATTGTATCGGTTTCTCGGAAAAACCGGTTTTATGTTTAATATTTTAAAAACTCATTAGCTGCTTCTATAAGTCCATTAAGCCTAATTTTCAGATTCTAGATGCTCTTAGACGAATTTTGAAATTTGAATCACTCCGTTTGGACACCCGTAGCTCCGGTTATGAATTTTACAAGTTTTATCGGTTATATCGGTTTCCTTTCTCGATAGTCCGTAAAACTCGTTTAGACTCCGCTTCTTCCATTTCTGTTCTTCTAAATGTTCTTTATGCTTTAGAAAGAGAACATTTGGCCCGTCTCGGCTTCCGTCTCGAACTTTGGCAAAACTACCATTTTGCCCCTAGGTTTGGCAAAATTATAATTTTGCCCCTGTTGACTCTTCTTCTGCCCGTTGACCATATTTTTGGATATGGGGTATCACAATCAACAACCCCCAAAAGCAGTTGTCAGGAATCCAAAATTTAGTACGAGTACCAGAGTTCACTTCGGGATACCCTGAACTCCATAAACTCCTCATGGAGCTACTACTTGACGGTTGGCTGTAGGAGTATCTCCCCATATCTATGTATTATTATACAAGACTCATGAGAAGTAAAAAAAGAAGAATAATGTATTATTACAAAAACAATTTGAAGAAAAATAATACCACTAAAACAGGAGCGACGATGACAACTGAGGCTCACGGCGAGGAGAGAGAAAGTGGAGAGATATTCTATTTATTTACCAGAGAAAAAAGAACACATACCCTAGATGCGTTATATAGGAGGTAAATTTTCAATGTTAAAAACTAATTTTGTAGACTTCAGGACAAGACTTCTCGAGTAAACTTCAATAGTAGACTTCTTTTTCAAAATAAATATACCGCCAAAAATATTTTAAGTTCCCGCCAATTTTAATTATAGGTCTGATTTGACAAGGCAGACTTCTAACGAAGAATTCTACAAAAAACTTCCACCCTAGACTTCTTCTTCAGTACCTATAATTTGTTGACATGTTTGTTAAATATGACTTACTTGTATCAAATTTTATTTTTCATAAGTGACATTTGACTGTGTTTTGATTATCAAAGAAAAGGGTTGATAAAAAAATATTTTTTATAAATTTTATAATTTAAATTAATATATATGAAAATATTAAGATTTTTAATTCAAGTCTACCCCGGAGACTTCTATTAGAAATCTTCCGCGAATACTTTCAAATAAATAGATTTTTTAAGGGTTAATATGGTAATTTAAACTTTTGATTTTTTTGGTCACGAAGGTGCTCAGGAAAATTTTATACCCCAAAGATCTAGTTTTACATTTCTTTTCAAAAATGATTTACTTTAATTCCTAAAATCAAATAAAGGTTTAAAAAGAGCAATTCCCCCTCCCCCCCCCCCCATAAATTATACTAGAGATGTATTTCTAATTATTAATTATGCTGTAAAAGTTGTTTGTCATACATTGATAAACTTTTTTAAAAAAGAATCATCATTTTTTTTCAAGATCACCCAGTCTACATAAATAGATCTATATTTGCAACAACAAAAATAGTAGAAATCAAAACAAAACATATATATCAAATAGTAAATGGTTTAAAGAAACAATATGATGATTGTAAATAAACAATAACAAAAGTTATATATAATTTTAACTCAAAATCTAATTGATGTATGATTAATAACAATATAATTACACAATTTTGAATACACACGTGTGCACGGGTGGGATAACCCCTAGTGAGTAGTAAAGTTGGATTTCAACATAAATCAAATAAATCAAATTGTACATCAACTTAAATAACACCATCATGATTCATATACAAAATTGAAAATAGTTTTCCCACAATCATCTGCAATTCGTACCTGAGACGGACCTCATCAACTAAGTACCTTGTTGCAAAATGCTTAGTCATGATTCATGCATGCTATATTGTTTGGCAATTTCCTTAAAATCGATTTTTTCGCAATGGTAAAAGAGAAGTATTCCAACTTAGTTTAGAGAAAGCAACAAAAAAAAAAATACAAAGAGCCAAAAAGTCTTACAAAGTAAACTAATACTGACATCTCAAGTCTCCGTTTCTGTCATATGACTCATATCCCAATTGACTTGGTCCTCAGGATCTATGCTTATCTATCTCTTCTCTTTGCTTAAATCAGTTCCTCTGCCTCCTCAAAGCAAAGTGAAATAACCAAGAAGACACATGTACTATCTCTCCACTTCTTGTCTGGTCTTTTTCTTTCTCTTCTTTACATTTCACCCTCTTCCTTGTGCTTCAAGTAAGCAAGAACTCGGATGGTGTAAGACTCTGTTTCATTGTGGGAACATCCCGCTGGTTTCCCCTTCTGGGGCCGGAATCGTGACGAACTTTGCAGTCATCTATTGCTGGAGCTTCACTGCAACAAAAATAATATCACATCTTTATCCATATCCGATAAAAAGTTCAATGTTCTACAAATCAATCAATCATCTAACACTCTTAGACTTGCAAGAACAGACCATACGTGTTCTTTTTGCTCCTCTAAATTCAACAACATAGCCTTGCCTCCAGAAATATTCAAGCTTCCCCCAACGTACAAGAGCATCAATGTAGTCTATCATTGAAACCCTTTTAGCTACCACCTTTCGAGATATATATTTCCAGATATATATTTGTTCTTTGTTTCTGAAAACCCTGAAAATTACAGTTTTTGCCTTGCCAGTTTCAACGTGAACGTTCCTAGGAGTTTCGTTTCACAAGAGAAAGAAATTATCGATTTCGAAAATGTTTCAAGGAAGGGATTTGAGGTGAAGGTGAAGAACGAAGAGAACTATTGGAGATAGAATCTACTGTTGTAAGATATTATCTTGTAATCTTAGGATATACTCATATCTTCTGTAATCTAGGGATCCTAGCAAATCTCTTAGCTCTCCTCCATGTATATATATTGTATCTCGGCCAAGATAACAATACACAGAAACATCAGTTTAACATGGTGTCAGAGCCAACTCTTGACTCTTGAAACCGATTTTTTTCATTATTACTCGATCATTCTTTTTCTTTTACTTGATTGATCATGAGTACTTCTGATAACGAGACTGATAAAAGTGTGGGAAAGACCGTGTGATAAGCTGATATCTCCGTATTACCTTCACCCGTCCGACAATACCGGACAGGTGCTCTCGCCGATTTTTTTCAATGGCTCAAATTATGAGCGTTGGTCAAAACTTATGATGGGTTCTCTTCGAACCAAGAGGAAAATTGGATTTCTCGATGGCACTCTACGACGACCGTCTGACAACTCTGGGGAAGCAGAGAAGTGGGACATGGTCAACTCCATGGTTATCGGGTGGATATACAGCAGCATCGAACCCAAGCTGCAACCTTCCATCTCGATTGTTGATAGCGCAAAAGCTATGTGGGCCTCCATTAAGCGGCGGTTTTCGGTGAATGACGACACCAGAGTTCATCAATTGCTGGCGGATATCTCTGCTTGTAAACAAGATGGTGAAACAGTTGAAGTCTTTTTCGGGAGACTGAAAGTGTTATGGGATGATTTGGCGGATCTCGACAAGGGTTTCACTTGTTGTTGTCGTGATGCTGACTGTGATTCAATGGTCAAATACGAAGAGAGTGGGGAGAAGATACGTGTACATCAGCTCCTAATTGTTGAAATTAAAATTCCAAACAGAGTAAGAAGAACAGAGAATGAGAATAATCT
Source organism: Orychophragmus violaceus (assembly GCA_030180135.1). NCBI lineage: Eukaryota > Viridiplantae > Streptophyta > Magnoliopsida > Brassicales > Brassicaceae > Orychophragmus > Orychophragmus violaceus. Next base: position 38,376,985 of record CM058231.1, on the reverse strand, counting down.
ACTCTGTTTTGATAAAAGGATTTTCAGAACTGAATAAACCAAAAGATGAATTTTATTTCTGTAAAAAACTTGTAGTTTACATCACGATACAATGTGTTTAAATAATTTAACAAACAGACACAACAACACAAGAGTTGTGTCTTTTCACACTTTGAATCTTAAACAACACAACCTAAACTTAAAAGTCACGACTCTTAACTAAAATAATTAACATAGCACAAACTCAATTATCAATCAACACTCCCCCTTAATTGAGTTTCGGTCTCACTCCAAGCTTCCTCCTGAGTTCTTCAAACCTTGAGACGCCAAGTGCTTTCGTAAGCAAATCTGCAAGTTGAACTTTTCCTTCACAATACTTGAGTTGGATAAGACCCTTATATTGCGCCTCTCGAACGAAATGATACTTTATCTCTATGTGCTTGGTTCTTCGATGTTGCACTGGGTTTTTGCCAATTGCAATTGCTGACTTGTTGTCGCAGTAAATTGGAACACCACCTTCGGATTTAAACCCAATTTCTTCTAGAAGTCTTTGTAGCCAAATTGCTTGATTTGTTGCTGCACATACTGCAATATATTCTGCTTCCGCCGTTGATTGAGCCACTGTTTGTTGCTTACTTGAATTCCAACAGAACACTGCAGATCCAAGTGTAAAAACGTACCCGGACGTGCTCTTTTTGTCTTCATTTGAGCCTCCCCAATCGCTGTCCGAGTAACCGTATAACTCTGGATTTTCAACACTTGTAAACTGAACTCCAAAGTCTGATGTACCTTTAACATATCTTAAAACTCTCTTTGCTTCTTGGTAGTGCTTGTTTAGAGGCTTTGACATGTACCGTGAGAGATACGAACTTGCAAACATCAGATCTGGTCTTGATGCACTAAGATACAACAATCCACCAACAATGCTCCGGAACTTTGTTGGTTCACCATATTCTCCATTATCTTCAATCTTTTTGCCATTTGGTGTAAGTGGGGAACTTACGCTCTTGCTTCCATTCATGCCAAACTTTTCAATGATTTTATTGGCATATTTTTCTTGTGACAGAAAAATTCCACGATCATCTTGAATTATTTCCATTCCAAGAAAATAATTCAACAACCCCAAATTTGTCATCTCAAACTCCTTTTTCATGTCTTCCTTGAACTCTTTAATGAGTTGAGAATTGTTTCCGGTGATCACTAAATCATCCACGTAGAGACTCACGATCAAGATATCCTTGTCTTTCATCACGTACAAAGCTGCATCATTCATGCTTCTTTGAAAACCATGTTGGAGAAAATAAGAATCGATTCTCCCATACCAAGCCCGTGGGGCTTGTTTCAAGCCGTATAACGCTTTTCGTAACCGTAAAACTTTGTCTTCTTGACCTTCGACTACGAAACCGGGTGGTTGTGCAACATATATCTCCTCGTTAAGGTCTCCGTTGAGAAACGCCGACTTCACATCCATTTGATAGAGTTTCCACTTCATTTGTGCGGCTAAAGCAAGTATAGCCCGAATTGTGTCGTGTCTTGAAACAGGGGCAAAAGTCTCAAGATAATCAACACCATACTCTTGAAAAAAACCTCTTGCGACTAACCTTGCTTTGAACTTGATTGCGTTTCCATGTGCATCCGTCTTGATGCGATATATCCACTTCACACCAATAATATTCTTCTTCTCCGGTTTGTTTACAAGGAGCCATGTTTGGTTCTTCTCTATCATCTTAATTTCTTCATTCATGGCATCTTGCCATTCTTTGATCTCACAAGCGTCATCATATGATTGTGGTTCTTCAGAGACACTAAAACATGCTTCACTTAATTGTGCCGCTTCTTCAGATTCCACCCTTGGTGCTCTTTGCAAAATTTCTCTTATGGACTTGTATTTTCTTGGTGGTTCAGAGGTATCTCCTTCTTCTTCATTGTCATCACTATCACCAAGATGAAAATGAACAGGACTAGTTATCCTTTGATTCTGACTTTGATGTGTTTGTGAAGATTGATTATTCACGGGAGAGACAAAATTCCTTTTGACTTCTTCCTTTTTATCCCAATCCCACTTCTTTCCTTCATCAAATGCCACGTCTCTTGCTAACTCAACTTTTTCACTTTCTAAGACAAACACTCTGTACCCTTTTGATTGGTTACTGTAACCAACAAAAATTCCACGCTTTGCCTTCTCTTCTAATTTTCTTCTTTTCTCATCAGGGACGTGTACAAAGCATAAACTTCCAAAAATCTTCAGATGTCCAACTGTCGGTTTATGACCACTCCACTTCTCAATTGGAGTGATGTCATCTTCTATAGCTTTTGTGGGTAACCGATTCTGCAAGTATGCTGATGTATACACCGCTTCGGCCCATAGTTTATATGGAAGTACTTGATTTGCAATCATAGTCCGTGCCATCTCCACCAACGACCGGTTTTTACGTTCCGCAACGCCGTTTTGTTGAGGCGAATATGGCACCGTCACTTGTCTGTCAATTCCATGCTCTTGACAGAATTGATTTAATTCTTTTGAAACAAATTCACCACCGCCATCAGATCGTAACGTTTTAATCCGACATCCCGATTGAGTCTCCACCAAGGCTTTGAACTTCTTAAACATTGTGAAGACTTCAGACTTGTTCTTTAGAAAATATACCCAACACATGCGAGTGTTATCATCTACGAACAGTAAGAAGTACCGACTCCCATCAAGTGAAATTGTTTGCATCGGTCCGCAAACGTCGGTGTGAACAATCTCCAATTTCTCCTTCGTTTTTGTTTGTGACTCCTTTGGAAATGCGTCTCTTACTTGCTTCCCAAGTTTACAAGCACCACATATTTCTCTCTTTACATGAAGTGTAGGTAAATCGTTTACCATCTTCTTTTTTTGCATTTGTTCCAGTCTTGAATTACCCACGTGACCGAGTCTTCTATGCCATAATTCCATTACTTCCTCTTCACGGGTAATCATCGCAATCTCTTGTGAAGGATTCCATGTGATTGGAAAACTTTTGTTTTTCATCTGTATCTCCATTATCTTCTTCCCCATAGGATCATAGATTGTGCATTTCTTGTTTTCAAACAAGACACGATATCCACTTGAGATTATTTGTGGAACACTGAGCAGATTTTTCTCCAATCCCGGAACCAAAAATACATCTCTAATGACTCTTCTTCCTCTGTATGTCATGACAGTAATGTCTCCTTTCCCGGATGTCATTACTACTTCTCCGTTTCCAACTTTTATTGGAACATTTATGCTTTTATCAAGCCTTGTGAAGTACTTTGCTTCTTTTGCCATGTGATTAGTGCAACCACTATCGATTAACCATATATCTTCTTTTATTGTTGTCGATGTATCTTCTCTTGCACTAAACAACATGTGAACTCCATCATCTTCATCCTCAAGACTCATATCTGCTCGTTCATATTTCTTTAAACGGCAATCTCTTGAGAAATGACCAGATTTGCCACAATTGTAGCATTCTTTGTTGTTCCTTGGATTTTTGCTTTGATCTTTCTTCTTTTGTGTCTTCCAACAATCAGATTCTGAATGATTATTACTTTTGCAAAATCCACACCATTTTTTGCCTTGATAATCTTCCTTCTTTTGTTTCTTCCAACATTCAGATTCTGTATGATTTTCTTTCTTACAAAATCCACACCATTTTTTTCCTTTACTTCTGTTGTTCTCAGTCATAAAACCAGATTTTCCTCCTCGTGCTCTGACTTGAAATGCCCCTTCAGTCACGTTTTCACTTCGAGAAGCAACACGCTTTTCGTGTGCTTTTAGAGTTCCAATTAACTCTGTGACTGGTAGTGTGGTTAGATCCTTTGTTTGCTCCATTACTGCCACTATACTGTCAAACTTCTCAGGGAGAGAGATGAGAATTTTCTGGACAATTTGATAGTCCGTCTTCTCTTCACCGTGCACCCTTAATTGATTTCCCAAATCAATTAATTTTTCTGTGAAAACTTTTATGTCTTCACCATCATTCATCTTCAAGTTTTCATACTCTCTTCTCAATGATTGAAGTTTTATCAATCGTACTTGTGGAGTTCCTTGAAATTCAGATTTTAAAGCATCCCATGCTTCCTTTGAGGTAATAGCCGGTGCTATGCGAGAGAAAATTTGGTCTGAAACTGCAGTTTGTAGAATTTGCAGCGCCATCAAATCTTTCGTTGATGTCTCCTCCCACTGATTTTTCGACTGGAGCACTTCAGGTGTCTCCTCTGTTTGTGTCGGTTTGATCGGAACTCCATCTTCCACCACCGTCCACAATTTTCTGGTCTTGAAGATGGTTGTCATCTTAATACGCCAGAAGTCGTAATTGTTCCCGTCGAATATGGGAATCACTTGTTGTGATATTGCTTCCATCGCTCTTTTTGCTTGAACTCTCGCTTGAATAAATATTGCTACTTTTGGCCCTTGAATCAGTAAAGCTCTGATACCATGTTGAAATTAAAATTCCAAACAGAGTAAGAAGAACAGAGAATGAGAATAATCTACTCTGTTTTGATAAAAGGATTTTCAGAACTGAATAAACCAAAAGATGAATTTTATTTCTGTAAAAAACTTGTAGTTTACATCACGATACAATGTGTTTAAATAATTTAACAAACAGACACAACAACACAAGAGTTGTGTCTTTTCACACTTTGACTCTTAAACAACACAACCTAAACTTAAAAGTCACGACTCTTAACTAAAATAATTAACATAGCACAAACTCAATTATCAATCAACACTAATGGGGCTTGATAATACACGTTTTTGGGACGACATGCTCAAATCTGTTGAGTGAACAATCATCAATGACTCTTGACACTGTTTACTCGCAAGTAATTCAAGAGGAGAGACACCTCAACTCGATGCGTGGATCTGAGGATCGAATACCAGTTGTTGGCTTCTCGGAAACAACACAATATTCATCCTCAAATCAGACAACTTCACGCCTTCAAGCTGAACAAATAGCTGCAGCTCGAGTAACGCTTCCAACGTGTACACACTGCGGGAAGTCGGTCACGAGGCTTCAAATTTTTTTCAGATCATCGGTTTTCTGGAGTGATGGGCCGACAAATGTAAACCAAATGGATGAGGAAGAGGAGCATAAACAATTCGCAGCCGTGGCAGAGGTCGTGGACACAATTCAGGACGAGGAGCTGGTGGAAGAGGCATGGGGTATCATGCCAATAACATCACGGCACGAGATGCTCCTGACATCTCTGGTATTCCTGCCTTCACTCCTGATCAATGAGCATTTTTGGCTAACTTTCTTGGTAGTCAAAAAAAAAAGCTCAACCGAAAAGCTCAGTAGTAAGAGAACTAAGCTCTACTTATTTGGAAAAGAAAGCAAATATGACATTCTTGTAGATTCTGGCGCCTCTCACTATATGACGGGAGATGTGTCTTTGCTTACGAGTCTAACGGACATTGATGCGTGCCCGATCAACCTACCAAACAGCGAATTGACTTGGGCAACGAAACAGGGGACTCTGTGTTTTGGACAAAAACTCCAGCTGAATAACGTGTTTTATGCTCCTAAATTGTCAATCACTTTGATATATGTTGCTCAACTCTTACCAGATACAACTACCTTTGTGCTATTCACGAAACAATTTTGTGTGATACATGACCTAAATTAGAGGACTTGATTGGTGTGGGTAAGCAGCGTGATGGGGTCTATCATCTCACGGGTACGGTTGGAGTTCCAACACGTAATGCAAGTCAGCTTTGTTCTCGTGATCTCTGGAATTGTCGTATAGGTCATCCGTCTGCAGTAGTTCTTTCTAGTTTATCTGATGTTGGCGGTTTTTCTAATAGTTTTAGCGAGTTTGAAAAGACTTGTGGTGTTTGTGTTCTGGCTAACCAAACTCGTGGTGTTTTTCAGAGAAGTTTTAATAAAGCAGGATATAGTTTCATTTGATTCATTAGGGTTGACGATCTATTTCCCCCTGAAAACTATCATATCGTACCAAATAGAGCCCAGAAGTATGCCTCTGTATAGATCTCCCCAAAACAAAAATTTCAGACCTATTTCCCCTCGAAACGATAGTTCAAAACTTATTTCCCCCTCGTATGAAATTCCAATGGTTTTGTATGTAAACCGTAAACCGAACCATAAAAACCACCGATTTAAACCCCAATCAACCCCAAACACGTTTCCTGCAAAACTTGAATCTTTAAGATACATGGGAGCTTACGAACAAAGGTCTAGTGTCGTTAAAGGTTTCAGCCGAACCAGATGCATAGTTGATTCCATTGTAAATTGTGTTAGCCTCAGTGTTTGGTTCAAGATATGGAGGTGGTGCTGATTTTCACCCAAGGCTTCACCTGTTTTTATAATTTCACTGATTTTTATTATATCTTTTGTACGTAAGACAACTACAGATTAGCATCATCTAAATTAAAGAGACTACCAATTCCCATGGAATGAATTGTTGGTTGCATTTATGGAATTAGCATTTTGACTTCTCCACGTTACAAAACTAATGGCTAGAAGGAAGCTTGATTCCTGGTTATTTTGCACTGCTTAACGTAATGGCTGTACAGGGATTAGACATATCTGAACATAGAGATTCACAGGCATTGTCATAAAACATTCACGGGAGTAGCTGGAGCTTGATTTGGCGCTTTCAATTTAGTGGATCTTGCAGTTTGGGGTTTCTGGGAAATCTAGGGTTCTAATGAGTTTAACGATTTGGGGGAAAAGCTGGTTTAGGATTTAAGTCGGCTCTTAATTGGATATTAACGGTTGAACTTCGTTTAAATCCGGTTTCCTGCACCAATCATTGGTTAAATTTTTTTTTTAAATGCAAAACCGTCATTAACCCAATTTCATGGTTAATTAGGTTTCGAACTTTCAAACAAGGGGGAAATAAGTATTGAACTATCGTTTCGAGGGGAAATATATCTGAAACTTTCGTTTCGGGGAGATCTAGACAGAGGCATACTTCTGAGCTCTATCTGGTGCGATATGATAGTTCGCAGGGGGAAATAGATCGTCAACCCGATTCATTACAACTTATTGGGTCCATATAAAATCCTTCCTCATCAGGTGCTAGATACTTTCTAACGCTCGTTGATGATCATTCCAAAGCAGTTTGGACCGTGTTACTACTCGAAAAGAAAGATGTTGCAAATTCAGTCAAAACATTTTTCGCATATGTGGAGAAACAGTTTCAAAAACAAATCAAAGTCATACGAAGCGATAACGGCACTAGATTTACATGTCTCAAAGCTTTCTTTGCCGAACAAAGAGTTATCCAGCAAACCTCTTGCGTCGAAACGCCTCAACAAAACGGATGAGTTGAAAGAATACATAGGCACATCCTCAACATGGCGCGTGCTTTAATGTTCCAGGATCATCTTCCAATCCGGTTTTGGGGAGAAAGTATTTTGGCTGCTACTTATCTCATAAATCGCACCCCATCAAGTCTGATCGCAAACAAGACACCATACGAGGTACTGCATAACATTGTCCCTTCTTACAACCACTACAGATCTTTGGCTCTCTCTGTTTTGCTCGCTGTCTATCATGTCACAGAGACAAGTTTCAGGATCGAGGGCACAAGTGTGTTTTTCTCGGATATCCTATGGGGCAGAAGGGTTGGTTAGTGTTTGATTTGGCCACGGAGAAGACTTTTGTATCCAGGGATATAATCTTTCACGAAGAAAAATTCCCTTACCTCGACTGCACTGAACAAGGGAAGACATCGAAAGAGTCATCCTCCTTCACTCCTCTTATTCATCTGGATTTTCTGATGATGATCAAGGAGATTATCAAAGTTACCGATCACTAACTCAGTAGGAGATGTTCCTTCTGTACCTGCCCCTACTCCAGTCGCAGCATCGGGTCCTGATTTAGAGTGTCAATCTGATATTGCTGAGACGGCTTCTGTTGAAGTTAATATCAATGAAACAGAGGAACTTGGACGAGGCATTAGGATACGTGCACCATTTGTGTTGCTTAAGCCATACATAACGTACACTGCACAAGCTATAGACCCTCATCACGCTCATACCTCTCACACGTCAAAGCCTTCAAAGTCCTCAGGTCAGTGTTCTTATCCCATCAAATATTATGTTTATTTTCATCGCTTGTCTCCTACACATCATGTTTTTTTGGCAACGATCACTGCAATGTGTGATCCCATTCGCTACAAAGATGCGGTCACAGATGCACAATGGCGAGATATAATGACCGAGGAACATAATGGGTTGGACAAGCAACATACGTGGGATGTAACTGATTTGCCTCCAGGCAAGCTTGTGAACGGATGCAAGTGGGTCTATCGAACGAAGTATCGCTCTAATGGTGAAGTTAAACGATATAAGGCTCGTCTGGTTATTCTCGGAAACAGACAACAAGAGGGTGGGTATTACAAGGAAACTTGTGCGCCTGTAATCAAATTGACCACTGTTCGGATTTTATTGGAGATATCAGCTGCAAAGAACTGAGAATTACAACAGATGGACGTCCACAATGCATTTCTACATGGAGAGTTGAACGAAGAAGTTTATATGAAGTTGCCCGCGGGATTCACACTGCGAAACCGAATCAGGTTTGTAAACTCAAAAAATCGTTATATGGATTGCGACAGGCCCCACGTTGCTGGTTCGTTAAACTCTCCACTGCTCTTCTCGATTTTAGATTCAAGCAGAACTATTCAGATTACCCGCTCTTCACTCTCTTTCGCGGTACTTCTGTCATTTATGTTCTCGTATATGTCGATGATCTTATCATTGGTGGCAGTGATCCATCTCTAATTGCCTCCTTCAAGGCCTATCTCAGTCGAAAATTTCATATGAAGGATTTGGGTCATTTGAAATTTTTTCTCGGAATCGAAGTTTCTCATAGCAAGGAGGGCATCTATCTCTCTCAACAGAAATATGCATTGGAAATAATCAACGAGTGTGGGCTCATTGGATCTCGTCCTATTGACACGCCGATGGAACATAATCATGCTCTAGCGAGTGACAATGGAGTTTTCATTGCCGATTCAGCAAAGTATACGCGCTTAATTGGTCGGCTTGTTTATCTGACAGTCACCAAGTCAGAATTGAGCTACGCCGTGCACACTTTGGCACAGTTTCTTCAAGATCCGCGACTCAAACATTGGCATGCTGCTATTCGGGTTGTCCGCTACTTGAAGAACTCTCCGAGCAGAGGAATTTTTCTCCGAGCTAATGGTGATCTTCGTCTCAAAGCTTATTGTGATTCTGATTGGGCAGCTTGTCCGCTGACACGACGTTCACTCACAGGATACATCGTTATGCTTGGAAGTTCTCTTATATCTTGGAAAACTAAGAAGCAAAACACAGTTTCCCGATCTTCTGCAGAAGCAGAGTATCGGGCAATGGCCATAACTCTCTATGAGCTAAAGTGGATCATTGAACTTATGCGCAGTCACGGCATTACTCAGAAGACACCTATCATGTTATTCAGTACAACCAGGCAGCAATACACATTGTAGCCAGCCCGGTTTTCCATGAACGTATGAAGCATATCTAGGTTGACTGTCACTTCATTCAGGATGCAGTCAAGGACGGTTCAATTGTTACGCGTCATGTGAAAAAAACAAAGAAGTTAGCTGACATTCTGACCAAGCCTCTTGGACGACAGCAGTTTTCCTATCTCTTGGGCAAGATGGGCGTTCGAGATATCTACGCTCCATCTTGAGGGGGAGTATTGGAGATAGAATATACTATTGTTAAGATATGATCTTGTAATCTTAGGATATACTCATATCTCATGAAATCTAGGATTCTAGCATATCTCTTAGCTCTCCTTCGTGTATATATATATTGTATCTCGGCCATGATAATAATACACAGAAACATCAGTTTAACAAGAACGCATGTGACAAATGTTCATCCTCTCATGTATTATGTGGATTCAACTCAAGCTTTCCACTTAAAGTAAAATGTGGTCTAATCCATCCACCAACTGGTAAGTTTCTTGTGCAAACCTATCATTGACTTATCAGCTTAAGCTGATGTAGAGGTTCTAATAAACCTAAGATAGGCAGTATGAGCATGGTGATAAATTCAAGATATTTATTGAGTTTTTTAAACCCTTCATTCTAACATATCAAACAATTAGTATGAGACATATGTCTCTGAGTTATATATGTTCCCATCTTCCTCACTTTATTTCCACATTTTAGACAGCTTAACAAGTATAAAGTTTGGATGAGAACTTTGCACAAAGGTATTAAGGTAATATGTAGTGGTAGAGTTTAGTGGTAGACCAAGTGACTTGATTTTTATGTGGTGACCAGTGTATCCGAAGATCATTTGTTTAGTAAGGCAGTAGTTCGGGAGAAATAAGTCGGAAGAATGTATATTGATCTGAGAAAGCGGGTTATAAGTTGATGGATTTACGAGAGAAAGAAAGTTACAAAGAGGTCTTAAAAAGGATCTCGACAGAGATCGGAAAAACAATTGAAATATAGCTTAGAGCTTTTTATGGGAATATCTCTCTCTAAATGATTTTCCCTCTCTAGACATGAACGCCTCCTCTTTAATCTGGAGTCCCAAGTATATATATTGTTTCTTCTCCATGATTTCAGGGATTTGTAGCTTGACGGAGGATGTCCACTAGTTTACTCGTAGCTTGCGGCGGATGCTATCACACGGTTTTATTAAATGTTGAGTGAGTAGGTTGGTTCGTAGGTAATGACGATGATATCCTAGTTCTGGTACTATGGACTGCACACATTTCATCTTATCCTTGTCTAGCGTAAGAGACGATCTTGGGCTTGGAAAGCTTAACGGGATTTTATAGACCCATATTTCGGTATTCAATATTTCCCTTGTGGGCCTAGTTCCAGAAACAGGGAGTGCTCAGCCCACCACCAACGGTTCTCATAATCATCGGTAGTTCGAACCTGAGACAACTGCTTAAATAGAACCTTTCACAATGGTTAATGAAGTTTTTTATTAAGTTTTAGTGTATAGAAAAGAGTAAAGAAAAAAAGTCTTTCCCCAAGTCTCCGCTTTTGTCACTATCCCACTTGACTTAGTCCTCAGTTCCTTCACTCTTTCCCTGTAATTTTATGCTTATCTCTCTCTCTCTCTCTCTCTATTTGTTTAAATCACTTCCTCTGCTCTTCCAGCACATACCAAACCCAAAAGACACACTGTTCTTAGATCTCAATTAAATCATGTACTCTCTCCCCACTTCTTGTCTCATATTTTTCTTCCTCTTCTCCTTATTCCACCATCTTTCATGTGGTTCAAGTAAAAAAGACCTTAGGTTATGTGACTCTCTGTTTCATTGTGATAACATAACCGCTGGTTTTCCTTCTCTGGTGGGAATCGTCCTGAAATTTGCGGTCATCCATTGCTGGATCTTTACTGCTATAAAAGCGAAACCTATTTAATCATTTCAGACCATCTGTACCATGTTATCTATATACATCAAGCATCTAACATTCTTAAACTTGCCAGAGTAGAGCTTCTAGGGAATATTTGCAAGGCTACATTCACAACCGCAACCTTGCCTCCCGAAATGTTTGAGGTTTCACCAAGCTACAGGAGCCTTACTGTTTTTCACCTCTGTGACCCTAGAATTCTCTACCGTTCGAGTTATACATGTCCTAATAAAGGTGTTGTTTCAGTGTCTCAAACCCTTGATTATCATAATTCCTGCCGTGCCAGTTTCACGATTAACGTTCCTAAGAGCTTCACATTAGGAGAGAAAGAGTTGAATTTGACTCATTTAGAAAGTGCTTTAAGAAAAGGGTTTGAAGTGAAGGTGAAGATCGACGAGAAAGCGTGTCAAGAATGTTCATCCTCTCATGGAATCTGCGGCTTTGAAAATACCACACAGGTTTGCTGCAGGAATGCCTCATCATCAGGATGCAGTAAACTCCATCGACATGTGTTGAAAAGTGATTCAAAGTGGGATTAAATGATTTTTCAGTTACGTATTTGGTGGTTTTATTTCTAATTAATTGGAGGGTTTCATTTTTCTTCTTAATTGTAGGACATAATGAGTCCATGGGTTTAATGGGTGCAGTTACGTTTTTTATTTCTTATAAGTTCATGTAGTCTCTTTCAGTTTTAATCATCTCAGAATAAAGTATTATTCAGCAAATTATTCTCTTTGTTCTTTGATCTTTTCATTTTCTGTTTTCACATTGTTTGTCTTGTTCCAACATTATGGTATCAGAGCAAAGGTTTCAGTCCCTTTCATTCTATCAAAGGTAAAATCCATGGCAGGCAATGGAGCAAGTCAGCAAGTTACGGTTCCGATATTTAAAGGTGAAAAGTATCACCTTTGGAGTCTGAAGATGAAGACGATGTTCAGATCTCAAGAGAGTTGTGATTTGGTGGAGAATGGATTTGAAGATACAAATCCGGCGGAACCTGGTCAGCGGTTATGAGAAAATCGTAAGAAGGATGCAAAAGCGCTATTTTTTATTCAGACAGCCTTGGAGGATGATATCCTATCTCGGATCTCAGCGGTGAATACATCTCATGAAGCATGGGAAATCTTGAAGCTGGAGTATATGGGAGATAAGAAGGCGATCACTGTCAAACTACAGACTCTTCGTCATTAGTTTGAAACGCTTTTGATGAAGGAGAAAGAAACGATGCAGGAATATTTGGCAAGGGTTTCAGATGTTGTCAACCAAATGAAGTCTTATGGTGAATTTTTGTCAAATGAAACTGTTGTGAGTAAAGTTCTCAGAAGCTTAACTCCAAAGTTTGAATATGTGGTTCCTTCAATCATGGAGGCGAATGATATGAGTACATATACCTTTGACACCATGATGAGCTCGTTGATAGGACATGAGGATCGTCTTGGTAAAAAGTCTGGAAAATCTGAAGAGAAAGCTTTCCAAATGAAGGGAGAGTACTCTGGTCAGAAAAACAACATCAGTTTTGGAGCTGGTAGAGGTCATGGCAGATCTAGAGGTCGTGGAGACCTTGGAAGAGGCAGGGCAAGAAGTTATTATGATAACTCAAGTAGCTCTAATCAGTCCTATAACAGAGGTACCAGCAAGAGCGATATTCGGTGTCATTATTGCAAGAAGTATGGTCATATGCAGGCCAACTGTTGGAAAAAAACAGAAAGAAGAAAAGCACGCAAGCTTTGTCGAGCAAGAAGATGAGCAGCCTCGACTTTTATGGCATTTAAAAATGAGGAAGCGGTTTGGAGTTGGCGTGAAGATAATAATGGTGATCTTGTGGAAATTTCCATGTACAACAATGATGAGCATGAATTGAATCAAAGTCCAGCTAATTCTGAAGCTAACCCACCAACAAATTTAGTTCCAAGTTCACCTAGCTCGAGCAGTGGCAGTGGGTCAAGCATCGGAGAAGGAAGTTCAAGCTCAAGTCCACCTCAAAAATTCAGATCACTGCAAGAAAATTATGAGGTACAACATGCTTTTTTCGGTGCTGATCCAGTGACAGTTAATGTAGCAGAAAAGAATGAAGAATGGCGAAAAGCAATGGAAGAAGAGATTGCTTCTATAGAGAAGAATCAAACATGGCAGCTAGTTGAGCTTCCTGGAGATAAACACTCCATTGGTGTAAAATGGGTGTTTAAAACAAAGTATCATGCAGATGGTAGCGTTCAAAAGTATAAGGCAAGGCTGGTGGTCAAGGGATATGCACAAGAGTATGGAGTGGATTATGAAGACATTTTCTCTCCGGTGGCAAGGTTTGACACTGTAAGAACTCTTCTTGCCTTAGGAGCTTATATGCATTGGCCAATTTATCAGTTAGATGTTAAGTCAGCCTTCTTGAATGGTGAGCTACTTGAAGAGGTTTATGTTGATCAGCCTGAAGGTTTTGTAGTTGAAGGCAAAGAGGGTTTCGTCTACAGGTTGTATAAAGCTCTATATGGGCTTAAGCAAGCTCTTAGAGCTTGGTACAACAAGATTGATTCTTTCTTTGCAGAAACTGGCTTTGAAAGAAGCAAAAGTGAGCCTACTCTCTACATAAAGAAGCAAGGTGATGATATCCTTGTTGTGTGTTTGTATGTAGATAATATGATTTACATGGGTTCTAGTGCTTCACTTGTTGCTAATTTCAAAGCTAGTATGATGGAGAAATTTGAAATGACAGATCTTGGGTTGCTGTATTTTTTCCTTGGTCTTGAGGTTAAGCAAGTGGAAGATGGGCTTTTTGTTTCTCAACACAAGTATGCATGTGACTTGCTTAAAAGGTTCGACATGGCAGGTTGCAATGCTGTAGAAACCCCTATGAATGTCAATGAGAAGCTGCAAATGGATGATGGAACAGAGAAAGCATATGCAACAAAGTTCAGGTGTTTAGTTGGAGGTCTTATCTATCTAACTCACACAAGTCCAGATATTTGTTTTGCCGTGAGTGCAATTTCCAGGTTTATGCACAATCCGACCAAGCACCATTTTGGAGCAGCAAAGAGGTTGTTGAGGTATATTGCAGGAACAACAGAGTGTGGCTTATGGTACAACTCAGTTTCAGAGTTTGAATTGGTTGGGTTCACGGATAGCGATTGGGCAGGTTGTGTGCAAGATAGAAAAAGCACTTCGGGACATGTTTTCAATCTGGGTTCTGGAGCAGTTTGCTGGAGTTCAAAGAAGCAAAATGTGACAGCTTTATCATCATCAGAAGCTGAGTATACAGCAGCTACTGCAGCAGCATGTCAAGCAGTTTGGTTAAGAAGAATTCTAGTAGACATCAAGCAAGAACAAATGAAGGCGACAACAATTTTCTGCGACAACAAGGCAACCATAGCAATGACCAAAAATCCAGCATATCATGGAAGAACGAAGCATATATCCATCAAGGTCCACTTCATCAGAGACTTGGTTACTGAGGGTTCAATTACTTTGGAGTATTGCAGCACAAACGAGCAGAGTGCAGATGTTCTAACAAAAGCATTATCAAAGAACAAGTTTGACTACTTCAGAAGTAAGCTTGGAGTGTGCAAGTTTGAATCAAGGGAAAGTGTTGAAAAGTGATTCAAAGTGGGATTAAATGATTTTTCAGTTACGTATTTGGTGGTTTTATTTCTAATTAATTGGGGGGTTTCATTTTTCTTCTTAATTGTAGGACATAATGAGTCCATGGGTTTAATGGGTGCGTTTTTTTATTTCTTATAAGTTCATGTAGTCTCTTTCAGTTTTAATCATCTCAGAATAAAGTATTATTCAGCAAATTATTTTCTTTGTTCTTTGATCTTTTCATTTTCTGTTTTCACATTGTTTGTCTTGTTCCAACAACCTGATGGTAAGTTTCTTATACTTCAACATCGCTATCATATCCCTTTTCTTCAACAACTTATACTGGAGTTGCACTTTGAATAAGCTTAGGATCATTTCCCTTAATGAACTTCAAAAAATCTTAAGACTTGTGTTACAAGTTTATTTCATTTTATACACCATTTATCTATCCTTCTCACAACGATAATCCTTATCTAAGTTAAATATGTTATGTTCTGTTTCGAGTTTTCTCTTTGTAGATCAAACATTTTGTTCAATAAAGGCCTAGAAGCACAACCACAACGATTTTCATCATAGATGGTCGATCTTTTGTCCTTCACCAACATGACGAATCATATCTATCTACTCCGAACCACTAGACCACACGTTTTTAAGTCCTTTAGAATTGGCATTAACTTATTGATTTAGTCACTCACTCACTCTCTTTCATTTATTGCGTCTTCTTGGTTCTACATAAGTCAGTTTCCGTAGTAAGTGGTCTTTTTCCACATTCCATTTCTGTGAAATTTCGTAGATTCTCTGTAGCAGAAAAACAGCAATGACGGAAAGGGACTTTGTGCTGGTCAATTAGGTCCTTCTGAGAAAATTCCAAACACCTGGCTTTGAAGTGAGTCGTAAAAATATATAGAATCCAACTTTTTTTTTTTTTAATATATATATAATATTATAATAATAAACCGATCTTAACCGGGATCAACCGGGTTTACAAGCTAACCGAACCGAAGTAAAAGAAACCTATTAAACCGGCAAGAATCCTCAAACCGACCACGAAGTTTTGATTGGAAAAAGGCGCCGCCACCCTTTAGAGAACAGACCGGCTTTCTTCACCTTTGCCGGCGGATGCGCGATGAAGAGATTCGCGGCGCTCGACGGCACCTTCCAACCCAGCGTGGAGATCCGACCCCAGCTGGCTTTCCGGCGTCGCAAGCCTAGACCTCCTCCCTCCTTCGCCCGGCGCAGGCGCATCTGACCGGAACCTCACGGACTCACCCGGCAGAACCGCTCCCAGCAGATTCCAATGGCCGCTCCTCCTCCGAACTCTGTTGCCTGACGCGAAGATCTATCTCCACCGGATCTCCAGCTGCAACTTTCTTCCGCCGAGGGAGATTTCTCCGGGGAGACCGACATGCAACTAGGCACGGACCCGTCGATCTCCACCGCAGTCGTGTAGGAGTGGCCACCTCCGCTACGATATCTCTCTCGAACGCATCGCCACCCACCATCCTCCTCGCCGGAAAACACGCAGCAGAACCAAAATCTCCGACTCACCTTGCGAGCTTCTCCTCCACCACACGTCCTCAAGCGGCACCGAGACTCCCGACTTACCCAGATCTGTCGAATCGCCGTGTCCTTACCACGTTCCGCCGCTGCGAGAAAGAACCACATCCCGCGACGCCGGAAGAAAGAGAGCTGAGGTATCTTCAGTCCGTCTCGCCCACCACGGTTGTGCTTTGAAGCTCAACAACGGGAGACTCCTCACGGCACCGACGAAATCGCCGGCAACCGGAGGAGCCTCGAGATCCACGAAGAAAAAAAGAGTTTGTCTGCAAGCAAGATTAGAGAGAAGGGAGAGAGGAGAGAGAAAAAAGTTTTAATTTAGAATCCAACTTTGTATAGTCCCGAGTGGGAACTCGTTTTTTTTTTTTTTTTTTTTTTGTCAACAAAAGAAGAACAAATGAGTGGGAACTCGTTTTATATTCTATAAACAACAAAGAGAAAAGTCGTTTAAAATCAAATAATATATTTTTTCGTTTACCAATAAGCGTTCAAAGTCTTCGTTGTCAGCCACCTAATTCCAAAGAACCTTCGATTTGTATAATATAAAACTCCACAGAGAAACATTAAATAAATAATAAAGAGAAGGTTGGTCAAAAAGACCAAACATAGGTTCCTTTAGTTCAACCCTTACAAAACTATCACATTCCCCAACTACTTCATATCTTCTTGTTCTTCTTCTTTACCATTTTCCTATTCGCCTGCAATACAATGACCAGTCTTGTTCTACCCCCAACAAAATCTATGTTCTATAGATTCATATGGACGCTGTTTGTGATCCCTTCCTGTGTTTTCTCAGCTAATGAGCTTCACAGACGCTGCAGTGGCTTCTTTAGCTGCGGCGATCAGATAGATCTCTTTTACCCTTTCTGGATACCTGGCAGAGAAGACTGTGGTCACCCCGACTTCAAGCTCGACTGTAGTGGACAATTCGCAGAGCTGAACATTTCCTCTGTTAAGTTCAGAATCTTAAGTATGAGCTACAGATCTCCTATCATAAGAGTCGCTAGATCGGATTATATCAACAATCTTTGTCCAACAAATCCTCTAAATGCACCATTCAACGAAAGTGTTCTTCCACTTGGACCTGACACCGATCTGCTAACATTATATTACGACTGCGATTTATCACCGCCTGCTACTGGAAATGGTTACTTTGGAGCGCTTGGTTGTGGGGATGATAGCGATGATGGAAGTTACTATGTGACAAGAAACCTCTCGTCCCCTTTACTTGGCGAGTTTGGTAGCGTTTTAACCAACTTCAGGGTAATGTGCCAAAGAAACGTCAGTATTCCAGCGTCTATACCCGCGCTTAAGACTCTGGAAAGAACTCCGAATCCAGATAATCTAAAGAAGGTTCTTGATGAGGGTTTCGAGCTTAAAGCTAGCCAAGATTGTTCGGCGTGCATAGACACTAGGGGTGCTTGTGGATATAATCAGAGCTCAAGTAGATTCATCTGCTATTATATAGAGCCACAAAACCGTAAGGGTAAGATTTCTCTCCTACATGTTCTAATTTCGTAATGTTCTCCCGCAAGAACCACTGTTCGACCTTCTGAGTTTTTTTTTGTTTCCAGTTCAAACTAACCTTTTTCTGGTGCCAATCTATTGACGCAGGCCTGTCTAAAGGAGCAGTAGCAGGTGCTTACCCTTTTCCTGTTCTTTCGCGACATCCGATTTGATTACCAAAATCTTATCATGAAAACTGTTGTTTTGTTTCGTCTCTAGGCATTGTGGCTGCTTCTGCTGGATTTGTTATTCTTATAGCCGGAGGTTTGTTATGTCTCATTAGCCGGCGAAAGAAGACACAGGAAGCTCAATACACCAGCAAAGACTTGCCAGTAACGTCTTATTCAAGCAGAGAAACATCAAGCTATCCAACTTCCACAACAATCTCAAGCAGCAGCAATCACTCTCTTCTCCCCTCAATCTCTAACCTCGTAAACGGAAGCACATACTTTGGAGTCCAAGTCTTCAGCTATGAAGAACTCGAGGAAGCCACTGAGAATTTCTCTAGAGAGCTAGGAGATGGCGGATTCGGTACTGTCTACTACGGTAAGAACCACTGATTCTTCATATCTCACTTCAAAACCTTTGAATTTCGATTCAAGAATCTTTGGCAATTTCTGAAGGGGTGTTGAAGGATGGACGAGCTGTAGCAGTGAAACGACTATACGAAAGATCGCTTAAACGCGTTGAACAGTTCAAAAACGAGATCGACATCTTGAAATCGTTGAAACATAAAAATCTCGTGATACTCTACGGATGCACATCAAGACATAGCAGAGAGCTTTTGCTCGTATATGAGTATATCTCAAACGGAACTCTCGCCGAACATCTTCACGGTGATCGTGCTGAATCTCGTCCTCTTTGTTGGCCAGTTCGTCTAAACGTCGCAATCGAAACCGCAAGTGCTTTATCCTTCCTCCACAAATCAGGTAATAAACAAGAACAACTCAATTTTGGTGCAAATTGGAGGATTTTGTTTGATTCGATTCGATTTGGTTGAAGGGATCATACATAGGGACGTAAAGACAACAAACATTCTTCTAGACGAGAATTACACGGTGAAAGTAGCTGATTTCGGTCTCTCACGGTTGTTTCCGATGGACCAAACTCACATCTCCACGGCGCCGCAAGGCACTCCGGGATACGTAGATCCGGAGTATTACCAATGTTACCGTCTAAACGAGAAGAGCGACGTTTACAGCTTCGGAGTCGTACTCACCGAACTCATCTCTTCCAAAGAAGCAGTCGATATCACACGACATCGCCACGATATCAACTTAGCGAACATGGCCGTTTCCAAAATCCAGAACAACGCGTTACACGAACTCGTCGATCCGAGTCTTGGATTCGCCAAGGATCCTGAAGTGAAGAGGAAGATGATGTCGGTGGCTGAGCTAGCGTTCCGATGTTTGCAACAGGAGAGAGAAGTGAGACCGTCGATGGATGAGATCGTGGAGATTTTGAAAGGGATCAAGGGGGAGAATCGCGGGACTTCACCGGATGTGGTGGATATTGAGGGAAGCGGAGGAGATGACGTTGGATTGCTGAGACATAGTGTCCCGCCGCCGATTTCGCCGGAGACTGATAAGTGGACGAGCAGTTCGGATACGGCGGCGAGTTCATTTTGAGAGATTTTATATAATTAGCGCTCGTCGGTGGTATATGTATATTCACACTGGTAAGTGGTTCTTTAACTTTTTAATTTTATATATTTTTTTGGGCACGACTGTATGATACACTCTCTATCAAATGGATCTATTAGCTTTTTTTTGTTTGTGAAAGCACAAGTAAAAACTCTATCAAGTAAAAACTCTTTTCTTTTTTTTTTGTCGTTTATAAAGTAAAAACTCTATAAATTAATAATTGATACAATAATAATAGCGATAAATTAATAAACTTTTTCAGTTTTGAATTAGCTTTTTTTTGTTTGTGAAAGCACAAGTAAAAACTCTATAAAGTAAAAACTTTTTTTTGTCGTCTATAAAGTAAAAACTCTATAAATTAATAATCGATAAAATAATAATAGAGATAAATTAATAAACTTTTTCAGTTTTGAATTGGGCCAATTCAAAATATAACACAATTCGATAAAATAATAAAAATAAATATTTTTGAACTATATAAAAATATGGTCTCATAAATAACATAACTTAATAAATAGCAAATAAAAAGTGTATGCAAATATAAAATATCTAACTAAGATAATCTATTAAAATATAAATCTAATGTTTTTTGTTGTTTTCTCGTAAAATTAAAATCTTTTTAGAACACATCTCTAATTTTTCTTATTTGCATCAATAATTTCTTATGATTCTTCTAAAACTGCATCAAAAAAATATGAAAAGTTTTAAACGTGATACTTGCTTCCTTAAGCATAAATGCTTCCAAAGTTATCATAGTCTCATATTCAGACTCATTATTAACATTAAAGACATCAGCCACTATTTATTCTTTTGTGCTCACATAACTCTTTGTGTATTTGATTTGTCATTATTGATTAATTTATAATATTTTTTAAGATAAAGAGGCATGTTGGACGCTAAATAAAGAAGAATAAAACTCAATTATGTGTACTGCAAACTATGTGTTGTTGGCATCAATGAACGTGATTATATGATCATGTGAGATAATCAATCTCATAAAATTCGTAGTTCAAAAAAAACAAAAAATATAAAGAATATGAAAATAAAAATAGAGAAAAATCATAAAATAGCACAAAAACATATCTTGTCATAAATATAGCACCAAGAAAAATAATTGACATTTTTAGCATTATTTGGATTATAAAAACTTTTATAGCATTATATAATTTAGGGTTTAGGGTTTATTATTTACTGTTTAGGGTTTATTATTCAAGGTTTAGGATTTAACATTTAGGGTTTAGGGTTTATTATTTAGGATTTATGGTTTAGTATTTAGGGTTTAGAGTTTAGTATTTAGGGTTTAGGATTAGGGTTAATTTAGTCTTTATCCCTTTAATAAATATTATTTTGGTGATTTTTCCTCCTTGTTGCTATATTTGTGACAATGCATGTTTTTATGCCATTTTACGATTTTCCCATAAAAATATACAAATAATAAAGTAAAATAAATTTTAAATAAAAAATCTAGAAAATATGTAATTAGTGAAAAAATTTATTTCAAATAAAATAATTATTTAGATAAATATTTTGTTCAAATTAGTTATATATTTTTTAAATTAATAACTCTATAAATTAATAAAATATCAAAGTCCAACATTATTAATTTATAGAGTTTTTACTATAGTTTTATGTTGCATCAGCTAAGAATATTTTTTATCGTTCGTTATCTATGTGATTTCGTTTTTGGCTACTTTTCAAAATGACAATTATATTACATCTATACCTTTATAGGATACTGCTAATTTTTAGTTTACGACTTGAGATATGACATCCTGACGGGGGCGGCTCTCTGCTCTGAGGACTTCTCCGTCAGACGGTCACATAAGGGAGACTACCAACACTCCTCTTGCTCTCTTGAAGGCTTGCGATCTCTATTTGTAAGGTTTCTGTTACACTAATTTTTAACGTACCGCTTACGCTTCCCTGCTACTCGTGATTTTGGCTAGATCTACCGACTGTTTTCTCCTACTCTAGGGCGTGGTTTTGTTTTCTGGCTGGTGTGAATATGATTATATCTATGCGAGATCGAGAGAGGGAAGGACGAGAACGTGGTGATGGAGATCGTCAGGATAAATGGCGAATCCATGAGGATGAAGAGGTTATCAAGATCCCTTCTTTTGATTATTCTGATTTGGTGGAAAAGTTCAAGCTAACTCTGATTGGAAGAATGTTTCATACTGATGGGAGGAGTGTAGATGCTTTGCTGCGACACATGCCTAAGAGGAGAATATGGGATGTAGAAGGTAGAGTCAGAGGCGTAAACTTGGGGGACAACAAGTTCCAATTTGATTTTCAGAATGAAGAGGATCTTTTGAGAGTGTTGCAGAAGCGTCCATGCCATTTTAATAAATGGAGCTTCTCATTGGAGAGGTGGATTCCGTGCATAAGAGAATATTTCCCCAACTCTTTGATCTTCTTGATTACAGTAACAGATGTACCTATCCATTACCGAATAGATGCAACTTTTGGAAACATTGGAAGAGGCCTCAGAATGGTCGATAAACTTGATGTGGATGGGTTTAGAGTTCGTGTTGTCAGTGAATGGAGATATGCCCCTGAAATTTGAGCGGACGATTCAGTTTGATAATGGGGATAAAGTGAAGATAACCCTGAAGTATGAAGACCTCCACAAATACTGCTATTCATGTAACCTCATCTCACACGAAGAAGGCACTTGTCCTCACCTGACTGAAGAACAAAGGGAACAAAACCGGCAGAGAAGAATGGAGCAGAACATGCTTCAGGAGCTGGCTGAGAAAGAAGCTTTCTCTCGGGCTCAGAGTAAGCGCATGGAAGTTGGCTTACCACGTGGGCTGAACATAACTCAGGGTGATACCCGCTCAGATATCAACAGGTGTAATGCAGACAACAGAAGGTCTGATCTAAGACAAACCATTCAGGAAAAAAGAAATTCAAGAAGTAAGGAGGTTTGGAAAAGACTAGATGGCACTAACACTAGATCTTATCTCCGGAATCGAGAGGACTTTCACTCATATCGTAGAACCTCTCGGGATGAGCCTTACTCATGGAGACTCCTTGTCTTCATCGTCGTGGAAAGCAAGAGGAGATCCTAAAGATTATGCATGAGGTGGGAGCAGATACAGAGATGCAAGATGGTTTGAAGGTTCTCAGACGTCAAGGTATGATAATTCAGGAAAGCAGAGATCACCGGATTCGAAACGCACAATATCTTAAAGAGCTGATTACCGAAAACATGTTGTCTGACCTTGGGAAACTTTTCTTGAATCAAACGGCCAAAAGACTAGATCTGTATGGACACCAATCGCACAAGAGTATGATCACATGCAAAATAAAGATCTGGAGGATATAGAGATCAACTCCCAAGCCCAAGTCCAAAGTCATCAAGAAACAGAAGATGAAAGAAGGAGAATCAAGGGTAAGGCGATTGTCTCATAAAATATAGAAAATGCAAATGAAAGTTTAGCTTTGACTAGAAGGATCACGAACAAGGAAAGATCATTCGAAAAGCTGATCATACAAGAACCTGGTTCAGAAGACAAAAGCCGTTCAAATCGTGATATTCCAAGTAGGGAGGAACCAAGGAGGATGTAGGAAACTATCATGGTTGGGCAAGGCAAAGAGTATGGTTTGCGAAAAGTTAGACCTGTAGAGGAAGCTCCGTAAGCGATTGCTCCAGACGTGTTTACGGAGACGGAAGTGACTACTGGAAATGAGGAAAACCATGAGATATGACAGGCCAATGTAGCTGAAGAAAATATAAAGGAGACTAATGAAGATGACAACGGAGATGAAATTAAGGAAGATATAGATAAGCTATTGGCTGAATATGCAGACATGGATGTGTTGGATCCCACTGGATCTAGGGTTTGATATATTGAATGAAAAACCAACCTCGTTCTTACCTTTCTGGCAGCGGAATTGAGATGGTGAACGAGATCAGTGGAGCAACGCAAACGCCTTGCCTCTACCAAATACACACGCACGCTTGCTGGAAACGGGATGCTAGTGCCGGATCAACGGGAATCGATTCTCTCTGGTGTTTCTACTGTTTCTGTCGAGAAAAGTGGACGGCCCAGTGTTTAGGTCGAAACTTACTCGTTATATTCGACCTGAAACACAATTAACGGGCCAGACTTAATCAAGTCTTAATTCGAAAAGCCTTTCGAAAAACCCGAACTGTGTCGACCGACACATAAGCTGTGTCGATCGACACAACACCTTTTTATCGATTACAATGTGTATCCAATACACATTAATATGATCATTACCATAATGATCATTCCCATGTCGTAGCTTCCAGTTTGCTTAAGTGTGTGACCCTATAGGATCATATAGTACTGGTAGTAAGTCCATAACTTACAGATTGCAAGAGGCTTCTAGCAAAACATTGCAACCACCCAGTACTATACGAGTGTCTGATCTCGACACACAACTATCATCAGGAGTGAGTACAAGTGAGATTTCAGGACACTATCCCAACAATCTCCCACTTGTACTGGAATCATCAATTCCTATAATCCTTTTGTCTCTATATCTCGATTTGGCATAAGGCAAGATTGGTGTCATTCTTATTAAGCCAACATCGTGTTTATCGAACTCCTGATCTCATACTGAACATTACAAACAACTGAACTACAGTTCGTTTGAGTGCGGCCACACATTCTCTCAGTATTCAATCTTCGATAGGCCCTGAGATATTTATCTCCCGTTGTACAGGAGGGACAAATCCCATCTTGTTCCATCCCTGTTTCAACGCACACTTCATGATATACTTGAACAGTGCCGTTATAGTCGCCAGTTACGGGTCGACGTTTGACAAAGTCAAAATGTACCAATTCATATGCAAGAAAGCATGATGAACTCAGGTCTAAGGACTATACTCTATAGTCGTAATGAGAACCTCTTATGACACAGATATAACTATCTTGTAGACTTCTCATTAGCGGGTCATGTCCGATCATATGTTCACTAACATATATCTATGTGACTGACTGCGATAATCATATCATTGGCTCCATGAAACTTAGCCAACAGTCACCTCACAATCTAGTCTCTAACGGTTGTCAGTGTCCCAATTCTACAACCTCGACTAGGGACAAAATAATTTATTAACTTATAGGGTTTCATGATCAAGTCCTCAACTTGATGACCTATAATATGTCATAAATTTATTTTGGGACCATTATTTAGATCACAATAAATAATGCTGAAATCAAATTTCATTAAACATTTCCAAAAGAATGTTTACAAGAGTGTCTTATTATAACTAAAACAAAACTAAAACTCCCACTAGAATCAAGATTACATCTTAAGATCTCTAATGCCTACAGCAGTCGTTTGACTCTCATGCTTAGGCCTTGGGAGTGACTTAGTCAGAGGATCAGCGACATTCTCGTCTGTCGGAACTCGGCTGATCTTCACATCACCTCTATTGACGATATCTCGAATCAGGTGATATCTCCTCTCCACATGTTTGGACTTCTGGTGTGACCTTGGTTCTTTTGCCTGAGCAATGGCTCCGTTGTTATCACAAAACAAAGCCACTGGCTCCAAGATACTAGGAACCACACCAAGTTCAGTCATGAACTTCTTGATCCAAACAGCTTCCTTTGCCGCTTCTGAAGCAGCAACATATTCAGCTTCCGTTGTGGAATCATCTACGGTATTCTGCTTAGAGCTCTTCCAGCTCACTGCACCGCCATTTAGACAGAAGACATATCCAGATTGTGATCGGAAATCGTCTTTGTCTGTCTGAAAGCTCGCATCGGTGAATCCATTCACCACAAGTTCTTCACTTCCTCCATACACAAGGAATTTATCCTTAGTATGTCTCAAATACTTGAGAATATTCTTGACAGCTGTCCAGTGAACTTCACCTGGATCAGATTGGTATCTACTCGTCATGCTTAACGCGTAAGCTACATCTGGACGAGTGCAGAGCATGGCATACATAATAGATCCTATTGCAGAAGCATAAGGAATCCTATTCATGCGTTCTCGCTCAGCAGGTGTCGCCGGACACTGCTTCTTGCTGAGACTCATGCCATGAGACATCGGTATGAAGCCCTTCTTGGAATCTTGCATCCTGAATCTGTGCAACACCTTATCAATATAAGTGTCCTGGCACAATCCAATCAGCCTATTCAATCTATCTCTGTAGATTCTGATTCCAAGAATGTATGCGGCTTCTCCCATGTCTTTCATGGAAAAACAACTTCCGAGCCAAGTCTTGACAGACTAAAGCAACGGAACGTCATTACCGAGGAGGAGTATGTCATCGACATACAGTACAAGAAACGCAATTTTGCTCCCACTAGTCTTCTTGTAAACACATGGTTCCTCATCGTTCTTGATGAAACCAAATTGTTTTACTTCTTCATCAAAACGAAGATTCCAACTCCGTGATGCTTGCTTCAATCCATAAATGGATTTATGAAGCTTGCATACTTTCCCAGCGTTCTTAGGATCGACAAAACCTTCAGGCTGTGTCATATACACATCCTCTTCCAGAATACCATTCAGGAATGCGGTTTTGACATCCATTTGCCAAATCTCATAATCATAATGAGCGGCAATCGCTAGAAGAATCCGAATGGATTTAAGCATAGCGATTGGGGAATAGGTTTCATCATAGTCAATACCATGAATTTGCTTGAAACCTTTAGCCACCAGCCTCGCTTTGTAAATATGTACATTGCCATCCACGTCAATCATCTTCTTGAAGATCCATTTACACTCAATGGCTTTTACACCATTAGGTAAATCGACCAAGGACCATACTTGGTTTTCTGACATGGATCCCATTTCGGACTTAGAGGCTCCAAGCCACTTTTCGGAGTCCGGGCCCATCATTGCTTCCGCGAAGGTCACTGGTTCGTCACTTTCAATGATCATCAGATCATTTGAATCGGTCACGAGAAATCCATAGTATATCACGGGTTCGTGACGGATCCTTCCGGATCTGCGAACTTCAGGTTCCACAGGCGCCGGTTCCACAGAACTTTGTGGATCCAACTGCTGCTCTTCCTCAGCAGGTTGAGCAGTATCCTGTGCATCTCGAATTTCTTCAAGATGTACTTTACTCCCACTGTTTTTCTTAGAAAGAAACTCCCTCTCAAGAAAAGAACAGTCCCGAGCAACAAATATTTTGTTCTCAGATTGGTTGTAAAAGTAGTATGCTTTGGTTTCCCTAGGATAACCAACGAAGTAGCATTTATCTGATTTGGGTGCAAGCTTGTCAGAGATTAAACGTCTGACATAAGCCTCACAACCCCAAATCCTCAGGAAAGACAGACTAGGAACATTCCCAGTCCACAGTTCATGTGGTGTCTTTTCCACTGATTTAGATGACACCCTATTTAGTGTAAACGCAGACGTTTCTAGAGCGTATCCCCAAAAGGATAATGGAAGATTATAATGACTCATCATAGACCGAACCATATCCAATAAGGTTCGATTCCTTCTCTCTGACACTCCATTCCATTGGGGTGTACCAGGAGGAGTGAGTTGTGAAATAATTTCACACTCGCTCAGATAGTCGCTGAATTCTTGGCTCAAGTATTCTCCTCCGCGATCCGATCGCAGAACTCTGATATTTTTGCCAAGTTGATTCTGTACTTCATTCTTGAATTCCTTGAATCTATCAAAGGATTCTGACTTGTGTCTCATCAAATAGACATAGCCATACCTACTGAAGTCATCAGTAAAGGTAATGAAGTACTTGTAATTTCCTCTGGCAACAGTACTCATCGGCCCACATACATCAATATGAATAAGGCCCAATAAGTCACTGGCCCTTTCATTTGGTTTATTGAAAGGGGCTCTAGCCATTTTGCCCACCAAGAAAGATTCACATTTCTCACATGATTCAAAATCAAATGAGCCCAAAAGCCCATTTCGATGGAGCCTTTGGATGCGTTTCTCATTGATATGGCCCAAACGACAATGCCATAAGAAAGTCGGGTTTTCGTCATTGGACTTAAACCTCTTTGTATTTATGTTAAAGTTAGGCATTTCTTGGTCTAATACATATAACCCATTATCTAATGGGGCGCTACCATAATACGTACCATCACGATTAAAAGAACAAACTTTATTCTTAACAGCAAAATCAAAACCTTCCAAATCCAAAACGGAAACTGAAATTATGTTTCTGCTAATCGCAGGTACAAAGTAGCAATTATTTAAAATTAAAACCATGCCCGATGGTAAGGACAACTCGTAGGTGCCTACGGCCAGTGCAACAACCTTAGCTCCATTCCCGACCCATAGCTCCACTTGTCCTTTCTTCAGCGTCCTACTGTTTCTTAGTGCCTGCACATTTGTACAAATATGAGCACCGCAGCCGGTATCCAATACCCACGAAGTAGGACTAGAAGACATAACATTAAGTTCGATAACATAAATACCTGAGTCAGACGCATCATACGTCTTCTTCAGCTTCTTGTAATCTTCCTTGAACTTCTTGCAGTCTCTCTTCCAATGCCCCAACTGCTTGCAGTAGTTGCACTTATCCTCAGGAGAAGGCCCGGATTTGGGCTTGGGCTTGGGGTTGTCTTGACTTTCAGTCTCGACAACCTGAGCCTTTCCCTTGTCCTTCTTTGGTTTCTTAAACCTTTTACCCCTTTGTACCATCAGGACACTGGGAGTAGCCTTCTTGAGATTTGGCTCTGCTGTTTTCAGCATACCGTGCAACTCAGTCAATGTCTTAGTCATGTTTTGCATGTTGTAGTTCATGATGAACTGATCAAAACACGACGGTAAAGACTGCAGAATCATGTCAGTGGCTAGCTCCTGGCTAATGGCACAGTCCAGTTTCCCCAGGTTATCAATGTAACCCATCATTTTAAGGACATGAGGACTTACTGGACTGTCCTTAGCCAGCTTGCAATCCATGAGAGATTTAACCGTCTGGTATCTCTCTGTGCGAGCTTGCTCCTGAAACAAAGCTTTCAGGCTGTTAATCATCTCAATGGGTGACAATACGTTCTCATATTGCTTCTGCAGCTCAGAGTTCATGGTCACCAACATTAGACAATTAACATCTTTGACATCCGCTGAATGCTTATCCCAAGCATTCTTTTCTGTCTGCGGAGCATTGGAACTTGGCCTCTCGGTGAGAACTCTTTCAAGGACATATTCCTTGTTCTCCTGCCTGAGAACTATTCTCAGGTTCCGATACCATTCCAAGAAATTAGATCCATTTAATTTGTCCTTCTCAAGGACGGATCTTAGTGAGAAAGTGTTGATGTGAGTTGAGACAGGCATAGCTGTAATTCAAAAGAGGTAGATTTTAGTTATAATGCTCAAGAAATGAGAGTTCTTATCTAATAAGAAAACTCGCATTGTATTCAAAACTATGTTTCCTCAGATGAATACAATGAGCCAAGATCCTCAGATTACTAAAATTCGAGCGGGCGACTCGCCGTTGCTCAAACTTTAGTTATCTAGGTAAGCAAATCATTGCTAATTGTACTCAGTACAACTCTTGGTCGTGGATAAGACAAACTATGTCCAATCCACTATGATGTCTCTGGGCCCAGAACTTCCGTTAGCCCAGTCAAGTAAAACCAATCCTTTTCTGTCTAGCGATCACTGACAGTTGCACTGCAAGTCTGTCAGTGACCACCTGCCTTACTCATGTTGCAGTGGATATCAAGGACTCCAGGAATATCTGATAGGTGTGTAGTTTTATCCCTATTCTACTGCAAGTGCACAGTTAATGCAATCGTAGTATATAAGGTATCGAATCCCACAAGGACTCTCAGTCACACAATAGATTATTAGTAGTTCAGATTTAATCAAGCGAAGCAGATGTGAAAACAGTAAACGAAATAGCAAAGTGAGTTTGTAAGCAAGAAGGCAAAGCGTTAGGTTTCAGGAGTTCTCTGGAAATCAGGAACGCAAGGAATCAATCTATCTAGATCTAATCAATAACTGTTCTAGAACTCAAACACTGATATAGAATTAACCAAATTCCTTTGCGATAATTCTCTAAGTCTAAGTGCAGCAAACCAAACTTTCGTTTGCGAGAACTAACAGATTAAACCAGCATTAATTCCAAGTTTGATATGTTCACAATTAACTTGAACCAAACTTCTGTTTGCGAACAGTTTAATTGCTTATCTAAGTTCTTTCTAGTTAGATTAACCAACTTCCGCTGAATTAATCAACCTAACATCATAATTCTGATTAGCTACTTCAGATTTAGCATTAAGAACAACTTAGATAAAGAACTAGCAGATATGAATCTCTACAGATTAATTAAACTATAATTCTCTGAAATCCCTAATGAGAATCCTTCAACCTAACAGGTGATCTACTCAGACATATTCATCGAGACAGAAGATATCATAAGTAGAAAACCAAATATCATATAATCAAATAAGAACTGGGGTTCAAAATCAAGTCTCTTTCGAGATCAGGATCAGCCCCTCAACTCTCTCTGAGTAAAACTTAACGTAAGAAAAGCTTGTAAAAGCGTAGCCTAAACATTGGCTTAAAAACTCTATTTATAACCTAAAACACGTTTTGGGGCTTCTTTGTAAATATCAGGAACTTCTGGGTAAAACTGCAATTTCATCATTCTTTATTAAACCGTCGTTTGGCCCTTCTCGCTGGTGCATCGATCGATGCCATAAGTGTGACGATCGTTGCAGCTCGGAAATATCAACAGTGAACTCTATCTCTCGGCCAAATACTCTAATTAGCTCCAGAAAGTGCCAAAATCACCAAATATGCTCCAAATGTGCTTGTACCTAATAAACACCTGAAAAGACTCTAAAGCATAGTAAAAGACTCGATAAATAACACATATACCATGGTTAAAATCCATAAAATCCACGGTATATCAATATCCAACAAACAACACGAGTCTTGACAGCAGACAAGACCGGGCAAGACATCAAGATCACTTGATATTTAGTTGAGGAAAAGAACTGTTTTATCTTGATGCATATCCAATATACATTCAAGAATTTATTAATTTATTTAAAAACATTCAGTTTTATTTAGTTTAGATTCATCTACAACTTTTAGGATTAAATTGTTCTGGTATATGCAAATATGTGGTCCAACCAGCATATCTGCGAATGTCGTGTCGATCGATGCCGACCATTGGCATCGGTCGATGCAACCAGAATTAAACTGTTCCTCGATAATCGGTCAAACCAGATCGAATTTACATAACCGATTCAATCCAATTGAACCGGTTCGGTTTAATAGTCCATGTCGATCGTCACACACTGTGTGTCGATCGACATGACCAAACCAGAACCAATTTGGTTAATTAAAATTAACCGAGCGAGATAACCAGTTCAATCCAATTGAACCGGTCTATCTAATTGCTTTTCCTGTGTCGACCGATACACCCAGTGTATCGACCGACACAGCAAGAAAACAGGTACTCGATCTCAGATCGAAACCCTAAAATTATTTGCGGATTTTCGCCTTGTGTCGACCGACACACGCTTTGTGTCGATCGACACTTTGCGACAAACCCTAAAATTTTACGTTTTTGTTTCGCGGCGTGTCGACCGACACACGCTTTGTGTCGATCGACACAGTGCGATTTCAACAATACCATCGTTTTCAACATGAACAAAATCCAAGATTAACATTCAATAAAACGATTTTAACAGGCAAAATTCAATCCAACAACATCAAGATTCGAATTAATTTCACCAGATTCAATAGCTAAACCCTAACATGCTCTGATACCACTGTTGGATCCCACTGGATCTAGGGTTTGATATATTGAATGAAAAACCAACCTCGTTCTTACCATTCTGGCAGCGGAATTGAGATGGTGAACGAGATCAGTGGAGCAACGCAAACGCCTTGCCTCTACCAGATACACACGCACGCTCGCTGGAAACGGGATGCTAGTGCCGGATCAACGGGAATCGATTCTCTCTGGTGTTTCTACTGTTTCTGTCAAGAAAAGTGGACGGCCCAGTGTTTAGGTCGAAACTTACTCGTTATATTCGACCTGAAACACAATTAACGGGCCAGACTTAATCAAGTCTTAATTCAAAAAGCCTTTCGAAAAAACCGAACTGTGTCGACCGATACATAAGCTGTGTCGATCGACACAACACCTTTTTATCGATTACAATGTGTATCCAATACACATTAATATGATCATTACCATAATGATCATTCCCATGTCGTAGCTTCCAGTTTGCTTAGGTGTGTGACCCTATAGGATCATATAGTACTGGTAGTAAGTCCATAACTTACAGATTGCAAGAGGCTTATAGCAAAACATTGCAACCACCCAGTACTATACGAGTGTCTGATCTCGACACACAACTATCATCAGGAGTGAGTACAAGTGTGATTTCAGGACACTATCCCAATAGGATGATGAAGGTATGGAGAACAATGTTTTGATGGGTGAGGAGCTCGCGATTTTCTCAGAAACAGGTAGCGAACAAATTGAAGCTATATCTCAACTGACCCCAAAGAAAACAGTCGCCAATAAGGCAAAAAATACCTCACGGCACCATGTTCCTATACAGAGCAAGAACTCGTCTGAATCTAAAGCAGTCGAAGAAGGAGATGCAAAGCTGATGAAGCAAGGTCTGAGTGGAAGGAAAAAAAAATTCAGAAGAGTCATGACTTGAAGGGTGGAGCCGCTTCTCGCAAACTCGGTCTCAGAGGTCGCGGTTCACCGAAGGCTAGGCTTGTTAGACAGAGCAGACTTCCCGCAGCTCAAAAATCTTCTTCGGTCCTTTTCCCCCGTACTGAGGTGTTTCCATCTGTGACAAAAAAAATCTGCTTCTTCTCTTGGTTTGGTGGGTTCCCAGAAACTGCCCAATCCTCAGATATGAGTGCAATATCATGGAATTGTGAGGGAGCCGGAGCCTACCTGACTAAGCAGCATCTGCGGGAGTTGCATCACAGTTTTCATTCTAGTTTTCTTTTTCTTTCAGTAACAAAAAAAAAAAATTCCTTTTTGCAAGACTTTCAAGTTTAATGTGGTTATGATAGATTGTTCACCATGGAACCAGTTGGTCGAAGCGGTGGACTTGCTTTTGTTTTATTTTGATGATTTTGAGGTTACGATTCTGTTCTCCCGGGCTCCGAAAAAAATGCATCTTACTAGTAATGACGGATTACTTCACCAATGGGTCGAGGCTGAGTCCTACGCCTACATAAAAGACGATGTTTATAAATTTGTATAGAATCACATCATCTACATGAACGGCTTACCATTTGAGATAGTCACGGACAACGAATTCCAATTCATTATAATAAGTTCGAATGATTCTGCGCAAAGTGGAATATAAGGCTGAGTAAGTCGACGCCCAGATACCCACATGAATACAGATAAGTAGAAGCCACGAACAAAACAATAATTGACGGGCTAAAGAAGCAACTAGAAGAAAAAAGGGAGCATGGGCAGACGATCTTGACGGGGTGTTATTATTGCACCGAACGACTCCCTGACGATCAATGGGCTGGACTACTTTTTCATTGTTCTACGGAATGGAAGATTTGACACCAGCAGAATAAAGTGTTCCAACCCTCCGCCGAACAATGATGGTGCAAAATCCCGACCTCAACAAGGAAATGATTCTAGATCGCATCGACTTCATAGAGAAGAGCGCGACAGTCCCCTGCTAAGGATTCAAAATTACCAGCAAGAGGCGGTTTGCTACTACAACCAAAACGTCAAAGGATGAAATTTTTATGAAGGAGAACTCATTTTAAGAAAGGTATTGGAAAACACGATGGACCTCAACACAAGAAAGCTTGGTGCAAATTGGGAGGGACCTTATCAAATATCCAAAGTAGTGAAGCCCGATGTCTATTAACTCATGACAATGGACGGTGATCCGATCATACACTCTTGGAACTCCGCACATTTAAAGAGGTTCTTCTACTACCAAAAACAAAACTACGAATGGCTTGATCCCTTCCCCAAGGGTACGTAAACGTGATCAACACCCACTTCCCGGCCATGAATGTGGTTCGCGCGTTCCCCATGAATGCAATGGTGAAATAATCCATACTCCAAACAAATAACATAAAAAATACGATCGAGGATAAAAGTCGGGTCAGTCCCACATTATGCCTTCCCCATAGATGTAATGGTGAAATAATTGAAGCCTTAGGCCATAAGCCTAAAAAACTTAAGCCTAAGGACTAAAAGTCGGGGCCAGTCCTGCACTAGGCTCACGGTCGAGATGAATAAAAAATAAGTCGGGCTCATCCCGCTAATTCATCACCAGCTGGATCCTAATACAAGTAAGCCGAGCCCCGATCACACCAAAAAATTCTGCAAAAAGCATCCTCAAATACCACAATTCGACCCATCATTTAAATCAATCTTTCTACAAGTTGGTTTCATTATGAGAAACCAGGAGTCGTCGAGCCAAGGTCAAAGACAACTAGAGAACTATAAGCATGTTTCACGGAGAATAAGGTCGGGATACGCTAAGAAAGGAAACATACTTCGAAAAGTCCAAAAAAATTATTAACAAAAGAGAACAGCAAAGATTGGCTAAATTCAATACGACAATAAAGGTAAAATAAGATAATGTCTTTCAAAAAATAACTTGTTTTATTTATATTGGGAAAGATAAATCAACAAATACAAACATTTCGGAAAGAACATTACAAAAGAAGAACTTAACAAGAAGTGAGAGGAAAAAGAGGAGCTCAGATTTTCTTGAAAGACGACTACCCCAAGTGAATTTGGTGACAAAGATCGGTTGCCCAACCTACCTCAGAGAACAAAACCTGGAGCAGACGACTTGAACAACCCAAATGGCCAGATGAGACCGTCTCTGTCACCTGAGTTGCATCCTCTACCAACCGAAAATGACCCTGATGCGGAGTCACTCAGCTTCCTTTAAATAGGGCCCACGTTTCTTCTCTGCCCCTATATTGCACTGCAGAAGAAAACACGTTAAAACAATGAGGACATGAAAGATGAAAAACTATAAAGGATTTAAATATTGAATTACGCTATGGTCATCTGATCCGGAATAGAGCAATGTGATCCCCGTTACAAAGAACAATGGCATTTTGAGATAACTAGACAGAAGGGTCAAAGCGCCGTCTTTATGTCTAGAAAGACGACAGGCGGACCTAGTAAGAAAATTCTCATCTATCGATGGAATATCGTTCAGCAAAGAGAAAACATGACCACCGGTCAACATCCGAGATTCGTCTAGAGACTCATGAGGACGGCATTAGCCGAAGGGGAAGGAACATATCGAAAAAGCAACTAAAATAAGAAAAAAGAAAAAGTTTTTAAAGCCATGTATCGAGAAACTGAGATGGATGAATGAAAAAGAAGAGAAGAAAAATTTATAGGCAAAGAAACGTCGGTTACCAAGGCACATTTAAAGAGGTAGAACACCCATTTATCTCCCAAATACATGCGTCCATCCACAAGGGGTCAAGCCTCCGACGCTCAAGCTAACATTTTTATTTCCAAGAAAACGCATGGAAAACCCTACGGACCAAGCCCCTAAACGTCCTTTTCGCTCCCCATGCCCAATGAAAAGACCCGACATATCAATCACTATAAGATGTGACAGAAAAAGGACCGGGCATAAGGGTCATCTATCAAACATCGACCGACATAATAATTTTTGGGCCGAGCCATATCGCAACCAACTAAGTTCGCTACAATCAGAACCTCATTCAACAAACTTGAGAAGGGTGGGGGGACAACAGTTAGTGGTGGGCATAGCACTCACATTTGCTTAGCCCTTAAAAAAAACTAGGTATTAAAGAATGGGCTTGTTCGAGCCCATTAATGCATCAAGCCCATAATCATCTCTCGCTCCAGATCGAGGAAATGACGGGTAGGACGACATGTGTTATCGTTACCTACAAACCGACCTACTTATCTGA
Organism: Orychophragmus violaceus; assembly: GCA_030180135.1. Classification (NCBI taxonomy): domain Eukaryota; kingdom Viridiplantae; phylum Streptophyta; class Magnoliopsida; order Brassicales; family Brassicaceae; genus Orychophragmus; species Orychophragmus violaceus. Next base: position 38,341,505 of record CM058231.1, on the reverse strand, counting down.
TATTTAAGGAAGCCATATGATAGGATTTGTCACAAGCTACAAGAAGTTGATAAACTAGCGGACATCCTCCAGCTACAAATCTCTGGAATTGAGGAGAAAAAACACTTAAATACAAAGGATTATGCATTAAAGAGAGACATTCAATTCTAGAAAGAGAAAAAGGCTTAGAGAGAGATATTTTTAGAAAAGCTCCGAGCTACAAGTTAAAGTCATTCTTCCGACCTTTGTCGTTGTCCTTTTAAGTTCTCTTTATATTTTCACTCTTTCATCCGTAAATAGATCATTTTGTAACACGATATATCAATCAAATTAATAAGAAATACTTTCTGATCTACTTTCTTTGAAACTATTGCCTTATCTGACCGAAGATTTCTGAATACTTCGTCGCCAAGTAACTCGCTTTATCCTAAATAATACCATAAATACCCTTGTGTGAAATAACCCTTCAACAATATGTATATTTTTTTTATTAACATGTTTGTTCTCTGGATTAGAATTAACTAAACCGTTTCACATATTTTATTTCCTATTTTAGAAAAGAATATAGATCAAAGATTTATAATTTATTGGTTATGCAAAAAAATGAATATATATATATATATATATTAGAATAAGCAATTAATTATTATTTTTTTGAAACCAAGCGATTGAAATTTCTTTTTGAGTATATACAAACATCAAAATATATATTAAATGGCAAATCTCAAAAATGGCACAAAATAGGGTATTCGATCAAAATAACAAAAATAACAACAAGGAGAAAAATTAACCAAAATAGCATTTATTAAATAGGATAAAGACTAAATTAACACAAAACTCTAAATACTAAACCTTAAACCCTAAATAATAAATCATAAACCCTAAATAATATATTATAAACCCTAAATAATAAACTCTAAACTCCAAATTATATAAAGGTATAAAAGTTTTTACAATCCAAAATAATACTAAATATGTCAATTTTTTATATTGTTGTTATATTTATGATAATATATGTTGTTGTGTTATTTTACGTTTTTTCTATATTAAAATTAAATTTTTCTTTTAGTATATACAGACAACAAAAAAACAAAGCGTAGAATTTCCATCAAAAAAATTAAGAAACTCGTTCTAACTGCCACGTTGAACTTATCTTCTTCAAGAATGGTGCCGATCCTAGTCACCTTATTCTTTACCTTCCACTATGAGTACTCACACGAAGCAAAGAATTAGCTTAGATCGAACAAAACACTACCCAGTCCTCCAGATGATCAACAGAGAAAGACAAGGCGAAATCAATGTCTCTGCAGAAATTTAAGCTTCTCGCCACTCAATGCAGCACCGTCGCGGAGAGTCCAACGCGTAGCCCGGTTGTCCACCTCCGCCGCCGTAAAACGCTGCGTTTGTTACTCACACGATCATCTGATCGATGGCGATCTCCGGAGATCCAAAACAACGCCGATGAATCGACGGGATCCGGTGGTACTAGGAGCGTCTCCGTGAAGAGAGATAAGATCCGATCTCGACGGAAACTGAGAGAGCTTTTCGTCTCTTCGCCTCCAGTGGACGAAAGCGAACGCGGTGGCGGTGGCGATGCGGGGAATGAAATGGAGAGGGCGATACCGATTAACGGCGTTAATACTAACGGAAGTATTGGAGAAGAGTTAACGGGTCGACGTATGGGCGTCAACTACTTAATGAGGCCCATGTTTTCTGGCACATTTCGATGTAGGTTACTTCGAAGAGCTTGGCGTCCCGTTCTTGTACCTATTCCTGAACAATAAAGCAAATAAAAGATTAATTTTTTTTTTACCGATTGTTTGAAATTCCTTTCATAGGTAACTTTTAAATTTTAGTGAATCCATTAATCGTTCTTGATCTCGGTTTTTTGTGTACATAATGTCTCTGTTGTTGAGGGCCCCATAACATTAACCGAATTAAGGTAAGGGTCGTGTGATGTTTTTAAGGGTCGAGTGATGTTTTAAAGAAAATAAAATGAACACGAAAAAAATAACGCCTGATTACCGATCTAAAAACCGCTCCCTCATGAACAAGCGATTTTGAGTCTGAGAGTTTCAGAAGTCTTCGTTCACATGTTTCCTGTAGCGGAGGCAAATAATATTTTCATGGAAGGCAATTTTGAATTTGTTTAAGAAACTAAGGATATAATTATTAAGAATTTAGGGTGTATTATCATAATTATATAGAATTTTGGTGAAAAAATAAAAAAGCTTTGGGGGCATATACCCCTTCCTATATAACGTGGCTCTACTACTGCTTGTTTCTTCTCTGGCCGGCGTAGCTGGCTGTAGTCCTTTCATCATTTTTTTTCTTTTTGTTTGGACAGTATAACAATTAAATAAATTTCCATAAAATTTGGGTGATAGTTCTTCATCTTTTGATGAAATTCTATTTCAAATCAATTTGGATTTCTTCTCTTTTCTGATGAAATTGTGGCTTCATATCCTCGTAGTGATAAATATAACACTGCCGTTACAGTTACTAGGTAACTTTCAACCCTCCGCGCACGCGCGGGGGTTCACTGGCTTCATGCTAGTTCTTGATTTTGTTATGCATTTTGAGATAAGAGTCATTTAAATCATGAATTTACAGCAATTCGACAAAAAATTTCATACTTGTCATTATTCCAAATAAATCACAAACTAACTTTAATGGCAGCTACTTTAGTTATACCTTTGGTCAACAATATTTTTGCCGTCTAATTTTCAAAAATTATTAACGTTTAAGAAGACGTGGTCATTTGATGAACATAAAAAACACAATTGAACTCATCCCAAACCCACAATGGGAAGAAGATTTAACCTTCACAGTAATTGACCCGAATTTCCCGCTTAATCTGGTAATTTTCCAAAATTTCACTATACCACTTTCTAAATCCAAACCGGTAGAAGTAATATGACATACTTTTTTTTTTGTGCGACTGAAAATTCATTAGAAGAAAAAGGTTAATGGGCTAGCCCATTGTACACATAAGAAGCAGATTTTGCAATGTAGTCCGCAGGCCCATTACGGGTCCTCGGGATGAAATTGAAAACGACATAAGAGAAAGAGGAGGCGATAGAATCGACGTCGGCCAGAATTCCGAAGAGCTCCACCGGGCGGGATGTCGATTTGATGGCTCTGATGAGCACCTGAGAGTCTGACCGAAGCCAGATGTTTGTGAAACCTAGAGACTTTGCGTGGAGGAGGGATCCTCTGATCGCCAAAGCTTCAGCCACGAGGGCCGATGGGACGAATTGATGAAACTCGGATCCCTGGTTGATTACTTGGTTAGTCTGGGTGTTGAAAACCCATCCTAGACCTGCAGCGCTTGAGTCTTTGTCCCATGATGCGTCGGTGTTGCAGAACAGAGCATCAGGATCAATCGATTTTGGTGATTCAGTGGCGTTTCTGGAGGTAGGTGGTGCTTGATGTTCAATTTGTACTTGAGCCTTTTGCCATTCTACTGCACCAGTCAGAGCTCTACTGATTGTGGTAACTTCACTGATAACCCTATTTTCAAATAGGTAAGTGTTGCGCGCTGTCCAGATGTTCCACAGGATCCACGGGATAATATCGCCTGCGCATCCCGTTGGCGGAAGGCAGGTGACAGCTTGGGAGTGCTCAAGAACAACAGCTATGGAGGTAAAGCTTTGCGAATTGAAGGGGTCTTTGAAAGGTACAGTTTCCCATACATTTCTTGCGAATGGACAATGGAGAAAGAGATGAGCAGTTGATTCAATTGCTCCACATCGTATGCAGTTTGTACTTAACTGTAGCCCATGTCTTTGCAGATTTTCTCCAACCGGAAGGGCTCCCTGTAAATCTTTCCAAAGGAAAAGTTTTAATTTTGGAGCAAACTTACCCGACCATATAAGCTTCTGCCAATTGATGTCTGTTTGGTTGTGGTCAGCTTGGTAGTTCTGTTCTTCATTACAGGCTGCATAGTAACCTGATTTGGTGGAGTATTCACCATTCTTCTCCAGTAGCCAGATGAACTTGTCTTCATGGCCTAGAAGGCTTGGTTTTAGACAGAGGATTTCCTGTCTATCATGACAGTGTTCCACGTATTAGATCCTCGGTTAATCAGGTCAGCCACTACTAAGTCTCTAGTCTCTTCAGTAGGTGGTCCAAAGGGTTTTATTTGGTGAGAGTGAGAGATCCAAGGGTCTGTCCAGACTTTGGTGTTTAGACCATTTCCAATTGCTTTACCAATGTGCAGATTCAGGAGGTCTCTGCCTGCTAGGATGCTTCGCCAGCCATGAGAGGCCGTAGTAGCAGCTGTGACCGTGAGGAAGCTCTTATTATGGCAGTATTTTCCACAGAGCAAGCGAGAGAGGAGGCTTTCAGGCTTTGTGAGTACTCGCCAGGAGAGTTTGGCCAGAAGTGCCACATTGAAGTTCTGTATATCTCGTAGGCCAAGACCGCCATCTCTCTTTGATCTAGTGAGCCGCTGCCAGGAGATCCAACACATTTTGCGTTTTGATTCACTTTCGTCCCACCAGAATCGAGTGAGAGTTGATTGGATACGCTTGCATAGGCTTATAGGTAAGAGGGAACAAGCCATAGCATATGTAGGTATTGCAGTAAGTACTGATTTCAGCATAGTCAGCTTTCCGGCAGGTGAAAGGTGTCGAGAAGACCAGCTGATTGCTCTTTTCTTGATTCTCTCAACAATGTAAGTGAACATGTCCTTCTTGCGTCTGCCAAAGTGTTCGGGGAGTCCCAGGTACTTCCCAATTCCTCCTTCTTTATCAATTCCGAGACTGTTTTTTACTCTGATCCGCGTTTCCTGAGGAGTTTTTGAAGAAAACGTGATTGATGACTTGCTTGAGTTTATTGTTTGCCCAGATGCCTTTTCATACTGATGCAAGATGTCTTTCAAGGCGTGAATACTCTTGGTGTTGGAATTCAAGAAGAACATGGTATCGTCAGCGAATAAAAGGTGATTTATTCTTGGACAGTTTCTAGCAATTTTAATGCCAGAGAGATGACCTTCTTCTTGTGCTTTCCTACACAGCCCGGAGAGCACTTCACCACACAAAATGAAGATGTACGGGGATAAAGGATCGCCTTGCCTAATACCCCTTTCAGGTATTACATTACCTCTTACTGAATCATTGATTAGGAATGAGTAAGAGACTGTAGTTATGCACTTCATGACCCAATCTGTCCATTGGTTGTGTAAACCCATCCTTTCTAAAACATTTCTGATGAAATCCCACTCTAGGCGATCGTATGCTTTGCTCATGTCAGTCTTGACAGCTAGTGAGCATCGTTTTTTTGCTTGTGATGTTTTTAGATGGTGTAGGACTTCGTGTGTAATCAACACATTATCTGATATGGCCCTACCAGGAATGAATGCGGATTGAGTCTCAGAAATTATCCCATCCAACACTGATTTTAGTCGAAGTGTTAGGATTTTTGAGATAATTTTGTAGTAAACACTACATAAAGCAATCGGTCTATAGTCCGAAACCACCTTTGGACTTTGTATCTTAGGGATCAGTCTAACATGTGTCTTGTTTGATATAGGTGACATGTCCCCTGAGGAGAAAAATTCAGATATCTCCGTTGATACTGCTACGCCAACTGTTGTCCAGTTTGTTTGGAAAAAACTGGCTGAGAAACCGTCGGGTCCAGGTGCCTTATCCGGGTGGATGGCAAAGAGTGCATTCTTGATCTCAGCTGGTGATGTTAGGGCAGTGAGGAACTTGTTATCTACTTCAGAGATGCAGGGTGAGATAGCTCTGTTAACAGTCTCCCTGGAGTCTTCCTTTGAAGAGGTAAACAGAGATTGAAAATAGGAAGTAATTTCTGCCGCCATTTGATCTTCCTCATAGAAAATTTCCCCACTAATGTTTTCCAGGACTGAGAAGCGGTTTCTAGCCCTGCGACCCTTGGATATGGCGTGGAAATAGCTTGTGTTTCTATCACCTAGCGTTAGCCATAATATCCTGCTCCGTTGTCTCCAGTATTCCTCCTCAGCTTTATAAGCTTGGAGGAGTTCTCGGTTTAGATGGGAGATGGTTCCGTCATCTGCAAAGGTGTTTGACATTGCTTCATCAAGGGAGAGTCTCAGCTGTTCAATTTTCTTTTTACTATTGATGAAGTGTTCTCTTAACCAGACAGATAAAGCTCTGCGGCATCTTGAGAGGCGATTATCCACAGTTAAAGATGGGTCTAAATCCCATGTAGAGGTAATGAGTTTAGAAACCTCTTCATTGTTCCTCAATCTTCTGTCATACTTAAACAGTTTAGGTGATTTCCTTTTTGTAGGATCAAAGATGGATAAGATGGGTCGGTGGTCAGAGCCCTCAAACCGAAGGTAGTGACTTCGTACTGAAGGGAAGAGGTCGTACCAAGCACTGTTAGAGACTGCTCTATCAAGTCGGCAATGCACCATGTGTTTATGTCGTACGCCCCGCCACGAGAGGAAATTACCAGTGTGTTGTATATCAAAAAGATCATTGTGAGCCAGGAAGTTTTTGAAAGCAGAAAAGGTACTCTCAGCTCTATCTCGTCCCCCTGATTTTTCACTGTTGCTTATGATTTCATTAAAATCACCTGAGAGAAACCAGGGTTTACCATCTGCAGGATTCAGGTTTGAGATTTGGTTCCACACCGCTTGTCGTTTCGAGATGTCAGGTTCACCATAGACGAAGGTGGTGTTGAAGCTGTCCTTCTTATAGGAGATCAGTGTATCTATGAAGTTGTTTGAGGATGATAGGATTTGGACAGAAACTTCTTGCTTCCAGAAGAGGGCCAGGCCTCCACCTCCTGGGCTGTGAGGTGGTACTAGGAAGTGATTTTCATAACGCATCCAATCTAATTCTTTCAAAACAAACTCATTTGCGTTTTTTGTTTCTGACAAGAACAGTACATCAGGGAACATAGTGGAGTGTATGTCCCTAAGCCGCTGGACTGTTATGGGATTGCCCAGGCCACAACAGTTCCAGCAAAGGAAGGCTAAGGAAGCCGAGGAGAGTGGTGGTGAAAATACACCTTCCTCTTGTTTGCTGCTGGGATCAATTTGATTGTAGGGCCTGGTTGATTTGCTGGTGTTGGTGTGGCCTCTCCTGCTGTTCCAGAGGTTTGTCCTTTCTCCATTACTGATCTGCGAGGTGAGCCTTGAAGTATAGTCATATTCCTCATCTTTGAACTTGTTCCTTTAAACACTCTAGGACTTATAGTTAAAGCTCTTGATTTTGGAGGTCTGCCTCGCTTCTTTGGGACTGTTGAGCTTATTCTTGTAATTTCTTTTGCTGATTCAACAGGTTCAGGTGAGTTCCGTAGAAGCAGGGGAGAATTCCTGGTCTCAACTGGGCCTGGAACCTCTGGGTTTGCCAGTTGTTGGTTTGCTGCAGCAATGATGCCTGCCGCTGTTTCTGCCATGAGACCATGTTCCTCACTTTGAAGTACCCTCAGTCTCCTAGCAGCACTCTCTGCTGGATCTGCACAGTTTATATACCGGAGGGTAACATCATGAAGTTCCGCCATAACCTCCTCCGTAGAGGGGATGGGTGTAGAGGTTGGAAAGTCGCAAACAGCTAGGTTCCTTCCAACCGGTAAGCGAGGAGATTTATAGACTTCCTGTTGTCTAGAGCTTTCTTGGGGATAGGATCGAGTACGTTCTATCCATTGTAGTTGAGATCCTTTGCTGGAAACAAGCTGGTTAGTATGATCTCTTTTGTAGGAGTAGTCTCTTTGCGAGTGAATTTTCTGAGAGTGTTCTCTTGAACGAGCATACTGTGGTGAAGAAATATTATTTGTTGCAGCTTGGTACTTGGAGTTAGTTCTCGCTTGTATAGATGGGTTTGGAGATGCCTGACTTGTAGATGGAGAGATCCTATTCTTCAGGGGACGTGCATTGTTAGAGTAAAGAGACACACGTTCCCCAAACGGTTTCCCATGTCGGTCAACTCTGCTCCCAAACTCTGGATTCTGGTCACCATACCTTGAGTACTTAGGTGGGTCAGTAGTTGTAGTTTTCCTCTGCCGTTGAGTAACTTGGTGGTGGGAGTCAGGCTGTTTTGAGAGTGTTTCCAGAGGCATAAGGTGGCTCTGGATAGAGTGTTTCTGGTCTTTTTGGAGAGGGCAGTCGTGAGTTAGGTGGTCCAGCTTTTGGCAAGTAGCACAGTGGTTCTCTAGCTGCTCATATTCCAAGGTGACCAGGGTTTCTTCACCAGTAGAAAATTCCAGAATGGTTTCTTTTATGAGAGCACTTAGACCATCCACCGAGACACACATACGTGCTGAAGTCTTTGTTATCTCATAATCTTCAAGGGTACCTAGCTCCTGTCCAATGTTATAGATCATTTTTTCATGCCAAAAGTGCAGAGGGATCCCCTTTAGCCGTATCCAGAATGGTATTTGGGATGGGAAAGATGGCGAGATGATAGGCTCCCATCGTTGGAGGATTACCATCCAGTGGTTGAAGTGATAGGGTCTGTTAGTTAGAACCTGGACCAGATCTTCTTCCAGTGTGAAGCGAAACTGGAAGCAGCTGTGTCCCAAGTCAGAGCCCTCAGATGATCCTCTTAGCTTCCAGATCTTAGGGAAGGTATTCAACAGGGACCAAACACTTTGCTCCTTTGGGTTTGTGAGTCGGCCAATAAGGGTAAGTGAGTTGTCCATGATGAGCTTTGAGGTATCCAGATCTGGTGCTTTAATTCGAAGCCGTGGTGGTCCTGATGTGCTAGGTAGCACACTCTTGTTTTTCTCAGTAGAGGAGTAGCGAGAAGCCATTTGCTCTTGAGTAAGAGAGGGCCTCTAAGCTCCAGAAGTTCTTCGTGAGAGAGTGAGGAGTAAAACGTCGAATACACTTGCTCAAGGGAAAAAGTTTGCAGAGAAGCAGCCAGGACCAGTTTAAATCAATAAAAGTAGCCTGAGTGGACGTAAGGAGGGTATGAGAAGCTTAGATGTTCAAAAGAGCAGAGTCACCCGTTAGCAGAGTATCCCGTCGATGCTAGCCGGTGTGCTCTTGAGACGAAGAAAAAAGGGTTCTCCGGTGGTTTGGTCGGCGAAAGAGCCCTCCGACTCTAAGTCGGGGGTGTTGGTTTCTGTTTTTCCAAAACCAGAGGTTGGAACGAGGTAGAAACTTTCTAAAAAAGGAAAGAAAACAGAGTAGTTGAGCTAGGATGTTGACAATGCAGAGATTTGAAAAGTGCCTTGAGAAAGGTGCCTGGGAGAACTTTCTCTCTCAACTTTCTGTGAGATTATACTTTCAATATATGACATACAAATACAGTAATATGACATATAAAAGAAATCAAGCTTCGAGCTGTCTGATGGGTTTATCACATGGAGTCCAGAAGTATCACAGGGCGGGTAGACCCGTCTAATCCGTTCTGGAATTCTCCAAAGAGCACTTCGATATGAGACGTTGTCCACGAAAAGTTCACCATAGCTAGATGAGTGCACGAACCAAACATCCCATACAACCATGTAAAAGCTCTGTAGTAGACTATTTTGCATGTAGATAACCAATTGCTACCAACAAAACAATAAATTGATTAGCCAACCAACAGAACTTAAGGGTTGAAAACACCAAATAAGCAAGGAGAAACCAAAACCTCTTGGCAATTGAAGCATTGTTGTTAAACATGGAGTTCCTTTGGCAGACAAGAGAAGCGTCCGACATAATTTTGGAGGAATCATATTCGAGCTCGAGGCGACCCGAGTGAGTGAATCTGAATTCTTTGCATGTAGATAACCAATTGCTACCAACAAAACAATAAATTGATTAGCCAACCAACAGAACTTAAGGGTTGAAAACACCAAATAAGCAAGGAGAAACCAAAACCTCTTGGCAATTGAAGCATTGTTGTTAAACATGGAGTTCCTTTGGCAGACAAGAGAAGCGTCCGACATAATTTTGGAGGAATCATATTCGAGCTCGAGGCGACCCGAGTGAGTGAATCTGAATTCTTCCAAGGGGATGATGGGTGGGTCATCGCGGATCGGGTCTCTGGTTTACGGATCTCAGCAAAGGCTACGTAGATGGAGAGGAAGATGAAACAAAGAAGATTCAATAATCCTAACCTAAGTATAGGAACGAACCCACAAACAAAACTCCATAAAACTTAGCACTTAAAGAGGCAGGAATATCCAAAATTTAACCAAGTACAGGGAGGAAGATTCCTACTCACCACTTCTTGTGCTTTTTTGTCTTGGAATGATCATCTAAGACGAAGTGGAGACGTACTGATTGCAACATATCAAGTTAGAGACAAGGACCAAAACAGATTAAGAAGAGAAAAACATATATATGCTGATGTAAACAAACAATATCTGGAACACAACCATAAACACTTGAAAGGTTCATAAAAAGACATTGAAACTAATCTTACTGGCAGTGTAAGCAGTAGAATTGGCCCATTGCAGGCAAATCCTTGTCAAGCTGTACAGGCTTAATCTCCTTCTCTTGTTTACGCAACTCCGTGTACACTAAATCGTGGAAGGTTTTGTCAAGGGAAACAAAATCACCAATTGCAATAAACCATCATATTTCTCACCAAGTCTACGAATGCAACAACAAAATAGAATAGAATCATTTTAAAAAAAAGGATAACTTGGACTCCGAATTAGTGTTAATCACTAACAGAAGAAGAAGTGAAGCTATATACGTGTGAAGTGTAAAAGGATTCACTTCGATTCATGGCGTCGATAAACCTTCTAAACTCTAGATATTTCTCATCAGCCCCTCATAAATCCTCTCGTAGTAAAGGAAAAACTGTTTCAGTCGATTCATGGCGTCGAGCTTCCTCTTTCATAGCTTGCGCCTACAAATTGAAGAATTATAATGACATAAGCTTTGTGCAAGTGAGCATATTAATGTCAGTGATTCAAAATAAAAGACACTGACCATTCCGCCTTCCTTTGATCGCTTTGGGGCTACAACTTCTTCCTTCTGCCTTTCTCGTAATTCATGCATCTCTAACCTGAAAGAAGCACATAAATCCATAAAGGAAGAAAGATAGCTTAGTGTTCTGTTTGTTTCGACTCACAGAGAGAAGCGAGAAGAGAGATCTCAGATCCAAGTTACGAAGAGTGATCCTAATTTAGACCAGTTTTTCTTCTGCAAGGGACGGTTGAACTGCCAAATTTGAAAACGTTAAAGAGGAAGATGATATAATGGTGTTTTGGTTCTGAGAATGTGTAGACGTGTCTTTTCGATTCAGCAGGAAAAGGAAGTAGAGGAGAGACCAAAAAAAATTAGGGCTGTATGTAATGTAATAAAAATTCGTAAGGCCCACAGAAATTAAAAAGAAAAGGACAGGTGGCAAGCTATGGAGAGAGTTGGTTTCCCATTATATATTAGATTATGTGTATGGGACCCAATTCAAAAAAGGCGCTGGAATTTCAGAATAAAAAAAGAAACGAGACAATTTGTTTTACACAAATTGCTTATGGTAATTCTCGTGTTTCATCTCATTTCATAAATTACTACTCCAATGTACACAATTCGATCACTACTGGTGGAATTTCCGGTTATCAACCAGTAAATGTCCTTTTACTCATTGGTATGAAGGTTTCACTTGGATTTTTGATCCTGTGATTAATGAAGTAACTAGCTTGATTAACTGCCATGGAGATTGCAGATAAGTGGAATCAATAACACATTATTTAGTAGGTGTCGAGAATTTGCAATGATGGACGATAATGCATCACTCATTAGACATTGGAAACAAGTTTCAAAGAGAAGATTCGTCATAAAGACCTTGGTACGGAATTATTGGTATCAATGTGTCTATTTTTCAGAGTTACATTTCGATATATCGGGTTCCAAGATGTGTTTTGTAAAAAGAAAGTTCAGTCAAAAGATGCTGCATACAAATCACATCAGAGAAAAATTAAATATGAAATTGGATAATAACCGATATAATGATCGGTTAGTGAATAAGACTACTCTTCGGAAAGCATCGTTAAACTCCCTTCTATTGTATTTTCCCAGTGTATGGCATATGCATATGTGTATGTAATAACTATGTTGTTGTAATTTTGTATAATGTCTTTGATATTGTAACCAAACAATGTATCTATTTGATAATTAATAAAGTCTAAATTCGTCAGAAAAATAAACATGAAAAATAGTAAAAATACTTTATTAGTCAGACCACGTTTCACAATTACGGACGAACATACATTGGATATTCATAATTTTGTTATCTAATACCGGATCCAAATTAAATGTTGGATACATTGTATATATTCAATATATTGTTTAATCTTATACACGCATATGCCGCCTAATTAAAATATAGGCTTCCGATTAAGCGTTCTAGGCACTAGGCGTTAGGTCACCGTCCGACTAACGCCTAGCGCTTTCTTGAACACCGCTTTAAGCTAGGGTTTCTTCACGGATTGGGCTTTTCTAGATAGTTAGGTTTAGTTAGAGTTAGGCCCATTAGGAGTTATTTTGGGTCTGAGCCCTTTGTTTTTTTATCTTTTCTTTTTAAAATATTTTAATATGAAAGCACTTAAAAAAAAATTTCATTAATGTTAAAGAGATATAATATTATCTCTACTAAATATGTTTTCAACTAATACAATTATTATACATGTATCCAATCAATCTAAATATAATGAGTCACATTTTTCTAATTAATTAAAAATATATATAATCATTAACCTATTAAATCAATTGATAAATATAGTTAAATAATTTAATAAATCAATTATTTTATAAATTATAAAATGAAATATGTTAAACATACACATAAAATAACATAAATAAATATATTTTTGAACATATTTAAACTAACAAAAAATAAAAACATGAAAAAACTTCAAATGTAAGATTAATAAATTATAAAATGTAATTTTTTAACTTTGACAAAATAAATTAAAATATTAAAAATTAGGTCAAGATATTTTTAACTTGATAAAATTAAAATATTATAAATAATTTAATATATATCTATATATATTATTTAATCATATAGTGAGACGGTTTGATATTTTTACAATTACATGTTTTACAGTTTGTTTCATAAAAATATATAAAATATTTAGACAATTGCAAAACGGGTTAAAAGACTAATTAACCCGTTTTGATTATAAAATTATTAAAATAACTAATAAAAAATAAGTTTAATAGAAGGATTATCATATTTTTACTTTTATAAATATATACTTATAATTATATAAAAATATAAATTTAATTATAAAATATTAAAATAAAACAAATATAATAAATTAATAGAATATATTATATAGTGCTATTATCTAGTTAAAAATAAAACTATCAGCACATATCAAATTATAACTTCCACAAACATATTTTTTATATAAAGTAAAATGTAAAAACAAAATCAACTAAAAAAATATCATTCACTCTCAGAACATATTAAACTATATAATATATTTATACAAAAATAAAACTGTTTTTATTATAAAAGATTAAAATAACTAATAAAAGACAAGTTTAATATATGGATTATCATATTTTAAATTTCATATAAATATGTAATTATAATTATATAAAAATATAAATATAATTATAAAATATTAAAACAAAACAAATATAATAAACTAATAGAATACATTATATGGTACCATTATTTACTTACAATAAAACTATCAGCACATCTTAAAAATAAAATAATATTATCCACTCTCAACACATATAAATTTGAGTTATTTACATTTAAGAGCACTTTAACACTCAAGAATATTAAAATAAGGCACATTCTGCTACAAAGGTATTTTGGACATAGAAAAAGACAAAACCACACTTACAAAAAAATCTACATCTCTTTCTCTCCTTCAACGTAAAAACCTAAGAGACTCAAAACCTAACCCCTTTCTCCTTCATCTTTCTTCGGCGACAGCCCCACAATCCGACAGCCACTATGCATTTTTCGCCCTTTCACTATCGAGATTCTCATTTTATTAACGATCCAAGCTCCAAACATCGCTGTCCAGTTTCACTCTATCTTCGATTCATTAAATCCAAGCTCCAAACATATCTGGTGAGTAAAAATGGTTTTTTTTTTGCTTAAATCGATTTGTTACTTTATGAGCTAAGATTTCTATTAATGAAATCTATTTACTTCTGTTAGATCGAGTCTATCGAGCCTTTGAGCTATCTAGTCTAATTACTTCAATAAGATCAAGTCTATCGAGATTGGAAACATATCTTTGCTTGATATGTATACAATGGACAAATTTCATTTACATAGACTTCTCCTTGTTCTGTATTCGTGTACGGATCTTTGTTTGTTATGATGTATGTTTATGTGTACATAGTTATGTGGACACTAGTTGATTTTCATCGACGTGCATACTTGTACATCGATCTTTGGACAATTATATGTGGACATTAGACTGTACATAGATATGCTTTATGCTCAGTATTCATTCTCATTGGACATGTTCACGTGGACACTAATTTGTGTATGTCGTTTACAGTTATCGATACTAGTTTTTGTTCTAAAATACTTGTAGTTAGTATCATTCTACATTCGTATTCAAATCTCTATGGACATGGTTTCGTCTCCAAAAATATGTCTTTACAGGTCTTTTAAGTAGAACACATTTTTTTAATGGACACTGATTTTGTGAATTGTGCGCTCATAAAGTGATATGTGTACTGTCTTTAAATACCAAACATTGTTTAACAGGCTTTGTTAGATTAAGTTATTCACATTGCTTTCGACATGTCAAAAATTACATGTTTCTCACTGTATATGAGGCACTGATTTGTCTCTTGCATGTTCCTCACTGTATATGTGGACAAAGTTCTTAGCGACACATAAGCTTACATACATGTACCTCACTGTATACATAAATGTACCTCACTGTATACATAAATGTACCTCATTGTATAGGCATTGATTTGTCTCTTGCATGTTCCTCACTATATTTACTTTTGCATATATTCAGCTTCCAAAAGGACTTCCAGAAAGACTTCCAGAAATGTACATTGTGGACACCGAATGAGACACCAACTAGATTGACATTATCGATTATTTATTTAGATGGACACCAACAAAATGGACACCAAATTGGGGACATCTCTTAGATGATGGACACTTATAAGAGCTTGCAGGTATGGATACATAACTGAGGACACAAGAACTTGGACATGAAAGCGTGGACACAAGAACTTGGACATAAAGACATTGGCAAAGATAACATATGCATTTTCACCTCTTTTCATGATCTTGGTCTTTTTCACATATTTCATAGCTCTCTCAATGATGTAATCAAATATGAATTGATCATTAAAACTTGACATTTTTGAGTAACCACACATACACTAAAAACTTGTCCACGGGTAATTCTAATTTTGTTTGTTTAACTATACATCGTGGACACCGAATGATGCATACCAACTATATTGACATTTTTGCTTTTTTAATTAGATGGACCCCAACTAGATGGACCCAAAATTGTGGACACCTCTTAACATGTGCTCTTTCTACTTATGTTTTCCTAATATGTGTTCTAGTTCTATGTATGTCATTCATATTGCCACGTTTAGGCTTTTTTTTATTACATCAGTTTTGGGTTTCAATTCCACGGTCTTACTTTTGCGATACACGTTGGCATTGTTTTCGTGTATACCAACATGTGGACACGGTTATATGTAAATTGATTTTTGACTTTTGACACTTCAATGTTTTTCATACTTATGTGGACATATTTAGGTGGACAAAAATATGTACTCATGTATTTGTGGACGAACCTAAGACGAACCTATTGTTTATGTTGTCCACAAGATCCCTAACACATAAGCGTTTTTCCTTTATTAACCATTTCATGTCCACATTCACGTTGTCCACATTACTTAATCCAAAAAGTGTTTTCCCTATATTCACCATTTGATGTCCACGTTCGCGTTGTCCACAAGATCGAACACAAACCCTAACCCATAAAGTGTTTTTCTTTTACATCGAAAAATTCATCATCATAGCTAAATTCAACATATTTTCGGTAGAGGCTTAGCGAAATCAATGTATATGATGATGAAAAGAGAGAAAGAGATGAGAAAGGGAAAAATGACAGAGAGAATCGACAAAGATCTGGAAAAAAAATTCGACCAAAAGCTTGAGAAAATAAAAATGGAGAATGAAGATGATGATGAAAAGAGAGAAAGAGATGAAGAAAGGCAAAACGACAGAGAGATCCGAGATCAGATCTGAGTGACGAAGAGATGCAGAAACACAGAGATGTCGAGATTAGATAATATGCGATGGAAGATGCAGTAGTGAAAGAATCTGTGAAGAAAAATGTAGAGAATCTGTGAAGAAAAATGTTGAGAATATGCGAAGGGGAAGGTAGGAGAGAGACAAATGGGAAAGAGGCTAGTGACAAAGTGAGAGAGAGAAGGTTAAAATTGGGTTTAAAAAAATTACACAGTGTTTAAAGTACTCAAGGAGCAAGAAGTGCTCTTTTATGTTATTAACTTCTTAAAAGTGCTCTTTATTGTAATCAACTCTATAAATTTTGTTTTTGTCGTATACTTCATCATTATTTTCTTTTAGCAAGCTCGTCTATTTGCCGATGTAAACAAATCGCTTGCCAATGTAATCAATGTCTCTTCTGAAAGGGGGATCCGCTTATTTATGCAGTTAGCTCATTTATGTGCCGACGTAGTAGATCTTCGCTTTTAATATAAGAATTAACTTGCCGATGCGATTAATTTATCTTCTTTTTTTGCAGACTTTATTAATTCACTTGTCTTGCCGACGCAGCTAACTTATCTTTTGTAGAAAAGGTTCGCTCGTCGACGTAACTAAATTTATCCCTTGGCGACGAAACTAACTTTATTCCTTGCCGACGTAGTTTTCCCCTTTTTGTAAAACGGTTCGTTTGCCGACGTAATTAACTTTAACCGAAGTATCTTCTTTTTGATGTGGTTAACTCGTCTCTTCGGAGAAGAGGGATTCTTTTGTCTCTGTTGTTGTGATTAATCATCTTCTTAGAAATAGGAAATTCTTTTGCCGATATAATGATGCATTTTAACTTTATTGATGCCGATGTGTTCATTTTGTCTCTTGAAAGAGGAATTTTTTTTACTGGGTCGTGGTGTAGTCGACTCATTTCGTGAAGAAGAATAACTATCCCTTGAGTAATGGTTTAGATTTCATAGCGAACTACTGTAAGATTGATGCATGTTGAATTACGAGAGTTTCCCTCGTTTTCCGACACGCTTGATTTCAATCGATCTATCCTTTTTGGGGATGCTTTTTAAAGTCTTTGTCGAATCGTATTTCGGCAGCATTTTCAGTTTAATAGCTTGTATGATTTTTTGAGAGAATGAACAATTCTTGCGGGGACGATTCCGTTTTATTGTTTAAGGGGCTTTTCGAGGTATGCCTCAGAACCTTTTATGATATGAGTGGAATGATGCTGACTTCGTACCGTAATTATCACTTAGTTTGGAATAAGTTATGCGTGGCAAGTCGGCTTACTCCTTCGACTGCCTAGCTAGAGTTGGCACTTTTCGCATACACAATGAAGGTGTGAATTATTTCACCACTGCACTTGAGGAGCGCGTTTGGATCGGTCAGTCTGACCAAGATGTCGACGTAAAGGATTTTTTCTTGCAAAGATGTGATTTATTAAAGGTATAGCTGAATCTGTGAGGACTGCCTACGTACCCTGTAAACAGGGATCAAGCCATTCAAAGTTCGAGTTACATCGGTGGTTGCTCGGTGAGAATACGATATATATATTTAGTAATATAAGCGCTTAAGGTCATCCAGTTCTAAGAGAAGTCGACAAGTGTTCCATCCAGCTTGGAGAGCTCATAAACCCCGGTCTTAACGACCTTGGAGATCTGGTAAGGCCCTTCCCAATGTATGCCGAGCTTTCCGGCATTCTTTCCTTTTTTTCCTTTATGCACTTCTCGCAGGACGAGGTCTCCTTCTACCAGGTGCCATTATTTGGTCTTCTAGTTGTATTATCGAGATGCAAGATGTTGATAATTCTGGATTCGCAAGAGAACTTCATCCCTTTGTTCTTCGAGCAAATCGAGGCTATCTAAGAGCATTTTGTCATTGAGATTTGGATTCTGGATGAGCATAGATCGTCGAATGGTCGGTAGACCGGCTTCAAAAGGTGACATTGCTTTGACTCCATGAGCTAAGGAGAACGACGTTTGGTTTGAGGGGCGCCTTGGAGTGGTTCTAAGCGACCACGACACCTCGTATAACTCGTCTACCCATTTCCATTTATGTTTATCGAGCTGTTTCTTGAGTCCGGCGATAACCATTTTGTTGGTAGCTTTGGCCTGACCATTTCCTTGTGGATAGTACAGCGTCGACCTACTTAGTATGATGTTCCACTTCTTGCTGAATTAACTCATCAAGATAGATGTGAATTGCTTCCCATTGTCAGTGATAATTTCATAAGGAAATCCATGTCGGCAGATGATGTATCTCCACTGGGATCGTTCGCCTTAAGTGCGCGTCCGAGATTGATGCTAGTCTTGTTAGGGCATCAGCCAAGGTGTTTTCTCCTCGTGGAATTCTTGTTAGGTTAATTGAACCAAGATCATTCGTCAGCTGCTTTGCTATGCCGTCCATTCGGTCGTTTTTAGCTTCGTACTCTCTGTTGAACTGGTTCGCGACTAATTGTGAATCACAGTAGGCCTGGATGTGTTTTGCTCTGATGGCTTTAGCTAACCGCAGTCCGGAAATTAAAGCTTCGTACTCAGCTTCGTTGTTCAAGGCTGGGAAGCCTAATCTGAACGATTGCTCAAGTACTTCTCATGTTGGCGACTCGAGCTGAATTCTGATCCCTAAACCGGCTTTTGTCGGTGATCTGTCCACATGTAAAGTCCATTTCCTTTCTTCCAAAGAATCTTCTTTTACTAGCTCCGATGGGAATTTGACAATAAAATCCGATAGGACTTGCAATTTCGCGCTTGTTCGGCCTTGAATTCAATATCATATTCGCTTAGCTCGACTGCCCACTTAGCAAGCCTGCTAGATTGGGTGAGACTGTGCAAGATTGATCGTAGGGGCAAGGTAGTTAGGACAGTGATCATATGCGATTGGAAGTAAGGCCTGAGTTTCCTTGACGATGTTACGACCGCCATGTCTAGCTTTTCGATTGTTGGGTCTGCTTCGTACAGTGTCTTGTTGACATACAAAATCGGTCTTTGATCGCTGCAATCTTCCTTTACCAAGACCCCACTTATGGCTGCGCTTGGCACTTCTATAGAGCGTCTCTCCTTCTTCTGGCTTAGCTAGTATCGGCGGAGTCGTGAGACATTCCTTTAGTTGTTGAAAAGCCTCCTTGCACTTTTTGTCCCATTCAAATTTCTTGTTTCCTCTTAAGAGCTGATAGAATGGAGGGCATTTATTAGTCAGCCTGGAGATGAAACTGTTGGATCCCGATGGATCTAGGGTTTGTTATATTGAAATTTAGAATCAACCTCGTTTTTACCTTTGGCAGCGGAAGAAGATGGTGAACGAGATCAGTGGAGCAACGCAACGCTTTGCCTCTACCAGATACACACGCACGCTCGCTGGAAACGGGATGCTAGTGCCGGATCAATGGGGATCGATGGTGTCTGGTGTGTCAAGTGTTTCTCTCAAGAAAACTAGACGGCTCTCCTGTTTAGGTCGAACTAATATGATTTTATTCGACCTAAACGTGCTTAACGGGCCAGACTCAATTAAGCCATAACCCGAAAAGCCTGTTCGGAAAATCCGAACTGTGTCGACCGACACACAAGCTGTGTCGATCGACACAACACCATTATATCGATTCTTATGTGTATTTCAATACACATAATATGATCATTGCCACAATGATCATTCCCATGTCGTAGCTTCCAGTTCGCTTAGGTGTGTGACCCTATAGGATCATATAATACTGGCAGTAAGTCCACTACCTACAGAATGCAAGAGGCTTCTAGCAAAGAATTGCAAACGCCCAGTATTATACGAATGTCTGATCTCGACACACAACTATCACATGAGTGAGTACAAGTGTGATTTCAGGACACTATCCCAACAATCTCCCACTTGTACTGGAATCATCAATTCCTATAATCCTTTTGTCTCTATATCTCGATTTGGCATAAGGCAAGATCGGTGTCATCCTTATTAAGCCAACATCGTGTTTATCGAACTCCTGATCTCATACTGAACATTACAAACAACTGAACTACAATTCGTTTGAGTGCGGCCACACATTCTCTCAGTATTCAATCTTCGATAAGCCCTGAGATATTTATCTCCCGTTTTTCAGGAGGGACAAATTCCATCTTGTTCCATCCCTGTTTCAACGCACACTTCATGATAAACTTGAACAGTGTCGTTATAGCCGCCAGTTACGGATCGACGTTTGACAAAGTCAAAATGTACCAATTCATATGCAAGAAAGCATGATGAACTCAGGTCTAAGGACTATACTCTATAGTCGTAATGAGAACCTCTTATGACACAAATATTACTATCTTGTAGACTTCTCATTAGCGGGTCATGTCCGATCATATGTCCACTGACATATATCTATGTGACTGACTGCGATAATCATATCATTGGCTCCATGAAACTTAGCCAACAGTCACCTCACAATCTAGTCTCTAACGGTTGTCAGTGTCCCGATTCTGCAACCTCGACTAGGGACAAAATAATTTATTAACTTATTGGGTTTCATGATCAAGTTCTCAACTTGATGACCTATAATATGTCATAAACTTATTTCGGGACCATTATTTAGATCACAGTAAATAATGCTGAAATCAAATTTCATTCAACACTTCTAAAAGAATGTTTACAAGGGCGTCTTATTATAACTAAAACAAAATCCAAAACTCCCACTAGAATCAAGATTACATCTTAAGATCTCTAATGCCTACAGCAGTCGTATGACTCTCATGCTTAGGCCTTGGGAGTGACTTGGTTAGAGGATCAGCGACATTCTCGTTTGTCGGAACTCGGCTGATCTTCACATCACCTCTATTGACAATATCACGAATCAGATGATATTTCCTCTCAACGTGTTTGGACTTCTGGTGTGACCTGGGTTCTTTCGCCTGAGCAATGGCTCCATTGTTATCGCAGAACAAAGCCACTGGCTCCAAGATACTAGGAACCACACCAAGTTCAGTCATGAACTTCTTGATCCAAACAACTTCCTTTGCCGCTTCTGAAGCAGCAACATATTCAGCTTCCGTTGTGGAGTCAGCTACGGTATTCTGCTTAGAGCTCTTCCAGCTCACCGCACCGCCATTTAGACAGAAGACATATCCAGACTGTGATCGGAAATCGTCTCTGTCCGTCTGAAAACTCGCATCGGTGAATCCATTCACCACAAGTTCATCACTTTCTCCATACACAAGGAACTTATCCTTAGTATGTCTCAAATACTTGAGAATATTCTTGACAGCTGTCCAGTGAGCTTCACCTGGATCAGATTGGTATCTACTCGTCATGCTTAACGCGTAAGCTACATCTGGACGAGTGCATAGCATGGCATACATAATAGATCCTATTGCAGAAGCATAAGGAATTCTATTCATGCGTTCTCGCTCAGCAGGTGTCGCCGGACACTGCTTCTTGCAGAGACTCTTGCCATGAGACATTGGTATGAAGCCCTTCTTGGAATCGTGCATCCTGAATCTGTGCAACACCTTATCAATATAAGTGTCTTGGCACAATCCAATCAGCTTGTTAGTTCTATCTCTGTAGATTCTGATTCCAAGAATGTATGCGGCTTCTCCCATGTCTTTCATGGAAAAATAACTTCCTAGCCAAGTCTTAATAGACTGAAGCAACATAACGTCATTACCGAGGAGGAGTATGTCATCGACATACAGTACAAGAAATGCAATTTTGCTCCCACTTGTCTTCTTGTATACACATGATTCTTCTTCGTTCTTGATGAAACCGAATTGTTTTACTGCTTCATCAAAACGAAGATTCCAACTCCGTGATGCTTGCTTCAACCCATAAATGGATTTATGAAGCTTGCATACCTTCCCAGCGTTTTTAGGATCGACAAAACCTTCAGGCTGTGTCATGTACACATCCTCTTCCAGAATACCATTCAGGAATGCGGTTTTGACATCCATCTGCCAAATCTCATAATCATAATGAGCAGCAATCGCTAGAAGAATCCGAATAGATTTAAGCATAGCTACTGGGGAATAGGTTTCATCATAGTCAATACCATGAATTTGTTTGAAACCTTTAGCCACCAATCTCGCTTTGTAAATCTGTACATTGCCATCCACGTCAATCTTCTTCTTGAAGATCCATTTACACTCAATGGCTTTTACACCACTAGGTAAATCGACCAAGGACCATACTTGGTTTTCTGACATGGATGCCATTTCGGATTTAGAGGCTCCAAGCCACTTTTCGGAGTCCGGGCCCATCATTGCTTCCGCAAAGGTCGCTGGTTCGTCACCTTCAATGATCATCAGATCATTTGAATTGGTTACGAGAAATCCATAGTATCTCTCGGGTTCGCGACGGATCCTTCCGGATCTGCGAACTTCAGGCTCCACAGGCGCCGGTTCCACAGAACTTTGTGGATCCAACTGCTGCTCTTCCTCAATAGGTTGGGCAGTCTCCTGTGCATCTTGAATTTCTTCGAGATGTACTTTACTCCCACTGTTTTTCTTAGAGAGAAACTCCCTCTCAAGAAAAGAACAGTCCCGAGCAACAAATACTTTGTTCTCAGATTGGTTGTAAAAGTAGTATGCCTTGGTTTCCCTAGGATAACCAACGAAATAGCATTTATCTGATTTGGGTGCAAGCTTGTCGGAGATTAAACGTTTGACATAAGCCTCGCAACCCCAAATCCTTAGGAAAGACATACTAGGAACGTTCCCAGTCCACAGTTCATGTGGTGTCTTTTCTACTGATTTAGATGGTACTCTATTCAGTGTAAACGCAGACGTTTCTAGAGCATATCCCCAAAAGGATAGTGGAAGATTAGAATGACTCATCATAGACCGAACCATATCCAATAAAGTTCGATTTCTCCTCTCCGACACTCCATTCCATTGGGGTGTACCAGGAGGAGTGAGTTGTGAAACGATTCCACACTCGCTCAGATAGTCGCTGAATTCTTGGCTCAAGTATTCTCCTCCGCGATCCGATCGCAGAATCTTAATACTCTTGCCAAGTTGATTCTGCACTTCATTCTTGAATTCCTTGAATTTATCAAAGGATTCTGACTTCTGTCTCATCAAATAGACATAGCCATACCTACTGAAATCATCAGTAAAGGTAATGAAGTACTTAAAGTTTCCTCTGGCAGCAGTACTCATTGGCCCACATACATCAGTATGAACAAGGCCCAATAAATCGCTGGCCCTTTCATTTGGTTTGTTGAAAGGGGCTCTAGCCATTTTGCCCACCAAACAAGACTCGCATTTCTCACATGATTCAAAATCAAATGAGCCCAGAAGCCCATTTCGATGGAGCCTCTGGATGCGTTTCTCATTGATATGGCCCAAACGACAATGCCATAAGAAAGTCGGGTTTTCGTCATTGGACTTAAACCTCTTTGTATTTATGTTAAAGACAGGCATTTCTTGGTTTAATATATATATAACCCATTATCTAATGGGGCGCTACCATAATAATTACCATCACGATTAAAAGAACAAACTTTGTTCTTAACAGCAAAATCAAAACCTTCCAAATCCAAAACGGAAACTGAAATTATGTTTCTGCTAATCGCAGGTACATAGTAGCAATTATTCAAAATTAAAACCATGCCCGAAGGTAAAGACAACTCGTAGGTGCCTACGGCCAGTGCAGCAACCTTAGCTCCATTCTCGACTCGTAGCTCTACTTGTCCTTTCTTCAGCGTCCTACTGTTTCTTAGTGCCTGCACATCAGTACAAATATGAGCACCGCAGCCGGTATCCAATACCCACGAAGTAGGACTAGAAGACATAACATTAAGTTCGATAACATAAATACCTGAGTCAGACGCATCATACGTCTTCTTCAGCTTCTTGTAATCTTCCATGAACTTCTTGCAGTCTTTCTTCCAATGCCCCAACTGCTTGCAGTAGTTGCACTTATCCTCAGGAGAAGGCCCGGATTTGGGCTTCGGCTTGGGCTTGTCCTGACTTTCAGCCTGGACAACCTGGGCCTTACCCTTACCCTTCTTAGGTTTCTTAAACCTTTTACCCCCTTGTACCATCAGGACATTGGGAGTAGCCTTCTTGAGATTCGGTTCTGCTGTCTTCAGCATACCGTGCAACTCAGTCAATGTCTTAGTCATGTTTTGCATATTGTAGTTCATGATGAACTGATCAAAACATGACGGCAAAGACTGCCGAATCATGTCAGTGGCCAGCTCCTGGCTAATGGCACAGTCCAGTTTCCCCAGGTTATCAATGTAACCCAACATTTTAAGGACATGAGGACTTACTGGACTGTCCTTAGCCAGCTTGCAATCCATGAGAGATTTAACCGTCTGGTATCTCTCTGTGCGAGCTTGCTCCTGAAACAAAGCTTTCAGGCTGTTAATCATCTCAATGGGTGACAATACGTTCTCATATTGCTTCTGCAGCTCAGAGTTCATGGTCACCAACATTAGACAAGTAACATCTTTGACATCCGCTGAATGCTTATCCCAAGCATTCTTTTCTGTCTGCGGAGCATTGGAACGTGGCCTCTCGGTGAGAACTCTTTCAAGGACATATTCCTTTTTCTCTTGCCTGAGAACTATTCTCAGGTTCCGATACCATTCCAAGAAATTAGATCCATTTAACTTGTCCTTCTCAAGGACGGATCTTAGTGAGAAAGTGTTGATGTGATTTGAGACAGACATAGCTGTAATTCAAAAGAGGTAAATTTTAGTTATAAAGCACAAGGAATGAGAATTCTTATCTAATAAGAAAACTCGCATTGTATTCAAACTATGTTTCCTCATATGAATACAATGTGCCAAGATCCTCAGATTACTAAAATTCGAGTGGGCGACTCGCCGTTACTCAAGCTTTAGTTATCTAGGTAAGCAAATCATTGCTAATTGTACTCAGTACAACTCTTGGTCGTGAATGAGACAAACTATTTCCAATCCACTCTGATGTCTCTGGGCCCAGAACTTCTGACAGCCCAGTCAAGTATAACCAATCTTTTATCTGTCTTGTGATCACTGACAGTTGCACTGCAAGTCTGTCATTGATCACCTGCCTTACCCATGTTGCAGTGGATATCAAAGACTCTAAGATATCCAACAAACGACACGAGTCTTGACAGTAGACAAGATCGGGCAAGACATCAAGATCACTTGATATTTAGTTGAGGAAAGGAACTAATATTATCTAGATTTATATCCAATATATATCTAAGAAATTATAAATTTCAATCAAAACATTCAGTTTTATTAAGTTCATATTCATCTAAAACTTTTAGGATTAGATTATTCTGGTTTATGCAAATTTGTGGTAAAACCAGCATATCTGCGGACGTTGTGTCGATCGACGCCAACTATTGGTATCGATCGATGCAACTATATTTAAACCGTTCTTCGATAACCGGTCAAACCGGATCGAATTTACTTAACCGATTCAATTCAATTGAACCAGTTCGGTTTAATGGTCCATGTCGATCGTCACACACTGTGTGTCGATCGATATGACCAAACCAGAATCAATTTGGTTAATAAAATTAACCGAGCTAGATAACCGGTCCAATCCAATTGAACCGATCTATCTGATCGCATTGCCTGTGTCGACTGACACACCCAGTGTATCGATCGACGCAACACGATTACGGGTACTCGATCTCAGATCGAAACCCTAGAATTATTTACGGATTTTCGCTTTGTATCGACCGACACACGCTTTGTGTCGATCGATACTGTGCGATAAACCCTAAATTTTATTCGCGAGTTTTCGCTCTGTGTCGACCGACACACGCTTTGTGTCGATCGACACCCTGCGACAACCCTAAAATTTTTAACGCGTTCTGCCGCGGCGTGTCGACCGACACACGCTTTGTGTCGATCGACACAGTGCGTTTTCATCAATTCTTCGTCTTTTCAACAGGAACAAAACCGAGAATATAACATGAAAACACGATTTGAACATGCAAAAATCAATTCAACAACATCAGGATTCGAATTATTTTGCATCAAATTCAATAGCTAAACCCTAATACGCTCTGATACCACTGTTGGATCCCGATGGATCTAGGGTTTGTTATATTGAAATTTAGAACCAACCTCGTTTTTACCTTTGGCAGCGGAAGAAGATGGTGAACGAGATCAGTGGAGCAACGCAACGCTTTGCCTCTACCAGATACACACGCACGCTCGCTGGAAACGGGATGCTAGTGCCGGATCAATGGGGATCGATGGTGTCTGGTGTGTCAAGTGTTTCTCTCAAGAAAACTAGACGGCTCTCCTGTTTAGGTCGAACTAATATGATTTTATTCGACCTAAACGTGCTTAACGGGCCAGACTCAATTAAGCCATAACCCGAAAAGCCTGTTCGGAAAATCCGAACTGTGTCGACCGACACACAAGCTGTGTCGATCGACACAACACCATTATATCGATTCTTATGTGTATTTCAATACACATAATATGATCATTGCCACAATGATCATTCCCATGTCGTAGCTTCCAGTTCGCTTAGGTGTGTGACCCTATAGGATCATATAATACTGGCAGTAAGTCCACTACCTACAGAATGCAAGAGGCTTCTAGCAAAGCATTGCAAACGCCCAGTATTATACGAATGTCTGATCTCGACACACAACTATCACATGAGTGAGTACAAGTGTGATTTCAGGACACTATCCCAACAGAAACGGTTGAGTGCGGCAATCCTCCCAGTCAGTCGTTGTACTTTGCGAGTTTTGGTTTGCGAGGGCAAGTTCATTATTGCAGTGATCTTTTTGGGTTAGCTTCTATCCCTCGCTCCATTACGATGTATCCCTGGAACTCTCATGAGGTGACTCCGAAAGTTCACTTCGCCGGATTTAGCTTCATGCCTTAGTCATTTATTATATCGAAACATGTTTTTAAGTGCTTGATATGATCTTCGGCGACCAATGATTTCACTTGCATATTGTCGATGTAAACCTCCATTGTTAGGCCTAGTTGTTCGGCAAACATTTTGTTGACGAAGCGTTGATATGTTGCTCCCACGTTCTTGAGTCCAAATGTCATAACTTTGTAGCAAAAGGTTCCCATATCTGTTATGAACGAAGTCTTCTCTCTATCGTCCGTGTGCATCAAGATTTGGTTATATCCGGAGAAGGTGTCAATGAATGATAACAGCTGGTTGCCGACAGTTGCTTCGACTAGTCGATCGATATGCGGCAAGGGAAAACAATCTTTAGGGCAATCTTTGTTCAATTCGATGATCTCCACGCAAACTCTCCATTTTCCGTTCTTCTTTTTTACCACTACTGGATTGGCCAGCCACTCCGGGTATTTTACTTCCGTGATGGACCCGACTTCTAGTAGCTTGTCCACCTCGCTATTCACTACTTGCGCTTTCTCTACTCCTAGCTTTCTTCTCTTTTATTTTATCGGCATGTATGTTCGGTCCATGTTAAGTTCGTGGCATGCGATATTTGGGTCGATCTCGATCATATATTTTACGGACCAGGCGAATGTCAAGATGTTTTCTTAAGAAAGTTGATGAGCTCGGATTTGATAGATGGATCGAGGTCGGCCCCAATTCCAACGCTTCGTTCGGGGTTACGTTCGTTGATTTTGACATGTTCGATTAATTATAGCCGAGGATTGTCTCGGTCGAATTCCCTTGGAGGAAGCTCTTCTCCTGTTCCGTCGTCGCGTTTGCTTTCGTTGGTTGACTGGACCTCGACCCTTTTTCATATTTCGGTGGTTGTGCTCTCGACTGGTTCTTCGTCTCCATGGTCGCAATTGTCTTTCCTTTGCCTCCCGTCCTTGTAGGTGCCATGTTGTTCGTGACTTTTGATCCCGTTATCGTTGAATTGGTGCGGGTTCCATCGCCTTGGGAGGCAAGTTGAGTTGGATCCGTCCCTCTTTTTCTCCTTTGTTGCTGGTGGTGGTGTTGTTGGTGTTGTTGCTTCCTCGTACTTCTTACGATGAGAGTGGTGTTTCCGTCATTGTCGATCTGCCTTTGATCGTATGAATATACCCAAAACCCCATAGATGGTGCCAATTGTTGAAGCCGAGCTTCGACAAGGATTAATTGTGTAAATTAATCGATATTGGTGACCGATTAATTCAAAATAAAAGATCTAAAGGAAATAACAGAAAAACCGGAAAACGTAGTCGTGTTTATTAATCTTATAATTAGAGTTAATTCGAGTTCTCTGGTCTTGAATTTGGGTTGAGTACAATAATTTAGGATAGATCTTTTCCCGCGCATGAAAAGTATATTTATATCGGAGAATTATGTTTATTTCCTAGATTCTCTCTGATAGGATAATGTTAAATTCGGACACTCTTGGATTTTCATTCCTTTTTGGAGAATTATCTTTATCTTCTTCCTTTTCTCCAATATAATAATGTACTTAATCATATTTTCCTCTTTTAGTGCAGGTCGGTGTGGGCCATTGGCGCGGTGGACCAATCTTCCTCGTTACTAGGCTTGAGTTGATGAGCCGATCTAATTGTTGGGCCTGGCTATAGGAGTGGTGCTAATCACACCTCCAACATAGATCAAGAATGCGCAATAGATTGTCGATTCAAGTTAAGCTATACGAGATGAGAGTAATGAAAGCGATCAAGCAAGAAAGTAAACGATGGGTGAAATCAGGAAGAGAAAACACCATGCTCAGGGAATTCTCAGGAAATCAGGAATGCAAGTCAATCAATAGTCATGATTCAAATCAATGTTCTAGAACTCGAAACATAGAGATAAAGTCAACGGACTGTCGTTGTGGAAACTATCTATGTATAACAACCTAAAAGCAAAATCTCTTTACGAATTCAAGTTATTAAACATGCAATTAGATAATATTTGACTTGTTCACAAATTCCTAAAACCAAATCTCTTTGCGAATAGACAACTTGCTCCTCGTAGTTCTTTCTAGCTAATTAACCAACTTTCGTTACGAGAATCAACCTAATATCCATCAAGCATTAAGAACAACCTAAGATGAAGAACTAGAAGTTAAGAATCCTTTAACCAATCGATCAACCTAGCAGTCCCTGAAATCCCTAATGAAAAACCCTAAACCTAACTATCAAACTATTCAGACATGATCAATGAAACAATAAATATGATTGAAGTAGAAAGCATAAGAGAAATTAATAGATAAAAACTGGGGTTCGAAATCTCTGGAGATCAGCCCCGCTACAAATCTCCCTCGAATGTAACATAAAGTGAAGCCTAAACAATGGTCAAAACGTAATTAAATAGTCTAAAACACGGTTTGGGCTCATAATGTAAATAGTAAAACATATGGGCCAATCTTATAAATCTTCATATATATGTAAAACTCGATGGAATTTTGGAATCAGGGTCGGTGTCGAACGACACCATGTAATCGGGGTTGGTATCGACCGACACCAACATGGTGTCAATCAACACCAGTGATCACGAATGGCAAAGACTTCTTCTCTCGGGTACAAAGATCCAAAAAGCTCCGGAATGCTCTACAATCTCCAATATGCTCTAATCATGCTAAAACCTGAATAGACTCTAAAAGACTCCAAAAACACTAAAACGACTCTGTATACAAGACCCATATCATAGTTAGAACCCATAAAAACCATGATATATTAACTCCCTCAGACTTAGATTTTTCTTACCCTCAAGCAAATATAAAACCAAAACCTGAAAGGAAACCTTAGAAACTCATTTCGTCCTCAGAACACCACATCAACAATCACCATAGTAAGCAACATAAAAAACTTACCTTACAGAATCTAGACCACCATGTACTTGCCCAGACTTAGCAACTGTCCCAAACAACTCCACAATCCAAGTGAGCAATCCAAATTCACCATACTGACATCTATAAGATTATGTGAAGTCTCATCGAGGGAGTATCGATCAAATGACACATGGACTCTTACTCAACCAGTACATGAGCACACAAACTCTCTTAACTTATGGTTCCTTTCCTCTCTTTTTTCTCACTCCAACAACCGATTTTTCCCCACTGGGTATCATTTATTTTTTTTCTATCGGCTCTTCCGTTATTATCAGATTTTCTTAGGGCATGTTTCCATGAAGCATAAGAGACATTATTGTCACTCCATGTTCACTTCGAAGCTACTAGCTTATCCTCAGATGTTTATCTCTCTTTTTTCTTTGAAGGGACGGAAGAGGGGAACCGTACTCACACAAATAAGTCTTTCAGGACAGAAGGAAGAATCCGATCCAGTGTATGCCAAGCCCCAAAATGAGAGAATTGAGTCAGGTTAGGGGAAAAGTCAATAATGGATCCTCCATATACCCAAGAGGATATGTGTAACATTGGTAGGCTGGTCAGTCGTGGGGTTTTCCATTATTCTTAGATCTCTGTCAAGCTCAAATTAGTAGTCACTTAGGTTTTTGCAGATGTGGTTATTCCTCTAAAAATCATTGTTTCCTGCACAAGGGTTTGACTCAAAACGGACTGACACAACTGACTATAAGAAAAACGAAAACGCTGTCAGCAGTCACCTCCCCCACACATAAACAACACTGTCCCCAGTGTTATAGAAGTCTGAGTTCGGGAAAAACAGAGTCAAATTCGAGTTCAAATTGAGAAATCCTTACTTGTAATTGGGGTGGGTGTCAATCAACACTAGGCTTAGGTCGACACAGTTCTGATTCGTGTCGAGTGTCCTCGACATTGGTCCGACACAATTATGGTGTCACCAGTAGTTTGCCTCCCACTAAGCGCTTGTTTTTGGTCATTAGCTTGACTGTGGCAGGAGATTAGGCTTCTGGAGGATTCAACAGAGGTAAAGAGTACCTCCTCGAATGTCTCCTCATTCATGGTGGTTTGTAAGCATCGTGATCATGGGATCTACCAATGAATGAGGGAAGAGAACCAGGGCGGCAACGAAGCTTGGGTGGGACGTTTTCCTGCATTCACAACAATGCGGTTAGGAAGTGAAGGTCAAGAGGATTCATACCATTTCTTTGGTGGAAGTGCGATGTTTGGAGCTTTATTCTTAGGAGCGGTTGCTAGCTCTGAAGATGCTAGAGTAGATTCATGATGAACCAACATCTTCTTTTCTCCAATATAAAGCACTTTGTCCTCACCAATCTGAACATATGGTTTCTCCAATTTCATGTCAATCTAGGTCGATTCTAGACCGTCAAAGCTTGAAAACTCGAGAAAATAAACTGGTGTCGAACGACACCAGTCATGGGTGTTGATCGACACCCTCTCTGCAGGTTCATACTCACGACTGTTTTCCACGATTTTCACAGTATTTGCTCCAATTTCTTGCTCCTGATCCAGCTCCTCTTCAATCTGAACTGAGATAGCATTGGCATTTGAATTTTGAACCATCTTCCCTTTGGCAGCTTTTTCATTTCTGGCTAATCTGGCATCCATACTGTCAACTCTAGCTCTGAGAGTTGTAAGTTTAACTTTTTATGATTTCTATTTCTGAAATCTATTCCCAAAATCATCTAGGTTTGATTTAATTCAACTCTATGTTTTTCTAGTAGAGAAGAAGAAAGACACTAACTTTCATCCATGCTAGTTTGGTCCTTTAAATGAATTGAATCGCTTATTGACTTCTCCTTCCTTAAACCTTCAACACCTTATGGTTCTTTTTGATGGATTAGGGAACCCAACCTTTAATCTTCTCTTACTCTCTTTACACTCTTGTATATGTGTTTTGTTGTTATTCACGTTCATTATAGTTATGTGAAACACACATATATAACTAACAACAATGGACATAAAAGTACGTAACAGTACGTTACGTTAAGTCACGTTTCCATATACGTGAGCAAGAGACACCATATATATATTGGATATAGTCTATGAATATTTGATGTATATCTTTAGAGATAACAACGTATCTTAGGAAAATATATTTTAGATACGATTGTGATATTGTTAGCTAAAGATAGACTCGAGAAAGTTGTATATATACAAAGCGTGAAAGATGAATAAGATCAAGTCGTTCAGTTTATATTTCACATGGTATCAGAGCCAAGATCATACCATCGATCTTGATCTCAGATTTGTGAGCGACGAAACACTTACACAAAAATTTATTATCATAAAGAAAATCTTTCATTCAAGAGATGGGAGATGAGAAAACAACAACCGCAGAAGGATCTATGGTTGTGAAACAGAGCGAGATGATGGTGTCACCTTACTCCATCTTTGCTTCTGACAATCCAGGAGCGATGATCACCTCTGTGCAACTAAAAGGAGAAAATTACAATGAATGGGCCATGGAGATGATGAATGCTCTCCGAGCTAAGAAGAAATCTGGTTACATCGACGGAACCTTGACAAGACCTAACACAGAAAAAGATCTTGAATCCTGGCTGACGGTTAATTCGTTAGTGGTAGGTTGGATAAGGACGTCAATTGAGCCAAAAGTGCGATCAACTGTGGCGTTTATCACAGACGCACACAAACTGTGGGAAAACCTGAGAAAGAGATTCGAAGTTGGAAATAAAGTAAGGATTCATCAACTATTGGAACAGTTGGCAAACTGTAGACAGAATGGAGATTCTGTCATTGATTACTATGGGCGATTAGCAACTATGTGGGAAGAACTACAAACCTATCGACCACCACCGGTGTGCACATGTTCAGCTGCAGAAATATATGAAAGGGAAAGAGAAGATGATCGAGTACATCAATTTGTAATGGGTCTAGATGAAGCTAGATTCGGGAATGTTGCCACAGCAATCATTGAAACAGATGATATGCCTGATCTTGGGAAAGTATATGCCAAGGTCATACGAGAAGAAGTTCGGTTGAATGCAGCAAAAGCTCGAGAACAGAAACATGAGGCTGTTGGTTTTGTCACTAGAAGAGAGCATCAAACAGAGTCACAACAAAACTCTGGCTCACAACGTGATAATGAGAATCACTCAAGCTTGTCAAACACTAGCGGCAACAAAAACAGAAACTGTTCTCACTGCGGGAAGGTAGGGCATGATAAGGCTACTTGCTGGCAGATCATAGGATATCCTGAGTGGATAAATGAGAAGATGGGTCGTGGTAATGGCCGTGGTTCTAACAGAGGACGAGGACGTGGTGGAAGAGGATCTGCTCA
The DNA here is from genome assembly GCA_030180135.1 of Orychophragmus violaceus. Classification (NCBI taxonomy): domain Eukaryota; kingdom Viridiplantae; phylum Streptophyta; class Magnoliopsida; order Brassicales; family Brassicaceae; genus Orychophragmus; species Orychophragmus violaceus. The sequence goes on along the minus strand of CM058231.1, from coordinate 38,308,388 downwards.
CGCAGCTCATGCAACCAGTCCAGGTGCTTCAGCAGCTTCTGATCTCACTCCAGAACAGTGGAAAGCCATCACCATGATCATACAAGATGGCAAGAACACTCAGACTATTGACAAGCTCTCTGGTAAGTCTTTAGGGGATGTTATCTTGGATACTGGAGCTTCACATCACATGACGGGAGACAAGACGCTGCTCACAGACATTGTTCCTTCAGCATCATGTCGAGTTGGTTTTGCTGATGGGAGTACAACTTTGTCTGAGAGCAGGGGTGTTCTTAAGTTGTCGGATAAATTGTGTCTCAAAGATGTTTTGTTTGTACCGGATCTAAATTGTTCCTTGATCTCGGTGTCAAAACTTCTTAAACACACGAACTGTTTTGCACTGTTTACTGATGCAATTTGTGTTTTACAGGACCTTTCTTCGAGGACTCTGATTGGAGCAGGTGAAGAACGTGATGGGGTCTACTATTTTAAGGATGTTACAGCTGCTCGTGTCAACAAAGCAGTGGGTCGTAGTGATTCTGAGTTGTGGCATCGAAGGCTTGGACATCCAGCTTTTTCTGTTTTCTCTGATTTTTCTAAGGATTTTGGTGTTTTGAATAAAGCTTGTCCTAGTCCTTGTGACGTGTGTTTAAGGGCAAAGCAAACTAGAGATGTGTTTCCAGATAGCATTAATAAAACTTCAGCATGTTTTGATTTAATTCATGTCGATGTATGGGGACCGTATCGAATTCCAGCTTCATGTGGAGCTGTTTATTTCCTTACTATAGTGGACGACTTCTCAAGAGCTGTCTGGACACACTTGCTTTTGGAAAAATCAGAAGTTAAGAAAGTGTTGGAGAACTTCTGTGCATACGCAGAACGACAATATGACAAGCCAGTAAAGTCAGTTAGAAGTGACAATGGGACAGAGTTTATGTGTCTAAACACATACTTTCAACAAAAAGGTATAGTGCATCAGACTTCATGTGTTTCTACTCCTCAACAGAACGGAAGAGTAGAGAGAAAACACAGGCACATTCTCAATGTAGCGCGTGCCCTATTGTTTCAAGCCAAGATGCCGACCAAATTTTGGGGAGAAGCCATTTCTACAGCTACTCATGTCATTAATATGACTCCCACGAAAATCTTGAAAGGACAGTCACCTATTGAAGTATTATCAAAGAAGAAACCGAAATATGACCAGCTGAGAGTATTTGGGTCTTTGTGTTTTGTGCATCATCGAGATCGCTCTAAGGACAAATTTGCTGAAAGAAGCAGAAGATGCGTGTTTGTGGGGTATCCCTTTGGGAAAAAGGGATGGAGAGTATATGATATAGAGAAAAATGAATTCCTAGTTTCAAGAGATATAGTGTTTCACGAAAATGAGTTTCCGTTTGCAGCTCAAACGAATGTGGAAACTCAGTCATCGTCCGTGGATGAGGATTGGACATGGCATGAGGTCTCTAATAATGATTTGAGGGGGAGTTTCCAACCGGATTCTGCAGCAGAGTCGAGGGGGAGCATGCATCCGGTCAGCATTGCAACTGAATCAGTGCAGTCTGAAGCTCATGACACTTCTACCTCACAACCGTTTAGCACAGCAGCTGATTCAGTACAGGCAGAGGTTCAGAATACTAGTACAGATAAAAACCTGGTTAACAATGAGGAAGAAGAATTGGGCAGAGGTCTGAGAGAGAAACGACCATCGGTACGGTTACAAGGATATGAGACGTATTACGCAAGCAAAGTAGAAGACCCCCATCACGTTCTTGACAGCTTCTCTCAGTCCTCGCAGATGGTCTCAGGTAAGACACGTTATCCTCTTGAACATTTTGTCTCTGATTCACGGTTTTCTCCTATGCATAGAGCCTTCTTAACTGCAGTAACTAAGAGTTTTGAACCAAAAAGTTATCGAGAAGCAGCTCAATTACCGGAATGGAGAACATCTATGAAAGGAGAAATGGATGCATTTGCACTTAACAAAACATTTAGTGTGGTTGATCTACCTCCTGGAAAAGTGGCCATTGGCAATATGTGGATATTCAAAAACAAATATCGCTCAGATGGAACACTAGAACGACATAAATCACGACTAGTGGCATTGGGTAATCGTCAAGTACATGGAGAAGATTTTGACGAAACATTTGCTCCGGTGGCAAAAATGACCACGGTTAGAAGTTTACTACGTGTTGTCGCAGGAAAGGGATGGATTGTGCATCAAATGGATGTTCACAACGCCTTTCTCCATGGAGATTTACAAGAAGAAGTGTACATGAAGCTTCCGCAGGGTTTTCATCATTCTGATCCAAGGAAGGTTTGTCGCTTACACAAAGCAATTTATGGTCTTAGACAAGCATCAAGATGTTGGTTTGCTAAGTTGTCTGAGGCTCTTCTCAAGTATGGCTTTAGACAATCATATCCAGATTATTCATTGTTCTTATACTCACGCAATGACTTGGAATTAAAAGTCCTTATTTATGTGGATGATCTCCTTATATGTGGAAATAACTTAGAGTTTGTGGAGAAATTCAAAGCCTATCTCAGCAAGTGTTTCCACATGAAGGATTTAGGAAAGATCAAGTACTTTCTTGGCATTGAAGTAGGAAGAGGAGAGGAAGGTTTCTTTCTTACACAAAGGAAATACACGTTAGACATATTAGCTGAAACAGGTTTGTTGGGGGCCAAACCAGCATCAACACCTATGGAACAAAGGCACAAGTTGGGGTCTAATAAAAGCAGTTTTCTGCGCGATGCTGGGAAATACAGACGTCTTATTGGCCGCTTGATCTACTTGTCAATCACGAGGCCTGATATAACTTACTCTGTTCATGTATTATCTCAATTCATGCAAGAACCGAGAGTTGATCAATGGGATGCAACCTTACGAGTGGTACGATATCTCAAGGGTACAGTTGGGCAAGGTGTGTTACTGAGCTCACATTCTGATCTACGTTTGTCTGTGTATTGTGATGCTGACTGGGGATCATGTCCCAATACACGACGATCACTCAGCTCGTTCGTTGCTATGTTGGGTGATTCACCAATCTCTTGGAGGTCGAAAAAGCAGGATGTTGTCTCTCATTCCTCAGCAGAAGCTGAATACAGAGCCATGGCAGAAGCAACACGAGAAATCAAGTGGCTCCGAAATTTGATGATTGACTTGGGAGCTCCACAGTTAGCTCCAGTTAGACTATTTTGTGACAGCAAATCTGCAATATACATTGCTGCCAATCCTGTCTTCCACGAAAGAACGAAACATGTGGAGTCGGATTGTCATCAAGTCAGAGATTCAGTTAAGGCAGGGCTTATATCCACTATACATGTGCGCACGAACGAACAACTTGCAGACGTGCTGACGAAGGCACTTGGTCGAGATCATTTCCGTGACTTGCTCTTCAAGTTGGGTGTTCGAAATCTACACACTCCAACTTGAGGGGGAGTATTGGATATAGTCTATGAATATTTGATGTATATCTTTAGAGATAACAACGTATCTTAGGAAAATATATTTTAGATACGATTGTGATATTGTTAGCTAAAGATAGACTCGAGAAAGTTGTATATATACAAAGCGTGAAAGATGAATAAGATCAAGTCGTTCAGTTTATATTTCACAATATAGTTAACTATATCTATTAAATATATATATAAATATATTATATAAACATAAATATATATAAATAAACATTTATATATATACGAGAAGAATATATAACATAATAAGTTAAGGAAGGAGGGTTATGAATTAACCCGAATTCTAATTCATTAATCAAAACCGATCCATCACAGTATCGTCTTTTATATTAGATTTCTTTAACATTAATATGAACTTGATCCGTTATATTAAATTGGAAGACATATATGTCATATATAAGAATAAATATTCTTACATTCTCGTACTTGACATTTATGTCGACTTTATGGTTCAATAACTTTATTGTGCACTTTCTTATCAAGTTCATCTGACCTTTAATATTAACTATAAAACCAGATTGATTGAATTATGGCGGTCACACATCATTGAACGACATGGTCCCTTCCATGTATCACAAACCAACTCTAACTTTATAGATATATATCTCCTTTACATGAGTGAATCTTTAATTCTCAAAATAATATGTTATCCACAAACTAAATGTATGCATATACTTTAATGATAACATACTTAGTAAAACAAAAACATAAGCTTTAAGTGAATTCATAGTGTCATACACTCAATGAGCATTCCATAATCAAAACAACAAGGCTTTCTCTATGACACCATACACTCTACATGGACAATGAACGTCTTGGGTGGCAGTCCCTTAGTTAACAAATCCGCTACCATCATATCCATCCTTATGTGCTCAAATGACACTCTACGTTTCTTGACTTCTTCTTTGACAGATAAGAACTTCATCTCCATGTGCTTAGCACCCTTCGAGTACTTATCATTCTTTGAAAAGAAGACAGCTGCGGAATTATCACAATACATTCTCAGCGGTTTCTCTATATTGTCGACAATCTGAATCCTTGAGAAAACGTTCTGCAGCCACAATGCTTGAATTGTGGCCTCATAGCATGCCACAAATTCAGCCTACATAGTGGAAGTAGCAATGACAAACTGCGTTCCACTTTTTCATGATATTTCTCCCCCAGCCAATAGAAACAAATTGCCAAACGTCGATTTCCTGCTATCGACGCAGCCACCATAGTCTGAATCCGAATATCCAATGACCTCTAGATGCTCGGATGTCATATATGTAAGCATGTGCTCTTTGGTGCCTTGCAAGTACCTGAGAACCTTCTTTGCAGCTTTCCAGTGGTCCATTCCAGGATTACTTTGATATCGACCCAACATACCAACAACAAATGTGATATCTGGTCGAGTACATGTCTGAACATAGTTCAAACTCACAACCACTGATGCATATGGAATTCTTTCCATTTCCTTACGCTCCAATTCATTTCTAGGACATTGTTTTTCACTGAACTTATCCCCCTTCTGAATTGGAGATATCCCTGCGGAGCATTTTTCCATATTATATCTCTCTAAGATCTTATTGATATATCCTTTCTGAGACAAACTTAACAATCCTTGTGATCTATCCCGGAGTATTTCTATTCCGATCACATAAGATGCCTCACCCATATCCTTCATCTCAAAGTTCTTAGAGAGATACTTCTTTACATCATGTAACATCCCCATGTCACTTGCAGCAAGCAAGATGTCATCAACATATAAGACTAAAATCACAAATTTTCTCCCACTGATCTTAATGTAGATACATCGATCAACGATGATCTCTACAAAACCGTATGATGTGATGGTATCATCAAAGTTTATATACCATTGTCTACAAGCTTGTTTCAGTCCATATATTTACTTCCTCAGCTTACATACCAGATTTTCTTTTCATGTGGCCACAAACCCTTCAGGTTGGTCCATATATACTTCGTCCTCAAGCTCTCCATTGAGAAAGGCGGTTTTCACATCCATTTGGTGGAGCTCAAGATCGTAATGAGCCACCAATGCCAAAACAATCCTTAGAGAGTCCTTCTTAGAAATTGGAGAGAAGGTCTCTTTGTAGTCAGTGCCGTCTTTTTGAGTGAAACCTTTAGCAACAAGGCGAGCCTTATACCTTTCAATGTTACCTTTCGAGTCGCGTTTAATCTTAATGACCCATTTAGAACCAATAGTCTTGAAACCGTTAGACAACTCTACTAAGTCCCAAACATAGTTATCACTCATAGACTTTATTTCTTCTTTTGCGGCATTGAACCACTTTTCAGAATTGTTACTTTCCATGGCTTTCCGGATTGAGTTCGGATCTTCATCAGTGCTTAAGACACTTTCATTCTCAAGAGTGTAAACTACATAGTCATTAGAAATGGCAGATCTTCTTTCTCTTCCAGATCGCCTCAATGACTCTTGTGGTGTACTATTCTCTTCTTGAATCATGACAGGTTCATTAATTGTACTTTCAACTAGTGGAGTTTGCATATCATTTTGTTGTTCTATTGTGCCATTTGACTGTAATGCAACAACAGGAACAACAAACTCAGGTGGATGTACTTCCACGTCAATCACCTTAATGTCCACTTTACGTGGTTCACCACTCCCACTAGTTTCACCATTCTCAATAAACATCGCATTACCCGTTTCAAAAATTCTCGTACTATGGTTAGGACAATAAAATGTATACCCCTTTGATTTTTCAGGATAGCCAATGAAAAATCCACTGACAGTCCTAGAATCAAGTTTCTTTTCTTGTGGGTTATATAACCTTACTTCTGCTGGGCAACTCCAAACACGTAAATGTCTTAAATTGGGTTTCCTTCCCGTCCACAGTTCATAAGGGGTTTTAAGAACTGCCTTACTAGGAACCCGGTTAAGCACATACGTAGCAGTCTTTAATGCATATACCCACAATGAAAGAGGTAAAGAAAAATTACTTAACATGCTTCTAACCATATCCATTAACGTACGATTTCGCCCCTCAGCTACACCATTCTGTTGAGGTGTACCAGGCATTGTGCAAAAATGCCCTTACTTTCAAGTAACTTTGCAAATGGACCTGGACATTGTCCACTATCATTGAATTTTCCATAAAACTCACCACCTCTATCTGGCCTCATAATCTTTACTTTTGTATCTAACTGCCTTTCCACCTCATCAATGAACACCTCTAGGACATTCACAGACTTGGACTTCTCATGCAGTAGATATGTATACCCATAACGTGAGTAGTCATCAATAAAGGTGATAAATTATTTTTTCACCGCTCCAAGAGGAGCATCGAAAAGGCCACAAATATCGGTATGTATTATTTCAAGAAGCTGAGTGCTTCTTGTGGCTGGTTTCTTTACAACATTCTTAGCCTGCTTTCCTTTAATGCAGTCTACATATACATTTAGATCACTAAAATCCAATTGAGGAAGAATATCATTCTTTACCAACCTTATAATCCTTTCTTTGGAAATGTGACCTAATCTTTGATGCCACAAGTAAGCAGAACTTTCATCTGATGAACTAGGCTTAATGCCTCGATTTTCTATATTATATAAGGATTTAGAGAACTTTGCATCAAGATTGAACTTGTAAAGTGAATCAATTAATGTACCACTACCATAAAAGTAATCATTTCGGTACAAAGAGAAAATACCATGTCCAACCTTAAAATCAAAACTTAAATTATCCAACCTACTTACTGAAACAAGATTTCTAGCACATTTAGGTACATAGAGACATCCTTCAAGATCCACATGACACTTAGTGTCTAAGACCAATTTATACGTCCCAATACCTCTATTCGTGCCTTCATCCTGTTTCCCATGAACAAGAATTGTTCAGGTCTTCTTATAGGCTGGATCGATCTGAATCCCTGTTTAATATGAGACACATGAGTAGTTGCACCAGAATCTAGCCACCAAGTATTATTAGGCACTTCAATAAGGTTCAATTCAAAGCAAACAAAGCTATGATGTTTACCTTTCTTATCGAACCATGCCTTTCTTTTCGGACAATCTTTCTTGAAGTGTCCCGTTTTCTTACAAAAGAAACACTTCATCTCCTTCTGGATTTTACTTTCGGGTCCTTTCATGAAAGCCTTATGCTTCCCTTTGTCCTTTCTACTTGGTTTTCCTTTAGTGCTGCGGGCAGTACCAAGACCTACGAGATTAGCAACTTGATCTTTCATCTTCTTTAATCTCCCTTCCTCTTGAACCAGCATAGCCTTTAACTCCTTAAAGTTCCATTTTTTTTAATGGTGTTGTAATTTACCTGGAACTGGCTAAACTCAAAAGGTAAGGAGTTCATGATGAATTGGACCAAGAACTGCTTATGAACTTCCATTCCCAAGGTCTTTAACTTCGCGTCACGTTAGACATGTGTTTCACATGATCATGGATTGGCTGAGACCAGTCAAACTTTCTTGTAGTAAGCTCGTTCATTAAGCTTCCTACGATCGACTTGTCAGCCAAATCCGATTGAGAACACTCCTTAATTTTCTGTAAGAATTCCCTTGCATTCTCTGTCACGGGCATATATGGCTTAATATTTTCTGCCATCGTCATTCTCATGAGGTTCAAGCTCAGCCTGTTAGATCGCTCCCATCTCTCATACCGAGAATTTTCAGATTCAGAGCTATCTTCTGTAACGGCTGAGGGCACCTCATCAGTTAATATGGCGGAGTCCAATGCCATAACACCCAATATAAACCAGAACACCCAGTGTAAACCGATCTGTTCGGACCGCTCTCCATAATTAAGCCCATTAAGCTTCACGACAAAGTTTGCAGATGCAAACAAATTTGATTAAACTGTAAACATGAATAAATGTTTACCCATCAATGCTATGAAACTTAAATGTTTTAGGAGGCAATTTTAATCTTTTATTGCATGAATTTAAGTAATCTTTGGGCAATACTTAAACACAAGCATTATCATTGATGCTAAGTTAATACTTTTATAATTAATCAAATCACACATAAGTTAAATAGTATACTACCTTTGGGTATGTATACTATCAACTAGGCCTGGGCGTTCGGGTACCCGTTCGGGTTCGGTTCGGGTCTTTCGGGTTTTCGGATTTTCGGGTCTAGACATATAAGACCCATTCGGGTATTTTAAAATTTTGGTTCGGGCTCGGTTCGGTTCCATTCGGGTTCGGTTCGGGTTCGGATACCCGAAAAACATAAAACAAAAATTAGTTATATTTAAATAAAAATTTGTCAAATTTGACAAATATATCATAATCCTTCATATATTTTTGTTTATTTTTGGTAATTTAGTTATTTTAGTCTAAAAATAACCAATATATTTAAGTTTATAATTGTAAAGTTGGATAATTTTGTTATATTAAGTCTAAATATAATTAATATTTTAGGTATATAATTGTAATTCAGATATTTCGGGTACCCATTAGGTTCTCGGTTCGATTCGGGTTCGGGTTCGGTTCTTCGGATATAGGAGTTTGAGACCCGTTCGGGTATTTTCTCGGTTCGGGTTCGGGTTCGGTTCTACTTTTTCGGTTCGGGTTCGGTTTGGTATTTCGGGTCCGGGTATTTTGCCCAGGCCTACTATCAACTATAGTAGAAATGATTAATCTTTTTCATATTACCAATTATATTCAATGATATCCTAGAATATAAATAGTAAAAATAATTGGTCAATCAAATTTTAATATCATTTTTAGCATCTCTTTAATTATGATCAATTATATTATAAATATATATGTTTTTTTTTAATATTTACATATAATATAACAAGGCCACTTTAATGACTAACATGTTATACACAATATAAATATTAAAAAACACTTTTATATTGTGTTAATATTTTATAACACAATAATCTTTTAATTAAAAGAGAAATTGGGTTGTATGACTATCAATGGGACCAAAATTAGGAAAATAAAAAGTGGCTTTTTGAGGTGATGGAAAGGTCGAGATTGCCCATCACCAACATCTCGTAAACACTCTTGACAATTGACTATAACACTAACAACTTTACCTTTGATCATGGCCCACACAAAAAAGTAAAAATCAGAGAGCTCTCTGTCTTCTCCGAACATCTCACTCATATCTCACTCTCCTCGTTCAAAAGCTTCAACTCCCCGTCGGCGACAAATGGCTCGATGAGTATATGGACGACAGCTCAAAGGTTTGGGAAGCTTGTCTCGTCATCAAATCCGCCGTTTCTTCCATCGAAAACTTCTCCTCCGCCGCAATTTCAATCGCCTCTACCCTCGACGGCCACTATCACCAACATGGCCTCTCTCCTCAGCTTTCACGGCAGGTGGGTAATCGGAAAAATTCAATCTTTTTGTTTTGGGATCAATGAAAAGCTTCAGTTACTCAGTTTTTGTTGGTTTTAATGGTGGTTTAGGTGATAAGAGCAATATCAGGGTGTACGAGAGAAGCGATTGGGATTGAACCTCCGCCGGAATTTCAATCGCCTCTACCCTCGACGGCCACTATCACCACCGTGGCCTCTCTCCTCAGCTTTCACGGCAGGTGGGTAATCGGAAAAATTCAATCTTTTTGTTTTGGGATCAATGAAAAGCTTCAGTTACTCAGTTTTTGTTGGTTTTAATGGTGGTTTAGGTGATAAGAGCGATATCAGGGTGTAGGAGAGAAGCGATTGGGATTGAGGAAGAGAACAGAGCTTTGATACGGATGATTCTGAGATCCAAGTCGACTCAGTGAGTCTCAGAGTGGTGCAGCTTGTTCTTCGATCGGATTTGACTTTCGTTTGAGATGTGGGTGGGACTATTTTGTATAAACTATTTTACAAATAGTTAAGTACTTATAGTTAACTATTTTACAGAATAGTTGACTACTCAACTACTTATATTTATTCTAATCTCATATTATTAATTAGTGTTTTTTTATAAATCTAGTTGACTATTACGTCTAGTAGTTAACTATGTATGTTATAAAAAGTAGTTGAATTATAAATTATAAATTATGTATATCCAGTATAGTATTCGAATACAATATAAAGTAGACTACTATTCTGGTCGAAACAGACAAAAGTACATGTCACTTTCCATCACTAGATATAATAGTCAATTACATTTATATTAATGAAGTAAATGACTACTTTTACAAAATAGTCAACTACTTATTTATTACGTAAAAACACCACATATAAAGAATAATTAACTATTTTGTATAAACTATTTAACAAATAGATAACTACTTATAGTTGACTATAAAGTTTAGACTATTTTACAGAATAGTTGACTACTCATTACGTAAACACACCACTAAATCTAAAAGTAAATTATATTTATTCTAATCCCATATTATTAGTTGGTATTTTTTTATAAATTTACTTGACTATTACATCTAGTAGTTAATTATGTATGTTATAAAAAGTAGTTGACTATCTTTTCAAAATATTCAATGTAAATTATAAAATAGTTGAAAATATAGTTAGTTATGTATATCCAGTATTCGAATACAATATAAAGTAGACAATTATTCTGGTCGAAACAAACAAAAGTACATGTCACTTTTCATCATTAGATATAATAGTCAATTACATTTATATTAAAGAAGTAAATGACTACTTTTACAAAATAGTCAACTACTTATTTATTACGTAAAAACACCACATATAAAGAATAGTTAACTATTTTGTATAAACTATTTTACAAATAGATAACTACTTATAGTTGACTATAAAGTTTAGACTATTTCTACAGAATAGTTGACTACTCATTACGTAAACACACCACTAAATCTAAAAGTAAATTATATTTATTCTAATCTCATATTATTAGTTTTTTTTATAAATGTAGTTGACTATTACGTCTAGTAGTTAACTATGTATGTTATAAAAAGTAGTTGACTATCTTTTCAAAATATTCAATGTAAATTATAAAATAGTTGAAAATATAGTTGGTTAGGTATATCCAGTATTCGAATACAATATAAAGTAGACAATTATTCTGGTCGAAACAAACAAAAATACATGTCACTTTCCATCGGTACTTTATATTTCAAAAAAAAATATTAATTTTTTGCAGGTCTGAAAAGTGCTTTTGCAGGTCTGAAAAGCTGTTCATGGAAAAAGTAAAGGTAAAATTGTCAAACTTTGTGTGTCATTTTAGTTGTGTTGTGCTATAAAACTAATTTCAAGTAAAAACTTTTCATAAACTTAATTTTTGGTTCAAAACATAATATTGATGCAAATAACCCAAATTAAAATGCAGCGGAATTATATATTTTTTTAATATATTATGCCATATATATACATATATTACGCGTGAATCTTATATATATATATGTGCATACAATACGCGCGAATCTACTTATACAACAAAAAACATAAATTCACTCGCATCCTTTCATGGCCTCTCTTAATAAGCGTGCAACATTATAATGATCCTCATTGTTGTATGTTGCGTAACGGTTACTTTTTCATATGCATATGCATGCAACCAATTAATTACACAATTCTAAGCCATGATTTCACGCCGAATGCACACGTACGTAACAAGCACACAAATTTTCCAGATTATTTAACAGAAAATTATTTAGCCAAGAAAGCGCGTTCTTTGCCATCGTATTCTTACGTAATCCTATCTGTAATATCCGCCTCCTGGTTAAACTGGAGACACAGCATTAGGACACCCGTGGAACCCATTTTGGTTTAACCGGGATGTCACTCAACTTGTCCCAGGACCTGGCGCTCTCTTCGGATTTAAATACACCAATAACATCACTCGATCGAATCAATCTCGCATTCGGACCTGCAAGAAAACGGGGACATGGAGAAAGAGAAAAGGAGGTCTGAGCAATTGTTTCAACACAATTACCCAGTGAGGGGCGGATTTAGGAAACCCGCGATCCCAGCTTACACTATTCAATTACGAATCACAAGTCCTAGGCTAATACCACCTTGCAAACATCACCCGAAGGCTTTCATCACGCAACCTACGTCCCAATGGACTACCACCAAAAGAAACGCAAACAAATCGACCAAAGAGTGCATTAAAAATAAATGGCACTGGAGCCCGCTATTGGCCCCGGTGCCCAACTCCAACTCCAACTCCAACTCCAACGCAATCGGAGGGCTCGCCGAAACCCCCCTTACGAAGATTCAAGGGTTGCGTACCAAAACTCGTTATACGCAAGCCGTCACCAAACACCCTTTCGGGGGCCCTACCACAGTTCTAGGTAATACATGTCCATCACGCACAATCAACGTTTTCAGGTTAAGTGATATCCTAGCATTCTACGTTCCACAATCAATCACATCAGCGTTTTACTATCCCTACAATACCTAGGAAAGATAATATTAACGGAGGACTATCGTCCGGAATGGAACAGGCAAGCGAAGATAGAACCGAAAACCTCACCTTAGCCAAAAGAGGGCATTTTCGTAATTTAGGAACTTCATGAGACCGAACGGACAACAGATCTGGAAAGAGGGCAAAAAAAGAAGCGGTTTAGGCTTTTGAATCAATCAAATCGGATCTAAGACGGCTAGTTATGATCGAAAGAAGTTGAAGGTTCAAATCATAGACCAAATCAAACCGAATTGGAATTGGTTTTGGACTAAACCTGGAATTGAAATTGATTTGGGGAAAAACCAGCTAAACCGAACCAAATTGAAATCGAACCAAAGGAAAACCGAAATCGAAATGGTTTTTGGAGAACCGGAGTAAACCGAAATTAATTGGCTAAACCGGAATCGAAATTGATTTGTAAATCAAACCGAACAGGACCAACCTAACCGGACCGGCGGTCAACGGCGGTGGTCAATAGTCGGCGGCGGTGGCTCCGGCGACTTCTCCGGCGACGGCGGCGGACGACGGCGGCGCTCCGGTGGATCTCCGGCGATGGCGGCGGCGGCGACGCGTGGCGGCAGCGAGTTGCTCCGGCGGTCGGCGCGTGACTCCGGCTTCGTCTCGGCGAGGCGGTTACGGTGATGTGCTCGGTTTCTCGGGATTCGGGGTAGTTTTTCAAAACCAAAAGGAATAAAACGTTTTTGTTATGAAAATCCTAGATCTACTGGTTCGGGGGTTACTTGGAACAAGGGGTAGCTCGGGAAACGTGAATAGTGACTCCTAGGCTTCGAACGGCTCCACACTCCGATAGGGCTTCGCAGCAGAAAGAGAAATAGGTTTTAGGAGAGGAGGAGGCTCATATTTATAGGGAGAGGCTAGGGTTTTCAAGAAAAGAATTTGGGCTTTTGGGCTTGGCTGCTGGGCTTTTCTTCTTTTATTCAAAAATTTTGAACGGGCTAGTATGGATATGTTACACTATCATTTAAGAGCAATTTGACGCTATAACACTTCTTGAGTTGGTTATTATAGTAGTGACACATTTCAGTGGTATCATGAAGCACGTGATACTTCATGGTGTGTATTGTCATAAACTCCTTGACATTCATTTTCTCCAATTGAGATGTGCGTGGTGTAACAAAATATAGGAAAAAAAATTCTTTCTATTTTAAATACAAAAGTTAATATTTTATTTTTTGAAATTGATTTAAGTGTTGACAAAATTTTTTTTGATTTAAGTAAATAAATTAGATAAAAAGAAATCAAATTTTTTCTTCTTTCTCCATTTCTGTTGTCTCACATTGAAGATAGAATCTGGCAAAATTGCAGAATCCCAATCTCATAACAATCATTTATAAAAATCTAAACAAAGGTTCATAAGATTAGCGATGATTTAAAAATGAAAAGCAAAAAGGGAAGAGAAATTTTTGATAAACTTAAGCTGTGAGCACAACAGCACCACCAGCTTCGTTGATTTTCTTCTCTGCAGTTTTCGAGATAAGCTTCGCCTTCACAACGAGATAAGCTCACTCTGCAAAACGGTTTCTCACTCTGCAAAGCGGTTTCTTATCTGAAAACTCGATTTTTTTTTTTGGGTTTTAAGTTCAAATTTGGATATCTCATTGTAAATCTCTCATATTGGAGTAAAATCCAAGGAGAAAACGAGTTAAATTGACATTTATGGCATGTCAAAAACCAGTGACGGCCGCAATAAGGGATCTTTGGTCGCAGGAGAAATGAAGAAGACGAGGGTAAAGAAGTAATTTTGCGTTTGACTAATACCAAAAAAGAAATCGCATGGTGGGAGTCGAACACAGCTTTGACAAGTCATTGAACACACGCCTGACCACTAGACTAACAAGAATCAGCTCAATCCGTTTGCATATTTAATATATATACGTATATTTAGATAAAAATATACAAAACAATTTTTTTTTTATCTAATAGTGTTTTTATAATAGGAGAGTTGGTTTAATATTATAAAAAATATCTATAATTGAAAATTAACCCTAATTTTAAAAATTTGAAAACTTTTTTTTATTATAAATTAAAAAATACCTTCAAATAATTTGAAATTTTACATCATATAAAGTTAAGTAAACATTAATTGATATTTAATTTTATCAAATTTTTGAGTTATCAATTACTTCAAAAAAAGAAAGAAATATAATCTAACAGTACAATTTTTGTTAATGGAAACTTGGAAGCTTTTTTTTTGTTTTACACGAAACCTGAAAGCTTATTTGTTTTTAATAGCCGACGCAAAAAAACCGTCTTTATTTCCTTTGTGCCGGTGCATGTCAAAATCTAAAAATCCAAAGCTCAGAGGAATATGATTGTAATGATGATTCCTACGTCTTCGAGTTACCGAAGACACCAGTGAGGAAGTTTAATGATTGAAATTAAGTTACTTTAGAAAATGAGTAGCGGGGTAAATTTTTTTTTCCTTTTTCACCACAAAATAAATATCTTCGTTATCACCTGTGAACATATATTTTTTTATGATATGAACGTAATATGTCTTCTATGATATATTGAAATTTAGTTAGTTCAAAGATATATTTAGGATTGAATGTTGAGATCGAACTTATACAATCGAAAAGGAGTATAAAAGTGTTTATAGATATTTAGTCAACGTGTTCTTGATGAAAAGTTGGAATGCCTTAGATGATCTTCTATTCTTCTTTAAATAGCCTCGACCCCTCGATCTCCTCATTCCGATATCTCGGTGTCATATTAACCAACGATCTCTCCCTCTCTCCTTGATTCGAGGAGGTAGTTGCAACTGCTAATGATTTGTTCTTATCTCCCATTTGTTGAGGTCGAACTCGATCTCGTCCCTTTGACGCCTTTATCTGATTGGGCTTATGTCGACTCATAGTTTAATGGGCCCCGAGCCATAATCAGGCCTTTTGGTTAGTTAACGGGCTCGAATCGCATCTTTGGGCCTTTATCCTTATTGTTTTATGGGCCGGATTTTCTAAAGGGAAATCCAGCATCAAGAAACACTCTCTTCTCTCTAATTGCTAGTTCATGTAACTAAACATGTGCAGGACACAAACTGGACTAAGAAGCTCTTAAAACCGAGCTAAGAGACTGTAGACCCTAAAAGAAAAACAGATTGGTCTAACCCATTGTGGTTTTGTCGATCTGGTATGAAGCCCTCTAGTATCAATTACTGATTTGGGTTCTTAGAAATTGTAATTTTACAATCTTAGTGTAATTTACAGTAGAATCTTATAACCTATGTTACTATGGCGGAAATATTTTATTTTATATGTAGGATCATTCGTCTCAAATGCCTTAAGATAAGAAAACGTGTGTGAAGAAAGTTATACTTACTCTGTGAACGTATATTTTTTATATGAACGTATATATGTTTTTGCTATGAACATATATAAGTTTGATATGTACGTATGAACGTATGAACGTATATAAGTTTGATATGAACATATATACGTTCATATAGAAAAAATATGAACGTATATAAGTTTGATATGAACATAAGTTGGTCCTGTTGGGAATGTCCTGAAATCTATTGTACTTACTCTAAGGGAAAGTCGTATTGTCGAGATGAGACAATCATATGACACTGGGCAGTCATAATGCTTTGCTAGAAGCCACTTATGATCAATGAGTTTAGAACTCATTACTAGTGTTATATGATTCTACAGGGTCACACACCTAAGCAAACTGGACATAGTATATGAGGTTGATTATTAATGTAATGATCTGGTGAATGCATATTTGATATGCATTCAATACCGAGATTATGGGGCAGTGTCGATCGACACAGTAAGTGTGTCGGTCGACACAGATCGCGAATGACCAAATTAACTTCGGTTTAATCGTTGGTTATTTCGGTCGTGGTATAAGTCGACATATATAAGATATATGGTCGACCTTTACACAAAACTAACCTAATTCACAGCCACCAGAAAAGAAACAGAAACCTCTTAAGAGATTTGATCTCTAAAGGCACTAGCATCCCTCCTGTTCAGTTTGT
Source organism: Orychophragmus violaceus (assembly GCA_030180135.1). Classification (NCBI taxonomy): domain Eukaryota; kingdom Viridiplantae; phylum Streptophyta; class Magnoliopsida; order Brassicales; family Brassicaceae; genus Orychophragmus; species Orychophragmus violaceus. The sequence continues at coordinate 38,291,625 of CM058231.1, read as the reverse complement.
GTGCATGTGGATACCAGTAGAGGCACATCGTTTGAGGTGCTTCGAGATCTCGATTACTTGCAAACCTTCCGCTGCTAATCGACAGGTAATCTCGAGATCCCATTGATTCGATTATATGAACCCTAGATCCTAGGCTTGGAATTCAGACTAGGGCTGCCTAATTGGATTAGGAACTGCTAGAAATTCCTTCAGTGGTATCAGAGCCTTAGGGTTATATTGAATCAGTAGCATGTTGATTAGATTAGTTGAATCTGGATCTCTGTATAGTTGATACAAGCATGTTAAAACTCGTTTTCATGAAAGTAATCTAGTTTTAGGTTTTTGCTTGAAAACGATTAGGGCCTATCGCACTGTGTCGATCGACACCAATCCGGTGTCGGTCGACACATAAGGATAATCCGAATAAGATAAAAGTTTAACCTAACTGTGACGATCGACACAGACCTCGCGATCAGGATAGTCGGTTCAATTGGATTGGACCGATCATCGAGCTTGGTTAAAATTGGTTAAACTGCTAAACGGTTTAAAGTGATTAATTTGATAAGGTTAGCATCGACCGACACTAATGTAGTGTCGATCGACACTGACCGGTTATCATAAAACCGGATCAATTGGATTGATCGGTTATCGCAAATTGGTTTTGGTTAACCTGCATCGATCGACACTAAAGTAGTGTCGGTCGACACAAGGTCCGATGGTTTAGGTTATTGAACCTGAAATCACAGAACCAAACCAAAATGAACCAATTTAATTAGAAGAATTAAAACTTAATAAAACTGAACGTTTTAAATGGTTTCGTTCCTCAACCAAATATCAAGTAATCCTAATGTCTTCCCGATCTTGTCAACTGTCAAGACTCGTTTCATTGTGCGATAGATTTGCAGTGCAAGGTGTACACAATTACATGAGTAAGACAAGAGGTAATCGTGTTGATGGACTTGCAGTGCAAGACATCAACAATTACATGACTTAAGAGATTGGTTTACTTGACTGGGCCATCAAAATCGTTTTGGGCTTAGAGACATCAGGTGGATTGGACATTAGATGTCAATCCACAACCAAGAGTTATATTGGATATAACTAGCAAAGTTTTTGCTTACCTAGATAGCTAAAATTTGGGTGATAGCCAGTGGGTCGCTCAAGTTTAGTGAAGTATGGGTCTTGGATCATTATATTCATTTGAGGAAACATTGTTTGAATATAATGCGAGTTTTCTTAATAGTTAAGACTTCTCATTTCTTGAACATCATAACTAAACCTCCCTTGTTTTTCAGCTATGTCTAGCACAAACCATCATAAAAATTTCTCCCTGCGATCCGTCCTTGAGAAGGACAAGTTAAATGGATCCAATTTTCTTGAATGGTATCGGAACTTGAGAATTGTTCTCAAACAGGAGAAAAAGGACTATGTCCTTGAGAAAGTTCTCCCCAAGAAGTACCGAGCCAATGCCTGGCAGTCAGATAAGGATGCTTGGGATAAGCATTCTAATGATGTGGTCGATGTGAGTTGTCTCATGTTGGCTACCATGAACTCGGAATTGCAGAAGCAATAGGAGTACGTGGAGTCGCCAATAGAGATGATCACTGGCCTGAAAAGTATGTTTCAGGAACAGGTGCGAACTCAGAGATACCAGACGGTTAAGTATCTGATTGAGTGCAAGCTACCAAAGGGCGAACCAGTGAGTCCTCATGTCATTAAGATGATGGGTTATATTGATAACCTGGAGAAACTGGATTGTCCCATTAGCCAAGAGTTGGCTACTGACATCATTTTACAGTCATTGCCGTCAAACTATGATCACTTTTTTATGAACTATAACATGAACAACTTGACAAAGACTTTGACTGAGTTGCATGGGATGCTCAAGACTGCTGAACCTAACATCAAGAAGGACACCCCAAATGTCCTTATGGTACAAAAGGGTAAAAAGTTTAAGAAACTTGGTAAGAACAAAGGTAATGGCAAGACGAGCTCGATTGTGAATCCAAGCGAGTCCAACCATGTTCCTAAGGGTAAAACCAGTCCTTCTGAAGATGTTAAGTGCCGTTATTGTAATGGTTATGGGCATTTGAAAAGAAACTGCAATAAATTCTTGGAAGATTATGAGAAGCTGAAGAAGACGTACGAGACTTCTTCTTCAGGTATTATGTTATAGAAGTAAATGTTACTTCTTATGGTCCTACTTATTGGGTATTAGATACCAGCCGTGGTACTCATATTTTGTGAAAATATGCAGGGCCTGAGCAAAAGTAGGACTATGGAAAAAGGACAAGTGGATCTACGCGTGGGAAATGGAGCAAGAGTTGCTGCATTAGCCGTAGGAGTATTTCATTTGTTTTCTTTATGGCATGGTTTTAGAACTTAAGAACTGCTACTATGTATCTGCTATGAGCAGAAATATTATTTATATTCCTTGTTAGGATATGGAAGGATATCAGTTTTCAAATTAAGAATAAGTATTATTCATTTGATTACAATGATATATTTATAAGTAGCAATCCATTAGAGAATGGACTTTATGTTCTAAACCAAAACGTGCCTAACTATAACATTAGTACCAAGAGATTCGAGTCAAATGATACGAATTAAACTTTTCTCTGGCATTGTCGTTTGGGCCACATAAATGAGAGCGGATTCAGAAGCTCCATAGTGATGGACTTTTGGGCTCATTTAATTATGAATCATCTGAAAAATATGAACCTTGTTTATTTAGGTAAAACGACAAAGGCCCCTTTCAACAAAAGGTAGTGTCGATCGACACAAACGGTGCGTCGGTCGACACAGGTCGCGAACGAACAAAATGAAAGGGCCAGTAACTTATTGGGCTTTGTACATACGGATGTGTATGGCCCAATGAGCACAAGTGCTAGAGAAAACTTTCAGTACTTCAATACCTTTATTGATGATTTCAGTAGGTAAGGTTATGTCTTATTAATGAGACATAAGTCAGAATCTTTGAAAAGTTCAAAGAGTTCCAGAATGAAGTACAGAATCAATTTGACAAAAGTATTAAAGCTCTACGATGAGATCATGGAGGTGAATACTTGAGTCAAGAATTTAGTGATCATCTGAGAGATTGTGAAAGTGTTTCACAATTCACTCCTCCTGAATCGGACTTTATTAGATATGGTTCGATCAATGATGAGTCACTTAGATCTTCCATTATCCTTCTAAGAATACGCTCTAGAAACGTCTGCGTTTACATTAAATATGGTTCTATCAAAATCAGTTACAGAGATACCACATGAGATATGGAATGGAAATGTTCCTGATTTATCCTTCATGAAGATTTGGGGTTGCGAGGCTTATATAAAACGTTTAATCTCTGATAAGCTCACACCCAAATCCGATAAGTGCTACTTCATTGGTTGTCCTAACGAAACCAAAGCATGTTACTTTTACAACCAGTCCGAGAACAAATTGTTTGTTGCTCAGAACTATGTTTTCTTGAGAAAGACTTTCTTTCCAAGAAGAACAGTGGGAGTAAAGTACAACTCGAAGAAATTCGAGAATCACAGGAGACTGCTCAACCTGATGAGGAAGAGCAGCAGTTGTATCTACAAAGAGTTGTAGAACCTACACCTGTGATGCCTAAAGTTTGCAAGGATCTGGTGAATGTATATTCGATATATATTCAAACGGCGAGTTTCTAAGGAAGTGTCGATCGACATAAAGGTGTATCGATCGACGCAGATCACGAACCAAAATATTGATTTTGGTTTATGACTTAATCAACTACGGTTTAAATCTTGGTTAATTAGGTCGTGGTAAAAGTCTGCATATGAGATATGTGCGCGATTTTTACACAAAACTGAAACTCGCAGATCCGAAAGGATCCGCCACGAACCCGAGAAATGTGGATTTCTCGTAACCAATTGCCGTGATCTATTGATCATTGAATGTGACGGGCCTGCGAATTTTGAAGAAGCAATAATGGGCCCTGACTCCGAAAATGGCTGAAAGCCGCTGAATCCGAAATGGGATCCATGTCACAGAACCAAGTATGACTTGGGTTAATTTACCCGATGGTGTAGAAACCATTGTGAGTAAATGGATTTTCAAAAGGAAAAGTTGACATGGATGGTTATATTCAGATATACAAAGCTAGGTTGGTGGCAAAAGGTTTCAAGGAAATTCATGGTATTGACTATGAAGAAACCTACTCCCCAGTCAACATGCTTAAGTCCATTCGGATTCTCCTAGCAACCGCCACTCATAATGGTTATGAAATCTGGCAGATGGATGTGAAAACAGTTTTCCTTAATGGAATTCTGGAAAAATATGTGTACATGACACAACCTGAAGTTTTCATTAATCCTAATGAAGCTAGGAAGATATTCAAGCTTCATCAATCCATTTATGGATTGAAGCAAGCATCTCGGAGTTGGAATCTTCGTTTTGATAAAGCGGTCAAAAGGTTTGACTTCGTCAGGAACGAAGAGGAACCGTGTGTTTACAAGAGGACTAGTGGGAGCGCAGTTGCATTTCTAGTATTGTATGTTGATAACATACTACTTCTCGGAAATGAAGTTCCATTGTTTCAGTCTGTTAAGACTTGACTCGAAAGTTGTTTTTCGATGAAAAATATGGGAGAAACCGTATACATTCTTGGAATAAGAATCTATAGAGATAGATTGGACAAGCTAATTGGATTGTGTCAAGATACTTATGGTGATAAGGTCTTGCACAGGTCCAATATGCACGATTCCAAGAAGGGCTTCATGCCAATGACGCTTGGCATTACTCTTAGCAAGACGCAGTGTCCTTCGACACACGCTGAGCAAGAGCGAATGAGGTTCAGACAACTGGTACAGGCATTAGATGTCTTAAGATGTGATCTTAATTTTAGTGGGAGTTGTTGTTGTTGATTTTAGTTATGATATGATGTTCGTGTAAACATAATTTGATTATGTTAATGAATTCTGACATCAATATTATTTAATTATGTTATTAAATAATAGTCCCAAAGTGATTTATGACATTTTATAGGTCATCAAGTATGTGACTTGATCATGAAACCCTATAGATAATAAATGACATAAATTATGTTGGTCCCTGGTCGAGGTTGTTAAAGTGGGACATTAACAACCGCGTGAGACTAGTATGTGAGGTGACTGATGACTAAGTTTCATGGAGTCATTAATAAGAGTATTAAAGTCAATCACATAGATATGTGTTGGAGAACACAGGATCGGACATGACCCGCAAATGAGAGCTCTACAGGATAGTTATATAAGTGTCATGAGAGTTTTCATTACGACTATAGAGTATAGTCCTTAGACCTGAGTTCATCATGTTTTCTTACATTTGAATTGGTCCGCTTTAACCTTGTCAAACGTCAGCCGTGACTGGTGATTATGAAGGCATTGATTGGGCGTATCATGAAGTGTGTGAAGAAACAGGAATGGAGCAAGAAGGGATTTGTCCATCCTATATAACAGGAGATAAATATCTCAGGGCCCATCGAAGATTTGATACTGAGAAATGTGTGGCCACACTCAAACGAGGTGATTGTCAGTCGTTTGTCTTATCAGTATAAATCGGAGTTCGATGAACATGATTTTGGCTTAATAAGGATGACACAAATCTTGCCTTATGCCAGATCGAGATATAGAGACGAAGGGATTAAAAGAATAGATGATTCCAGTACAAGTGGGAGATTGTTGGGAATGTCCTGAAATCTATTGTACTTACTCTAAGGGAAAGCCGTATTGTCGAGATGAGACAATCATATGACACTGGGCAGTCATAATGCTTTGCTAGAAGCCACTTATGATCAATGAGTTTAGAACTCATTACTAGTGTTATATGATCCTACAGGGTCACACACCTAAGCAAACTAGACATAGTATATGAGGTTGATCATTAATGTAATGATCTGGTGAATGCATATTTGATATGCATTCAATACCGAGATTCTGGGGCAGTGTCGATCGACACAGTAAGTGTGTCGGTCGACACAGATCGCGAATGACCAGATTAACTTCGGTTTAATCGTTGGTTATTTCGGTCGTGGTATAAGTCGACATATATAAGATATATGGTCGACCTTTACACAAAACTAACCTAATTCACAGCCACCAGAAAAGAAACAAAAACCTCTTAAGAGATCTGATCTCTAAAGGCACTAGCATCCCTCCTGTTCAGTTTGTGTGCGTGTGGATACCAGTAGAGGCACAACGTTTGAGGTGCTTCGAGATCTCGATTACTTGCAAACCTTTAGCTGCTAATCAACAGGTAATCTCTGAAGGAATGTTAAGTTGATCCTGATTCAATTCTTAGATTCATATCAACCTAAACATGCGATCTAGGTTCTTCTCAGAATAGAAACAAATGATGATCTTACCTTATACCTGTTTGCAGCGGAAATTGATGGTATGTCTGAGATCAGAGAAACACCGAGGGATGAATCCTCCAAAGGTTCACACACGCGATCACAGGAAACAGCTGCTAGACCACAAGGAGCTCGGCGCAAAAGAGAGAGAGAGTTTTCGGCTGGGGCTAGGGTTAATTGTCCAGAAACTCGAGTTTTACCTTATAAAACTTGTCCGGTTCCGTTTGGGCCATTTGGCCCAAACACCAATTAACTCTACGGTATTCGCGCACTGTGTCGACCGACACACCTTGTGTGTCGATCGACACACAGTGCCTAAACCGTTTTATTCTCTCTAAGTACAGTAAATGCCTAGCACTTTTACCGTACTTCTGCTAAACCGTTCCTACACATTTTCCTGTTAGCTTAGGCGTGTGACCCATATGGGATCATATAATAAAGGCAATAAGTCCAAGACTTATAGATCATGAGCGGACTCTAGCAAGCCATCATGACCCCCAGTATTATATGACTTATGTCTGATCATTGACATACTCTTACTTTCTAGAGACAGTACCGAGATTACTGGACACAATTCCAACAATCTCCCACTTGTACTGGAATCTCTGTATTCATAATCCTTTTGTCACAATATCTCGATTAGTCATAAGGCAAGATTGGTGTCATCCTTATAAAGCCTAATCTTGTTCATCGGACTCTGATTTGATACTGACAATCCAAACGACTCGGGACAGTCCGTTTGAGCATGGCCATGCATTTTCCAGTATTCAAATCTCCGATTGGCCTAGAGATATTCACTCCATTTATATTGGAGGGACAAATTCCGTCTTGTTCCATCACTGTAAACTATTCATTTCATAATGTACCCAAACAAGGTCCTTATAACTATCGCAGAACGATAGCGTTAGACAATGATCAAAGTGCATCAGTCCATGTGCAGTCACATGCATGCGAACTCAGGTCTAAGGACTATACTCTATAGTCGTAGTAAGAATCTCTTATGACACAGATATAAATATCCTGAAGAGTTCTTATAAGCGGGTCTTGTCCGGTCGTATGTTCCCAAACATACACCTATGTACTGACTTTGATGCCGCGCATCTATGACACACTGAGACTTTGTCATAAGTCACGTACCAATCCAGTCTCACACGGTTGTTGGTGTTCCAATTTCAACAACCTTCGACTAGGGACGGGATGATATAAACATCTATCAAATATAGGGTCTCATGAACAAGCTAAATGACTTCGATGACTCAAGATCAAGTCATTTACTTCGATGACCTATAAAATGGTTCATATCACTTTGGAACGATTATTTCATCACAGTTAAAATAATCTTGAAATAATAATTTCATTAAACATAAGAATGTTTTACAAGAACATATCAAATAACTAAATAAAAGCCCTCAAACTCCCACTCAAATTTAGATTACATTTCTATGTCTCTAATGCCTACAGCTTCAGTCAGAAACTCGAGCTTAGGCCTTGGGAGTGGCTTTGTCAACGGATCAGCGACGTTATCATCTGTCTGAACTCGGCTGATCTTGACTTCCTTTCTATTAATGATGTCACGTATCAACTGAAATCTTCTTAGAACATGCTTGGATTTCTGGTGTGATCTTGGTTCCTTTGCCTGAGCTATAGCACCATTGTTGTCACAAAACAGTGCCAGAGGCTCAGCCGCATCTGGTATCACACCTAGTTCAATAATGAACTTTCGTATCCAAACAGCTTCCTTCGCAGCTTCTGAGGCGGCGATATATTCAGCTTCTGTGGTGGAATCTGCAACGGTGTCTTGCTTGGAGCTTCTCCAACTGATTGCACCGCCATTCAGACAAAAGATATAACCGGACTGTGACCGGAAATCATCTTGGTCTGTCTGGAAACTTGCGTCCGTGAATCCACTGACTTTAAGCACATTACTTCCACCGTACACTAAGAACTTATCCTTAGTATGTCTTAGATACTTCAAGATATTCTTTACGGCAATCCAATGGTTTTCACCTGGATTTGACTGGTATCTACTCGTCATGCTCAATGCATAAGCAAAATCAGGACGAGTACAGATCATGGCATACATGACAGATCCTATTGCAGATGCATAAGGAATATTCTTCATGCGCTCAAGCTCAGCAGCCGTCGTAGGGCTCTGCTTCTTGCTTAGCGTTGTGCCATGTACCATTGGCGTGAAGCCCTTCTTGGAATCCTTCATGCTGAATCTTTGTAGGACTTTGTCAATGTATGAATCTTGACACAAGCCTATCAGCCTTCTAGATCTATCCCGGTAGATCCTGATTCCAAGAACGTATGCGGCTTCACCCATGTCTTTCATGGAAAAACAACTTCCAAGCCAGTCCTTTACCGACTTTAGCATTGGAACGTCGTTTCCGAGAAGCAGTATGTCATCGACATACAGAATAAGAAATACAATCTTGCTCCCACTAGATTTCTTATACACGCATTGTTCTTCTTCGTTTCTGATGAAGTCAAATTGCTTGATCGCTTCATCAAAACGAAGATTCCAGCTCCTCGATGCTTGCTTCAATCCATAAATGGATTTATGAAGCTTGCATACTTTTCCAGCATTCTTTGGATCTATGTAACCGTCAGGTTGTGTCATATACACATCCTCTTCCAGAATACCATTCAGGAAGGCGGTTTTCACGTCCATCTGCCAAATTTCATAATCATGAAAAGCTGCAGTTGCTAGTAGAATCCGAATAGATTTCATCATAGCCACTGGTGAATAGGTTTCATCGTAATCCACACCGTGAACTTGTCTGAAACCTTTTGCCACCAACCTGGCTTTATAAATCTGGACATTTCCATCCACGTCAATCTTCTTCTTGAAGATCCATTTGCACTCGATGGCTTTTACACCAGCGGGTAAGTCAACCAACGAAAACACTTGGTTGACCGACATGGAGTCCATTTCGGAATCAGTGGCCTTGCGCCACTTAGAGGAATCTGGGCCCATCATGGCTTGATTGAAGTTCGATGGTTCATCACCATCAATGATCAAAAGATCATGACAGTCAGTCACGAGGAATCCTTGATATCTCTCGGGTTCTTGACGGATCCTCCCGGATCTTCGAACTTCAGGTACTACAGGTTCAGGCTCTACAATTTCTTGTAGGTCCTCCTGCTGCTCTTCCTCATAAGGTTGAGCAGTATCCTGTTCATCTTGAATTTCTTCAAGCAGTACCTTACTCCCACTGTCTTTCTTAGAGAGAAACTCCCTCTCAAGAAAGTTACAATCCCGGGCAACAAAGATCTTGTTCTCGGAACGTAGATAGAAGTAATAAGCCTTGGTTTCCCGTGGATAACCAATGAAGTAGCATTTGTCAGATTTTGGTGTAAGCTTGTCTGAGATCAATCTCTTGACATAGGCTTCACAACCCCAAATTCTGAGATAAGACAGCACTGGAGCTTCTCCAGTCCATAATTCATATGGTGTCTTTGTTACTGCTTTCGATGGCGCTCTATTTAGAGTGAACACTGCTGTTAGCAGAGCATATCCCCAAAGGGATATTGGAAGGTCTGTGTGACTCATCATAGATCGAACCATATCCAATAAGGTTCGATTTCTCCTCTCAGACACACCATTCCATTGAGGTGTTCCAGGAGGAGTGAGTTGGGATACGATCCCACACTCTCTCAGATGATCACTGAATTCTTGGCTTAAGTATTCTCCTCCTCGGTCGGACCGAAGAGCCTTAATGCTTTTGCCAAGTTAGTTCTGTACTTCATTTTGGAATTCTCTGAACTTCTCAAAAGATTCAGACTTATGTTTCATTAAATAAACATATCCATACCTACTGAAATCATCAGTAAAGGTAATGAAGTACTGATAGTTTCCTCTTGCATTTGTGGACATTGGGCCACACACATCAGTGTGTATCAGGCCCAATAAGTCACTGGCCCTCTCGTTAGGTTTATTAAAGGGGGCCCGTGTCATTTTGCCCATCATGCAGGATTCGCATTTCTCACATGACTCAAAGTCAAATGAGCCAAGAAGTCCATTCGAATGGAGCCTCTTGATGCGTTTCTCGCTGATGTGCCCTAAACGACAATGCCATAGAAACGTTCGGTTCTCCTCATTAGGTTTGAACCGTTTGGTATTAATGTTATAAATTGGCGCGGATTGATCGAGTATGTAAAGCCCATTCATAAGAGGGGCATAACCATAGAACAAATTGTTGCGATTGAAGGAACATAATTTATTCTTAACTGAAAAATCATAACCTTCCAAATCCAACAAAGAAATTGAAATAATATTTCTGCTTATAGCAGGTACAAAATAACAATTATTGAGTTCTAAAATCAATCCCGAAGGTAAAGACAACAAGTAAGTGCCTACAGCTAGCGCTGGAACTTTCGCTCCATTCCCAACTCGTAGCTCCACTTGTCCTTGCTTCAGCCTTCTACTGTTGCTGAGTGCCTGCATATTAGTACAAATATGAGCCCCACAACCAGTATCCATAACCCATGAGGTATTATCAGAAGTAGTCGTATTAACTTCTATAACAAAAATACCTGTTGAAGAAGTCTCAAAAGTCTTCTTCTTCAATTCCTTTAGACCTTCCTGGAATTTCTTACATTCTCTCCTCCAATGCCCTGGTTCTTTACAGAACCTGCATATGTCAGTTGGCCCAGCCTTTGACTTGGGCTTGGGCTTTGGCGTGTCCTTGTCCGCGACTTGGACAGCCTTGGCCTTTCCCTTATCCTTAGCAGAGGATTTCTTAAACCCCTTGCCCTTCTGTACCATAAGCACATTGGGGTCCTTGGCGGTTTTCCTCAAATTGGGCTCCGCAGTCTTGAGCATTCCGTGAAGCTCAGGCAATGTCTTACTCAAGCCATGCATGTTAAAGTTCAGAATGAACTGATCATAGCTTGCAGGTAACGACTGCAGAATGATGTCGCAGGCAAGTTCCTGGCTGATTGGGCAGTCGAGTTTCTGAAGATGATCGAGATAACCCATCATCTTCAAGACATGAGGACTCACTGCCGCATTCGCAGCCAACTTGCAGTCCAAGAGGTTCTCAACCGTTTGAAACCTCTCAGTCCTAGCCTGCTCCTGAAAAAGCGATTTCAGGCTTGCCATTATCTCGATGGGTGACAATACACTCTCGAACTGTTTTTGCAGCTCAGGAGTCATTGTCACCAACATCAGGCAATAGGCATCATTTTCATCTGACGAATGCTTTTCCCAAGCATTATGCAGAGTCCTGGCGGCATTGGCAGGAGGCCTCTCGGGGAGAGGATCACGAAGGACATAATCCTTCTTCTCCTGCTTGAGGACCAGCCTCAAGTTCCTTGACCACGTCAGGAAGTTCGTTCCAGTCAGCTTCTCCTTCTCGAGAACAGACCGGATCGAGAATGTGTTTTGTGTGCTTGTAGTAGTCATAGCTGAAATATATAGATAAAAGGTTATTAGTTAAAATGTTCAATATGATTAATCTCGTATTTAAATTTAATATGATTAATCACGCATTATATTCAATAACATAAGTTACCCTCAATAGAATATAATGATTCCAAGATCCACATATAACTAAGATTAAAGTGGGCCACTGGCCGTCACCAAACCTTAGCTTATATCGGTAAGCCCTATATCGGCTAATTATATCCGTGATATAACTCTTGGTTGTGAATCTGGGCCCGAGGCCCAATCCACTCTGATGTCTCAAGGCCCGGGACTCCCGATGGCCCAGTCAAGAAAACCAGACTATACAGTCATGTAATCATTAATGTCTGGGACTCCCAATGACATTTATGAATCACAAACCGTCTTATCCACGCAAAAGCAGACACCCTCACACTGTAAGGCCATGAATACAATTGAATGGGCTTCGACAGCTGACATAGAATGGACAAGACATCCAACGCTTGATATTATTTGAGGTTCGTAGGTTTATTTAAAAAATCATTCCCAAAATAGAAGATTACTATTTCCGGAAACTTTCCATTTTTGGAAACCTACTATTTTTGGAAACTTTCTAAAATCGGAAACTTTCTAAAAACGGAAACTTTCTAACTTTAGAAATTTCTTTAAAATCCAAAACCCGCAAATCCAGAAACTTCTAATTTAAGAAACTTTCTAATTTCAAAATTTCGGAAACTTTAATTTAAAATCGACTTTATAATTATATAAAATAAATTTTAAATTATTCTGAAGAAAGACTCAAATAATTGGCCCAATTGTTTTAACTTCTTGGCCCGAGGCCCAAGAATTGGTCCATGTCCAAGACATGACCCAATTGTCCAATTAAATGACATAACCGGTCTGGTTCATTAAAATTGGTCTAACCAAATTTTAATTACTACGATGACCACAATTGTCAACCGGTTATTTACTAAACCGGATTTTCTCAATTTATTTGGTCAAACCAAATCAAATTAGAAAATTCTGGTTTAGGCACTAAATCCAATAATTCTTTCGACATTGGATTTCTTGTCCCGGTTTAACCAGACTTAATAAAATTATTAAATCTGTTTATTAAACCAGGACGAATTAATTTTAATCAAAATTAAACCGAGCCTTAAACCAACCATGTCGATCGATGAACCAACCGTGTCGATCGATCCATCAACCACATCGGTCGATGCTCTCAGCATCGATCCTGCATCGATCGTGCATCGATCCTGTATCGATCGATGCTCTCACGCATGCACTTGAACCGAGTCAAAGCCCTAACCGTGTCGATCGATGTGCACCAACCGCATCGGTCGATGCACCAATATCGAACCTGCATCGATCCTGCATCGATCGATGCTTTCACGCGTTAACAGGGTTAGCCGATAGGCTGTATCGACCGATCCATGCGATCGTATCGATCGATCCATGCGATCGCAGTCGATACAGACCTCTTGAAATCGCATTCTACCAAATCATATAGCTTGGTTTCTGCAATTTTATGTGTGTTTAGATTTCAATTCTTGTTGCTTAAATGGTTTCTCTTATCAGTAGTTGATTCAAAACACTTTTAAACAAGAAAACAATCCTAAACATTGAATCTAAACAAGAAAAACCAGAACCATTGGCTCTGATACCACTGAAGGAATGTTAAGTTGATCCTGATTCAATTCTTAGATTCATATCAACCTAAACATGCGATCTAGGTTCTTCTCAGAATAGAAACAAATGATGATCTCACCTTATACCTGTTTGCAGCGGAAATTGATGGTATGTCTGAGATCAGAGAAACACCGAGGGATGAATCCTCCAAAGGTTCACACACGCGATCACAGGAAACAGCTGCTAGACCACAAGGAGCTCGGCGCAAAAGAGAGAGAGAGTTTTCGGCTGGGGCTAGGGTTAATTGTCCAGAAACTCGAGTTTTACCTTATAAAACTTGTCCGGTTCCGTTTGGGCCATTTGGCCCAAACACCAATTAACTCTACGGTATTCGCGCACTGTGTCGACCGACACACCTTGTGTGTCGATCGACACACAGTGCCTAAACCGTTTTATTCTCTCTAAGTACAGTAAATGCCTAGCACTTTTACCGTACTTCTGCTAAACCGTTCCTACACATTTTCCTGTTAGCTTAGGCGTGTGACCCATATGGGATCATATAATAAAGGCAATAAGTCCAAGACTTATAGATCATGAGCGGACTCTAGCAAGCCATCATGACCCCCAGTATTATATGACTTATGTCTGATCATTGACATACTCTTACTTTCTAGAGACAGTACCGAGATTACTGGACACAATTCCAACAATCTCGAGATCCCATTGATTCGATTATATGAACCCTATATCCTAGGCTTGGAATTCAGACTAGGGCTGCCTAATTGGATTAGGAACTGCTAGAAATTCCTTCAGGTCCGAAGACAAAACATCTAGTGAACCCTCTAGTTAGTTTTTCGCATTGGTCTGAACTTCATCTTCTACAAATGAACGTTCATTTGGAGGTTTATACATTCATTTAAACATATACATTAATACACATATACACAAAACATGTGTATTTCCCTATTAAACTACATTGTCAATTGATATATAGATACTAAGATAGTTTAGATACATTCGAAAAATATATGTTCATATCATATATACGTTCATAGAAGACCGATTACGTCTTCAATCAAAGAAAAAAAAGTTTTCAAAATCCGATTTTCTAGGGCGATTTGGGTTTAGGATTTAGGAATTAGGGTTTAGGGTTTTAGCCCTTTAAGGTTTGGGTTTAGTGATTAGGGTTTAAGTCCTTTGGGGTTTAGGGTTTAAGCCTTTTGGGGTTTAGGGTTTAGAGATTAGGGTTTAGGGTTTGGAGTTTAAGGTTTAAGCCCTTTGGGGTTTATGGTTTAAGTCCTATGGGGTTTAGGGATTAGGGTTTAAGCGGTTTAGGGTTTATGGTTGTAGGGTTGTATGAATGACACCATTGGATTGATACTAAGATTATGGAATGTCGTTTGTTTGGTTTCAAAGAATATTTGTGGTTGAGCTTGGTCTTATTTGTTTTCTGGAAACAAGGCCGTGGCTATGTGTTAATTTTTGGAACATTCGCCTACGGCCTATAATTTTATTTAAAATTTGTAACTATTTTAATTTATTTTATATGAATTGTTTGTATTATGTTTGATAACTATTAGATTAAAAATCCACCAAAATCTCAACTTTTCTATGGACTATCCAAATCTATGCTCTATATTTTTTTTCTTTTCAATTATTTTATCTTTTGTTTTACCAATTTTTTCTTTCTAAGTTTGTAAAATCTAAATTATTTTCATTTATATTTATTTTATATATTTTAAATACATAATTAATATATAATATGAAATTTTAATATTAGATTTTTCATAACCTGTCACTTTATCAAAAAATTAATTTATAAGTTAAATTTTATGTCAATCTTTTACGAATTCATTTGCTTAGTTTTTTGGTAGTATATTTACTTTAATGTCTAAACAGGTGCATAAATTTTTATATATTATATTTATCATTTTTTATATGTTGAATAATAATTTTTATTTTTGTATATGTTGAATGAATATATTTCCTTGGTTATTGTGGTACATTTGGAAAAGTAGGAATGATATGGTTTATAAAAATATAGATCGGAGCCCACAGGAAACATTGAGATTGGCAGAAATTGAATTTGGGACATGGGGAGATGCACATATGGTTGAGGATAACGAACCACTGATAGAGACAAGGGATGGACAATCCTCACACAACGAGTTGATACTTAATGGTTTCTGGTGTTTTGTGGATGGATCTTGGAAGGAGGGGGACCAATGGTCGGGACAAGGATGGTATAGATGTTTCGAGAGCGATGAGAATGTTTTGATGGGGTCAATGAATATTAGAGCAAGTATATCCCCACTACATGCAGAATTCGAAGCCTTAGTGTGGGCTATGGAGTGCATGAAGTGTCATCAGCATACCCACATCACGTTCGCAACGGACTGTTCAGAATTGGTGAAGATAGTGTCGGAACCAGAAGAATGGCCAGCTTTCTCGAGTCACATAGAAGAGTTTCAAATACGAAGAGAGTTCTTCACAGATTTTAAACTCACCCATATATCGCGCACAAGGAATTTGATGGCAGATAGATTGGCACGGAGTGCTCGTCTAAGACCGTCGCACACAGTCCATATTTGAGCGGAGCCACCAATTTGGATTAATGATATTTAGGTTTCGTTAGTGTTTTCTTGTTGACAAAAAAAAAAAAAATCTCTAGCCACGGCTCTATGTGGAAATTTTTTAAAAATAATTCTAAAAAAACAATCGATTTTATAATTAATCTGTGAACGTATATTATTTTGATATGAACGTATATATGATGATATGAACGTATATATGATGATATGAACATATATATGATGATATGAACGTAATATGTCTTCTATGAATGTACATACATTTGATATGAACGTACATACGTTTGATATAAACGTATATACGTTTGATATATGTTTTCTTCATTATAAATTGGTATGCATATAAACATACAATTCATAAATTTATAAATATAAATATACATTCATGTTAACATATATACAAAAAGTATTACTACATTAAGCCTTCTTAGCTTTCTCTTCTTTATCATCTCTGCGTTTGTCCTTATCAGAACCCCATTAAGCTTTCTTCTCGCATTGCTTTATTTTTCTTATGAAGTCTCCTATTTGAAAACCTCTGGCTGGTGTTGATTTTGGAGAGCTTTCTTTCTTTACTACACGAGTTGTTACTTTTTCTGTTGATGGTTTATGTATCAGAATGTGCTTCTTGTTCTATAAAATATGAACGTACATGATAGGATATGAACGTGTTTTAGATATATTATGAAATGACTGTATTTTTGTAATATATATATAAGAAAAAATAAACCACAAAAAATCGATTAATCATTGAACTATATTATAATCCGTGCCAAGCTTGGATGTCATATGTTTATAAAAACATTTCTTTAGATACTATTAATATCGATGTAATACTTAGAAATTGAATGATTTATATACTTCTGATTTTGTTTATGTAGTTTGTAATCAAATAGAAAAAATTAAGTCTTTATTCCTTTTTGGGTTTAGCTCATAAATAGGTTCACATGACCGAATCTTTTCTCAGTGCCTCATGTTGTCCAATCAATTATATCATCCTCTAATATATATGATTTTAAAAAAACAATCATAGTGTTATGCGAATTATGAGCATCTATGAACTAGGGCCTAACGTCTAGGTGGTTAAAGGAGCGATTAATCGGGACTACACGTTTGGGAAAATTGTAAGTGGTATAAATAATATGCAGTTAAGTATAGTATAATTAACGACAACAATGATAGTCGAAATAGTCCAGTGGCATGCGCGTCCCGTTGATAGGTCCTTACCCAGGTTCAACTCTCCCTAATTACCCAAATTTTTATTTTCTAACTTAAGGAAGGGTAGAATTATAATTTACTGTGGAGTCATCTTCTTTCCTCAAACCCTAATAGCCGCACGAGTTCTCTGCGTTTTTTTCTCATTTTTCATTCGTTTTTTTCTTAGTTTCTCATGGATCTTAATCAAAACAACACAAAATTATCACTAAACTGTGGAATTCTGACCAAAAAAACAAATTCTAACAGTTTTTTTTCTTTTCAGTTTGGCCGATTTTCCCACCGCTTCGAGCCAAATCGCGGCGGCACACATCGACGGAGACCGATTTGACGCCGTTGGAAGACGAATACCTTTTGGAGTGACGGTTGTGATACGTAGCAGAAGCCTCTTCCGGCGGAGATGTAGACGCCATGGATTTGACGAAGAGAGCTTCGAGCAATAATAATCAAATCAAAATCGAAAAACTGAGGACGACGGATTGGTGGGACCGAGTAAGCAAGCCGGATTTTTCGGAAGTGGAGTTTCGGAGGGTCAAATTCTGAGGAGCTCCTTGACTCAAAGTCAATTTCTCTCATACTCTTGCCTAATCTACCATACTCCCATACTCCTCCCCTTATAAGGTTATCCCCATTCTACCCTTAATGAACTAATTAAAAAAATCTAAAATAAATTAATTAATCAACCAATCAGAAAATAGCTTCTCTCTCCTCCCCATAATACGACGCTTTCTCTCTCCAGTTCGATTTCAACTCCAAAAACCAGATTTTGAATGCGTAAATCTATCACAATTCAACCATCACAACCACTTCTATTCGGGATTCCGGTCAACCCAGGTTAGTTTCTCCCCTTTCTTGCCGTCACTTCTCTCTTTTTTCTCTTTTATTGCTTGAGCTCGATTGGAGGTCGATTTTAATTTCTGGTTGGTAACTTTAGAACATTGTGTTGGAATCCATGTTTTTGATGTGAATAAGATAACTGAATTGATAATAAATCGAAATTTGTGGTTTAATCGTACTGAATCCTATTGTTGTTATCGCATTTGTCGATTTGGGGATTTTGGGGATATTTTGCATCTGAAGATAAAGTTGCTCAACTTAGTAAAACTTGGTAATAATAGATTCGTAAGAACCGGTACAACCTGGTAAAACTACTACGGTGGAAGTGGTACAACTTGGTACAACCTGGTAAAACTACTTTGGTGGAACTGGTACAACTTGGTAAAACTTGGTAAAACTACTGTGGTAGAACTGGTATAACTTGGTATTACTGTTGAAATCTGAGTGCTAATTGATATTTTTATGTCATTTTCAGAAGAAGATGAGTTCTCCTATCACAAACATACATTTTGATTTTGAAGGACATTATTCAAAGACCGGAGATGACTATGAATGGATTCCTAGAGAAGCTCGGTTGTATGGTATATCGTTTAAGACATCATCTATGGAGGAGATAACGTATTCGTTGTTAGTAGATAGGATACGCAGAAAGATTTCAATAGATGATTCTACAAAAAGGCTGAATTTGAGTTATATTCCATTGGTAGTGAAACCTCAAAGGCAATCGTATATTTTTGATGACGAGGATGTTTATGTGTATCTAACCTCTGTGGATAAAGAGCAACGAAGAAGTGTTTTGCATGTAGAGGTTGTCACAGATTTGGAAATATTTCTGATCACCGAGCAACTTTCAAGAGTAGAGAGGGGGAAACGAGATGGTGGGAGTTATGGTGAGCTTATTTCTAGTGCCCGGGATAATATTGGGGTAATTAATGCTGGTGATCCTACTGATGTTACTGGCGAGGAATCAGCAGAACAACCTCATGAGCATACTGAGCCGATTGAGCCATTGGAGAATGTTGCTATTGGAGATGGTGATATTGTACAGCATGATAATATGCATGATATGGATATGGTTGAATCAGTTGAGCTTCCCCGGGTTGTGGAAGAGACAAGGCGTTTAGATGAATGGGAAGATGGCTTGGGTTTTGAAATAGGTCAAGAATTTAAATGTAAAGAAGATGTGCAGTATTTGGTTGATAAAGCCGCAAATCTGAACTGTTATGGGATCTCAATAGGCAATTCAGATAAGAGTCAATACGTGGTGAAATGCCGTGAAGCGAAGCAAGGTTGTAAATGGCAGTTGAGAGCTGCAAAGATTAAGAATTCAACCATGTTCTCGGTTAGAACATACATGAAGATGCATTCATGCTCTCGGACAAGTACTAGTGGTATAAGCAACAAGAGGAAAGGTACACCACGGTTAGTTGCAAGCGTCTTAAACGAAGACTATCCCGGTAACTTCGATACTCCATGTCCTAAAACTATTGTGCAGCTTGTCCAAAGAAGAGCCGGTGTGGAAGTGTCGTATTCTACGGCTTTTAGAGGGAAAAACCTAGCTGTTTCTGATATCCGTGGTAGTCCAGTTGATGGTTTCAAGATGTTGCCTTCTTATTTGCATATGTTGGAGAAGGTGAATCAAGGAACAAAAACCGATTTGGTTTTGGATGAAGAAAGAAGGTTCAGGTATCTATTTGTGGCTTTGGGAGCTTCCATCGAAGGGTTTGTAGCCATGAGGAAAGTGCTCATCGCTGACGCAACTTTTATTAAGAATGTATATGGAGGTTGTTTAATATTCGCCAGTGCACAGGATCCGAATCATCACCACTATCCCATTGCTTTTGCTCTAGTTGATGGTGAAAAGGAAGAAAGTTGGATGTGGTTTTTCAATACGCTGAAAACCGTTATACCGGATAGTCGTGAGTTAGTTTTTATTAGTGACAGAAATGCAAGTCTTATCAAGGCAATAGCTCTAGTGTACCCTCTCTCGGATCATGGTTATTGCATCTACCACCTGTCACAGAATGTGAGAGGAGCAGTTTCCTACGAGAACAAGGATGAAGTTGGAAAAAAATTCAGGGAAATTGCTCGGATATACTCTGAGTCTGATTTCCTAAGGCAATATGGCGATTATAGGAACAGATATCCTCAAACAGCTGAATATCTTGACAAAAGTGTAGAAGTGAAGAAATGGGCAAGGTGTTATTCTCCCGGTGCAAGGTACTGTTGGGATAGTGTCCTGAAATCACACTTGTACTCACTCATGTGATAGTTGTGTGTCGAGATCAGACATTCGTATAATACTGGGCGTTTGCAATGCTTTGCTAGAAGCCTCTTGCATTCTGTAGGTAGTGGACTTACTGCCAGTATTATATGATCCTATAGGGTCACACACCTAAGCGAACTGGAAGCTACGACATGGGAATGATCATTGTGGCAATGATCATATTATGTGTATTGAAATACACATAAGAATCGATATAATGGTGTTGTGTCGATCGACACAGCTTGTGTGTCGGTCGACACAGTTCGGATTTTCCGAACAGGCTTTTCGGGTTATGGCTTAATTGAGTCTGGCCCGTTAAGCACGTTTAGGTCGAATAAAATCATATTAGTTCGACCTAAACAGGAGAGCCGTCTAGTTTTCTTGAGAGAAACACTTGACACACCAGACACCATCGATCCCCATTGATCCGGCACTAGCATCCCGTTTCCAGCGAGCGTGCGTGTGTATCTGGTAGAGGCAAAGCGTTAAGTTGCTGCACTGATCTCGTTCACCATCTTCTTCCGCTGCCAAAGGTAAAAACGAGGTTGGTTCTAAATTTCAATATAACAAACCCTAGATCCATCGGGATCCAACAGTGATATCAGAGCGTGTTAGGGTTTAGCTATTGAATTTGATGCAAAATAATTCGAATCCTGATGTTGTTGAATTGATTTTTGCATGTTCAAATCGTGTTTTCATGTTATATTCTCGGTTTTGTTCCTGTTGAAAAGACGAAGAATTGATGAAAACGCACTG
Organism: Orychophragmus violaceus; assembly: GCA_030180135.1. NCBI lineage: Eukaryota > Viridiplantae > Streptophyta > Magnoliopsida > Brassicales > Brassicaceae > Orychophragmus > Orychophragmus violaceus. The sequence goes on along the minus strand of CM058231.1, from coordinate 38,270,608 downwards.
TGTCGATCGACACAAAGCGTGTGTCGGTCGACACGCCGCGGCCGAACGCGTTAAAATTTTTAGGGTTGTCGCAGGGTGTCGATCGACACAAAGCGTGTGTCGGTCGACACAGAGCGAAAACTCGCGAATAAAATTTAGGGTTTATCGCACAGTATCGATCGACACAAAGCGTGTGTCGGTCGATACAAAGCGAAAATCCGTAAATAATTCTAGGGTTTCGATCTGAGATCGAGTACCCATAATCGTGTTGCGTCGATCGATACACTGGGTGTGTCGGTCGACACAGGCAATGCGATCAGATAGATCGGTTCAATTGGATTAGACCGGTTATCTAGCTCGGTTAATTTTATTAACCAAATTGATTCTGGTTTGGTCATATCGATCGACACACAGTGTGTGACGATCGACATGGACCATTAAACCGAACTGGTTCAATTGAATTGAATCGGTTAAGTAAATTCGATCCGGTTTGACCGGTTATCGAAGAACGGTTTAAATATAGTTGCATCGATCGATACCAATAGTTGGCGTCGATCGACACAACGTCCGCAGATATGCTGGTTTGACCACAAATTTGCATAAACCAGAATAATCTAATCCTAAAAGTTTTAGATGAATATGAACTTAATAAAACTGAATGTTTTGATTGAAATTTATAATTTCTTAGATATATATATATTGGATATAAATCTAGATAATATTAGTTCCTTTCCTCAACTAAATATCAAGTGATCTTGATGTCTTGCCCGATCTTGTCTACTGTCAAGACTCGTGTCGTTTGTTGGATATCTTAGAGTCTTTGATATCCACTGCAACATGGGTAAGGCAGGTGATCAATGACAGACTTGCAGTGCAACTGTCAGTGATCACAAGACAGATAAAAGATTGGTTATACTTGACTGGGCTGTCAGAAGTTCTGGGCCCAGAGACATCAGAGTGGATTGGACATAGTTTGTCTCATTCACGACCAAGAGTTGTACTGAGTACAATTAGCAATGATTTGCTTACCTAGATAACTAAAGCTTGAGTAACGGCGAGTCGCCCACTCGAATTTTAGTAATCTGAGGATCTTGGCACATTGTATTCATATGAGGAAACATAGTTTGAATACAATGCGAGTTTTCTTATTAGATAAGAATTCTCATTCCTTGTGCTTTATAACTAAAATTTACCTCTTTTGAATTACAGCTATGTCTGTCTCAAATCACATCAACACTTTCTCACTAAGATCCGTCCTTGAGAAGGACAAGTTAAATGGATCTAATTTCTTGGAATGGTATCGGAACCTGAGAATAGTTCTCAGGCAAGAGAACAAGGAATATGTCCTTGAAAGAGCTCTCACCGAGAGGCCACGTTCCAATGCTCCGCAGACAGAAAAGAATGCTTGGGATAAGCATTCAGCGGATGTCAAAGATGTTACTTGTCTAATGCTGGTGACCATGAACTCTGAGCTGCAGAAGCAATATGAGAACGTATTGTCACCCATTGAGATGATTAACAACCTGAAAGCTTTGTTTCAGGAGCAAGCTCGCACAGAGAGATACCAGACGGTTAAATCTCTCATGGATTGCAAGGTGGCTAAGGACAGTCCAGTAAGTCCTCATGTCCTTAAAATGATGGGTTACATTGATAACCTGGGGAAAATGGACTGTGCCATTAGCCATGAGCTGGCCACTGACATGATTCTGCAGTCTTTGCCGTCATGTTTTGATCAGTTCATCATGAACTACAATATGCAAAACATGACTAAGACATTGACTGAGTTGCACGGTATGCTGAAGACAGCAGAACCGAATCTCAAGAAGGCTACTCCCAATGTCCTGATGGTACAAGGGGGTAAAAGGTTTAAGAAACCTAAGAAGGGTAAGGGTAAGGCCCAGGTTGTCCAGGCTGAAAGTCAGGACAAGCCCAAGCCGAAGCCCAAATCCGGGCCTTCTCCTGAGGATAAGTGCAACTACTGCAAGCAGTTGGGGCATTGGAAGAAAGACTGCAAGAAGTTCATGGAAGATTACAAGAAGCTGAAGAAGACATATGATGCGTCTGACTCAGGTATTTATGTTATCGAACTTAATGTTATGTCTTCTAGTCCTACTTCGTGGGTATTGGATACCGGCTGCGGTGCTCATATTTGTACTGATGTGCAGGCACTAAGAAACAGTAGGACGCTGAAGAAAGGACAAGTAGAGCTACGAGTCGGGAATGGAGCTAAGGTTGCTGCACTGGCCGTAGGCACCTACGAGTTGTCTTTACCTTCGGGCATGGTTTTAATTTTGAATAATTGCTACTATGTACCTGCGATTAGCAGAAACATAATTTCAGTTTCCGTTTTGGATTTGGAAGGTTTTGATTTTGCTGTTAAGAACAAAGTTTGTTCTTTTAATCGTGATGGTAATTATTATGGTAGCGCCCCATTAGATAATGGGTTATATATATTAAACCAAGAAATGCATGTCTTTAACATAAATACAAAGAGGTTTAAGTCCAATGACGAAAACCCGACTTTCTTATGGCATTGTCGTTTGGGCCATATCAATGAGAAACGCATCCAGAGGCTCCATCGAAATGGGCTTCTGGGCTCATTTGATTTTGAATCATGTGAGAAATGCGAGTCTTGTTTGGTGGGCAAAATGGCTAGAGCCCCTTTCAACAAACCAAATGAAAGGGCCAGTGATTTATTGGGCCTTGTTCATACTGATGTATGTGGGCCAATGAGTACTGCTGCCAGAGGAAACTTTAAGTACTTCATTACCTTTACTGATGATTTCAGTAGGTATGGCTATGTCTATTTGATGAGACACAAGTCAGAATCCTTTGATAGATTCAAGGAATTCAAGAATGAAGTGCAGAATCAACTTGGCAAGAGTATTAAGATTCTGCGATCGGATCGCGGAGGAGAATACTTGAGCCAAGAATTCAGCGACTATCTGAGCGAGTGTGGAATCGTTTCACAACTCACTCCTCCTGGTACACCCCAATGGAATGGAGTGTCGGAGAGGAGAAATCGAACTTTATTGGATATGGTTCGGTCTATGATGAGTCATTCTAATCTTCCAATATCCTTTTGGGGATATGCTCTAGAAACGTCTGCGTTTACACTGAATAGAGTACCATCTAAATCAGTAGAAAAGACACCACATGAACTGTGGACTGGGAACGTTCCTAGTATGTCTTTCCTAAGGATTTGGGGTTGCGAGGCTTATGTCAAACGTTTAATCTCCGACAAGCTTGCACCCAAATCAGATAAATGCTATTTCGTTGGTTATCCTAGGGAAACCAAGGCATACTACTTTTACAACCAATCTGAGAACAAAGTATTTGTTGCTCGGGACTGTTCTTTTCTTGAGAGGGAGTTTCTCTCTAAGAAAAACAGTGGGAGTAAAGTACATCTCGAAGAAATTCAAGATGCACAGGAGACTGCCCAACCTATTGAGGAAGAGCAGCAGTTGGATCCACAAAGTTCTGTGGAACCGGCGCCTGTGGAGCCTGAAGTTCGCAGATCCGGAAGGATCCGTCACGAACCCGAGAGATACTATGGATTTCTCGTAACCAATTCAAATGATCTGATAATCATTGAAGGTGACGAACCAGCGACCTTTGCGGAAGCAATGATGGGCCCGGACTCCGAAAAGTGGCTTGGAGCCTCTAAATCCGAAATGACATCCATGTCAGAAAACCAAGTATGGTCCTTGGTCGATTTACCTAGTGGTGTAAAAGCCATTGAGTGTAAATGGATCTTCAAGAAGAAGATTGACGTGGATGGCAATGTACAGATTTACAAAGCGAGATTGGTGGCTAAAGGTTTCAAACAAATTCATGGTATTGACTATGATGAAACCTATTCCCCAGTAGCTATGCTTAAATCTATTCGGATTCTTCTAGCGATTGCTGCTCATTATGATTATGAGATTTGGCAGATGGATGTCAAAACCGCATTCCTGAATGGTATTCTGGAAGAGGATGTGTACATGACACAGCCTGAAGGTTTTGTCGATCCTAAAAACGCTGGGAAGGTATGCAAGCTTCATAAATCCATTTATGGGTTGAAGCAAGCATCACGGAGTTGGAATCTTCGTTTTGATGAAGCAGTAAAACAATTCGGTTTCATCAAGAACGAAGAAGAATCATGTGTATACAAGAAGACAAGTGGGAGCAAAATTGCATTTCTTGTACTGTATGTCGATGACATACTCCTCCTCGGTAATGACGTTCCGTTGCTTCAGTCTATTAAGACTTGGCTAGGAAGTTGTTTTTCCATGAAAGACATGGGAGAAGCCGCATACATTCTTGGAATCAGAATCTACAGAGATAGAACTAACAAGCTGATTGAATTGTGCCAAGACACTTATATTGATAAGGTGTTGCACAGATTCAGGATGCACGATTCCAAGAAGGGCTTCATACCAATGTCTCATGGCAAGAGTCTCTACAAGAAGCAGTGTCCGGCGACACCTGCTGAGCGAGAACGCATGAATAGAATTCCTTATGCTTCTGCAATAGGATCTATTATGTATGCCATGCTATGCACTCGTCCAGATGTAGCTTACGCGTTAAGCATGACGAGTAGATACCAATCTGATCCAGGTGAAGCTCACTGGACAGCTGTCAAGAATATTCTCAAGTATTTGAGACATACTAAGGATAAGTTCCTTGTGTATGGAGAAAGTGATGAACTTGTGGTGAATGGATTCACCGATGCGAGTTTTCAGACGGACAGAGACGATTTCCGATCACAGTCTGGATATGTCTTCTGTCTAAATGGCGGTGCGGTGAGCTGGAAGAGCTCTAAGCAGAATACCGTAGCTGACTCCACAACGGAAGCTGAATATGTTGCTGCTTCAGAAGCGGCAAAGGAAGCTGTTTGGATCAAGAAGTTCATGACTGAACTTGGTGTGGTTCCTAGTATCTGGGAGCCAGTGGCTTTGTTCTGCGATAACAATGGAGCCATTGCTCAGGCGAAAGAACCCAGGTCACACCAGAAGTCCAAACACGTTGAGAGGAAATATCATCTGATTCGTGATATTGTCAATAGAGGTGATGTGAAGATCAGCCGAGTTCCGACAAACGAGAATGTCGCTGATCCTCTAACCAAGTCACTCCCAAGGCCTAAGCATGAGAGTCATACGACTGCTGTAGGCATTAGAGATCTTAAGATGTAATCTTGATTCTAGTGGGAGTTTTGGATTTTGTTTTAGTTATAATAAGACGCCCTTGTAAACATTCTTTTAGAAGTGTTGAATGAAATTTGATTTCAGCATTATTTATTGTGATCTAAATAATGGTCCCGAAATAAGTTTATGACATATTATAGGTCATCAAGTTGAGAACTTGATCATGAAACCCTATAAGTTAATAAATTATTTTGTCCCTAGTCGAGGTTGCAGAATCGGGACACTGACAACCGTTAGAGACTAGATTGTGAGGTGACTGTTGGCTAAGTTTCATGGAGCCAATGATATGATTATCGCAGTCAGTCACATAGATATATGTCAGTGGACATATGATCGGACATGACCCGCTAATGAGAAGTCTACAAGATAGTAATATATGTGTCATAAGAGGTTCTCATTACGACTATAGAGTATAGTCCTTAGACCTGAGTTCATCATGCTTTCTTGCATATGAATTGGTACATTTTGACTTTGTCAAACGTCGATCCGTAACTGGCGGCTATAACGACACTGTTCAAGTTTATCATGAAGTGTGCGTTGAAACAGGGATGGAACAAGATGGAATTTGTCCCTCCTGAAAAACGGGAGATAAATATCTCAGGGCCTATCGAAGATTGAATACTGAGAGAATGTGTGGCCGCACTCAAACGAATTGTAGTTCAGTTGTTTGTAATGTTCAGTATGAGATCAGGAGTTCGATAAACACGATGTTGGCTTAATAAGGATGACACCGATCTTGCCTTATGCCAAATCGAGATATAGAGACAAAAGGATTATAGGAATTGATGATTCCAGTACAAGTGGGAGATTGTTGGGATAGTGTCCTGAAATCACACTTGTACTCACTCATGTGATAGTTGTGTGTCGAGATCAGACATTCGTATAATACTGGGCGTTTGCAATGCTTTGCTAGAAGCCTCTTGCATTCTGTAGGTAGTGGACTTACTGCCAGTATTATATGATCCTATAGGGTCACACACCTAAGCGAACTGGAAGCTACGACATGGGAATGATCATTGTGGCAATGATCATATTATGTGTATTGAAATACACATAAGAATCAATATAATGGTGTTGTGTCGATCGACACAGCTTGTGTGTCGGTCGACACAGTTCGGATTTTCCGAACAGGCTTTTCGGGTTATGGCTTAATTGAGTCTGGCCCGTTAAGCACGTTTAGGTCGAATAAAATCATATTAGTTCGATCTAAACAGGAGAGCCGTCTAGTTTTCTTGAGAGAAACACTTGACACACCAGACACCATCGATCCCCATTGATCCGGCACTAGCATCCCGTTTCCAGCGAGCGTGCGTGTGTATCTGGTAGAGGCAAAGCGTTGCGTTGCTCCACTGATCTCGTTCACCATCTTCTTCTGCTGCCAAAGGTAAAAACGAGGTTGGTTCTAAATTTCAATATAACAAACCCTAGATCCATCGGGATCCAACATGTACAACATAGACACCTCTAACTGTGTGGAGTCTATGAATGCAGTTTTTAAGAAGGCCAGAAGGTATCACCTACTACCTATGATCGATGCACTTATTGGAAAATTTGCTGAGTGGTTTAACAGTCATAGGAAAGATTCCGTTTCTGGATCGAGCGCGCGAAAATTGGTGCCGGTAGTGGAACTTGCGTTGCACGCTAGAATTGTGAAAGCGGCCAAACTTACGACATTTGAAATTAATGCTTTCGAGCTTGAATACGGTGTTGTTGGAGACGACGGAATTACTTATGTGGTGGATTTGAGACATAAAAAGTGCAGCTGCATACTCTTTGATATTGACAGGTACCCATGTGTCCACGAAATAGCTGCTACTACTAAATTCTTGAAGCAAGACATTAGGCCGACGGAATTGAAGGATTTGTATGGTCTGTGTTCGCGTTATTACATGATAGAATTACGGGCTTTGGCTTATACGAGGACAATTTTTCCAGTTCCGCATATGTCTGAGTGGATTATTCCAGAAGAGGTAGAAAAGTTGTACGCTTTTCCTCCAAACTATGTGAAAAGAAAGGGAAGAGTCCAAGAAACAAGATATACGTCAATTGGGGAGCACAGACGGAGAAGGAGCAAGAGGAAGGCAAGGAAGAATTTAGAGAGCTGGTTTAATTGCAGTAATGGGAGCCAAACTGATGTGAGCCAAGAAAGAATTTAGTTGTATTTGTATTTCTACAGTTTTCATTTGTTTTCATTTGTTGTGTAACTTTGAAAAACTTGGTAAAACTTTGATTTGTAGAACCTTAATTCTTTGTGAAATTCAATTTTTATAATAATGTTAAATATAACAAACAAACTATATAGCATATCTCTTGCTAAAGAAAAATATACGCTTTCATAATTTAAGGTAAATATAGTAGATTTGTCTATGAGCAAGCAAATATCATATATATTTAACAGTTATTTATCTACGTGAATCATCTTAATCTTCAAATTGTCAGATAATATATGTATTTTCAAATATTATTGCATGAATTAATTTGTAATGCATATAAATAGCCATAGACCATGAGTATAACCAATTTTGTTTTATTAAAGATAGAGTATAACCATTAAAACTGAATTTTGGCAGAAGTAAAATTTGACAGTTTTTGGTCAAACTGAAAACTTGGTAAAACTTTGATTCCCGCCTAAAAAATTTGAAACTCCCGCCGCCCAAATTCCAAAAATTAAATTTCCCCCCCCTTTTTTGGAAAACCTAATATCTATCTATTTTTCTATTTTTCTCTTATTTTTCGTTCTTGTCCCTCTCTCTCTAACCCAAATCTCTCTTCTCTCTCTCTTCCCTTTCGGATCGGATCTATCTCCAATGAGTACAGAGAATTTCATGCTCGATCCCTATGAAGAGGAAAGGAGGCACAAGGAATACTGCGATCGTCTTTACGCAGTCGCCGATGCGGAATACGGCATCCCAAAGAGATGCCCATGTGGTGGCGGTATCGTACGCGAGGTCGATATGGTTACGCCTGTTAATACTAAACCGGGCCGTACCTTCTTTATTTGTCAAAAATGGAGGGTAAATGGAACTCTGAATTTGGTGTTTTGACGATGGACCCCATTTTCCATGTATATGGTGTAACTCTGAATTTTTTGATTTTTTTTTGTAGGCCGATGGACTCCATTTTCGTCAACCATGGTTGCATGGTGTCGAACAAGAGTTTGAGAAGTTGCTGCACAAGATTGAAATGCAAGAGGTCAAAATCGCAGACATGCATCTGGAGATTCAGAGCAACCAAAGAGAGATTGCCAAGTTAAAGGAGACAATCGAAGGGATGCAAAGCTGATGTGGTTTAAGATCTACTATGTCTGGATATCTATGTTTGAATTCTGTGTTTTTTTCTATGGGATTTTCTATGTTGAATGCTTTTTGGTAGTGTTTAAGTTTGAATGGATGTATTCTGGATAACTTGGCATAACTAGGTAAAACTACTTTGGAAAACTCGGTAAAACTACTATGTCAAACTTTGTAAAACTAGAGAAAACCTGGTAAAACTCGGTAAAACTACTATGTCAAACTTTGTAAAACTAGGGAAAACTTGGTAAAACAATGTAATATAATCCAAACATAATTTAAGCTATTACGTTAAACATAGATAATTCAAAACCAAAAGTACTAAAAAACAGAGAAGATCACGGTTTGGTGGTTCCCTCAACAACTTGGTTCTCCATTTTCTTCCCCCTAGTCATCACGGGACTCCTAATCTTTATCTTTTTTGCTGGAACGTTCTCAACGGATTTAACAGCTCTCTTCTTACCTTTTCTGTCCTCGTTCTTCTCGGCCTCAGGTACTACCTTCTCAGCCTCTGTTACTTCCTTTGCTTGCTCTGTTTCCCCCTTGTCTTCCACGGTTTCTTCCTTCTCTTTTTCTTTTTCTCTCTTCTCTTCTTCCTTCTCTCGCCCTTTTTCTCCCTTCTTACTGCTTTTCTTAGCATTCTTCTTTCTTCCCTTTCTTTCCTCTTGCACTTCAAAAACACCATCATCGGCAGTAGCCTCAGGCTCTCTTGGTAATGTCTCCTTAACACCCGCTCTTAGTGCATTCACAACCGATTCCATATCGGTTAATCTACCGTTATACGTCTCAGTCAACTCCTAGAACTGAGCGTCGTAATACATCTTCATTCGAGACTCTGTTTCCTCATTTCTCTTCTTGATTAATTCCTCCACATCCGCAAGACTTAAAACAGTAGGAGTAGGAGCCCCTTCCGGATACTTCGCAGCCTCATTCCCAGCATCACTCTCAGACGCCTCATGAATCACACGAGGTTGCTCTTGAGCCTGAGACGCACGACCAGACACATCTTGGTTGAAAAGTTCTTCCAACCAGATTGTCTTCTTCTTCTTGAGCAGCCTGTTCCAACCATCGACTATTGGGTCATCCACATCATTCCAGCCAGAATCAGCGTCCATGGTATTCTCTAGAAGCGTCATTTCCATGGGAGATGCCTCCAAGATGCTTTGAATATCTTGGAAATATAAGAAGAAACAATTTAATATCAACCTCAAAGTATGATACGAGATACTAGGATTAGTAGTATGATATGAGATACTAACCTTGGTAGTTCCAAGCTTCTCATTTATCTCTGAGATACGGAAAAACCTTGACCCCACGGTTTTATACCTCATCTTGCACATTCGCGGGCAATCCTCATCCGCACCCTGAACCCTTTCTCGGAAATGGTTCTTCAGAACTGGGATGGCCTCAAATGCAAGGACCTCCAGAGGAACAATGCATCCAGGAAATACCCATGAAGTGGGTGCCACTCCTCCGGTATGGTCAATGAAGTGCAATATGTCTTTGACGTTCTCCTCGAATGACAAACGCTCCCACGGAAAAGTCTTGCACATCTCGAGATCATCAATGGCTCTGAGGAAGAAACTCTCAACGGAAGTAGCTCCTTTGCCTGTCTTCTTCTTCCCAATGATCACGGATGACAAGAAGTACAGGACAGCCATCTTCAAACGATCCTCGCCATACTTTCTCTTGCCAATATTTTTTTTCGTTTTCATAGCTAGGAACTGCTTCTCAACTTCTTCATGTGTAACCTTCTCTTCACCAAAGTACTTAGCAATAAAACCTGAGCCACCACCAAGGGATTCGTAGTGGTTTGGATAGGAGTGACAGAACAACCCCGAAACGAGTGCATGCTCCCTAATGGAATAGCGGATTGGAATGCCGCTGACAATAAACCATAGCTCCATCTTATTATCCAGAGCCGTGACCCTTACAAGAATCATCCACAGTCCCATCCATTTTAAGCTTGTCTTATGACCCATGTGGAAGAACTGCTTGAATTGTGGATGCTCATGGAACCAATCAAGCTCATCATCCTCTAGAATGTCGTCTACAGTCTTCACGGCTTTGGCGATGTAGCACTTAGAAGAGAGCTTTATCGTCTTCACATACTCTGTGGGAGGGGGGAAACACATCCTGAGGGGCTGCATTGGTTCGGTTTCGTCCTCTGAATTCTGCACACACAAAAAGTTAGACCAAGTATTATCCAGTTATACTAAGTTTCCAAGTTTTACAAAGTTTAACACGAAAGTTATACTAAGTTTTACCAAGTTTTACTCTAACTATACTAAGTTTTACCAAGTTTTACTACGTTTTACCAAGTTTTACCAAGTTTGACACCAAGTTTTACTAAGTTATACCAAGTTTTCTGTCTTTTCCAAATCAAAGTTTCACTAATTCCTACAAAGTCTTACATATCCGAAATCGACAAAAATTATACATGCAAGGCCCCATAAATGGAAATACGTACCGTTCCTTCCTCGAGTTGTTCACTGTGGTGGGTTAAAGAGCGGATTTCACTGGTTCGAACAACTTCTTCTTCTTCGTGAAACCCTAGTCCCGGAACGCGGGAATCTTCAACTTCATCCTCCTCGACTACGGCTGGATCCACTACGGCTTTCTCCTCATCGTCTTCGGCTTTCTCCTCATCGTCTTCGGCTTTCTCCTCCTCGTTTATCCCTCCGGCTTCTTCCTCCTCACCGTCTTCTGTTTCATCGTCCTTCTCTTCCTCGTTCTCAATCTCTTTGTCGTCTTTTTTTTCTTCCTCCGCATTCTCGGATTCTTTTTCCAAGTATGTTTCTTCTTCATCGTCAATTTGTTTCCACACAACTTCGGCTTGGCGATTCGCCTCTTCTCTCGGGTCTCTCTCGGTTGGGGATTCGTTTGGAGGAATCGATTTATCCTCTACTCTCTTCGACTTTCGTAATTTCTTTCTCCCATAACTCCGCATCTTTCCTTCTACAAATGGAGGATTGAAATTTTTGTCGGATGAAGTCGGAAAACAGACGGAAAACTGGGGAAAACTGTAAGAAGAGTAAGAAGAAGGGAAAACGAACGGTTGAATAGGATATACTGAAGAGAAAAAAGGATTTTTGATTTTGACCTTAAGTCATTTTTTTGGATTTAAAGAGTATATCCGACCCGACTCAAATGGATCGACCAAACTCTTTGGGTCAACCCAGGTTAGGTTGTAAATAAGTTACAAAACCCATGTTTTGCTGTCTTTTACCCCTTCTCTCGAATTAAACTTTGAGTCAAGAAGCTCCTCAGAATTTTGAGTCAAGAAGCTCCTCAGAATTTGATCCAGTTTCGGATGAACAAATCGACGTTTATTCTTATATGCTAGGAGCTACCGTGACAATACGATTTGGGATTTTTGTTTACAACAACTTAAAAAAATCTTTTAATTAGTTATTTAAAATAATTATTTTAATGATAAAAACATGACGCATCACGTGCTCAGTTAGGTGTAAGTGAGATTCACTCGAGGGTAGAATCGAATTAACATATTTTTAACAGTAAAAAAGTGTCATGTTTCTTAATACTAAGTAGAACGTGTTAGTTTTGTAAATGCTATGCAATAAAGTATTAGTTTTGCCATAAATCCCATCATTTAATCATTGGTTCATGCATCAAATTATTTTTTTTAAACGACGCAATCGATACTAGATCCAAAAGGAACACATATTCTAGTGATAAAAAACCAATTTCACTTAATATGTGAATTAAACAAATCTAGTTTGCTCTGATACCAAATATAAGTTTAACTTTTTATGATTTCTGAAATCTATTCCTAAATTTATCTAGATTTGATTTAATTCAATCCTATGTTTTTTAGAGAAGAAGAAAGACACTAACCTTGATTCATGCTAGTTTAGCCCTTTAAATGGATTGAAATTTTTATTGACTTCTCCTTCCTTAAACCTTCAACACCTTATGGTTCTCTTTGATGGATAAGGGAACCAACCTTTAATCTTCTCTTACTCTCTTTACACTCTTGTATATGTGTTTTGTTGTTATTCACGTTCATTATAGTTATGTGAAACACACATATATAACTAACAACAATGGACATAAAAGTACGTAGCAGGACGTTACGTTAAGTCACGTCTTTCCATATACGTGAGCAAGAGACACCATATACATATAGTTAACTATATATATATATATATATATATCATAATAAGTTAAGGAAAGAGGGTTATCAATTAATCCGAATTCTAATTCATTAATCGAAATCGATCCATCATGGTATCGTCTTTTATATTAGAATTCTTTAACATTAATATGAACTTGATCCGTTATATTAAACTGGAAGACATATATGTCACATATAAGAATAAATATTCTTACAAAAGCCTCAAATTTCTCATTGATATCATGACATATTGCATCTATCTTCCTACTGAGATCCACTCTTAGCTTATGTTGTCCTTACAGATTTTTCTGCATCATTGATTCGATTTTTCTCTCACGGGCTTGTGGAAGAGGTGACTGGTATGAAGAGGAGCCACAGTTCCTGAAACCACTGCTCTGAAATGACATTTGATAATCTGAATTAGAAGTGAACCCAAAGGAGTTTTGATTGCCTGTAGAGACACCTCTGTTGTTCTGAAATCCTTCTCCGTTGATGTTGTTTACATCCTCTTCAATAGCTTCAAATTCTGGAGAAAAATGGACTGATTTCTTCCTCAAAAAATGGATGTGGATAGAATCCAACTTAGCACTAACTGCAACAATCTCACATCAATGCTTACAGCTTGTCTTTGTCTCTCTAAGCATGTATTCTTGGTACTATTGCTATAAGCCAAGTTCTCAATTATCTCATAAGCTTGTTCGCGATACCTCGTGTTGAATTTCCTATTGCTCGCAGTCCCCAAAGTCATCTGATATCTCCAATCAACACCTCTGAAGAAGGTTTCGAGCAACTGAAATTCAATGAATCCATGATGCGGACAGTCTCTCTGGTAAGCTTCAAATCTGATCCAATCAGATTTGAAGGCTTCTGTTTGACCCTGCATGAATGTGGAGATTTGTTTCCTCAACTCCTCAGACCTAGCATCATCATAGAAGTTGCAGAGAAATGCATTCTTGGTCTGTTCCCAGGTTGTTAGAGATCATGGTGGTAGCTGCTTCAGTCAGTAAGCTGCTTCCTCAGCGAGAGAGTGTGGGTAGAGCTTGCAGAAGAGATAGTCGTTAGAGACTCCATCGTACTTCATGCTGGTAACCAGATCCTCAAACCTCTCAATGTGGTCCATAGGATGCTCATGAGGGAGTCCATGAAACTGATTCTCCCCAACAAAAGTGTAGTAGGAAATCTTCAGCTCGAAATCCTGACAAGTTCACGTATAACTTGTAATCAACAAGGATGCGCCCGCGACAACCTGCTCTTGCAAAATCGTGGGCCAGCTGCACATCTTCTGCACCTGCAACGACTTGTATAGCAATGGGTTTTCCTTCCCCATCAAGTCCCTGCCCTTGTGTGCTGCATATATGACCCTCTTGGTCTCCTAGATCACCCGATTCGTCTCGAATGAGAATAACAGTTTTCACCATCTCAGCTAGTTTCTGAAAACCAAAGAGAGAGTAGAAAACCCGTACGTAATAAAAAGAAAAAGAAAATGCCAAGTCGAAACTCTACTACTAAAATTTATTAGCACTCAAAGAAACCCATAGCAACGATGCCAAAAACTTGATAGGTCTAGTTTTATCCATATAGATCTAATTGCAAGTGCACATCAAACAATTGTAGTATATAGCGTATTAAACAAAGGGGATCAAGAATACACAATAGATTGTTGATTCAAGTTAAGCTAGACGAGATGAGAGTTAGGAAAGCGATCAAGAAAGCAAGTAAATGATGTGTGAAAGTAAAAAGAAAAATGTCAGGCTCAGAGAATTCTTATGAAATCAGGAATGCAAGTCAATCAAAAGTCAGGATTCAAATCATTGTTATAGAACTCGATACAAAGAGATAAAGTCAACCAACTGTCATTGCAGAAACTATCTATGTGTATCAAACTAAAAGCCAAATCTCTTTGCGAATTCAAGTTATTAAACATGCAATTAGATCAAGTTCGATTTGTTTACAAATCCCTAAACCATATCTCTTTTCGAATAGATAAATTTCTCATCCTAGTTCTTTCTAGTTAATTAACCAACTTTCGTTGCGAGAATCAACCTAATATCCATCAAGCTTAAGAATAACCTAAGATGAAGAACTAGAAGTTATGAATCCTTAACTAATCGATCAATCTAGCAATCCCTGAAATCCCTAATGAAATACCCTAAACCTAAATATCAAACTATTCAGACATGATCAATGCAAAATATAACATGATTGAAGTAGAGATAATAATAGAAATCAATAGATAAAAACTGGGGTTCGAAATCTCTAGAGATCAGCTCCAAATCTCTGCTACAAATCTCTATGGAATGTAAAATAAAGTGTAGCCTAAACAATGGCTCAAAACCTAGATAACTAGTATAAAACACGATTAGGGGTCATAATGTAAATAGTGAAACATCTGGGCCAATCTTATAAATCTTCAAAAATCTTTAAAACTCGACGAAATTTTGGAATCGGGGTCGGTGTCGTCCGACACCATGTAATCGGGGTCGGTATCGATCGACACCAGTTATCACGAATGGAAAATACTTCTTCTCTCGGGTACAAAGATCCAAAAAGCTTAAGAATGCTCTACAATCTCCAAATATGCTCTAATCATGCTAAAACCTGAAAAGACTCTTAAAGACTCCAAAAACACTAAAACGACTCTATATACAAGACCCATATCATGGTTAAAACCCATAAAAACTATGATATATTAAGTCCCTCAGACTTAGATTTTTCTTACCCTCAAGCAAACATAAAACCAAAACCTGAAAGGCAAACTTAGAAACTCATTTCGTCCTCAGAACACCACACAACAATCACCATAGTAAGCCACATAAAAAACTTACCTGACAAAATCTAGACCATCCTGTACTTCCCCAGACTTAGCAACTGTCCCAAACAACTCCACAATCCAAGTGAAAAATCCAGATTCACCATACTGACCTCTATAAGTTTATGTGAAGACTCATCGAGGGAGTATTGATCAAATGACACATGGACTCTTACTCAACCAGTACATGAGCACACAAACTCTCTTAACTTATGGTTCATTTCCTCTCCTTTTTCTCACTCCAACAACCAATTTTTCCCCACTGGGTATCAATTTTTTTTTTATCAGCTCTTCCCTTATTATCAGATTTTCTTTGGACATGTTTCCATGAAGCATAAGAGACATCAGGGTTATTGTCACTCCCATGTTCACTTCGAAGCTACTAGCTTATCCTCATATGTTTATCTCTCTTTTTTCTTTGAAGGGACGGAAGAGGGGAACTGTACTCATACAGATAAGTCTTTCAGGACTGAAGGAAGAACCCGATCTAGTGTATGCCAGGCCCCAAAATGAGAGAATTGAGTCAGATTAGGGGAAAAGTCAATAATGGATCCTCCATATACCCAAGAGGATATGGGTAACATTGGTAGGCTGGTCAGTCGTGGGGTTTTCCATTATTCTTAGATCTCTGTCAAGCTCAAATCAGTAGTCACTTAGGTTTCTGCAGAGGTGGTTATTCCTCTAAAAATCATTGTTTCTTGGACAAGGGTTTGACTCAAAATGGACTGACACAACTGACGATAAGAAAAACGAAAACGGTGTCAGCAATCACCTCCCCCACACTTAAACAACGCTGTCCCCAGTGTTATAGAAGCTTGGGTTCGGGAAAAACAGAGTCAAATTCGAGTTCAAATTGAGAAATTAGAAACCTTACCTGTAATCGGGGTGGGTGTCGATTGACACCAGGCTTAGGTCGACACAGTTCTGATCTGTGTCGAGCGTACTCGACATTGGTCCGACCCCACTATGGTGTGATCAGTTGTTTGCCTCCCACTAAGCGCTTGTTTTTTTTTTGTCTTTTTCTTGACTGTGACAGGAGATTAGGCTCTTGGAGGATTCATCATAAGTAAAGAGTGCCTCTTCGAATGTCTCCTCATCCATGGTGGTGCGTAAGCATCATGATCATGGGATCTACCAAGGAATGAGGGAAGAGAACCAGGTCGGGATCAAATCTTGTCTTGGATAGAACGTTTCCCTGCATTCACAGCAATGCGGTTAGGAGGTGAAGGTCGAGAGTATTCATTCCTTTGCTTTGGTGGAAGTGCGATGTTTGGAGCTATCTGCTTAGGAGCGGTTGTAAGCTCTGAAGATGTTAGAGTAGATTCATGACGAACCACCATCTTCTTTTCTCCAATATCAAGCACTTTGTCCTTACCAATCTGAACATATGGTTCCACCTCAACTCTGAAAGTATGACCATCTATGGTGGATCTCCGCAGTTTGTCCATCTTGAAGTGCATAGGCTTATCTTCAGATGGAGATCGATCAAATCATTCCTCAAATCGATCACTTCTCCTGATGTATTCAAGAAAGGTCTACCAAGGATAAGAGGATCGACTAGTTCAGCATCATACTTCAGCACCACAAAGTCCGTAGGAATCAGGTAGTCTCCAACTCTGATAGGAATGTCCTCAAGAACTCCTTCTAGAATCCTCTTCTATCGATCAACAAGAATCAGTGAGATCCTTGTCTCTTGAAAGTCCATCAATCCCAACCTTACAGCCACAAAGTATGGCATAAGGTTCACACCAGATCCCATATCACAAAGTGAATGCTTAAATTTGTCCTTGAAGATGGAACAGTTTATCACAAAGACTCCCGGGTCTGGAAGCTTCTTTGGGATCTTGTTTTGCAGCACAATATTGACTTGTTTGGAGACCATCACCACCCCTTCTTTTAAATCTCCATCCTTGGAGATCATTTTCTTTGCATAACTCCTGAGACAAGGGTGAATTCTCAAGGAATCAATAGGAGGAGTTTCAATTAGCACTTTTTCCATCATTCCCTTACATATGGCTGCATCTAGCTCCTGTTTGGACTTTTTAGGAGCCTTAGAGAATGGTATCAGAGGCTTGTAGACCCTTTCGGGGACTTGTGCAGACTTTTTGTCTCGTCCAGGCTTGGAGTCGACTGATAACTAGGATTTTGCAATCCTTTGAGGTACCAATTCCTCAAGCTTATCGTGTAGTCTTGAGGTATCGAACCTTTTTGGGATGGATAAAACCAATAAGCGCAAACTAAACCTCTAGAGTCAAATCACTCAATTAAGTTTTTGTTTCTAACAATCCTAACAAAGACAATTCAAATAGAAGTAAACAAAAAGCAAATAAACAAGTGGATTCAATCAATGACAAAGATAAGGCCTAAAGGTTAAGGTCAACGGACAGGTGACTCGGGATGATCTAGGATCCTTATTCAAACTTCATAGAAGCTAACCTCCTAGCATGGAACACAACAAGTCGATCAGTTTAATCTCTTAATACTAACCTCTTTACTCAATCCTAACCGAAGAATAAATTCTCATTTGTGAATTAAAATCAAGCAAGCATGCAAACAAGTTCCAAACAACTAACAATCACTCTAAACATACATTTTCATGTGCTAGAATGTGAAAGTTCTACCAAAGCTAGAAAATGGAATTTCATCTAACACATGGTGAGCAAGAAATCCTAAACATACTAATCAACGTGATCAAGGCTAATTAGGCACTAAGCACACTTTGACAGATGAGATTTTAAACAATCAAGCATTAGAAATCCATTGATCACCCCTAATCAACCTAATCCTACCTAACCCATAAGCCCTATGAAGAACTACTCACTAATCATCATATGAACAACAAAATTCATAGAAATAGTGTTGATCATTGAGAATAGAGATAGATTGGATAATCAAAGAGAGAAATCACAAGAAAAGAGTACTAGATTAATCCAAAAAGCAAACTTGTTCTTCCCAAAGGGTTTTTAGCAACAAAACAAGCTTAAAACCACAATATAAAATATATTTTTGGCTTAAGTAGTGAATATGGTGCGAACCGGGTCAACCCGGAACAAACCGGGTGTTGACCCGGATCCAAGACAATTTCTGGGGTCTGTATCGGCCAGCCAGTCGTTATGCTGGTCGATATGGACTGTCTGAATTTAATCCGAGAGTCTGTATCGGCCAGCCAGTCGATATGCTGGTCGATATGGACTGTCTGAATTTAATCCGAGAGTGTGTATCGGGTTGCCAGGTCGATATGCAGGTCGATATGGACTGTCTGAATTTTTTTGTGTTGAGATGCATCCAGTAAATCAGGCATAACTTTTTCCATATAGCTCCGAATGACTTCACACCACCTCCATTAGAAAGCTAACTCAATTTCCCATGATTTGTAATCCCAGAGCTAAAAGTCAACGTAATATCTTCATATGACTCAATCTTTCAAGCTCATCGGTTTGGTCCTTCATCACCATTTCACTTGCAATTACTCCTTTGGCCTCCAAACTCTTCCAAACATCCTTAGCAACTCCAAGAACCTACAAAACATAAGAAATACTCTAAATGCAAGCCTATAATGCCTAAACCTAGCTCTAGATGATCCTATACTCTAAACACACCAATGACCAAAGAAATGAAGCTAAAGGAAACTAAAAAGAAGTAAAACATGATCCTAACAATAGCCTAAATGCATGAAAATACAAGTATATCAATTCCCCCAAACTTAAACCTTGCTTGTCCACAAGCAATCATAAGACTATAACAACAAGTTGGGGAAAAGGTTTGAAGGCGGGAGCTCATATCCAAAGACAAAACTGAGATCAACAAGTTCCAATTCGAGTCAACATCACCAAGATGCAACCAAGTTAGGCTTACTCCAAAAATTTAGCCATGCTCATCAAGACAAAACTCTTAGCTCAATTCTCAACCTAGACAAGCATTCCTATCAACTAGCTCTTTAACATTCATTAGGTTTTCAAGTGGATCTTACTCAATGCAAGATGAACAAACTCATTTGGCAAAGGGACAAGGTTTTGAGATTAAAGTGATATCAATCAAAAGAGGGTTTACTCCAAAAGCATGAAGGTTATCTCAAAAAGAAGTGAACGAGCTATAGTAAAATGCTAAGAGTTAGAGGCAATTGGTGCATACTAGGTTAATTTCCATCTACCCATGTCCCAATTACTTCTTCTCCTAGTCTAGCCCACCTAAATGGATACTACCCTTGACCAAGGCTATATTTGCCTCACCCTTTTTCTCAATCAAACACTTTTCGTAAACTCCCCAAGGATCAATAAAGACTTATCGAACAGTGGTAAATCTTTCTTTTTAACTTAGCTCAAATCTTTCTTTAGAAATGGTCTCTTTTCTTTCTTTAAGTTGAGCCTTTGGCTTCTTTTCATTTCAAAATATGAGACACTTTTCTTTTCTTTAAACACATAAGAGCTTTTTTTCTTTTAAAACACTTTGCCAACAAACATAAGATCCCAACCAAAATCCTTTTCATTCTTCCCTTTCTTTACTCTATTCTTCCATTCCCAATTCCTCCCCCAAACTTGGATTCTAGCCTATTGCAAAGCTAAAGGTGATGAGCTTGCACTATATGGAAATTTTTCCTAGTCGCCTCATACTCAACACTTTTTACCTAGCTCATTCAAGAAAATAGGCCTACCTCTCAACAAGAGTGTTTATGGTTTGAAAGAAGGGTGGTGAAAGGTGTGGAGTTTATTCAAGCAAGCGAGAGTGGTAAAAGGGATAAGAATGCTTGAATATTTTCAGAGTATCCACGAGTTTAGCACACAAAGCATGCGTAAGATAATTGGATGTCATTATTAAAGTTATCACTTAGTTAGAGTTAGTGTCAATTCAAAGCCTATTTCAGTTTCAAATCAAGTTTCAAAGCAAGCAATCCTAGCATGGTTCGTCTTAACTTTATAGCCTTTCTTGAATTGCAATCTTAGGACAATCAACTAGCTCAAACAACTAGCATAAAGAACGAGTCGTCACTCAATTAGTCTTACAAGGAAATTCAATCATTGCTCCCTATGCATGCGTCCTATATGATGCTATGATGCAAGTGCAACTACATGCTTTCTTTTTGAAAATTTTCAATTTTTTTTGATTTTCTATGCCTTAAGTGAAATGCATGAGACTCAAAGTGATGAAATCGAAAACAAGAGCAAAGAAAACATGATTAGCAACTAGCATCTCCCCCAAACTTAATTCCCACCGTCTCGGTGGGAAAGCAAGCTCGAGAGAGAGAGACTCAACAAAAGGATAAAAAGAAGGAAAAGAAGCTAAAATGCAAGTATGTACAAGTTGGAGTGTTACATGGTCCAAGAGAAGGCGTATCGGTCGAGTGAACCTGGGCAGTGAGAGCGTATCGGCCTGGCCAACCGATACGCTGACCGATATCAACTCTCGGATTAAATCCGCTAAGACCTGTATCGGCCTGGCAAGCCGATACGGAGACCAATACTGACCCCTGTTTCTTTTTCCTTAATTCCCATGGCTTTTACTTAACACCAGTGAGCCCACAACCTCACCTAATGACCAAAACCTGATAAAACTCAAAGCAAAGCATCAAAATTAACAAGCAAAACATCAAAATTAAAAAGGATAAACACGGGAATGTCTCCCAAGTGCGCTTTTGTTTAAAGTCGTTAAGCTCGACATTCGCAAACCGAGATTTAGGCGGTTGAAGAGCGTGGCCTGCCCTCGAGAGTGATGGCTTGGACCTGAGAAGTCAGCTCACTGAGATTGACTGAATCGCCTTGGAACCTTGGACTGATCGAAGCCTTTACAACCTTGGGAGACATCTTTGTCACCATATCCACAACCTTCTCTTTGGGAGCTTTTTCCTCATCGATGCTCAGCTTCTTCAAAGAGATAAATCCAACAAACTCAGTCCTTATGGTCATGAGAGGAGTTCCAATAGCTCTATCCACCCCCTTCTTTTGAGCACGTCCCATGTGCTCACTCAATGATCCATTAGTAGTGGGTTTAGGCCAAACTTCCTTGCCGACATTCTCAAATAGCCTTGCTTCCTCTAACATATCATCTTCATTGGGAGAGAGGATGACACCACAAGTGTGAAGAGATGTGCTCCTTAGAGGATAATAAGCTTTGGTATCAACATTATTCAGCACAGCACGTTTCTTTTTGAAGTCCAGACAAGCTCCAGTGGTGTTGAGGAAAGAGGTACCAAGTAAGAGAGTTAGTTGGGTACTCTTATTCATCTTCATGACAATAAGGTCAGTTGGGATAGTGCACTCACCAATCTTCAGTGGATAGTCCTTGATCATTCCCATTGGAGTTTTTGAGTAAGAGTCTCCAAATGTAATAGAAGATGGGTACCTTTCCATGCTCTTAATCCCAAGAGATTCCACCATGTCAAGAGATATCACACTCACAGTAGAGCCGGAGTCACACAATGCATCAATAATCTTCAAGTCTCCCAAAGTACAACTAATGGTAAATTTACCTGGATTGCCAAGCTTCGGGAGCACCTTTGGTGTGGCTTGGACAATAGGCACAATATCTTCAGCAAAAATATCAGTGGCACTCAACACCTTAGCTGGTTCAACATAGGAAGGCTTAACTACAGTGGCCTTCATCTCCTTGAGAGGAACAGGTGCGACAGGAGGGAGTGCATAACCATAGAGAAGTGCTTCTATCTCATCAACCTCTCGCTCATAGTCTGATTTCTCATGATCAACAGGAGAGAAGATTGCATTGCAGTAGTGTTTCGGGTTCTTCTACGGGTTTCCGGGCAAGGTACCGGTAGGTCTAGAAGTGGAAGCGTGTGTATTTTCAACATTGATCAAGCGAGAAGTCAAATTCTGCAACTCATTCTTTAAGTTCTTTACTTCCAACGCCCCACTTGCGTGCCCTTGGATGAGTTGTTGCATCATACACTTTAACTCATTATCCAAACCCGAGGAAGAAGAAGCTTGTGGCTGTTGTTGTCCAAAACCGGGTGGAGGGTATTGCATGGGGACATAGCCTTGTTGTCCTTGAGGTTGAGGCTGAGAGACAAACCCTTGTTGGTTGGTGTAAGGGACAAAAGGCTTTTGTTGTTGAGCTTGTCCTTGAAATGGAGCTTGAGGATATACTTGGTTTTGAGGGTTTGCCACATTGGGGTTGCGATATGAGAAGTTCGGGTGGTTTCGGTAGTTCATTGTAGTTTCCATCGCTTGTAGCAAGATTTTCAATTAGCTCCATAGCTTCATCAACTCCCTTGCCTAGGAAGTGTCCATTGCTAGAAGAGTCTAGCATCGCCCTCATTCTAGGAAGCACTCCGCGATAGAGGTTACTGAGTAGTGTCTCCTTAGTGAAACCGTGGTGGGGGCACTGAGTAGTGAGCTTATTGAACCTCTCCCAAGCTTCAGCAAAGCTCTCATTGTTGCGTTGCACAAACCCGGATAGCTCATTGCGAAAACGGGCAGTCCTAGTAGGTGAGAAGAACTTCTTCAAGAAAGCGTTCTTAAGGTCTCCCCAAGTAGTAATGGTTCCCGGAGGGATGGTGCTTTCCCAATCCTTAGCTCTATCCGCCAAAGAGAAGAAGAAGAGACGCATCTTCAAACCATCATCAGTCACACCATTGAGCCTTGTAATAGCACAAATCTTGTCAAATGTGTCCAAGTGTTGCAAGGGATCCTCATATGCAAGCCCATGAAACTGATTGTTTTGCGCCATGTTCATCACCATAGCCCGGATCTCGAAGTTGTTGTTGTTTACCGGTGGTGGAATGATCCCTTGCCGGTTTGCATTTGTATCTGATGCATCTCCATCACCAATGGCCCTAGCTGGCCTTTGTTGTTGCTGATGTTGTTGATCCTGATTATTATCCATAACCGGCTGCTCAAAACCCACAAAGTCTTGCTGAACTTCTACAACTGGTTCCAACCCAAGTCTCTCTACGTGAGCAGCTCTTTCTTGTGTGCGTCGTTCCTTTGCTAATCTCCTCTCGTGTGCTTTGATGTCCTCAACTCTTGCAACTAAGTTTGTATTCCCTCGGCTGCGCAAGTTCATACACCTAACATCAAAAAGAGAGAAAGTAGAAAAGTTAGTAACAAAGACGTGAATTAAAAAGGAATAGAAGACGAATTGATATATCCAGAATCCCAAAATGGCAAGGGCACCAAATTGATAACTAGGATTTTGCAATCCTTTGAGGTACCAATTCCTCAAGATTATCGTGTAGTCTTGAGGTATCGAACCTTTTTGGGATGGATAAAACCAATAAGCACAAACTAAACCTCTAGAGTCAAATCACTCAATTAAGTTTTTGTTTCTAACAATCCTAACAAAGACAATTCAAATAGAAGTAAACAAAAAGCAAATAAACAAGTGGATTCATTCAATGACAAAGATAAGGCCTAAAGGTTAAGGTCAACGGACAGGTGACTCGGAATGATCAAGGATCCTAATTCAAACTTCATAGAAGCTAACCTCCTAGCATGGAACACAACAAGTCGATCAGTTTAATCTCTTAATACTAACCTCTTTACTCAATCCTAATCCAAGAACAAATTCTCATTTGTGAATTAAAATCAAGCAAGCATTCAAACAAGTTCCAAACAACTAACAATCACTCTAAACATACATTTTCATGTGCTAGAATGTGAAAGTTCTACCAAAGCTAGAAACTGGAATTTCATCGAACACATGGTGAGCAAGAAATCCTAAACATCCTAATCAACGTGATCAAGGCTAATTAGGCACTAAGCACACTTTGACATATGAGATTTTAAACAATCAAGCATTAGAAATCCACTGATCACCCCTAATCAACCTAATCCTACCTAACCCATAAGCCCTATGAAGAACTACTCACTAATCATCATATGAACAACAAAATTCAAAGAAATAGTGTTGATCATTGAGAATAGAGATAGATTGGATAATCAAAGAGAGAAATCACAAGAAAAGAGTACTAGATTAATCCAAAAAGCAAACTTGTTCTTCCCAAAGGGTTTTTAGCAACAAAACAAGCTTAAAACCAAAATATAAAATATATTTTTGGCTTAAGTAGTGAATATGGTGCGAACCGGGTCAACCCGGAACAAACCGGGTGTTGACCCGGATCCAAGACAATTTATGGGGTCTGTATCGGCCAGCCAGTCGTTATGCTGGTCGATATGGACTGTCTGAATTTAATCCGAGAGTCTGTATCGGCCAGCCAGTCGATATGCTGGTCGATATGGACTGTCTGAATTTAATCCGAGAGTGTGTATCGGGTTGCCAGGTCCATATGCAGGTCGATATGGAATGTCTGATTTTTTTTTGTATTGAGATGCATCCAGTAAATCAGGCATAACTCTTTCCATATAGCTCCGAATGACTTCACACCACCTCCATTAGAAAGCTAACTCAATTTCCCATGATTTGTTGATCGACGCTGGCTTCAAAGTAGTCGATTCTGCCTTCGGTATAGACGGGTGTTGACCAACGCAGGGTGCGTGTCAATCGACACAAGCCTCATTGGTCGAAAACAGTTCGAGTGCATTGACCTCAGTCTATTTCGCTCCATCAAAATTCAAAAAATCTTCTCTGTAGAGTGGGTGTCGATCGACATTAGGAGGATGTCAATCGACACTAAGGATTGATACCAGCATTTCCATGTCAATCTAGGTCGATTCTAGACCGTCAAAGCTCGAAAACTCGAGAAAATCAACTGGTGTCGATCTACACCCTCTCTTCAGGTTCATACTCGCGACTGTTTCCATGATTTTCACAGCCTTTGCTCCAGTTTCTTGCTACGGTTCGAGCTCATCTTCAATCTGAACTGAGATAGCATTGACATTTGCATTCTAAACCATCTTCCCTTTGACAGCTTCTTCAGTTTTGGATAATCTGGCATCCATACTGTCAACTCTAGCTTTGAGAGCCTCCAATTTCCCATTGGATCATGCTATATTGCTTCTATCTTCCTACTGAGATCCACTGTTAGCTTTTGTTGTCCTTACAGAATTTTCTGGATCATTAATTCGAGTTTTCTCTCTTGAGCTTGTTGAGGAGGTGACTGGTATGAAGAGGAGCCATAGTTCCTGAAATCACTGCTCTGGAATGGCTTTTGATAAGCTGAATTAGAAGTGAACCCAGAGGAGTTTTGATTGTATGTAGAGGCACCTCTGTTGTTCTGAAATCCATCTCAGTTGATATTGTTTACTCCTCTTCAATAGCTTCAACTTCTGGAGAAAAATGGACTGATTTTTTCCCCCAAAAAATGGATGTGGATAGAATCCAACTTAGCACTAACTGCAACAATCTCACAGCTATCAATGCTTACAGCTTGTCTCCGTCTCTCTAAGTCTGTATTCTTGGTACTATTGCTAGAAGTCAAGTTCTCAATTAGCTCATAAACTTGTTCGCGATACCTCGTGTTGAATTTCCCATTGCTCGCAGCATCCAGAGCCATCTAATATCTCCAGTCAACACCTCCGAAGAAGGTTCCCAGCAACTGAACTTCACTGAAACCATGATGCGGACAGTCTCTCTGGTAAGCTTTAAATCTGATCCAATCAGATTTGAAGGCTTCTGTTTGACCCTGCTTGAATGTGGAGATCTGTTTCCTCAGATCCTAAGACCTAGCATCATCATAGAAGTTGCAGAAAAATGCATTCTTGGTCTGTTCCCATGTTGTCAGAGATAATTGTGGTAGCTTCTTCAGCCAGTAAGCTGCTTACCCAGCGAGAGAGTGTGGGAAGAGCTTGCAAAAGAGATAGTCGTTATAGACTCCATCGTACTTCATGCTGGTAACCAGATTGATGAGGACATCAGCTTGACCGACACTGAGCTGGACGAGCAAGACGTACCAGACTCGACCACAAAGCTAGCTGAACTGTTCCCGACCATGCGAGACGTTCCAAGGACATGTTCGGGACAGAGACAAATACAAGCTGAATTCAACAACGCCATGGAGCAGCTGATCTCGAGGATAAGCATAGAAGACATCACGACCCAGCTAGGCCAGCTCGATCAAGGACAATCTGTCCTTAACCAGTTGACCCATAGGATGATCCAGACTCAAGAAGGCGACTCATTCGACCCGACCATGCCCTGGCCCTTACTCCGGACGATCGGACCGACCATGATCTTCTGCATCGATACTGACGATCCCTAGACCAGTCTATCTCTGGGTTAAGGATCATACTCTTTTTTCCTTGTGAGGTTTTGTCCCAAATGGTTTTCCTCATAAGGTTTTTAACGAGGTGATCCAAGGCCCGTTCAATAGAGAGACAGGCCGGCCTCTCTCTCTTCTGGTGACCAAGACTTTCCTTTTCTGTCTTGTTTCTATTCTTTTGCCTTTTCCATGTTATTTTCGATGGCCCATTTGTTTTGGCCCAAGTTTCTTCAGTTGTAATCTTATTTAGACACTCTTTTGGTTTAATGAAAAAGCTAAGTAAGTTTAAGCTAAGAAAACCCTAAGGTTTCTCGATCTCTCTCTCTCCTCGCGTGGCTACCCCTTGGAAGATTGGATCTCTTGGCTTTTGCTTGCTGCCCAGACGTGTGCGTAGTGTTCTTACTTCTCTTTAGTTCCCAGACCATCATCGACCACCCACTGACGAGGAAGAGAGTGCCAAGGGCCAGCTTCCAAGTTCCATCCGACCCCGCTTGTACCGTTCGCTCCATCGACCACCGGACGCTTGCCCATCTCTCTCTCTACCACCGACCCCATCTCACATCATCTGGTATCAGATCTTTAAAGATCCTGACCAGTCTGTTTTTTTTTCAAAACCGAAAATCAAAAAAAAAAATAGTTTTCTTCTAGTTGCTTGAATCTCATCCGGCCTAGTCTAGGTTGCTCTTGATTTAATCTCTCTTGTATCCCGTGAATTGAGTTGTGATATTGCAATCATCTAGTAGGAAGAAGAATAGTAGAGATCGGCTGCTAGTAGTTCTAAACCGAGCCGGCCGATAATAGCATTAGGGCTTCCTCTTGTGCAGTTTGAATCTCGGTTTGCTATTTGGTTACTGGTCTGATTGAAGTTGAATTTTCCATTCCTGCTACCGGTGTAGTATTTCCTTTTGTGGTTCTTAGTTAAAAAAAAAAGAATAGCTTGCTAGAAATTAAAAACTGGCTGCACTGTTTTTGCTTGTCTTGATTGTTGCTTTGAGTAATGCGGTTTGTTGCTTGGTTATTTATCTGATTTGAGTGATATTTCCATTCTTGTTATTGGTTTAGTGTTTACTTTCAGTTTATTAAGTCAAAAAAAAAAGAATCGACATTGCCTTGTTTTTTTTTTTTCCGATTTGGTTGCATTTGTTTTTCCTTTAGTTCTGTCTGTTTCTCTTCTTTGGTACGTTTGATTTGTTTGTCAAGTGTGCAGGACGAATGGCCCAAGAACAGCCCAACCCACAAGCCGGACCAGTTGACCTTGAGCAGCTAATGGCCGCGATCCAAGTGATCAGCCAAACGCTTGGGGCTCGGCTTGACCGGTTAGAGCATCCCGTTGATCAGCTGCCTCGACCGGATGAGCAGCAGCCTCGGCCTGGAGCTTATCAGCCTCGGCCAGGAGAGTATCCGTACATATCAGAGGCACAACCGCCTCGGTTCGATCAGCAGCGCCGGCCAGGACAGCACCGCGGACGAGTTGAACGACCCGGACGCTTCCAGGACGTCCGACTGGAAGATACGGACGGCGATACGGATGAGCTTGAGGACGAGCATCACGGACCGCGACCACCATACCAGCGTGATCCTAATCACCGTGGACGCATACGAGAAAAAGAGGTACAACGTCCATATTCAAATGATATAAAGCTAAAGCTTCCTACATTTGCTGGTAAGGTAGATTCGGAGGCTTACCTAGATTGGGAACGAAGGATGGAGCATATTTACGATCATTACGGATATCCCGAGCACCGGAAGATCTCCCTTGCGGTTGCCCAGTTCACAGGGCACGCCCTATCATGGTGGGACCGAGACATTTCGTAACGACGGCGCCATCGGTACGAACCGATCACTACGTGGGCAGACATGAAGTTCTAACTAAGACGGAGGTATGTTCCAACCCATTTCCACAGAGATTTGCAGAAACGTTTTCGTAAACTGATGCAGGGAACCAAGATGGTCGAAGAATACTTCGAAGAGTTCTAACAGCTACGGAACCGACTTGAACTGGAGGATTCGGAAGAGACCCTGATGGCCCAGTTCGTGGACGGACTGCACGAGAGGATCGCTAAAAAGGTAGAAATTCAACCTTATCATGATATGCCTGAATTGTTGCATTTGTGTATACAAGTTGAGCATCACAACAAGCAGAAGGCCACGGCCACAACCCGGCCTAGGACCAACACACCTTGGGACGCACCAATTCCACGACCCATTGACAAAGGTAAGACGGTTGAGGTTGAGTCTCGGTTCAAGAAGCCGACTGTTGAGACGTCTAAGCCCAACCAACCAGATCCAAGTAAGTTCCCTAGTATTTTCCGTTCTAGAGATATCACATGTTTTAAGTGTCAGGGTAAAGGACATATGGCTCGAGATTGTTTGAACCGGAGGATCATGATCCTGAACGAATCCGGTGAGTACGAATCTCGGGATGAACAGGAGGATGATTACATGGAGGAACTTGACACATGGACGCTCATAGAGTACCCCGACTCTGGAGAGCTATTAGTGATCAGAAGAGCTCTCAGTGCGCTTGTCGATCCCAAGACGGTGCAACGAGAGAACATTTTCCACACCCGCTCTACTGTGAACAACAAGGTATGTAGTCTTATTATCGATGGTGGATCTTGTACTAACGTGGCCAGCAAGAACATGGTCGACAAACTAGGCCTTCAAGTGACTAAGCACCCGCGGCCGTACCGGCTTCGGTGGCTGAACGATGACACGGAGATCCGGATCGCAGACCAAGTAACCGTACCTTTCATCATTGGACGATATCATGATCAGGTAGTATGCGATGTGGTTCCTATGCAGGTTGGACACCTATTGCTCGGCCGACCGTGGCAGTTCGATAAGGAGTCCTTGCATAACGGACGGACCAATCATTACTCATTCGTCCATGACAAGCGGAAGTA
Source organism: Orychophragmus violaceus (assembly GCA_030180135.1). Lineage (NCBI taxonomy): Eukaryota > Viridiplantae > Streptophyta > Magnoliopsida > Brassicales > Brassicaceae > Orychophragmus > Orychophragmus violaceus. Next base: position 38,241,190 of record CM058231.1, on the reverse strand, counting down.
CCAGCTTGCACCGCTCACACCGCAGGAAGTGCATAAGATGCAACTGCATCTTGCCAAGGACAAGAAGAACCGTAAGAACAACCTTCTTATCTCTTCTCATTACGTATCTAGAGCTATTGTTCAGAACACGCAGGTGCTACTGATGATCTTTAGGGAGGCCTTACACTCGTGTTCAAACGATGTTGAGCTGCCCCGGGAAGTTGTTTCTTTGTTGGACAGGTTTAAGGATGTATTTCCGGACGAGAGACCAGCCGGCCTAACTCCCATCAGAGGCATTGAGAATCAGATCGATCTCGTGCCAGGAGGGGCCCTGCCCAACCGACCTGCGTACCGGGTGAATCCGACCGAGTCCAAGGAACTGGAGAGACAAGTACAGGACCTCATGTCCAAGGGCTACATTCGTGAGAGCCTCAGTCCATGTGATGTTCCTGTCTTGTTGGTTCCTAAGAAAGACGGATATTGGAGGATGTGCGTCGACTGTCGAGCCATCAACAATATCACCATCAAGTACCGGCATCCTATACCACGACTGGACGACATGTTAGACGAGCTGCATGGAGCGTCCGTGTTCTCTAAGATCGATTTACGAAGTGGATACCATCAGGTCCGAATGAAGGAAGGCGACGAATGGAAAACGGCCTTCAAGACCAAGAAAGGCCTGTATGAGTGGCTGGTCATGCCATTCGGCCTTACAAATGCACCCAGTACATTCATGCGTCTCATGAACCAGGTTTTAAGGGCCTACATCAGTAAGTTCGTTGTTTTTTATTTTGACGATATTTTGATTTATAGTCAATGTTTTGCTGACCATCTGGTGAACCTTGAGAAAGTGATAGATACTCTTCGACAGGAGGGTCTTTACGCGAACCTCAAGAAGTGCACCTTCTGCACTGATCAGCTTGTCTTTTTAGGTTTTGTTGTGAGTTCGCAGGGCTTACAGGTTGACCAAGAAAAGATCAAAGCGATTGAGGAGTGGCTGACCCCGACCACGATCGGCCATGTCAGGAGTTTCCACTATTTGGCCAGTTTCTATAGACGGTTTGTGAAGGACTTTAGCACTGTGGCTGCCCCACTCACAGCCGTGATCAAGAAGGACGTCCCGTTCAAATGGGGCCAGTCGCAGGAACCGCATTTTATAAGCTCAAGGATTTGCTAACTGATAGGTGTATAGTTTTCCCTATTCTACTGCAAGTGCACAGTTAATGCAATCGTAGTATATAAGGTATTGAATCCCACGAGGACTCTCAGTCACATAATAGATTATTAGTAGTTCAGACTAAATTAAGCGAAGCAGATGTGAAAACAGTAAAGGAAATAGCAAGGTAAATCAAGTGAGTTTGTAAGAAAGAAGGCGAAGCGTTAGGTTTCAGGAGTTCTCAGGAAATCAGGAACGCAAACAATCAATCTATCTAGATCTAATCAATAACTGTTCTAGAACTCAAACACTGATATAGAATTAACCAAATTCCTTTGCGATAATCCTCTAAGTATAAGTGCAGCAAACCAAACTTTCGTTTGCGAGAACTAACAGATTAAACTAGCATTAATTCCAAGTTTGATATGTTCACAATTAACCTGAACCAAACTTCCGTTTGCGAACAGTTTAATTGCTTATCTAAGTTCTTTCTAGTTAAATTAACCAACTTCCGCTGAATTAATCAACCTAACATCATAATTCTGATTAGCTACTTCAGATTAAGCATTAAGAACAACTTAGATAAAGAACTAGCAGATATGAATCTCTACAGATTAATTAAACTATAATTCTCTGAAATCCTTATTGAGAATCCTTCAACCTAACAGGTGATCTACTCAGACATATTCATCGAGACAGAAGATATCATAAGTAGAAAACCAAATATCATATAATCAAATAAGAACTGGGGTTCAAAATAAAGTCTCTTTCGAGATCAGGATCAGCCCCTAAGGCTCTCTGAAATAAAATAAGACTTAAGAAAAGCGTAGCCTAAACAATGGCTCAAAAACTCTATTTATAACCTAAAACACGTTTTGGGGCTTCTTTGTAAATATCAGGGACTTCTGGGCAGAATTGCAATTTCATCATTCTTCATTAAACCGCCGTTTGGCCCATCTCGCTGGTGCATCGATCGATGCCATAGGTGTGACAATCGTTGCATCTCGGAAATATCAACAGTGAACTCTATCTCTCGGCCAATTACTCCAATTAGCTCCAGAAAGTGCCAAAATCACCAAATATGCTCCAAATGTGCTTGTACCTAATAAACACCTGAAAAGACTCTAAAACGTAGTAAAAGACTCGATAAATAACACATATACCATGGTTAAAAGCCCTAAAATCCATGGTATATCAACTCCCCCACACTTAGCTCTTGCTTGTCCTCAAGCAAGACAAAGAACTAAATGTAGATAAGAGGTTTGAAAACTCTTCAGAAACTCTTTTCTTCCTAGAAGCAACAATACTCAGATTCCCCTTAGTAAACCACTGAAAGAATCAATCACATAATATCAAGACCAACATGTACTTCCCCCACACTTAGCAACTGTCCTAGGTAAACTCCACAATCACATTCAAGCATTCAAATTCTCCCTACTGACTTCTGCAAGTATTTAAGTGCGGTCTCACCTAAGGAGTATCGATCAAAGGGCACATGGATTCTTACCTTATCAGCTCTAGACCACCATACTATCTTTCTCTAGTCCCTTTCTTCTCTTTCCCTTCTTTAACAACTGATTTTTCCCCACTGGGTATCATTTTTTTTTTTATCAGTGTTCTTCCCGTTATGGGGTGTACTTTGGACACATTCCATGGATCGCATGAGAGATAATAGTGTTTGCTACTATTCCCATGACCACTTCGGAGTTACTAACTCATCCTCAGTTTATTATCTTCTTTTTTTTTTTTTTTTTACTTTATAGAAGGGGAGAAGGGAACTAAATAGGATAGGTTGACAGGCTGTGTCAGAACTAACAAGGGAATCCGACACAAAGTATACCAAGCCCTTAGGTGAGAAATCTAAGTCAGTATTAAGGTTGAAGTCAGTAAAAGGATCCTCTGATACCTGAAGTGATGTGGGTGTTCCCAGTAGGTTGATCTGTGATGGGGTTTTCTAATAGTCAGAGATAAATCTTGCAACTTCATCCCAATGGTTACTTAAGTTCCTGCAAGTCTTGTAAATCTTCTCAGAAAATCATAGCTTCTTACTTAAACAATTTTGACTCAATAAAACAACAATTTTTGAAAAACGGACTGACTCTTAAGAAAACAGAAAGATATAAGTCAGTAGCACCTCCCCCACACTTAAGACACACTGTCCTCAGTAGTGTCCAGCGAATGATCGATAAAAATAAGAAAAACAAATTGTTAATGGATGTTTTAGTTCTGTCGGGTTTACCTCTGTCGCTCAAGCATCGATCGTTGCACTAGGTGCACCGACCGTTGCTGTGCGACTCTTTCGTATTGTGACGATCGACACAGTGGTGTGTCGATCGACGCACTGCGTTTACACGAACAGTCAGCAAGTTAGCAGGTTAGTCCGTCTGTTTTTGTCAATTTTGATCCCTGCAAGCTGAAAACACTAGAAACAGAGTAAAACCGAAGCAAAAGATGTACCAAATCAAGCATAAATCATCCAAACATAGTAGAGTCCTAAAAATCAAAAGAAGAAAAGTGCAAAGGAAAAGAAAAAGTCAGAATACAGAACCGAAAGTCTGAACATGGAGACTACTCTCACTCGCTCTCATCGTCTATCCCACCATACAGTGCATCGTCATCGGCTGCCTCGGGTGCGGGATCAGTATCAGTCGGAGATCGCTGTCGACGACGTCGGTCAGGTACGGGCTGATGGATCTGTGGTGGCCTCCTGCAGCTGCAAGTACGCACGAAGTTCCAAAGAACTCGAAACATACCATCTGATCTCTCTCTCCACTCTGCCTCAGAGTATGCACCGTAAGCCATCGCAGGCTCTGGAAAGGGACCCACAATGTCGACCGGGGCAGGTGCTGGCACAGGAGCAGGGGCAAAAGAAGTCGAAGCTCGTGAGGAAGGCTCTCCCAGCGGATGAGCCATAGTCGGAATCCCACGCTGCGCAGACTCAGGAGGCTGAAATCTCAGTGCCTCTAATGTGTCAATCTGTGTCCATCTGGCAGCAGGAAGCTCTATACCAGTCCTCCCAGTGGTCGGATCAGTGTAAACCCAAATGCGCCCCTCCTTGAGCCAAGTAGCGCTCTGCAAATGGCTGAGATCCAGGAACTCCCGAGCTGTATCACGCTCTGTGCCATGAAGAGGAATCCCACAATACTCAAAAATGGGAGTAAGTAAACTCCCTACCGTCTCAGTACCAGCTCCATCAAACGGCTTCAGCTGCAGATCAACTAAATGCTGTGCGAAAATAGCTCCCAAGTTGAGACCCGCAGTAGGATCTCTCACGCTAGAACCTCTAAACTGATCTCTCAGCCCCATAAACAGCAACTCCATCTCAAGTTTGCGCATCTTGTTGGCCTCAAACTTGCAAAGCAAGCTCCAGCACAAGATACGCGAGACATATCGCAGCACCGGATGTCTCATCTGCACTACTGGTGTGGTCCTGGAGTTGTATCGACCGCTGCCAATACTCTCCCAGAATGTGCGAGCCTCAACCGGATCCCACTCGAGTGGCATGGCGATGCGCCTCGGCTCAGTACTGAACCCGTAGATCCTGCAGAGATCAAGTAGAGGAATCCGATACCTGACTCCCCAACTCATGAAGGTGAATGCACCCACTGTAGAGCTCCTGTGGTCAGGATCCGAGTAAACCACTCTGCAAGTGGCCAATAGCTGCCTGACCAGCTCAGGATAAAGATCATAATGTCGCATCGGCATTGTCCCTAGACCAATGCCTCTGCATACAGCGAGTACCTGCTCATCGATCCCCAGAATCCTGCAGGTGGAGTAGTCCGCGAACTTGGTCGGCTTGATGATCATCCCACACCAACCACTGTAGAGAAGCGAGTCATACTCGTCCCATTGACTGAGCAATGGCCGCTCGGTGAACTCAGCAGACTTGAAGAAGCGTATCAGGTCCTCCGGCCACTGTCTGGTCGTCTGAATCGGTGTGGCGTCCTCTCTGGGCCAAGGTAAAGAAACCGGCGGCCCGTATCTGTTGTATGGTGCGGGTGCCTCTGACTCTCTGCTGAACCATTGAGGCGGTGGGGTGTAGTGTCTTGTTGCTGTGGAAGCTGTGGCTCGCTTCTTGCGGGGTTGCCTTTGAGACGCCATCTGCAAAAACAAAGTTCAAACATTTATAAGTCTCGGCAAAATTTCTGTGAAATCGCGTAGCATCGACCGTTGCATCTAAGGCATCGATCGTTGCAAGGCGATTTCGTTGTATCGAACATTTCCCAAAATCGCAATGCAACGACCGTTGCTCTAGAGCAACGACCGTTGCAGGGCGATTTTGCCGCAAACAAATCATCAAAAATCAGTCAAATCCAAGCCACATTGTCTCAAATCAGTTCAAAATCATCATCCATCACCCTAAATCGTTCTAATTACGCATGCATCATCAATTTTGGTCCAAAAATCAACAACCCTAAAACCCTAAAAATCCAATCCGAAAATTCAAAAATTGAAGAACATTACCTTGATTTCTTGAGATATGGGTTGGGGAAATGGATTGGGAGCGTAAAAATAAGTAAATAGCACTCGGAAACAAGAAATTTGATGAAGAAATGATGATTTTTGGGCGGAGGTTCTCGGTGTGTCGACCAAAGGAAATGGAGAAGAAGGAGAGAAAATAGGGTTTAAGGTAACTTACCTGGTCGTGGGTGCAACGATCGTTGCTTTAGGGGCAACGATCGATGCTTGTTGAACCAGATTGATTCCGGTTTAGCTCAACGTACCTTAATTTTCGATTTGAACCAATTGCAACGACCGTTGCACATGTGAGCAACGATCGTCACACATCTCCAGACTTGTGTTCTGTATCTAAAAACTAACAAAAACAAAAAAACGTGAAATCCTAAGAAAAACACCAAAAATGAAAAGGAAAAATAATTAAACCTAGCAGTGGGTTGCCTCCCACTCAGCGCTTGTTTTAAGTCATTAGCTTGACTTTTGGAAATGAGGTCAGAATCATGGAGGTTTCAACAGAGACTTTGAATGTCTCTGTGAATGCCTTATCATCCATGGTGGTGTGTAAGCAGTAGCAGCATGATGTCGTCCAAGGAACGTCGGGAGGAATGTAGGGTGAGATTGACACTTAGGTGTTTTAATGCTCTTTCCTGCATTCAAAACAGTGGAGTCAGAAGGTTTAAACCTAGAGGATTTATGCTTTACTTTTGGCAAAGATTTGATGTTCGGAGCCTTCTGTTTATGAGTGGTTTTAGGCCTTGAAGATGTTAGAATAGACTCTTGTGGAACCACCATCTTCTTGTCAACCACTACTGTGCACTGAACCACATCTTTGGACTTAACGAGAGCTTTCGGGAATGGTAATGGAGGTTTATAGGTTCTTTCCTTAGCAGGTCCTTGAGATATGAGTGAAACTGGTTCCTTTCGGGGTGCAACGATCGGTGCTTGTGATGCATCGATCGATGCTATCGTCTCAGCTCGTGTTTCAACTACAGTCTCGGGTTTATCCGCTTCTTGGTCCATTCCAGCCATCTCAGACTCAAATTTCTCTCCTTGGCATGGCCCCGCTTCAATCTGAACTATCCAAGTCAAGAGATCCATGTCAATCTCTGTTGAGTCAGGTGCATCGAAGCTTTCAAACTCAGGTAATTCAACATCAAATCCCCCTCTGTCTTCCGCAAATTCCACAGCCTTAACTGCTAGACATGATCCATGATCCATCTGTGTGTCATCTTGAATGGGAATGTTGCTGGCATGAGCTTCTTGAGAATCCTTCCTTGGGGTAGAACTTGAAACTTGATCCATCTGTGTGTCCAGCTGCTTCATACGAGTGCTCAAGGATTCAAATTTCTCATTCAAATTAGTGTACAGGTTCTCTAGCTTCGAGCTGAAAGAAGCTGTGTTCTGCTGTTGCTTTTCAATTGATTGTTCTATCATCATCTCTAGTTTGCTCCTTTGTGTAGGAGGTGCCAGATAGGAAGTATAATTATGGTCTCTTGATCCTTGAGCATGCCTAGAACCTTGTCTCTGCTGATGTCCCAATGTATGTCCATAAGAGTCGGCTCCAGCCATATAGTGTACCTCTGCAAATTTATCAGTTTTTGCCTCTGCTCGGAACTGTCTCTCCCTAAGTAAGATGTCGTGGATGTCATCGATCTTATTCTGCATCTCAGCTACTTGCCCAACCAATACATGGTAATCTGGTAAGATGGGGTTTCCTTCCCCATCTATTTTCTGACCTTTTGCGTTGCATATATGACCCTCTTGGTCTCGTAAAACGCCGTTTTCACCGCGAATCAAAATCACAGGTTCCATGGCGCGGAACCTATTGAATGTCTCAGATCTCAGCATCGCTGTTCTCGCCATGTGTCGATCGATGCAAGGTGGCAACGATCGATGCAATGCGAATCCCTGCGAATCCAAAATAAAAAACGTGAGTAAACAAGAAAATTAAAAAGAGTGCTTAGTCTAAATCCTAATACTAAGTCTATTGGTGAACTCAAAGAGTCCCCGGCAACGGCGCCAAAAACTTGATAGGTGTATAGTTTTCCCTATTCTACTGCAAGTGCACAGTTAATGCAATCGTAGTATATAAGGTATCGAATCCCACGAGGACTCTCAGTCACATAATAGATTATTAGTAGTTCAGACTAAATTAAGCGAAGCAGATGTGAAAACAGTAAACGAAATAGCAAGGTAAATCAAGTGAGTTTGTAAGCAAGAAGGCGAAGCGTTAGGTTTCAGGAGTTCTCAGGAAATCAGGAACGCAAACAATCAATCTATCTAGATTTAATCAATAACTGTTCTAGAACTCAAACACTGATATAGAATTAACCAAATTCCTTTGCGATAATCCTCTAAGTCTAAGTGCAGCAAACCAAACATTCGTTTGCGAGAACTAACAGATTAAACTAGCATTAATTCCAAGTTTGATATGTTCACAATTAACCTGAACCAAACTTCCGTTTGCGAACAGTTTAATTGCTTATCTAAGTTCTTTCTAGTTAAATTAACTAACTACCGCTGAATTAATCAACCTAACATCATAATTCTGATTAGCTACTTCAGATTAAGCATTAAGAACAACTTAGATAAAGAACTAGCAGATATGAATCTCTACAGATTAATTAAACTATAATTCTCTGAAATCCTTAATGAGAATCCTTCAACCTAACAGGTGATCTACTCAGACATATTCATCGAGACAGAAGATATCATAAGTAGAAAACCAAATATCATATAATCAAATAAGAACTGGGGTTCAAAATAAAGTCTCTTTCGAGATCAGGATCAGCCCCTAAGGCTCTCTGAAATAAAATAAGACTTAAGAAAAGCGTAGCCTAAACAATGGCTCAAAAACTCTATTTATAACCTAAAACACGTTTTGGGGCTTCTTTGTAAATATCAGGGACTTCTGGGCAGAATTGCAATTTCATCATTCTTCATTAAACCGCCGTTTGGCCCATCTCGCTGGTGCATCGATCGATGCCATAGGTGTGACGATCGTTGCATCTCGGAAATATCAACAGTGAACTCTATCTCTCGGCCAATTACTCCAATTAGCTCCAGAAAGTGCCAAAATCACCAAATATGCTCCAAATGTGCTTGTACCTAATAAACACCTGAAAAGACTCTAAAACGTAGTAAAAGACTCGATAAATAACACATATACCATGGTTAAAATCCATGGTATATCACTAACCCACGCTCCTATTTTGGTTTTGCCTAATTTTGATAAGACGTTTGAGATTGAGTGTGATGCCTCAGGTTTCGGAATTGGAGCCGTCCTGACGCAAGGAGGACGACCGTTCGCCTATTTCAGCAAGAAGTTGAGTGGAGCCACACTCAACTATCCTACCTATGACAAGGAGTTGTATGCGTTGGTTAGATCCTTGGAGACTTGGCAGCATTACTTGCTGGCCAAGGAGTTTGTTATTCATACCAACCACGAGACGCTCAAGCATCTGAGAGGACAGACGAATCTGAAGAGGAGGCACGCCAAGTGGCTTGAGTTCGTGGAGACCTTTCCGTACATCATCAAGTACAAGAAGGGAAAGGAGAACGTGGTAGCTGATGCACTGTCCAGGAGATACACACTGATCAGCACCATGGAGGCCAAAGTCTTGGGGTTTGAACTTATTAAGGAAGATTATGATACTGATCCTGATTTTGGTGAAACTTTTCAGGAATGTCGCAATGGAAAGGGAGCTTTCTACTTGCACAACGGATTCCTGTTCAGAGGAAAACGACTGTGCATCCCTCAAGGATCGATGAGGGAGTTTCTGATCCGAGAATCCCATGGAGGAGGACTAATGGGACATTTTGGCGTGAACAAGACGCTGAGTGTCCTAGTCGAGCACTTCTACTGGCCACATCAGAAACGAGATACAGAGCGTTTCTGCTCCAAGTGCATCACTTGTCTTAAGTCTAAATCCAGGTCACATCCTCACGGTCTCTACTTACCCTTGCCTATCCCTAACCGACCATGGGTCGATATTTCTATGGATTTTGTACTTGGTTTGCCTAAGGTCAGGAACAAGGATGCAATCTTCATTGTGGTCGACCGGTTTTCAAATATGGCTCACTTTATACCGTGTTCTAAGACGAATGATGCGACCCAGACAGCCGACCTCTTCTTCAAAGAAGTAGTCAGATTGCACGGACTGCCCCGGACTATCGTCTTAGATCGTGATCCGACCTTCCTAGGACACTTCTGGAGGACGTTTTGGAGGAAGCATGGCACCAAGCTACTGTTCTCGACCCCTTGTCATCCACAGACGATGGACAGACCGAGGTCATGAACCGGACTCTCTCAGCCCTCTTAAGGGCCACGGTTGGTAAAAATTTGTCACATTGGTTGGATTGCATTCCTTTTGTTGAGTTTTCGTATAATGGTGCCAAACACTCTGCTACTAAGATGTCTCCTTTTGAGGTTGTTTATGGATTTAAGCCAGATATGCCACTTGATCTGAAGCTACTATCGGCACTGGAGTTCATCAATCTTGATGGAGAGCGCAAGGCCGAGGCCGTCGCCAAGTTGCACCAGGCGGTTAAGGAGAACATCGAGAAGAGGACGGAGCAGTACAAGAAGCAAGCCGACAAACACAGGAAGGAGGTCGACATTAGGCCAAGCGACTGGGTTTGGGTTCACATGCGACCCGAGCGGTTCCAAAACAAGAGGAAGTCCAAGCTTTCCCCATGTGGAGATGGACCATTCCGGGTCCTGAAGAAGATCAACGACAACGCCTACCAATTGGAACTCCCAGGTGAGATGAGCATATCGTCGAGTTTTAATGTTTATGATTTGTCTCCTTATTGTGCAGATGATACCGTTCTGAGGCCAGGACCTCTTCAAGAGGGTGGGAATGATGAGGACATCAACTTGACCGACACTGAGCTGGACGAGCAAGACGGACCAGGCTTGACCACAAAGCTAGCTGACCTGTTCCCGACCATGCGAGACGTACCAAGGACACGTTCGGGACAAAGACAAATACAAGCTGAATTCAACAACGCCATGGAGCAGCTGATCTCAAGGATAAGCATAGAAGACATCACGACCCAGATAGGCCAGCTCGATCAAGGACAATTTGTCCTTAACCAGTTGGCCCATAGGATGATCCAGACTCAAGACAGCGACCCATTTGACCTGACCACGCCCTGGCCCTTACTCCGGACGATCGGACCGACCATGATCTTCTGCATCGAGTCAGACGATCCCTAGACCGGTTTATCTCTGGGTTAAGGATCATACTCTTTTTCCCTTGTGAGGTTTTGTCCCAAATGGGTTTTCCTCACAAGGTTTTTAACGAGGTGATCCAAGGCCCGTTCAATAGAGAGACAGGCCGGCCTCTCTCTCTTCTTGCGACCAAGACTTTCCTTTTCTGTCTTGTTTCTATTCTTTTGCCTTTTCCATGTTATTTTCGATGGCCCATTTGTTTCGGCCCAAGTTTCTTCAGTTGTATTCTTATTTAGAAACTCTTTTGGTTTACTGAAAAAACTAAGTAAGTTTAAGCTAAGAAAACCATAAGGTTTCTTGATCTCTCTCTCTCCTCGTGCGGCTACCCCTTGGAAGATTAGATCTCTTGGCTTTTGCTTGCTGCCCAGACGTGTGCGTTGTGTTCATACTGCTCTTTAGTTCCCAGACCATGATCGACCACCCACTGACGAGGAACAGAGTGCCATCGGCCAGCTTCCAAGTCCCATTCGACCCCGCTTGTACCGTTCGCTCCATCGACCACCGGCCGCTCGCCCATCTCTCTCTCTACCACCGACCCCATCTCACATCACAGATCCTCAAACCTCTCAATGTGGTACATAGGATGCTCATGAGGGAGTCCATGAAACTGATGTTGCCCACCAAAGTGTAGTAGGTAATCTTCAGCTCGAAATCCTGGCTTTCGAAAGTAGGTAGTCGAATCGCAAACATTTTCGCGTATAACTGATTAGGCCTGTTGTAATCAACAAGGGTGCGCCCGCGACCACTTGCTCTTGCCAAATCGTGGGCCAGCTGAAAATCTCCTGCACCTGCAACGACTTGTATAGCAATGGATTTTCTTTCCCCATCAAGTCTCTTCCCTTGTGAGTTGCATTTATGACCCTCTTGGTCTCCTAGATCACCCGCTTCGTCGCGAGTGAGAATCACAGTTTTCACCATCTCTGCTAGTTTCTGAAAACCAAAGAGAGAGTTGAAAACCCGTAAGTAATAAAAAGAAAAAGAAAAAGAAAATGCCAAGTCGAAACTCTAATACTAAAATCGATTGGCACTCAAAGAGGCCCATAGCAACATCGCCAAAAACTTGGTAGGTCTAGTTTTATCCCTATAAATCTAATTGAAAGTGCACAGCAAATAAATTGTAGTATATAGGGTATCGAACAAAGGGGATCAAGAATACGCAATAGATTATCGATTCAAGTTAAGCTAGACGAGATAAGAGTAAGGAAATAAATCAAGCAAGAAAGTAAACGATGTGTGAAAGTAAAAAAGAGAAATGTCAGACTCAGATAATTTTTAGAAAATCAGGAATGCAAGTCAATCAATAGTCAGGATTCAAATCAATAATCTAGAACTTGAAACAAAGAGATAAAATCAACCAATTGTCGTTGCATAAACTATCTATGTCTAACAACCTAAAAGCCAAATCTCTTTGTCAATTCAAGTTATTAAACATGCAATTAGATCAAGTTCGATTTGTTCACAAATTCTCTAAACCAGGTCTCTTTGCGAATAAACAACTTGCTCATCCTAATTCTTTCTAGCTAATTAAACAACTTTTGGTGCGAGAATCAACCTAATGTCCATCAAGCATTAAGAACAGCCTAAGATAAAAAAAAATTAGAAGTTATGAATCCTTAACTAATCGATCAAACTAGCAGTCCCTGAAATTCCTATTGAAAACCCTAAACCTAACTATCAAACTATTCAGACATGATTAATGAAACAATAAACATGATTGCAGTAGAAAGCATAAGAGATAGCAATAGATAAAAACTGGGGTTCAAAATCATTGGAGATACAGCCTCAAATCTTTGCTACAAATCTCTTTGGAATGTAAAATAAAACGTAGCTTAAATAATGGTTCAAAACCTAATTAAATAGTCTAAAACACTATTTGGAGTCATAATGTAAAACATCTTGGCCAATCTTGTAAATATTCATAAATCTTTAAAACTTTATGGAATTTTGGACACCGACCCCAGTGATACGAATGGCAAAGACTTCTTCTCTCGGGTACAAAGCTCCAAAAATCTCTAGAATGATCTACAATCTCCAAATATGCTTCAATCATGCTAAAACTTGAAAGGACTCTAAAAGACTCCAAAACACTAAAATGACTCTATACACAAGATACATATCAAGGTTAAAAACCCATAAAAACCATGATATATCACATATCCTCCTCGAGACAGTCACACACCTTGTGATCCAGACTACCGCATTGGTGACATGCCCCAAAATCAATCATGCATGCTCCCACATGCATCTTCTCGTAAGTCGAGCACACTTTGCGCCCCGCAGTTGACTTGCCAGATTGAGCACTCTTTCCAACTTTTTTTTTCCAGCATCCCTCACAAAATGACCTTGCGGTTCAGTACCCAACAACTTGGCTTAAGCTATCATTCCCTCTTCATGTTTCGTAGCCTTCTCAACCAGCTTGGCAACATAATCATAGTCACGGATCCTGCAGCGAATGTTCAGGTCAACACCAATCCACACATGAACTTGCACATCAAGAATTTTTCATCCTCTGCTTCATGTCCTGCATACTTCTTAAGCCAGTTAAACTCAGCTTCATATTCCCTCACGTTGATTGACCCTTGTTCCAGCTTAAGGAACACACCTTCTAGCTTGTCAAAAGATTATGGTGGAAATTACTTCATCCTAAATTCTTCACGGAACATGTCCCAAGTGCAGTGTCTGCCACCAACCCGACTTGCAACAATTTGCCACCAAGTGTGCCCATCATCATCTAGATAGTGAACAAAAACACTACAAGAAAATGTCACATAGAGAGCATCAGTAAAACGCTATGACATGATAGCATAACGTTATGGTGGATGCTCTATTTTCGCCTGTTATAGTAGGAGGTATGACACTTTACATAGCGGATTATGTTTATGCTATACTAGTTATTTTTTCAACAGCGTTTACGTGTTTTGTAATTGTGTATTTTATAATAGCACTTAATGTTTGCTATTATTTATTTATACACAACATTCTTGTATGTTTAGCAGCATTACTAAATTTTTATCAATATATATTTTTGTCATCCAAATATTAATCTTAGGATTCAGTTTTTGATATTTATGCCTACTATTATGATTACTAAAAAATTAATAATAAAATTAAAATTTATAAAATGACAAATTACATAATTTATTATAAATTCATAAATACAATTTCTAGTTCATAAGTATAAATACAATTCCTACTAAGATGACCAAAAAAGAAAAAAAAAATACAATTCCTAGTTCATAACTTCAGCACAACTTAGATGGGTCGACGTTGTTGAAGATCCACTCACATTGGCTCTAAAGCTTCTCTCTTCTGGGTACATGGCCATCGGTTTCGTCTATACTTTTTCTAGAGTGTTTGTCTCTGTTGGACTTGTTCTTCTTCTCTTCTTCAATCTTTTAGAACTTGATCTTGATCTTCTAGCTGGAGGGACATAGTTTACCAACATTTTCACATGGTTTTTCTTGCATTGAAGTTCGACAGCTTTCAACTTCTTTTAGGCTTCTTCCGACATCATGTTGGCACTCCAATCGGCATACTTAGCAAGACCATGAGAAAAATGAATAGCAAGCAATGTCATAACTTTTATTACAATCAAAATAAAATTCAACACCATCAAATATTACATTTTTAGTGACTTCGTATATCAAAACGATGTGCCAAATCTACCAACAGAACTACAAACAAATACAATGGGCCAACCAACTTAATCTTAAGTACATGTTAAATAGAAGGAAGAAAGAAATGTAGTTGTAGTTTCAGGAATATGTAGTTATACCACCATTGTTGTGGCAAAGTCAAACTTTGATTGGTCAATTAGTTCAATATGTAATCATGTAAACAACAAAATAATTGTCTAATTACTATACTGTTTCCCCAACAGAATAGTAAACTGACTTGTGAGAATCGAAACTTGCATTGTCGATTTTTGTAGAGAAAACTTTTAGGGAACAAAAGATTTCAATGTAAACGACACGAAAAGAGACCCAGAGGATATTTTATTGATATGTTTGATTGGAAATAAAGTACAAAGTACAAAATCTTAAGAAAAATCTAAGTCTAGTTGCTAGGGTTTTTTGAGATGGATTGATCATAGGAAATCCTTCCTCTTATATAGTCGGGGCGAGTCGGCTTCGAGGATATTCACCTACAATATATCTGGAAATCTTTCCGTTATCGCATATTCCATTTTCGTCGGGTTTATTTTTCTGCTCAGATTTTCCTCATCCTGCTAAGAATTATCTTCTCTTTTTCTTCTTCGAGTTTATGTTTCCATTTTTGTAATTATCATTCCGCGGTTTTAAATTGATCTACCAAATAGGCCGAAGAGGGACGACCCGAGTCCGTTTGAGCGTAAGTTTCTTGATTCGGCCCAAAGTCTAGGAAATACGAGTCTTGTGGGTTAGGACCAAGTTCGTATTTCGTATAACTTATTCAACGATTAGCTAGGAAGGTATAAGTTATCGTTTTGAATATGGGTTACCGCTAGTCGCGCATTCGGAAGAAGACATGGGAAAATGTCCGAGAAGTTAGTTATAGCAAAGTGTCTGTTCGGAAAATGTGTTGTTCTCGGAATTTGCGAGGAAGTGTGTTCTGCTCGGAACTTCCGAGGAAATATGTTATGCTCGGAACTTCCGAGGAAATGTGTTTTGCTCGGAACTTCCGAGGAAAAGTGTTCTGCTCGGAACTTCCGAGGAAAAGTATTCTGCTAGGAAAATCCGAAGGAATATGCTCAGATTGTCCGAGCAGCTTGGTCTGCTCCGAATTTCTGAGCAACTTGGCCTGCTCGAAATTTCTGAGCAGCTTGTTTGAATGTTTGAGCTTGTCCGTTGATCCTGTCGAGTAATATGCATGTTCGTGCAATCTATCCAAGCAATCTGATTGTTCGGAAGTTAGGCTATGTGGTCTCGTATGTTTCGTATGAAAATCTATTTATACGAAACATTCCTTATACAAAATATTTCCCATGCAGAAAACGGTTGTTTCCGATTCCTCGATCCATTTTCGACCATTGATTTCGTCCAGGGGGATTTTGACCCCAACAGTTAGCCCCCCAGCTCGCCAGACTCGAGTACGATGATTGCGAGTTCTAAGTAGTCGAGGCGAAAACAATTGTTCCAAAGTTTGGCTATTCTTTCCTTTGGTGATAGCGGAAGGTCATCCGAACGTTATTGTTACAATGCACCGACGGTCGGTACGTCGGGTAGGATCTATGTGTGCAATAGTCGTCTTGGATCGTACGGCTCGTGGAAGATCAGTTCTTCAGAATATCGCTGATCTTTGAGTTGGATCACTTAATGATTTGTTTAAGCATGTTTGGCCGAAACATGATCATGTTTAAATAATCAGGTGAAATTATGGTTTTACCCCCATGATTTAGGAAAATCTATAAGTATTCTCCTTTTTCCATTCATTTCTTCACCCATTCCCTTCTCTCAAGACTTTAATGTAGCTTCTCTCTGAGTTTTCTCTTGAATGTTTTTGACCGTTTTCGAACATTATGCTACTGTTTCTCGACGTCTGTCTTTTATAAAAGCGGTGAAAGTTAGGAGAATGTCTCTTCCGTTGTATGAACGCGAACTTGTGAAGGCCCGAAAAGAAGGCAGAGGCAGAAGAACAAAGACGGGGAAGTGAAGAGCAAGCGGCCGGAATGGTTGGGAACGACCAGGAGACCATGCAGGATCCGACGCTTGACCAAGGCATCCCCGTCGCTGCGGGTGGAATGGAGGCCGGCCAGAGTTCGGTCGATCCCCATGAAACTTTGGGAGCAGCCCTAGGGCTGCAGGCTTAGAGTACTGTGTCCAAGACGAAGTGGAAGCGGATCAAGATGGCGCGCGACGCCGAATTTTCTTGATCGGAGCCTTATACGACGATGTTTCTGAGGTCGCAAAGTTCTGCTCAGGAGTCTGGCATGCGGGCGATTGCCCTGTCTGGTATGAGTACATGGCATGTGGTAGTTCGCTTACTCATGCAGGCCATGAATTTTTGAGGGTTAATGATTTTTCCTCTCAAGTTATAGGTATCTTCCTTTTTTATTTAGATGGTCCATTTATTGACTCACTTTATATCACAGGTGGGCATCGGTAAATAGTGTAGGATTGTTTAGTGTTTGTCCTGGTTTAATTCTGTCAGATTAAACTCACCTAAACAGATTGGATCTAGGTTCTCTTGCAGAATCATAAAGAGATCTCAGTAATACCTTGTTATGCAGCGGAAGAATCAGGTATGAGTCAGAGATCAGCAGAACCACCAAGAGGTTGTTCCTCCAAAGGCTCACACACGCACACTAACAGGAAGAAGGCTGCTAGACCGGTTGGGAGAAGTCGCAGAGAGAGAGAGAGAGAGGCGTAGAGAGCTGTGGGAAAAAGAGAGCCAGGTAAATTTTTAATTATAAAACCCTTGTCTGGTTCTGTTGGGCTTTTGGGCCCAATTCCCAGTCTGATTAAATCCCTTAGATTTAATCAGGCCCTTTAATCTCTCTAAGTACAGTAAATGCCTAGCACTTTTGCCGTACCTCTGCTGAACCGTTCCCTCATAGTTTCCTGTTAGCTTAGGCGTGTGACCCATATGGGATCATATAATAAAGGCAATAAATCCAAGACTTATAGATCATGAGCGGACTCTAGCAAGCCATCATGACCCCCCCCCCCCAGTATTATATGACTTATGTCTGATCATTGACATACTCTTACTTTCTAGAGACAGTACAGAGATTACCGGACATAATTCCAACAATCTCCCACTTGTACTGGAATCTCTGTATTCATATTCCTTTTGTCTCAATATCTCGATTAGTCATAAGGCAAGATGAGTGTCATCCTTATAAAGCCTAATAATGTTCATCGGACTCTGATTTGATACTGACAATCCAAACGACTCGGGACAGTCCGTTTGAGCATGGCCATGCATTTTCCAGTATTCAAATCTCCAATTGGCCTAGAGATATTCACTCCATTTATATTGGAGGGACAAATCCCGTCTTGTTCCATCACTGTAAACTACTCATTTTATAATACACCCAAACAAGGTCCTTATAACTATCGCTTAACGACAGCGTTAGACAATGATCAAAGCGCATCAGTTGATGTGCAGTCACATGCATGCGAACTCAGGTCTAAGGACTATACTCTATAGTCGTAGTAAGAATCTCTTATGACACAGATATAAATATCCTGAAGAGTTCTTATAAGCGGGTCATGTCCGGTCGTATGTACCCCAACATACACCTATGTACTGACTTTGATGCCGTGCATCTATGACATCCTGAGACTTTGTCATAAGTCACATACCAATCTAGTCTCACGCGGTTGTTGGTGTTCCAATTTCAACAACCTTCGACTAGGGACAGGATGATATAAGCCATCTATCAAATATAGGGTCTCATGATCAAGCTAAATGACTTTGATGACTCAAGATCAAGTCACTTACTTCGATGACCTATAAAATGGTTCATATCATTTTGGAACGATTATTTCATCACAGTTAAAATAATCTTGAAAAATAATTTTATTATTAAACATTTCAAATGTTTTACAAGAACATATCAATAACTAAATAAAGCCCTCTTACAAACTCCCACTGAAATTAAGACTACATCTTAATTTCACTTATCCTACAGCTACAGTCCGCGACTCGTGCTTAGGCCTAAGGAGTGGCTTCGTTAATAGATTAGCAACGTTCTCATTCGTTGAAACTTGCTGATCTACCTAACACCTCTGTCATTTATCTCACGGAATAGGTTATACCTACCCTCAAGGTGTTTGGACCTCTGATGTGCAGCTAGCCTCATCTATGCTGGGAATCACATCAAGTTCAGTGATGAACTCTTCTTTCCAAATAACCTCTTTCGCCGCTGTCCAAGCTGCGAAATGTTCAGCTTAAGTCATGGAGTCAGCAACAGTGCCTTGCACCGCCAGACAGACACAAGATATAACCGAACTGTGACCTGAAATCATCTTTGTCTGTTGGAAACTTGCCTTTCAGACTCTATCGACTTGTAGCACCTCACTTTCTCCGTAAATCAAGAACTTATCCTAAGTATTTTCCAAATACTTGAGGATATTCATTACGTCTATCCAGTTATTCTTTACTGGATATGACTGGTCTTTACTTGTCTTGCTTAACTTTAAAGCAACATCAAAACAAGTACGTGTCATGGCATACATGATAGATCCAATTGCCGACGCATATGGAATCTCATCCATGCATTCAAGCTCAGCAGCTATCGTAGGACACTGTTTCTTGCTTAACGTAATGCCATGTGACATTGGCATAAAACCCTTCTTGGAATGCTGAAAACGTGTAGGACTTTGTCAATAAAAGAATCCTGACTTTGTCCTATCAGCTCTTTTGGATCTCTATCTTTAGATCCAAAATCCAAGAACATACGTGGTTTTACCCATGTCAATCATAAAACCAACTCCCAAGCCAGTCCTTTACCGACTGCAGCATTGGAACGTTATTTCCGAGAATCAGTATGTCATCGACATACACTATGAGAAATGCAACATCGCTCCCACTTATCTATTAGTAAACGCACAGTTCCATCTCGTTCCTGTTCAAGTCAAAACCTTGACTACTTCAACAGAACGAAGATTCCAACTCCGATATGTTTGCTTCTATCCATGAATGGATCGATGAAGCTAACTTACATACAGTGTAATTTTTCGGAGTCCGGGCTCACTTTCGCTTCTGTGAATTTCGCAGGTTCGTCACTTTCAATGATCATCAGATCATGGCAACTAATCACGAGAAATCACTCTCGGATTAGTGACGGATTCATTCAGATCTGCGAACTTCAGGCTCTACAGGTGTAGATTCTACAGAAATCTGTAAATCCATCCGCTGCTCTCCCTCAACAGGTTGAGCAGCCTCCTGTATTTCTCGAATTTCTTCGAGTTATACTTTTACTCCCACTGTTCTTCTTGGAAAGTAACTTCCTTTTTAGAAAACAGAATTCCGAACAACCTAACTTCGTATTCGGAATGGACGTAAAAATAACAAGCCTTGGTTTCCCTAGGACAACCAGCGAAGTAGCACAACTACAAATACTCAGTAAAGACGAATTTTGGATCATTTCCAATCCACATTTATGTGGTGTCTTTCAACTGATATTGGTGGAACTATTTCAGCGTAAACTTAGATATTTCTAGAGCGTTATTCTTAAAGAATATCATGGAAGATTCGTGTGACTCATCTTTAATCATTTCTAATAAGATCTGATTCTTTCTCACAGAAACACCTCAAGGTTTTCAGGAGAAATGAGCTGTGAAACGACTTCACACTCATTTAGATGATCACACCATCAATGACTTAAGTATTCTCACTCGTGATCTAATCCAGAGTCTCAATACTTCTGTCACTCAGATTCTATACCTCATTCTGGAACTCTTTCGACCATTTCAAAGAATTCCGACTCGTGTCTCATCAAATGAACACAGTCATACTCACTGAAGTAATCAGTAAATACAATGAAGTACAGAAATTTTTTCTCTGGCATTACTGCTCATCGGGCCACATACATGAGTATGTTCAAGGTCCAATAAGCCTTTGGGCCTTTCTCTAGCTCGGCTAAGATGGGCCCTTTGTCTTTTGGTCCAGTAAGCAGAATTCAAGTCTCATAAGATATCCAATCAAATGAGTCCAAAAGTCCATAACTATGGGAATTCTGAATCCGACTCACTCTATGTGACCAAGACATTTACGCCAAGAAAAATCAGGTTTAATTCATCAGATTTAAACCAATTCGGTATTTATGTTACATTTAGGCACTCTTTGGTTTTAAGATATAAAACCCATTTCTTGAATAGGGTGCTACAATTAATATTTCATTAAGATCAAAAGAACAAAACTTGTCTTTTATCAAAATGAAAAACATTCAAATTCTTACAAGAAAATGAAAGACAACTCTGCTTAAAGCAGGTACATTGTAGCAATTACTTAATACAAAGTCAAGCCTCAAAGGCATCTACAAGTGAAAACCCTACTGCTGAGGCAGCATCCATAGCTCCTTCCAGACATGCAGTTCCACTTGTCCTTCTTTCAACGTTCTACTGTTGCTTAGGCTCTGCATATTATAACAAATATCAGTGCCACAACTAGTATCCAATACCTATAAGGTAGAACTTGAAGTAACAACATGAATACCTGAGGAAGTAGTCTCATACATCAACTTCAACTCCTCATTATCTTCCATGAGTTTAATGCAATCTCTCTTCCAATGCCCAGTCTCTTTACAGTAGCAGCACTTACCAACGTAAGAGGTATCTGACTCGGGCTCAGAAGACACACGCTTGCCATGATTCAAAATCTGGACAACTTTGTCTTCACCCTTGTCAGCATTAGGTTTAGTAAACCTACCCTTCTCCTTCATGAGATTATACAGGGTACTCTTCACGTTTGGCTCAACTGTCTTGAGCATATCATGCAGTTCAGTCAGCGTCTTCGTTAAGCCTTTCTTGATATAGTTACTTCTGAACTTATCATAGCTTGACGGCAGTGACTGCAGAATGATCTCAGTTGCCAATTCTTGGCTAACTGGATAATCCAGTTTCCTCAGGTTATCAATGTAACCCATCATTTTACTGACATGAGGACTTACTGGATGATCATTTGGTAGCTTGCAGCTAGTGAGAGACTTAACCAACTGGTATCTCTCCACTCTTATCTGCTCATGAAATTTCAATTTCAGGCTGCTGATCATCTCTATTGGCGACTCCATGTTCTCATATTGCTTCAGCAAATCTGAGTCCATGGTAGCCAATATCAGACCACGCACATCTACCGCATCATTATAATGCTTATTCCAAGCATTATATACTGCATGAGAAGCATTGGACCCGATCCTCACGGGGAGAGCTTTCTCAAGGACATAGTCCTTTCTCTCCTGCCTGAGGACTAGCCTCAGGTTCCGCGACCAAGTCAAGAAATTTGATCCGTTCAGTTTGTCCTTCTCAAGGACAGACCGGATCGAGAAAGTGTTTTGATTGTTTGTGCTAGTCATAACTGAAATTTAAGATAAAAGGATTTTAGTTAATATGTTCAATATGATTAATCTCGCATTATATTCAATAACATTAGTTACCCTCAAAAGAATATAATGATTCCAAGATCCACATATAACTAAGATCAAAGTGGGCCACTGGCCGTCACCCAACCTTAGCTTATATCGGTAAGCCCTATTTCGGCTAATTATATCCGTGATATAACTCTTGGTTGTGAATCTGGGCCCGAGGCCCAATCCACTCTGATGTCTCAAGGCCCGGGACTCCCGATGGCCTAGTCAAGAAAACCAGACTATACAGTCATGTAATCACTAATGTCTGGGACTCCCAATGACATTAATGAATCACAAACTGTCTTACCCACGCAAAAGATAGACACCCTCACACTGTAAGGCCATGTGTACGATTGAATGGGTTTCAACAGCTGACATAGACTGGACAAGACATCCAACGCTTGATATTATTTGAGGTTTATAGGTTTTCTTAAAATTTCATTCCAAAATAGAAGATTACTATTTTTGGAAACTTTCCATTTTTGGAAACCTACCGTTTTGGAAACTTTTATAATTGGAAACTTCCTAAAATTGGAAACTTTCTAACTATAGAAATTTCCTAAATATCCAAAACATGCAAATCTAGAAACTTCTATTCTAAGAAACTTTCTAATTTGAAATTTTGGAAACTGATTAATTTTAAAATCAAATTTTAATTATTAAATGAATTTTAAAATAAATCTGAAGAAAAGACTCAAATAACTGGCCCAATTGTTTTAACTTCTTGGCCCAAGGCCCAAGAATTGGTCTATGTCCAAGACATAACCCAATTGCCCAATTAAATGACATAACCGGTCTGGTTCATTAAAATTGGTCTAACCAAGATTAATTACTACGATAACCACAATTGTTAACCGGTTATTTACTAAACCGGATTTTCTCAATTTATTTGGTCCAACCAAATCAAATTAGAAAACCACTGGTTTAGGCACTAAATCCAATTTTATTTCGACATTGGATTTCTTATCACGGTTTAACCAGATTTAATAAATATTATTAAGTCTGTAAACCGTAACGATTAGATTTTTAATCATTTTAAACCGAACCATTAACCGAACCGAACCGACTGATCACGTGAACCGATCACGACCGAGTCGCAATCTTCACGTGATCGAGAGATGGGACGCGATCGGGACGACCGCAAGCATCACGCGATCGGGACGGGACGGGACGGGACGACGTGATCGGGACGAGACGAGCTCGGGTCGTGCAATCGGGACGCGATCGGTCCATCTCTCGCGATCGGAACGACCACGCGACTCGATCCGGCAAAGCGATCGGTCCGTGCGTCAATCCGATCCGGACGTGTGCGACTCGACTCGACCACACTCCGACGCAACCAATCCAACCCGGATCGGTTCATGCGGTTTTCGATTACGGTTTTAGTTCTTTTTTTTCTTAAGTGTTTTCTTATCAATTTCAAGCATAGATTGATTCAAACACTTCTAAACAACCTAAACATGATTCTAACAAGAAATCCTAATAGAACCAATGGCTCTGATACCACTGTAGGATTGTTTACTGTTTGTCCTGGTTTAATTCTGTCAGATTAAACTCACCTAAACAGATTGGATCTAGGTTCTCTTGCAGAATCATAAAGAGATCTCAGTAATACCTTGTTATGCAGCGGAAGAATCAGGTATGAGTCAGAGATCAGCAGAACCACCAAGAGGTTGTTCCTCCAAAGGCTCACACACGCACACTAACAGGAAGAAGGCTGCTAGACCGGCTGGGAGAAGTCGCAAAGAGAGAGAGAGAGGCGCAGAGAGCTGTGGGAAAAAGAGAGCCAGGTAAAGTTTTAATTATAAAACCCTTGTCTGGTTCTGTTGGGCTTTTGGGCCCAATTCCCAGTCTGATTAAATCCCTTAGATTTAATCAGGCCCTTTAATCTCTCTAAGTACAGTAAATGCCTAGCACTTTTGCCGTACCTCTACTGAACCGTTCCCTCATAGTTTCCTGTTAGCTTAGGCGTGTGACCCATATGTGATCATATAATAAAGGCAATAAATCCAAGACTTATAGATCATGAGCGGACTCTAGCAAGCCATCATGACCCCCAGTATTATATGACTTATGTCTGATCATTGACATACTCTTACTTTCTAGAGACAGTACAGAGATTACCGGACATAATTCCAACAAATAGACACGCCGCTGAGTCCGAGAAGGAGTTCCGCGGGGCTCAGATATTCCTTCACAGACACTCCATCGATAACCAGAAATTAGAAAGCTCACTTTCCGAGTTAAGAGCCACGTATGATGCGCAGATAGCCGAGTTCGAGGCGGTGCGGCGTTCGGTTGATAGTGAAAAGGCGCAAGCCCTTGCTGAAGCGGAAGCTTTGAGACTGCAACTTGTGGAAGAGAGCTCTTCCCGCGAAGTTGCCTTGAGAAAGGCTACTGAGAAAGGAAGGAAGGCGATGTTTGACAAAATTTCATCCCGCTTCATCAAGCTTCGTGGTATTTTCTCCAAGCTGCATGCGGCTAAGAAGAAGCATTGCCACTTTATCGAAACAAAGAGAAATCTTGAGATGATTTATGGGCTGAAGGCGCAGGATCCTCCGATGTTTAAAATCGAGGAAGAGCAGCTGGAGAAGATGAAGGTTGATCTTGTGGCGAGCGAGGTCCCTGAGTACGACAGGCTGATGACCGAGGCCAAAAACTACTTCGATCTTTCCCCCTTTTTGGGAGATTATGGCGGGCCGTCGCAATGGAATACATGCTCCGGGATGACGCGGCATCGGCCGGCGTACCCTATGCCTACGGCTCCTATCTCTAAGTGTTGAGCTTGTATATGGTTTTCTTTGAATATCGTTGAACTTTATTTCTGGAATGGTTGGTCGTTCCGTTTTATGATCTTTTTGCTTTAATTAAAATGCTTCTGTTCGTGACTCCGAGACTCTTTTTTGGATGTTTTCGAAATCCGTTGCCGGCTCTTTGTCACTGTTTCTTACTTCGATAAAGCATAATAGTCGAGAAAGTGTGTTGCATCGTGCATCGAATATGATAAATTTGTTTGAGCCATCGAATCGGGGTGTTCAGTCATGCTTCACTCGGAATTTCCGAGATGCTCGGATTTTCTAGCATGTATGCTCGGAATTTCCGTGCAAAACTGCTCAGTATTTCTGAGAAGGTTTGCTCGATTTTTCCGAGCATGTCTGCTCGGATTCGAGCGTATTTGCTCGAAAAAGTCCGAGCTGCTTTGCTCAGATTCCTAGCGTGCCTGCTCGGAATTTCCGAGCATGTCCGCTTGAATTTCAGAGCAGGATTTGATTTTGGGTTAGTTGATCGAGCCTGCTAGGATGGCCTGTTCTCCGAGCAGGCGAGCAGCCACGTTAACGTTATGTCGATTTGTTCGGAAAAGTCGACAATATTTCGTCAGAAGGATAATTTCCTTTTTCGGCTTTGCTTAGACTGTCTGAGTTGGTTTCATATAGCTCGAAGACTTTTTGAATGTCTTCGTATAGTTCCCGGCGGAGAATATGATTTAGTGTTTGATTCTTGGTGCTTTAGGAGCGTTGCACTCAGAAGCGTATTGGGTTGCATTCCGAGTTTTTGGGTTAGTGAGATATATTCGTCTTACAGACCTATTTTGATTAAGAACATTGTGTTCGGAAGCGTCTAACCTAGTTTCGAGTTAAGTTTTAAGGTTAGCAAGATATACTCGACTTACAGACCTGTGATGACTAAGACCAGTGTGCTTGGAAGCGTTTAACTGGGTTTCGAGTTAAGTTTGAAGGTTCGCGAGATATACTCGACTTACGGACCTGTGATGACTAAGACCAGTGTGCCTGGAAGCGTTGAACTGGGTTTTGAGTTCGAAGGTTAGCGAGGTATACTCGACTTACGAACTTGTGATGACTAAGACCAGTGTGCTCGGAAGCGTTTATCTGAGTTTCGAGTTAATTTTTAGGTTAGCGAGATATACTCGACTTACGGACTTGTGATGACTAAGACCAGTGTGCTTGGAAGCGTTTAACTGGGTTTCAGAGTTTACTTTGATCTCGGTACTGGTGTGGGGTATCCCGACTTATATTCCCGTCGTTGATAGTAAATTGATATCAGTGGATATCAGAACAAGGTGTACTTTCCGAGACGTCGTTTAGACCAGTGTGCTGAGCAGCGTATACTGAGTTTAGATGTGTACTTCGAGTCCAGTACTTTTCCGAGACTCCTCGACTTACATTTCCGTCGTCGATAGTAAGTTGATATCGCATAGGATATCCCCAGCGGAGACCAGACCAAGGTATACTTGGTTAAGAAGTCATTGACCAGTGTGCTAAGCAGCGTTTACTGGGTTTTGGGGTTTACTTCGAATTAAGTTATGGTGCGATACATCTCGACTTATATTCCCATCAACGATAGCAAACATACCTAGCAGGTATAGGAATTTGTATAGCGCGCTTTTATCCGTTTGTTGGTTGTATAGAACCTCAATCCGTACATGATATGTTGGTTAAGATCCGTAAAGGATGCATTTGTTTGTCTGTTGTGGCCAGCAACATACGAGATAGAGAATGCTGAGAAATTATGCAGACGTACAAGATTTGACCTTGGATAATACGACAGCTAATGGATTGGACTAGTTTTCTAAACTATGAAGTTTGAATCCTAAATTTGGTTTTAAGACGAGTAAATTGAATGATAGTGAAAAGAAAGTTATTTATCATTTACCGGATAATTCCGAGCGTATGATTGAGGAGTTGAACCTTTGTGGAGACGTCGAGCTTGTGCGATCGCGATCTGGTGTATCGAGTTTCTTGAAGGAGTATTGAGTGAGATGCTCTGCGAGTTGAATGTTCTTAGGAGACTGTCCGAGTAGGTCTCGAAATTGGTTGGATTAATGAGCGGACAAGTTGTGCCGCTAGTCAATGACTGTGGCATGCTCGGATTTTCCGAGCAACCGTTTATGCTTGGATTTCCGAGCTGGTTTGCTTGGAATTTCCGAGCTGGTTTGTTTGGATTTCTGAGCTGGTTTGCTTGGATTTTCGAGCTGGTCTGGTCTGATTTCCGAGATGGTCTGGTCGGATTTCTGAGCATCTTCGTGAGGATAGTTTTGTGTGCCTGGAAGTTCCGAGCAGGTTTGCGGGCTCAGATTTTCCGAGCAGCTTTGTCCGAGGAGTTATCTCTGAAAAGGTTGCATTCGAGTCCGAAAATTGTTTCAAATTTTTTTGAATTTCCGATGTGGAAGTATAAGTGTATACAGACCCACTCCCCCCTTTTTGAGAGGGGGGCAGCTGAACCGATCGAAAGATCGGCTGCCTATGTACCCCTTTTGGGGATCAAATTGTCCCGTAGTTCAAGTTTCTTTTTAGGCGCTCAGAAGTCTTGGCTTAGTGATAGTATTTCTTCAGGTGCATCGCATTCCAACTCCTTGGTACTTTGATGTTGTCCATGTTTGTTACTCGTATGCTCCTGGACAAACGACTTTCGTAACTCCGTATTGTCCTTCCCAGTTTGCTCCCAGTTTTCCCGCATTTCGTTCCGCGGTGTTCTGAAATATTTTACGGAGAAACATGTCACCTTCGCGGAATCTTCGGCTGCGGACGTTCGAGTTGTAATACCTAGTGGTTGCTTGCTGGTAGTTTTGGATGCGAATCAGTGCATGATCAAGTTGTTCGTTGATCAAGTCCAGTTCGTCGAGAAGCATCATATGATTCAAACCTTCTTGTCTGGGGGACAATCTGCGGCGTACTCCCGGAAACTCGACCTCGGCTGGGATTACGCATTATGTTCCGTAAACGAGCACGAATGGTGTTTCGCCACTTGCTCGTCAGGGAGTTGTCCGTTGTGACCAAAGGACTCCTTCTAGCTCCTCTGCCCGTCGTCCCTTCTTTTCGTTGAGTTGTTTCTTCAGTGCATCAAGGACTGTTTTGTTGGCGGCTTCGGCTTGCCCATTTCCTTGGGGGTAACTCGGTGTGGACTTTTGTAATCGTATCTTCCACTTCTTGCAAAAAGCTTCGAAACGCGTCGAGATGAATTGGGAACCATTGTATGTGATGAACTCTTATGGCACTCCGTGTCTACATATGATGTTCTTCCATACGAAATGTTCAACTTGGGTGTCTTTGATGCAGGCATAAGATTCGGCTTCAATCCATTTCGAGAAATAGTCGGTTAGAACGATATATGATTATTAAATTTCCAAGAGACTCTTGCAGAGCCAGAAACCCAAATAACTTCCAGTTGGTTCCCTTTATTTTGAGTATACATTAGATAGAATAATCCCCAATAGTTTGGAAGCTTAGACTGCCCAACAAGTTTTTCCTTTGTAATGAAGACGATTCAACAAACCAAATTCAGAGAAACAGAAAAAGAGACTCAAAAGAGATAGAGTCAGGGAGAGAAGCCTCGAAATTGTGTGATTAATAGGAAATCAAAGCCTATAGAGATCGAGAGAGGGAGAAGAAATCATCAAAGAGAGCCCGAAGATATTCAGATCTGCAAACACAAAGAAATGAAGAATATGATGCAAGATATTGTGCCGCGTACACACGGAGAGGAAAATATAAAGATCTCTTCGATTACGATTGTGCCACATATACAATATGAGTAATCTCTTCCCATTAGTTATGGTCTAATATATGGAAGCTTATTTGTTTTGAAATCAATTTAGAAAGCTTTTTATTTGCATTATTGATATAAAAAAATTTATACTAATGACTTTATGCTAAGTTATTTAGTTTTTTTTATATAAAAAATTATAGTTTGCAGTTTTAAAAAATAAAAAATAAACAATACATATATATAGCAAAAGTTGGGTTATACTAAACTATAAATATATAAAATACTTAGTAAATATTATTGTATATATAATTTATAATATTTTGTTTTTTCTAATAAATATTTTATACTTATATTATCTTTTATATGAAATAATGAATTATATTACAATAAATAGAAAAATATATTACAAGTGTGAGTCCTAAACCCTTATCCTTCCATACATTAACCCTAACCCTTCAATATCCTAAACCCTAAAGCATATGTTTGTAGACTTTGAATTTAATATTAGTTGAATTTTTTTTTATAGAATATATTATTAAAAATTGCCAAGACTTATAATATTACGAGATAATAATTTTTTATATTTTATACTTAATTAGAAAATTATAAATAAATTAATGGTATTTCAAACCATAAACCCTATATATACTTTAAATTAAAACTCGAAAAACATATTGCAAGTATGAATCCTAAACCCTTATCATTCAATACCCTAACCCTAACTCTCCAACACCCTAAACCCTAAGTCAAATGTTTGTGAGATTTAAAATTTTATATTAGTTGGAAATTTTATTTTTATAGATTATGTTATTAAAAATCGCAAAGACTTATAATATTACGAGATACTATTTTTATATTTTATACTTAATTAAAAATTACAAATAAATTTGTATTATTTCAAACCCTAAAACCTATATATACCCTAAACTAAAACTGAAGAATTAGTTTGTTTCTAACTTTTATTTTTATTAAAAAATTGTTTGTTTAATCTGGTATTTAATATTTTATAGTATTTATAATAAACGAATTAGACATTTTCTTTTTTCTTAATCGAATTTAATGTATATTTTAATCGAAATTTTAGTATCGTTCACAATTTTTTGTGCAATTTCACAATTTGTTATTTATGAACTATTTTCTGAATATTAAATTAAAAAAAATATTTACAAAAATAAAGACAAATTATATAATGTCATCTGCAAGAATTTGAGAAAATCATCTGCAAAGAGGAAAAAGGAAGCAAGAAACTATTAGTTTGGATTTGCCAAGACTAAAACTAAGGTCACATTTTCAAGTTTCAACTACAAGAGGCCATCTGAGAAAAGCACAACAGTCTTAAGAAAGAAAATTACCTTCACTCTTTTCAGCATCTGAGCATCAATATCGATGTGATGTGTGTCAATGTTATGGTCAATGGTCCTGTTCGTTCCACAGTCGCTAGCGACCAGCGATTGTCGCTGTCAGTCGCGGCGACAGTCGCTATGTTGTTTGTTTTAGAGTCGCAGCGACTGTCGCTAGATTTTTTTTTTAAATCGCTATTAAAATCAGCGACCGTATTTTTAGTCGCCAATCGCTGATTTGGAGTCGTTGCGATAGTCGCTGTCGCTAGCGACTCTCAAATGAACATGATTGAGTCGCTGTCGCTGTCGCTGTAACATCGACAGTCAAACGAACATGTTTCGAGTCGCTGTCGCCAGCGACTGCAAAACGAACAGGGCCAATCTTGTTTACAGACATTAACTCATGAGACTTGCACACAAGAACTGACATATAAAGATCTAGAGAGGAGAATAATCCAGAGAGCCGAAGCACAAAAATAATAGGTCATGTTTCTAATATCATATATATTAACTAACATCATGGCATTGATCTTTCCAAGGAAAGTGTAACATATCACTGACAGTCACTTACGACCTTTGGAAGGCACTCATGCTCAAACATGTGACTGAAAGGCCCATGGCCAATATCATGGAGAAGTCCTGCATATACAAACATATCAAAAATTCGATTAAGGAGTACTTTTTTATGTAATCATCTAACAACAGTTACCAGCAAGTCTCACAGTCTGAAGATCATATCTATCGATATCAAGCTCCATTCCCTATAAAAACTAAAGCACATACATTAAAACCTTAACATACTAAACAAAATGTGAATGTACCATTGAAATTGGTATAAGCTTATCATGACCTGGAATTTTTTAGCTTCTCAGCAGTCAAACCTGTAAAATATTGTAGACGATATAAATTAACTTTCAATCATCAATCACTACTGTTAAAGCTTATGAGAATCATCCCAAATCATACTAAAATTTTGAAATCAAAAAATTATATAACCTTTATATTACTAGAAAAAAATCTAGATCTCTCAATCTTTGCGTCGTAGTCGCTGCATGGCTTCTCGCAAGCTTTGCGGTCAAAGAACTCAAAGTCGGGAGGCGCAGGAGAGAGAGAGAGAGTAAGATATTTTTCGTCTATGAAGAATAGAATAAAACCCTGGTTTGTTTAATCGAATGAGGACAAAGGCATCAAGTCGGTGGAGGATGTCTTCCTCAGAGACACGGAAGGCGCGTGGGATCCAGGCGATGAAAGGGAAAAATCGAGGAAGGCGGAGGGTGGCGATCGGAGAGGCGACAAGCGTAGTAGATGACAACGTTACTGGCTGCTCTCCGGCGTCATCTCTCTCTCTTCGCTGATTAGAAGGAGCAAATGATTGTTCTATTGTGGGAGAATAATAAAAATGAGAGGGGGAATTAAAAATATTTGGGGAGGAAGAATGAAAAATTTGTTAGGCGCTTCTTTTTTCACTAAGTAATTTAACAGCAAAATGAAATTTGTTTTATCCGCCTAACCTATGTATAGCGTTTCATAAATTACTGTGCTATGTATATTACGCTTCTAAAAAGTGTTTCTAATATTAGAATCCAACTCATGAATCATAACGCTATCTTCATGTGCTATAAACGTACATAACGCTATCTTCATGTGAAAATACGACATTTTCTTGTTGTGAAATGTCCTTCTTGTAGGCAACATGACATCAGATGGAGTCAAAGTTCTGCCCCAACCTAGTCATCCATTGATCCGCCTCGATCGATTTAGATCTACCAGCAAAGAACTTCGTTCCCAGCTTCTGCATGTGATCCATCACCTTGAGGTATGATGGGTTCCTTGGTGCATAAAACACATCATCCTCTTCCATCACGATTTACTGTACATTCAGGGAAATTGGCGGTGCATTCTGAATAGGCACAACTGCTGACAGTCTTTCCAAGTCTTGCGCCAACAAACCCAACACTACTTCCAGTCCAACACGAGCAGCATCAGCCCTAGAAGCAACATCACCATTCGCAGCAATCCCAACATTTGCCACGTTCTCAGCATTCTGAGCTTCATCATTCACTGCAGCATTCCAAGCGCATTGTTCTCAGATGTTTCCCCAATCTCACCTACAATCCTCCTCATTAGGTTACTTTTAGCCATCTGCAATGACTAGATCAGGTAATTTAACCCCAACACTAATTCATATTTCAACTCACAGAAAAGGCTTACCACGAAAGATTAGGAACTGGAAGGATGGATTTAACCAACTAACTCGTTTATGTTTAGACTGTTCTAGAACCAACCATGTTCTGATACCAAATTTAAATGCTCCGACCCAATTTCTCTCTTCTGCGCTTAGCGCGAGAAGTGTCTGGCTCGACTTCCTCGACAAGAATTAGGCAATTTTCTAAAATTTTCCTTACTTAAATTATTTTGCGTTTTTATCAAAACTAGCCAAACCGTTTTCATACATAAACTTAACTTAGATATAATATCCAGGTTTAAGTACAACAATCAGTCTTGCTACATAAGCTATTACATTGTTTACTTAACCATTCTACACAAATCCTACCATCCTACCATCCTTCCATCCAAACACCCCTTGTCCCGCGGCTCAATCCTCATCAGTACTCGCGCTAGAAAAATCCTTAATTGCATCCCAAAAGGAGGTATAATCAACAAATTGCTTAGTGAGAGTGGTCGTCTCGTCTCACTTAACCACATAATAACATCGCAACCAGTCAATCAGTCTATCATGCTTATCAAATAGTCACTTAACCGATATAACCGTTCCAAGTCAATGAGTCATCATCCGCGATCCATAAGCAAGCCTTGGTGTGCATCACTGCCCCAAGCGCATGGTCTGATCTAGACGCCAAATGAAAGGAAACGATCAACCTGTCAAGCCAACAGAACATAGAATCATCGATAAAACTACAAGAAATTCGCGTATTATTAGCGCCTGTAAAACACTATCTGATAAATACATAGCGTTTTAAAAAGTGCTCTATCATCGACCGCGATAATAGATCGGACACATAAGATAACGCTTTTTTAACGTGCTATTGTTTGTGTAGATACAATAACGATTATTTGTCTGAGATATTTAAAAATACAATAGCAATTTCATTATGTTATTTTTTATATATAAAAGCTTAACCAAATTGCTATATATATATACATTTTTTTTTTTTTTGATAGCATTCATATTCTGTTATTTGTTTTTGTGGTTAATTTAATAGATTTTGTGAAATTTGATTTTATGAGCTATTTATTATGGATATATATGTTTATTAAAATAAAAACAAATTACATAATTATTATAAAATCATAAATACAATGAATTAACTAAAAATGAAATTGATATTAAAATAATTAAAATACATTTATTTATGAACTTAAACCGAATATCCGTTTTTTATTACAAAGTATTAAACCAATGACCCAAACCAAAGAAAAAAAAACCTAATCCAATGAGCATGCATCTCCAACACCCGCACTCATCTCATCATTTTGCTTCTAGGCTAGTCTCTTGCACCTCCACCACAACCTCCGCCTAATTATTCTTCATCATCAGAAAAGTCTACTGCGTCTTTTGAGCATGAATACTAGCAATTCATTCTTGGCTCTTCTTTCTCTTCTCCATCTTCCGTAGGTGCTTCTCCAATACGACGAGAAGCATTGGCCGGAATAGTGATAGGTGATTCTGAGATTCAAGATGTAAGCATCACGTAATCACTCGGCATGGTGGTATGTAAATCATCTCTGACAAATCACCAAAACAGTACAAGAATTACTCCAAAAACAAAGTCAACAAGACTAAAAAATCTCACGAGGCAGCTTTTGGGATTTAAGGCGGACCATATTAAAAGAAACATTGAAAGGCTTAGCCTGAAGTGTGTCTTCTTATACCTGAACCTTCCATGCCTTCAGTGAAACGTTAAGCCTTGCATCAACATCCTGAACAGTCATGAGTTCCATTTCCATCAATCACTATATATACATAAAACAAAAGAAGTTGAAGCAAAAACTCAACCTTTATATTATTAGAACACAAAGTGTAGCAGAAAGCAACGCTAAAAACATAGGAAGAAACAAGAAAATTACATCTTTCATTATCTAGTGGACGTAATACTTCTTTGATTATCTGGCAACCGCTTTGAAGAGACTTCAAATCATCCTCAGTTTTGTTGAATTCCTTTTTAGATGCTCTTAGATTCTCCCTAGCTACACAATCACAAGACCCATCATTTATAATCTCAGATACAAATTCAACGAAATTGTTTATATGAAACTCCATTAAGCAGGAAAATCAATAAAACTTCAAATCGACTTCAAAACTACTTATCTAAACAAACCCACACTACAAAATCCAGAAACAACCCTCTTCGTTGAAAATAGAAGCCGGTGAATCAACATAAGAATCTATCTCCATTTTTTCATCGCTCACTAAAATCCCAACACCAAAAAAACAAAATGAGGAACAAAAAATCAACAGAGAGCGATAATTATAAAATGGACTTCAGACCTCATCGTCTTCCTCCAATCCGACCCGAGGGTGAATAATCCCAGATTAGAGAGAGAAAGAGATTAAGAGAGGAGGAGTTTCAGATCGAAGAACATAAATGGTTTGAGAGACATTAGAGAGATCGATTGAAGGATCGGTTTGACGAGAGCAAGCCAGAAATGGCCACATTCCTTGACAAGAGCAAGCCGATAGAGATTAAGAGAGGAGGAGTCTCAGATTGAAGAACGTAAATGGTTTGAGGTCGGAGACCCAAAACCTAGAGACTAATAATTTAAGAGAGGAAGAGCAATTCGCCGCTTTGAACCGCCAAAATGAAAATTAATTCGCGGTTAACCAGGCCAAAATGAAAAAGAAAAAAAATTGAGCGGTTCATGTTTTTTTTGGCAGCTGTTTATCTTTTTTTATAACCAAAATCATACAAAAATTATCTAATCATAAAATTTATTTAATCCTATTTTTAATCATATTAATCCTACATTTTTTTAATCATATTAATCCTAAAATTTTTGTTAGACATTAAATTTATTTTGTTTAGACAAAATTAAACATCAATTTTTAAAATTAGGGTTAGAACCACAAATTATAAAAAAATATTATGAGATTTTATAGAACAAACATACATTCATTAAAAAAAACATAAAATCTAAATTTTATTGTATTTTCTAATGTTAAATGACAAATAAAAAAATATGTTTAAGTGTTTGGGGTATTAGAATATAGGTTGAGGGTTTAGGACATTGTAGTATATGTTTAGGGTTTAGGGTATTGGAATATAGGGTTTATGTAAAGTTAGTGAGAGGATTCTAAAACCCTAAACCCTAAACTTGTACTACAATGTCCTAAACTCTAAATAAAATATTTCAAAACTTCTAATTTGTGTTTTTAAAAAAAATATATATATTTTATAGATTATGTTATATGACTTATTATTATGTTTTATATGAAACACTAAATTATATTACAAATAAATAGAAAAATATGTTGCAAGTTTGAATCCTAAACCCTTACCCTCCAATACCCTAATCATAACCGTACAGTACCCTAAACTTAACCCTACAATAACCTAAACCCTAATTCAAGTGTGAATCCTAAACACTTAATATTAGTTGAAAATTTGTTTTTATAGACTATGTTATTAAAAATCGCCAAAACCTATAATATTACGAGATAATAATTTTTTATATTTTATATTAATTAGAAAGTTACAAATAAATTAAGAGTATTTCAAACCCTAAACCCTATATATACTTTAAACTAAAATTGAAGAATTTGTTTGTTTCTAATATTATATAGTATTTATAATAAAACAAATTATATATTTTTAATTAATTTTGTTGTATTTTTTTTAATCCAATTTGTA
The DNA here is from genome assembly GCA_030180135.1 of Orychophragmus violaceus. Lineage (NCBI taxonomy): Eukaryota > Viridiplantae > Streptophyta > Magnoliopsida > Brassicales > Brassicaceae > Orychophragmus > Orychophragmus violaceus. The sequence continues at coordinate 38,205,594 of CM058231.1, read as the reverse complement.
ATATCGTTTACAAAATTTCCACAAAAAAAATTGTAGTATTGTTCACAATTTTTGTTTTGTATTTTTTTTAATCGAATTTGTAGTATCATTCATCCATTCTAACTTTTTGAATCGAATTTGTAGTATTGTTCATCGATTGTAATATTTTCTCTTTTCTATTTTGATCATTAAAGAAACATATTGATAAGAAGAAAATGTTACTACCAAACAAAAGTAGCCAAAGCCTACTATCCTACACAATCCAACAGAAGACAATAGAATTCATACTCACTTTCAATATATTCAAGCATGGAATTCATAAAAAATGAACATGTGCTGCCGAGCCTTGGAGTCTGGTAGAGGAATATAGATACGCTTATCAAAACGTCACCGACTAGCCTGAAATTGATTAACATGGTGTTAACAAAGCTATATTCTTTTAAACTGGACAAGCAAATATAGAAACAATACACTCTTATGACTTCCCACCTGATCAAGAGCATAAGGTGTATTGGTAGCTGCAAGCACAAGGACTTTCTCGTCGTTGTGTCCAACACCCTAAAAGAAAAAGAGATTAGGATACAAAAGAAAAGTTTCTGCCAAAATTCAAGGAAAGAAGGTTCAGGTGGGATAAGCTTTGCATCTGCATTTGATTGATGGAGCACTTTCAAGGGCCATCTCGAAAAGGTTTGATACTAGCTTTTCACTTTCACCCATCCATTTTGAGACCAGGTCTGATGAAGACAATCTGATGGTTGGGAGGCAAAATCGATATAACTATTCAAATCCACGAGTAATTGATTTATGGTAAGAAGCCAAATTGAAAGAGCTAAGAAAATGAGCTATCCTCCGTCCATATATTTTCTGAGAATAAACTCTTATGTTACCTGAAAAACGTGAGTCTGCTTGAGTAGCAACATCCTTGGCCAAGTACAATTTTCCTAGTCCAGGTGGCACATACAACAGAAAACATATAATGGCATGAGTATAGAGTGAGCTGTATATTAATTACCAATCAAAGCACAAAGATTACTCATTACTAACCTCGGGAGATTTTTGATCTGTGAGTTTGGTGGAGATCTTTTTGTCCTCTTTTTTTATTGAGTCAATCCTTGTCAAAGCCGAGTTCCGGTGATCGAAGCATATAATCCTAAACCCAAAGAAGGAAATTACAGCCCCAAATAGCTTTAAATTTTGAACGATAATATGTGCAAACTGAACATCACTGAACATGACAATTTAGAGCCAAATGAAACAACAATTTGATACTAAATCTTAATTAGCAACACAAATCATCTCTTACCTAAAATTGGATATGAAGAAGATGGAGGAAGAGGTTTTTCGTTTCCATAAACTCGTCATCGTCCTCCTCCGACTCCTCGTGAAACCTATGCGACGAAGGAATCATCATCCGTACCTTTTTTTTTTGGGTCAAACATCATCATCGGTACCTGTAAACAGATTATTACAATGAAATTCAACTTCATTTTTGTGGATCCTAAAACCCACACTCAGATTTTAGAGTGTTTAGATGAGCTGATTTATAAAATAGGTGGGCTAGATTCTTGGTTGAACGAGATCAAGGAGTTTAACAATGGTGAAAAATAGATTTGTATTGATTTCGATATAAGAACAGTAAGAACTCGAGCTGAATAGCGAATACAAAATCTTAATGCTAGGTTCGAGTATAATGTGAAGAATCGGATCCCTTCTCTAGTCGTCGAAGCCTCTTCTTATAGCCTTCCCCTCCACGACTGCTTTCCTCAGCTTGCGGAGTTGGCTTCAACAACCCGCGAGATTCCCGGGATCGTGCGCTCCAACGACTCCTCCTTCTTCACCGGTTTGTTGCCAACAGACGGATTCGTCGCTTGTCGAGCTATACTCCGAAGTCGGAGTCCCCTTTGTTGGATTGGGCTTGACTGTGAATGCGTCGGGCCTTGATCCTTTGTTCAGCTGAATTCACTGTGGTGGATTTTGGCCCAAACATTTGCCCCCAGACCTTTAAGCGAGTTTCCGAGCTTGAAGGGCGGAGTATATTCGCGAAAGGCCCACAACATTCTTTCGGATATGGCCAAATCTTGTTTGCTTGAGCTATATCCGAGATACGCGAACGTTTCGCCTTCTAATGTGAACCGTCAGATGACGGGCAAGTGAAAATCCCGCCAAATCGAGCGGCTATGATGAGAGCATGGGATGAATGCCACGCGTAATCGCGGCGCGTGAGGAGTAGCGAGGAGATCGAACGGTTTAGATCTCGGAGATCTCAAAAGATCTTTGGAGTCCTGAGGCTGTGCAATTATGATTGCTTTATATTTCACCTCTTCATGCACCCACTCTCCAAGGTTCAACCGTCAACTCAAGGTAACTCCTCCACTCCTCTTTATAGCGATGTTTCTTCTCTTTCTTTTGCAGTTTTTCTTTCCTTTTTCTTGCGATAAAGAAATTTCGTTCTTGAAAGCTTTAAGCGATGTCGAAGTTGAGTCTGGCTAAGGTTAAGAAAGAGAAGCAGGTGGTTGAAGAAGAAGAATTCGAGTATCCCGTCCCGACTACAAAGGCGGAGGACATCGAGAACCTATACTCGTCGCACGGCGTACCGAGGTCGGTGGAATTGAGGCTGCTCGATCCTGGAGAGACGCCGGAGTCGGTCAGACCAGGCTATTGCTGTGCCTAGAAGGCTTACTTCGAGAAGTGTAACCTGATTTTTCCGATCCCTCGGCTTTTGCTGGATGTGATAGGCGAGCTTGGGATAACGCTTCCGCAACTAACACAGAATTTCATCCGCTACCTCATCGGCCTGCTGGTTAGGGCTCGAGAGGAGGGGATTCCGTTTGACTTATCTATTCTTCATGCTTTGTGTTCGATCAAACATAACTCGGCGACGGGGCTTTTCTATCTCTCTCCTCGGAGGAGTTTGGCGATTCTGGTGGCTGTGCCGAACCGGGAGGATCGTTGGAGAGAGCGACCCTTTTGGTTCAAACTCGACTATCACTCGATTGGAGATTACGATCCCTCTAGAGTCGCGACCGCGTGGTCGGAATCTGTTGGTTAGAGATAGTGTTTAGCTATGGTTTCTTCTATTGCATGTCGATTTCGGCCTTATCCGAAGATATCTGAGCGTTTATTTTTCAATGTTTGCAGAGATCCCGGAGAGGTTCGGAATAACTCCTGCAGTTAGAAGGCTAGCGGCTACTCTAGGCTCCAGAGACGTACTCTGGTCATCGTTTACTGTTGACAGAGTCAAGCGTGCGCTCGAGCTTCCGGAGGTGGTAGAGCCGCTGGAGATTCGTCCTGCCCCGGTACTTCTTGGTGAGTATATGCGTGTTTCTTTTATATATACTCTCTGTATATACAGCTCTGGTGCGAGCCTTGACTACTTTCCTTCGTTTTGCAGCTTCCCGAGAGCACTCGCTTTCTGACGCTGCTTCGTCAAGCACAACCCAGACAAAGAAAAAGATAAGGAGACGCCCCACTGTTCGAGAGTCATCCAAGAGGCCTTCTGAGAAGGCGACATCTGGCGGATACGCGCCCATCCGTGCTGGCCAGCTGAGTGATGCTCTAGCTGGCGCAATTAACGATGGGAGGTCTGGAGGCGTTCCGCCGCCGCCTCCGCGTCGGGACACGGAGTCTGGGAAGGGCCCGAAAGCTGTACGCCCCGACCAAGTGATTCATCTGAGTTCCAGGGCCACCGGAAGTGATTCCTCGGTGCAACCTTCGAACAAGAAGCCTCGATATGAAAAGGAGGCAGCTGTTGGGTCGGGCTCGTCGCATGCTCCGGGGTCCAAACCGTTTCACTGGAAGTTTGACCACACGAAGGATTTTCCGATTACAGACAACCCTGAGGGACTCGCTCATTTGCTCCGCCATTGCAAGGCTGCTGGATGCTCGCTCCCTTCGGTGAAGAACCTGATAGGCCGGGAGCTGTACATCAAAGCAATGACCGCCAAGGGAAAGGTAGCTTCGAATCTTCGCTTCTTCTTTCCCTTTCTGGTTTTTAATGCCCATTTTCTGTTTCAGTCTCTGGAGGCGGATAACCAGCTCACGGCCTTCTATGAGCAGAGTCTCAGGTGTGTCCCTCGTCAGGAGGAGCTCGATCAAGCTCAGAGCGTCGTGCACCAGTTGACCGCGAGCCTCAAGAGTTGCCAGGAGGAGGTGAAGCTTTTCGAGGCTCAGCTTAACGTTGTGAAGTCCGAGCGCTCGATTGCCGTGGAGAGGACGGTTGCCCTGGAGCAGAAGGTCAAGGAACTCCTTGTGAAGGCGGAGGGTGCAATTCGCTCGGCTAGGCACGATGGAATGAGGATAAGGGATGGTCATTATTATGACATGTTTGAAGCTCACAAGGACAAGTTCGAGAGGAAGAAGAAGGAGACGGACTGCGAGATGAAGGTCCAAGAGGTGGAGGCTAATATCGAGCTGATAAACCTTCTGCAGAGTGGAGTGACGACCATTGAGGAGGAGCTTCCCAAGTTGTTGGAGCAGAGGGAGTCCTTCGCGAAGGAGTTCGAGGCTGCGCAGGTGTCTGACTTCTCTCTGAGTGCCGAGCTTCGTGCCATTCCTCAGATTTCCGAGGACTCGGTGATGCGCGTGGCTCGCTCCGCGGGCTTTAATGAGTTTGGATCGAATGCTGAGATGATGGCAGGACCTGCGAGTACCGGAGCAACCAAGGCGGCGGAGATCGGAGTTCAGGAGGAACGAGGTGGTGAAGGCGAGAAGCCTGGTGGTGAAAGTTAACAACATTTTTTCAGTCTGGCACCAGTAGACATTGATTGTGTTCCTGGAGTATTTTTAATGTGAAAAAAAAAAATACTTAGAATTTTGATCTGATTTTTTGCAGGCTTCATAAGGACTATTAGACTGATTTTCCAAAAAAAATTCATAGCTTTTCCATGCCTCTGGCTATGCATTTTGTGGCATAGAAGTTATCGGGTTTTCGTGGCTTTTTGAGGCACCAAACCTTCATTTGATTCACCAATGACACTCTAAACCCTTCATTGGTATGTATGTGATGTTTCCTTTCAGAAACTTTTGTTTCATTTCAAAATTTTTTGTACTTTTGACCGAGACTTGTTCGCGATGGTGAATCTCGGGTTTTTCGGCCAAAAATTTTGTTAGACTTCTTTTTTTTCTCACCAATTTCTTCACCAGACCTCTTTTATATACTTTTGAGGAGTTTAGGTCGTGGAATTTTGAAAACAAACGAGCCAATTTTATTTTGGGTCATGGAACCCTTGTTACGGCCATACGGAACCTACCCGCGGTGCATAGGATGGGTTTTTCGGGTCAATTCTTTTTGCACCAATTTTTTCACCAGACCTCTTTTATGCCCATTTGAGGTGTTTAGGTCGTGGAAATTTGAAAACAAACGAGCCAATTTGTTTTTGGGTCATGGAACCTTGGTTACGTACACACGGAACCTTCCCGCGGTGCATAGGATCACTCTAACTTTTTTTAGAGTGACTTTTTTCTCACCAATATCTTGACCATACCTCTTTTATGTCCATTTGAGGTGTTTAGGTCGGGGAAATTTGAAAACAAACGAGCCAATTTTTTTTGGGTCATGGAACCTTTGTTACGGCCATAGTCTTTCCTGAGGCATTAAACCCACTTCAGTTGTGTAATGAAAGTTAACAACTTTGGGATGCGTAAGTCACACTTTCCTTTTGCTTATAATTGCCCAAACTAGGAATCTATTGCAACATGTTGTCATAATGACTTAACTATTGTGACTCTCTTTTTGTGTTAGATTCGTTTCCACCTAAAGGTTTTCTACTTGATTTGGTGTCTTGCTTTTGCCATTGTATTCTAATGCGTCCATCGGTTTATCTTTCCACCAGGTATGATTACTCTGGTTATGGTTAGTCTACATGACAGGTATAGTCCCGATCTTACTACTCTATATTATAATAAGCCATTAGACTTTCATGTATTGTTTCGTATTGATATATACTTGAATCAGGCTAGCGAGTGTAATACATATGCTGATATAGAAACTGTAACATACTGTACCCATCTCATTTGAGAAAGGCTTAAATGAATTAATTTGACTACTTATATCACTAAGTGCACTTACCTTTTCCGATCACTTGCCTGAAAGAACTCCAGAGTTAAGCGTGTTTGGGCTGGAGTAATCCCAGGATGGGTGACCTTTCGGGAAGTGATTCGTGGTAGCATGTGTGTGAGGACAAAACACATGGGAAAAGGTCACGTGGTGATTGCCGGGTCAGTAAATTACTCGGTCGGGCCTACGAAAAATAACGCACCGACTGTCGGACAGGGATGGGGCCCACGAGCCCGATAGAGGGATGGGTGACTCACCGCTAGGGGAGGACGGGGCGTTACAAGTGGTATCAGATCTCAGGAAAGTCAAACCGACTCTGTCTCGGGAGACAATCCTGGGGTTTGAGAGTTATGGTTGCTCCGGTTATGAGATGCAGAATTCGGGGATAAATTCCCATTAAGTGGGGGAGAATTGTAACATACTGGGCCCAGCCCATTTGAGAAAGGCTTAAACGAATTAATTTGACTACCTATATCACCAAGTGCACTTACCTTTTCCAATCACTTTCTTGAAAGAACTCCAGAGTTAAGCGTGCTTGGGCTGGAGTAGTCCCAGGATGGGTGACCTTTCGGGAAGTGATTCGTGGTAGCATGTGTGTGAGGACAAAACACATGGGAAAAGGTCACGTGGTGATTGCCGGGTCAGTAAATTACTCGGTCGGGCCTACGAAAAATAACACACCGACCGTCGGACAGAGGTGGGGCCCACGAGCCCGATAGAGGGATGGGTGACTCACCGCTAGGAGTGGACGGGGCGTTACAGAAACATTGTATACATGCCTCAAAGAAAAGTACGACGTTAAAGATGATCAACTGATACTATATGGTCAATCTGTTGGTAGTGGATCTATGGTTGATCTAGCCTCGCGCACACCTAACTTGAGAGGCGTGGTTTTACAGTGTCCTATTCTGTCTGGGTTGAGGGTTTTGTATCCGGTGAAATGTACATATTGGTTTGACATTTACGAGGTGATTTAGGGAACATCAAACTTTTGCTTCTGGTTACACTTCTAGCTGCTGTTCACTTGTGGATTTCCATGTTTATACAAAACATTGACAAGATCGGCGCAATAACATGTCCTGTATTAGTAATCCATGTAAGTGGCAACATCATATCTTTTTTTGTCTAGCTACTTTCGTTGCGTTCATTATGAAACAACTCTCTTCACAAGAAAGGCTGTTATGCATTCACCTTGGAAGTTTCTGAATGCATGTGGCTGTGATAGCCGAGTTCGTCACAAAGGCCAAATGCTCGTCTTGCTCGGGAGAGCTAACATGCTCGGGGATCCGTAGGTCAAAGTTTATCTTAGAGGAGAACTGACTAAGTTCGGAAAGGAACAAGAAAGAGTGAAAGTTGCTCGGTGACGAGCATGCTTGTATTTAAGTATGAAAAGATATCCGAGCAGGTCGAGAGACGAGCTCGGGTTACAATTCTAGATGTGTTTAATTCTAGAGAGAGAAAGTAGTAAGTGCACAAATCCCAAAAAGTTACATTAACATACAGTGACGACTCCTATTTATAGTAAAATACGGTCGTACTTTGTACGGGTCGTTGACTCCTTGTCGAGCTCGTGCGGATTGGGCCGTACTTTGGTGACGAGATGAGCCAAGCCAAATGCCTCTTTGTCTGTTTAGTGGAGCCGAGCTGCCCTGAGGTTGCGAGCCGACCCGAGCAAAGAAGGTCTGCTAGCCGAGCCGAGCCGAGCTGGTTATGACGAGCTCGGTATGAATGAGTGTGATCTTCGGGCCTTTTGCTTTATGGGACGAGTTTTGTTTCTTTTGGGCCGGCCCTTTGTCCAAAGAGCAGGTATGGGCCCTGCTAAGTGGATAGGTGCTAAACCCATACATAACAGTAAGCCCCCAGTTCGTCGGTCTTCGAGTTTACTGAAGTCGGCGGATTTGCCAAGTTGTTTAGTTGGGTTGATACCTGTTCGGTGGAGATTTGGTCGGCCTATTTATATCTGCTTGTTTTGTCATTTCTGCTCTCGGGAAGACCAAGAGTTTTCTTGGGAAGCCGCTGGAAGCTGAGAGGTTGCCTAGGTGTAATGATGATGCCTATAAACTGTCGGAAGCTGAAGAGTCGTCTTTAGATGTAATGATTGCGCTCTTCTCGAAAACTTCCCGCTCTGCTTATAAATACTTCTCTCCGCTCTTGTAATTCTTCATTTCACTCCTTCCACATGTATTCCACTCTCCATTCTCTCTAAATCTCTCCTTCTCTCTCTAGATTTGTTGTTGTATTAGTAGTAATGAGAATCGATTCCCATTCTCGGTTGTCCTCTGATCGCAATGATCTTCATTCGGTAAGATTGTCCAAGGGGAATTCTGCTCAATCCTGCTCGTCCGTTGCGCAGTTTAGTTCTCCAACAAGCTCGGATCGAGCAGAGATTATTGGCCCGAGCCCGCGAAGTAATCAGACTCGCTCGCTTCCAGTTGTAGATAATTTCCCGAGCATCCATGTTCCATTTCTCATAGATTCGGACGACGACGGGGTGCGGCCTTGGACGGTATCATCGGGACAGCATCCTGGTCCACTCCTGTTGAAAGAAGAGGACGTATATATCATAGATCAAGCCATGTTCGCTTCTCTTTCGCCGGTCCCAAGCAAGTCTCAAAAGGCTCGGAAGAAGACAAGGCAATAGACCTCGGGTGACTCCGAGAAGACTAAGAAGACTCGCCCCTTGCGTCCTGTTCTCCAGACAAAGTGTACCGATGACGATCTGAGGTGGCTTGCGGAAAATTGTTCTGCTGGTGGCGCTGGTCGGCTCGAGCTTCGCAAGCCCGAGCCGAATGAGAGGCCTTGGCATTGCCCGAAAGGGTGGATTTGCCTGTATGATTTCTAGTTCAGGCTTATCAATTTAAGGTTTCCCCTGCCTAGGTTGCTCGTCGCCTATTGCGCTGAGAGGAGGATCGCACTATCTCAACTCTGTCCCGTAGCTATTCAGAACTTGGTCGGCTCCATGATACTAGTCGACGAGTGTGGTGTTAAGATGAATCTTCGGTTTTTCGAAGAGATTTCATCGATATCAACGAGTAGTACGACCGTAGGGACTCGTTACGTGAGTATGAGGGCCCGAGATGGTCTTAAGGTCGTCATCGGGAAACTGTCCAAAGTTGACGACTCGCAAGATCGTTACTTTTATGCTCGGGTTAATTCGACCTTTGTTTCCGACCAAGAGAGGCCATACAGGACGAGATGGAACCATCTTCATGGTAATCCATTTTTATTTTTATTGTTCCTTTTAATTGACTAACTCATGCTCGTTTTGTTTTTGCAGATCGTCATCCTTTCACTCTTCCTTTACCAGACGGTTTCGCCGAGGATTTGAAGAAACTTGTTGCTCGTGGGATTCAAAAGTGGCTAGAAGTCTACGCCGAGCGAGTAAAAAGTGCTCTTGAACGCTTTAATGAAGGTATTCTTCCTCATGTCTTGTTTTATTTGAAGTTTAATTTTTCTTTCTTGATTGGGATTTGCTTTTGCAGGTTGTCTTCTTCGTTCGGTTGAATCTTTGGTCGATTTAAACAACACGCCAATTGTTCAATACTTGAAGAGGAGCAGGAAGAAAAAAGATATGGGCCAAATGGAGCTTGATGTTGTGGACTACGTTGGCAAGAACCTTAATGAAGAGCAAATCAATAATGTCAGCTGGGGTCCTGATCAGGCAGATTCGCTTGGGCCGCTTCCTCCGGGGATGGTTTTTAGGGATGAGTACCATCGGGATCTGTATAGTGAAGTGAGCATGGCGGTTGACGAGGCTGATTCTCGGAGGAAGAAGAAGAAGAGTTTGCAGTCTGATGATGTGGCGGCTACTGAGTTGGAAAGGACTCGGGTAGAAAACCAAGGTCGGGAGGACGAGGCTACCTCCGAGGTGCCGCCTTTAAAAAGAAAAAAGAGGATAGCGCCTGATGCTATCGTAGAGACCGGTGTCCAAGGGGCTGAAGATTTGGATGATCGGGTTGAGGTCGAGACTTCCGAGCATGCTTGTGCTGAAGAGGTTAGAAGTTTGGTTGTTCGATCTGAGGGTGGGGTAACTCGGTGTGAGATCTGAGATTCACACTAAGAATTTGTATTCGTGGATTTGGACTTTTGTATATTGAAATGGTATAGGTTTCCTATGAATCAAAGACTTTATTGAGACTGATCGTCGAGATAGAACAAACACAATCGAAAAGAGAGTACAAAGAAAGTTGATTGAGCTATCTAGTCGAAGTGTTCTTAGCTAGGGTTCTTAATGTCTTGAATGAATCACCACTTCTCCTTTAAATACTCTCGACTTTGATCTACTTGTTCCGATATTTCGGCCTTGCCATCATAACGATCTCCGAGATTTGTGCGGATCAGTTGAACTAACGAAGACCGGGTTATTCTATCTCCAGGTTGTCTCTTGCCGAGCTCGAGCTCGATCGCTTCTCACTTCGGCATTGCTTGGGCCTTGTCAAGAAGTCAATCGTATAGGCCCAACAGAGAATAACGGTCGATCTCTCTCTGTCTTGATACTGAAGCGGGCTCATAACGATGGGCCTTTGTTTTATCTGTTAATGGGCCGGATTTCCTAGAGGGAAATCCAGTACCAACAATAGCCCCCCAGCCCATTGATTTTGACAAGTCGAGGTTAATGGGCGGTGGACGTTCTCGGGAAGATGCGTGCGTGTCTTAGGTATTGGAGAAAACCTAATGATTACTTTTGCCCCATCCGTAGATCTTGTTTCGATCCGATGGTTAAGGACGGGCGCGTGAATCGGATCAATCTATTTGCGGCGCGTTCATTGCCACAACTAGTGTAACTCGATCTACCGTTGGTCTAGTCGATCATCAACGGCTGAGATCTCTTGAGTTTGATAAATCCTATCAGCCTCGATTCGTGCGGATGTGACCTATCTTATCAGCCGTTTATCCCCGCCCTTAGGCCTTATATCGACGGTCGAGATCGCAAGGGATCAAAGGATCCCAACTGTCTCGATCTTTTTCATAATTATTCACAAATTTCAAATTGAGCGGTTGAGATTGCGGGATACGAAAAATCCCACGGATCTCGAGCATGAGATAGTTTAAAAGAGTAAGTTACCTAGTATGATTCCCATTACTGCTCGCACTACAAATCGATAAGGTAACTTCTTCTCCCTCATTCTATCATTTTTGCCTCTCGCTCTTGTTCCTTTTGCTGTTATTTCGAAACTCTTCTCTTTAGGGATTTCGTCTTTCCTCTTTTTCTTTTTTTCAAAAGAAAGAAATTCTCAGTACACCGACCATTATGGTTCGGAAAGATGCGGCCAGGGCGAGCTCAAACGCGGCAGCGGGACCGTTCGGTCCCCATCCGCCGTCCAGTTTGACCGTGGACCATATACAAAAGTTGCGGACGAAGTGGCGGATCCCACCGGAGGTGGAGATAATCATCCCATCTCCGGCGATGTCGCCGGAAACCGTCGTCGAGGGCTATTGCTGTGCCTCTTATACCTATTTCGATAAATGCGGATTGTTTTTTCCAATCCCTCGCATTATCTCATGGGTTGTGGCTCAGCTTCAGCTGGCCTTTCATCAGATGACTCTGAATTTCGTCCGGTACGTTATCGGACTCGGAGTCAGAGCTGTCGAGGAGGGCATCGATTTTGGGGTCGAGGAGTTTATGAGGGTTTGTTTGATGAAACATAACACTCGCTTCCCCGGGACATACTACCTCTCTCCTCGTCATGGGAAGATCCTCGACGGGATCCCGACGAGGAATGTGTGGAAGAGTAAATATTTTTACTTCAGGATCAACCGCCACTCGGTCGAGGGCTTCGATTATTCGGTTATCCCGACGAAGTGGACAGCTAGTGTCGGTCAGCTTTTTAGGGTTTACTGGTTTCCCTGATCGCTTTGATGTTCTTAGTTGACATTAAGATGTTTGTTAATAGTTTTTTTTTTGGTTTTTCTTGCAGAGGCTCCCGAGTCACTATCTCTAAACCCAATCACATCGAGCTTGATAGCTCGTCTCAGGAGAGGAGATATCCGCTGGTCTAATTTCTCAGACCCGCGAATCCGAGCTGCCCTGCCCTAGGTCCCGCGGCCCGACGACCTTCTTCATACCGATCTCGGCTTTCGCAAGACGAGTCGCTGCTCCCCCAACAGCCCGCTTTGACCAAAATCATTCAGGCTCCGCTTCAGATTACCGAGCGGACTGGAGAGAGTAAGTATTCTGATTGGTTTGTGTAAGGACTTCCATGCTAGACATCTTTTACTTGTCGAGCTGACTCGAGTCCGTTTTACCTGCATATCGACTTATTTCAGACGACAGTTCTACCGCCAGTACCTCTTCTTTCGAAAAGATGTCGCGAAGATCGAGTAGCCGTCGGAACGGGAAGGATCCCGTTGATCTGGCAAAGAAAATGAAGGCCGGGGACTTGGGCAACGCCCTTCTTTTTGCCATGGGCGAGGGGCCTCCTCCTCCTCCTTCAGTCCCTCCTCCTAACCCTGTTCAGGTACCCCTATCCACAGGATCCGGAGAGGCAAACATGGAGGTGGAGAATTTACCTCTTCTTTCGACCGGTCGAGAACTAGCACAGGTCTGGTCTGGAGAGCCTATTTTGCGCAACTCCCGGTCGAATGGTTTGAGAGGATCGAACAGTCAGAGTCAGGGCAGTCCTCCTCCTCCGGCGGCGAAGCGTCAAAGAACTGACGCGGAAGTGAGCTCGAGAAGATCGAGCCAGAATGTGGAGGCGAGGCCTGCCTCTTCTGGGTCCTCCGGATCTTTCAACTGGCGCTTCAGGCACCAGAAAAAAGTCTGATTGCGGATGACCCGACGGGTGTTGCCTATCTGCTGAGGCATTTTAAGCCCGCATGCGTTCAGCTCCCAGCTGTTGGGGATATGGCCCTCGGTGATCCTTACACCGAGATGATGGTTGCTGCTGGGAAGGTAATGATTTCCCTCCTTTGCTTTCTTGACTTGTTTCACGCTTAATTTTTTGATTTTCCTTGTAGGCCTTGGAGGCCGCGAACAAGTTCGTGGCTAGGGCTGAGCGTGAGCTGCGAGAAATACCGCAGGCGAGTGAGCTCGAGACCGTCGAGAAGACGGTTAGTGACCTAAAAACGCAGTTGCAGGGGGCCTTGGCTCGGGTTTCTGTCGCGGAGGAGGCGAGTCGAAACTCTGTTGAGGCAGGTCGGGTTGCGGATATGCGGGCTGCGCAATGTCAGGCTGATTTAGACAAGGCTATCGCCGACCGAGAGCTTGATATCAAGGTGGCGGCCCACGAGGCGAGGAAGGGGCTAAATGATGAATGCCTAAAGATTCTCGAGGGAATTGCGGCGAAGGAAAGCCAAAGGAAGGTTGCTGTGAGTGCTGAGATAAGGCTCCAAGAGGCCTTGGCCAATATCGCGCTTATCGCTGAGTTCGCCTCTGGCGAATTGGATTTGACCAAGGAGGTGATGGACTTGGCTGAGAAGAAGCAATTAGCTATGGAGGAGATGGACGCTGCAGCAGTTTCGGACTTCAGCATTAGCAAGCTCAATTTGCCGGTGATGTCGGACGATTCGGTGATCTTGGCGCGCCCTTTAAACCAGGTGGCCACTCGTCTTGATCAGTATGGGTCGAATCTCCCAACCGGAGTTAGCTCGCGAGCTAGTGATGAGGCTGAGGGTCGACTGGAGGAGGGAGGGACAGCCGGTGATCAGCCAGAGGATCGGGACGAGGCTTCCTCTCCTTTCAAGCAGTTCTAATAAATTTTAGTCGTGGCTGCCTCGAGGGGCTTTCATTTCCTTTTTCAGACTTTGTTTCCCAAGGGGGCTTTTGTTTTTTGGTGTTGCCCTTAGTGGGCTTTTTGTTTTTTTTTATGAATTGTGTCCACTGTATAACACCTTAATGTAGAATTGGCCGTTATGGCAGTTCGAACCTCTCCCGAGAGATCGAATGAATAACCTTAGGAAATTCTCAATGGACCTTTATTTTAAACAAACTCGAGTCCGAATTTTTCTTCGAGTATGTTCGAAGTTCGACTCTTTCAATGTTCAAAGTTCAAGTTTGGCGTTCCACGGAAATTTCTAAGTATAAGTAAAAAAATGGACTTACACAAATTTTGAATGTGTGCGGAGGCCTTTTTGTATGAGCAGTTGTCTCGTTTTATCAATCTTAACGTGGACTCGACCTCGTTGTTTTTGCTTAGAGAGAGGGGGTAGCCCCCCGATTCTTCTAAGCTGCATAAGGCTGGAAGAATTTTATGTTTTCGAGGGATCATTTCAGATCGCTTGATTTGAGACGACCATTTCAGTTCTTTCTGCCTAGAGGGACCATTTTGGGTCTCTTTGTTTTAGGGACGAGCATTTCAGTTCGTTCTGCTTGGAGGGCCTGGAGGGGCCATTTTGGGTCGCTTTATTTTTGGGACGAGCATTTCAGTTCGTTCTGCTTGGAGGGACCATTTTGGGTCGCTTATTTTCGGGACGATCATTTCAGGTCGTTCAATTTTGGGGCGATTATTTCAGTTCGCTCGGTTTTGGGGTGAGCATTTCAGTTAGCTCGATTTTGGGGCGAGCATTTCAGTTCGCTCGTATCACTTTATTTTAGGAGAGGCCATTTCAGGTCGCTTATGAAGGGATAATTTCATATCACTTGTCTTTTGAAGAGATAATTTCATATCACTTTGATTTTTGAAGAGATAATTTCATATCGCTTTGCAGAATGTAATGGCGAAATATTTCGCGACGACTCTTAACTTTTACGATCGGAAAGAGACATTGGTAGGGAGACTTATTTTGATTTCACAAAGATAAGCTATTACGACTTTGTTTGAAGTTATCGAGCTCGGTAAGAGCTATGTGTTGGGGGGGGGGGGGGGCTGCGCTCGAAGTCGAGCTGCCTACGTACCCTTTTAAGGGGATCAAGCCATTTCGTAGTTCGATTATGTTGATGTACTTTTAGTGAAGTACTTTTTTAGGTTGATGATGTTCCAAGGTCGTAGTTCAGGCTTCTGGGTTTCTACCGACTTGAGTCGGTAGACCCCGTCCTTCACAACATCAGTGACCTGGTAAGGACCTTCCCACTTTGCTCCTAACTTTCCAGCGCGTTCTTCCTTTTTATGGTCAAACACTTTCCATAAGACGAGCTCGCCTACTTGAAACCTTCGAGTTTTGATCTTGGAATCGTAGTAGCGAGCTGCGGCTTGTTGGTAGTTCTGGATTCGAGCTAGTGCGAGATTTCTCCTTTCATCGATGAGATCAAGCTCGTCCATTATCATCTTGTTGTTAAGTTCCTCTTGTCGTGGGCATTCTTCTTTGCGGATGCTTGACACGAGGATTTCGGCTGGTACAACCGCCTCGATCCCGTAGGCCAGCGAAAAGGGAGTTTCGCCGGGGGATTTGCGAGGAGTAGTCCGGTGAGTCCAGAGTACGGCTGGGAGCTCGTCGCTCCAGCTCGTTTTGCACTCATTGAGTCTTTTCTTAAGGTTGTTCATGATTGCTTTATTAGCTGCCTCTGCCAGTCCGTTTCCTTGAGGATAACGGGGCGTTGAGTAAGTCAGCTTTATGTTCCAAGTTCTACAGAACTCCTTGAACACGTTTGATATGAATTGTGATCCGTTATTGGTGACGATCTCATGGGTTAGTCCATGTCGGCACACGATGTTTCGCCAGACGAACTCCTTAACGTGAACGTCTTTGATCTTTTGGTATGACTCTGCTTCGATCCACTTAGTGAAGTAGTCTGTCATTACCAATAGGTGTGTAGCTTTCTTTTTGCCGGATGGGACTAAAGGTCCCACGATGTACATTCCCCATCGCATGAATGGGTATGGTGATGAGATAGAGGAGAGTTTCTCTGATGCTTGATGGATAATCGGGGCATGCTTTTGGCATTTGTCACATTTTCTGGAAAAAGATTTGCATTCGGTGGCCATTGTTGGCCAGAAATAGCCTTGCCTTTTGATTCGTACGGCCAGGGCTCGTCCTCCGGAATGGCTTCCGCAGGATCCGTCGTGGGCCTGCGTGATCACGGCTAGAGCTTGCTTTTTATCGAGGCATTTGAGGTAAGGTCCAGAGAGACTTCTCTTGAAGAGCTCTCCTTGCGTGACGCAGTACCTCGCACTCTGTGTCTTGAGTTTCCGCGCCTCCCATTTGTCGTCGGGGACTTCGCCATTTGTAATGTATCGAATGATTGGATTTCTCCAATCTTCGTCATCATTAGGCTCAGGTCCTCGACTAGTGGATGCGACTTGGATTGGTCCATCGGGGACGTTCGCGACGTACACAGCGCTTCTTGGATCGAGATCATCATCAATCTTGACGATGTCGCGACTGGTGTCCTTGGGATTTTCCTTGTGTTCGACCCCTTCCTTTGTGGTGGGCTCGTCTTCTCTCAAGGATAGAGCTTTCAAGGCTATGTCGATACTTGGTTTTTCGATCCCCTCGACTGGTATGATCCTTTTGAGGTTAGGGTCCGATGTCGACGCTAGGGCGGCCAGGGCATCGGCTGCGGTGTTTTCCCCTCGCGGGATCCGTGTTAGATCAAAGAATTCGATCTGTTCGGCGAGCGTATGGAGTACCTAAAGGTATGATTCCATGCGTTCGTCTTTGGCCTCGTAGTCGCCATGATATTGGCTCGGGACCAATTGGGAATCGCTGAAGGCGTCTACTTCTCGGGCTCCTATCGCTATTGCTAGTCTGAGCCCGGCTATTAACGTTTTGTATTCTGCTTTGTTATTTGATGCGGCGAAGCCCAGTCTGAAAGACTGTTCCAATACTTCGCCGGTGGGGGAGACCAGTTTTATTCCGACTCCGGATCCTTGCCTCGAGGAAGTTCCATCGACGTAGAGTTTCCATTTCTTGGCGGAGGTCGGGTCGAGTTCTATGGCCGGGGGGAGCTCGATTATGAAATATTCCAGCACTTGTGCTTTTAGGCACGTCCAAGCTTTATATTCTATGTCATACTCGCTGAGTTCGATAGCCCATTTGACCAGTCGACATGATTGGCTTGGACTATGAAGGATGGTTCTCAGTGGCTGAGAGGTCATCACTATAATTGAGTGCGATTGGAAGTATGGTCGGAGTTTCCGAGCCGATGTGACTAGCGCTAAAGCGAGATTTTCCATGGCGGGGTACCTGGTTTCAGCATCGATTAAGGTCTTACTACTCTATAAATGTTGTGATCTGTTTGGGGTTCGCTTCAATCCATCTTTTGGTCACTAGGTAACCACGGAATTCTCCTGAGGGGACCCCGAATGTGCTCTTCGCTGGGTTGAGTTTTATCCCGTATTTGTTGAGAATGATAAAACATTCCCTTAGATGGGGGATATGGTCCTCATACCTGGAATATTTGACCAGCATATCGTCGATGTAGACTTCCATGGTTTTGCCCAGGAGTCCTGAAAACATCTTGTTGACGAGGCGTTGGTAAGTTGCTCCTGCGTTTTTCAATCCGAAGGGCATGACTTTGTAGCAGTATGTTCCTCGATCAGTTATGAACGAAGTATTTTCTTGGTCCTCAGGGTTCATTAGTATTTGGTTATACCCCGAGAAGGCATCCATGAAGGATAGCAGTTGGTGTCCAGCGGTAGCTTCGACCAATCAGTCGATGTGTGGGAGTGGGAAGCTGTCCTTCGGACATGCTTTGTTGAGATCTGTAAAATCTACACAGACTCTCCACTTCCCGTTCTTTTCTTGACCACTACGGGGTTCGCAAGCCAGTCGGGGTACTTGACCTCTCTGATCGATCCGATTTTTAATAACCGATCGACCTCGTCGTTGACGGCTCGAGCTCGTTCTGGGCCTAGTTTCCGACGCTTTTGTCTTACCAGTTTGTAGGTTGGGTCGACATTCATCTCGTTGCTGGTTATGTCGATGTTGATCCCTTTTATGTCTGCTGAAGACCAGACAAAGGAGTCGACATTCTGTTTAAAGAAAGAGACCAATTCGTTTTTGAGTGGTTCTGATAGGTCAATTCCAATGCCAACAAGTCTTTCGGGGTAAGCATCGTCTATGAAAACTTGGGTTGTGAGGTCCTTTGGGGGTCCTATTTGACTTGGGTCGTTCGACCTTTTGGTCTGCATAGTGGCGAGCTCCTCCTCTTTCCGTAATTGCTACGCGGGGGATTTCTCAATCTGCTTATACCCGTTCATATAGCAATGACGGGAAATCTTTTGACTTCCGTAAATGGTTTTTACTCCTTTGGGAGTTGGAAATTTTACGCATTGATGGTAGGTCGACGGTACCGCTTTCATGTCGCATATCCATGGTCGACCTAGAATTGCGTTGTAGGGAGCTGGTCGATCTACTACGACGAACTCTGTCATCCTTCGAACTCCTCCAGCTATTACTGGGGCGAATACAGAGCCCATTGATTATGTTGTTTCGCCGGCGAACCCTACTAGTGGTATCTTTTCTTTGACGATTTTGGAGTCGTTGAAATCCATCTTTCTGAACGCATCATAAAAAAGGACATCCACCGAACTCCCTGTGTCGATCATTATCCTCGAGAGTTCGACGTCTCCCACTACTAGACAAACGAGGAGAGCGTCGTCTTGTGGTTTGTCGAGATTACTTGCCTCGCTCTCGTGGAAGGTGATTTCGTGGTCTGGACCTAACATTGGGATTTTCCCCCCTTTGTCGGTCTCGACTCTTCTTTGAAGAGCTTTGATGGAATTGACCGAGTCTCGTCAAAGCTTGGAGCCACCGAAGATAAAGTCGATTCGTTTAGGGGGTATAGCCCATACACCCCTCCCCCCCCCCCCCCCCCCCCCCCCCCCCCCCGCGTAGAGACGAGGGAGATTGATTCGTGAGCGTAAACTCTTACTAGGAGCTGGAGGTGGAGATAGTGCCGGGCCTCTCGGGGTGCCTCATAGGCTGAGTTCGCCGAGAATGACCTCGACTCGCTTTCGCGATTCCTGGGGGAGGGTTTCGGGAGATTCCGGCTCTTTGGACCGCTCTCGTTTGTTTTGAGAAGCCTTCTTGGTGTTTGACTCTTTGGTCTGTTTATTTTCCTTTTTGTCAGATGGAGTTTCCTCCTCGACTTCTGACTCTTGTTTGTTTTCGGACTCTCGCTTTTGAGCCTCGGCTTTTGCTCGAGTGTAGCACTCTTCAGTCGAATGTCCTCTTTTGTTGTGAAAATCACAGAATTTTTCCTTGTCGAACTCGAATTTCTTCGAGCTCTTCGGGCTCTCGACTGCATTGACGTTTCCTGATTTACGGGAATCCTTTTTTGAGTTCGAGTTCTGCGAGCCCGACGGGTTCTTTTCTTTTTGATGCTTTTCTCTGAGGGTCGTAGTTTCGTCCTCGAGGTGAGCAAAGGCCGATGCGCGATGAAGGGCATCATTGAGCGTTTGAGGCTCGCAGACCGTTATTTCCTCGCGGAATCTGGTCGAGTACCATAGTCCGCTGATAGGGTCAGGTTTTAATCCCATTTTAACTGCAAGTGCACAGATATGCAATCGTAGTATATAGGGTATCGAAATCCACAGAGACTCTGGTCTCGATAGATCAAGAACTGTCAAGATTTAAACTAGGAGAAAGCAATGTGAATATAAACTAAAAAGCAGTGCGAGAAAGTAAACAAGTAGCAGGTTCGGTTTGTAAACAATAAACTAAGGGCGCTAAGTCTAAGGCGTTCTCAGGAAATCAGACAAGCAGATAAATCATTCAGTCAAGATCTAACTAAGCTCAGTTCTAGAACTCAAACACAAATATATAATTAACCAACTGTCGTGGCGAGAATTCTCTAAGTCTAAGTGCAGCAATCCAAATTCCTTTGTAATTACTAACAGATTAAACCAGCTTTAATTCCAAGTTCGATATGTTCACAATCTAATTAAACCAAATTCCTTTGCGAGTAATTAAATTGCTCAACCTAAATAGTTCAGATTCTAAACCACACTGTCGTGTCAATCTAGCAACCTAAGATCTAGATTCTAAGTGATCAAGTTAGAACTAGCATTAAACACAATTTAGTTTGAAGAACATCTATTGATATGAATCCTTAACTGAATTAATTATATCTAGCAAGTCATGAAATCCCTATGAGAAACCCTAAACCTAACTATAAATCTACTCAGACATGGAATATGAAGACATAATCAATGCAATAATAGATATCATAAAAGAGATTAGAATAAGAAAAGGGGTTCAGAATCTTCTCCAAGAACAAAGTGTAGTACAGGATCAGATCAGCCCTAAAAGCTCTTAAAACTCTCTGCTCTAAGTTATGATAGCTTATGTAAAAACTGAAGTTAAAACCTAATTAAATATCTAAATCACGCCTTGGGGCTTCTGTGTAAATATCTGGAACTTCTGGGCAACTTTGAAATATCATCATTCTTTATTAAACCGCCGAGATCTGGCCCAACTCGCTGTGCATCGATCGATGCTGATGTGTAACGATCGACACACTCCTCTGTTTCGGACAGTGAGCATAAACTCTCGGGTCAAAACTCCAAAATGCTCCAAATAGCTCCATAATCTCCAAATCCACTCCAAATGTGTGTGTACCTAATAACACCTGTAAAAGACTCTAAAAGAACATCAAAAGACTCTAAAGCATACTTATATCATGGCATAAAACCGGTAAAAACCATGATACATCAACTCCCCCACACTTAGCCTTTGTTTGCCCTCAAGCAAAACAGAGAACTAAATCATGGTGAAGAGGTTTGAAAACTTTCAGAAACTCTTTTTGTCCTAGAAGCAACAACACTCAGATTCCCCTTAGTAAACCACTGAAAGAATCAACCGCAAGATATCAAGACCAACATGTACTTCCCCCACACTTAGCAACTGTCCTAAGTAAACTCCACAATTAATCCAAGCAATTCAAATTCACCCTACTGACTTCTTAAGCATATTAAGTGCGGTCTCACCTAAGGATTATCGATCAAAGGGCACATGGATTCTTACTTTGCCAGCTCTAGACCACCATACTATCTTTTTCTGGTTCCTTTTCTTCTCTTTTCCCTTCCTTAGCATTCTGATTTTTCCCCATTGGGTATCATTTTTTTTTATCAGTGCTCTTCCCGTTAAGGGGTGTACTTTGGACACATTCCATGGATAACACAGGAGGTAATAGTGTTTGCTACTACTCCCGTGACCACTTCGGAGTTACTAACTCATCCTCAGTTTATTACTCTTTTTTTTATGGAAGGGGAGAAGGGAACCATACTCGGACAGGTTTACAAGTTGTGTCAGAACTAACAAAGGAGTCCTAGTCAAGGTATACCAAGCCCTTAGGTGAGAAAATTAAAGTTAGGTTAAGGGTGAAGCCAGTAAAAGGATCCTTTGAATACCTGAATTGATATGGGTGTCTTCAGTAGGTTGATCCGTGTTGGGTTTTCTAATAGTCATAGATAGAACCTGCAACTTCATCCCAATGGTTACTTAAGTTCCTGCAAGATATTGTTAACTTCTCCAAAATTCACTGTTTCCTACTTAAACTGGTTTTGACTCAATAAAACAATTTTTTTTGAAAAACTGGACTGACTCTTAAGAAAACAGAAAGATAAAAGTCAGTAGCTACCTCCCCCACACTTGAAACACACTGTCCCCAGTAGTGTTAAGCTAAGGGTTGGTAAAAAGAAAGCAAAAATGTTATGGATGTGTTGAGTTCTTTCTGATTTTTACCTCTGTCGCACATGCATCGATCGTTACATAAATGTAACGACCGTTGCTAGGCGATTTTCCGTCATGTGTCGATCATTTCTCAGGACCGCAACAATCGCTGCAATGCGATTACTCGTGTTGTGACGATCGACACAAGTTTGTGTCGATCGACGCATTGCGAAATCCGAGAACAGTCAGCAAGTTAGCAGGTTAGTCCTCGAGAAATCATCAAATTTCAAACCTGCAAGTTGAAGATTACTGAAAATAGAGAAAATAAAAGCAACTAATAGTCTCAAACCAATCACAGCATCCAAACATAAGTATCCTAAGAAATCAAAAGAAAAATGCAAAAGAAAAGTGAAAAAGAAATACAAAGAACCGTAGTCTAGAAAATGCTCGCTACTCTCACTCGTCCTCCATGTCAGCTATGCGATCAGTACCACTCGAAGAACCAGGAGTCGGAGATCGTTGTCTACGTCGAGAAGGTGCTGGGTGGTGTATATGTGGCTGTCTCCTGCATGTGCATGTACGCATGAAGTTCCAGATGCTCCATAGAATACCATCCTCACGCTCTCTCCACTCTACCTCAGACATATCACCAAAAGGCATCGAAGGCTCAGGATAAGGGCCAACATCATCGACAGGGGCAGCAGGTGCATGCGCAGAGGAAGTAGAAGCACGTGTAGAAGGCTCTCCTAGCGGATGAGCCATAGAAGGAACTCTGCGCTGATCTCTCGTAGGAGGCTAGAGTCTCAAGGCCTCCAGCGTATCAATCTGTGTCAGACCAGCAGCAGGAAGATCCACACCACGCCTCTCAGTGGCAGGGTTATAATAGACCCATACACGTCCCTCCTTCAGCCATGTAGAAATCTGCAGATGGCTAAAATCAAGGAACTCCATGCTGTCATTACGCTCTGTACCCTCTAAGGGAATCCTGCAATGCCTGAAAATGGGAGTAAGCAGACTCCCTACTGTCTCAGTGCCCTTACCATCAAATGGCTTCTTCTGCAGCTCGCATAAATGATGCGCAAAAACAGCCCCCAAGTTGAGTCCTCGAGTGGGATCTCTCAGGACAGTATCCTCAAACTGGTCCCTCAGCCCAATGAACAGCATCTCCATCTCGTTCTTACGCATCTTGTTGGCTTCATATTTGCACAACAGAGTACATCCCAAGATGCGCAAGACGTATCTAAGAACATGATGCATAACCTGAATCACCGGCGTGGTCCTCGAGTTATACCGACCATTGCCGATACAGTCCCAAAAATACTGAGCTTCCTCCACATCCCACTCAAGAGACATACCAATGCGCGTCGGCTCAGTGCTGAATCCATAAATCCTACAGATATCGAGAAGGGGAATCCGATACCTGGCTCCTAAGCACATGAAGGTAAAGAAACCTCCTGAAGCCTTCCTGCTATCTGGGTTAGGGTAAATCCCTCTGCAAGTGGCCAGCAGCTGTCTGAACAGCTCAGGGTACATCTCATAAGGCTGCATTGGCATTGTTGATAGGTGTCAGGTTTTATCCTATATCTAACTGCAAGTGCACAGTTCAGTAGTCGTAGTATATAGGTATCAAATCCACAGGGACTCCGTATTCAATAGCTCAAGAACAGGAAATTAAACTAGAAGGAAAGCAATGTGATTGAATTAAAAGCAATGCGAGAAAGTAAACAGAAAGCAGAGATTGTTGGTTGTGAAAGCAAGTTATTAAGAGCGCTAAGTCTAGGGCGTTCTCAGGAAATCAGACAAGCAGACAGTTCATTCAGCAAGGATCTAATTAAGCACAGTTCTAGAACTCAAAACACAGATATAGAATTAACCAAATTCCTTTGCGATAATTCTCTAAGTCTAAGTGCAGCAAACCAAACTTTCGTTTGCGAGAACTAACAGATTAAACTAGCATTAATTCCAAGTTTGATATGTTCACAATTATCCTAAACCAAACTTTCGTTTGCGAGAAGTTTAATTGCTCAACCTAATTAGTTCAGATTCCTAAACCCCACTTCCGTGACGTATTTAGCAACCTAAGATCTAGATTCTAATTGATCAGGTTAGAACTAGCTTTAAGCACAATTAGATTGAAGAACAGATATAGTTATGAATCCTTAACTGAATTAAACAAGTCTAGCAAGTCATGAAATCCTATGTGAGAAACCCTAAACCTAACTAGGAGTCTACTCAGACATAGATAATGAAAACATAATCATATGATGAATAAATTGCATAGAAGATAAAGAATAAAAGGGGTTTGAAATCTTCTCCAAATACAGATGAAGTAAAGGTTCAGATCAGCCCCAAAAGCTCTAAAAATCCTCTGCTCTTAATTATTAAAGCGTAAGTAAATAAAACACCAAAAACTTAATTATATAGGTCTAATCTCGGCCAGGGGCTTCTTTGTAAATAACAGGAACTTCTGGATCAGAGTGCAATATCTTGACTCTTCATAAACCGCCGAGTTTCGGCCCATCTCGCTGGTGCAACGATCGATGCTAGAGTGCAACGATCGACGCATTTCTCTGTTTCGGACAGTGAACTCTATCTCTCGGCCAAACACTCCAAATATCTCCAAAAAGTGCCATAATCACCAAATATGCTCCAAACCTGATTATACTTGTAAAAGACTCTAAAAGAACACAAAAAGACACTAAAACACTCTTATATCATGGTCTAAAACTAGTAAAAACCATGATATATCAATTGTCCCCAGACCAATGCCCTTACACAGTGCAAGAACCTGCTCATCAATGCCCAGACTCTTGCAAGTCGAATAGTCTGCAAACTTGGTTGGCTTAAGCGTCATGCCACACCAACCATTGTAGAGCAATGTGTCATACTCATCCCACTGGTCAAGTAATGGCCTCTCCGTGAACGTATCAGTCTTAAGCAACACATCTATCTCCATGCCCCAGACTTTGTCTGTCGGAATCAGCTGCTTATCTACTTTGGGCCATGGTAGCTGTATCGCTTCCTGATCTCTTTGATAGTCCTCAGGATGTGGTGATTCTCGATGGAACCACTCAGCTGGTGGATGTTGATGAGCTGTAGCTGCTGCTGCGGTGGATATACGTTTGCGAGCTTGTCGAGGAGGCATCTGCAACAAATTAAAACATATAAGTCTCGGCAGAAACTCCCTGTGAAATCGCAGAGCAACGACGGTTGCACAAGTGCAACGATCGATGCAGGGCGATTTCACAGCCGACAATGAATCTCAAAAATTGTTTCTAAATCCGTTCTTAGATCACACAATCAGCAAGAATCCATCACCAAACAACCTAAATCAAGTCTAATACAGTACGGAATCATCAATTTCAAGCCAAAAATCCGTAATTTTAAACCCTAGAACCAATTCCGAAAATCATGAAAATGAGAGTTCTTACCTTGGAATCACTGCAATTGGGTAAGAGAAATAGATAGGGGATGTAAAAATAAGTAGAAACAAGCTTTGAATTAGAGAAAATGATGAAGAAATGAGAGGTTTAGGGTTGTGCAATCGCGGTTGTACGGACGGCGAAGTGGAGAAGAGGAGAAGAGAAAAGGGTTTAAGGCACTTACCTGGGTCGTGGGAGCAACGATCGATGCAAGGGTGCAACGATCGACGCTGCTGAACCAACTTGGTTTCGGTTTAGCACGCGTACCTTAATTTTGCAATTAAACCATTTGCAACGACCGTTGCACAGGACCGCAACGATCGTCACAAGGCGATCCCATCTCTTCGTCAAATCTCCTCGCAACGACCGTTGCACATATAGCAACGATCGTCACACATCTCCAGACAGTGTTCTGTATTAAAAACTCAGCAAAAACAAATAAAAACGTGAAATCCTAAGAAAAACACCAAAAATAAGAAAGAAAAACACTAAAACCTAACAGTGGGTTGCCTCCCACTCAGCGCTTGTTTAAGGTCATTAGCTTGACCGGACGAACAAGATCAGTTTGCTGGAGATCCTGACAGAGACTGTGATTGCCTCTGTGCAAGTCTCCTCATCCAAGGCGGAGAGTAAGCTCCATCAGTGTGAGCTTGTCCGAGAAAAGATGGAGTAAACTGATATGGTGGATCTGAAACCAAAGTCTCGCTTATCTGCTCTCCATATCCATCCTTAATGGTGAAGGTCTGCCCATCTATCAGCGGCTTACGCAGCATGTCCATCTCAAAGTGCAGTGGCTCATCTCCCAGATGCAGAAATCAAACTGTGCCTCACATCTATTACTTCTCCAGCTGTGGCCAAGAATGGCCTACCCAGTATCAAAGCATCATCCTGCTCATTGTTATACTTAAGCACCAAGAAGTCTGTTGGAACCAAGTAGTTTCCAACTCTCACTGGGACGTCCTCAATAACTCCTTCAGGAATCCTTATTGACTGATCAGCTAGGACAAGAGAGGTCCTAGTGGGTGAAAAATCCATCATACCCAGCTTCTCTGCCACAGAGTATGGCATGAGACTTCCAGCAGCTCCTAAATCACACAGAGAGCGCTTGAAACCATCCTCAAAGATAGAACAACTCAGCACAAAAATCCCATGATCAGGTAGCTTCTTAGGAATCTTAGTCAATAGCACATCACTTATATGCTGAGGAACCACTATTACCCAATCTTTCAGCTCTTCATCCAAAGGCAACATCTTACCCAAGTATCTCTGCATACAAGCACTACAAGAAAATCGCATATCTATTGCGGCTGAAAAACGTTATCTATAGAGACGATGGCGTTTATCGAAACGCTATGTCATCGGCCGCGATAAAAAGTCTAGCCATTTAGATAGCGTTTTTAGTAAGTGCTATAGTAAATATTTTTAAGATAGCGCTTTTAGTAGGTGCTATAGTAAATACTTTTAAGATAGCGATTTTAGTAGGTGCCATAGTAAATATTTTTAAGATAGCGTTTATATGTTTGTAATCGATATGTATATAATATCGTTTATTCTCTGCTATTAATAACTATACAATAGCGTTATTTTAAACGTCGTTAAAATATTAAACATAGCATTATGAAAATGCCATTTATTTATTAAACATAGCGATATTTTACTGTTATATATATTTATAAGTTTATTATAGCCTAATTTCCTGTAAATATTAATTTAATTTAATTTAATTTCAATTAAATTGTAAAAATCAATTCTAAAATATTGATAAAAAAACAATTGTAAAATAAAATTAGATTGCAAAATAACAAAATACATGGTCTTAATTTCATTGACTACAACCCCAAAACACCAAAACACAAAATACAAAGTTTTTGATTAGAAACAACATTCAAAGTTTTGATTGAGCTGATGAAAAAAGCTTGTGCTAGAGTTGATGAAACAAAACACAAGTTGCAACAAAAAACATTAAAAGCCGTGACACCTAGAGTGAGAGTTCCCATCTGCTTCTCTGTGTCCTTCTCCTTCTACAAACATTGAAAAACATAAAATACAAGTTAGTCATAGAATCAGAGAACATAAAACACACAAACACTACAATGTTATGCATAAACAGAACATGAAAACACATTACATTACAACTCTCTTCTCAAATCATCCTATACACTGGTTTTCCATTTATCCTTAATACTATATAACTACCAAACATTGATAACACATCATTTCAGA
Organism: Orychophragmus violaceus; assembly: GCA_030180135.1. Taxonomy (NCBI): domain Eukaryota; kingdom Viridiplantae; phylum Streptophyta; class Magnoliopsida; order Brassicales; family Brassicaceae; genus Orychophragmus; species Orychophragmus violaceus. Next base: position 38,178,423 of record CM058231.1, on the reverse strand, counting down.
TTACTACTGAAGCAAACATTTAAAACAATGCAACTAATACTACACGTCCTATAAAACACTTCGTGTAACATTAAGAGCAATTTCAACAAACACTAAATTAGAAGTAACTAGTGAGATTTATTCCTAACAGACAGTTACAATTAAAACATGTATATTACTTACGATTAACACATCCTGATATCTATGAAGGGTTTGAAACTAACCTTAAGTTTCTGACTATCTTCAAGTTAGATTCCGAAGCTCAGCCACCTGCCTTGTAAGCTTCTCAACCGCTTCCTGGTCAGTTTTAAAAAGTGTGTAGTTAGTAATAAGAACTAATGTTAGAAAAAAACAGAAACAAATCATAATTATATATGGAACCGAGAGTTTACCTTCAGGGCCTTAATCTCCTGTTTACTTTCTGCCACCTGCCAAGTGAGCTTCTCCACCTCTTCCACCCTCCGTTTCACCAACCCAATCTCTTGCTCCACTCCCACAACCCATGGTTGCCTAAAGTGCATCCCATCACCCTGTAACAAACCAAGTTAGACTTACTAAAGCATTTCTGAAACATATAGAAGTATATTTAACTGCTCAGAGGTACCTTGTATTCGCTGCAAGTGAAGAATCTCTTCCCAGGAAGAGTGTCTCTTTCCTCCTTATCAGACACCTCGTCCACTATTCTCTGTCCACATTGGCAACGTGTGGGAATCCCATACTCCGCAGCGGCCATGAAATCGAGCATGTCGTAGTGCTTCTTAAGCCTCTTTGACTCTCTCTTTTCTTCTTCAAGGTATGGGTCCATTGTCAACGCGTTGCGCTTCAAGTCTGAGAGTGCATGCAAAACAATTAGACATAAAAAAAAAACGTTAACCCAACAAATAATGCAATCCTGCTCAAGCAAACAAATATTTGAACCCTAGGTCGACTCCCTAAATCATTCTCAAAAAACGATTTAAAGACCTAAGCGAAACCCAGAAGGATTAATCGATTCCGCTAAACTATTTACCTTCAGGTTAATCGATCCGTCGGTAAGTGTAGCCTCGTCGCAGTTTACCCTTGCAGTCTACTTCTCCGTCTCTCCGTCTACTTCAGGTTGTTCTCCTCTCGTGAAATGACGACGAACGGACAGAACCGACTATAAATGAGCGAATAGCGTGTAGGGTTTCGACAAAAAACCCTTCATATTCTTAGGATTAATGCATTTTTCGAACTGCATTATTCGACAAAAAACCCTTCATATTTTTAGGGTATAATTACATAACAATATCCTAAACGTGTGTTGTTAAGTTGTAATTAGACAATTGTAAATCCTAAACCCTATACTAAGTTACAATTATACCAATACTCTAAACCCTATACTAAGTTACAAATATACCAATACCCTAAACCCCATAAAAGTTTACAATTATATCAAAACCCTCAACCCTATACTAAGTTACAATTATACTAATACTCTAAACCCTATACTAAGAAATAATTATACCAATACCCTAAACCCTAAAAATATTTACAATTATATCAATACCATAAACCCTATACTAAGAAATAATTATACAAATACCCTAAACACTAAAAATATTTACAATTATATCAATACCATAAACCCTATACTAAGTTACAATTATACCAATACTCTAAACCCTATACTAAGTTACAAATATACCAATACCCTAAACCCCATAAAAGTTTACAATTATATCAAAACCCTCAACCCTATACTAAGAAATAATTATACCAATACCCTAAACCCTAAAAATATTTACAATTATATCAAAACCATAAACCCTATACTAAGTTACAATTATACTAATACCTTAAACCCTATAATTACCAACCCTAAGCCCTAACCTAAAACCCTAAAGTTTAGGGTATAGATGTATATGAGGCTTATTTTTTGTATTTTCTAATGCAAAAAGTAAACACTCTAAAAAATTTCGGGTTTATTAACTATATATACACCTAATTGATTTATATGGTTACACGCTTAAAGGTTCGTTCAATAGTCTAAATATTAACTTAGAACAATACTACTAGACATATATGTTTTTGGTCTGACAAGACAATATTACACGATTGTTAAGAGTTATAACACAGTTCAAGTCTCGAATAAAATTTAATCATTAACACAACACTCAAATCCAAAAGAGACTTCAACACATTCACATAAAAACAAGTTTATCAGTAGGCCATGCCACTGTTGATCCCATTGCATCAGAAATATATTCCATCTCGGAATTTGGCCTCCACAAATCTGCAGTTCCAGCTTTTACAACTACCACCATCACACTGCTTGCATTTGGACCCAGTGGTACGAAATGAACTTTGTCTTCAGGATTGCTTGATAATAGTTTTCCTTCTGCAACGACTTCACCGGAGTTATTGATATCCAACAACATACATTTACTCTGACCACTTGATTTGATACAGCTTACACTCTGCCAAACATAAAATCTATATCAGAACAAATCTAACAGACCAGACACAGCCTAGTAAAACACCAAATCAAGACATTCCTATATTAGAAAATTAGATTACCCCAGGAGATGTTGCCTTTGGTGATGATCGGTTATGATGATCAGAAATCCCTATCTTTGAAATAGGCCACACTATGATATCATGGAGAGCACTTCCCATCAAGTATTTTTTATCACTGATAGGTCTCCACATGTGAATTTCCTTCACAACCACCTTATCAACTTTCACAAGTGCAGCATTGGGTCCGAGAGGAATACCGTTGGCCTTCTCCTCTGGATCAGTTGACAGCAAAATACCCTCAGCAACTACAACATCCTCTTTATTCCAGTCGTAAACAATGACTCTATCACGTGACACCTAAGACATGCATACATTTATATTTATATATTAGGAATGTGCATGCATACCATTCATCAAGTTCTTAACAAGAAAGAGGGAAATGAAATATTACCGATGAACCAGCAGTGTGACTAGAGGTTGGGTAGTTCAAATCATTGTCCAACATGAGTTTATCAGCTAACCATGGAATCTTCATTCCCAGAGCTTGGCCAATCCTTGTCATATCTGATGTTGGCCTCCAGACAAATGCATCCTCCCTGCAGACAGACGTAACTATAACAGCCGCTGCACTGGGGCCAATAGGAATTCCTCCAATCTTATACATTGCATCAGCCGAGCATAACCTCCCTTCCCCTACTACCACATCATCTATTGAAGACCAATCTAGTATTTTACACTTAGTAACTACCTTGCTTGCACTACTAGACTCCGACATAGAAACATCTCCAATCTGCTTCCCATTAGTTAAGCCACGAACTTGAATCTGTAGGTCCTCTATCTTGTTGATCAATTCTGCCTGTTTAGCTTCAAGCATTTGCACATGTGTATCTCTACAATGCATTAAAGCTAACTTTGTCGCAGTTACCCCTCTGCCTAGTCCTCTAATTCTTCCAGGCCTTTCTTTTCCCAGCACTTGACTCACCGCATCATCATTGACACTGGTACTATTAGTGGATCCAATCTCAGTGTCCAGAGATTTAATTTTTTCCTGAGACATAAGGTCAACAAAACGATGGTATGACATACAATAAACAGAGTAAATGAGTCTTCAATTGGTTTTGATTGTACTTACAATAGTTTCTGCGTATTCAGGTCTCACAGGTGTCCCATCAGCATGAGTATGTCCTGCAACCCAAATTTGACTCCTAGTCACCTTTGAAGGATCAGCACTTTTCTTCCTCTACAATTAACAGACACAATGTTGGCACAAATAAGTAGACAACACAATCCAGAAACAACATACCAGTTCATCTCCTAAGCGAGTCATTCCTTTGCGGCTGGTTGTGTGTGGAATCTGTGATTTCCTCAGCTTCCTAAATTTGTCGCTATTATCCTACGAAAGCAATTCCAACGATTTTACATTTCAAACCAAAATGTCTGCAAACAAGATAAAGAGCAAACTGAACCTCAGCCTCTTCAGTCGTCTTATTCTTCACCCAATTCTCCTGTAGATCGTCTATCAGTGGTGCGAGGTAGACATCGATGTTGTTACTTGGTGCAGTTGGACCCGGGATGAGCATTGTCAACATAATGTTCTCTGCATTCATACACTTGGTTGGATGCATGTTGTAGTTAACCAATAACACCGGCCATGTGCTGTACTTGGAATTCTGAATGGAGAAAGGATTCATCCCATCTGTGGAGATACCTAGTCGGAGGTTTCTTGGTTCAGCTGCAAACTCTGGCCATTTGTGATTCACATTGGCCCAAGTTATTGAATCTACCGGATGACGCATTGAACCATCTGAACTACCACCATTGATATGCCAACGCAACTCTTCCGCTATTCTTTTTGATCTAAACATACGCTTGAATCTGTCTTTTATTGGAAAATACCGTAAGACCTTAGCTGGAATCCCCTTCTTTACCTGACCACTATGCTTATCCCTTTCCCATCTAGAAACATTACACCTTGGACAGATTTCCATATCTTCATATTGCTTCCGGTATAAAATACAGTCGTTCTTGCAAGCGTGAATCATGTCGTAGCCAAAACCAAACAACTTCAAGAATCTCTTCATCTCGTTTGTTGATCCGGGAAGTACATTATCTGTGGGAAGCATGTCTTGAACTAATGAGAGGAGCTGATCAAAGTAGTTTTCAGACATCCCACTCTTCACTTTGATGCGATAAAGTCCCATAATCGCAGAAACCTTTGTGTAGTTGGAACATGTGGAGTATAATGGAGTCTCAGCATCTTCTAGCTTCTTCTTAAACTCATATTCTTCTTTGCTATCAACCCCATCTGCTTCATCTTCCTTCTGTGCCTCCTTATTGTTTTCACCATCAAAGAATGCTGTTCTAATCAGATCATAAGCTTCATATTCATAGCTTGAACCACAACTTGGCTTATCAGTCTTTGCATCACCATGCAAACTCCAACAAGTATTCCTCTTGTATCTCTGATCCATACCCCTAATGACTAAGTGATCCTCCACTGTATATACAGGTTGATGGCATAAATTGCGGCAATCAATGCATGGACATAACATCTCAGTAGGATTACCCAATCTCACTGATGATGCTTGCACAAATTTAGATGCCCCTCTGTGATACTCAAGACTAGCCCTGTGGTTAAAACCATTTAAAATTTCAGACAAGTCATCAAATAAATTATACGCAACAAACGAAAGAAGATAATAAAGAAATCAATACCTTGGATGCCATACCCAAGACTTGTCCATGATAAAACAACACCAAATCTCCACGACCATTTAAACAAACATATAAGAAAATAACAGGCAAGTGTATCAGGAAGAGAGATATGACCAACTGAAACTAAGAAATAAACGCTAACAACCAAAACAAGATAAGAATAAGAAAAGAGTGACTGAGATTCGGTCTCACCTGAGTAAACCGTGGGTCCTTACAAAACGCAAGTTCTAAAACGGAAAGCTCCCTGCAGATTACAGAAGCATCCATTATACTTTGAAAAAACAAGCTTTTTGCAACCATAACTCGCTAAAACTTGTAAAAACCTTAGCCGTCAATTGATTGCAATTGCTGAAACATAAATTGAAACGAAAACTCAGATTAATTTCACATACCTTTCACTAGATTCAAACCCAGAAAGCTACCTGCCAATTCACAAAATAATCAATTCGAGTTAGGAATTTTGAACAGAATTAATCGATAATAAAAACCCAGAAATCAATGTGTATTCCTCCCGATTACCAGATATGTAGCCTTTCTTCTCTATCAATTGATGATACTCCCTCAGTCACGAGTACAAGAATTGATTCGCAGTGGTCAAAATGATTTAGATCTAAACAATGACACCGAGATTTATACAAGGAGGAGTTTAAATTCGAATGTGGAAGTGAGATTTCAAGCCGGAAAAGGACATGCAAAGATCTCTCTGAGCTAGCTCTCGATCTGAATTTTTGATTTTTTGCATTAACCAAAAAATTTCATGTTTCATACTTCGCCAATGTTTTTTTGTTCGATACGCGGGGAACAAAATTTTCATCTCCCGGTCATACTATCCATAGCGTTTATCAACCCTGTCTGCTATTAAAAAACACCCGCCAAACGTAAAAATTGGCGGTAATGATAAGATAGCGTTTCAAATATAAGAAACGCTATCTTAAATACCCACTGTAGTCAAAGATAGCATAACTGACCAAAACGCTATCTTAATGTGCTATCTATACTCTGATTTCTTGTAGTGAAGGGTGATAAGGTGGATCATCAGATAGTGTAATTTCTTCCATCACTTCACCAATCTTTTCCAACTGTTTAAGCTCATCAATCTCTTGTTGAATCACCTCTGACACTTTAGGATACAATCGAATAGATTGTGCATAAATCTCCTGTTGAGTTATCTCAGACACTCCAAGGAATAAACGATTAAGCTCAGAATCTTCATCTGCATCAATGCCATAAGAATCTTGTGAATATGTCTGTCCACGCCATGAAACGATCAACGCTAAGGGTGCATCGATCGATGCAGTTGAATTTTCACAGATTCCACCCGAGAGATTTTCCTCAAAATCAGAAATTTCAGCCTCTTCTACCAGTTCAGCTGTATTTAGCTCAAATCTTTCACCTAGGTGTGATCCATCATCAATGTACACTGACCAGGCCTTAATATGGGTGTCTACAACACTCTTTCCCTTGATGGAGCTTGAAATTTGGCTCACCTGAGTGTCCAATTGCTTCACATGAGTATTTAGAGACTCAAACTTCCCATTTAGATCCTCATAAACAGCATCCAACTTCTTGTTGCAGTCCATAGCAATCTTAGTCTGTCCTTCCAGCAGTTGTTCCATCATAGCCTCCATCTTACTCTCATGAGTAGTAGCTACAGGAGGTGTCTGGTAAGAAGAAGATCCATAAGTCCTCTGATTACCTTGCTAGAAAGGTTTCTGAAATCCACTAGTCTGTCCAAATCCAGAAGAGTTTTGGTTGCTGTTGAAAGCACTCTTATGTCCTCCATTGAAGAACCTATTACCAGACTGATTTCCAAACCTGTTTCCTTGGAAACCAGATCCTCCGATGTAATTCACATCCTCTTCCTGGCCATCTTCTTCAGCATCGATCACCTCAACATCTTGAGCAAAATGGACAGCTTTCTTCCCAGCTAGAAGATTGCAAAAAGTGTCCAACTTAGATCTAATATCAGCTATCTCCGAATTCTCCATCTTCCCACCGGACTTCTCCCTTCTCTCATCAGTAGTCTTGCAGCTATTATTGCTTACTAAATTATCTATCAACTGCTTAGCTTGAGCAGGAGTCCTAGTGTTAAAGTTGGCATTGCTAGAATTGTCCAATGCAGTCTGATATGGAAGATCTATTCCTCTAAAGAAGATACCTAAAAGTGTTACCTCAGTGAATCCATGATGCGGGCAGTCACGTTGGTACTTCTTAAACCTCATCCAGGCTGTCTTAAGAGGCTCTGTCGGACCTTGGGTGAAGGTGAGAATGTCCTGTCTGGACTGATCGGAGCGAGCGTCAACATAGAAATGTCGCAGAAACTCACTCTTCCGATCGGCCCAAGTATCAAACGTTCCAGGTGGAAGTTGTTTCAGCCAGACTGCAGCATCTCCAGCGAGAGAGTAGGGTAAAAGCTTGAGGAACAAATAGTCCTAGCACACTCCATCATACTTTATTCCGGTGACTATGTCCTCAAACTCATCTATGTGATCCATCGGCTTCTCACTTGGAGAGTCATGGAAGGCTTTCTGCCTCAGGAGAGAGTAGTAGATGGTCTTGATCTCAAAATCATTCCTCTCAAAATAAGGAGGTACAAGAGCTGACCGGTTTGCATGAAACTCATCCGAACGGTTATAGTCAGCTAAAGTCCTCTCATGAACAATCATCTGTCTACCTTGGGCCTGTCCTTGGCCTTGGTTCTGCTCCTAGCGTGGTTGCTCAGGAGGATCAGGGATAACATTCCCTTCAGTATCAATCGGTTCTCCAGCAGCATTGTACGGATTGTTGTGTCGGTCCCTCAGGGTACCTTGAGCATCAGGCCTTATGATCACACGTTCAACAACCATACTTGCTCTTTGAACTCTTCTGTTAGTCCTCTCTAGTCTAGCAAGCTCTTCAAGTTGGAGGTTTACGAGATTAGTGTTCAGATTACTTCTGGTATCACGCGTCTGCATAAACCGTCTGTAATTGCCAAGCAACGATCGATGCTAGCAGTGCAACGATCGATTAAACTCCAATCGCCTAGTAACGATCGACACAGAAAGTGCAACGGTCAATGCTATGCGATTATGAAACCTGCGACAGAGAGAAAACAGAGAAAAATCAGTAACAAAAAATAAAAATAAAAATCCTAGTAAAAACCCTAAGTTCGAATCTATCGAAGACTCCAAAGAGTCCCCGGCAACGGCGCCAAAAACTTGATAGGGTCAGGTTTTAATCTGCAAGTGCACAGATATGCAATCGTAGTATATAGGGTATCGAAATCCACAGAGACTCTGGTCTCGATAGATCAAGAACTGTCAAGATTTAAACTAGGAGAAAGCAAAGTGAATAGAAACTAAAAAGCAGTGCGAGAAAGTAAACAAGTAGCAGGTTCGGTTTGTAAACAATAAACTAAGGGCGCTAAGTCTAAGGCGTTCTCAGGAAATCAGACAAGCAGATAAATCATTCAGTCAAGATCTAACTAAGCTCAGTTCTAGAAATCAAACACAAATATATAATTAACCAACTGTCGTGGCGAGAATTCTCTAAGTCTAAGTGCAGCAATCCAAATTCCTTTGTAATTACTAACATATTAAACCAGCTTTAATTCCAAGTTCGATATGTTCACAATCTAATTAAACCAAATTCCTTTGCGAGTAATTAAATTGCTCAACCTAAATAGTTCAGATTCTAAACCACACTGTCGTGTCAATCTAGCAACCTAAGATCTAGATTCTAAGTGATCAAGTTAGAACTAGCATTAAACACAATTTAGTTTGAAGAACATCTATTGATATGAATCCTTAACTGAATTAATTATATCTAGCAAGTTATGAAATCCCTATGAGAAACCCTAAACCTAACTATAAATCTACTCAGACATGGAATATGAAGACATAATCAATGCAATAATAGATATCATAAAAGAGATTAGAATAAGAAAAGGGGTTCAGAATCTTCTCCAAGAACAAAGTGTAGTACAAGATCAGATCAGCCCCAAAAGCTCTTAAAACTCTCTGCTCTAAGTTATGATAGCGTATGTAAAAACTGAAGTTAAAACCTAATAAATAGCTAAATCACGTCTTGGGGCTTCTGTGTAAATATCTGAAACTTCTGGGCAACTTTGCAATATCATCATTCTTCATTAAACCGCCGAGATCTGGCACAACTCGATGTGCATCGATCGATGCTGATGTGCAACGATCGACACACTCCTCTGTTTCGGACAGTGAGCATAAACTCTCGGGTCAAAACTCCAAAATGCTCCAAATAGCTCCATAATCTCCAAATCCACTCCAAACGTGTGTGTACCTAATAACACCTGTAAAAGACTCTAAAAGAACATCAAAAGAATCTAAAGCCTACTTATATCATGGCATAAAACCGGTAAAAACCATGATATATCATCCGCGTCTCAGTGCTTCTATTGCTACTTCGTCTCGCGGGTTGGCGATTTTGGATTTAAATCCTTAAATCGGTCGATGTACGAGCGAAGTGGCTCGTCGGGTTTCTGGGAGACGCTAAATAGAGATGCCTCTGTAGTCTTTTCCTCGATAAAGACGGAATATTGTTTGAGTAAAGCCGTCATGAATTGGGTGAAGTTGTCAATGGACCTTTCTTCCAGTTCGGCAAACCATTTAAGGGCGGAGCCCGATAGGTTTTCGGCGAAGAGCCTGCAGAAAGCCGGCTCACTCTCCTCATCGGTAAGGTATACCCATGCCATTGCTAGTCGGAACGCCCTGATATGGGCTTTCGGTTCCGATTTTCCAGAGAACTCCGGAAACTTTGTTTTCTTTATTTCCCAGATTCGTGCAAAGGTGATCCAGTCTGTGAACGGCGTTTGTCGCGTTTCTTCGATCACTCGATCGATGTCGGGCACCGCGCTTGTTGCCATGTGAACTTCGGAGCTCAGACTGACGAACTGGGCCTTAGCTTGTTCAATATATTGTCTAAGCATATCGTGTTCATCGCCTTCCGTAGGCGCGAACTGGGCTTGTTCTTGATTGGACGTTTGTCCCGGGAAAACGGGGTCGAGAAGATCGATTGTTGGAACCGATCCCGTCTGGTCGACCTGCGGCATTCGGAACTGTACTGTATTTGATCCGTTAGGATGTCCCGAGCTCGAGGCGATAGCGGAGCCTCCTAGTTGCCTCGGCCGGATATTCGAGCTACTCAGGAAAGGTGGTGGCCCGGGTAATGGTTGGTTTCCCGATCCGGTCTGTGACCATTGAATTCGAACCGAATGGAGTCGGAGTCGCGATAGGCGTCGTTAGGGCGGAAGCCGCTACTTGACGTATTAGCGAAATTTCCCGACGCTCCCGGGGGGGGGGGGGGGGTTACTACTTAAGAGAAGTCCAAGCGTGTACACGGTGGAGGACTTATGGGGGTTCGCGGATCGTGTATTGATCTACCCCCCTGGTTTTGGCTGGCGAGCTCTTCAAGACGGGCGTAAATGCGCCTTTCTTGTTCATCGAGCTGTGCGGCCAGAGAGCGGTTCGCGATCTCTTGGGCATGTGCGCTTGCCTCGTTGTTTCTCGTTCGGTTTACCAACAGGCTTAACATCGAACGGATTTCAGCGAGGTCATCTGGGCCTTGTCGCTGTGGAGCAGAAGGCAGTGGTGAATTAGGTCTGGTTGTTCGAGATCCACCTCCCGAAGCGGGGGCGGAAATGGAATCATTCCTCATCCACACCCAGTTTCTGCTCGGATCGTTAGTTCCTGACAAAACATTTGTCGGAGTATGGCTCGTCGCGACTGGGTCGGTTGGTGCCGAAGTCGTGGAGACTAAGGCAGAGCTCGTCAACACGCCATCGGTCTGACCCATGATTCTTACCCCGGTTGTGTTCTGAGAAACGTTGTCAACCGTTTGAGGGTGGTCGACTGGTGGCACTACAAGAAATATGGGTATTGATAGCACCATGAAAACGCTATCATATGTCTATGATAGCGTTTCCATAAACGCTATGTTTGCCGCTGCCATCTTAGGTCTGCCATCTACTATAGCACTAATTTGAGATGCTATCATATATCTGTCTACGATAGCGCTAATTTTGATGTGATTATATAGTTTTCAGTAGCATTGGTTTATCACCATTTTATAAAATAATACAACATATTTTTCGTGCAATAATACATATTTTGGTGGCAATATTTTCGGGTTGTATTATACTTTATACTAGCGTTTTATAGTTGTTATGTTATTTTTTATAATAGCCAATTTTTATGGCTATTGTATATCCTATTAACACTTTTATATTTTGCCATATTTAATGTTAATTGGAATTATAGAAAATTTATTATATAATATTATTTTGAATTATGGTTTTGAATTATTATTTTGAAAATCAATTACAATTGCATAAATATATTAAAATTTTATAAAATTAGAATTGCAAACATAATATCAAACTTAAATTTGTTTGAGCTTTATTCCTAACAAAACATCTATCTTACAAAAAAGGTACATGGGGCTTTCGATTCTGGTTTACTCTTCTTCTGCATTATGTTCCTTCCCATCACTACTCTCTTCCTCAACTTCCTCATGCTCCTTTTCTCCCTCTCCCCCCTGCAACATCAATCAACACAAGTACTTGTTGGAATTGTGTCCAGCAATCTCTGTACTGTCTCTATAACGTAAGAGTATGTCAGTGATCAGACATAAGTCATACAATGCTGGGGGTCATGATGGCTTGCTAGAGTCCGCTCATGATCTATAAGTCTTGGACTTATTGCCTTTATTGTATGATCCCATATGGGTCACACGCTTAAGCTAGCTGGAAATAATGTTGGAACGGCTTAGCAGAAGTACGACAAAAGTGCTAGGCATTTGTCGTACTAAGAGAGAAAGACTAATGGGTCTGATTAAATGGAATTTAATCAGATTGGGCCCAAAAGCCCAAAAGGGAAAGAGAAGGCTTTTAAATGACTAAAAGCCAATTCTCTTCTCCCTTAACCCAACCCTAGCCGCGCCTCTCTCCTCTCTCTGCGCCAGCCTCCTTGTGGTCTAGCAGCCAGTTTCCGGTGATTGCGTGTGTGAGCCTTTGGAGGATCCATCTCTCGGTGTATCTCCCTGATCATTGACCTGTTCTCAATTCCGCTGCAAACAAACAGGTAAAAGGTGAGATCATATGTTTCTAAATAAGAACACCTAGATCTAATGCATGTTTAGTAGGTTCAACTAATCTGAGAATTGAACCAAGAGTCTAAACTTTCCAACAGTGGTATCAGAGCCATTGGTTCTTAGGTTTCTTGTTTTAGATTCATTGTTTAGGTTGTTTAATCTGTTTAGATGTGTTTTGAATCCATTACTGATAAGAAAAACACATAAGAAACTGAATTAGAACCCTAAACACACTAAAACAGATCGCAAACTGAGCTATATGACTCAGGTTTGGATCGGCTAAATGGTATGGTCGGACGGTCGGGAGAGAGAGTCGGACGGTCGGGTGGGTTGGCCGGTCGGACGGATCGGATCGGATCGTTTCACACGATCGCGATCGATCATCGCGTCACGACCGTGCATCCCGCGTACCGTCCGTGCGTCCCGATCGCGTCCGTCCAAGCCGAGCATCCGTCCCGATCGTCCGTGAACCGTCCCTGTCCCGTCCCGTTCGCGGCCATCACGATCTCGGATCGAGTTGGCTAGGGTTGGCGGCTGGAAATTAGGTCACAACCAACTCGGTTTGGTTCGTGACTAATTCGGTTCGGTTCAAGGCTCGGTTTAAGATTTTAATTAAAATCAACGTTCTGGTTTAATAAACAGATTTAATAATTTTATTAAATCTGGTTAAACCGGAATAAGAAATCCAATGTCGAAAGAAATATTGGATTTAGTGCCTAAACCAGGATTTCTAATTTGATTTGGTTGGACCAAATAAATTGAGAAAATCCGGTTTAGTAAATAACCGGTTGGCAATTGTGGTCATCGTAGTAATTAAAATTTGGTTAGACCAATTTTAATGAACCAGACCGGTTATGTCAATTAATTGGACAATTGGGTCATGTCTTGGACATGGACCAATTCTTGGGCCTCGGGCCAAGAAGTTAAAACAATTGGGCCATTAATTGAGTCATTCTTCAGATTTAAATTTAAAACTTATTTTATAAAATAAAATTATGAAATTCGATTTTAAATTTTATAAAGTTCCGAAATTTCGAAATTAGAAAGTTTCCAAAATTAGAAGTTTCTGAATTTGCGGGTTTTGGATTTTAAAGAAGTTTCTAAAGTTAGAAAGTTTCCGGTTTTAGAAAGTTTCCAATTTTAGAAAGTTTCCAAAAATAGTAGGTTTCCATAAATAGAAAGTTTCCCGAAATAGTAATCTTCTATTTTGGGAATGATTTTAATAAACCTACGGACCTCAAACAATATCAAGCGTTGGATGTCTTGTCCAGGCTATGTCAGCTGTCAAAGCCCATTCAATTGCACTCATGGCCTTACAGTGTGAGGATGTCTGCTTTTGCGTGGGTAAGACGGTTTGTGATTCATAAATGTCATTGGGAGTCCCAGACATTAATGATTACATGACTGTATAGTCCGGTTTTCTTGACTAGGCCATCGGGAGTCCCGGGCCTTGAGACATCAGGGTGGATTGGGCCTCGGGCCCAGATTCACAACCAAGAGTTATATCACGGATATAATTAGCCGATATAGGGCTTACCGATATAAGCTAAGATTGGGTGACGGCCAGTGGCCCACTTTGATCTTAGTTATATGTGGATCTTGGAATCATTATATTCTATTGAGGGTAACTTAGGTTATTGAATATAATGCATGATTAATCATATTATACTTTAATACGAGATTAATCATTTTTGAACATATAACTAATAACCTTTTTATTTATATATTTCAGATATGACTACTACAAGCACACAAAACACGTTCTCGATCCGGTCTGTTCTCGAGAAGGAGAAGCTGACTGGAACGAACTTCCTGACATGGTCAAGGAACTTGAGGCTGGTCCTCAAGCAGGAGAAGAAGGATTATGTCCTTCGAGATCCCCTCCCCGAGAGGCCTCTTGCCAATGCTGCCAGGACTCTGCACAATGCTTGGGAAAAGCATTCGTCAGATGAAAATGATGTTTATTGCCTGATGTTGGTGACAATGACTCCAGAGCTGCAGAAGCAGTTCGAAAGTGTATTGTCTCCAATCGAGATCATGGCAAGCCTGAAATCGCTTTTTCAGGAGCAGGCTAGGACCGAGAGGTTCCAGACAGTTAAGAACCTCTTGGACTGTAAGTTGGCTGCGAATGCGGCAGTGAGTCCTCATGTGTTGAAGATGATGGGTTATCTCGATCATCTTCACAAACTCGACTGCCCAATCAGCCAGGAACTTGCCTGCGACATCATTCTGCAGTCTTTACCTGCAAGCTATGATCAGTTCATTCTGAACTTTAACATGCATGGCTTGAGTAAGACACTGCCTGAGCTTCACGGAATGCTCAAGACTGCAGAGCCCAACTTGAAGAAAACCGCCAAGGACCCCAATGTACTTATGGTACAAAAGGGCAAGGGGTTTAAGAAGTCTTCTGCTAAGGATAAGGGAAAGGCCAAGGGTGTCCAAGTCGTGGACTCAGACACGCCAAAGCCCAAGCCCAAGTCCAAGGCTGGGCCTACTGACATGTGCAGGTTCTGCAAAGAACTGGGGCATTGGAGAAGAGATTGCAAGAAATTCCAGGAAGGTCTAAAGGAATTAAAGAAGAAGACTTTCGAGACTTCTTCATCAGGTATTTTTGTTATAGAAGTTAATACAACTACTTCTGATAATACCTCATGGGTCATGGATACTGGTTGTGGGGCTCATATTTGTACTAATATGCAGGCACTCAGCAACAGTAGAAGGCTGAAGCAAGGACAAGTGGAACTACGAGTTGGGAATGGAGCGAAAGTTTCAGCACTAGCTGTAGGAACTTACTTGTTGTCTTTACCTTCGGGATTGATTTTAGAACTTAATAATTGTTATTTTGTACCTGCTATAAGCAGAAATATTATTTCAATTTCTTTGTTGGATTTGGAAGGTTATGATTTTTCAGTTAAGAATAAATTATGTTCCTTCAATCGCAACAATTTGTTCTATGGTTCGGCCCCTCTTACGAATGGGCTTTACATACTCGATCAATCCGCGCCAATTTATAACATCAATACAAAACGGTTTAAACCTAATGAGGAAAACCGAACGTTTCTATGGCATTGTCGTTTAGGGCACATCAGCGAGAAACGCATCAAGAGGCTCCATTCGAATGGACTTCTTGGCTCATTTGACTTTGAGTCATGTGAGAAATGCGAATCCTGCATGATGGGCAAAATGACACGGGCCCCCTTTAATAAACCTAACGAGAGGGCCAGTGACTTATTGGGCCTGATACACACTGATGTGTGTGGCCCAATGTCCACAAATGCAAGAGGAAACTATCAGTACTTCATTACCTTTACTGATGATTTCAGTAGGTATGGATATGTTTATTTAATGAAACATAAGTCTGAATCTTTTGAGAAGTTCAGAGAATTCCAAAATGAAGTACAGAACCAACTTGGCAAAAGCATTAAGGCTCTTCGGTCCGACCGAGGAGGAGAATACTTAAGCCAAGAATTCAGTGATCATCTGAGAGAGTGTGGGATTGTATCCCAACTCACTCCTCCTGGAACACCTCAATGGAATGGTGTGTCTGAGAGGAGAAATCGGACCTTATTGGATATGGTTCGATCTATGATGAGTCACACAGACCTTCCAATATCCCTTTGGGGATATGCTCTGCTAACAGCAGTGTTCACTCTAAATAGAGCGCCATCAAAAGCAGTAGCAAAGACACCATATGAATTATGGACTGGAGAAGTTCCAGTGCTGTCTTATCTAAGAATTTGGGGTTGTGAAGCCTATGTTAAGAGATTAATCTCAGATAAGCTTACACCAAAATCTGATAAATGCTACTTCATTGGTTATCCACGGGAAACCAAGGCTTATTACTTCTATCTACGTTCCGAGAACAAGATCTTTGTTGCCCGGGATTGTAACTTTCTTGAGAGAGAGTTTCTCTCTAAGAAAGACAGTGGGAGTAAGGTACTGCTTGAAGAAATTCAAGATGAACAGGATACTGCTCAACCTAATGAGGAAGAGCAGCAGGAGGATCTACAAGAAATTGTAGAGCCTGAACCTGTAGTACCTAAAGTTCGAAGATCCGGGAGGATCCGTCACGAACCCGAGAGATATCAGGGATTCCTCGTGACTGACTGTCATGATCTTTTGATCATTGATGGTGATGAACCATCGAACTTCAATCAAGCCATGATGGGCCCAGATTCCTCTAAGTGGCGCAAGGCCACTGATTCCGAAATGGACTCCATGTCGGTCAACCAAGTCTTTTCGTTGGTTGACTTACCCGTTGGTGTAAAAGCCATCGAGTGCAAATGGATCTTCAAGAAGAAGATTGACGTGGATGGAAATGTCCAGATTTATAAAGCCAGGTTGGTGGCAAAAGGTTTCAGACAAGTTCACGGTGTGGACTACGATGAAACCTATTCACCGGTGGCTATGATGAAATCTATTCGGATTCTACTAGCAACTGCAGCTTTTCATGATTATGAAATTTGGCAGATGGACGTGAAAACCGCCTTCCTGAATGGTATTCTGGAAGAGGATGTGTATATGACGCAACCTGACGGTTACATAGATCCAAAGAATGCTGGGAAAGTATGCAAACTTCATAAATCCATTTATGGATTGAAGCAAGCATCGAGGAGCTGGAATCTTCGTTTTGATGAAGCGATCAAGCAATTTGACTTTATCAGAAACGAAGAAGAACAATGCGTGTATAAGAAAACTAGTGGGAGCAAAATCGTTTTTCTTATTCTGTATGTTGATGACATACTGCTTCTCGGAAACGACATTCCAATGCTGAAGTCTGTAAAAGACTGGCTTGGAAGTTGTTTTTCCATGAAAGACATGGGTGAAGCCGCATACGTTCTTGGAATTAGGATCTATCGGGATAGACCTAAGAGGCTGATAGGCTTGTGTCAAGACTCATACATTGACAAAGTCCTACAAAGATTCAGCATGAAAGATTCCAAGAAGGGCTTCACGCCAATGGTACATGGCACGACGCTAAGCAAGAAGCAGAGCCCTACGTCGGCTGCTGAGCTTGAGCGCATGAAGAATATTCCTTATGCATCCGCAATAGGATCTGTCATGTATGCCATGATCTGTACTCGTCCTGATGTTGCTTACGCATTGAGCATGACGAGTAGATACCAGTCAAATCCAGGTGAAAACCATTGGATTGCCGTAAAGAACATCTTGAAGTATCTAAGACATACTAAGGATAAGTTCTTAGTGTACGGTGGAAGTGATGTGCTTAAAGTCAGTGGATTCACGGACGCAAGTTTCCAGGCAGACACAGATGATTTCCGGTCACAGTCCGGTTATGTCTTTTGTCTGAATGGCGGTGCAGTAAGTTGGAGAAGCTCCAAGCAGGACACCGTTGCTGATTCCACTACAGAAGCTGAATATATCGCCGCCTCAGAAGCAGCGAAGGAAGCTGTTTGGATTCGAAAGTTCATTATGGAACTAGGTGTGATACCAGATGCGGCTGAGCCTCTGGCACTATTTTGTGACAACAATGGTGCTATAGCTCAGGCAAAGGAACCAAGATCACACCAGAAATCCAAGCATGTTCAAAGAAGATATCACTTGATACGTGACATCATTAATAGAAAGGAAGTCAAGATCAGCCGAGTTCCGACAGATGATAATGTCGCTGATCCGTTGACAAAGCCACTCCCAAGGCCTAAGCTCGAGTTCCTGACTGAAGCTGTAGGCATTAGAAACATTGAAATGTAATCTAAATTTGAGTGGGAGTTTTGTGAGCTTTATTTTAGTTATTTGATATGTTCTTGTAAAACATTATTATTTATGTTTTAATGAAATTATTATTTCAAGATTATTTTAACTGTGATGAAATAATCGTTCCAAAATGATATGAACCATTTTATAGGTCATCGAAGTAAATGATTTGATCTTGAGTCATCGAAGTCATTTAGCTTGATCATGAGATCCTATATTTGATAAATGTTTTATATCATCCTGTCCCTAGTCGAAGGTTGTTGAAATTGGAACACCAACAACCGTGTAAGATTGGATTGGTACGTGACTTATGACAAAGTCTCAGTGTGTCATAGATGCTCGGCATCAAAGTCAGTACATAGGTGTATGTTGGGAACATACGACCGGACAAGACCCGCTAATAAGAACTCTTCAGGATATTTATATCTGTGTCATAAGAGATTCTTACTACGACTATAGAGTATAGTCCTTAGACCTGAGTTCGCATGCATGTGACTGCATATGGACTGATGCACTTTGATCATTGTCTAACGCTATCGTTCTGCGATAGCTATAAGGACCTTGTTTGGGTACATCATGAAATGAGTAGTTTACAGTGATGGAACAAGATGGGATTTGTCCCTCCAATATAAATGGAGTGAATATCTCTAGGCCAATCGGAGATTTGAATACTGGAAAACGCATGGCCATGCTCAAACGGACTTTCCCGAGTCGTTTGTATTGTCAGTATCAAATCAGAGTCCGATGAACAAGATTAGGCTTTATAAGGATGACACTAATCTTGCCTTATGACTAATCGAGATATTGAGACGAAATGGATTATGAATACAGAGATTCCAGTTCAAGTGGGAGATTGTTGGAATTGTGTCCAGCAATCTCTGTACTGTCTCTATAACGTAAGAGTATGTCAGTGATCAGACATAAGTCATACAATGCTGGGGGTCATGATGGCTTGCTAGAGTCCGCTCATGATCTATAAGTCTTGGACTTATTGCCTTTATTGTATGATCCCATATGGGTCACACGCTTAAGCTAGCTGGAAATAATGTTGGAACGGCTTAGCAGAAGTACGACAAAAGTGCTAGGCATTTGTCGTACTAAGAGAGAAAGACTAATGGGTCTGATTAAATGGAATTTAATCAGATTGGGCCCAAAAGCCCAAAAGGGAAAGAGAAGGCTTTTAAATGACTAAAAGCCAATTCTCTTCTCCCTTAACCCAACCCTAGCCGCGCCTCTCTCCTCTCTCTGCGCCAGCCTCCTTGTGGTCTAGCAGCCAGTTTCCGGTGATTGCGTGTGTGAGCCTTTGGAGGATCCATCTCTCGGTGTATCTCCCTGATCATTGACCTGTTCTCAATTCCGCTGCAAACAAACAGGTAAAAGGTGAGATCATATGTTTCTAAATAAGAACACCTAGATCTAATGCATGTTTAGTAGGTTCAACTAATCTGAGAATTGAACCAAGAGTCTAAACTTTCCAACAGTACTAATATCAGTATACATATCCCCATTTACAGGCGGTGCAACAGAGCTGATTCCAGTAGCTCCCCGGTCCTATCATCAGAAAATCCATACCTTCCAGGTGCAGCAGATGTTGTTTCCGCAGCGGCAAGATTCTCAGCAACCAATAGGTCATCAAGTAATACTCCTAAAGCATCAATAGAAAATAATTACGCTATGCAGCTATACTTTGAAAAACAAATGCACGGGTATACAAAGAAAAGAGAAAAGGAGTAACAGACTGATATTGAGACATTCTATAATGTTCTGACTAACTAATGTTGATAATATAAAGTCTCAGACTTCAACAAAATATTCAAATATCTATTAAAAAAGTGTAATCCCCTACATTATCATACACTGGCAACTCGATGAAATACTTTGCTAACTTTACAGAATAGTTGGATTCTCAGTTACTATAAAAATCGTTGTGTCATGGACACACATGTAAAAAGATTTCACCTATAACAGAATTTTTACGTTACCTCCTCGCAAACCACCGTAGATAAATATTAAATCACCAACTGCAGCAGCAGCATGCCTGCAACGCCTAGTCAGTTCAACACATGTTGAGTTTGTGAAGCGTAAGTTCGGCTGCGGCACCAAGTAACCGAACCACACAATATCTTGCAAACAAAACCACCAACACATGTTGATACAATCTTGTAACTAATCAAAACGTAAACAAAACCACACAATATCTTTCTCACCATGTAAATTCCAATCATGTGAAGCCACACAATCTGATTGAGGACCAAGAACGTAGACTGCTCTCTGGATTGTGGCGGACGAAGAGCCAATCTTCCTCAACCATTCTTAGCTTAATCTGAAACAAAACAACCCGCTTTTTTCCAGTATATGCTTGATTGCTTTCATCTATCATTAAAACGAACCAACAATCTCACAGGGGAAGTGTTTGGCTACAAGATCTAAGAGTAAAAACATATAACTAGGACACAGAACTATAATGAAACTGTTCAAGAGACCTAAGAGTAACATATAACCGTATATGGACCTTCTTAGTTCGCTCGATGTGTCTTTTCAAAAGATCCTTCTTTGATAATTCCTTCACAGATTCCTCATCCAGAGATCATCAAAGAAAAGAGTTGAATCAAACATCAGTTAGTAACTGTTCAAGAGCTGGGATATCTCAAAACCTGTCAAGAAACGACATTGAACAATACAATTTATGAAACACAAGCCAAATACCAAATTACATAACTGCTATATTGATCAAATGTAACAAGAGCCCTTAATCTCGTACCTTAAAAGGACAAGGACAAGCGAAAAGGTGACTTACAAAAATCAAAGGAATCCACACATCTGATAGCTGCAAGAAAAATCAATTTCACAGAAATTCAGAAAGCTACAACCGGAGTGTGACGACGATTCGGAATCGGAAAGAGAGAGAGAGAGCCGACGGTGGATCTGGATTCGGAAAGTCGGAGCGGCGGCGTCGGCTTAATCGACTTGGAGTCGGAAACTGCAGAGGTCAGTGACGCGGAGGTCGGAGAATGGGACAAGAAGAGGCGATCGAAGGATGGGACAAGAAGAGATAAAGAAGAACCCGTCTCAGAGAGAGAGAGAGAGAGAGAGAGAGAGAGAGAGAGAGAGAGAGAGAGAGAGAGAGAGAGAGAGAGAGAGAGAGATGAGAGATGACGGTGGGTTTGCTAAAGAATTGAGAAAATTTGCCAACATTTTGACCGCCAAACCAAAAAAATTTGGGAAAGTTGCGCCAAACCAAATTTTTGATCAAAAATATCTGGTAATATTATAACTAATGGACTACTTATTTCAACAAAAATAAGTCATGGTTGTCATGTTATATATTCTAAAACCTATATTCATTAGTAATGTGTAACTATGACAATGAATAGATTACAATTATACCTTTATGTAGGGTTTAGAGTCTTAGGATTTATCAATTAGATTTATATAAAATGTGGTATAAGTTTCAAGTTTAGGGTTTGAGTACTTGAGATTAAGTTTAGTATTTTCGTGTAAAATTTAAGATTAAAGTTCATAATTTAGGTTTGCTAATTAGGTTTTTGAATTTGGGATGGAAGATTTGGGATTCATAATATGGTTGAGAATAAAAATTAAGGGTTATAGTTCATATTTATGTTTAAATTTTATGTTTGAGAATAAAAAATAAGGGTTATAGTTCATAGTTTAGGGTTTAATAATTAGGTTTTTGATTTAAAAATGGATTAGGAGTTTAGGGTTAGTGTTTATGGTAGATAGTTAGGGTTTTAGAATGGTTTTATAATTTAGAATGAAAAAAAATTATCAATACCCTAACACTAAACCATAACCCTCCAATACCCTAAACACTATACAATGGTGTTTGTGAGACTTTAACATTTGTATTAATTGGAAATTTTATTTTTTAGACTAACCCTAACCCTAAACCCTAACCTTAAACCATAACCCTCCAATACCCTAAACCCTATATAATTATTTATAGATTATTTATAGATTATGTTATACATATGATATAATAATAAATTGTATATTTTACTGATAATTGGGAATTTTTTTTAAAAATATATATTTCAAACCCTAAACCCTTAATCAAATTAAAAAGAATTATATTTCATCAATAACCCAAAATATGTTTATACAAAGATCATTAGCAACACATAGCAAAGTTAACATTAACTTAAGGATTTCCAATATTAATGAGACCATCAAACTCATTGGTTCTCTCTTTCAGAGGATTCCATTGATTAGAGCTTTAGAAGATGTTCATCCTAAATTTTTTTTTCATCCTAATTTTGTATTATCATACACACAATACAAAATTTCTATATTTTAAGTGTATAAAAACATACAATGTTTTTTATATATATTTACTTATTTTTGTGGTTCTAGTACTTAAGTTACTAATACTAATGATATAAATTAGTAACAAGACCATTTTAAAATCTTACAAAAGCATTATATAAGAACCATGGTCGTGTATACGAATGAGAATACATACTGACATAAAACAAGCGTTCCAAACAAATTATAAACAGAGAAATACACATGGCAATTGAAGATAATTCAATTCCTTTAGTCGTTGAGAAATCAGAAGTGGTTCTTGTGAAACCCTCACAGCTAACACCTGATGTCTCTCTATCTCTTTCCACCATCGACAACGAACCAAACATCGAAACTATCAACAAAACCATATGTGTCTACGGTCGCGTGCACTCTCTCTTCAACTGAATTGCAAAGCCAGAGATGGAGTCACCTTTATAAGTGCAACGGTCGCGGGCACTCTCTCTTCTCTCAATTACTTGGATAGTGTTGGGGATGCAGCTTATTATTGTATGTTTGGATTCACCTAGAGCCTGTTTCTTGGCGTAACACTTCAAAACTACACATTCAAAGAGTTATTTACTTCTATTCAATGGATCTAAAACCCGTAATGATCCAACTGTTTGCCATTTAAAGTTATACATGTGGCATCAAGAAGATCACCCTTCCACAATCAGAACTAGTCAACTAATTAGATAAGCCGGAGAAAAAGAGTTATGCTCGGGCTAATATCAAGTATACATGAAAGTGAAGATAGTTGATAGTAGCAAAAGCCCCCAAACTGTTGTAACCAAGTCTGAAGCCCCTGCCTCTGCCTTTGTTTTCATGAAAGAACCATGTAAGAAATCTACAATAGGATTCTTAAATCACAGCTATATAAGTTTCTCAAAAACGATCATTAAGAAATGTAGTGAGAAGGAGGTGCATACCGAGTTGTGTAAACCCCCGCAGCTAATGCTGTAACTCCTCCAACAGTCATAATCAGCCTATTACAGTCAGTTAATAAGGCCTTGACTCCCCCTGTCAAGTTCAATATAGAAGCAAACAAATGTAAGCATAACAAGGAGTGGATACATCTCAGGAAACAATGATTATAAGTTCCAACAGTCATAATTAGCCTATTACATCTCTATTTTTCCTCATTCGTTGCCCTGCTAATCGCTTGTACAAGCTCCTCCTCGCACCTCACTTTCGCAGTCCAGTATTTACCTTCTCCATTGTGAATCGCATCAACAAAAGTTGTGTAGTTCCAGTTCTTTATGACATTGTAAGGACGCTGAGACTTTACCCTCTTCTTGAAGCATGTACTCTCTCTTCATTTCCTCCAATACTTTATCATTGGTGCTGCAGAATTAACAAAACAAATTTCATGATTAGACTGACATGTAAGCATCAGCCTGAGCTCAAGTGATTTTCATCAGGGAGTCGCAAAGAAAGAACTTGTGCACCAAGAACAAACTCGATTTTGACTGTGTTATTCTATCTCCTTACCAACTCCAAACATGAACACAGTTATCGCATTAAGCCAGTAACACAGAATCGCCCCTTTTATAAGTTTATATTTTCTCATAGAGGACTAGCAATGGTGCTTGATGGTCAGACTATGCTTCTCCTAACCACAGGATGTCTACCAAGAATTAACCCGTTAAGGCTAATTGCAGGATCAGCTCTATATTGCAACAGTAGACCAACAACAACCCTTATCATCCTCTGAACACCTATCTAAACACCACCTATACATGTATACTATATACCTGCGAAGATGAACCCATGCCTTGTCCAACATTTTATGTCTAAACCTTATTAAAAGGTTATACAGGTTTGTTAAACTCAACCATAAGCACTGAAACAAAAACACAACAACAACAGCTTAATCACATTGAAATAACAATCACAGAGAATATTCATGATAACACAAGAACAAGCAGATTCATCACAACTCAAAGTAAAACAAAAATAATCACAAATACACAACAGTCACAACAAAAGTCTAGTAGTCCTAAAAAATATTAACACTAAGACGTAAGTAGATGAGACACTCACTGTAAAAGCTCCGTGAATGAGTACTGTTATGAGTTTCCTTTCCTTTGAGCCGAATAATTCTTCACCTGAAAACGAAGAACTTAGTACAATTAGATTTCAAATCTGAAGATTAAAAAAGGGTTCGAACAGATCTAACCCCAATATGAACCCTAACATTGAGTCTTACCTCTAGAAAAGGCCTGAAGACGATGATTCTCTGGATTATCTTCGTTCTATATCCTCTTCGTTATCACTTGCATTAAGCCAAATACAAAGTCAGTGACCATCAGAAGAAGTAAAAATGCGAACCTAGTGAAGCAATTTATGAGATTCTTACCTTCGACTTTCGTCTACCTGAAGAGTGACGACTGGAACAGAAGACCTAAACCCTAATCTTAGACCCAGCTCGAAGGTTAGAGATGAAGACTGAAATCACGGCCGTCGAAGATAGATATTATCGACGGCAATGAGTTTCGTGGCCGGAAAACTGAGTTTAGTGATGATGGGATTGTCGGAGAAACCGAAGGAAAGAGGGTTTTTTTTTCTGCCAAGCTCTGTGTTTTTTTTTTGTTCGCTAAAGCTAAATGAACATAGGCGCTAAAATTAGTCTTTTTTTACTAAGTCTTGGCGCCTATAGAAAGATAGCAGAAATTGGGCTCCAAAACCCGATTTTGGTTTCCCGCTTATTAAAAATATGGTTTAGCACTAATTTTATGTTGTAATAGAGTACCCAAACCTGCATGCCCACTATAATAGCAGTTTCCAAATTCGTGCAATCCTCATGTGCTATCAATACCCTTTTTTCTTGTAGTGTGGTGTGGCGCTGGGAGAGCCAGATTGGTCGGGATTCATCTCGATCTATCGGATCTAGGATCTGATTCTTAAGACAGGAAAAATTACAGATAGTCCCCACAGTCGGCGCCAAATGTGAGATCTGAGATTCACACTAAGAATTTGTATTCGTGGATTTGGACTTTTGTATATTGAAATGGTATAGGTTTCCTATGAATCAAAGACTTTATTGAGATTGATCGTCGAGATAGAACAAACACAATCGAAAAGAGAGTACAAAGAAAGTTGATTGAGATATCTAGTCGAAGTGTTCTTAGCTAGGGTTCTTAATGTCTTGAATGAATCGCCACTTCTCCTTTAAATACTCTCGACTTTGATCTCCTTGTTCCGATATTTCGGCCTTGCCATCATAACGATCTCCGAGATTTGTGCGGATCAGTTGAACTGAAGAAGACCGGGTTTTTCTATCTCCACGTCGTCTCTTGCCGAGCTCGAGCTCGATCGCTTCTCACTTCGGCATTGCTTGGGCCTTGTCAAGAAGTCAATCGTATAGGCCCAACAGAGAATAACGGTCGATCTCTCTCTGTCTTGATACTGAAGCGGGCTCATAACGATGGGCCTTTGTTTTATCTGTTAATGGGCCGAATTTCCTAGAGGGAAATCCAGTACCAACACTCGGGTTGATCAAACTGAGGATGAATTTTTTGAGCCTCAACCCGAGGCGAGTAGGAACAACTACTCTTTCTCTTTCACCTATGATGGGACAAATCGATCGTTCGCGACGAGACGGCTTGTGCGGACTTGTTTCGCATGCTTAGGGACAGTCTGCCGAGGGAGCTTCCTTCGGTCAAAGAGTCTTTCATGCCAAAATTCCATAAACAGGCCGTAAATGATATTGATCGGGTATGTTTTTTTTGTCCGATACTTTCTTTGTAGTGGTTTACTTGATTCTGAGCTTCTTTGCTTTTTTCTTTTTCTTTTAGGGCCTCTGCAACTACAACTCGCTCATTGATTTTTATGATAAGGAGCTGGTTGAGCGCAGGAACCGGACTAGGGAACTGAAGTGGAGACTTATTAAAGCTCAGAAAGCTGTTTCCGAGCTTGAGGGTCTCAAGGAGCAGGTGGTGGCTGTGGAGGAGCTTCGCTCCTCTCTCAAGGCTGAAGAAGAAAAGGCGTTGGCCTTGGAGAAAAAGATTGAGGAGCTTGCTACCGAGAACGTTCGGCTGGATGCCGAGAACAAACAGTGCTTGACGGATTGCTCTAACGCTCAAGCAGAGGTGGACGAGTTGACTGCTCGGGTAGCTGAACTGGAAGGTACACTTAAATACGAGTGTGATCGGCTAAAGGCTTCCCGCAAGCACGAAGTTTTTAAGGAAAGGAAACGGGTTTCTAATAATGCGTAGGCTCGGCTTTAAAAAATTAAGAAAGCCAGAGATGAGGAAGCCATCGGGAGGCGGAAGCAGATCATGATGAACCAAGCTGCTGCTGTAGCGTCGTTGCTGAAGGCGCTTGTTCAGGATGGTTTTGACATCCCGGTTGCAAAGATAGAGAAGGCTGATGCTGATTTTGCCAACCTTAAGCGTGAGCTTAGCGAGGTTCGGTTCACGGATTTAGACGACAGTTATTTTGTCATGACTCCTTTGGAGAGTCATGGTCGTGAGGAAAGCTCAGCTACGGTCGTCTTAACCCCCTATGGTTCTAATCAGGCTGTCGTGACTCCCGAAGTGGTGGATGGCATTTGGGCAGCAAGATCGGTTTGGGAGACTGGAGGTCAGGCCAAGGATCGTGCTTCTAATCGTCACGAGGATGATGCAGATGTATGAGTTAGGAATCGTTCTTCCAAAGCCCTCTTAGCCTCTTTCTCGTTTCGTAATTTGTTTCTTTTATCTTTTTGTATGTTCGGACTCGTGCTTTTATGCACGGTATTTTTTAATATATAATATGAGCTCGGATTTCCTTTTTATTTGTTTGCTCGTTTTATGGAATTTGTTCGGACCTTTCCGCGTACTTGAGCATTTGCATTTCCGCGTACTTGGCTTCACAATATTCGCATGTTCGATTCGCGAGTGGTATGCTCGGATTAAGTTAGTTGTTAGGGAAAAAGGGGCTAGTAAAGTGCTCGGCTTATCTTGTAGGCTTGGTCAGGACAGTTGTGCAAAACTGGGTTCGGCTTATTTTTTCTGTCAACCGTCCTTGTGTGGGGACTGGGCCCGGCTTACTTAATTGTATGGGATTGAGGCTTTCCTCGTTATCCCAAAGGTCAGGTGCGAGTAAGTGCTCGGCTTATCCTTAAGGTCTGATCGGGACAGTTGTGCGAAGACTAGGTTCGGCTTATTTCCTGTCAATCAGCCTTGTGCGGGAACTGGGCCCGGCTTGCACGCTTCGGACGTGCTGTAACGAACATTTGGCCAGAATGTCGAATTTTTTTGGGGTAGCTTATAAAGTGAAACGAATAAAGTACTTAAAATTTATTTATTGATATAGCTGAGGCTCGTGTGAGGTTACCTACATACCCCAAAAGGGGATCAAGCCGATCGTAGTTCACATTACATATTGGAGTACTCCGAGCTCGTGTATAGCGAGCTCGGTTTTTTTTTTTTTGCTGGTATGCTCGGTTTTGTTGTTCTTCTGCGTCGTCTGTCCGGCCTAGTAGTACCGTTTGACTTTGTTTGCGTTCCACGAGCGTGGAATGGCTTCTCCCTTCATCGTGATGAGCTCGTATACGCCAGGCTTCACCACCTTGGAGATGATGTAGGGGCCTTCCCAGTTAGCTCCAAGCTTGCCTGCTCGGTATTCGTGAGTGTTTTCAAACACTTTGCGAAGTACTAGATCGCCTTCGACGAAACGTCGGCCTTTAACCTTCTTGTTGTATTGGCGGGTGATTTTCTCCTGGTAATTTTATAGGCGTAGCAGCGCTCGGTCACATAGTTCTTCCACTTGATTGAGGCGATCGACGATCATATTGTTGTTCAACTCCTCATGGTCGGGTGAGATACTCAGTCAGATCGTTGGGACGCTTAGCTCGGCGAGAGACATTGCTTCCATCCCATGAGAGAGGGAGAAAGGTGTGTGTCCGGTTGAGTTCCTTGGCGTTGTTCGGTGGGACCAAATGACGCCGTCAAGCTCGTCTGCCTAGAGGCCTTTTTCTCTCCATTCATTTTTTGAGTCCATCGATAATCGTCTTGTTTGTTGCCTCGGCCTGCCCGTTTCTTTGCGGGTACCTCAGGTGGACTTGCTCAGGCGGATCTTCCATCTTGCGCAAAATCCTTCGAAAAGGTTGGAGATAAATTGGGATCCGTTTTCGGTCACGATCTCGTATGGGAGGCCGTGACGGCAGATGATGTATTTCCATACAAATTTCTGAACATCGAGGTTATGGATTTCAGAGTAGGATTCCGCCTCGACCCATTTCGTAAAGTAGTCAGTCATGACTAAGATGAACTTCTTTTGGTGCGAGGACGGGAGACGATATCCATCGCCTATCGCATGAAAGGGTAGGGTGTGGCCGCAGTTGTGAGAAGTTCGGCTGGTTGATGGATGCTCGGTGCGTGCCTTTGGCATTTTTCACATCGTAACACGTACTTTTCGCAGTCGGCGATCATGGTCGGCCAAAAGTGCCCTTGCCGCTTGATTTTGGCTGCGAGAGCTCGGCCACTTGTGTGGTTTCCACCTGCTCCTTCGTGGGTCTCCTCGGTAACCCACTTGATTTCATGTCTGTGTATGCACCGTAAAAGAGCCTTGGATGCACTCCATCGGAACAGCTCGTCCTTCATCATCACGTACTGCGCACATCAGGCTTTTACTCTTCGAGCCGCCATCGATCTTCGGGGACCTTTCCGTTGAGGATGTACTCTTTTATCTCGTCCCTCCAGTCGATGGCTTCGTCCTGTTCGGGTGCTGCGACCTTGGTGATTTCTTCATTTCTTTTGTGAGCGTCATCCATTCCTTCCTCTTCTTCGGTAATGACGAGCACTTCTTCATCCTTGGAGATGCTCGGTCGGGCTATATATTCAACTCGAATGATTCTCCTAAGATCGGGGTCAGATGTCGATGCTAGCGCGGCCAAAGCGTCTGCGGATGAATTGTCGCTTCGCGGGATTTTGGTCAGTGTTACCGAGCCGATCCTGGCGACGATTTGTTGGACGAGTTTCAAATATGCGTCCATGCGTTCGTTCTTTGCTTCGTACTCGCCGTTATACTGATTTACGACGAGCAGTGAATTGGCGAAGACGTCTACTTGTTTTGCTCTCACGACCTTGGCTAACCGTAAGCCGACTAGTAGTGCTGCGTACTCAGCTTCGTTGTTAGTAGCTGGGAAGGCGAGCCGGAATGACTGCTTGATTATCTCGCCAGTTGGGGAAGTCAGCTTGACTCCTACCCCCGAACCATTTCTTGATTGAAGAGCTGTCAACAAACAGGATCCACTTTTCCTTTGGGATCTTGTCTTCGCTTATGGGGAGCTCGGGTGGTAGTTCAATCAGGAAGTCGGCTAGGACCTGGGACTTGGCGCTAGTTCTAGGTCTCAATGTCGTACTCGCTTAACTCGACCGCCCACTTGGAAATCTTGCCCGGTTGACTTGGGCTGTGTAAGATCTTTCGGATTGGTTGGTTCGTGAGAACTACAACCGAATGTGATTGAAAATAGGGGTGGAGTTTCCTTGCCGAGACGGCGACGGCAAGCGCGAGTTTCTCGAGCATGTTGTAGCTTGTTTCCGCATCGTTAAAGATTTTGCTTGTGTAAAAGATGGGCTTCTGGTCGCCTCGGTCGTCTCGAACGAGCACGCTACTTATTGCCGAAGTGGATATGGAGATGTATATGTAGAGCGTCTCTCCCTCCTCGGGTTTGGTCAGAACAGGCGGGATGGACAGGTAGGTCTTCAGCTGTTGGAATGCATCCTCGCACTTG
The DNA here is from genome assembly GCA_030180135.1 of Orychophragmus violaceus. NCBI lineage: Eukaryota > Viridiplantae > Streptophyta > Magnoliopsida > Brassicales > Brassicaceae > Orychophragmus > Orychophragmus violaceus. The sequence continues at coordinate 38,148,413 of CM058231.1, read as the reverse complement.
GCGTCCCATTCGAATTTCTTGTTCGCTCGGAGAAGGTTGTAGAATGGGAGGCATTTTTCGGTTGATCGTGAGATGAACCTATTTAGTGCTGCGACCTGTCCGGTTAAACGCTGGACTTCTCGAGTGTTCATCGGGGAAGGGAGCTCGGTGATCGCTGTTATTTTCATTGGATTTGCCTCGATTCCTCTCCTCGTAACAATGTAACTGAGGAACTCTCCTGACGTGACTACAAATGTGCACTAGGTCGGGTTTAACTTCATTCCATACTTGTTTAAGCTTTCAAAGCATGTTGCCAGAGGATCGACGTGGTCGTCTGCCGAGGTGGACTTGACGAGCATATCGTCGATATAGACCTCCATTGTTTTGCCGAGTTGGTCAGCGAACATGCGGTTGACTAACCGTTGATATGTTGCTCCTGCATTCTTAAGTCCAAATGGGATCACCCTGTAACAGTAGGTGCCACGGTCGGTGATGAATGAGGTCTTCTCCCGATCGTAAGGATGCATCATGATTTGGTTATACCCTGCGAAGGCGTCCATGAACGATAATAGATCGTGTCTGGTGGTTGCTTCAACGAGCCGATCGACGTGTGGCAGAGGGAAACTGTCCTTGGAGCATGCTTTGTTGAGATCGGTGAAGTCAACACATACTCGCCATTTGCCATTTCAGTGACCGAGCCTACTTTAGAGAGTCTTTCCACCTCGTCGTTCACAGATTTGGCGTGCTCAGGGACGAGCTTCCTCCTTTTTTGCTTTATCAGTTTGAACACTGGATCGACGTGCAGCTCATGGCATGCGATTGATGGATCGACTCCGGTCATATCGCTGGTGGTCCAAGCAAAAGTCGTGGCGTTTTCCTTGAGGAACTCAACGAGCTTGTCTCGCAGATCTTCACGAAGGTCGGTGCCTATTCCCACACAACGTTCGGGATCACTGATGTCGATATTGACCTGGACGACGACATCTTTTTACGGTCGGTCGGGCGGTGGCAGATCGATTCGAGGCGCGGCAACGAGGTAAGCTTGTGACTTATGGCAGAGCTTGTGCTTGATGCAGAAGCATGTTCGGGAGATCCGCTGGTCTCCTCGGAGGGTAAAGATGCCAAACGGCGTAGGGAAATTGACGAATTGGTGGTATGTAGATGGGACAACTTTCATATCGTGTATCCATGGCGTCCCAAGAATAACGTTGTAGATCGCTAGTCGGTCAACGACCACGAACTTGATGAGTTTAGATATTCGGCCGACGTAGACAGGGAGCTTGATTGTTCTGATCATGGTAATCGAATCTCCGGAGAACCCCGTCAACGGCTTCGCGGATGGCTTGACGCGATAATTGCTGAGCTCCATGCGTTGTAACGTTTCTTTGAAGATTAGATCAACCGAGCTTTCTGTGTCGACTAAGATCTTGGAGACTTCGCAGTCGCCTATCTGAAGTGCGATTACAAGAAGATCGTTGTGTGGTCGGTCCACCCCTTCTCCGTCTTGCTCGGCGAAGGTGATGTCGCTGCCGATCTTGAGATCGTCGCCACTGTTTCTTCGCCATTGTTTCTGAGTCGCTGCTCGGCGTTCATATTCCTTGATCGATCGTACCGAATCGTTGACTAAGGGTAATCCTCACATTATCATGTTTATGCGCCTCCTTTTCGGGGGCGTTCCTTCTTTTTCCTCCTCGTAACGAGCTCGCTTATTGACGGCTGATGTGTTCGCATCGATCTGCTTAATTTCCTCAGCAAAGGCAACTTGCTTCTTCTTTTCTTCCTGGACGAGTTTGAAGCATTCGGCTTCGTTTTTCGGCTGCGTCACCTGATTGATTTGCTTCGGGTGAGGTTGGTTGCAGTTTATCACTAACTTATTGCCGTCCTTTTGGTAGTCAGCGTAAAGGAGAGCTTGCAGGTTTCTGCATTCGGTCGTGCTGTGACCTGCTCGTTGATGATAGTCGCAGAAGAGTTTGCTCTTGTCGCCTCCCAGAACAAACTTATTGGTCCAAAGTTTGTCTTGATTTTGATCTTGTTGGTGACCCTGGGTCGGGCGATGATCCTACTGGTAACCCTGGGGTGGGTGATCTTGGCGATAGTTTGGGGTTGGTCGCTCGTCTTCCTGCTGGTAGCCCTGCGATTGATCGCTGACGTAGTAAACAAACTTTCCTTTTCTCGTGATATCCTCCTCCTTCGTCCTTTTGTAGTCTTGATCGAAGTGTTGACGTGGTTCGTATTGTTCGGTGCTTTTCTCAGCCTTTTCCTTCGTATTGGAATTCTTCGGCCCGAACTTCTTTGTTAAGGTTTCCTTTTCTTCTTCGAGGTCGATGAAGATTGTTGCTCAGTGGAGAGCGTCTTCGAGCGAGCTCGGCTTATTTTTCTTTAATTCTTCGCGGAAGCTTGATTCGTACCATAGGCCGTCCCTGAGTGTGGGAAGACCTTCACTGTCAGTAATTGAGATCTTAGCGAGGATGCTCTTAAAGCGGGCGATATACGATTGGAGACTCTCCTTTGGTCCTTGCGAGATGGCCCAGAGGTCGGCGTTAGATACTTCTTCATGAATGTACATCGAGTAGTGCTTGAGGAATGCATGCATCAGATCTTGGTAGCCGTCGATTGAGTTCGGCTCTAAGCGAGAGAACCAATCTAAAGCGGAGCCGGTTAGATGCTCGATGAACAGTTGGCAGAATCCTGCGTCGCGCTCTCTGAGGTTGAACTTTGTTCGGCCCAGTGCAGTACGGAAGGCTGTCAGAAATTGCCTTGGGTCGGATTTTTCGTCATATGTCATCATCTTGATTTTGCCTGCGGAAACTGGATGCTCGACTTGGATATCTGTAAGATCTTCGTCCCGCGTATCCAAAAATAGCAAGAACTTTAGGGTTTTTTGAGTTATGGATTCTAAAAGAAGAATTAAAGAACACAGTGAGAATTAGGAAATTTAGGGTTTTATGTCGGTGTTTCCGAGATGGGAGCCGGTAAAGAAAGCTGTTTAAGTCACCGAAGAGAATTAGGTCGAAGTCGATGCTCTAAGTCTCTCAGGCTAAAAGTATTAAGAAAATCGTGAGTTTATTGAATAACGAGGTCCCTTTTTATAGGGTTACAAAGTCGGTTAATAATAAGGAAAATCTAGATAAATACGAATATTTTTCTAATATCTCGGTCTCACCTAGATACGGAATATTTCCATATCTTTGATGTCGCTGTGTGCCGCCTTTGTTCTCTTCTTGACTAACACCTCCTGAACCCTAATGTAAGCCGGTTATCCTGAGATGGGTTTAACCTAAGTTTTACCGCCTTGGGCCTTATACAGTCTTTCCATTCTGGGCCGACCTAAACTCATGAATAGGCCTTTTAGGAAAGTGCTAATCTTGACTCCAACAATAAGCCCCCCCCCCCCCCCCCCCAGTGTGGCGACTTGAATTCAAGTCGGCATTACGAGGAGTTAACCTATGGTTTAAGAAATGATTTTGTAAGCCCATATCTTTCATCTGACGAGCCCCTCTTTTCGGCCCATAGCTTGTTGGATCGATCCGGCTTGACTTAGATCGGTGGTAAATTGGGTAGTTAGACTTGAACCGGTGGATGCTCGAATTAACCAGACAAAACCGGAATTGATCCTTGGTTCAATCGATCGGATAGGTGCGAGATACTAAGCGTCATCTAGGTAATTATTGCCTCGAGCTCTGCGCCATCATTTTCACCATAAATAGTCCTCTCTCGCTTCTCATTTCTTCATTTCTGCTCAAGAGAAGAAGTCTGAAAGGTAATTTTTCTCTCTGCCGGTATTTATTTTCCGATCATTTCCGTTGTTGCTCCGCCTTAGGCATTTAGGATTCTAGATCAAAGCTCTTTTTCCGCCACGTGTGTTCTTCACCTGTTCTTCAAAAATCATGTCTTTGATCCGTTGTTACGAGAAGAAAGACAAGGAAATTGTTACTGTCTCATCCGCGGATTCTCCATCAAGTCGTCATATTCCTTCATCCGATTCGTTATCTTCGAGCACTTCTTCCGACTTAAGGAGCCACCCCGTTCATGGTGAAGTTGAAGAACTCCAACGTCGTCGCGAATCATCCCGTCAAACTGATGCTGCGGATAGTTATTTTGTTATCCCGCAATTGCGAGATTCTGATGGAGACGAGACTGATGTCGATCAGGTTGGTTCTGATGACAATGACGACATTCCTCTTTCTGGATTACCGGGTGCTCCTAGCGAAGCGTTTGGTAATCTTTTCGAGACCCGATCTACCACAAAATCGGTCATGTCTACGCTCCAAGGTTGTAGAGCAGATCCGAAAATCAAATTCCTCATCCCCTTCCCGCTCGATCGTCCTTGGAATCCTCCAGCGGGATATATGACTCTCTATGAGTCGTACTTTATCAACACCGACAGCGGGGGTTTTCGCTGCTGGTTCCCGCTGCCCGACTTGCTAGTCTCGTATTGTCATCGCCGCGAGATTGCTATTTCTCAGCTTTCGGCCGTCGCGGTTCGCCACATGGTGGGTCTTCTAGTGCTAGGTGCCGAAGCTGACATTACGATAACCGTGAATATCTTTGAGGAAATGAAGTCAATCAATCCAATGAAGTCCACTAGTCAAGGGTGCTTCGCGGTCAAACTTAAAAGCGGCAACTGTGTAGTGATGGATGCGCCCAAGAAGATCAACAATTGGCAGAGATATTATTTCTACGTTGAGTTGTCTTCGTTAGTTGTTCCTGACGACCACAGGAACTTATCAGGACGTCTTGGAATTCGAATTTTGGAAGATGTCGTTCCAAATTTGCCGTTATTCAACTGTGATGATTTACTTAATTCTCTTTTGTTGTTGCAGTGCATCATCCTTTCCTCAAGCCGTATCCGGATAACTACTTCCCGATTCTTCAAGAGATCCAGTCTCTCGGTCTTCGCAAGTGGTCAGATCTTTCTCGGGATCGTATAAACAAGACGCTTCCACGAATATCCAAAGGTTCGTTTACCTCTTTGCGATAGGCGTGTTTTTGCTAGTTCTAATTTTTTTTTATTCCAGTTAAGTGGGATACCAAGGCGAAGGTTGCTCCTGAACAGCTTATAAAACCGAAAAGGATGGGCAAGGTGAAGAGAATCGACTCAATTGGCTACTCCAAGGAGATCTCATCCAAGCCTTCTTCATCCGTTAAGCCGTTAAAAGAGAAGGACGCACTTTTACTAGATCAAGGCGGTAGCCGGTCTTCAGAGATTGGCGAGAAGTCGACTGCTCAAGTGGCGAACCCATCTTCCAATCTTCCGCCTAAAGTCCCGTCCAACAAGAGGCCTGCGGACGATAAGTCGGGTCAGAAGAAGTCGGCAAAGAGGGCATCCAAAGGGAGCAAGCCGGCTGAAGATGCCTCTAGTGAGATAGCGGCTTCTGATAAACCGGCTAAGCCGAAAAACCCGTGGAAACGATTCTACGAATTTAATGGGACTGTCGCTGATTTGTCTGGCAACCCAAAGCCCTTTGCTTCTCTCAAGGAACTCGTTTTGGTGCGACATGGGTGCGAAGTGAAAGAGGGGGAAGTCCGCCCGTCTATTCACAATTTCGCCTATCAGTACGCAAGTGAGGTTCCATTCATCAACAATCCTCGGGCCTGCTTCGATATGCTGACATGCGTAAGAGGAAACGAGTCAGATTGGCCGGTTTTGGAAGAGCTACCTCATTCAGATGCTATCCTCAAGCTAAAACAAGCCGAAGCAACCGTAAGTCTCTCTTTGTCAGATTTTGTACTTAGTTCGCCGATCTAACAAGACTCTCTATTGTTTTTAGATGATCGCGGCCTCTAATCGCGTGGCTTTGGAAAGTTCTTGGAGTGCGAAGAAGATGGCTGACGCGGTCACCAAGCGAGATGATCTTCTTAAGAAGATCAAAGGGGAGAAGAAGGCATTGGAGGTGAATAACCTGGTCCTCGAGGGTAAGCTAAAACAGGCCGAGGAGAAGTCGAAAGCCGATCTTCTCAAATTTCAATCGGAGAAAAAGAACCTGCAGAAGTCCTGTGCTGATCTGGTTCGTAAAGAGAGAGAGAGAGAGTTGAAGCCGCGGTTAGGGGGAAGGCGCAGACTCATTTCGAACTTATCCAGCGCTACGTCACGGATCAAGAGGCTGACATTGCGTTGCAAGTTAAGCAAGCTCAGATTTCTGGGCTTAAGAAGTGTCTGATGAAGCTTAGCGAGGAGGGCGTGTCGGTTCCTCAGACCGTCTTGGAGAAAATTTCCGCTGATGAGGTTGCAGTGAATGTGGAACTAGACGAAATGGAGGTCGTGACGAAGGAAGAGCTTACGTTTGTCCTCTCACCGGTGCATCATCCCCTTCTCAATCTTTTCCATGATTCACCTCCTCCTGTTCCGAGGGATGTCGACCAGTTTGGAACCAATCGTGGAGTAATCCCGGAGGCGGTTCCTGCTGATCTTGTTCAGTCCGTTAGCTCAGAGATCGCGCCACTGGACGGCGTTTCTAAGGCACAGGAGGCGATTGCCGAGAAGGTTAACGGGCCCGAGAAGTTATCAACCGGGGCTGACTAATCCCATCCTTCTTTTTATGTCGTATTTGGCTTTGTAATAACTTTTTTTTATTTTGTATTATCCAAGCCTGGTCTTATATTGCGTTTACGTCTGTTCTTGATAATTTCAACCAGATAGCAAATTTTACACGAATGAAGTCGGTCTACTCTTATGTTCAACTTGTTTTTGACAAATTTAAACAGATAGCGACTTTCATTATGCGAATATAATTAAGTCGGACTACTGTATTAAACTTGTTTTTTGGCAAATCAAACAGATAACGACTTTAATTACGCGAATATAATTAAGTCGGACTACTGTATTAAACTTGTTTTTGACAAATTTAAACAAGTAGCGACTTTCATTACGCGAATATAATTAAGTCGGGCTACTGTATTAAACTTGTTTTTGACAAATTTAAACAAGTAACGACTTTCATTACGCGAATATAATTAAGTCGGGCTACTGTATTAAACTTGTTTTCGACAAATTCAAACAAGTAGCGACTTTCGTTATATTTTGCCATAAGGCGGTTTTCGAGACTTATGGGTGCTCGGCTTTATTCTAAGGGCGGGCGAATGTGCGAGGCTTAAGTGTTCGACTTATTTGTCATCGCCTGCCGCGAAGAATGTGCGAGACGGATCTCGGCTTATCCTTACCGAGATTCCAAGAGGTCAGATTTTGCCCCTGGATGATGCTCCCTCTACTTGAAAATTCCTATCCGTCCGGTCAAGCTATTAACCTTAAACAAGCGCTGGGTGGGAGGCAACCCACCATTAGGTACTGGTGTTTTTCTACTTAATTTTTGGTGTTTTTGTTAGGATTTTACGTTTGTTTTTGTTTTTGGTGAAGTTATGTTTGCAGGTCTCGGACAGATTCGCAGTGCGTCGATCGACGCACTTCTGTGTCGATCGTCACAACACGATCAGAATCGCAATGCAGCGATCGTTGCGGTCATGAGCAACGATCGACCATACACGATAATCTCCAAGTAACGGTCGATGCACTTAGTGCAACGATCGATACCTACGCGACAGAGGTAACCCGACAGACATAATCTCACATGTTATCTATTTATTTTCTTCTTACCGATCCTTCGCTTGACACTACTGGGGACAGTGTGTCTTAAGTGTGGGGGAGGTGCTACTGACTTATATCTTTCTGTTTTCTTAAGAGTCAGTCCGTTTTTCAAAAAAAAAAAAAAATTGTTTTATTGAGTCCAAATTGTTTAAGCAAGAAACTATGATTTTCTGAGAAGATTTACAAGACTTGCAGGAACTTAAGTAACCATTGGGATGAAGTTACAAGACCACACCCCTGGCTAGGAGGCATGATGCTAGTGCGAGTCTTATTGGTTGCTCGACTTTCTGCGAGTTACTTAGACTCGGCTTTCGCGAACTAAGGAGTTTGGCTTTCTGCGAGTTGCTTAGACTCGGCTTTCGCGAACTAAGGAGTTAAGCTTTCTGCGAGTTGCTTAGACTCGGTTTAGGTTTGTGAGTTTAGAACTCGGCTTTTATTAGCGAGTTAAACTCGGTTTTTGTTAGTATTAAGAATTTTAACTTTTAATAAAAGGACTGACCTGATTTGGCTATTGATGAGCTTTCAACGCAGTATATAGGCTGTAAAATAAAAAATTATTAGATTTGCGACTGTGCCGATGAAGGTTGCCTACGTATCTTCCGAAGAAGAATCAAGTCGCTCGTAGTTCATACATGTGGTTTTTTTTTTTTTTTGGCGCTTGGTGTAGCCGCCTTAGAAGTATTCCTTTAGACTCGCCGAGTTCAATGATCACGGCAAGGCTTTTCCCTTCATTGATTCGAGCTCGTAAACTCTAGGCTTGACGACTTTCGTGACTTTGTAGGGTCCTTCCCACTTTGCACCGAGTTTGCCCGCTCTCCACTCCTTTGTATTTTCGTAGACCTTGCGCAGAACGTAGTCGCCGACTTGAAAATGTCGCTCCTTGACTCTCTGGTTGTAGTACCGAGTTGCGAGTTGCTGATAATTTTGAATCCTGAGTAGAGCTCGATCTCGTTCTTCTTCTTCCCGGTTGCGTTTTAAAGCTATGCTTTTGATACGCCGCTGTTGTTTGCCTTGCTTGGGTGCTTGCCCGTCGACTTTCCCTTCCTCTTGCTGCCCAGATTCTCTCTTTAACCTGTCGATCGCCGCCTCGATTTCTTCATCGGAAAGTCGGGCATTGAGGGCGTTTTTGGCCGCCATGATCTTGAAAGTTGTTAAGTGAGTAGCAGGATCCTTCGTTCCGTTGTACATTGGCAGTCTGAGTTTTTACTTCTGGCGTATGTAAGTGTCCGTTATGCGTGACGTGAAAGGATTTCTTTGAGTTTCCTCAATGATCCGATCAATCTCGGGAGCAGACCCTTTGACGCTGTGCACCTCGCCTTTTAACTCCTTTAGGTATCTCTGAGCTCCGTCAGTTGCTTCTCAACTTGGTTACGGCTTGCTCCGCGGGTAGACGTCCTACGAGCTTCTCATGGGATGTACCTCGCTCGTGGCGATGGTTATCCCAGTGCGAGTCATTCTCATGTCGTCTATGACGCAAGCCTCGATCATTCCGTGTCTCTTGATCATCTCGCCCATCCTTATCGGGAGAGTACCTTGCCTTGTACCAATCGTCCTTCTCTCGGTGTGCACTCCGCTTGAGCTCTTCTGCTTCCCTTCGATGTGAGCTTCGTTCGCGTTTATCCTCATCGCGTTCTCGGCGTGAGTTGCTTCTGGACTCGCTATCTCGGCTTTGTCCTTGGAGGTCTCCTTCAGGTGTATCGTAGATCAGTAGTCTGGCGACTTTATCTTTTACCTTTGGAGGTACTTCTCGCTTGGATTTCCTTGATTGTTGGTCTGAACGGATCCGAGCTTGTTCCGTCTCCAACAAATCAATTCTTTCTGAAAACTTTCTGATTAAATCATTTTGTGAATCGATTTTGGCCATTAGGGTTGCCAGAACTTCGTCTTTTGCGACTTGTTCCTTGTCAAGTGCCGGGATACGTTCACCGTCGTCTCGACCCTTTTTTGGCTTAGCGGTGTTCCGCGACTGTTTGCCAACAAGCACCGCGCTGTTGTCTTCGTGATTACTTTGGTCGTAATCACTTCCTTCGTGATCACTTAGGTCAACCCTTGGGTTTTCCGGATCAATTTCGTTATCGTTTCCCGTCATCTCGTTCAGAAATTTCTCTTAGAAAGCCCCACGGTGGGCGCCAATTGTAAGATATTCGTCCCGCGTATCCAAAAATAGCAAGAACTTTAGGGTTTTTTGAGTTAGGGATTCTAAAAGAAGAATTAAAGAACACGGTGGGAATTACGAAATTTAGGGTTTTATGCCGGTGTTTCCGAGATGGAAGCCGGTAAAGAAAGCTGTTTAAGTCGCCGGAGAGAAATTAGGTCGAAGTCGATGCTCTAAGTCTCTCAGGCTAAAAGTATTAAGAAAAGCGTGAGTTTATTGAATAACGAGGTCCCTTTTTATAGGGTTACAAAGTCGGTTAATAATAAGGAAAATCTAGATAAATACGAATATTTTCCTAATATCTCGGTCTCACCAAGATACGGAATATTTCCATATCTTTTATCTCGATGTGTGCCGCCTTTGTTCTCTTCTTGACTAACACCTCCTGAAACCTAATGTAAGTCGGTTGTCCTGAGATGAGTTTAACCTAAGTTTTACCGCCTTGGTCCTTATACCGTCTTTCCATTCTGGGCCGACCTAAACTCATGAATAGGCCTTTTAGGAAAGTGCTAATCTTGACTCCAACAATATCCATGAGTCGGCGAGTGAAAGGAGTGTTTTGCGTTTCCTCGAGCACCCGGTCGATCTCGGGTGCCGAGTTGATCGCTTGAAGGACTTTTGACTTCATATTCTTTAGCAATAACTTCAGGTCCTGGATCTCACTGTCTCTATGTGCGTCGTGGGCTGAGCTGCTTGGGATTTCAGTGACTGATCGTTGGTCTCTTCGGTTTGCTGACCCGAAGAATGTGAGAATGCTCGGCTTCGATGATTGATGTTCGGCGTCGGCGATCCTTCAAATAATGCACGTTGGAGACGTGGTATGAAGTTGGTTGTCCGAGGTGCGGATACTTGTTGGCCCAATGCTTGTAGATCGTTGATCTGTCCTTGGCATAATGCTTACGCTGTGACGAGTTGATCGAAGCGAGTGTTGCTTCCTCGGGATAGCTCGTCCACTTGAGTCATGAGAGCCTTTAGTAGGACAAACATATCTAGTTCGTTGGATTGGTTATTTGTAGTATGCCGAGCTTGTTCGGTACTCAAGGGTTGCTCTGAACCGGTGGAAGTGTTTGCCGGTTGGATGATCGGATTGACGACCTGGGAGACGTGGTGAGTCTTGTCGGGGTGACCCTTTGCTTGCGAGGTCGTTCCCGAACTTCACTTTTCTGGGATGATGCTAAAATCCTTGCTCGTTAGAGGTCTTGTCATTGTCGAACTTGTCCGTTAGTGAAGAAAAATTTTAAATCCCCACAGACGGCGCCAATTGTGATAACCGAGTTCGTCACAAAGGCCAGATGCTCGTCTTTCTCGGGAGAGCTAACGTGCTCGGGGTTCCGTGGGTCAAAGTTTATCTTAGAGGAGAACTGACTAAGTTCGGAAACGAACAGTAAAGAGTGAAAACTGCTCGGTGACGAGCATGTTTGTATTTAAGTAAGAAAAGAGATCCGAGCAGGGCGAGAGACGATCTCGGGTTACAATTCGAGATGTGTTTAATTCTAGAAAGATAAAGTAGTAAGTGCACAAATCCCAAAAAGTTACATTAATGTACAGTGACAAATCCTATTTAGAGTAAAATACGGTCGTACTTTGTACGGGCCGTTGACTCCTTGTCGAGCTCGTGCGGATTGGGCCGTACTTTGGTGTCGAGATGGGCCAAGCCGATTGCCTCTTTGTCTGTTTAGTGGAGCCGAGCTGCCCTGAGGTTGCAAGTCGAGCCGAGCAAAGAAGGTCTGCTAACCGAGCCGAGCTGGTTATGACGAGCTCGGTATGAATGAGTGTGATGTTCGGGCCTTTTGCTTTATGGACCGAGTTTTGTTTCTGTTGGACCGACCCTTTATCTAAAGAGCAAGTATGGGCCCTGCTAAGTGGATGGGTGCTAAACCCATATATAACAGTAGCTGAACTATCTTGTTGGTCTTTTAGGGAACTGCGGATGAAGTAGTTGATTGTCCTCATGGAAAACGGCTCTGGGAACTCGGCAAAGAGAAGTATGAACCTTTGTGGATAAGTGGAGGTGGACACTGAGACCTTGAACTCTATCCAGATTTCATTAGACATCTGAAGAAATTTGTTGCATCACTTGCCAACAAACAAGCGGAGAAGGCTGCCATGAAGTGAGATTGCTGATATGCTTGAAATGGGTTGCTTTCGAGGTTCTAGAAACATTCTAGACAGTTGGCTGGCGAAGTCAGAAGAAAAGTAATAAGGATGAGAAATCCTAGATGAACGTTGATAGATGTGGAAGAAAAAGGTCTGTAGTTTTGTGACACAACGGGTTAATCTGGAATTTAGACAGTATACTGCATTTTATTAATAAATATATTTACTGCTGTGATTTAATAGGTTCTAAGGAGTTTTCTTTCTTTACACGACCTTCATGGAACATACTTCTGTATAAACCGAAATACTCTCTGAAAGCGTACAAGATTCTTGAAGAGGCACTGTGGGAATTTGCAAAACAGGCTTTGGAGGGAGTTCAAGAGCATCCAGGTTTCCTTCCATCATCTCTACTACTCTGTTCATCGGTGGGCGATTTGAAGGGGAAGATTGAATACACCACAAGCCCACCAATGTCATCTTCTTAGCTATCTCATCTTCTTCACAGGTGATTCCATTGTTGTTAAGCCTTCCACTGTCTTCCTTCTCAAGATCCTTATATATCCATTCTGGAAAGTACACTGAGCTTGTGGTAGATGCATTGTCTTCAATTGATGTTTTGTTCCTTGCACCAGTAATCTCAAGAACCAACATTCCATAGCTATACACATCTGACTTGTGGGAAACTTTACCGTACACTCTTGAAAACACCTCTGGTGCAATGTATCCTATAGTACCTCTTGTGTCCAGTAGTGACAAGATGCTTTCTTTCCTCCCACATAGCTTAGCAAGGCCAAAGTCTGAAACTTTGGGGCAAAGATTGTCATCTAAGAGTACATTTTGTGGTTTTATGTCGAAATGTACAATCCTTGTTCTGCAGCCATGGTGCAAGTACTCTAGACCACGAGCAACGCCTAACGCAATCTCATATAGCTCCCTCCAATTCATATTTGATGACCTCGTGCTTGAGATGAACTTCTCAAGAGACCCATTTTCCAAAAATTCATAAAGTATTGCTCTCTTGGAACCTTCAGCGCAAAATCCTAGCAGGGTAACAATGTTGACATGAGAAGTTTTGCTCATGCTGGCAACTTCATTGATGAAGTCTTCACCATTACCCTTTGAGTCTTTCAAGACCTTCACCGCCACACTACGACCATCACAAAGGGTTCCTCTATAAACAGTTCCAAATCCTCCTTTCCCAACTTCTTTGGCGAACGACTTGGTAATTCTCTTTACTTGCGCATAGCTATAGTGTTTCAATGGAATAAGGGTCTTTAGATTAAGTTGTCTAGGACCAACTGATGTCTTCCTTCGCCGGCTGATAAGACAGAACAAACCTCCGGAAATAAGAATGATGGCCACCAATCCAAAAGCATACTCCATTCCTAGAGATGAAAACAAAAACAAGGTTTTCGTAATAAAATCATGCAGTTGCCTATGGTAAATGGTAAATCAAACGGGTGTCTATAAAGAACAGGAAGGGGTAAGCACCTGCTTTTGCGGGAGTAGAAACGCCTGCATCAACATGATGACAACAAGAAAAGGTAAGCCAAAACTGAAGAGAGAACATTTTTCTTTACTAGAAACTAAAACTTGACATTCAATGGAGTGTTTTTTTAATGGAATGTAGGGAAGATCCAATCAAAGGGTGGGAGATTGAGGAAGGGAAAAGAGATCACTTATGAAATAAATCTTACCTTTGTTTCTGCAGGTATGGCTATGCGGGTGATCTACACAATAGCAGATGAATTCCTTTGAGGTCTGCTTATATCCACAAGCACCACCAGAGTCCATGCACATGAAACATTCTCGGTGAAGTCCAACCTTGAAACCCTCTTCAAGAGCCTTCTTTAGATTATCTCGAGTTGTATTTTTCTGCAGTGTGTTCAGCGCCGGTCCAGATGCATGAATACTGACGTTTCTTTTGCACATTCCACTGAAGTCTTTTAAAAAGCCACCAATATCGTAAAGTAGTGGAGACGAGAGGTTTGTTGTCACATAGTAACTTTTATCTTCATTTCCACAATCAAGATCTCCAACGTAAGGAGAAACATACTGTGGAAACTCTGGTGGGCATTCATAATAAATCGTCAGCAAGTCTGTGTCACGAGCGAAGGTAAGGACGTTTTGGTTGAACGGCGCGTTTATTGGGTGTTGGGGACAAAAACCACCGATATAATCTGATCTGGCTAATCTTATGACACGAGAGGTATAGTTTGCCGCTAAGATCCGGAACTTAACAGAGCATATGCTAACCTCTGCGACACTTGTGTGACATTCGAGCTTGAAGTCAGGGTGGCCACATTCTTCTCTGCCAGGTATCCAGAAAGGGTACAAGAGACCACTCTGATCGCCGCAGCTAAACGGGGCACTGCAGCGTGTGTGAAGCTCATCAGCTGAGAAAACAAAAGATAGGACATTGGTTTTGTAAGAGTTGAACTAAAGGAACCACATCAAAGTGCTTTGACATTTCTACAACATCAAAGTCAAGGTGGCTATGAAACGATGATATTGTATAAGAAACTTACCACCAGGTTGATGGAGACTACTGCATCCCGATGATGAGGCATCCTTGCAGATTCTATGAGAAGATGAACAGTCTTGACATGCTTTCTTATCAATCTTCACCTTCACCTCAAATCCTTTGCTTAAAACACTTTCCAAATTGGTCATGTTCAACTCTTTATCTTCAGGAACAAAGCTCTCAGGAACGTTAATTTTGAAACATTCACTGCAGGCATTGTGATAATCAAGGGTTTGAGACACTGAGACAAGACCTCTACCAGGACATGTATAACTCGAACGGTAAGGAATCTTAGAGTCGCAGAGGTAGAAAACAGTGAGGCTCTTGTACGTAGGCGAAAGCTCAAAGATTTCGGGAGGCAAGGTTGCGGCTGTGAATGTAGCGTTGCAAAAAGAACCATGAAGCTCTGCTCTGGCAAGTCTAAGAGTGTTATATGTTTCATCTATGTGGAGAACGTCGTACAGATGGTTTGAGATGATTAAAGACGTTGTGTTTTTGAAGCAGTGAAGCTTGAGCAATGGATGACCGCAGACTTTGGGACGATTCCCACCCGAGAAGGGGAAACCAGCGGTGATGTTCCCACAGTGAAACAGAGTCTCACATAGTCTACGTTCTTGTTGACTTAGAGCACAAGGAAGATGGTGAAATAAGGAAAAGAGGAAGAAATAGAACAGACAAGAAGAATTGGGGAGATGGTACATGATAAGATTTGTTTTACTGAGAGGAAAACAAACAAGTGAGAGATCGAGAAGGAGCAAGTGAAAATGGTGAGGTTTGAAGGCCGTAAATTTATATTTAAATATTTATAATAAATATAATATAAAAATATAAATTATTGAGATAGATATAGAATATTTAATCTAAAATTGTAATATTAAAAATGCAGTATCTTATATTAAAAGTAATGGATTTTAAAATTAGAAAATGAGTATAGATGAAACTAAAATAGATTATAAAAGCAAAACGATGTTTTGTAAACTAAAATTTGAAAACAAAAAAAGAAAACTCAGTGTGGCAAAAAAAAATCAACGATATCGAATGATCGATTTAACATTCAACTGGAAACAAATATTTTTTTTTTTCGAACTCACTATTATGAATTTGATTATTCAAGTTGAGAGTTGAGATATTGATGGGATTTGATTGATTTGATTTAACAAGTATAAATTTGGTTTCCTAATATTTATATAAGATTAAAGGACGTAGGCGAATATTTCTTTGGCACGGCCGTGGGGGAAGGTCGTGAAGGACCAAGTAAAGGAAGGGTAGTAACAGATACTGCGAGACTTGAAGTCCTTTTTTTTCGTTGACCCAAAATGGAACTGAGATTGTCTTTTTCCCAAAAACATTTTCTTGGAAACAGATAAATCATGGAATGTTCTAATTTCAATCTTTCTTGTGTGGTTTAGTAAATCATGAAATTATCTTCATAGGAAATGAGAGGGATATGCCGGTAAAAGCCATAGGGCCCATACCATACTATCTCAAAAGACTAAATATATGTACTAAAATCATGCTTTCGTTGCTTTAATCCCTTACATACGGTATCATCGAAGTAAAATCATGCTTTCCTTGCTCTGACCCCTTAAATGCGTTTGCTAATGCCTGCAACGTACTTTCTTCTCTGTTTCTACTGTCTCCAGAGAACTGATGTTGAAAATCAGACTAAAAACCTAATGGGCCTATGGGCCATAAACCTGCAGCTTGTCTAAGTAACAAGAAAACAGGAGTTTTGGATATAGGCTGATACTAGTTGGAGCCCACGAAGTCTTGTGCCTCCCAAGCCTACTAACGTGCAAAGAAGAATAAAAGACGTGAGCTAGGTTAAAGAGTTGTGTGACGATACAACGTGAGCAACACAAGTTTACAGAAGCAATTAGAGATCTGAGAGCTAAGAGATTTATTCTAAGAGCTAAGAGAGATCTAGAGTGCTTATTGATTCACAAGAGATATTCATTGATCAATAGTTTGTGCTAAGCTATTTGTACTCAAGAATATAGTGAAATCAGTTGTGGGATACTGTTCCCACCCCAGTGACGTAGCCAATTGGTGAACACTGGGTGAACAAATCTTTGTGTCGTTTATATTCCGCAAACAAACGAACAGAATCTATCTTATATCATATAACACAAGTTGAAATCTCAACAAGTGGTATCAGAACACATGCTTTAAGTGTTATATAGATAGATTGAAGACAGCCACAAACCGTGAGTCATGGAACCTACCCGAGGCAAGTTTGAGATGGACAAGTTTGATGGGAAGGGAGATTTCGGAATGTGGAAATACAAGCTTCTTGGGCAGCTGGAAATTCAGGGGTTAGCATCAGTTTTGGAGGAGGATGCAAATCTGCTGGATGAATCTGCAAAACAAGAAGAAGGTGAGAAACCCAAACTTGATTCTTTAAAAGTTGCAAAAGATACTAGAGTAAAGAATCTGCTTGGTACATGTCTAAGTGACATGATCTTGAGAAAAGTGATGCATGAGCCTACTGCCCTGTTGATGTGGAAGACTTTAGAAAGGGATTATCAAACTAAATCACTTCCAAATAGGATCTATCTTAAGCAGCAGTTTGCAAGCTACAAGATGGATGAAGGCAGAAGTATAGAAGAGAACTTGGATGGTTTTCCTAAACTTGTTGCAGACCTGGCCAGCCTAAACATCAATGTGAGTGATGAGGACCAAGCAATACAGTTACTTACTAGTCTGCCACCACCCTATGAGCCTCTTGTACATACTCTGAAGTATGGTACAAGAAAGGAGACTCTAACTGTTCATGAGGTGGTTACTTCTGCATACTCAAAAGAAGTTGAGCTGAGGCAGAAAGGACTTTTGAACAAATCTCGTTCAAAGTCAGAGGGTCTGTTTGTTGAATCAAGGGGCAGATCTAAGGATAGATCTCAGAAATGCAATGGAAAAGGAAGATCAAAATCCAGAAATCACAGATCAAAGTCCAAGCCAAGATTTAACAAGAAAAATCAGAGTGAGTGTTTTATATGTGGAAAGAATGATCATTGGAAAAAGGATTGTCCTAATAAAGGAAATCAGAAAAGAATGATGCAGCCAATTTAGCAACTGAGCCTAAACAGCCGCTGGTTCTAACAGCAAGTGTTCAGGACAGCAAAAATAAGTGGGTTCTAGATTCAAGGCTGCACTTTTCACATAACCCCAAACCGAGAAGTATTGTTCGACTTAAAAGAAGAAGAAGGAGGACATGTGCTTATGGCTAACAACACTCAATGTGAAATAAAGGGAATTGGGAAAATCAGGATTCAAAAGCCAGATGGAACCATAGTAATTCTTACTGATGTAAGATATATGCCTAAGATGAGCAGGAACTTGATATCCTATGGAATGCTGGAAAAGGCAGGCTGTAGATATGAAGGGAAGGACTACAAAGTCACCTTCTACAAGAATGATCAGAAAGTTATCTCAGGAAAATACAGCGAAGGTCTGTACTACCTTGAAGGAGATGTTATCCAAGGAGATTTCAATATTTCGGATAACAAGGAACATTCTACAAAGCTGTGGCATTCCAGACTTGGTCATATGAGTGCAAAGAATATGGAAGTGCTTGTAAAAGCAGGGTACATACCCAAAAATGAGTTTGGAAGCTTAAGTTTCTGTGAGAGTTGTGTGCTAGGAAAAGCACATAAACAAAGCTTTGGAGCTGCTAAACACACGACCAAAGCTATTCTGGAGTATGTTCATTCTGATTTATGGGGATCTCCAACTACCCCAGATAGTCTAGGAGGATGCAAATACTTTGTAAGCTTCATAGATGATTATTCCAAGAAGGTCTGGGTTTATTTTCTTAGAACTAAAGATGAAGCTTTCTCTAAGTTCAAAGAATGGAAAGAAGAAGTTGAGCAGCATACTGGAAAGAGGATTAAATGTCTGAGGACAGATAATGGCTTTGAATTCTGCAATAATCAGTTTGATGAGCTGTGTAGAAAGTCTGGAATAAAAAGGCATCGTACTTGCACTTACACACCTCAACAAAATGGTGTTTCTGAAAGGATGAACAGGACTATAATGGACAAGGTGAGAAGCATGCTTGCTGAAACCGGATTAGGCCAAGAGTTCTGGGCAGAAGCCACATCTACTGCAGTTTATTTGATAAACAGAACTCCTAACTCCACAATTGACTTCAAACTGCCTGAGGAAGCTTGGTCAGGACACAAACCAGATTTGAAGCATTTAAGGAGATTTGGATGTGTGGCTTATGTGCATGTTGTTCAAGGAAAAACAAATCCTAGAGCAGTCAAGGGCATCTTCGTGGGTTACCCATTTGGTGTTAAAGGCTACAGGGTTTGGATTTCAGAAGATAGGAAATGCACAACAAGCAGGAATGTCATTTTTCATGAAGCTGAGGTATTCAAAGACACTTTGGAAAAAGACAGTCTTAAGGCCACTGCCACAAAAACGAAAAAGAAGGTTAAGTTCAGCTCTGACCTTATTCAAGGACCTAGTCCAGATGGTTTTAAAACAAGGGAGACATTAGATCAAGGTGGAGCTTCAGCAGAAAACTCAGGATCAGATTCTGAAGATTCTGAGGAAAACACAGTTGCAGCAGATTCAGAAAAGTCTGAAGATGAATCTGCAGTAGTAGCAGATTCTGAAAATTCTGAAGAAGAGAGTTCAGAAGATGAGGAAGGGGTGAGATTCTTAGAAAGCACATCTGAACAAACAAATCAGTCTATTGATGACTATGTTCTAGCTCGGGACAAAATCATCAGGAAGAATCGAAAGAAACCTTCCAGGTATGAAGACTCTAATTTTGTAGCATATGCTCTATCTGCAGCAGATGATATTGAGACAGAAGAGCCAAGAACTTTCAATGAGGCTAGGAATAGTAAACGTTGGAAGCTATGGAACAATGCTGCAAAGGAAGAGATGGATTCTTTAGAGAAGAATCAGACTTGGGATTTAATTGAAAGACCAGATAAGAGAAGGCTTATTGGATGCAAATGGATTTTCAAAGTTAAACCAGGAATCCCAGGAGTTGAGGACAAAAGGTACAAGGCCAGACTTGTAGCCAAATGATTCTCACAGAAAGAAGGAGTAGATTACAATGAAATCTTCTCACCAGTAGTGAAACATGTGTCTATAAGAATCATGTTATCTACAGTTGTGAACCGAGACTATGAGCTAGAACAGATGGATGTTAAGACAGCATTTTTGCATGGGAACTTAGAAGAAAAGATTCTAATGGAGCAACCAGAGGGTTTCATAAGAAAAGGAGATGAGAACAAAGTCTGCCTTCTGAAGAAATCACTCTATGGATTAAAACAGTCACCAAGGCAATGGAACTTGCGGTTTGACAGTTTTATGAAGAAGGAAAAATTTCTTAGAAGTATCTATGATCCATGTGTTTATATGAGAAACACAGAGACAGAGAAGGCTGTTTATCTTCTACTCTATGTAGATGACATGCTTATAGCTTCAGGAAGCTTAACAGAGATTAAAAAGGTTAAAGAAAGCTTGAACAGAGAATTTGAGATGAAGGATCTTGGGAAGGCTTCTCGCATACTTGGTATGGATATCATAAGAGATAGAAAGAAGGGAACACTGAAGTTGTCACAAGAGAACTACATAGAAAAGGTTCTGAAAACTTTTGGAATGGATGAAACAAAGGCTGTGACAACTCCCTTAGCTACTCACTTCAAGCTTAAGAGTTTAACTAAAGCAGAAAGGAAGGAAGAAGAGGTTCACATGGAAGACATTCCTTATGAAAGCGCAGTAGGAAGTCTCATGTATGCTATGATAGGATCTAGACCAGACTTAGCTCATGCAGTAGGAGTTGTAATTCGGTTTATGTCCCATCCTGGAAGAGACCATTGGGCAGCAGTAAAATGGATCCTAAAGTACCTAAGAGGAGCATCTGATGCAAGCTTGGTATTTACAAAAGGATCAGACTTTAAAATAGAAGGCTACTGCGACTCAGATTATGCTACAGACTTAGACAGAAGAAGGTCAGTAACAGGTTTTGTGTTTAAGGTATGGGGAAACACAGTGAGTTGGAGATCCAATTTACAATCAGTAGTGGCTTTATCAACCAGTGAAGCAGAGTACATGGCTCTTTCATCAGCTGTGAAAGAAGCCATTTGGCTGAAAGGAATATGTGAAGAACTAGGGCTGGGATCAGGCAGTGTAAGGATACATTGTGATTCACAGAGTGCTTTAGCACTAGCTAAAAACGCAGTCTACCATGAAAGAACTAAACATGTTGCTACAAAGTATCATTTTATCAGAGACATAGTACATGATGGCGGGGTTCTCCTATTCAAAGTCCATACAAGCAAAAATCCAGCAGATTTCCTAACTAAGGCCTTACCTGGTCCTAAGTTTCAACTCTGCTGTGATTTGGTGAATGTAGCCTAGAAAGGCTGCGGCTTCAGGTAACACAGAAACGTCAAGACTGACCTCGCAAAAGAAGAAAGGAGGTGGTTGTCAGTTACCCTGCTTACTTATAGAGCTTGACAATCTAAACTGGAAGAAGAAGAAAAGATGTGTTACCTGCAAGCATAACAGGAGCTGAATTACTGAGATTTCAGTTCCAGGTGGAGTAGTAAGTTGACACAGCATTGTCAATTTCAGATGAAACACACAGTACCTGCGAGAGAGAAAAAAAAACCAGTACAAGTCATATCTCATGATCAAAGGATTCATCAGAGAATCAAGGAAAATGAAATATGGGTGTACGTACAAAGCATCAAATTCAAGGTCTCAAGTCAACATGAAGATTACTAAGAACCTAAAACGTTTTTCAGTAATAAGTCTCTCAGAAGCATCAACACTATCAAGGATAGACTACATGCGTCAATAGTGTCTCAGCTCATCCATGGAAGTAGAAGCTGAAAACTAAAGAGATAGGATCGCTACCTGTCATATGACCAGTCATCGATGGTTAGAAGCTTCTGTAGTAGAAAGGTAGTTGACCAAAAACAAGACCTGGAGTAAAGCTGCATAACCAGAGAAAAACATTCAAAGATATGTAACAAAGGATGATAAAATCAGACTAACTAAGATTGGTATTTTGCAGAATCAGATAAGGAATAATCATAATAGAACAACCTGTGTTTCCGGAGCCCAATGAGAGGGGGAGGTGTAATGCACAGTAAAATTCTTTATGGATTATCCTAAGTATCTCAAAGCAAAAGCAGAAATTATTAGTTACCTGAATAAACAAGAACAGAGATGAAAGCTAAAGTCAGAAGCTAACCTCAGTGAGTGGAGAGTTAAAACTGAACAGCCAAGGAATCAGCTCAGACTCGGTTTTGAACTGCAAGAGAGAAGTGTCAAGCATGATGTCGAAGAACAAGAACTTCTAAAGGAGATGAATCGTTTTGAAAGACAAAGTTTGTAAGAACTCACCTTTCGGAGACAAGATTGAGGTCTTGGAGTGATTTGAAAAAGAGATCTCTGAGAAGAAGTTAGAATCGATGGTCTGAGTTCTCTGTTTAGACTCGCACAGACTCGGTTTTGAGCTCTCTGGTAGACTCGCACAAGCTCTACAAGAAACAGAAAGCATCAGAATGAAATCGATTAGCCAGATCTTAACTGAGTAAGAAGAATCGATTTCAAGGAGTAAGGCTCTTACTGTTGAAGCCATGAGTCAAATCGACGCGACTGAGGTCTTGGAGGCATATGCATGACGAAATCGGACCAAGGCAAAATGGTCAGACAAAATCGAAGAGGAGAATCGATTTATACACAAAAGAAGAAATCGATTTCTAGAGGGTAAAGGTTGATTTCTTGAAAAATCGCCATGGCTGTAGCTGATTAAGGGTAAAAGAAAGTTATAGCAGGTCACGATCGAAGAAGATGAGCTCAGATCGTGAAGATCAAACCCTAACACCTCTTGTGTCGCCGTCGGAGTGAGAGAGAGAAGCTGAGTCTGAAAAAAATCTGGTTTTGTTGTCTGAAGGTGGAGATTGTTGAAAATCAGACTAAAAACCTAATGGGCCTATGGGCCATAAACCTGCAGCTTGTCTAAGTAACAAGAAAACAGGAGTTTTGGATATGGGCTGATACTAGTTGGAGCCCACGAAGTCTTGTGCCTCCCAAGCCTACTAACCTACAAAGAAGAATAAAAGACGTGAGCTAGGTTAAAGAGTTGTGTGACGATACAACGTGAGCAACACAAGTTTACAGAAGCAATTAGAGATCTGAGAGCTAAGAGATTTATTCTAAGAGCTAAGAGAGATCTAGAGTGCTTATTGATTCACAAGAGATATTCATTGATCAATAGTTTGTGCTAAGCTATTTGTACTCAAGAATATAGTGAAATCAGTTGTGGGATACTGTTCCCACCCCAGTGACGTAGCCAATTGGTGAACACTGGGTGAACAAATCTTTGTGTCGTTTATATTCCGCAAACAAACGAACATAATCTATCTTATATCATATAACACAAGTTGAAATCTCAACAACTGAGAGTTAACTCTAAACACTAAACGAAATCCCCTTACAATTATGATTGAAGTTTCACACTTCATCATCTGTGGTTTGAGAAAGTATCTTCTTCTTGATGTGGTTACAGTGATAATTATTACAAATACTTGATTTTTTTACTACAAACGCGTTTTTGGATTAGAACATTTAGATTGAAGTTTCTGAATACAAATCACAGAACTCTCTTGTTGTCTTTTAGAGAACTGCAGATGTCGTAGTTGATTGTTCTTATGGAAGACTCCTCTGGGAACTCAACAAACAGAAGTATGAACCCTTACGGATAAGTGGAGGTGGACATTGTAATGCCCGTCCTCGAGGACCCTTAACTTAACCTTTTAACTTTCATAATACACAACCACAACCACATTATCCTCATCCACATTCTCACAACCACAACATCCATCTCTTTAACCATAACATTTTATTAAACTCTCAACTTAAAAGTCTTACAAACCAAATCTAAATCAACTAAAGGAAAATCGAAAGATTTAACATAAGTCTTAATCAAAACGAAATAAAGAAAAGATGTCCCGCTTCCTAAAAATATGGCACCACACCCGATCGTCTACTCATACAACTCTTTGGGATTACCTGCAAAACAAAAAGGGTTAAGTAATTTGGTTTACACAGTGAGTGCAAGTCCTAGAGACCCATGAACTCATCTCAATCACCACAAACAACAAGTATGAATACAATGATAATATCATCTCGCAAACATCACCCCAAAAAAGACACTCACATACCAAATAAGACACCTACTCTTCCTAGACTCCCCACAGACGCGCAACAAACCGCTAAGACGTCTCGTGGTCCCTACCCCGTTGATGTCCCCAAGGAAAACCACCCAGACACCCCACGAGTTTCTATCCAGCGCCAAACAGGCATCACTTTTAGGGCTCGACAAAGCCCCCGAGGAGGACAGACCCAAACCGGCACACGCCCTGTCAATCAAACATCCCCTCATGTGACCTCATCTCATCCACACAACCTCAACCATGGGAAACCCCCATTCCCCACAACAACATCAACAACAACAACAACGTATAACGCACACATCCTTCACAAACAAACAACCATATTTAGTTTAATGATAACCTAATGATCTAGGTGCTTTCAATCACATCAAGACAAATCAACAACTAGATCTATTCATCCTAGCTATCTAGGTGATACTAACAATGGACTCATGTTCTGCGTTTTACGGAAGAAAGATGTAGAGTTCTTGACCAGTCCTTACCTTAGTAGATTGTAGATCTTACGCGAGAGAGAGAGAGAGAGAGAGAGAGAGAGAGATAGAGAGAGAGAGATAGATGAGGATGAGATTCACAGTTCAGATATGAGAATAGGGCTTCCCGACCTCAGATCTAATCACAAGAGATGTGAAAGAGGGAAGAGAATGGAATTAGATCCAAATCTAACACGTCGGAAGATCTCGAGAGCAAGCGAAGAAGAGAAAAGGATGAAAAAGACTCGAGATATTGGGATCTTACCTTAATCTATAGAAGAATGAAGAATATGAAACTCAAACAAATCTAGAATATGACGGCTCGGGGTTCGACATCAATGACAGCTCGTCGAAAAGGAAGATGACGGCGGCGGCTTGCTCAGGGAAGCGGACAGTCGGTCTCCAGCGGTCGACGGCGGCTCCGACGGGTGCTGGTCGTCGGTAGCTGGTCTCCTAGGATTTCGACAGGGCTTCACTTCTAAAACCTCTTTACCCTTTCCCTTTGGTGGTAGCTCTAATTTATAGGGAATTAGGGGTGAAACCATAGGCTTTTGGATGTGCTTTGGGCCTTTGGGCTTTTGGGCTTAAATGGCCTAATCCAAATGGGTCGGGTTTGGGTGTTAGAATTTTCCCCACACATTGGGAATTCTTCCCCGAATTTGCACTGACATCGCCCCCACCACTAGCGCCCCCAAACAGCTCTGGATGACTAAAATTAAATTGCAGATCTTGTTCCCATACCTCCTCTCGGATTCCATCTCTCTCCCATCAACCTAATACCATTTTGGTTCTCTTTCCATGGATCTCTGACACTCGGCAATCCACAATTCAAACAGGCTTACTGATCACAGTGAAGTTATGGTTGACATCTGTTGGTGGCTAAGGCAAAATAAACTCTGGCTCATGGACAACTTTCCAAAAAACCGATACATGGACCACATTTTGAAAGTCCAACAACTCTTTTGACAACTCCAACTTGTATGCCACTTCACCAACTCTCTCGATTATCACAAACGGTCCCATGTATCTTGGTCTCAACTTCTTCAACTTACGGTTTGGGTCGTTACCTCGAACGGTCCTCATCTTCAGATACACCAAATCCCCCAATGCAAATTCCGGATCTTTGCGGCGCTAATCGGCATTGCACCTCTGACAGTCATAGGCTTCCATCAAACTATCTTTGAGAAATTCTACCTGTCCTAACATTTCTTGGATTATTTTCAGCTCTAGATCCCGTCTCTCCCCCACCTCGGTCCAGCATAAGGGGGTCCTGCAAGGTCTCCCATATATAGCCTCGTATAGAGACATTCCTATGGTCGAGTGGTAACTGTTTTTGTAGGCAAACTTGATCAATGGTAGATACTTCCCCCACATGCCTTCCCAATCTAAGACACACGCCCTCAACATATCCTCTAGCGTCTGAATGATCCGCTTAGACTGTCCACCTGTCTGCGGATGATATGCCGTACCGAGGTGTACCTTTGTCCCCATTGCATTATGGAAGGCATGACAGAAGACCAAAGTGAACTTTGGGTCTCTATCCGACACGATATTGACTGAAGCCTTGTGCAACCTCACGATGGTGTCCAATAACTTCTGGGTGAGAATATCAGCTCCACATGTTTTCTTAATCGCTAGAAAATGTGCAAATTTGGTGAGTTGGTCCACGATCACTCAAATCACATCTTTATTCCATGATGTCCTTGGTAGCCATGTCACGAAGTCCATTGCCACCATGTCACATTTCCATTTTGGTAAGGGCAACCCTTACATAAGTCCGCTTAAATTTTTTTTTTCCTTCACCAATTGCCATGTATGACACTGTGAAACCCACACAACAACATCCCTTTTCATACCATCCCAAAGGTAGAACTGCTTTAGATCATGATACATCTTGGGGATCCCAGATGAATCGAGAACTGCGACTGTGAGCCTGCTTTAAAAGCTCATGTCTTAGATCATTATCGTTCGGTACACAAACCCGGTTTTTGAACAAAAATGTGCAATTGGTCGTGGTGCGGTACCCAACCACTTCCTTGCATACCAATTCTAGCAGGGTTTCGTCCTGCTGTTGGACTTCTCTGATTCTCCATAACAGGTCAGCTTGATCGAAATCTTCTAGACCAATGACACCTTCTTCCACGTTGGTGGCACACAAGCGAAAGCTTGCTAACGTTTCTGCTAACTCATGCACCTCTTTGGTTCCCGAGACAATGGTCCTCCTTCTGCTTAAGGCGTTAACCACCTGGTTAGCCTTCCAAGGTGATACTCGATCTCTAGATTGTAATCTGCCAAGTACTCCACCCATCTGCGGTGCCTCAAATTCATCTCTCCTTGAGTGAAGATATACTTCAAACTCTTATGGACCGTGAATATATGCACCTTCTCTCTATACAAATAAGCACGCCATATCTTCAAAGTGAAGACTACTGCTGCTAGCTCCAAATCATGGGTCGGGTAATTAACCTCATGCTTCTTTAACTGCCTCGATGCATAAGCTACAACCTTCCCCTCTTGCATCATGACACATCCCACACGGTTCCAAATGCATTAGTGTCGACTACAAATTATATTCTCGGCCGTGGTAGTACTAACAATGGAGTTTGAGTCAACTGTTCCTTTAGTCTCTCAAAACTCTTGGCACACCTTTCCGACCATACGAAATTAATGTATTTCCCTATAAAGATCGTTAACAGCATGGCCATGCTAGTGAATCCCTTCACAAACTTCCGGTAGTATCCTGCCAACCCAAGAAAACTACGAATCTTGGTGGCACTCTTAGGTATCAGCCAATTGGCGATAGAGGAAATGTTTTCCGGGTCCATTTCCAGTCCGATTTCTGAGATCACATGGTCTAGGAATCCAATCTTCCTCTGTCAGAAGCTTCCCTTGTTGAGCTTGGCGAACAACTTCGGCTTCCAGAGTTTATTCAAAACAATCTGCATATGCCACTCGTGATCCTATTTTCTCCTCGAGTAGAACAAGATATTCTCTATGAAAATGATGACGCACTTATCCAAGTACTCTCGAAAGACATCTTTCATCATCTTCATGAACGCAGCTGTCGCATTGGTCAGTCCGAACGACATTACCACGAACTCGTAGTGCCCATAACATGTTTGGTATGCAGTCTTCCAAATATATTCCTCTGCAATAGGAATCTGATGATACTCGAAGACTAGATCGATCTAAGAGAACCACGAGGCTTCCTGCAGTTGGTCCAAAAAATCATCGATCCTTGGAAACAGGTACTTATTCTTGATGGTCACCTTGTTCAAGCCTCTGTAATCGATACAGAGTCTGAGAGTTCCGTCCTTCTTCTTTAAAAACATGACTGGTGCTTCCTAAGGCGAACTACTTGGTCGGATGAACCCTTTCTCTACTATGTCCTCTAACTGATTCTTCAACTCATCCATCTAAGCTGGTGCCAAATGATAGAGTGCCTTCGACACGGGTGTCGTCCCTGGTTCCAACTCTATCATAAAAGCATCAATCCGTGCTGGTGGTCCTTGAAATGGCACCAATACCTCCTCATATTCTTCAACTATCATAATGTTATCCAAACTTGGAGTTTCCTCTTCTTCCTCCATAGAGATGTTTGATGGGAACACTTCATTCTCCTTTCTAATCAGTTCTTCTGCTTGCAACATGGATATGATTGATATCCCTGTCCGAGTTTCATTCCCTTGAAAACTATCCTCCCCACCTCTCGAGGAATTTGAACGGTTTCCCTGGCGTAATCCATTATGGCCCGGTTCTGAGTTAACCAATCCATTCCCAAGATGACTTCATATCGGCCAAACTCCATCTTCATCAAGTTCCCGAGTAAGTTCACTCCAGCCAACGTTACCAGAACCTCTTATAGACTCCTAAAGCTGAGATCCGCTCCGATCCGGCCGTCTCAATTCCGGTGGCTCCTGCTACAAACGTGCCTCCGAAGGTTTAGCAGCTCGATAGCTTTGGGATAACAAAGCTATACGTAGCTCCCATGTCAAAAAGGTGTGGGCGGCTACTCCCCCAACCACAACCGATCATACACGGTTTGCTAAAACTAAGCTACTACACTTGGACCAAAATAACTTCGCAAGAATTCATGCAAAATACAAAATCAAATACCCGCGATCCGCTCAGCTCCTTCATGATCTCCAGCGACATAAATCCATGGCCTTCATGCTTGCCTCGGTGGTGGTGGGAGGTAGCAACGGCTACAGTCCAACTGCTCCTACTCTAGTGTTCCTGCAATCCCTTGGTATGTATCCCGGTCATCCACACCGGTAATACGTAAACCCTGGCTAGTTCCCACGAATGGCCTAACCTAGTTGCACATTAGGGTAGAACTGCTTTATGTGCCCCGTCTAGTTGCAGTTGAAGGATACCTTGCTCCAGCACTCACCGGTGTGCTTATTCTAACACTTCTCGCACACTAGCTACGATGGTGCCACATGCACGTCATTTGAGGTTTCCCATGTCCTCTTTGTACCCCTATAATGCACTCTTTGCCTGATTGAGCTCTTCTTCCAACCCAATCTCCGCCTCTGATGCCTTCTCAATCAGGACGTGAATGTTGTTATAGTCCCTTATACAACAATGATTCTTGAGGTCAATCCTCATTCCACTGATGAATCGGCGGATCAGCTCTCGCTCACTCAGGTACCTTCTTGCGACCCTTCTGAGACGGTTGAACTCTTCTTCATAGTCCCTTACATTCTTGTTCCCTTGACTAAGGTACTGAAATCGCTCTTCATCTTGTCTATGGCTTCCGGCGGAAAATACTTCCTGGCAAAAGCTTCCTGTCAAACCGCCCAAGTCAGCTCGTAACACCCTTGCACCCTTTCTACTAATTCTTTTCACAATACCAAAGTGTCATCCTTAAGGTAATGAACCGCCAGATCCTTACGAAACTCCACTGAACACCTAACTGCATCCATGTTCCTATCCAACTTCTTCCTCAAGTGGTCCACAACGATGTCATTCTTCCCTCCGGGAAATAGCTCCATCTGCGTATCCCTCAGATGCTTCATCATGCTCCAATAGGACACTCCTTGCAAAAACTCTAGTGCTCGTAGAGGTGTTGGTGGTGACTGGATCACTACCAGTAGAGGTGGAACCATTCCAAACCCTCCGGGAACGCATCCCGCTCTTTCTGTGGCATTACCCGCTCCTCCTGCAGTAGCTGCAACTTCTGCTGCACCCAATAAAACTCTTGGAGCTCCTGCAACTCCCCCTGCAGCTCTTGCAGCAACTCCTACAACTCATGCGGCACTCCCTGCAGCTTCTGCAGCACCTCCTGCATCTCCTGCAGTACCTCCTGCAGCTCATGTATTGGCCTTAAAGAAGGCTAACAACTCTTGCAGAAGAGCGACGTCCACAACCATTTGTAATTTACCCAATACTACTCTGAATGGGTTTTCTGCAGCTTGCTATTGACTATTGGAGTCCCATTCCCAGTGGTGGAACTGGTTGCTGATGCGGTGCGAGTCGCGGCCCTGGTGGCACGAAGAACTAGTGCAATTCTATTCCCCTTTGGTGGCATTCTGTTACAGAAGAAGAGTGAGTCAGACTGCGGTTGAAACTGAACTCACTTACCAACAAGTATATAAGGAGCTTGAATATGGGTGGTGCCCTATACTCTACATTTTAGAAAATCCCCCTTTTAAAAGCTTTGAAAACACTTTGAAATCCGAATATAAATACTCTCACTATCCTACACATCTATCCAGACGAAACCGACTAGACTTAACCCCTGCTCTGATACCAATTGTAAAACCATGTCCCCGAGAGTCCTAAACTTAACCTTTCAACTTCAATAATACACAACCACAACCATATTATCCTCATCCACATTCTCACAACCACAACATCCATCCCTTAAACCATAACACTTTATTAAACTCTCAATTTAAAAGTCTTACAAACCAAATATAAATCAACTTGAGGAAAATCGAAAGATTTAACATAAGTCTTAATTAAAATGAAATAAAGAAAATATACCTCGCTTTCCAAAAACATGGCACCACACCTGATTGTCTACTCCTACAACTCTTCGGTTACCTGCAAAATAGAGAGGGATGAGTAATTTGGATTAAACATCGACCCACGAACTCATCTCAATCACCATAAAAAACAAGCATAAATACAGTGATAATATCACCTCGTAAACATCACCCCAAAAAGACACCTACTCTTTGTAGACTCCTCATAGACGCGCAACAAACCCCTCGGGCGTCCTGTGATCCCTACCCCGTTGATGTACCCAAGGCAAACCACCCGAACATCCCGCGAATTTCCATCAAGCGCCAAACCAGCATCACTTTTGGGGCTTGCCAAAGCCCCCAGCGGAGGACATGCCCAAACCGGCACACGTCCTATCAATCAAACATCCCCTCATGGAACCTCATCTCATCAACATATTCTCAACAATGGGAAACCCCCATCGTCCACAACAACAATAACATATAACACACACATCCTCCAATAATAAGCAATCGTATTCAGTTTAATGATAACCTAAAGATCTAGGTGCTTTCAATTGCATCAACACAAATAAAAAAAACTAGATCTATTCATCATAGCTATCTAGGCTGGTACTAACAATGGACTCATGTCCTGCAATTTGCGGAAGAAAGAGTTAGAGGTCACCACCGGTCCTCACCTTAACCTTAAATCGACGTTAGACGGTAGATCTGACGAGATAGAGAGATGAGGATGAGATTCATTGTTCACATCTGCGAAAAAGGGATTCATGATCTAAGATCTAATCATGAGAGATGTGAAAGAGAGAAGAGAACTGATATATCGTGGTTTTTATGGTTTTTAACCATGACATAAGTCTTTGTTATTGAGTCTTTTATGTGTGTGTTGGAGTCTTTTGAGTCGTTTGAGTCATTTGTAGGTCTATGTACATTTGGAGCTTAATTGGAGTTTCTGAAAGCATTTTGAGCAATTCTGCATCACATATGGATTTCACAAAGGTCACTAGCTGCGTTCTCATTAGGGATTTCAGAGATTTTTATGTTGATTGGTTAATTAGGGATTCGTAAATTCTAGTTCTTCATCCTAGGTTATTGATTGACTGATATTAAGTTGATTTGCGCAATGACAGTTGGTTAATTAGCTAGAAGGAACTAGGGTGAGAAAATTACATATTCACAAAGAGATTTGGTTTAGGAAATTTATGAACGAATCAAACTTGGACTAATTGCATGTTTAGATCTTAGAACTCGCAAAGAAATTTGGTTTTATAGGTTGTTAGACATAGATAGTGTAATACCCTGTCTCACAAAATTTGTCAACGGACAGTCAAGAAGTCAATGTACAACATTTTTGTAATTTCTAGGAGTTAAGGGGCATTTTGGTAATTTTACCAAAATACAAGACAGAAGCATAGACGGGCCAAGTGATTCTATTTTTAATTAAATAAATCATTTAGATGACGGAAAATGGTGAAATTGGAATTATGGAAGGTTTTACGGACTGTCGGGATGGAAATCGACAAAACCGATAAAACTTGTAAAAATCGGTACGGGAGCTACGGGAGGCCAAATTGAGTGAAACGAATTGAAAAACGTTTCTTATGGAGTCTATTAAAATAAAAAGGAGTTTTTGGGAATTGATTCTGAAGCTGCGTGGGTGTTTGGAGAATTAAACCGGAATGATCATTTATTATCCGAGCGGAGTAAACCGAAGATTCAAGGAATCTAAACTTGGAGATTCATTGAATTGAATCTCAGAATATTCCTGGAGTGACAAGTGTCCCATTCAGCCTCTATCTTGGCGCCACCTAGCCTTAAAGATTCAATGAATCTTGAGTTGGTACATTGTATGTTTTCTCCCGAATCACTCCTCTCATTTCACTTACCTCTCTCGCACTAAAGATTCAAAGAATCCACACCAAAATTCTCTCTACTCTCTCCTCTATCCACCTCCCAAACCTCTCCTTCTCTCTCCATCTTCATACAATCTTCAACCTTCATCTTCAAGTTCTCTCTCCACCTTCAAAGAGAAATATGAAGATCTTCAAAACTTCATAGAAACTTGGTCTCAAGTTATCTAAATAACTCCCAATTAAGGCTGAATCTTCATAAGGCACTTGTGGATCTGTGATCACCTCTCCCTCCTCTACAACCTCCAGTCCCCTACCTGCCGCCGCCGCCAGAGAGTAGCCTGAGCCGTCACTGGAGGACCGCCGTCGGTTAGCTCCGCTGGTCCTCTCTCCTCTTTGGCTCACCGGTTTTCTCTCCAGCTGGTATTTCTCCTCTCACCGGTCTTTCCTCTCACCGGAGATCAGTCACCGATGCTGGAAGTCTCACCGGAGATAGCCGCCGTCACCAGATTTTCGTGATGCCGCTGTGAAGCTTCTCCATTCACTGGTCAGCCTCTCTCTCCTCGCCGGATTCATCACCGGCGATTACCCTCCACCAGGTAAGAACACTAGTGAGCTCCTATTTCACCGGTTAACTTCGGAAAGCCGCCGGTCAATGCTTCTTACACAGTGGTCAACGGCCGGTCAACGCCGGAAACCACCATGGTCAATGCCGGAGAAGATATCTTTCAGCTGCGGTCAATGCCTCTTCAGCCGGTCTTCAATCAGGTCAAAGCTTCGGTCAAAGTTGCAGGTCAACTCTTGGATTGGTCAAAGTCAATGTTGCGGTCAAACTTGGTCAACTCCCAGTTTAGTTGGTCAACGCTTTGGTTCAAGCCGGTTTAGCTCGGGAATTCAGGTTGTTCAGTTCGGGGAGGGTTCAGGAAGGGTTTAGCTCGGTTTCGGGGTTCGTTGCTCAGTCAGATCATCCATCCGTCGCTTCTATACGCAATATGAGTCGGCTAAACTTAGTTTGGTGCATTTAGGCTAGGATCATATAGACCCAAAATTTGGTAAATCGTAGTATTAGGGTTTCATACTTGTGATTGGAAATTTATAAACGGTTAGGTTAATTAAATAACTCGGAGAATGAATTAAATGGTTAAGAATTATTAGACGACATGTTAGTTAGCAATGACTGACCGGTGATTGATTGTTTGTACGGTTGGTTGATTGATTGATGCATTCATTTAGAATGGCATGCTAGGACCTATATGCATATATATGATAGTTAGAACGTAATTAATGAATCTATATATGAAAAATTAAGAGTGAATTAAAATACGAATTTAAAACACATAACATACTTTGAATATAATAATGGGGTGGGTTAATTAGTCAATATTACAGGGTTAACGGTTTAAATGAACTAATTAAAGAATAATGTGAAGTCAGGAGATTAGTAAGTTTACTAATCTCAAAATGACGGATCGAGGAGATTAAGAATAATATTTAAGGAAAGATGTATTAAGAAGTATAACTCGGGATCTGAGCCGTCTACGGGATTAGTAAGTTTATTAATCCCAATGTAACAGTTTGAATGAGTTAAGGTTAAGAAAAAATTAAAAGACTGATGAACCTAAATAATTGTTTTAGTGGATTTGTGATTATTGTTGTGTGGTTATTTGTCTACTCCGGTGTTGGGCCGGGTAGACCGTTGTTCTTGGGATTGTGTATCTACTCCAATGTTGGGCCGGGTAGATCGTTGATTGTGTGTTGATTTGTTTACTCCAGTGTTGGGCCGGGTAGACCATTGTTTTTGTGGTGTTTAGTCTATTTCAGTGTTGGTCCGGATAGACCGTGTCGTTGATACTTACCTCGGTATGGGACCAGATAAGTTTGGATAGATACCTAATCCGGTATGGCACCGGATATGGTTGGGTGATGTGGAGGTTGGTGATATGACCTACGGGATAGATTGGTTGATGAGATTGTGTTATTTATTTGTGATGACCTTGTATGTCTTGTGTGTGGTTTGTAGAGTCCCAGAGAGTCTGCTTGTATATCCTTATTGTTTTCAGGAATCTAGGGTGCGTTAAATCCCGCAAGTCTAGTGATGGCGTTCCGGTACTTCCTGCCCGATTGGATCCTCAGGAGTTGAGTTCCTGGTTAGTCAACAAACCTTCGGCTAATGGTTCTAGAAGGTGTTAACCTATGAGTGACGTATGTACGTGTGTAGTCTGGAGAATATGGGGTCGCGTCCTAGGGCCGGACTGCATGGAAGCTTAGGTTAACTAGGGGTAGCTTGAGTCACCGCATATCGATGGATAGAAAATGCTGTCCTAGGTCGTAGGACTTTGTGTTTACGTCTACGAGTCATGGGAGGTTTTAGTTAGCATGGGGGTAGCTAAGTGTTCCCGTGGAAGTTACTGAGTTCGCATAGTGAGTCCAATGGTGTGGAGTTGTGTTAGAGCCGCGATAGATATATCGAGCCTAATCGAGAGCATGTTCCGCAGTGTTCTCGATTTCTGTGGTTACCTTTTGTTGTTGTGTGTTGTTAATTGAATGATTGTGTGTTGTGGAGCTCATCACGTCTTGGTAGCATATGATCAGCTATTGTACTTGATTGTTATTTTGGGTTTGGGAGGGATTATTAGATTGTTAGAAGTCTGTTAGTTGGGAGCCGTCTCACTGGGTAATCTTAGATTACTCATTAGACTCTTTTTGTGTTTTTCAGGTTTGGCTTAGCTCGGCGGACGCGTAGGATACTCAGAGTAGTCTTGTGTTGGCATTTGGCTTTGGTTTGTTTAAGTATTTTGACTTTATTTTTGATTTCGGATTTTGTTGGGATCCCGCTAAAAGATTTATATCAAACCGTAAATTTTTAAGAATAAGATTTATAATTTTAAAATAATAAAAACGGAATAATTCCTTGATATACTATTTAGTCCGAACCGAAAAAAACTCGTGGAAGCGGTACGGGTTGAAAAGCCTTGTATCGTGGAAACAAGGTAAACAGAATCAAGGATGGTTTGGTTCGAGCCATTGACTCAAACCGGACTGTCTCTGGCTTCGTATTGTGATAAACTCTTCTCGTATGGCATGCTCGGGTTTGATCGGTCATGTTCTTGTTTGATTGTTGGACGGTCAGCTTGTCGGTCAGCGGAAAACGGGAAGGGGGCGTTACATATAGTCTCCGCAACGACAGTTGGTTGACTTTGTTTCTGTGTTTCGAGTTCTAGAACATTTATTTGATTCATGATTGATTGATAAGCTTGCATCTCTAGTTTCTGAGAATTCCCTGAGCTTCACGTTTTCGTTAATTGATATAAATATCGTTTTATTTCTCATTGCTTTACATTTAAACGATCTTTCTTAGCTTAATTCGAACCGATAAGTCTACCGTGTGATACTAGAGTCTCTGTAGATTCGACCCCTATATACTACAACTGCATTTTGTGCACTTGCGTATTTTAAGTATTGGAAATTGAAACTTTGAGCATATCAAGTTTTTGCCGCCATTGTCAGGGACTCTTTGAGTTTGCCGATAAATTTTAGTAGTAGAATTTTGACTAAGTTTTTATTTTCTTTGTTACTCACGTTTTTCATCTCGTTTTCTTTAGTTTTTCGGGAATCGTTCAGAAACACTTAGGAGGGGTTATTGGTAGAAGAATTTATTATTATTGGTTCATGGTTTTTTAAAATTTCAATAAAATCTATTGTTATTGGTTTGAGGATTTTTAGATTCTATTCCAAATCTTTTGTTATTGGAAAAGTTTAGCTATTACTGATTTGGTAACTCAATTAAAATCTATTGTTATTGGAATTGAGATTCTCTATAATTTTACTCATAAGACTGAACTTTAACAATATCATGTATACCCATAAGATTTTTAAAATCCATCTTAAAAAAAAACTCTCTTCCCCTGTTTCGAGACTCACTTGCCCAAGAACCGGTCTTTGTTGGATATTTGACTATGCTGTCACTTTCCTTGGCTTATCTTGGAAGTTTTACTACTCTGAGTCGAGACTCAATTCAAGCCATAGCCAAGAGATTATCACTGGGATTTCTCATCGTAGCAGTGGCACTCCCATACGTCTTATGGATTTTATCAGTAAAAGTGTGGAGAAATCTATATGTGGTTAATGATGGATTTTATCGTAGCAGTGGCACTCTTTGCCTTTACTTACCTTGTATCATTTCTAGTTTCATACTATATTTTTTCTTTAATCTAATAAAAACACATGAATATGAGCTTATGGACGAGGAACAACTTTGTGTGTAAATAATCTTTTTTGTGTGTGTGCAAATGTGTGTAAATAATCTACCACAATGTTTATGTTATATAAGCTTTTAGGTGTACAAAATTTTTGGAAAATTTCTAAAAAACAATGTTCATTACCTTTTTTAAGATAACTTTTTGAGAAACAAAAATATATGCAAATCCATAATAATCAACAAGAATCAATGATAATCCGTAGAAAATATTTGATAAGAATTCCTAAAATATTTGTTAAATCTATAAACTTTTAAAATCTTTCTAACTTTTAAAATCATCAAATTCTACACAAATTCTATTTTCAATAACCCCTCCTTAGTGTCGATCGGCACAACTACAACATCGATCGACACTACTTGTGAGCACATATACCGGATGCTTAAACGACTAGCAGATAAGATGGATCTTGGATTATGATTAGCGGTGAATATGGTGTTTTACGAGACCAAGGGGGTCATGTACGCAACGCGAGAGGTCATAGATTGGATGGGGAAGGAAACCCCATCGTGCCAAATGTTTCCGTGGGTGCGGAACTGGCACAATAACAACAACATCTGGCTGCAGGAAACAAAGTGAATGGTAGCGGATGCACCCTTGCTGATTACAACAGGCATGATCAGTTCTATGCAAATATGTCTGCGATTCAACTGCCAGCACTTTAGAGGCAAGATTTTGAGCTGTAAACCGACTACTACACTCTGGTTTGTCAGCATCAGTTTCACAGACTGCCTCATGAGCATTATATGGACCACATTGAGAGATTTTAGGATCTGGTTACCAGCATGAAGTATGATGGGGTCTCCAATGACTATTTCTTCTGCAAGATCTTCCCACACTCTCTTGTTGGGGAAGCATCTTACTAGCTGGGCAAGCAGCTTACTGGCTGAAGCAGCTACCACCAAGATCTCGGAAAACGTGGGAACATACCAAGAATGCATTTCTCTGCAAATTTTATGATGATGCTAGGTCTGAGGAGCTAAGGAAAATGATCTCTACATTCAAGTAGAGTTCACAAGAAGCTTTTAAAAGCGATTTGATCTGATTCAAGGCTTATCAGAGAAACTGCCCGCATCATGGATTCAATGAGGTTCATATGCTAGGATACTTCTTAAGAGGAATTGATTGGAGATACCTGATGGCTATGGATTCTGCAAGCAATATGAACTTCAACACGAGGTATCCCGAACAAGCTTATGAGCTCATTGAGAACTTGGCTTCTAGCAATAGTACCAAGAATGCATACTTGGAGAGACAAAGACAAGCTGTTAGCATTGATAGCTATGAGATTGCTGCAATGAATGCCAAGTCGGATTCAATCCACAATCATCTTTTGGGTAAGAAGACAGTCCATTTTGCTCCAAAGGTTGAAGCTATTGAAGAGGATGTGAATTACATCAACGGATATGGATTTCATCAGAACAGAGGTGTCTTCACAGGTTATCAAAACTCCTTTGGGTACACTACTAAGCCAGATTATCATAAGCTTTTCCAGAGCAGTGGATACACAAGAGATTATGGCAATTCCTCTTACCATTCACCACCTCCATCAGGACAAGACAATGAGATTAAATTGATGCTAGAGCAGATCCTGCAAGGACATCAGAAGATGACAGTGGACATCAATGGAAAAATGGACTCCATGTATCAAGATATTAATGGAAATTTAGAGGCTCTCACAAATAGAGTTGACAGTATGGATGCCAGATTGACTAGAATTGAAGCGGCTGTCAAAGGGAAGATGGTTCAGAATGCACATGTCAGTGTCATCTCGGTTCATATTGAAGATGAATTAGATCAAGAGCAAGAAATTGAAGCAAAAGCTATGAAGTTGATAGGTGTAGTTTTAATCCCTATTCTAACTGCAAGTGCACAGTGATGTAGTTGTAGTACTTAGGGTATCGAATCCACAGGGACTCTGGTCAACGATAGATTTAGAACTATTAAGATTAAACTAGGAGAAAGCAAAGGTGATTAAACTAAAAGCAAAGCAGAAAAGTAAATAGCAGCGAGTTTGTGAGCAAGGAAGCGAAGCGTTAGGTTTCAGGAGTTCTCAGGAAATCAGGAACGCAAGCAATCAATCTATCTAGATCCAATCAATAACTATTCTAGAACTCAAACACTGATATAGAATTAACCAAATTCCTTTGCGATAATTCTCTAAGTCTAAGTGCGGCAAACCAAACTTTCGTTTGCGAGAACTAACAGATTAAACTAGCATTAATTCCAAGTTTGATATGTTCACAATTATCCTAAACCAAACTTTCGTTTGCGAATAGTTTAATTGCTTATCTAAGTTCTTTCTAGTTAAATTAATCAACTTCCGCTGAATTAATCAGCCTAACATCATAACTCTGATTAGCTACTTCAGATTTAGCATTAAGAACAACTTAGATAAAGAACTAGCAGATATAAATCTCTACAGATTGATTTAAACTATAATTCTCTGAAATCCCTAATGAGAATCCTTCAACCTAACAGGTAAACTACTCAGACATGTTCATCGAAACAGAAAACATCTTAAGTAGAAAACCAAATATCATAAAACAGAATAATCAACAGGGGTTCGAAATCCTCTCTCTTTCGAGAGCAAGATCAGCCCCTAAGGCTCTCTGAAATAAAATAAAACTAAAGTAAAGTGTAGCCTAAACAATGGCTTAAAAACCCTTATATAATAGCTAAAACACGTTTTGGGCTTCTGTGTAAATATCTGGGCTTTTCTGCAAAATCAGCATTCTTCATTAAATCGGCGAGTCTGGCCCATTCGCATATGCAACGATCGATGCAGGTGTGCAACGATCGACGCAGTCTTCAAAACTGGACAGTGAACTCTGTCTCTCGGACCAAATCTCCAAAATACACCAAACAGCTCCAAAATCTCCACTTCTGCTCCAAATGTGTCTAAACCTGTAAACATACTAAAAAGACTCCAAAACATAACATAAGACTCGATAAATAAGGCATATACCATGGTTAAAACCGGTAAAATCCATGGTATATCAACTCCCCCACACTTAGCTCTTGCTTGTCCTCAAGCAAGTAAAGAACCAAAGTATAAGAAAAGTAGTTTGAAAACACAGAAACTCATTTCGTCCTAGGAACTTTCACAATCACATTCACTTAGTAATCCACTCAAAACTTCCCTACAGAACTCAAGACCACAATATACTTCCCCCACACTTAACAACTGTCCCAAGTAAACTCCACAATCACATTCAAGCATTCAAATTCACCCTACTGACTTCTGCAAGTATTTAAGTGCGGTCTCACCTAAGGAGTATCGATCAAAGGGCACATGGATTCTTACCTTATCAGCTCTAGACCACCATACTATCTTTCTCTAGTCCCTTTCTTCTCTTTCCCTCCTTTAACAACTGATTTTTCCCCATTGGGTATCATTTTTTTTTTTTTATCAGTGTTCTTCCCGTTATGGGGTGTACTTTGGACACATTCCATGGATCACATGAGAGAAAATAGTGTTTGCTACCCTTCCCATGACCACTTCGGAGTTACTAACTCATCCTCAGTTTATTATTATTATTATTATTTTTTTTTTACTTTATAGAAGGGGAGAAGGGAACTAAATAGGATAGGTTGACAGGCTGTGTCAGAACTAACAAGGGAATCCGACACAAAGTATACCAAGCTCTTAGGTGAGAAATCTAAGTCAGTATTAAATTGAAGTCAGTAAAAGGATCCTCTGATACCTGAAGTGATGTGGGTGTCCTCAGTAGGTTGATCTGTGTCTGGGTTTTCTAACAGTCATAGAGGCTCTGCAAGTCTGTCCAATGGTCACTTAGTTCCTGTTCAAGCGAAAAGTTTCCTCGAAAAATCATAGTTTCATACAAATTTTGACTCAATAAAACAAATTTTGAAAAAACTAAGAAAACAAAAGCGTGCGTCAGTAGCTTCCTCCCCCACACTTAAACTACACTGTCCCCAGTGTAATCGAAGCATGAGCTCGGTGAAAGAATAATCAAATTGAAGAACAAACCGAAAAGTTGCAGAATACTTACCTGTCGTCGCCCTGCGTCGATCGATGCCACAAGGGTGTCGATCGATGCAAGGCGATTATCGCTCGCGGTTATGTAGATAACCGATGTCTGAACCGCAATCAATTCGTTAAACCCTAATACGCGACTGCATCGACCGATGCACAATGTGTGTCGATCGATGCAATGCGATTATTCCTGTTTCCCTCAGCTCTGAACACACTTAAACAGAAAAATTAAAAATACCAAATCAAAACGAATGGAAACAAAAACAAAAACGAACCTAACAGTGGGTTGCCTCCCACTCAGCGCTTATTTTTAGTCATTAGCTTGACTATTGGAAGAGATTTGAT
The DNA here is from genome assembly GCA_030180135.1 of Orychophragmus violaceus. NCBI lineage: Eukaryota > Viridiplantae > Streptophyta > Magnoliopsida > Brassicales > Brassicaceae > Orychophragmus > Orychophragmus violaceus. The sequence goes on along the minus strand of CM058231.1, from coordinate 38,107,974 downwards.
TCAAGGCGGTTTCAACAGAGACTTTGAATGTCTCTGTGCATATCTCTTCATCCAAGGAGGTGTATAGGCATTATGATCATGAGGCTTTCCAAGGAATGAGAAATCAGAATCAGGGCGGGAATGAAGCTTGTGCGGTCTACTGCGTTTCCCTGCATTCAAAACAATGCGGTCAGGAGGTTTAAGCTTAGGTGATTTGTACCTTACCTTTGGTGCAGATCTGATGTTTGGGACTTTTTGCTTATGAGCAGTTGCAGGTACTGAAGATGTTAGAGCAGGTTCAAGAGGAACTGCCATCTTCTTCTTTCCACTATCAGATACTGTAGTTCCACCAATCTGAACTTCTTCTTTCAGATGACCATCAGTGGAGATCATCTCCTTTGCATGAACTCGCGAAGTTTCAACTGGTGGTGTTCTATTCACCTTCTTATCCATCACTTTCATGCAGTTAGACACTTCTAGCTCTTGTCTGGAAGGTTTAGGAACCTTAGGATATGGCACCGGGGGCTTGTAAGCTTGTTCTGGTACTGTTGCAGGTTTCTGGACATGTGTGCGTTCTGTGTCGATCATTGCATAATGTGTGTCGATCGATGCAAGGCGATTCTGTTTCTCGAAAGAACTCGAAATTGCCGTCAGAATGGCGTGTCGATCGTCACTAAGGGGGTGTCGATCGAGGCATGTATCAGGCAGACAATATTCATCCAGAAAATCCGAGATTATGCTCTCTTCTTCACCTAGCAACTCAATCTCATCCCTTAAGGTCACAGCTTTGATGGATCTACACTGTTCAGCTTTCCTAGCTTCATTACGCCTTTCTATTGCTCCAGCTGTTTGTTGAACTTGGACATCTAGCTTCTTCAAATGTGTGCTCAAGTATTCAAACTTCCCATTCAGATTTCCATGTATAGCTTCCAGCTTCCTGTCGAAGTTTGCAGCAATCTTAGCCTGATCCTCTAGCAACTGCTCCATCATGGATTCTATCTTGCTCTCATAAGCTCTGTTTCCTTGAAACCCAGGACCATTTATGTAGTTCCTCTCCTCTTCATATCTTTCCAGTAACTGCTCCATCATACTTATCAGCTTACCATATTGTTTATTTTGAGGAGGAACAGGCTGATATGATGGAGATTCATAATCTCTGGTGAATGAATAGGAACCATAGCCTCCGCAGAACGAGTTATTCTGCTGATTTTCCAACATTTGTTCCATCATTCCCATTATTCTTTCACACTGTGCCGATCGATGCGGAGTAGCGTCGATCGATGCAAGCTCGAGAATGCAACGATCGACACACAGGACAGTGTCGATCGATGCAAAGTGATTACAGGCGTACCTGAAACGCAAGAACAGAAAAAGAAAAAAATTAGTAGCAAAAATTAAAAACGAAAATCCTAGTCTAAACCCTAAGTTCAAATCTATCGAGGACTCAAAAGAGTCCCCGGCAACGGCGCCAAAAACTTGATAGGTGTAGTTTTAATCCCTATTCTAACTGCAAGTGCACAGTGATGTAGTTGTAGTACTTAGGGTATCGAATCCACAGGGACTCTGGTCAACGATAGATTTAGAACTATTAAGATTAAACTAGGAGAAAGCAAAGGTGATTAAACTAAAAGCAAAGCAGAAAAGTAAATAGCAGCGAGTTTGTGAGCAAGGAAGCGAAGCGTTAGGTTTCAGGAGTTCTCAGGAAATCAGGAACGCAAGCAATCAATCTATCTAGATCCAATCAATAACTATTCTAGAACTCAAACACTGATATAGAATTAACCAAATTCCTTTGCGATAATTCTCTAAGTCTAAGTGCAGCAAACCAAACTTTCGTTTGCGAGAACTAACAGATTAAACTAGCATTAATTCCAAGTTTGATATGTTCACAATTATCCTAAACCAAACTTTCGTTTGCGAATAGTTTAATTGCTTATCTAAGTTCTTTCTAGTTAAATTAATCAACTTCCGCTGAATTAATCAACCTAACATCATAACTCTGATTAGCTACTTCAGATTTAGCATTAAGAACAACTTAGATAAAGAACTAGCAGATATAAATCTCTATAGATTGATTTAAACTATAATTCTCTGAAATCCCTAATGAGAATCCTTCAACCTAACAGGTAAACTACTCAGACATGTTCATCGAAACAGAAAACATCTTAAGTAGAAAACCAAATATCATAAAACAGAATAATCAACAGGGGTTCGAAATCCTCTCTCTTTCGAGAGCAAGATCAGCCCCTAAGGCTCTCTGAAATAAAATAAAACTAAAGTAAAGCGTAGCCTAAACAATGGCTAAAAAACCCTTATATAATAGCTAAAACACGTTTTGGGCTTCTGTGTAAATATCTGGGCTTTTCTGCAAAATCAGCATTCTTCATTAAATCGGCGAGTCTGGCCCATTCGCATATGCAACGATCGATGCAGGTGTGCAACGATCGACGCAGTCTTCAAAACTGGACAGTGAACTCTGTCTCTCGGACCAAATCTCCAAAATACACCAAACAGCTCCAAAATCTCCACTTCTGCTCCAAATGTGTCTAAACCTGTAAACATACTAAAAAGACTCCAAAACATAACATAAGACTCGATAAATAAGGCATATACCATGGTTAAAACCGGTAAAATCCATGGTATATCATAAGTCGTGGAAAATAATAGAGCGTATGAACCTTTAGAGAGAGTACCGATCGACACCCTACCCTTGTGTCGGTCGACACCACTTGATTTTCCCGATTTTTCGAGTTTTGACTGACCTGAATCGACTTAGATTGACATGGAAATACTGGTCTCAGCTCTCAGCGTCGATCCATATATCCTTAATGTCGGTCGACACGCTCCTATCACATGCCCATTTTCGAGTTTTGACGGACTGAAATCAACCTCAGTTGACACACGGAGCTCGAAATGCCTCAGCATTGATCAACACTTACATTGTGTCGATCGACATCCCTCAGCAAAGAAGCCATAATCGCATTCTTCGTAGATAGCATCGATCGACACACCCTTCATGTAGATCAACACCAGTCCCAGAAGATCCAACAAGCATGCACCCTTAACAGAGAGAGTCTACAAGCCTCAGATACCATTCCCTAAGCCTCCTAAGAAATCCAAGCAGGAGCTGGATGCAAACGGATGCAAGGCAAAAATGGATAAAGCACCGATAGAGATTCCTCTTGTTGTTTCCTTGAAAATTCACCCTTGTCTGCAGAGATATGCGAAGAAGATGATCTCCAAGGATGGAGATCTAAAAGGAGGGGTGGTAATGGTCTCCAAACAAGTCAGTGATGTGCTGACGAACAAGATCCCAAGATTCTTTGAGCTAGACTTTTCCATATTCAAGGACAACTTTAAGCGTTCTCTGTGTGACTTGGGATTTGGTGTGAACCTCATGCCATACCATGTGGTTGTAAGTTGGGTTTGAGGGACTTTAAATCCACTAGGATCTCTTTGATTCTAGATGATCGATCGAAGCGGATTCCAGAAGGAGTTCGTGGGGACATCCCTATCAGAGTTGGAAACTACTTGCTTCCAACAGACTTTTTGGTGTTGAAATATGATGCTGAACCGGATGATCCTCTGATACTCGATAAATCCTTCCTGACTAAGGCTGGAGAAATGATTTATGTGAAGCGTGATTTGATTGATCTCCATCTGGGAGATAAGCATATGCATTTTATCATGGACAAGCTGCCAAGATCCACCATATATGGACAAAAATTCAGTGTTGAGGTGGAGCCAGAGTTTCAGATTGGTGAGAACAAAGTGATCGATAGTGGAGAAGAGAAGATGGTGGTTCTTCATGAATCTATTCTAACATCTTCAGAGCCTGAAACTGCTTATAAGCAGAAAGCTGCAGACATCTCACTTCAAACAAAGCAAAGGTATGAATCCTATGGACTTAAACCTCCTAAATGCATTGCTATGAATGCAGGGAATGTTATATCCCATCAAAGCTTCTCTCCCACCCTTGTGTTGATACTACATTCCTTGGTCGCTCTCATTCTCAAACTGCCTATGCACCACCATGGATGAGGAGACATTCGCAGAGGTACTCTTTACCTCTATTGAATTCACCATGAGCATGATATCTTGCCAAAGTCAAGCTAATGACTTAGAACAATCGCTTGGTGGGAGGCAACCAACTGGTGAGTTTTTTCTAACTCTTATTTTCAAACAGAAACATGCACGAATGGCGACCAATATTGATCGTCACCAACGACGCAGAGACGGACCCTAATCAAGCATGATCGACCCATATGGTTGACACAAATGCTAAGTGTTGATCGATACCACTTTGGTGTCGGTCGATACCCCAGGCGAGGTACGGTTCCTTTTTCTCTTTGTTTTGTCTTTGGTTCCTTCATGTTTTGTTTTTTTCTTCTTCAGGCTTGATAACACTGGGGACAATGTTGTTTAAGTCTAGGGGAGGTAGTTACTGACTTTGTTTTCGTTTTTCTTAGAGTCAGTTGTGTTAGTATGTTAAGAGTCAAACCCTTATGCAGGAAAATATGATTTTTCGAGGAATAACCATATCGGCAGAAACTTAAGTGACCATTGGAACGAGCTTAACAGAGATCTAAGACTGATGGAAAATCCCACGACAGACCAACCTACCGATATTACCCATATCTTCTTGGGTATTAGGAGGATCCACTACTGACTTCGCCCTTAACTTCAATTCTCTCATTTTGGGGCTTGGTATATACTGGATCGGATTCCTCCTTCAGTCCTGACAGACTTTTTCGTATGAGTACGGTTTCCCTCTCTCTTCCCTTCAAAAAAAATGAATGAAAAAGTTTGAGGATAAGCTATTAGCTTCGAAGTGAACATGGGAGTAGCAGTTACCCCTGTTATCTCTATTGCTTCATAGAAACATGTCCAAAGATAACTCCAAATAAAAAGAGAAGAGCAACCGATAGAAAAAATAAAATGATACCCAATGGGAAAAAATCGGTTACTGAAGTGAGAACAGGGAGAGAAAATGAACAAGAAGTAAGAAATTATATGTGATCAGGTACTGACTGAGTAAGATTTCATGTGTGCCTTGATCGATACTCCCTCGATGAGAATGCACTTAGTTTTATAGAGGTCAGTATGGTGAATTTGGATTTCTCACTTGGATCGTGAAGTTGTTTGGGACAATTGCTAAGTCTGGGGGAAGTACATGGTGGTTGATAGGATCAAAGTTTTATCCCTATTCTACTGCAAGTGTACAGTGATGTGAAAGTAGTACTTAGGGTATCGAATCCACAAGGACTCACGACTCACACGATAGATTGTATGTTCTCAAGTTAAGCTAAATCAATCAGAAAAAAACAGTAAACGAAAGCAAGTAAACAAGGAAATGTTTTCAATAAGAGAAAGGCGCTAGACTTAGGAAGTTCTCGGGAATTATGCAATGTCAGATACTTAACTAACCGGATTCAGATTAAAAACAGGTTCAAGAACTAGAAACACAATGCTAAACAATCCAACTCTCACTGAGATTGTTACTATATCTAGCAACCTAGTGATCCAAATCTGTTTGTGATCCTAGAGTTCTAAATAAGCATTAAGAACATGTTCTATCGGTTCACAATTCTCCTAAACCAAATCTCTTTGTATCTAGTCAAATTGCTCACACTAAGTTTATTCAGATTATTGTTGGGATAGTGTCCTGAAATCACACTTGTACTCACTCCTGATGATAGTTGTGTGTCGAGAGCAGACATTCGTATAATACTGGGCGGTTGCAATGTTTTGCTAGAAGCCTCTTGCAATCTGTAAGTTGTAGACTTACTGCCAGTATTATATGATCCTATAGGGTCACACACCTAAGCAAACTGGAAGCTACAACATGGGAATGATCATTATGGCAATGATCATATTAATGTGTATTGGATGCACATTATAATCGATATAATGGTGTTGTGTCGATCGACACAGCTTGTGTGTCGGTCGACACAGTTCGGGTTTTCGGAAAGGCTTTCCGAATTAAGACTTAATTAAGTCTGGCCCGTTAAAAAAGTTTAGGTCGAATAAAACATAAGAATTTCGACCTAAACAGTAAGGCAGTCCACTTTTCTTGACATAAACAGTAGACACACCAGAGAGATTCGAATCCCGTTGATCCGGCACTAGCATCCCATTTCCAGAGAGCGTGCGTGTGTATCTGGTAGAGGCAAGGCATCTGCGTTGCTCCACTGATCTCGTTCACCATTCTCAGTCCGCTGCCAGTTCAAAGGTAAGAACGAGGTTGGTTTTCATTCAATATATCAAACCCTAGATCCTAGGAGATCCAACAGTGGTATCAGAGCGTTGTTAGGGTTTAGCTATTGAATCTTATGCTTATAATTCGAAAACTGAGTTTGTTGAATTTTTTTAAGCATGCTAAATCGTGTTTTCAAAGAATTAATCTCGGATTTTGTTTCTGTTGAAAATCGATGAACTGTTGAGATCGCACTGTGTCGATCGACACAAAGCGTGTGTCGGTCGACACGCCGCGAAACAACACGTAAAATTTTAGGGTTTGTCGCAGAGTGTCGATCGACACAAAGCGTGTGTCGGTCGACACAGAGCGAAAACTCGCGTAAAATATTTAGGGATTGTCGCAGAGTATCGATCGACACAAAGCATGTGTCGGTCGATACAGAGCGAAAACTCGCAAATAATTTTAGGGTTTTGATCTGAGATCGAGTACCCAATTTCCTACTGTGTCGATCGATACACTGGGTGTGTCGGTCGACACATGCAAAGCGAATAAATAGATCGGTTCAATTGGATTGGACCGGTTATCTCGTTCGGTTAATTTTAATTAACCAATTGGTTCTGGTTTGGTAATGTCGATCGACACACAGTGTGTAACGAACGACATGGACCATCAAACCGAACCGGTTCAATTGGATTGAATCGGTTGTGTAAATTCAATCCGGTTTGACCGGTTATCGAAGAACGGTTTAAGTCTGGTTGCGTCGACCGATGCCAATGGTTGGCATCGATCGACACAACATTTGCAGATATGCTGGTTGGACCACAAATTTGCAGATACCAGAACAATTCAATCCTAAAAGTTCTAGATGAATCTAAACTTATTAAAACTGAAAGTTTTAAAATAAATTAATAAATTCTTGAATGTATATTGGATATGCATCAAGATAAGACGGTTCTTTTCCTCAACTAAATATCAAGTGATCTTGATGTCTTGCCCGATCTTGTCTACTGTCAAGACTCGTTTCGTTGTTGGATAGCCTTGGAGTCCTTGGTGTCCACAGCTACATGAGTAAGGCAGGTGATCATTGATAGACTTGCAGTGCGACTGTCAATGATCACAAGACTGAAGAGATTGATTTACTTGACTGGGCCATCAGAAGTTCTAGGCCCAGAGACATCAGAGTGGATAAGACATGGATTGTCTCATCTGCGACCAAGAATTGTACTGGGTACAATTAGCAATGATTTGCTTACCTAGATAACTGAAGTTTGGGTGATGGCGAGTCGTCCACTCAAGTTTTGGTGATCTGAGGATCTTGGTTCATTGTATCCATCTGAGGAAACATAGTTTTGAATATAATGCGAGTTTTTCTTATTAGATAAGAATTCTCATTTCTTGAGCATTATAACTAAAACCTCTACCTCTTTTAATTACAGCTATGTCTGTCTCAACTCACATCAACACTTTCTCGCTAAGATACGTCCTTGAGAAGGACATGTTAAATGGATCTAATTTCTTGGAATGGTATCGGAACCTGAGAATAGTTCTCAGGCAGGAGAACAAGGAATATGTCCTTGAAAGAGCTCTCACCGAGAGGCCACGTTCCAATGCCCCGCAGACAGAAAAGAATGCTTGGGATAAGCATTCAGCTGATGTCAAAGATGTTAATTGTCTAATGCTGGTGACTATGAACTCTGAGCTGCAGAAGCCATATGAGAACGTGATGTCACCCATTGAGATGATTAACAGCCTGAAAGCTTTGTTTCAGGAGCAAGCTCGCACAGAGAGATACCAGACGGTTAAATCTCTCATGGATTGCAAGCTGGCTAAGGACAGTCCAGTAAGTCCTCATGTCCTTAAAATGATGGGTTACATTGATAACCTGGCGAAACTGGACTGTGCCATTAGCCAGGAGCTAGCCACTGACATGATTTTGCAGTCTTTGCCGTCGTGTTTTGATCAATTCATTATGAACTACAACATGCAAAACATGACTAAGACATTGACTGAGTTGCACGGCATGCTGAAGACAGCAGAGCCGAATCTCAAGAAGGCAACTCCCAATGTACTGATGGTACAAGGGGGTAAAAGGTTTAAGAAACCTAAGAAGGATAAGGGAAAGGCCCAAGTTGTCCAGACTTAAAGTCAGGACAAGCCCAAGCCGAATCCCAAATCCGGGCCTTCTCCTGAGGATAAATGCAACTACTGCAAGCAGTTAGGGCATTGGAAGAGAGACTGCAAGAAGTTCATGGAAGATTACAAGAAGCTGAAGAAGACGTATGATGCGTCTGACTCAGGTATTTATGTTATCGAACTTAATGTTATATCTTCTAGTTCTACTTCGTGGGTATTGGATACCGGCTGCGGTGCTCACATTTGTACTGATGTGCAGGCACTAAGAAACAGTAGAACGCTGAAGAAAGGACAAGTGGAGCTACGGGTCGGGAATGGAGCTAAGGTTGCTGCACTGGCCGTAGGCACCTATGAATTTCTTTACCTTCGGGCATGATTTTAGCTTTGAATAATTGCTACTTTGTACCTGCGATTAGCAGAAACATAATTTCAGTTTCCGTTTTGGATTTGGAAGGTTTTGATTTTGCTGTTAAGAATAAAGTTTGTTCTTTTAATCGTGATGGTACATTTTATGGTAGCGCCCCATTAGAAAATGGGTTATATGTTTTAAATCAAGAAATGCCTATCTTTAACATAAATACAAAGCGGTTTAAGTCAAATGACAAAAACCCGACCTTCTTATGGCATTGTCGTTTGGGCCATATCAATGAAAAACGCATTCAGAGACTCCATCGTAATGGGCTTCTGGGCTCATTTGATTTTGAATCATGTGAGAAATGCGAATCTTGTTTGATAGGCAAAATGACTAGAGCCCCTTTCAACAAACCAAATGAAAGGGCCAGTGATTTATTGGGCCTTGTTCATACTGATGTATGTAGGCCAATGAGTACTGTTGCCAGAGGAAATTACAAGTACTTCATTACCTTCACCGATGATTTCAGTAGGTATGGCTATGTCTATTTGATGAGACATAAGTCAGAATCCTTTGATAGATTCAAGGAATTCAAGAATGAAGTACAAAACCAACTTGGCAAAAGTATCAAAGTTCTACGATCGGATTGCGGAGGAGAATACTTGAGTCAAGAGTTCAGCGACTATCTGAGCGAGTGTGGAATTGTTTCACAACTGACTCCTCCTGGAACACCTCAATGGAATGGAGTGTCAGAGAGGAGGAATCGAACCTTATTGGATATGGTTCGGTCTATGATGAGTCATTCAAATCTTCCATTATCCTTTTTGGGATACGCTCTAGAAACGTCTGCGTTTACACTAAATCGAGTGCCATCTAAATCAGTGGAAAAGACACCACATGAATTGTGGACTGGGAATGTTCCAAACCTGTCTTTCCTGAAGATTTGGGGTTGTGAGGTTTATGTCAACCGTTTAATCTCTGACAAGCTCGCACCCAAATCAGATAAATGCTACTTCGTTGGTTATCCTAAGGAAACCAAGGCATACTACTTTTACAACCAATCTGAGAACAAAGTATTTGTTGCTCGGGACTGTTCTTTTCTTGAGAGGGAGTTTCTCTCTAAGAAAAACAGTGGGAGTAGAGTACATCTTGAAGAAATTCAAGATTCACAGGAGACTGTTCAACCTGTTGAGGAAGAGCAGCAAGTGGATCCACAAAGTTATGTGGAACCGGCGCCTGTGGAGCCTGAAGTTCGCAGATCCGGAAGGATCCGTCACGAACCCGAGAGATACTATGGATTTCTCGTGACCAATTCTAATGATCTGATGATCATTGAAAGTGACGAACCAGCGACCTTCGCGGAAGCAATGATGGACCCGGACTCCGAAAAGTGGCTTGGAGCCTCTAAATCCGAAATGGGATCCATGTCAGAAAACCAAGTATGGTCCTTGGTCGATTTACCTAATGGTGTAAAAGCCATTGAGTGTAAATGGATCTTCAAGAAGAAGATTGACGTGGATGGCAATGTACAGATTTACAAAGCGAGGCTCGTGGCTAAAGGTTTCAAGCAAATTCATGGTATTGACTATGATGAAACCTATTCCCCAGTCGCTATGCTTAAATCCATTCGGATTCTTCTAGCGATTGCAGCTCATTATGACTATGAGATTTGGCAAATGGATGTCAAAACCGCATTCCTGAATGGTATTCTGGAAGAGGATGTGTATATGACACAGCCTGAAGGTTTTGTCGATCCTAAGAACGCTGGGAAAGTATGCAAGCTTCATAAATCCATTTATGGATTGAAGCAAGCATCACGGAGTTGGAATCTTCGTTTTGATGAAGCAGTAAAACAATTTGGTTTCATCAAGAACGAAGAGGAACCATGTGTTTACAAGAAGACTAGTGGGAGAAAAATTGCGTTTCTTGTACTGTATGTCGATGACATACTCCTCCTCGGTAATGACGTTCCGTTGCTTCAGTCTGTTAAGACTTGGCTCGGAAGTTGTTTTTCCATGAAAGACATGGGAGAAGCCGCGTATATTCTTGGGATCAGAATCTACAGAGATAGAGTGAACAGGCTGATTGGATTGTGCCATGACACTTATATTGATAAGGTACTGCACAGATTCAGGATGCATGATTCCAAGAAGGGCTTCATACCGATGTCTCATGGCACCAGTCTCAGCAAGAAGCAGTGTCCGGCGACACCTGCTGAGCGAGAACGCATGAATAGGATTCCTTATGCTTCTGCAATAGGATCTATTATGTATGCCATGCTCTGCACTCGTCCAGATGTAGCTTACGCGTTAAGCATGACGAGTAGATACCAATCTGATCCAGGTGAAGTTCACTGGACAGCTGTCAAGAATATTCTCAAGTATTTGAGACATACTAAGGATAAATTCCTGGTGTATGGAGGAATTGAAGAACTTGTGGTGAATGGATTCACCGATGCGAGTTTTCAGACGGACAAAGACGATTTCCGATCACAGTCTGGATATGTCTTTTGTCTAAATGGCGGTGCAGTGAGCTGGAAGAGCTCTAAGCAGAATACCGTAGCTGATTCCACGACGGAAGCTGAATATGTTGCTGCTTCAGAAGCGGCAAAGGAAGCTGTTTGGATCAAGAAGTTCATGACTGAACTTGGTGTGGTTCCTAGTATCTTGGAGCCAGTGGCTTTGTTTTGTGACAACAATGGAGCCATTGCTCAGGCGAAAGAACCCAGGTCACACCAGAAGTCCAAACATGTGGAGAGGAGATATCACCTGATTCGTGATATCGCCAATAGAGGTGATGTGAAGATCAGCCGAGTTCCGACAGACGAGAATGTCGCTGATCCTCTGACTAAGTCACTCCCAAGGCCTAAGCATGAGAGTCATACGACTGCTGTAGGCATTAGAGATCTTAAGATGTAATCTTGATTCTAGTGGGAGTTTTAGTTTTGTTTTAGTTATAATAAGACGCTCTTGTAAACATTCTTTTGGAAATGTTTAATGAAATTTGATTTCAGCATTATTTATTGTGATCTAAATAATGGTCCCAAAATAAGTTTATGACATATTATAGGTCATCAAGTTGAGGACTTGATCATGAAACCCTATAAGTTAATAAATTATGTTTTGTCCCTAGTCGAGGTTGTAGAATTGGGACACTGACAACCGTTAGAGACTAGATTGTGAGGTGACTGTTGGCTAAGTTTCCTGGAGCCAATGATATGATTATCGCAGTCAGTCACATAGATATATGTTAGTGAACATATGATCGGACATGACCCGCTAATGAGAAGTCTACAAGATAGTTATATCTGTGTCATAAGAGGTTCTCATTACGACTATAGAGTATAGTCCTTAGACCTGAGTTCATCATGCTTTCTTGCATATGAATTGGTACACTTTGACTTTGTCAAACGTCGATCCGTAACTGGCGACTATAACGGCACTGTTCAAGTATATCATGAAGTGTGCGTTGAAACAGGGATGGAACAAGATGGGATTTGTCCCTCCTGTATAACGGGAGATAAATATCTCAGGGCCTATCGAAGATTGAATACTGAGAGAATGTGTGGCCGCACTCAAACAAACTGTAGTTCAGTTGTTTGTAATGTTCAGTATGAGATCAGGAGTTCGATAAACACGATGTTGGCTTAATAAGGATGACACCAATCTTGCCTTATGTCAAATTGAGATATAGAGACAAAAGAATTATAGGAATAGATGATTCCAGTACAAGTGGGAGATTGTTGGGATAGTGTCCTGAAATCACACTTGTACTCACTCCTGATGATAGTTGTGTGTCGAGATCAGACATTCGTATAATACTGGGCGGTTGCAATGTTTTGCTAGAAGCCTCTTGCAATCTGTAAGTTGTAGACTTATGATATACCATGGATTTTAGGGCTTTTAACCATGGTATATATCTTATTTATCGAGTCTTTTACTATGTTTTAGAGTCTTTTCAGGTATTTATTAGGTACAAGCACATTTGGAGCAGATTTGGTGATTATGGCACTTTCTGGAGCTTTTTGGAGTGTTTGGCCGAGAGATGGAGTTCTCTGTGGACATTTGAGGAATGCATCGATCGACACACCTTTGGTGTCGATCGTTGCATATGCGAGATGGGCCAAACTCGGCGGATTAATGAAGAATGCTGATATTGCAGAAAAGCCCAGATATTTACACAGAAGCCCAAAACGTGTTTTAGACTATATATTAGGGTTTTTAGCCAGTTGTTTAGGCTATGCTTTACTTTAGTTTTATTTTATTTTCAGAGAGCCTTAGGGGCTGATCTTGTTCTCGAAAGAGACTTGATTTCGAACCCCTGTTGATTATTCTGTCTTATGATATTTGGTTTTCTACTTATGATATCTTCTGTCTCGATGAATATGTCTTAGTAGTTTACCTTTTAGGTTGAAGGATTCTCATTAGGGATTTCATGGAACTATAGTTTAAATCAATCTGTAGGGATTCATATCTGCTAGTTCTTTATTTAGGTTGTTCTTAATGCTTAATTTGAAGTAGCTAATCAGAATTATGATGTTAGGTTGATTAATGCAGCGGAAGTTGGTTAATTTAACTAGAAAGAACCTAGATAAGCAATTAAACTATTCGCAAACGGAAGTTTGGTTTAGGTTAATTGTGAACATATCAAACTTGGAATTAAGGCTGGTTTAATCTGTTAGTTCTCGCAAACGAAAGTTTGGTTTGCTGCACTTAGACTTGGAGAATTATCGCAAAGGAATTTGGTTAATTCTACATCCGTGTTTGAGTTCTAGAACAGTTATTGATTAGATCTAGATAGATTGATTGCTTGCGTTCCTGATTTCCTGAGAACTCCTGAAACCTAACGCTTCGCTTCCTTGCTCACAAACTCGCCTGCTACTGATTACTTTTCTGCTTCGCTTTAGTTTCTCATTACAATTTGCTTTCTCCTAGTTTAATCTTAATATTTCTAAATCTATCGTTGACCAGAGTCCCTGTGGATTCGATACCCTAAGTACTACAACTACATCACTGTGCACTTGCAGTTAGAATAGGGTTAAAACTACACCTATCAAGTTTTTGGCGCCGTTGCCGGGGACTCTTTTGAGTCCTCGATAGATTTGAACTTAGGGTTTAGACTAGGATTTTCGTTTTTAATTTTTGCTACTAATTTTTTTTCTTTTTATGCTCTTGCGTTTCAGGTACGCCTGTAATCGCCTTGCATCGATCGACACGGTCCTGTGTGTCGATCGTTGCATTCTCGAGCTTGCATCGATCGACGCTACCCTGCATCGATCGACACAATGCGAAAGAATGATGGGAATGATGGAACGGATGTTGGAAAATCAGCAGAATAACTCGTTCTGCAGAGGCTATGGTTCCAATTCATTCACCAGAGACTTTGAATCTCCATCATATCAGTCTGTTCCTCCTCACAATACACAGTCTAATAAGCTGATGAGCATGATGGAGCAGTTACTGGAAAGACAGGAAGAGGAGAGGAACTACATAAATGGTTCTGGGTTTCAAGGAAACAGGTATGGAAATCAGCAAGGTAATTCCTATCAAAGGACTTATGGATCACCCTCCTATCAGGCATCTCCTGCTGCTAATGCTTATGAGAGAAAGATGGAATCTATGATGGAGCAGCTGCTAGAGGATCAGACTAAGACTGTTATGGACTTCGACAGGAAGCTGGATGCTATACATAAAAATCTGAATGGGAAGTTTGAATACTTGAGCACACATGTGAAGGAGCTAGATGTCCAAGTTCAGCAGACAGCTGGAGCAATACAAAGACAAAATGAAGCTAGGAAAGCTGAACAGTACAAATCCATCAGAGCTGTGACCTTAAGGGATGAGATTGAGTTGCTAGGTGAAGAAGAGAGCATAATCTCGGATTTTCTGGATGAATATTGTCTGTCTGAGACATGCATCGATCGACACCCCCTTAGTGTCGATCGACACGCCGTTCTGACGGTAATTTCGAGTTCTTACGACAAACAGAATCGCCTTGCATCGATCGACACACATCATGCAACGATCGACACAGAACGCAGACATGACCAGAAACCTGCAACAGTACCAGAACGAGTGTATAAGCCCCCTGTGCCATATCCTAAGGTTCCTAAACCATCTAAACAAGAGATAGAAGTGGCTAACTGCGTGAAAGTGATGGATAAGAAGGTGAATAAAACACCACCAGTTGAAACTTCGCGAGTTCATGCAAAGAAAATGATCTCCACTGATGATCATCTGAAAGAAGAAGTTCAGATTGGTGGGACTACAGTATCTGATAGTGGAAAGAAGAAGATGGCAGTTCCTCTTGAACCTGCTCTAACATCTTCAGTACCTGCAACTGCTCATAAGCAGAAAGCCCCAAACATCAGATATGCATCAAAGGTAAGGTACAAACCACCTAAGCTTAAACCTTCTGATCACATTGTTTTGAATGCAGGAAAACACAGTACACCGCCCAAGCTTCGCTCCCGCCCTGATTCTGATTTCTCTTTCCTTGGGAAGCCTCATGATCATAATGCCTATACACCTCCTTGGATGAAGAGATACTCACAGAGACATTCAAAGTCTCTGTTGAAACCGCCTTGAGTCAAATCTCTTCCAATAGTCAAGCTAATGACTAAAAACAAGCGCTGAGTGGGAGGCAACCCACTGTTAGGTTCGTTTTTGTTTTTGTTTTTCAATTTTCGTTTTGGTTTTGATATTTTTAATTTTTCTGTTTAAGTGTGTTCAGAGGCTAGAGAAACAGGAATAATCACTTTGCATCGATCGACACACCTAGTGCATCGGTCGATGCAGTCACGATTTATGGTTTACCGATTCGATTGCGGTTCAGACACCGGTTATCTCAATAACCGCGAGCATATTCGCCTTGCATCGATCGACACCCTTGGGCATCGATCGACGCAGGGCGACGACAGGTAAGTGTTCTGCAACTTTTCAGATTGTTTCAAATTTGATTATTATTCTCACCGAGCTCATGCCTTGATTACACTGGGGACAGTGTAGTTTAAGTGTGGGGGAGGAAGCTACTGACGCACGCTTTTGTTTTCTTATTTTTTCAAAATTTGTTTTATTTAGTCAAAATTTGTATGAAACTATGATTTTTCGAGGAAAATTTTCGCTTGAACAGGAACTAAGTGACCATTGGACAGACTTGCAGAGCCTCTATGACTGTTAGAAAACTCAGACACGGATCAACCTACTGAGGACACCCACATCACTTCAGGTATCAGAGGATCCTTTTACTGACTTCACCTTAATACTGACCTAGATTTCTCACCTAAGGGCTTGGTATACTTTGTGTCGGATTCCCTTGTTAGTTCTGACACAGCCTGTCAACCTATCCTATTTAGTTCCCTTCTCCCCTTCCATAAAAAAATAATAATAATAAAATAAAATAAAATAAATAATAATAAACTGAGGATGAGTTAGTAACTCCGAAGTGGTCATGGGAATAGTTGCAAACACTATTATCTCTTATGCGATCCATGGAATATGTCCAAAATACACCCCTTAACGGGAAGAACACTGATAAAAAAAAAATGATACCCAATGGGGAAAAATCAGTTGTTAAGGAAGGGAAAGAGAAGAAAGGGACTAGGGAAAGATAGTATGGTGGTCTAGAGCTGATAAGGTAAGAGTCCATGTGCCTTTGATCGATACTCCTTAGGTGAGACCGCACTTAAATACTTGCAGATGTCAGTAGGGTGAATTTGAATGCTTGAATGTGATTGTGGAGTTTACTTGGGACAGTTGCTAAGTGTGGGGGAAGTACATGTTGGTCTTGAGTTCTGCAGGAAAGTTTTCAGTGGATTACTAAGAGAATGTGAATGCAAAAGTTCCTAAGACGAAATGAGTTTCTGTGTTTTCAAACTTCTTTTCTTATGCTTTGGTTCTTTACTTGCTTGAGGACAAGCAAGAGCTAAGTGTGGGGGAGTTGATATACCATGGATTTTAGGGCTTTTAACCATGGTATATATCTTATTTATCGAGTCTTTTACTATGTTTTAGAGTCTTTTCAGGTATTTATTAGGTACAAGCACATTTGGAGCAGATTTGGTGATTATGGCACTTTCTGGAGCTTTTTGGAGTGTTTGGCCGAGAGATGGAGTTCTCTGTGGACATTTGAGGAATGCATCGATCGACACACCTTTGGTGTCGATCGTTGCATATGCGAGATGGGCCAAACTCGGCGGATTAATGAAGAATGCTGATATTGCAGAAAAGCCCAGATATTTACACAGAAGCCCAAAACGTGTTTTAGACTATATATTAGGGTTTTTAGCCAGTTGTTTAGGCTACGCTTTACTTTAGTTTTATTTTATTTTCAGAGAGCCTTATGGGCTGATCTTGTTCTCGAAAGAGACTTGATTTCGAACCCCTGTTGATTATTCTGTTTTATGATATTTGGTTTTCTACTTATGATATCTTCTGTCTCGATGAATATGTCTTAGTAGTTCACCTGTTAGGTTGAAGGATTCTCATTAGGGATTTCATGGAACTATAGTTTAAATCAATCTGTAGGGATTCATATCTGCTTGTTCTTTATTTAGGTTGTTCTTAATGCTTAATTTGAAGTAGCTAATCAGAATTATGATGTTAGGTTGATTAATGCAGCGGAAGTTGGTTAATTTAACTAGAAAGAACCTAGATAAGCAATTAAACTATTCGCAAACGGAAGTTTGGTTTAGGTTAATTGTGAACATATCAAACTTGGAATTAAGGCTGGTTTAATCTGTTAGTTCTCGCAAACGAAAGTTTGGTTTGCTGCACTTAGACTTAGAGAATTATCGCAAAGGAATTTGGTTAATTCTACATCCGTGTTTGAGTTCTAGAACAGTTATTGATTAGATCTAGATAGATTGATTGCTTGCATTCCTGATTTCCTGAGAACTCCTGAAACCTAACGCTTCGCTTCCTTGCTCACAAACTCGCCTGCTACTGATTACTTTTCTGCTTCGCTTTAGTTTCTCATTACAATTTGCTTTCTCCTAGTTTAATATTAATAGTTCTAAATCTATTGTTGACCAGAGTCCCTGTGTATTCGATACCCTAAGTACTACAACTACATCACTGTGCACTTGCAGTTAGAATAGGGTTAAAACTACACCTATCAACTTACTGCCAGTATTATATGATCCTATAGGATCACACACCTAAGCAAACTGGAAGCTACGACATGGGAATGATCATTATGGCAATGATCATATTAATGTGTATTGGATGTACATTATAATCGATATAATGGTGTTGTGTCGATCGACACAGCTTGTGTGTCGGTCGACACAGTTCGGGTTTTCGGAAAGGCTTTCCGAATTAAGACTTAATTAAGTCTGGCCCGTTAAACAAGTTTAGGTCGAATAAAACATAAGAATTTCGACCTAAACAGTAAGGCAGTCCACTTTTCTTGACAGAAACAGTAGACACACCAGAGAGATTCGAATCCCGTTGATCCGGCACTAGCATCCCGTTTCCAGCGAGCGTGCGTGTGTATCTGGTAGAGGCAAGGCATCTGCGTTGCTCCACTGATCTCGTTCACCATTCTCATTCCGCTGCCAGTTCAAAGGTAAGAACGAGGTTGGTTTTCATTCAATATATCAAACCCTAGATCCTAGGAGATCCAACAATTATAACTCACACTCTTGTGCTAAGTTAATTATCTCAGATCTAAACCCTAGGTGATCAGTCCAGAATTCAGTATTAAGCACAACTTAGGTGATGAACGAACAAATTGTGAATCCTAATAAATCAGTTATCTAAACATGCATAAAACCCTTATGAGAATTCCTAAATCTAACTAGGTTACTACTCAGACATATTATCGATTGAACAACACATCATGAATAGAAAACCAAAAGACTGAATAGATAAGATAAAGGGGTTCAAAATCCTTCTCTCAAAGGTTACAAGTAGCAAGAATCAGCCCCTTAGCAAAATCTCTCAATCTCCAAAAGCAAAAACAAAGTAAGAACAAGATAAAATGAATAATGAGTCTGAAAACCTAATTAAAACTCCTAAACTCGTTTTGGAGCTAGATTAGAATTAGGGAAAACTTCGGAGTCTTTTTGCAATTCTTCAAAACTTGTCTCAATTCGGCGTATAGCTTCTCTCGCGCTCAGTGTCGACCGACACCATGGTCAGTGTCGGTCGACATCCAGTCGTGGCCGAGACACCAACTTCAGCTCCTTGCACAAATCACCAGAAACGTCGTATAATCCCACTCTTTGCTCCAAACGCAAGCCTACCTGTATAAGACTCAATAGATTCGAAAAACTAGGTTAAAGACTCAATATACACAACTACATCATGGTTGAAAACCTAGAAAAACCATGATATATCAGTGGTCTGGATTCTGTCAGGTAAATTTTTCATGTGGCTTACTATGGCGCTTGTTGATGTGGTGTTTTGAAGACGAAATGAGTCTCTAAGTTCTCCTTTCAGGTCTTGGTTTTTCTCTTTGCTTGAGGGTACGCAAAAGTTAAGTCTAGGGGAGTTGATATATCATGGTTTTTATGGGTTTTTAACCATGATATAGATCTCTATTATTGAGTCTTTATGTGTGTTTTTGAGTCTTTTGAGTCATTTGTAGATCTAGGTATATTTGGAACTTAATTGGAGTTTTTAGAAGCATTTTAAGCAATTCTGAATCACATATGGATTTTACAGAAGTCATTGGCTGCGTTCACATGTTGCGTCGACCTGAGAAGATAACTAACATGATCATTAATTACGGGAAATGGAAGCTGTAGCCCTGACTTTGGTCTTTAAATTAGTTCATCTTCTTCTTATTTGGAAAAATAAAATTGTACCTTTGAAACTTTCACGCAAATTTGTTCCATTGATTCACGGTTGGGTATATCTATAGGTGGAACTAGTTAGAATTGGTCGGGAACAATCTAAAGTAATTGGAGTTTTGTAGCACCAATAAGGTAATATGTGTAAGCTTTTTTTTAAAAAAACGATTTCAAGTGAATAAAGCATTCCGTTTGGTGCTTTCCCAGTCATAAAATCCTGTGGTTATTGAGTTTTACACACAGTATCTTGTATCACCTCGTCTATGCTCACTAGACAAGCTATTTCTAAAAGTGTCAAAATCAAGAACGTAAGATCCAAAGAAAAAAGAGAATTCTTCAACAATGTTCAGAAGTGTTTAAAGTTAGATATTTTCTGAATACAATCCCGTTGAATCCTATTAGATTTTATTCATCCTTCTAAGGTTGAAGAAATATTATATCAGCTCAATCTCTGGTAAACAAAAGATTATCAAAAAGTAGAAACACGAGTGTCTATTTCAGTATGAAATGATCCATGGATCACAACTTCTGATTCGAGGTCAGCAACTTGTCAAATTTATAATTATTATCTTTCTCGTAAGGTTAATCATTTAGTTGACCCCAAGACAAAGGCATCAAATACTCAATTGGTACATGTGATTATTGAACCTGAAGACATGACATTTATTGCCATCATACCAATTAACTAGTTTTTAAAGCCAATTATATGGATAACACTTTACATAATCTGGGAAATATATGGTGAAATTAGGATATCATACAAAACAAGCATATTCTAATAAAGATATGAATAATTATTTCATGGTGAAGATGCAGCTGAGGTACATTGTGTATCTATTAGAAAGTAGCTTAGGAAGTAGCTTAGGGAGTGACACAAACGAGCAGGATGTGGAACACATCATGGGAAACTGATGGAAAGACTTGATCAAGATTTGGAGCTGATGTGGACAATCCAAGAAGTATGACTGAGCTGGACATGCATCTTGTAGTGGATTAAAACAAGATTTAATAAAGATTTGAGAGGATCCTAAAATCTAGGGAAGTTAGGATTCTCATGTTTATCTCTAGAAAGATAGTGTTTATCTTTTAGAGGGTTTTTGGCTAAAGGTGTTAGCCGACCTATTGAGTATAAATAGGTTAGCTCAAGCGGTGTATTAGGTTGAGCGAATAATTGAGAAAAATTTTGAGAGTTCAAGTGATTAGGCATAGATCATTGAACTTGAGAGGTTAGATTTGATTTAGGTGTTTCTTGTAAGATCACAAAAAGATCAATCTAATAAAGCAAGTTTTCAGAAAGAGCTTCGAGTTATTTACTTAGTTACTGAAAACAGATAGTCTTACATTTTCATTTGGTATCAGAGCTACCACTCGTAGCTTTAATTCGGGTGAGATCCTGTGGAAGAAGATGGAAGGCTATCAAGAACTCTTGAACAATACAAGAATCATTCTTGATGCAGGAAACTATGGCTTTTGGAAATCAAGGATGAGATCTCAAATCAGAGGAATCAATCCGCTTGCTTGGAAGGCAGTCATGGAAACTTTGGAAGAGCCTACAATCAAGGATGAGAAGGGTGAAAAGACGCCCAAACCAGAAGAGACTTGGACAGAAGAAGAGGTAAAATGATCCAAATATAACTCCAAGGCTCTAAGTGCTATTCACTGCAGTGTCTCAAAGAAGACGTTCGAGCTGATTCAAGGATGTGAGACTGCTAAGGATGCATGGGATGTCTTACAGACACACTTTGAAGGAACTCAGAAGGTCCAAAACTCAAGAAAATATCTTCTAGCCTCACAGTTTGAAAATCTGAAGATGGGGAAGCATGATTCTATTGCAGATTTCAGTGCTAAACTGAGTTCACTGTCTCAGGAATCTGCAACTCTTGGGAAAAATTACCAGGAGAAGAAACTTGTTAAGAAATTCCTGAGATGTCTCCCAACCAAGTACATGCCGTACAAATCAGCATTAATTGTGTCTCAAAACACTGATGAACTTACTTTTGGAGAAGTTGTAGGCATGCTACAGGCTCATGAACTGGAATTAGAAGGCATAAAGAAGACACAAAGCTTGGCTTTGGCAGTCAGTGAATCAAATAAGCATACGATCAGTGAAGATGATTCAGTAGGCTTGCTTTTCAGGAGGTTTGATCGGGCTTTAAGAAGGATTGAACAAGGATAAGGTTCTGCCCAGAAGAAACCGAATACTTACAAGAAGCAAACTGAAGGCGACAAATCAGCCAAGCGTGCAGAGATTCAATGTCATGAATACAAAGGTTTTGGTCATTACAGAACTGAATGTCCTACGGTAAAAAAAAGGGAGATAAAGTACTTTGGCTGTCAAGGTATAGGACATACACATCTTGAATGTGTTAATGATCAAAAGAGGAGAAAAGAAAAGTCGTTACTTGCAGAAGAAGAGACTGATGATGAGAGTAATGAAAGTGAGGAGGATCTTAATATATTTGTGGCATTCGTTGGTATCACTGAGTTTGAAGGAGAGGAAGATGAAACAGACTCTGAATCAGAACCAGATTTGGACTTAGCTGAGGTTAAAGACACCCTAATCAAGATAGGGAAGGAAAATATGGATCTAGTTAAGGAAAATCTGCGTCTTGAAGCAATCATTGAGTCCATGAAAGTAGAAATCATGACAGAAAAGAAGATAAGTCATGAGAGTCTGACCCTAACCAAAGAAAAGATGAATCTTGCCATAAAAACTGATAAGCTGGAACAGGAGTTGAAAGCTGAACGAGAAACATCTGCACGGTTGCAGTTGTAGGAAGTTTTGGTTGATCCTGATTCAATTCTCATATTGATATCAACCTAAACATGCATTAGATCTAGGTGTTCTTATTTAGAAACATTATGGATCTCACCTTTTACCTGTTTATGCAGCGGAAGGAGATAGAACAGGTCAGAGATCAGCAGAACCACCAAGGGATGGATCCTCCAAAGGCTCACACACGCGATCACAGAAAAACGGCTGCTAGACCACTGATGAAATCGGCGCAGAGAGAGAGCAGGTTCGCGGCTCGGGTTAGGGTTAGGGAGAAAAGACTTGGCTTTTAGTTTATAAAAGCCTTCTCTTTCCCTTTTGGGCTTTTGGGCCCAAAACACCAATCTGATTAAATCCCATTTAATCAGACCCATTAATCTTTCTCTCTTAGTACGACAAATGCCTAGCACTTTTGTCGTACTTCTGCTACGCCGTTCCAACATTATTTCCTGCTAGCTTAAGCGTGTGACCCATATGGGATCATATAATAAAGGCAATAAGTCCAAGACTTATAGATCATGAGCGGACTCTAGCAAGCCATCATGATCCCCAGCATTATATGACTTATGTCTGATCTTTGACATACTCTTACTTTCTAGAGACAGTACCGAGATTACTGGACACAATTCCAACAATCTCCCACTTGTACTGGAATCTCTGTATTCATAATCCTTTTGTCTCAATATCTCGATTAGTCATAAGGCAAGATTAGTGTCATCCTTATAAAGCCTAATCTTGTTCATCGGACTCTGATTTGATACTGACAATCCAAACGACTCGGGAAAGTCCGTTTGAGCATGGCCATGCATTTTCCAGTATTCAAATCTCCGATTGGCCTAGAGATATTCACTCCATTTATATTGGAGGGACAAATTCCGTCTTGTTCCATCACTGTAAACTATTCATTTCATAATGTACCCAAACAAGGTCCTTATAACTATCGCAGAACGATAGCGTTAGACAATGATCAAAGTGCATCAGTCCATGTGCAGTCACATGCATGCGAACTCAGGTCTAAGGACTATACTCTATAGTCGTAGTAAGAATCTCTTATGACACAGATATAAATATCCTGAAGAGTTCTTATAAGCGGGTCTTGTCCGGTCGTATGTTCCCAAACATACACCTATGTACTGACTTTGATGCCGCGCATCTATGACACACTGAGACTTTGTCATAAGTCACGTATCAATCCAGTCTCACACGGTTGTTGGTGTTCCAATTTCAACAACCTTCGACTAGGGACGGGATGATATAAAACATCTATCAAATATAGGGTCTCATGATCAAGCTAAATGACTTCGATGACTCAAGATCAAGTCATTTACTTCGATGACCTATAAAATGGTTTATATCACTTTGGAACGATTATTTCATCACAGTTAAAATAATCTTGAAATAATAATTTCATTAAACATCAAAAATGTTTTACAAGAACATATCAATAACTAAATAAAGCCCTTTACTAACTCCCACTGAAATTAAGACTACATCTTAACTTCACTTATCCTACAGCTACAGTCCGTGACTCGTGCTTAGGGCTAAGGAGTGGCTTCGTTAATAGATTAGCAACGTTCTCATTCGTTGAAACTTGCTGATCTACTTAACATCTCTGTCATTTATCTCACGGAATAGGTTATACCTATCCTTAAGGTGTTTGGATCTTTGATGTGCAGCTAGTCTCATCTATGCTGGGAATCACATCAAGTTCAGTGATGAACTCTTCTTTCCAAACAACCTCTTTCGCCGCTTTCCAAGCTGCGAAACATTCAGCTTAAGTCATGGAGTCAGCAACAGTGCCGTGCACCGCCAGACAAACACAAGATATTACCGGACTGTGACCGGAAATCATCTTTGTCTGTTGGAAACTTGACTTTCAGACTCTATCGACTTATAGCACCTCACTTTCTCCGTAAATCAAGAACTTATCCTTAGTATTCCTCAAATACTTTAGGACATACTTTAGGAAACTTGATTCTTTGCAGGATTTGACTGGTCTTTACTTGTCTTGCTTAACTTTGAAAGCAACATTAAACAAGTATGTTTCATGGCATACATGATAGATCCAATTGCCGACGCATATGGAATCTCATCCATGCATTTAAGCTCAGCAGTTATCGTAGGATACTGTATCTTGCTTAACTTAATGCCATGTGACATTGGCATAAAACCCTTCTTGGATTGCTCAAAACGTGTAGGACTTTGTCAATTTAAGAATCCTGACTTTGTCCTACCAGCTCTTTTGGATCTCTATCTTTAGATCCAAAATCCAAGAACTACGTGGCTTTACCCATGTCAATCATTAAACCAACTCCCAAGCTAGTCCTTTACCGACTACAGCGTTGGGACGTTATATCCGAGAATCAGTATGTCATTGACATACACTATGAGAAATGCAATATCGCTCCCACTAATCTATTAGTGAACACACAGTTCCGCTTCATTCCTGTTCAAGTCAAAACCTTGACTACTTCAACAGAACGAAGATTCCAACTCCGATATGTTTGCTTCCATCCATGAATGGATCAATGAAGTTTACTTACACATAGTGTAATTTCGGAGTAAGGGCTCACTTTTGCTTCTTTGAATTTCGCAGATTCGTCGCTTTCTATGATCATCAGATCATGCGGACTTTTAATGATCATCAGGTTCAACTAATGACGAGAAATCATTCTCGGATTAGTAACTGATTCTTTCATATCTGCGAACTTCAGGCTCCACAGGTGTAGATTCTACAGAAATCTGTAAATCCTTCCGCTGCTCTCCCTCAACAGGTTGAGCAGCCTCCTGTATTTCTCGAATTTCTTCGAGTTATACTTTTACTCCCACTGTTCTTCTTGGAAAATAACTTCCCTTCTTAGAAAACAGAATGGACGTAAAAGTAATAAGCCTAGGTTTCCTTCGGACAAGGCTTCACAGTTGTAGATTCTACAGAAATCTGTAAATCCATCCGTTGCACTTTTACTCCCACTGTTCTTCTTGGAAAATAACTTCCCTTCTTAGAAAACAGATTGGACGTAAAAGTAACAAGCCTTAGTTTCTTTAGGACAACCAGCGAAGTAGCACTACTACAAATACTCAGTAAAGACAAATTTGGATCGATTCCAATCCACATTTACGTGGTGTCTTTCAACTGATATTTGTGGAACTATTTCAGCGTAAACTTAGATATTTTAGAGCGTTATTCTTAAATAATATCATGGAAGATTCGTGTGACTCATCTTTAATCATTTCTTATAAGATCTGATTCTTTCTCACAGAAAAACCTTCAGTTTTTCAGGAGAAATGAGCTGTGAAACGTCTTCACACTCAATCAGATGATCACACCATCGATGACTTAAGTATTCTCACTTGGATCTAATCCAAAGTCTCAATACTTCTGTCACTCACATTCTATACCTCATTCTAGAACTCTTTCGACCATGTCAAAGAATTCCTTCTTGTGTCTCATCAAATGAACACATTCTTACTCACTGAATTAATCAGTCGAGACAATGAAGTACAGAAATTTTTTCTCTGGCATTACTGCTCATCGGACCACATACATGAGTATGTTCAATCTCCAATAAGCCTTTGGGCCTTTCTCTAGCTCGGCTAAGATGGGCCCTTTGTCTTTTGGTCTAGTAAGCAGAATTCAAGTCTCATAAGACATTCATTCAAATGAGCCCAACAGTTCATAACTATGGGATTTCTGAATCCGACTTACTCTCTGTGACCAAGACATTTATGCCAAGAAAATCAGGTTTAATTCATCAGATTTAAACCAATTTGGTATTTATGTTACATTTAAGCACTCTTTGGTTTAAGATATAAAACCCATTCCATGAATAGGGTGCTACAATTAATATTTCATTAAGATCAAAAGAACAAAACTTGTCTTTTATCAAAATGAAAAACATTCAAATTCTTACAAGAAAATGAAAGACAACACTGCTTAAAGCAGGTACTTTGTAGCAATTACTTAATACAAAAACAAGCCTCAAAGGGATCTATAAGTGAAAAACCCTACGGCTGAGGCAGCATCCCAAGCTCCTTCCAGACATGTAGTTTCACTTGCCCTTTCTTCAACGTTCTACTGTTGCTTAGGCTCTGCATATTATCACAAATATCAGTGCCACAACCAGTATCCAATACCTTTAAGGTAGAACTTGAAGTAATAACATGAATACCTGAGGTAGTAGTCGCATACATCGACTTTAATTCCTCATCATCTTCCATGAATTTAATGCAATCTCTCTTCCAATGCCCTGTCTCCTTACAGTAGCAGCACTTATCAACGTAAGAGGTATCTGACTCGGGCTCAGAAGACACACGCTTGCCATGATTCAAAATCTGGACAACTTTGTCTTCACCCTTGTCAGCATTAGGTTTAGTAAACCTACCCTTCTCATTCATGAGATTGTACAGGGTACTCTTCACGTTTGGCTCAACTGTCTTGAGCATATCATGCAGTTCAGTCAACGTCTTCGTTAAGCCTTTCTTGATATAGTTCCTTACGAACTTATCATAGCTTGACGGCAGTGACTGCAGAATGATCTCAGTTGCCAATTCCTGGCTAACTGGATAATCCAGTTTCCTCAGGTTATCAATGTAACCCATCATTTTACTGACATGAGGACTTACTGGATTATCATTTGGTAGCTTGCAGCTAGTGAGAGACTTAACCAACCGGTATCTCTCCACTCTTATCTGCTCCTGAAATTTCAATTTCAGGCTGCTGATCATCTCTATTGGCGACTCCATGTTCTCATATTGCTTCTGCAAGTCTGAATCCATGGTAGCCAATATCAGACCACGCACATCTACCGCATCATTATAATGCTTATTCCAAGCATCATATACTGCATGAGAGGCATTGGACCCGATCCTTACGGGGAGAGCTCTCTCAAGAACATAGTCCTTTCTCTCCTGCCTGAGGACTAGCCTCAGGTTCCGCGACCAAGTCAAGAAATTTGATCCGTTCAGCTTGTCCGTCTTAAGGACAGACCAGATCGAGAAAGTGTTTTGATTGTTTGTGCTAATCATAACTGAAATATAAGATAAAAGGATTTTAGTTAATATGTTCAATATGATTAATCTCGTATTAAATTTAATATGATTAATCATGCATTATATTCAATAACATCAGTTACCCTCAATAGAATATAATGATTCCAAGATCCACATATAACTAAGATTAAAGTGGGCCACTGGCCGTCACCCAACCTTAGCTTATATCGGTAAGCCCTATATCGGCTAATTATATCCGTGATATAACTCTTGGTTGTGAATCTGGGCCCGAGGCCCAATCCACCCTGATGTCTCAAGGCCCGGGACTCCCGATGGCCTAGTCAAGAAAACCAGACTATACAGTCATGTAATCATTAATGTCTGGGACTCCCAATGACATTTATGAATCACAAACCGTCTTACCCACGCAAAAGCAGACATCCTCACACTGTAAGGCCATGAATGCAATTGAATGGGCTTTGACAGCTGACATAGCCTGGACAAGACATCCAACGCTTGATATTATTTGAGGTTCGTAGGTTTATTAAAATTCATTCCCAAAATAGAAGATTACTATTTCGGGAAACTTTCTATTTAAGGAAACCTACTATTTTGGAAACTTTCTAAAATTGGAAACTTTCTAATTTTAGAAACCTTTCTTTAAAATCCAAAACCCGCAAATCTAGAAACTTCTAATTTTGGAAACTTTCTAATTTCGAAATTTCGGAACTTTATAAAATTTAAAATCGAATATCATAATTTTATTTTATAAAATAAGTTTTAAATTTAAATCTGAAGAATGACTCAATTAATGGCCCAATTGTTTTAACTTCTTGGCCCGAGGCCCAAGAATTTGTCCATGTCCAAGACATGACCCAATTGTCCAATTAATTGACATAACCGGTCTGGTTCATTAAAACTGGTCTAACCAAGTTTCAATTACTACGATGACCACAATTGTCAACCGGTTATTTACTAAACCGGAATTTCTCAATTTATTTGGTCCAACCAAATCAAATTAGAGATTCCTGGTTTAGGCACTAAATCCAATATTTCTTTCGACATTGGATTTCTAATCCTGGTTTAACCAGACTTTAATAAAATTATTAAAATCTGTTTATTAAACCAGAACGAATCAATTTTAATTAAATCTTAAACCGAGCATTGAACCGAACCGAATTAGTCACGAACCAAACCGAGTTGGTCGTGACCTAATTTCCAGCCAAGAACATCTTGTCCAGCCGCCCAGCCGCGAACCGTTCGATCCGAGATCGAGGACGGTCGGGTCGAACCAGCCGGACGTTCGGGACGGGACAGGGACGGCGCACGCGACCGGATGGACGCTCGCCAGACGGACGGGACGCAGCGCACGGACGGACGCATCACTCGGCCGATCGACCGAAACGGTCATCCCGACCGTCCGATCCCGATCGTTCCGATCTCCCGACCGGTCGCCTTTTGGCCGTGATCACCAACCGGCCAAGCCGGGTCGATCACGCCTTAGCCAATCAACAAAACCCGAGTCATATAGCTCGGTTTTGTGATTCAAGTGTTTGTTCAGGATTTTAATTCAGTGTCTTATGTGTTTTTCTTATCAGTAATGGATTCAAAACACATCTAAACAGATTAAACAACCTAAACATGAATCTAAAACAAGAAACCTAAGAACCAATGGCTCTGATACCACTGTAGGAAGTTTTGGTTGATCCTGATTCAATTCTCATATTGATATCAACCTAAACATGCATTAGATCTAGGTGTTCTTATTTAGAAACATTATGGATCTCACCTTTTACCTGTTTATGCAGCGGAAGGAGATAGAACAGGTCAGAGATCAGCAGAACCACCAAGGGATGGATCCTCCAAAGGCTCACACACGCGATCACAGAAAAACGGCTGCTAGACCACTGATGAAATCGGCGCAGAGAGAGAGCAGGTTCGCGGCTCGGGTTAGGGTTAGGGAGAAAAGACTTGGCTTTTAGTTTATAAAAGCCTTCTCTTTCCCTTTTGGGCTTTTGGGCCCAAAACACCAATCTGATTAAATCCCATTTAATCAGACCCATTAATCTTTCTCTCTTAGTACGACAAATGCCTAGCACTTTTGTCGTACTTCTGCTACGCCGTTCCAACATTATTTCCTGCTAGCTTAAGCGTGTGACCCATATGGGATCATATAATAAAGGCAATAAGTCCAAGACTTATAGATCATGAGCGGACTCTAGCAAGCCATCATGATCCCCAGCATTATATGACTTATGTCTGATCTTTGACATACTCTTACTTTCTAGAGACAGTACCGAGATTACTGGACACAATTCCAACAGCAGTCACAACTGGCACATCATTACAAAAAGGTTCACATGCTCACAGGAACTAAGCAGGTTGACAAGATACTGAGTGTTGGGCGAACTGAAAAAGGGTATAGAGGTCTCGAATACACATGAAGGAGGATGGAAGAAGCATACACCATCAACTTTGTTTCAGGAGGGTTTTGCCTATCAGGACTTCAAGAATCCAAGCAGGAAACAACTGTTACATGTGGAGAGACACAATGAAGTGCTTTAGTCCAAAGGATGAGCTAAACATATGGCATCAAAGGTTGGGGCAAATGAATGTCCGAAATCTGACTACTCTGGTCAATAAGGAGATTGTGCGAGGAGTCCCTCAGATCAAAGGATGTGACAAGATGGTATGTGGACCATGCAACCAATGCTTGCGGATGACTACACGAGGTTCACATGGGTCAGATTCATCAAAGAGAAGTCTGATACAGCTAACAGCTTCATGATTTGGGCTCTTCAGTTGATCAATGAACGTGGAGGTGTGAAACATATTCGAAGTGATCATGGAGGGGAATTTTAGAATGACACAATGAGGACATTCTGTGAGAATCATGGGATAAGTCATCAATTCTCAGCACCAATAACTCCACAACAGAATGGTGTAGTGGAAAGGAAGAACAGAACTCTTCAAGAGATTGCCATAGAAATGATACATGGAAACAATGTACCGACCAGATTTTGGGCAGAAGCAGTTAACACTGTGTGCTACATTATCAATAGAGTATATGTCAGAAAGGGATCTAGAAAAACACCTTATGAACTGTGGAAAGGAAAAACGCCTAATATGAGCTATTTCCATGTGTTTGGATGCAAATGTTACATCCTGGACGACAAAGACCATCTTGGAAAGTTTGACTCAAAGAGTGAAGAAGGGATATATCTTGGTTACTCAGGGAGTAGTACTGCATTCAGAGTATACAATAACAGAACATGTCTCATAATGGAGTCAGTGAATGTAGTGTTTGATGATTACTCATTTACTCAGTGGAAAGGACTGAACTCTGAAGGAGAATCAGATAATGAAGGAAGGAATGAAATACCCAGAGATCTGACTCAGACTGTAGCTCAACCAAGTAAATAGTTACGTGTTCCTCAAAATCATTCTGCTATAGACATTATTGGAGACACATAAGAAGAGAGGAAAACTAGGGGAATTCAGTTAAATTTTAAAACAAAGAGAAATGAGAAAGCAAAAGATCAGACTCAAGATATATTCAAACCAAGTAAAGAGCTGCATGTTCCCCGGAATCATTCTGCTACAAATATCATTGGTGAAGTAGAAGAAGAAAGGAAGACTAGAGGAGTTCAACTCAACTTCAGGGAAATTGTAAGGTTTGCATGCTTTGTATCCACAATTGAACCAAATACACATGTGCAAGCTATTGAAGATGAGTTTTGGATCATCGCTATGCACCAAGAGCTGGAACAGTTTGTTCGCAATGATGTGCGGGAGCTAGTTCCAAGGCCTGATCAAGTAAACATCGTTGGTACAAAACAGATTTTCAAGAACAAAATTGATGAAGGAGGTGTTGTGGTACGGAACAAGGCTAGATTGGTTGCTTAGGGATACTCACAAATCGAATATGTGGACTTTGAAGAAACGTTTGATCCAGTTGCAAGACTTGAGTCAATTCGTTTATTCCTAGGAATGGCCTGTATCACGAACTTTACAGTCTATTAAATAGATGTGAAAAGTGCATTTCTGAATGGATTTCTACAAGAAGAAGTCTACGTAGAACAGCCCAAAGGATTTGAAGATGCCTTGAATCCAAACCATGTATACAAGCTAAGTAAAGCTCTCTTTGGTCTCAAACAAGCTCCTAGAGCATGGTATGAAAGGCTCACTGGATTTTTATTGGATCAAGGATACACCAAGGGAAGTGTAGACAAAACATTGTTTATACTTGTGCAGAATAAGGAGATCTTGATGGTGCAAATCTATGTAGATGATATTATCTTTGGAGGCACATCGCAAGAACTGGTTGACGGATTTGTATCAAGCATGACAAAGGAGTTTGAGATGAGCATGTTTGGTGAATTGAAGTATTTCCTAGGACTTCAAATTACACAGTCAAAGGATGGGATATTCATATCACAAGCAACCTATGCCAAGAATCTTCTTACTAGATTCAAGATGGAACAATGCAAGGAGGCAAATACACCCATGAGTACTACGGTTAAAATGACAAAAGATGATGAGGGTAAAGATGTGGATGTCAAAACATACAGAGGAATGATAGGGAGTCTTCTTTATCTAACTACCAGCAGACCTGATTTAACCTTCAATGTTGGAGTATGTGCACGCTTTCAAGCTAAGGCTGAGCAATCATACTTGGAGGCAGTCAAGCTTATCATTTGGTATGTCAAGGGATCAATATTAAGCTCAGATTTAGTCTGAAGTCACATGATGCAGTGGAAAATCGCTACCTGTCATACCGTTCTGCCTAAATCCAGTACATGTTTCGTAGAAAGAGAGAGCAAAAGCTAAAAGAAATCAGTCATGAGCTAGTCTTTTGAGAAGTCAAGTGATAAAGCTAGCTCAATAAATGACTCAAAAAAACAATAAAAAAAAGAATGAATAATAAAAAGAAAAGGCTGCTCTCTCCAACAAGATAAATGTTGAAAACTGGCAAAAGCAGGATAAAGGAATGACAGTGTGAATACTAGCTAATGTAGTCTAGATGGCCATATGCATGAATCAACATGAGCTGGGGATACATTCTAGTACAGACACTGTGTTAGAAGGTAAAATGATAAGTTAAAATTAAAATACTGCAAGTTTATTTATTTCAAAAAGCCAGTTAACTCATGTGTAGTAGAGTTCATCATCTACTGTGAATATTCTCATTAGTCTCATAATTTGATTGTGGATGTAGTTAAGCTTGATAAATGTTAGGACTAATGAATCTTGTGAAAGAATAATATGGTCTGTCTCAGCAAACCATGGGTGGTACAAAAATCAATTTCAGCTGAACCGGTCTGATTCTAAACCAAAGAGACTCACTAAAAGACAAAAAATTGGACATTCGAAAGTCATGGTTTTAAGTTCGCGGGCAAAAGGAAAAGAGGGTCATTTTTGTTCTTGTTCACTCTCGAAAAACCCTAAAGCCGATTGTGAACTAAGTCCGACTTCGATTGAAGCATCATGAGCTCTGATAAAGTGAAATCCGCACATATCAAGTCTCGAAAGGCACATGCAACTGAGAATGAATCTCAAAGAGAGTCAATGGAGAATCAAGATGATTTCAGTCCACTCGCCATAGTTGTGTATCAAGGCGAAGTCGATAACAATGATGAGAAGGATTAGATAGAGAATCTTGATGCTTAGGAGAGCGAGGATAAGGCTGAAGAAACAGATAATCTCAATGCTAAGAAGAACGAGAATAAGGCTGAAGGAGAAATCGATGGAGACGAGAAAAGAAAAACGAGACTGATTTTGTTGAAAGCAGTGATCCAGCTGGTGATTGATATGCTCAGAGTTTAATTCCCTAAGTTACACTGCAAGTGCAAAGGCAAATGTAGTATGTAGGGGTCGAACCACAGAGACTCAAGAAATCTTACAATAGACTATAGAATGTCGAGTTAAGCTAGGCGATGTAATCAAGAATATTAAACTAAAGCAGAAAGTAAATTAATAGCAAATATCGGTTGTTTATCAAATACTAAAAGCGCTAGGTCAAGGGAGTTCTCAGGAAATCATGCCAAGCAGATCAAATATCAGTCAGGATCGAATTAAGAACCGTTCTAGAACTCAAACACAAATATAGAACTAACCAACTTTTGTTGCGAGAATTCACTAAGTCTAAACCTAGAAATCCAAATTTCTTTGCAATTCCTAACAGATTAAACTAGCCTTAGGTGCAGATTCGATTGGTTCACAATTCAATTAAACCAATTTTTTGCAGATAATTAAATTGCTCAACCTAAATAGTTCAGATTCTAAATATCACTTTCGTGTCAATTTATAAATCCTAGATCTAGATTCTAAGTGATCAAGTTAGAAACTAGTATTAAGCACAATTTAAGTTGAAGAACTAACAACTTATGAATCCTAACTGGTTGATTTAATCTACCAAGTCATGAAATCCCTTGTGAGAATCCCTAAACCTAACAATGAATCTACTCAGACATGATCAATGAAACATAAATCATAAGATGAATAAATTGCATTAAAGAGAAAGCAGAGAATGAAAAGGGTTCGAAATCTTCTCCAAAAAGCAGTACAAGGAATGATCAGCCCCAAAACTCCAAAACTCTCTCTAGCTAAAAGTATGAATGTGTGTTCTAAACAAAACACCAAATAACTAATTATAAAGTGCTAAACACGTCTTGGGTCTCTTCTGTAAATACTGAAACTTCTGGGCAGGAAACTGCAAATTTCCAATTCTTCATTAATGCGCTGGAATGTTTCGATCTGGGAGCTGCGTCGATCGATGCAGATGTGCATCGGTCGACGCTCGTTGCGAACTCAAAAGGTGACTTCTGCTCCTTACGGCTTTAGCTCCAAATCTTGCCCAATTAGCTCCACTATCTTCCAAAGTCCTCCAAACGTGTGCAACCCAAATAAACATCTGAAAAGACTCGAAAGACACCACAAAAGACTATAATATATACTTATATCATGGCTTAAAACAGGTAAAAACCATGATATATCAACTCCCCCACACTTAGCCTTTGCTTGCCCTCAAGCAAAACAGAAAACCAAAATGAGGTGAAGAGTTTTGAAAACTTCAGGCTCGTTTCATCTTAGAAGTACCACACTCAGATTCCTCTTAGTAAACCACATGAAAAATGCACCTGCATACATCAAGACCAACATGTACTTCCCCCACACTTAGCAATTGTCCTAAGTAAACTCGACAATCACATTCAGAGCATTCAAATTCACCATACTGACTTATGTAATCTCACCTAGGGAGTATCGATAAAAGAACACATGGATTCTTACTCTGTTAGCACCTGACCACCATACTATCATTTTATGGTTCCTTTCTTCTCCTTTTCCTTCCTTAGCAACTGATTTTTCCCCATTGGGTATCATTTTTTTTATCAGTGCTCTTCCCGCATTGGGGTATACTTTGGACACATTCCATGGATGCACAAGAGGTAATAGGGGTCTCTACCACTCCCGTGACCACTTCGGAGCTACTAGCTCATCCGCAGGTTTACAAGCTTTGTCAGGACTAACGGAGGAATCCAACTCAAAGTATACCAAGCCCCTAGGTGAGAAAATTAAGTTAAGTTAAACTGAAGTCAGTAATGGGTCCTCTAAATACCTGAAATGATATGGGTGTACTCAGTAGGCTGGTCTATGTTGGGTTTTCTAATAGTCATAGATTATCTGTAGGCTCATTCCAATGGTTACTTAGGTTCCTGCGAGTGTAGCGATCTCCTCAAAAAGTCATAATTTCCTACTCAACTGTTTTGACTCAATAAAACAGACAAAACTGACTCTAAGAAAATAAAAAGATTATGTCAGTACCACCTCCCTCACACTTGAAACACACTTTCCCCAGTGGCATCAAGCTTAGGATTGGTAAAATAAGAAAAGTGGATTGAATGCATTGTGTTCTGGCGATTTTTACCTCTCTCACATCTGCGTCGATCGCTGCACAAGACCGCAACGATCGATACAGTGAGACGGAAGGGTGAATCGATCGACACACATGACCATGTCGATCAACGCAGTGCGAGTCTTGTTCTGAGAATTTTCGCAGACATCATTGTTCCGTGATAAGTCACTAAAACTCAACCTGTAAGCTACAACAACCAAAGACAACGCAAAAATCAAAGCAACATATAGTCATAACATCAAAATACATCAATCCCAGAGCATAAGTACTGACACAGACTCAAGAAAAACATCAAAAGGACTCAAAAGAAAAGAAAAATGAAAGAGTGAAAGAAAAGTACAGAACCAAATGTCTAGGAAACATGGAACCAGAAATCAGATCTCATCGCTCTCAGACTCATTATCAATGCCATCATAAGGATCAGAGCCACTGGCCTCAGGAGTGGGAGCTCGTCTGCGCCTCTGAACAGGTATAGGCTGATGTACACTAGGCTAACGTCTGTAAGAACAACTAGCTGTCATCTCCCAAATGCTCTTCAGCCTGTCATTCACCAAGAAGAGTGCATCGAGTGGGCTCCACACTGAAACCATAGAGCCTACATAGATTAAGAATCGAGATGCGGTATCTGACTCCCATGCACATAAAAGTGAACATACTTTCTCTAGCTCTCCTGCACATCGGATCAGTGTAGTACACTCTGCAGGTCGACAACAGTTGTCTGACCAAGTCTGGATAGAGCT
This sequence comes from Orychophragmus violaceus, assembly GCA_030180135.1. NCBI lineage: Eukaryota > Viridiplantae > Streptophyta > Magnoliopsida > Brassicales > Brassicaceae > Orychophragmus > Orychophragmus violaceus. The sequence goes on along the minus strand of CM058231.1, from coordinate 38,072,099 downwards.
CGTAACTGCGTATAGGCATAGTCCCCAGGCCTATCTGTCTCACCAATCGCAGAACATCCTCAGTGATGCCCAGCATCTGACAAGTCATGTAGTCTGAAAATCGTGTGGGCTTGAGGATCATTCCCTGCCAAGCGTTGTAGAACAACGTGTCATACTCATCCCAAGTCTCAGAGATCGGTCTAACTGTGCAACCAGCACTCTCAATCACTGTCTTCAGATCATCTGCCCACTCTCTGTTCATATGAATGTCGTCCTTCTCTGCTTTTGGCCAAGGGGCCTGTATAGCGCCAGAAATGCGAGTATCAGGCGTGTTCGGTGAAGAAGCGCGTACGAACCAAGAAGGAGGCGCATCAGAGGTGTCAGGTACATTCCTTCTCTTCCGTGCAGCCATCTGCGATCAAAGACACGAGAAAAAACAAACTTGCAATTAAGCCAAGGCTCTAAGATCAACAAATGCAACCATTATCAGCATCAATCATCTCATGCAACCACCGTCAGCAGTAAAACCAGTATTAAACATTCCAAATCCGTTATAAATTCGCCCTAAATCAGAGAATCGCATGTATTCTTCATCGAATCGAAGATTCTCTGAAAACTTGCGAAATCTGTCCATGAAAGTACCAATGTAACACGAAATCATCACTAGCAAGCTCAAACAAGCATCAATAGACCATCAATCAGTGAAAATCGTGACCAATTTCGAACTTTTTACTTTAGAGCTGAAACGAGAAACAAGGGGATTCGTAACATATATCTCAAAATCGGTGAAAATAAGTGATAGAAATGGAAAAAGAGTGAAAATTGAGTGGAATGGGTACTTGAATCAGTGAAAACGAGTAAGAAATGAAGATTTTAGGTGGTGGGCGATTTTAGGGTTCACGTTCGCGAATTGGGGGAAATGAGGAAGAATGAGAAAGAAGAAGGATTCAAAGTACTTACCTCGCACGTGCTTGCGTCGATCGACACAAAGGATGCAAAAATCGTCGCAAATCGCGATTGGTCGAACCAATCAGATTTCCGGTTTAGAACTCTTACCTTTAATTTCTGATTAAACCAGGTGTGTCGATCGACGCACAGGACTGCGACGATCGACACACATCGTACATTCTTCTTGCGGATTGGTTCCCCCCGATGGATAAACCGCAATTGAACTAGTATAAATCAATTTATCTCCCGCGGTTTACACCCTTGCATCGATCGTTGCACATGACTGCAACGATCGACGCAGTGCGATTCCCAGTTTCCAGACTTAACTCTGTACAACAAAAAAACCAAAAACCAAAAACCCAAGTAAAATCATAACAAAAACACCTAAAAGAGTATGTACAGACTTACCAGTGGGTTGCCTCCCACTCAGCGCTCTTTTAACGTCACTAGCTTGACTGTTCTGCGATCAGGCAGAGGGCGCATCAACCAGAGGCAGAATCTAACCTCTTGGAATCTCGGCCTTAGCCCAATAATGTTTCACCCTCTGTCCATTGACAGTGAACTCCTTACCTTCTGAGCTGATCAGAACAACATCACCACACGGACGCACTTCCTTGATCGTGAAAGGACCAGACTATCTAGAACGCATCTTACCTGGAAACAATTGCAAACGTGAGTTATACAAAAGTATCTGATCATTAGGCTCAAATTGTCTGGAGACAATCTTCTTGTTATGATATGCCTTAGTCCTCTCCTTGTAAAGATTTGAATTCGCATAAGCATGATGCCTAATCTCATCCAACTCATTCAGCTGCACCAATCTCCTCTCTACTGCAGGTTTCAGGTCGAAATTCATCTGCTTTACAGCCCATGCTACCTTATGCTCAAGCTCAACTAGAAGGTGGCATGCTTTCCCATACAAAAGATGAAACAGTGTAGTCCCAAGAAACGGTGTAGTCCCAAGTGGCGTCTTAAACGCAGTCCTATAGACCCATAACGCATCATCCAGCTTCGTAGAACAATCCTTCCTTGTCTTCCCAACTGTCTTCTCTAAGATCTCCTTGATATGTCTGTTAGAGACCTAAACTTACCCACTAGTCTGAGGATGATAAGGAGTAGCCACACGATGATGAACACCATGCTTCTGTAGCAGCTTCTCAAAGACCTTGTTGATAAAGTGAGATCCTCCATCACTTAACACAATCTGAGGTACTCCAAATCTAGGGAAAATAATGGTCTTAAACAGTTTAAGAACCACCGAAGAGTCATTGGTTTGGACTAGCTATCACTTCCACCCACTTAGACACATAGTCCACAACAACCAAAATGAACTTACTCCCATGAGATGAGGGAAAATGACCCATGAAATCAATGCCCCAGCAATCGAAAACTTCAACCTCAAGAATGAAATTCTGAGGCATCTCATGCTTCTTATTGATTTTCCCTCTCATGTGATAGGCATCACACTGAGAGACAAAAGAATGAACATCTCTGAACATAGTAGGCCACCAGAAGCCTGCTTGCAGAACCTTAGACACAATTTTGAAAGTAGCAAAGTGTCCAGTATAATCACATCCATGGCAGTGATAGAACGTTTGGAACCTCTGATTCTGCAATGCATCTCCTGTAGATGCCATCCGAACAGTGCTTGTATAGGTAGGGTTCATCCCAATAGAACATCCTAAGTTCTCTGAAGTACTTCTTCTTTGCATACCCCCTGAGATCATCTGGTTCAGTCTCTGCAGCCAGGTGATTCGCAATATCAACAAACCAGGGACGATCAGGCGTCAAAACAACATAAAGAACGATGTCGTAGTGTCCAACTTGAACCTTCACAGGTTCTGGGTTCGTAGGCACATTGTGTCGACAGATGCACAAGTCCGCATCGATCGACTCAACACCGATACGTGCATCGATCGTTGCCGAGGTGGCATCGATCGATGCATGTTCTGTAATCCGACAGTTTCGTAAGTTTCTGTCCAAATACCTCCTAAACACTGTCTCAATCATATTGACGTTCTCCTCAGGTAGGAAATCATCAATGGGGACGTCTTCTTCAACCCTGATCCTTGATAGATGATCAGCAACTCCGTTTTCAACTCCCTTCTTGTCTTTAACCTCAATGTCAAATTCCTGAAGAAAGATAGTCCATCTCAGAAGCCTCGGCTTAGCATCCTTCTTCTGCATCAGATACTTCAGAGCTGAATGGTCCGTATGCACTATCACTTTGGATCCAACCAGATAGGGGCAAAATTTCTCAAAGGCAAAGTCAACTGCCAACTACAACCCCTTCTCTGTAGTGGCATAGTCTCTTTGCGCATTATCTAGTGTTCTGTTGGCATAATAGATAGCATGAAGTTTCTTGTCCTTCTTCTGCCCCAGAACAGCTCCTACAGCAAAATCGCTTGCATCGCACGTAACCTCAAAAGGTAAATCCCAATCTGGTGGTTGGACTATAAAAGCACTCACTAATTCTTGTTTGATCTGTTCAAATGCAGTCTGGGAATCTGCAGTGAACTCAAATTTCACATCCTTACACAGCAAAGCAGTTAGTGGTCTAGCAATCCTACTGAAATCCTTGATGAACCTTCTGTAGAACCCAGCATGTCCAAGAAATCTCTTCACGGACTTTACAGAATCAGGCGCCTGAAGGCTGTGCATTACCTCTATCTTGGCGCGATCAACATCTATACCAGCTTCAGATACTCTGTGCCCCAGAACAATACCAAACTCTGACCATAAAATGTCACTTCTCCCAATTCAGAACCAAGTGGTTTTCCTCACATCTAGCTAGCACTTTGCACAGATTATCCAAGCACTCATGATAAGATGACCCATAAACATAAAAGTCATCCATAAACACCTCCATAAAGTCCTCAATCATATCAGTAAAAATGGACATCATACATCTCTGGAAGGTGGCTGGTGCATTACAAAGTTCAAAAGGCATCCCTGCGGTATGCAAAAGTACCATAGGGACAAGTAAAAGTAGTCTTCCCCTGATCCTTTGGATGGATGGGAATCTGAAAGAAGCCAGAGTACCCTTCGAGGAAGCAATAGTAAGGGTGATTAGCTAGCCTCTCCAGCGTCTGATCAATAAAAGGAAAAGGGAAGTGATATTTCCTATTCGCAGCATTCAAATTCCTGTAATCAATACACATCCGATGTCCAGTCACAGTCCTCGTAGGAATCAGCTCGTTCTTCTCTTTCTTCACCACTATAACTCCACCTTTCTTTGGCACAACATGTAATGGACTGACCCAATCACTGTCAGAGATAGGATAGATGATTCCAGCATCCAACAGCTTCATAATCTCCTTCTTAACCACTTCCTTCAGATTCGGATTCAATTTTTGGAGCTTTCTCTTCTGCCCAATCCCCTTGCGTCGATCGATTCACGAGTGGTGTCGATCGATGCAAAGGCTCGCTCTGCACATCCAGCTGCATGACTTGCTCTGTAGAATCCATAAGCCTCGCATAGAAAATTGCAGGCTCGTCTTCTAGATGCTCCATCTCCAATACCGAGCTTAGCAGAGCTCTTTCCAGTGGATCCTTAGCATGTGTCCTATGAAAGAACTCCTCTGCCAAATCACTGAGAGTGTCCACTTAGAAGGTTTGTCCGTCGATGGTTGGTCTGTTCACCAGCTTGTCCATATCAAAACTCATCTTCAGATCACCCACATTCAGAATTATGGTCCCTTTCTTGCAGCCAATCATCGCAACAGCAGTAGCTAAGAATAGCCTACCCAAACTAAGTGGATCCTTTGGTTCCTCTCCATACTGCAGAACCACAAAGTCAGTAGGAATCACACAGTTACCAATCCTTATTGGCACATCCTCCAACACTCCTTCAGGGATCCGGACAGTCCTGTCAGCTAGAACCAATGAGATCCTAGTAGGCATGAAATCTGTCATCCCAAGCCTCTTAGCAACAGAGAAAGGCATAAGGTTCACACTAGAACCAAGGTCACACAATGAACTCTCAAATTTATCCCTGTAGATAGCACAATCCAACACAAAGCTTCCTGGATCTTTCAGCTTCTCAGGAATCCTGCCTTAAATCATAACACTGCACACCTCAGAGATCATCATTACACTCTCCTCATCAGTCATGTTACCAGAAAGCATGTCCTTGAGACATCTTCTCATCACAGGAGTAGTCTTGAGAGAATCAGTCAAAGGCACCTTAATCAACACCTTGTCCATGATCTCCTTGCATTTGGCCAACTGCACCTCGTACTTAGACTTCTTGGGGTTCGTAGGAATGGGGACCTTAGGCTTGTAGATCCTCTCATCAGCTTTCTTCAGCTTCTCTGTATCGGATTTCTCTGCAATCGCTTTGCGTAGATCGATATCAGTAGTGCGTCAATCGACACTCGGCGATGGTACAACGACCTCTGCATCGAGCTTGGGTTCAGTTTCCTCGTTCACGATCTGCGTCGATCGATGCTGAGGTGCGTCGATCGGTGCAGTGCGAAACTCACAGATTTCCTTCCACTGTACTCTTCTGCTGTCCTTCCAGAAGCTGCTCCAAAAATCCCATCATCTTATCATTCTGCTCATTTTGAGGAGGAACAAGCTGGTATGATGAAGATTCATAGTTCCTAGTGAAACTGCTAGTGTTGTTTCCAGGGCTGCTATTACTCTGTTAAGGCTTCTGGTACTAAGGCTTAGGAGTGAAACCAAAGATGTTTTGGTTACCTGTGAAGGTACTTCTCTGACCCATTCCATTGTAGCCACCTCTGCCTTGTTGATTTCCAAATCTGTTTCCTTGAAAACCAGTCCCACCAACAAAATTCACATCTTCTTCTTCGCAGCCTTCATCAGCCTCAAACACTTCAACATCCTGAGCAAAATGGACATTCTTCTTCACAAGTAGAATATTGTGAATAGAATCAATCTTGTTCTTCATATCAACTATCTGTGAGCTATCAGCTTTCCCACCTGATTTCTGCATTTACATATCAGCGTTCTTAGTGCTATTGCTGCACACCAAGTTCTCAATTAGCTCCTTAGCTTGCTCTGGAGATTTAGTGTTGAAGTTCCCATTGCTAGCAGCATCTAAAGCCATCTGATACCACAAATCAACTCCTCTGAAGAAAATGCCCAGCAGCTGAACTTCAGAGAAACCATGATGAGGGAAATCTCTCTGGTACATCATAAATCTCACCCAAGCTGCTTTCAGGGCCTATGTAGCTCCCTGATTGAATGTCAAAAGATCTTGTCTAAGCTGATCAGATCTAGCATCATCATAAAAATGCCTCAGAAACTTCCTCTTAACTGCATCCCAAGTAGTCAGAGTCCTAGGTGGAATCTGCTTCAGCCAGTTCGCAGCTTCTCCTCCAAGAGAGGGAGGAAAAAGCTTACAGTGCAAGAAGTCATAGCTCACTCCATTATGCTTCATTCCAGTGATTAAAGACTTAAAGTTCTCTATGTGATCCATATGTTGCTCATGTGGGAGTCCATGAAAGAGGTGCTGTCCCACAAGCGTATGGTATGAAGTCTTTAGCACAAAGTCATTCCGTGCAAAAGCAGGAGGTACAATTGCAGACCTGTTAGCATAGAACACATTATGCCTATTGTAATCAACAAGCGTCCTCCCAGCTGGAGGTTCAGGCGCTCTATGTGGCTCTCCAACTCGTGGATTCTCCTGTCCACCTTGAGCTTCTCCCTCAGGTTCAAGCTGAATAATCTCCTGAACAATCATGTTCCCTTCAGCATCAAGCTTCTGACCAAGCTCATTGCAGACGTGATTCTCTCTATCTCTCAGAACACCATATTCATATCGAATTAGGATCACAACAACTGGATTTGCCATCTTAACCGATTTCCGAGGTTTCATGTTTGTACTTTCTAACCTTGCAAGCTCCTCAAGTCCTAGATTCACGAGTTTCTTATCCGGATTACTTCTAGTCGCACGATTAGGCATGCACTATCTGTTTACGGTAAGTGTCGATCGATTCACAGGACCGCAACGATCGATTCAGTTCGTGTGTGCGTCGATCGATTCAAAGAAGCGCCGGTCGATGCACGAGTCTTAGCGAGAACCTGAAACACGCAAAGACAAAAAGAAAAACAGAAAATTAGTAACAAAAACAAAAACGAAAAACCTAGTCTAAACTCTAAACTCAAATCTATCGAAGACTCAAAAGAGTCCCCGACAACGGCGCCAAAAACTTGATATGCTCAGAGTTTAATTCCCTAAGTTACACTGCAAGTGCACATGCAAATGTAGTATGTAGGGGTCGAACCACAAAGACTCAAGAAATATTACGATAGAATATAGAATGTCGAGTTAAGCTAGGCAATGTAATCAAGAATATTAAACTAAAGAAGAAAGTAAATCAGTAGCAAATATCGACTGTTTATCAAAATACTAAAAGCGCTAGGTCAGAGGAGTTCTCAGGAAATCATGCCAAGCAGATCAAATATTAGTCAGGATTGAATTAAGAACCGTTCTAGAACTCAAACACAAATATAGAACTAACCAACTTTCGTTTCGAGAATTCACTAAATATAAACCCTAGTAATCCAAATTTATTTGCAATTCCTAACAGAATAAACTAGCCTTAGGTGCAGATTCGATTAGTTTACAATTCAATTAAACCAAATTTCTTTGCAGATAATTAAATTGCTCAACCTAAATAGTTCAAATTCTAAATTACACTTTCGTGTCAATTTATAAATCCTAGATCTAGATTCTAAGCGATCAGGTTAGAAACAAGTATTAAGCACAATTTAAGTTGAGGAACTAACAAGTTATGAATCCTAACTGATTGATTTAATCAAGCAAGTCATGAAATCCCTTGTGAGAATCCCTAAACCTAACAATGAATCTACTCAGACATGATCAATGAAACAGAAGTCATAAGATGAATAAATTGCATTAAAGAGAAAGTAGAGAATGAAAAGGGGTTCAAAATCTTCTCCAAAAACCAGTACAAGGAATGATTTGCCCCAAAACTCCAAAACTCTCTCTAGCTAAAAGTATGAATGTGTGTTCTAAACAAAACACTAAAAACCTAATTATAATTTGCTAAACACGTCTTGGGTCTCTTCTGTAAATATTGAAACTTCTGGGTAGAAACTGCAAATCTCCAATTCTTCATTAATGCGCTGGAATGTTACGATCTGGGAGCTGCGTCGATCGATGCAGATGTGCACTCATTTCTTTATTAATCCCGAAACCATATTAATAACTATGAAATAGTTCATAGTTATCAACTCTTCTTGAAGTTTCTTTATGTACTCCATAGTCGGGTCAGGCTACATTTAGTTATATTCACGAGACGACACTCGTTTCTAGCTGCTTCTTTCGCCGCCGTGACGAGCTCTCCGACTTTGTGATATTTCATCGTGTATTGGGCATTAAAAACGTCGATTACTGGGTGGATTTATTCGAAATAAACATCATACTATTGATTCTCTTTGACGAGGATTGTATGACCGTTGTGGTTTAATGATATCGAAAAGACAATTTCGTGTCTGAATTAGAAGTTGAGAATATTTCACTGCATAGCGCAATGGTGGGGGACGTTGGGGAATGAGTTCACCTCTTTGTAGGACATGTGAAAACATTATTTGGTTGTAGCGGTTTGAGTTTCATCATCATCATTACTAGAAATCCTGCAAATTCAAAAATAAAACACATATGTTATCAGTTATACGGAGTTGTACCAAAACTTTATAACTAACTTGTTCCAGTAGTACGGAGTTGTACATATAATGTAATTTTAGAGTTACGTTATTTGAATTATTAATAACAGTAAACAAAATTTAATATAAAGCTGAATGGATTAGTGGGCCTTGGTGGATAATTCTGGTAGGATTGGTAATTTTAAGTTATGATAAAGGGTTTTTCGTCTTTTGATACGATTTTGAATTAAAAATAATTGATAATGAAATAATTAAACATAACAAGGGCACCCAAGAATTTTTTTTAAAAATATTTTTGGCAAACCAGCCATGTACTCAATCGAGATAAGAGGTGATTCTCCGGCGGTGGTGAAAGCGTTTCCCGACGGTGAGCAAGGAAAATGCGATGTTATTGAAGGCATTCTCCGGCGTTGTCGCAGTCGATTCATGGGTTCTCGGGAGTTTCTAAAATCGAAGTTGGATTTGGCCCTTGTTTCTTCTTTTCCATGTGAAACAAATGTCAAAAGTTTAACAAAACAAAATCTGTCAAAATCGGGGATTTAATGGTAGTTTGAATGATGGGAAAATGCCAAACAAATCATGAACTATTCAGATCTGACCAAAAAATACCCCGACTAAGAAGCTTGCCAAAACAAACCCAAACTAATAGTTGACATTTCAAAAAAAAACTTGAACTTAAAGTTGACCTTACCAATTTGGAACACCGTTAAAAAAATAACAGAATGATTCGACGTCGTTAACCCAGCTGTTTATGGGTCCGTTAATCATCCAAAACGACGTCATTTTGTTTAGAAAGAAAATTAAAACCCAACACTCAGTTGGGTTTGAATCTGTGACCTGTGAGTAGAGTGCATGAGACATGTAACCATTAAGCCATTTGATAATAAGTTGTTTATGATTACAAACAAATTATCTCGAGTTCTCATTTTTCCTTATTCATAATAAATTCTAAATTAATTTGTAACTTAGAACCCTACAATAAAATTCATGATATAAAATTTATGTATAACAAACATATTTACTAATATCTTAAAATTATATATATTATAGAAATTATCTGATATTTTAATTTTTTTTTTCATTAACAGAATTATATACATATCTACTGAATATAATAAAAACAATAATTTAAATCAATATTAAAATTTTAAACAATATTAATATAATAAAAACTAATTTTATTAAAAATAGCCTAGTTCAGCAAAAACTTAAAAACATTTCTTATTTTATATAAATTTCAGTAACATTTTTTTTTGACATTTCATATAGTATATGATGTCTAAGATGAACTTTGAGAAAAAGTTTGGGCAATCATCTATCTTTGACATTTCATATAGTTTTTTTGTTTTAAGATATAGTTATTAAAAATAGTCTAGTTCAGTAAAAACTTAAAAATATTTCATATTTTCTGTCAAAACAAAAAAAAAACTATATGATAATGAGAATAATATAAAATATGAAATGTTTTAATTTTTTACTGAATTGGGCTATTTTAATAAAATTAGTTTTTATTATATTAATATTTTCAAAATTTTTAATATTGATCTAAATTATTGTTTTTATTATATTTAGTAGATATGTATATAATTCTGTTAATAAAAAAATTTTAAAATATCAGACAATTTCTATAATATATATGATTGTAAGATATTAGTAAATATGTTTGTTATACATAAATTTTATATCATGAATTTTTATTGTAGGGTTCTAAATTACAAATCAATCTGGGATTTATTATGAATAAGGAAAAAATGAGAACTTGAGATAATTTTTTTGTAATCATAAACAACTTATTATCAAATGGCTTAATGGTTACATGAGACTCTGCTCACAGGTCTCAGGTTCGAACCCAGCTGAGTGCTGGGTTTTAATTTTCTTTTTAAACAAAACGACGTCGTTTTGGATGATTAACGGACCCGACGTCGAATCCTTCTGTTAATTTTTTCAACAGTGTTCCAAATTGGTAAGGTCAACTGTAAGTTCAGGGTTTTTTTAGAAAGTCAACTATTAGTTTGAGTTTGTTTTGGCAAACTTCTTAGTCGGGGTATTTTTTGGCCAGATCTGAATAGTTCAGGATTTGTTTGGCATTTTTTCCTTTGAATGATACTTCGAAGTTTTCGCTTTGTTTGGCTTGATTATGCAAGTAACATGATTTATTCTTTTCTTTTGAGTCCACTGATTTTGTCTTTGAATTCTGATCTCACCTATTCCATTGAATGATCGTAGTTTATGCTTGATGTTTGTTCTTCTGGCCAGATCTCCATCTGCTCGTAGGTCTCTGTTGGTTCGATATTGGATTTAGTACTTCTCCGAAGAATCCCATTGCCCGTGCATGCTTAATCTTGAAATCCTTTTCAAATATTTTGCTTCGGTTGTCTTTGATGAACTTTCTATTGTATATAGAGGAAGGAGGATCTACACTATAGTAAAAGCATGGAATCTCCGGTAATTTGAAGAAAGAATTTGGCTCGGTTTTATTTCCAAGGCTACTCCAAAAGCTTCATCGTACACTGATGACTTAGATTTTCTTTGTACTAATGAAGAAGAGAGAGGCATTGGATCACAAAAAAAATCGAAGATTTGGATAATGGTTATTAAATAAGAGAGGTAGAAGTAGTGGGATGAAGTCGTCCGTTTCCAAAAAAAATAAAAGTAGGTAGAAGATATTTTTTTACCTATTGAAATTAAAATTGAAATTGAAATAAATATTAAAAAACTACCAAAAATTGTACTGCTGACACGTCATAAAAAAGTGACCTGTCAGATAGACAAACATCCTCTTTTTCTCTCTCATGACTTATGTTTTATGTAATAAAGATTTGTTATGTGGCTTCTTCGGGATGATTTAAATCAACAATTCCCATAGATATTATGGTATTTATAGAATAATAAAAATGAAAATTAGATGGTAATTTAATTGATCGGAATCTCCGAGAGATTTTTAAGACTGCTGATATATAATTATTATCCATGCTCGAAAACGCGCTGTCTAGGGTCGCGTAGTCGCCGGATAAGCTCTAGTCGGATGGGAACCGCCGCGCCTTGGACCAAGTCGGAGAGAAAATCGTTGACAGTTCAAAAAGATCTTATTTACTTCGTTTCATGCTAGAAATCAAAAGAAAAGTGAAAGATCTACACAAATCAAGTAAAAATAAGATGATAATCAAGGGAAAAGAAGAAAAATGAGTTTAACAATGGCGGTTCGGGTTTTAGGGTTACAGGTCGCGAGTTTTATAAAGAAGAAGATGATTGTAAAATGACGTTTTTACTCTCTATTAAATTAAAACGAAAAAGACATAAACTGGACTTTACTACACTTGAACTACACTAGAAATCAAAAGAAAAGTGACAGATCTACACAAATCAAGTAAAAAAAATGATAATCAAGGGAAAAAGAAGAAAAATGAGTATAACAATGGTGGCTCGGGTTTTAGGGTTACAAGTCGCGAGTTTTATAAAGAAGAAGATGATTGTAGAATGACGTTTTACCCTCTATTAAATTAAAACGAAAAAGACATAAACTAGACTTTACTACACTTGAACTCACGACCTATGAGTTTATAAGAGCAGCTTAACCACCCGGATAACTTAACTTTTTGACATTTCTTAACATTTATTATATATAAAGGCATGTTTTGATTAAAAAATACTTTAAAATTAGACTCCGGTTAATCTCCGCGTAATCTCCGATTTTTTTGCTGGGCGCTAGGCCCAGCCCAACCGCCCAACTAGCGCCTAGCGAATATTCGAACAAGGATTATTACTATAGAAAGAGGCTCAACTTTCAATGATTAATTGTTTACCGCAACTTCACCCGTATGTGTAATTTTCAAGGATACTCATTTTGGTTCAAAATGGACGATGGTGCCATAAAGATGACTCATGGAAATAAGCCGATTTTTTTTCAGGACAAGGATGATTCACTAGTCAAGAGGGATTCGACTAAATGATGAGGGTAAGGGACATCAGAAGTAGTCTCTCACCATTGCATGATGAATTCGAAACACTAATTTGGACTATGTTATGTATGATTACATTTTGACCAACAAAAGTTATAACTTTCGCAAGTGACGTTTCAGAACGGGTGGAGATGGTATATGACCCACTTGAATGCCCTACTTTCTCAATTCATCTAAAATAGTTTCAGAGCTGTAAGGAGTTCTTCAACACCTCTGCTATATTTCTAGTGCATGCGCAAACAATACAAGGGCAGAAAATCTATCACGGAATGCTCCTATACAAATGTCATATATTGTTCATGTAGATTATGAACATGTAGATTATGAACTACCGGTTTGGTTATCCGAGTCATTCTAGATTTTTATATTGTTGACAAAAAAGCAAAACAAAAAACACCATACAAGAAATGGGGCTATAGTACATGATTTGTTTGATATCTATATGAACAATGTCTTTTGATGAAAAGAAACAAAAAGAGAAAGAGAGATAGAGATGGATACGAAGCTATTTGAATCAGTGAAGGTCAAGGAAGACTAGTGATAGTATATTGCATTTCATGAACGCATGCATTTTCTGCTTTCATGCTTTAATAGTCTCAAAGGAGCTAGGCCTCTTACTTTATGTGATATTCACATAACATACTTCTGTGTAAACTGAAATATCCTTTGAAAGCGTAGAAGATTCCTGAAAAGGCGCTGCGGGAATAATTTGCAAAAAGCCCTAGGAGGACTTTAAGAGCATCTAGATTTCCTTCCATCATCTCTACTATTTTGTTCATCGTGGGGGGGGGGGGGGGGGGGGGGGGGGGGGGGGGGGGGGGGGGGGGGAAGATTGAATAAACCACAAACCCACCAATGTCATCTTCTTTGCTATCTCATCTTCCTCACATGTATTAGGTTCTATGGGCTTCCAACTAATGGCACTTTGGCCATTAATTTCGGAATGTTTTTGGGCAAAGATCGATGAACCAATTTTTGGGTCGGATTGATAATGGATGTGGATCGAGTTCTGATATGGTATTAAGTTTTATGGGCTTCCAACTCAAAATCAATTGGTGATAAGTGGATTGATCTATAATCTTTATATATTACTTGAGATCCCTTCCAACTTTCGATGTGGGACTTTATGTCCTAATAGTGATTTCATTCCTGTCAAGTCTTGCATTGTCTCCCTTCTCAAGATCCTTATAGATCGATTCTGGAAAATACACCGAGCTTGCGTTACAGGCAGAGTTTTCTGTGGATGTTTTGTTCCTTGCTTCTATCATTTCGAGGACTAACATTCCATAGTTGTGTACATCAGACTTGTGAGACACGCTCCCGTATACTCTAGATATAATTTCTAATGCAATGTAACCTATTGTTTGTTTTTTCTTAAATCGCATGTCTTTATTAGTTGACCCCAAAAAAACACGAAAGTCAGGTCATTGGATGTTCCTGTAAACCAATGCCAAACTTTTTCTAATCTCCTAAAGCTGTTTTGTCTTTATCGTGACCAAGGAGGATATAGGAGACGTGGAAAAGTCAATAAAATGACCAGTCAAAGACTTAAGTTGAAACGTTCACTTCTATATCAAACATTCTAACTATGTATTCATACTAAATTAGTTATGTGTGTAATAGAGAAATATGGATATTTGAACATAACAAGAATTAAGGTTTAGCAATGAATGAATAAAATCTGGGGGTTCATTACCATTTATTTGTTCATGCTTCGGTTGATTCAAAGAATACCCAGAATAGAGAAAACATCTGAAGAAATTCCTTGTATTAACAAGCGGAGCAGGTTTACTTTCGAGGGGTTTCTAGAAACAGTACACACATTTGGCTGAAGAAGTAAGAAAAAGAAGTAATAAGCATGAGAAATCCTATATGAGCATTGAATGATAGGTGTAGAAGAAAGAAAAGGCATATGGCATTAATTCATGAATATATGGTATCAAAGAGGTTACTCTGTATAAACCGAAATTTCGTCTGAGAGCTTAGATGATTCTTGAAGAGGCACTACTGGAATTTGTAAACCAGGACTTGGTGGGACTTCAAGAGCATCCACATTTCCTTCCAACATCTCCACCACTCTGTTCATCGGTGGACGATCTGGTGGGGAAGACTGAATACACCACAAAACCACCATTGTCATCTTCTTTGCTATCTCCTTTTCTTCGCACGTGATTCCATCTAAGTTAAGCCTTCCAATGTCTCCTTTCTCAAGATCCTTATATATCCATTCTGGAAAGTACACTGAACTAGTGTTAGATGCAGAGTTATGAGCAGCTGTTTCTTTGTTCCTTGTTCCTATCATCTCTAAAACCAGCATTCCGTAGCTATACACATCTGACTTGTGTGAGACTCTACCGTACATTCTTGAAAACAATTCAGGTACAATGTAACCTATTGTTCCTCTTGTGTCTAGTAGAGACAAGATACTTTCTTTCCTCTCGCATAGCTAAGCAAGACCAAAGTCTGCAACTTTGGGGCAAAGATTGTCATCTAAGAGTACATTTTGTGGTTTTATGTCGAAATGTACAATCCTTGTTCTACAGCCATGATGCAAGTACTCTAGACCACGAGAAACGCCTAGTGCGATCCCATAAAGGGCCTCCCAATTCAGATCCACCGGGGTCTTGCTTGAGATGAACTTATCTAGAGACCCATTTTCCAAAAAATTCATAAATAATTGCTCTCTTGGAACCTTGAGAGCAGAATCCTAGCAGAGTAACAATGTTGACATGAGAAGTTTGGCTAATGGTTGCAACTTCAGTGAGGAAGTCTTCACCATTAGCCTTTGAGTCTTTTCAGACCTTTACTGCAACCATACGTCCATTATAAAGGGTTCCTCTAAAGACAGTTCCAAATCCTCCTCTGCTAACCACTTCAGCGAATGACCTTGTAATTCTCTTCAATTGTGCATAACTATACCAAGCTCATGTGACTTTCCCTCTATAACATATCGGAAACAGAATGTTAAGACCAGGAACAGAAACATACTACCACCTATTATGAAACCTGAAACCAGAAGTTTTTTGGTTTTTAGAAGATTGAAAGCAGTCTTCATAACCGAATCACTTTTATTGAAAGAAAAGGGAGAAGTTAAAGCACCTATTGGCAACAAGCCTCCAACATTGCCATAAAAAATGTCATTTAGAACAATTATGAATGAAAGATAGGTAGGTGAGAGAATATAAATGGGGGCAAGAGATCTTACCTGCAGAGATATTGTTTACACAAGTGATGAAAAGTCGTTCAGTTGTACGACCATAGCAGGCGAATTCACTTGAGGTCTGGTTATCTCTAACAATCTCGAAACCCTCTTTAAGAGCTTTCTGTAGATTATCTTGAGAGGATTGTTCTGCAGTTTGTTCCTTTTGCACATTCCTTTGGAGTCTTTTAAAAAGCCACCAATCTCGTGAAGTAAAGGGGACGAGAGGTTTCTAGTCACATAGTAATTTTTCTGGACAATCGTAATAAATTGTCAGCAACTCGGTGCCAGGAGTGAACGGAAGGACAAAGATTGGTGACATAATCCGATCTAGCAAGTCTCATGGTAAGATTCTGAACTTCACGGAGGAGATGGTAAGATCTGCGAATCCTCCGCTACAGTTGAGTTTGAAGTCGGGGTGGCCGCATTCTTCTTTGCCAGGAATCCAGAAAGGGTAATGCAGAGCTTTCTGATTGCCACAATTAAATGGGTCACTGCAGCGTCTGTGAAGCTCATCAGCTTAAAAGAAACACAAGATGATATTGAAAACGCAGGTGAGGCAGTATAAAAAGCAGAAAGTAAGACACACAAATTTTGTTAACGGGGTTCGATTTTTTCTACTCCCCGGGACCTCATCCAGACTTCGAATTCACTTGAATAGAAAGTAATCCCACCAATTACAGACGAATAGAACAAACCCTATTGATCTATCGCTCTACCCAATACAAGAATTCTTCAGGATCAAACACCTGAGCTAAGCTCCCCCTAGAACCTATACTTTTCCCAAAGATACAAAAGCCCTCTTGAGTTTTTATTCTCTCAGCTCTTGCATCTTCATAAGGCCACGCCTCTCCTCTTTATATAGGCTAAACTTGCTCCTCAAGTTTACCTAAATAAAGTTATAGCAAATATCCTTTTTGTTTTGATATTTCCTATTCCACCTTTTTGGAAATTTTCCTTTTTTCTTGAAACTTATTCAAAGAATAATTAAACAACTCCAAGCTGCAATCTTCACTTCAAGATCTTCATCCAGCTCAGCACACAGCCAATAAACCGAATCACATCATAAAGATTCGTTCATATCTCATCAATCGAACATATCCACGTCCTGAGTCACGTCTTGTACTACCACTTGTACTACGCCGTGACTGGCACATCAAATACCTCTTCAATCTCCCCCTTTTTGACTATGTATATGATCTCAACAACCCTGGAATCAAAGGCTTCGTCACTAGCAACATCCAACATCATCAAAACTAGCAACACCAATCTCCCCTTACTTGAGTCACATCATGGTCAAAAACTAACACATGAACCGTCCTCCTCCATATTGAGGATGAAATCCTACTGCACCATCTCCGAAGTGATTAACTTTCTTACTCCAAATCTTCATGACCCTTGTGCCTCCATGAGTAGCTCTTTGAACATGTCCTTTTCCTTCACAATGACAACATATAGGACCATGAAATCTCACTCCATGAGCTTGCTCCATTCTTTTCTTCTCCTTCAATAACTTGAAGCATCTTGGCCTAATATGTCCAACAACTCCACAATGGTGACAAACAGGACGCCAAATTCGTTTAGGTGCACTCTTCACTTCTGGAGTTTTCCTTGTTGCAGTCGCTGTAGCAGTTCTTGTACCAGCTCTCGTACCAGTTGCCGTACCAGTCGACGTACCAGTTGCAGACTTCATAACAGTGACAGTCTTTGTAGCAGCTGTTGATGCAACATCCATCTTTCCACCAGACACAAAAGCACTATCAGCTTTTGAAGATTCTCCATTGAATCCAAGACCACATCGATCACTTTTTCCAATGGTTAGAAGATGATCCAACTTCTTTGTGCCATTATTCAGCATCCTCACACCTTTTTGAGTCTCTTCAAGTTGAGCTCTGGCTTGCTGTGCTTCTTCTTCTTTCTCTGTTGCATACTTCCGTACTTCAGCAACTTCAGCTTCTAGCTTAACTTTCTCCTTGGTCAATGATGCATTCTCCTCAACCATCTTACACCAATGCTCATACAAGGCTTTTTAATTCTCAGCAAAATCATCATCATCACTTACAAGATCGTCATCACTTTCATCATTGTCACTATCAATTGCACACCTTGTTGCAGACGCTGACGCAGGTTCCGTCGCATACGCTGATGCATATCCTGTTGCAGACTTCGTAGCACAACTAGACTCAAAGGTTGTGAATGCCACAAAGTTCTTTATTCCTTCACCATCATCTGAATCACTTCCAGAATCATCCTTGACGTCCCTCTTCTTCTTATTATGCTGTAAATTTGCACAATCACGGCTAAAGTGACCAAATACATGGCATTCATAGCATTGTATCTTCGATGATGATCTGTCCAACTTCTCTCTTTTATTTTTCTTGTCTTCCTTCATCTTAATATACTTAGAAAATTGTCTTGACAGCATTGCAATAGAATCTTCAGAAGATGAAACTTGTAGAGCAACTCCAACATCAACATCCTTCTTCTGAGCTTGTTCTTCATACGCTTTATTCAACTCAAAAGCTTGAAGTATCCCAACAAACTCATCAAACGCCATCTCATCCAGATTATGGGCTTCTTCAACAGCAGAGATCTTTGACTCAAACTTTGATGGAAGAGATCTCTTCAGCTTCTTCACAAGCTTCTTGTTCTTGTAAGTCTTTCCAAGAGCGAATGACTCATTAGATATGTCACATAACTTAGCACTAAATTGAGCCACGGTTTCTCCTTCATCCATCCTTAGATTCTCAAATTTAGACGCTAACATATCCAACTTAGTCCTCTTGACACTTGTGGTACCTTCAAACATTTTCTCCAATGTTTTCCATTCCTTTTGAGCTGACACACATTGAGAAATCAACTTGAAGTAACTTGCATCAATTGCATTATAAATTGCAGTCTTGCTTTTAGAATTGCAACTTGATGCCTTCTTCTCTTCAGCATTCCATTGATCTCTAGGCTTAAGAACTTCAACTCCTTTATCATTAACCATCATAGGGTTCCAACCATTCTCAATCGAATTCCAACAATCCTCATCAAGACCACTAATGAAAGCTTGCATACGAACCTTCCAATATCCATAATTTGAAGAATCAAGCCGTGGTGGTCTGGTCATAGACGTTCCTTCTTTGTGAGACTCCATTGAACCGAACTCTGTGGTACTTCCTGAGCTACTTTCTGATCCTCACCTTAGATCTGCTCAAAACAAGACTGAATCTCTATCAAGCACCCGCTCTGATACCAATTGAAAACGCAGGTGAGGCAGTATAAAAAGCAGAAAGTAAGACACACAAAGTTTGTTAACGGGGTTCGATTTTTTCTACTCCCCGGGACCACGTCCAGACTTCGAATTCACTTGAATAGAAAGTAATCCCACCAATTACAGACGAATAGAACAAACCCTATTGATCTATCGCTCTACCCAATACAAGAATTCTTCAGGATCAAACACCTGAGCTAAGCTCCCCCTAGAACCTAGACTTTTCCCAAAGATACAAAAGCTCTCTTGAGTTTTTATTCTCTCAGCTCTTGCATCTTCATAAGGCCACGCCTCTCCTCTTTATATAGGCTAAACTTGCTCCTCAAGTTTACCTAAATAAAGTTATAGCAAATATCCTTTTTGTTTTGATATTTCGTATTCCACCTTTTTGGAACTTTTCCTTTTTTCTTGAAACTTATTCAAAGAATAAGTAAACAACTCCAAGCTGCAATCTTCACTTCAAGATCTTCATCCAGCTCAGCACACAACCAATAAACCGAATCACATCATAAAGATTCATTCATATCTCATCAATCGAACATATCCACGTCCTGAGTCACGTCTTGTACTACCACTTGTACTACGCCGTGACTGACACATCAAATACCTCTTCAGATATTTCGGATGGCTTAAAAACTTGTTCTGAGCAATGTCAGTTATCAAACAAAATGATGCATACAAAACTTACTAGTTGGCGGATGGAGTGGATTGCACTTAACTCTTAATGGCAAGGTTTCGTTAAAGCCACAACTTCCATGGGAGGATAAACATTCTTGATATGCTTTCTTCTCGATCTGCAACTTCACCTCAAATCCTTTTCTTAAAACACTTGGTCGTATTCAACTTTCTCTCTTCTGCAATAAAACTCGTACGAACGTTCACGTTGAAACCATTACGGCAGGTACCGTTATGATTTTCAGACATAGATAAGACCTTTATCAGGACATGTATGTAAAAAGAATAGGGTCGCAATGGTAGAATACAGCGATGTTCTTGTAAGTTGGCAAAAGCTCAAAAGTTTGGGTAGGAAAGGTTGTGTTGGTGAATACAGAGGAGCAAAAAGAACCTAGAAAGTCTTGTCTGGCAAGTGTAAGAGTGTTAGTTGTTTGATTTAGATGGGAAACAGAGTACTCTTGGTCTGAGATGATTAAAGATGTACTGTTGTTTTTGTTGCAGCAAAGCTCCAGATTCGGATGACCGCAACTTCTGTGACGAGACCTTCCCCAGAATGGGAAACCGGCGGTGATGTTCCCACACTGAAACAGAGACTCACAGAATTCAAGTTTACTTGAAGCACAAGTATGAGGGTGAAATAAGGAGAAGAAAAATGAAAAGATCAGACATGATAAAATGGAGAAATAGTACATGATTGCTTTGATCTGTAAACAGTGAGGGAGAGATCGATAAGGAGCAAGTAGAGACGGTGATGGACAAAGTCAAGCAAAAATAGTGACGGATACAAACATCGGTCATTGGAAATCTTTTATTTCTTTTGTTGTTTAGAACAAAATGTACTTAATTCTTTAGTGAATATGAGAGAGACTTTCCGCCCGCCGGTCAAGCCACTAAAGCTGACCAAGGAGGATTTAGAAGACCGGAAAAGTCAAAGAAAGTGTTGGATATGGGTTTATCATCTTATCCACAAGCTCATTAAAATCAGCTACTTCATCTATCTCGGCTCAAAGATTAAAGCATGTTAAGGAGTCAACAGTGTAGCGAGAAGTCTGATCATTTTTACTATAAATAGACCCTTTATCGTTAATTTTACAGATTATGTAACTGGCGAAGGCTCCGAGCTACACTTATAAAGTGACGAGCCCAAGCAATCTTTAGGGAGCACGTCTATCGACCGACTCCCACCTCGTAATCATGTTCGTTGTTCGGCTCCAGCCTAATCATCAATAACAAAAAGTTTTCGACCCCACTTTTAATCTTTATTATCTTGTTAGTTCGAACCCCTTTGATCGCAACTCTGACTCTTTCGGATTAGATCGAAATTCCGTAACAAAAATTGGCACCGTCTGTGGGGACGAGAAACTCTTTTACACTTTAGACAAAGTTGGAAATGACAGGACCAATCTTGATCAGTGACAACCCCGGATCATCAGAACAGACTCAGAGCCCACTCCCTCCGAGCTCGACCCTCTCCGAGCTTGATCGTCGGAACAAATTCACCAATCTTACCGATAGATACTTCAGTTCACCAAACCAGGATAACCAACACCCACGAAGATGATGAGCTGACAAATCAAACTTATGACACTCAAAATCCGAACCAGGACGCCTCCTCCCTCACAAAGATCCTGATGACACAGGTCGACAAGCTGACCCGAGTTTACAATATTCGCTTCGATCAGCTCACAAACGCTCATAACGTATGTCGGGATCAGATCAACGACCTGCAGATACCCGGGCACCGAATATCTTAAGGAACGGAAGACCTCGCTCCTCAACTCCTAAGGGCTCTGTTCGAAGTATCACCAGTTCTAAACACCAAGTAAAGTAGGCGACCGTCCGCACCTCTAGCATCGTTGTCAACCGGACCAGAAGCGGACCAAACACCTTCCACCGAACCAACACAAAGCCAAGCAGAAGCTAGCAGAAACATCGAGATCAAACTATTGAAAGCGCAACTGGATTATATGACATCAACAGTTCACAAGGCAACCAACTCACCAAGGAATCTGCACGAAGTGGAATCACATCAAGACCATTTTCTATGAAGAAGTTATGCCCATTTCAAGACAGGTGATTTTCAGGAAACCCGATAAAGACCGACTTGCACATTTTGGAGTGCTCAGAACGAACCAGGATGAATCATGGAGTAAAGGAATTTGTTCTGGATTCTTGATTCATCAGGGAATGCATGAGAGTTGGAATTACACCAATACAAGTTGCTAGACCTGCCTTATTTGGAAGCTCACGGACTTGGTGGGCTTCAGACTTATGTTTGGCGACCAGGAGTACGTGCAACATCTC
The DNA here is from genome assembly GCA_030180135.1 of Orychophragmus violaceus. Taxonomy (NCBI): domain Eukaryota; kingdom Viridiplantae; phylum Streptophyta; class Magnoliopsida; order Brassicales; family Brassicaceae; genus Orychophragmus; species Orychophragmus violaceus. Next base: position 38,050,120 of record CM058231.1, on the reverse strand, counting down.
CTTGGGCATTGGTTTATACTCTTTTTCCCTTAAGTGTGGTTTTGTCCTAATTGGGTTTTCCCACTAAGGTTTTTAATGAGGTAAACCAAGTCCCGCTTTAAGAAAAGGAGAATCTGGCCCGTCCAACCTTCTTCCTTGCTTTCTATTTTAATGATTTCGACAGGCCTCTTTATGATCCATTCTTAAGACTTGTAACCCTATTACTTTGGCTATTTAAAGTCACTCTTTGTTTTCAATGAACTTAAGTAAGTTTTAAGCAAAAGAAAACCCTAAAGGTTGTCGATCTCTTCCTCCTTGCGTGGCTGCCCCTTGGAGATTAGATCTCTTCTTGCTTCTTTCTTGCGTGTTCCAGTTACTCTAAGCATCTTGTCAGTTCAGTAGCTCAAAATCACCACCGACCACCCACTGACAAGGAAGAGAGCGCCATCGGCCAGCTTCCTTGTCCCGCTCGACCATCGCTCGACCACCGTTCCGCGCTCGTCCATCGACCACGTTCGCCCATCTCTCGACCACTCGACCACCCTCCTCCGATCTCATATCATCTGGTATCAGCTAAACGCTCTTGAAACCAATCTGGTTGTTTCTGAACTTTACTCTTTTCGTTTCTAGTTTGTTTATTTGCTCTCAAAAATTCCGAAAATCCATAAAAAGTTGTTAGTTTGCCTTAGGTTGCTCACGGTTTGATTTCTCTTACAACCTGCAAATTGAGTGGCTCTTTATTGTCTCTATTTTGCTGTGTTTCTGTGTTACATTCATCTATCAATAAGTAAGAAGGACACTAGAATTCGGACGCTACGTTGCTAACGATCGAACCGGCCGCATATAGCTTATCGCTAGGTTTTTGCCTTCTCTTGCGATCGTTTGGGTGTTTTGACTTCTCTTGCTATGGGTTAGTATTTGTTTAAGTTTCTGCATTATTTTGTTGCATTCATTCTTAAAATAAAATTCATAAAAAAATTGTGTCTTGATTAAGAGTTTGAACCGGTTGCATCTAGTAACTATCGCTTCACTCTTCGCGATTTTTTTTTGGTGTCTTGTTTTCTCTTTCTCTCGGTTTGCTAGATCATTTAGGTTTTGTTTACTTTTTTGTGTTGCATTCATTATATTAAAAAAAACAGGTCGTATCTTTTAGTTGCATTTTTCCAATTCTGCATTTTCCATTTTCTTGCGAATTGTCGATTTGCCTTTTTTATTCTTCTTGTTTGTTTCTAGTTCCTGTGGCACTTGATTTCGTGTCTAGTGTTGTTCTTACAGGAATTAGCTACCATGGAGAGTGAAGAAGAAGACGTGGCTGAAGATAAAGTTAGTTTTGGTGGTGGACCAATTCAAGTGCAACACAACTCTAAACCGAAGGATCATTCCCATGATGAAGGAGAAGACAATGAGCCGCATAACCTCTATTTTCAGGTCTTGAACAAGATCCAGAGGAATATTTAAGATGGGAGAGAGGCTTGGAAGATTGGTTTTGGTATCACAAAGTCCCGAAGGAGAAGTGATTATCTCATGCCATCAATGCACTTGTTGGAGAAGCTTCTATATGGTGGATACGAGAAGAAGCTCTCAACTACTGCCATAACCCGATCACTACTTGGGGAGTTTTAAAGCAGCATATGTACAAGGAATTTGTACAAAAGTCCCACAACCGTAGCTACCATCCCAAGAGGCATATGATGAGATCATATTCACGAGTTTGGATGCCAACACCAAAGAAGGAGATTGATTTGGGTCAACAACCCACCAAGAGCAAATCTCATGAACAATGTAAGTCATCTAAACCTTCTAATGAAGTTAATGAAAGTTTTTATAGATGTCAAAGATTAAGTCATGATGCTGCAGCTTGTTCCATTAGACAAGTAGTTATCCATTTGTTATCAGAACAAGAAAGGGTTAACTCTAAAGAAATTACAATAGCTAACTCTGAGTCCGAATTTTCCAATGCTTGTATGATGCACTTGTCTTTGCCAAGGGATTTTGATGCAGGTATAGGCACGCCAAAGAAGGTAGCAGATCATGAAGTTAACACCAGCCTTAATCAGATCCAAGAAGAACCACCATATCACATAATTACTCACCACGTTGTTGTATTGGAGAAAACCAAACCGCCTCGACCAAAGGTTAAAGTGTCCCGACTAAACTCTTTTCCATCTGATTATAATGAATCCAAAACTGTTTTAATGCACTTGGGATTGCCCAAAAGTGTTGAGAAGGACGCAAGAATGAACAAGAGTCTGATGGACCGCACGAACCAACCAACCGGTGGCGAGGCCGAGAAACTGAATGAACCGGCCGACCCAGAAAGTGATCAGACTAAGGCCAATGGAGATCACGACCCAGAGAGTTTCCCATGGAACCCAGGCCAAGGCAAAGGCATAATACTGAGTTCCCAACCCAACGGAACACGCATAGAAAGTCCTTGCACCAGCCGGCCACCAATTCCTCAAGGTAAGGCCATTAACTCACGAAACCGCATGAAAGCTAACTTGCTTTCAATTGGTGCAGGTTATGCAGATTCGAGGTCGAATCCTCTTCAAGAGAGAGGGTATGATGAGGACATCGGATCCTCCAGACCCGGCCCGGACAAGCGGTACGTACCGGCCTCGACCACGAGGCTAACTGAGTTGTTCCCGACCCCGCGGAACGTACTTGAGGAGGTTCAGAAGGCCAATGCATGTTCTACCAGACCCAATGACTTGGGATCAAAGATTCATAAGCCAACAACATGTTTCAGGAGTGATGATCGTTCCAGAACCCAATTGGAACGATCCCGTTTGGAGATGGTCGATGACCGACCTCTCGGAGCCCTAACCGTGTCCTGGAAGATGTCCATAGGAGAATGATAGGGTCTATGTTTTAATCCTATTCTACTGCAAGTGTACAGTTAATGCAATTATAGTATAAAGGGTATCGAAATCCACAGAGACTCTAGACCTACGATAGATTTTAGAACGGTCAAGTTAAACTAGGAGAAAGTAATGAGAAAACTAAAAGCAAGCAGAAAAGTAAATCAGGTAGCAAGATTGGTTTGAAAGCAATTAACTAAAAGCGCTAAGTCGAGGGAGTTCTCAGGAAATCAGACAAGCAGATCAGATAATCAGTCAGGATCAAATTAAGCACTGTTCTAGAACTCAAACACAGATATAGAACTAACCAACTTTCGTTGTGAGAATTCTCTAAGTCTAATAGCAGAAATCAAAATGTCTTTGCAATTCCTAACAGATTAAACTAGCCTTAAGTTCAGGTTCTATATGTTCACAATTCAATTAAACCAAATTTCTTTGCGAGTAATTCAATTGCTCAACCTAAATAGTTCAGATTTTAAATCACACTTTCGTGTCAATTTAACAACCTAGAGTCTAGATTCTAAGTGATCAAGTTAGAAACTAGTGTTTAAGCATAATTTAGATTGAAGAACAAATATGATATGAATCCTTAACTGAAATAAATAAATCTAGCAAGTCATGAAATCCCTAATGAGAATCCCTAAACCTAACTATGAATCTACGCAGACATAGATAATGAAAACATAATCAATGAATAATTAGATTGCATAAAAGAGTAAGAAACAAAGGGGTTCGAAATCTTCTCCAAAAGCAGGAAGCAATACAGGTTCAGATCAGCCCCAAAAAGCTCTAAAAACTCTCTGCTCAAAGTATGAAAGCGTATGTAAGCGTATCTAAAAACTGATGTAAAAACCTAATTATATTAGCCTAATCACGTCTTGGGGCTTCTTTGTAAATACTGGAACATCTGTACAAATCTGCAATTTCAGCATTCTTCATTAAACTCGCCGAGAAAGACCCATCTCGCTCGTGTGTCGATCGATGCACAATGTGTGTCGATCGATGAAATCCTCTGTTCTGGACAGTGAACTCTATCTCTCGGGTCAAAACTCCAAAATGCTCCAAAATGCTCCATAATCTCCAATTCCGCTCCAAACGTGCATGTACCTAATAACACCTGTAAATGACTCTAAAGAAATACCAAAAGACTCTAAAACATACTTATATCATGGTCTAAAACCGGTGAAAACCATGATATATCAACTCCCCCACACTTAGCCTTTGCTTGCCCTCAAGCAAAACAGAGAACTAAAACATGGTGAAGAGGTTTGAAAACTTTCAGAAACTCTTTTCATCCTAGAAGCAACAACACTCGGATTCCCCTTAGTAAGCCACTGAAAGAATTACCTGCAAGACATCAAGACCAACATATACTTCCCCCACACTTAGCAACTGTCCTAAGTAAACTCCACAATCACATTCAAGCATTCAAATTCACCCTGCTGACTTCTATAAGTTATTTAAGTGCGGTCTCACCTAAGGATTATCGATCAAAGGGCACATGGATTCTTACTCTGTCAGCTCTAGACCACCATACTATCTTTTCTGGTTTATTTCTTCTCTTTTCCCTTCCTAAGCAATCTGATTTTTCCCCATTGGTTATCATTTTTTTTTATCAGTGCTCTTCCCGTTATGGGGTGTACTTTGGACACATTCCATGAATGCAAAAGAGGTAATAGTGTTTGCTACCACTCCTGTGACCACTTCGGAGCTACTAGCTCATCCTCAGTTTATTATTCTCTTTTTTTTTTTACTTTAGGGAAGGGGAGAAGGGAACCTTACTCGGATAGGTTTACAAGCTGTGTCAGAACTAACAGAGGAGTCCGACTCAAGGTATACCAAGCCCTTAGGTGAGAAAATTAAGTCAAATTAAGGGTGAAGTCAGTAAAGGATCCTCTGATACCTGAAGTGATGTGGGTGTCCTCAGTAGGCTGATCTGTGTTGGGTTTTCTAATAGTCATAGATTGATCCTGCAACTTCATCCCAATGGTTACTTAAGTTCCTGCAAGTGCTGTTAACTTCTCAAAATTCACTGTTTCTTACTTAAACCGTTTTGACTCAATAAAACAAATTTTGAAAAATAGGACTGACTCTAAGAAAACAGAAAGATAAAAGTCAGTACCACCTCCCCCACACTTGAAACACACTGTCCCCAGTAGTGTCAAGCTAAGGATCGGTAAAAGAAAGTAAAAATGTTAAGGGGTGGGTTAAGTTCTGTCTGATTTTTACCTGTCTCGTTCATGCATCGATCGTTACGCATAAATGCGACGATCGTTGCAAGACGATTGCGATATGAGTCGATCGTTGCTCAGGTCCGCAACGATCGCTGCAATGCGATTTTCGTGTTGTGACGATCGACACACAGGACCGTGTCGATCGTTGCATTGCGATTTCTCGTAGCAGTCAGCAGTTAGCAGGTTAGTCCGTGAGAAATTCTCAAATTTCAAACCTGAAAGCTGAAAATCAATGCAAACAAGCAAAATCAAAGCAACAGATAGTCTCAAAGTAAACACATCATCCAAACATAAGTATCAAAGAGAAAAATCAAAAGAAAAGTGCAAAAGAAAAAGTGAAAAAGAAATACAGAACCGTAGTCTGAAAAATGCCACTACTCTCACTCGTCATCTATGTCAGCATAGCGATCAGAATCACTCGAAGGAACAGGAGTCGGAGAGCGTTGTCGACGTCGACTGACAGGAACGGGCTGATGAATCTGTGGCTGTCTCCTGCAAGTGCAGCTACGCATGTAGTTCCATATGCTCCGTAGAATACCATCCTGACGCTCTCTCCACTCTCCCTCAGACATCTCACTTAAAAGTACTGAAGGCTCAGGATAAGGACCAATGTCATGTGAAGCAGGAGCAGTAGGTGCAGGCGCAGCAGAAGAAGAAGCTCGTGTAGAAGGCTCTCCCGGCGGATGGGCCATCGTAGGAACTCTGCACTGATCTTGCATAGGAGGCTGGAAATCCAAGTCAGCCAATGTATCGATCTTGGTCAGATCAGCAGCAGGAAGATCCACACCATGCTTCTGTCCATGCGTGTCATAATAGACCCAGATGCGTCTCTCCTTAAGCCAAGTAGCACTCTGCAGGTGGGTCAGATCCATATACACCTTGCTATCATCACGCTCCGTACCCTCTAAGGGTATCCTGCAATGCCGGAAGATGGGAGTAAGCAGACTCCCCACTGTCTCAATGCCCTTCCCATCCACTGCTTTCGTCGTCAGTGAGCACAGGTGATGAGCAAACACATCTCTTAAGTTGAGATCCCTAGCAGGATCTCTCAAGTCAGTCCCATCAAACAGATCCTTCAACCCAATAAAAAGTACCTCCAGCTCATTCTTGTGCATCTTGTTCGCCTCGGCCTTGCACAGCAGCGTGTAACCCAAGATGCGGATCACATATCTAATAACTGGATGTCTGACCTGAGTCTGTTTTGTGGTCCTCGAGTCATATGCTCCATTTCCAAACTGATCCCAAAAGTACTGCGCTTCCAGTCTATCCCACTCAAGAGCTATACCAGTGCGTGTACGCTCCACGCTGAACCCATAAATACGGCAGATATCTAGAAGGGGAATCCGATACCTGACTCCTAAGCTCATGAATGTAAAGATACCATCTGCGGCTTTACTGCGCTCCGGATTAGGATAATAGACTCTGCAAGTCGCCAACAACTGTCTGACAAGGTCAGGATACAGCTCATAGTACTGTATAGGCATTGTCCTCAGACCAATGCATTTGACCAATCTAAGCACCTGCTCATCAATGCCTAAGGTCCTGCAACTCTAGTAATTGAAAAACTTGGTTGGCTGGACATCCATATCACACCAGCCATTGTAGAGCAGTGTATCGAACTCGTCCCAGTAGGATCGGCCTCTCTGTGAATGTGTCAGTCTTAATCAGCTCATCAGGTGTCATTTCCTTATCTACCTTAGGCCAAGGCAACTGTATAGCTTCCCGATCTCTCTGATAAGGCTGAGGCGGTGTTGAGTCTCGAAGAAACCACTCTTCTGGTGGAGGAGCCTGATCTGCAGCTGCTGTGGCTCTGCGTTTACGAGGTTGTCTACAAGGAGGCATCTGCAATCAAGAAAATAATGCACTATTAGTCACGGCAGAACTCTCTGTAAGGTCGCAATGCAACGACCGTTGCACAAGTGCAGCGATCGTTGCAAGGCGATTTCACAGTTGCCAAATAATTTCTTCAAATCGTGCAAAATCAGTCCCACAATCACAACAGCAGTATAATCTCATCATAAATCAGCCTAAATCAAGCCTATATCAGTACGAAATCATCATTCTCAAGCCAAAATCCTCTAATTCCAAAACCCTAAAATCGAATCCGAAAACGATGAATTTGAGAGACCGTACCTCGGAATTGCTTCAATTTGGTTAGAGAAATGGATAAAGCGTGTAAAAACAAGAAGAATAGCACTTTGAATCAATGAAAATGATGAAAATTTGAGTGATTTAGGGTAGAGGAGAATCGGTTGTACGGACGGCGAAATGGGGAAGAAGAGAAGAGAGAAAAGGTTAAAGGCACTTACCTGGATCGTGAATGCAACAACCGTTGCAGATAAGCAACGATCGTTGCTATTGAACCGAACCGATTCCGGTTTAGCGCACGTGTACCTTTAATTTGCAATTTGAACCAGATGCAACGACCGCTGCATAAATGCATCGATCGTCACAAGGCGATTTCATCTCCTCTTCATATCTCCTTGCAACGACCGTTGCACAGGTCCGCAACGATCGTCACACATCTCCAGACTCGTGTTCTGTAATGAAAACTCAGCAAAAACTAAACCAAAACGTAAAATCCTAAGAAAAACACCAAAATTAATAAGAAAAACACCAAAACCTAACAGTGGGTTGCCTCCCACTCAGCGCTTGTTTAAGGTCATTAGCTTGACCGGACAAACAAGATCATGCTGCTGGAGGTTTCAACAGAGACTGTGATTGCCTCTGTGAAAGTCTCCTCATCCAAGGTGGAGAGTAAGCAGTATCAGTGTGAGCTCGTCCAAGAAAAGAAGGAATGAAATGTTCTCCAGGATTTAAAACCAAAGTGTCACTTGTCTGCTCTCCATGTCCATCCTCAATCCTAAAGGTTTGCCCATCAATCTGTGGCTTGCGCAGCATATCCATCTCAAAGTGTAGAGGCTCATCTGCCAGATAAAGATCAATCAGACTGTTTCTTACATCGATCACTGCTCCAGCTGTGGCTAAAAATAGTCTTCCCAGTATTAGAGCATCATCCTGCTCATTGTCGTACTTAAGCACCAAGAAATCTGTCGGAAGTAAGTAGTTTCCAACTCTCACTTGGACGTCCTCAAGAACTCCTTCCGGAATCCTTATTGACTGATCAGCTAGGACAAGAGAGGTCCTAGTGGATGAAAAATTCATCATCCCCAGCTTCTCTGCCACAGATTATGGCATGAGACTTCCAGCAGCTCCTAAGTCACACAAAGAACGCTTGAAACCATCCTCAAAAATAGAGCAGCTCAGCACAAATATACCAGGATCCGGCAGCTTCTTCGGGATCTTAGTTAGCAGCACCTCACTGATCTGTTTAGGGACCACTATCACCCAATCTTTCAGCATTTCATCCATTGGCAGCATCTTTTCCAAGTATCTCTGCGCACAAGGGTGATATGTTGGATCATCAGATTGTGGAATTTCTTCCAACTTCTCATCCATCTCTTCCAGCTGTCTGACCTGATCAATCTCCTGTAGAGTTATCTCAGACACTCCAGGGAATAGTCTATTAAGCTCTCGATCCGTCTCTTCATCAATTCCAAGAGAAACAAGTGAAACTGTCTATCCACGGCATGTAACGATCGACGCAATAGGTGCATCGATCGATGCAGGAAAATTTTCACAGATTCCTCCCGAGAATTTTTCCTCAATTTCGAATTTCTCAGGTTCTTCTACCAGTTCAGCTGTATTTAACTCGAAATTTTCACCTTGGTATGATCCATCATTGATATAAACTGACCAAGCCTTGATGTGGGTGTCCACGACACTCTTTCCTTTGACAGAGCTTGAAATTTGGCTCACTTGTGTGTCCAACTGCTTCACATGTGTACTTAAGGATTCAAACTTCCCATTAAGGTCCTCATACACAGCATCTAATTTCCTGTTGCAGTCCACAGCAATCTTAGTTTGCCCTTCCAGCAACTGCTCCATCATGGTCTCCATCTTGCTCTCATGAGCATTAGCAGCAGGAGGTGTTTGGTAAGAAGAAGATCCATAAGTCCTCTGATTACTTTGCTGAAAAGGCTTCTGATAACCAGCATTATGTCCAAATCCAGAAGTGTTTTGATTGCTTGTGAAAGAACTCTTCTGTCCACTATTGAAGAACCTATTACCTTGCTGATTACCAAACTTGTTTCTTTGGAATCCAGAGCCACCAATGTAGTTCACATCCTCTTCTTGATTGTCTTCTTCAGCTCCAAATACCTCAACATCCTGAGCAAAATGGACAGCTTTCTTCCCAGCCAACAGATTACAAACAGTATCCAGCTTACTCCTGATATCAGCTATCTCCAGATTATCTATCTTCCCACCAGACTCCTTCCTTCTCCTATCAGCAGTCTTGTAGCTATTACTGCTCACCAAGTTATCTATCAATTGCTTAGCTTGCTCAGGAGTCCTTGTGTTGAAATTTCCATTGCTGGAATTATCCAACGCAGTTTGTTAAGGGAGATCTATACCTCTAAAGAAAATACCCAGCAATGTTACCTCAGCGAATCCATGATGCGGGCAGTCTCGTTAGTACTTCTTAAACCTCATCCAAGCAGCTTTAAGAGGCTCTATAGGACCTTGGAAGAAAGTGAGAATGTCCTGTCTCGACTGATCAGAGCGAGCATCATCATAAAAGTGTCTCAGAAACTCATTCTTCACAGCATCCCATGTAGTAAACTTCCCAGGTGGAAGTTGTTTCAGCCAGGAAGCAGCATCTCCAGCAAGAGAGTAGGGGAAGAGTTTTAGAAATAAATAATCATAGTTCACTCCATCATACTTCATCCCAGTGACTATGTCCTCAAACTCATCAATATGATCCATTGGCTGCTCAGTCGGAAACCCCATGGAAGGCATTCTGCCTCAGAATAGAGTAGTAGATGGTCTTGATCTCGAAGTCATTCCTCTCAAAACCAGAAAGTACAAGTGCTGACCGGTTAGCATGAAACTCATCTGGACGGTTATAGTTAGCAAGAGTCCTCTCAGCATGAATAACCATCTGCCTCTGACCTTGACCTTGCCCTTGGCCTTGTCCTTGGCCTTGTCCTTGTTCTTTTCGCGGTTCAGGCTCAGGTTCAGGGATCACATTCCCTTCAACATCTATCCTTTGCCCAGCAGCATTATAAGGATTGGTTTGTCGGTCCCTTAGGCTACCTTGAGCATCAGCTATCAAAATCAAGCGCTCTTGTACCATCTTTGCTCGTCGACTTTTCCTGTTAGTTCTCTCTAGTCTAGCAAGCTCCTCAAGTCTGAGACTAACGAGATTCGAGTTCGGATTACTTCTGGTATCACGCGTCAGGCAACGATCGATTCAACTCAATTCACCTTGCAACGATCGATTCAAAGTTATGCAACGATCGATGCTAAGCGAATATCAGACCTGCAACAGAGAAAAACAGAGAAATTATTAGTAACTAAAAACAAAAATAAAAATTCTAGTCTAAACTCTAGGTTCAAATCTATCGAAGACTCAAAAGAGTCCCCGGCAACGGCGCCAAAAACTTGATAGGATCTAAGTTTTAATCATATTCTACTGCAAATGCACAGTTAATGCAATTATAGTATAAAGGGTATCGAAATCCACAGAGACTCTAGACCTACGATAGATTTTAGAACGGTCAAGTTAAACTAGGAGAAAGTAATGAGAAAACTAAAAGCAAGCAGAAAAGTAAATCAGGTAGCAGGATTGGTTTGAAAGCAATTAACTAAAAGCGCTAAGTCTAGGGAGTTCTCAGGAAATCAGACAAGCAGATCAGATAATCAGTCAGGATCAAATTAAGCCCTGTTCTAGAACTCAAACACAGATATAGAACTAACCAACTTTCGTTGTGAGAATTCTCTAAGTCTAATAGCAGAAATCCAAATGTCTTTGCAATTCCTAACAGATTAAACTAGCCTTAAGTTCAGGTTCGATATGTTCACAATTCAATTAAACCAAATTTCTTTGCGAGTAATTCAATTGCTCAACCTAAATAGTTCAGATTCTAAATCACACTTTCGTGTCAATTTAACAACCTAGAGTCTAGATTCTAAGTGATCAAGTTAGAAACTAGTGTTTAAGCATAACTTATATTGAAGAACAAATATGATATGAATCCTTAACTGAAATAAATAAATCTAGCAAGTCATGAAATCCCTAATGAGAATCCCTAAACCTAAATATGAATCTACTCAGACATAGATAATGAAAACATAATCAATGAATAATTAGATTGCATAAAAGAGTAAGAAACAAAGGGGTTCGAAATCTTCTCCAAAAGCAGGAAGCAATACAGGTTCAGATCAGCCCCAAAAAGCTCTAAAAACTCTCTGCTCAAAGTATGAAAGCGTATGTAAGCGTATCTAAAAACTGATGTAAAAACCTAATTATATTAGCCTAATCACGTCTTGGGGCTTCTTTGTAAATACTGGAACATCTGCGCAAATCTGCAATTTCAGCATTCTTCATTAAACTCGCCGAGAAAGGCCCATCTCGCTCGTGTGTCGATCGATGCACAATGTTCCATCGTCAAGGACAGATTCAAGCATTCTCTGTGTGACTTAGGATCTGGTGTGAATATCATGCCATACTTTGTGGCAGTGAGACTGGGAATGATGGATTTCCAGCCTACTAGGATCTCTCTTATCCTAGCTGATCGATCAAAGAGATATCCAGAAGGAGTTCTTGAGGACATTCATGTCAGAGTTGGAAACTACTTGATTCCAACGGACTTTGTAGTGCTGAAGTATAATGTTGAGCCAGATGATCCTTTGTTACTTAGTAGACCTTTCTTAGCTACTGCTGGAGCAGTGATTGATGTGAGACATGGACTGATTGATCTCCACCTGGGAGACAAGCCTTTGTAGTTCAAGATGGATAAGCTGCAGAAGTCCACCATTGATGGACAGAGCTTCAGTGTGGAAGTGGAACCAGAGATTCCTCTTGGAGAAGAGAATATGGCAGTTTATTCTGAACTTGCTCTAACATCTTCAGAGCCTGCAACTGCTCTTAAGCAGAAAACTCCAGATCTCTTCCATCCACCAAAGCACATGTATGATTCCTCTAAACTCAAACCTTCTAACCACAAAGCTGTGAATGCAGGAAAACGCAGTATCCCACCCTCGCTTCGCTCCCACCCTGGTTCTCTTCCCTCTTTTCTTGGGAGATCTCATGATCCGAACGCTTATACTCCACCTTGGTTGAAGAGACATTCACAAAGGCCCTCCAAGCCTCTGTTGAATCCACCATAAGTCTGATCTCCTTTCCACAGTCAAGCTATTGACTTTAAATAAGCGTTGAGTGGGAGGCAACCCACTAGTAGGTTGGTTTTTGTTTTCATTTTTCGTTTTGATTTTGTGTGCTTTGATTTTTCTGTTTTGGTGTGTTCATAGCGTGAGAAACAGGCAGAATCGCTCAGCATCGATCGACACATCCTTTGTGTCGGTTGACGCAGATGCGATTTACGGTTTGCCGATTCAATTGGGGTTCAGACACCGGTTATCTACATAACCGCGAGCATATTCGCCTTGCATCGATCGACACCACTTGTGGCATCGATCGACACAAGCCGACGACAGGTAAGTGTTCTGACCCTTTTCGGTTTGTTTTCATTTTGATTTCTTTTCTCACCCAGCCTAAGCTTGACACCACCGGGGACAGTGTGTTTCAAGTGTGGGGGAGGTAGCTACTGATGCACCACTTTTTGTTCTCTTAGAGTCAGTCCAAAAACTGTTTTATTGAGTCAAATTAAGTAGGAAACAAGGACTTTTTGAGGAGATTACCTTGCTTGCAGGAACTTAAGGGACCATTGGATGATTTGCAGATGATCTATGACTATTAGAAAACCCAACACAGACCAGCCTACTGAGGACACCCATATCACTTCAGGTATTCAGAGAATCCATTACTTGACTTCACCTTTAACTTGACTTAATTCTCTCACCTTGGGGCTTGGTATACTTTGGATCGGATTCCTCTGTTGGTTCTGACACAGCTTGTAAACCTGTCTGATTTTGATTTCCTTCTCCCTCCTTGAAAGTAAAAAAGAGAGATAAACTGAGGATAAGATAGTAGCTTCGAAGTGGTCGCGGGAGTGGTAGAGACCCATATTACCTCCTGTGCATCCATGGAAACATGTACAAAGTAATACCCCGAATAAAAGGGAAGAGCACTGATAAAAAAACTGATACCCAGTGGGGAAAAATCAGTGCTAAGGAAGGAAAAGGAGAGGAAAGGAACCATAAAATGATAGTTGAGTGGTCATGAGCTAGCATAGTAAGAGTCCATGTGTTCTTTGATCGATACTCCCTTGGTGAGACCGCACTTATTAGATTATAGAAGTCAGTACGGTGAATTTGAATGCTCTGAATGTGATTGTGGAGTTTACTCGGGATAGTTGCTAAGTGTGGCGAAAGTATATGTTGGTTTTGATGTCTGCAGGTTCATTTTCATGTGGCTTATTTAGGGGAATCAGAGTGTGGTGCTCCTATGATGAAACGAGTTTGTGAAGTTTTCAAACTTCTTCTCCTGATCTTGGTTTTCTGTTTGCTTGAGGGTAAGCAAAATCTACGTGTGGGGGAGTTGATATATCATGGTTTTAGGGACTTTCAACCAAGGTATATATCTTTATTATCGAGTCTTTTAGAGTCTTTTGGAGTCCTATTATGTGTGTTTACAGGTCTAGGTACGTTTGGAGTGGATTTGGACGTTATGACGCATTCTGGAGCTATTTGGAGCATTTGCCCGAGAAGAAGAAGTCACTGCCGATATCTGATGTTTGTGTCGATCGACACAAGTTGTGCATCGATCGACACATATGCGAGACAGATTTTTCTCGGCGGTTTAATTAAGATTTGTGGAAATTGCAACTTGGCCCAGAAGTTTCTTATAATTACAAAGAAGCCCCATCCGAGTTTAGATCATTATATTAGGGTTTATAAGCCATTGTTTAGGCTACGCTTTCAGACGCTTTTCATACATATTGTTTTATTCAGAGAGAGAGATTTGGAACTCATATTCCTTGTTTCTGTTTTATGATATTTGGTTTTGTATTCAACATGTCTTTTGTTTCATCTGCCATGTCTGAGTAGTTTACTTGTTAGGTTTAGGGATTCTCTGTTGGAATTCCTAGCAGTTCCTAATCCGATTAGTCAACCCTAAGTTTGAATTCCGAGCCTAGGATCTAAGGTTTTGTGTTATTCAATCATGGATCTTGCGCTTACCTTGTTCTGGCAGCGGAATGAATGGTAAGACGAGATCAGGAGCGATTCAGATGCCTCGCCTCTATCGTAGTCCACACGCACACAACCTGGAAAGCCGGGATGCTAATGCCGGATCTAGGAATCCAAGAGAGAGTTTTCTGCTTTCTCTGATCAAGAAAACTGAACGGCTACCGTTCCAGGTCGATCATATAAGCCTATATATACGACCTGTTATGACTAAACCATCTTTCGGGTTTAACCGAAAAAGTCTAAGTCATAAACTGAAACATCAGTTTTAGAATCGACCCCGTGTCGATCGATACACCTACTGTGTCGATCGACACACCTCTCTTTAATCGATACTGATATGTATCCAATACACATCATCTTGATCACCACCATGATGATCATTACCACATATATATGTTTCCAGATTGCTTAGGTGTGTGACCCTATAAGATCATATAATACTGGCAGTAAGTCTACAACTTACAGACTGCAAGAGGCTTCTAGCAAAACATTGCAACCGCCCAGTATCATACAACATGTATGATCTTGACACACAACTATCGTTAGAGTAAGTACAATGTGATTTCAGGACATAATCCCAACAATCTCCCACTTGTACTGGAATCACCTATTCCTATAATCCCTTCATCTCTATATCTCGATATGGCATAAGGCAAGAGACTGTGTCATCCTTATTATAGCCAATATCATGTTCATCGAACTCCTGATCTATACTGATAAAACAAAAGACTGACAATCACCTCGTTTGAGCACGGCCATGCATTTTCTCAGTATCAAATCTTTGATGGGCCCTGAGATATTTATCTCCTGTTATATAGGAGGGACAAATCCCATCTTGTTTCATCATGTTCCTTCACACACTTCATGATACACCTAAGCAATGCCTTTATAGCCGCCATTTACGGATCGACGTTTGACAAGGTCAAAGTGCACCAATTCATGTGCTAGGAAGCATGATGAACTCAGGTCTAAGGACTATACTCTATAGTCGTAATGAGAACCTCTCATGACACTGATATAACTATCCTGTAGAGTTCTAATTAGCGGGTCATGTCCGATCATATGTTCACCAACATATATCTATGTGATTGACTGTGATAATCATATCATTGACTCCATGAAACTTAGTCCAACAGTCACCTCACATGCTAGTCTCGCGCGGTTGTTGGTGTCCCACTTCAACAACCTCGACTAGGGACAATCATAATTTATGTCGTCTTTTACTTATAGGGTTTCATGATCAAGTCCTCAACTTGATGACCTATAAGATGAACATAAAATACTTTGGGACCATTATTTAATCATCCAATAATTAAATAATACCGATGTCAGTTTTAACTTACACAAACATTGCCATAGCATGTCTATGTAAAGATTATAACATAACTAAAATAACTCCCACTAGAATCAAGATCATCTCTTCAGATATCTAATACCTACAGCAACAGAATAAATCTCGTGCTTAGGTTGTGGGAGAGACTGCGGTGTTTTTGCTTGAAACAATTCCAACAAACCACACCGTCATTCAGATAACAGCACTATTCTACGGTTCTCTGCTTGGAGGCTTCCAACAGATAGTACCGTTATTCAGACCAAGAGACATAACCAAGTGGGAACCGGAAATCGTCTTTGTCCGTCTAACTACTCTCAACTGGTTTGTCACTTCCTCAGTTCACCAGGAACCTATCCTTAGTGTTCCTCAAACACTTGGGATATTTCTGGCAACTGTTCAGTGAATTTTACCGGAACAATTTGGTATTTACTCGTAATGCGTAAGCTGCATCTGGATGAGTGTAAATTATGGCATTCATGATGGATTCCATTTCAAAAGCATAAGGAATCACACTCATACATACTAGCTCAGTCAGTGTCCAAGACACTTCGTCTTGCTAAGATCATTGCCATAAGACCTTTGGTATGAAGCCATTCTTGGGATCATGCATATTGGAACAGTCCATTACCTTATAAACATAAGGATCTTGACACGATCCAATTAGCCTACCCAATCTATATCAATAGATTCTTATTCCAAGAGTTCACGCGGCTTCTCCCATGTCTTTTGATGAAAATGACTTCCGACCCAAGTCGTTTATGAGAATGAGTATGTCATCTACATACAGAACGAGAAATGCAACTACGCTCCCACTAGTCTACTTATAAACGCATGGCTTCATTTCGTTCCTGATCAAGTCAAAACTTTTGACCACTTTATCAGAATGTTGATTCCAACTCCAAGATGTTTGCTTCAATCCAGAAATGGATCGGTGAAGCTAACATGCATACCTAGCTAATTTTCGGAGTTGAGCCTCACCATCGCTTCTTGAATTTCGCAGGCTCGTCACTTTTCAATGATCAAAAGATCACGGCAATCGTTTACGAGAAATCACTCTCGGGTTAGTGACGGATCCATTCGGATCTGCGAACTTCAGGCTCCACAGGTGTAGGTCCTACAGCACTTTGTAGATCTCACCGCTGCTCTCCCTCAACAGGTTGAGCAGCCTCCTGTGTTTATCGAATTTCTTCGATGTGTACTTTTACTCCCACTGTTCTTATTGGAAAGTATAATCTTTCTCAAAAGACACAGTTCCGGACAACAAAACTTTGTTCTCGGATTGGTCATAAAAGTAATAAGCCCCGGTTTCCTTAGGACAACCAGCGAGGTAGAACTTATCAGATTTGGGTTCAAGCTTGTTGGCTATCATCCCCAAATGATCAGAAACAACATACTTGAAAAACTTCCAGTCCACATCCAATGTGGTGTCTTTCAATTGATTCTGATTGAAACCCTTTTCTGCGCAAACACAGACATTTTAGAGCGTATTCTTAAAGGATTTTGGAAAATTCGTGTGACTCATCATCGATCGGAACATATCCAATAAGGCCCGATAACTTTTCTCAAAAACACCATCCAGGTTTTCAGAAGAATTGAGTCGTGAAACAACTTCACACTCATTCAGATGATCACTTATTTCTTGACTTAAATATTCTCCTCCGCGATCCAATCGAGGATTTTCAATACTTCTGTCAAGTTTATTCTATACTTCATTGTGGAACTCCTTTGACCATTTCAAAAGATTCCGACTTGTGTCTCATCAGACGAACACAGTCATGTTTACTGAATTCATCAGTAAAGATAATGAAGTCCTGAAGATTTCCTCTGGCATTAATGCTCATCGGGCCACATACATCAGTATGAATAATGCCCAATAAGTTTATGCCCCTTTTCTTTAGCACTGCTAAAGAAGCCTTAGTCATTTGGCCCAGTAAGCAGAATTCATATCTCATATGATTTATAATCAAATGAGCCTAAAAGCCCATAACTATGGAACTTCAGAATTTGCTTCACTTCTATGTGGCCAAAACGACTATGCCAAGGAAAGACTGGTTCGATTCATCAGACTCAAACCTCCCATTCTAAACGGGGTGCTACCATAGAATATTTCATTAAGATCTAAAGAACAAAACTTTCCTTTTATCAAAATGAAAAACATCCAAATTCTAACAAGAAAATGAAAGGCATCTTTGCATATAGCAAGTACATGGTGGCAATTACTTCATTTCTAAAACCAAGCTTGAAAGGCTCCTACAAGTGGAGAATTTCTACGGCTAATGCAGCAACCATTGCTTCATTCCAGACGCGCAGTTCCACTTGTCCTTTCTCCAACGTTCTACTGTTGCGTAGGTCCTGCATATTTCAAAAATATCAGTACCACAACTAGTATCCAATACTCACGTAGAACTTGAAATAATAACACAATACCTGAAGAAGAAGTCCCATACATCTTCTCCATCTCTTGTGAATCTTCCAAGAATTTAATGCAATTTCTCTTCCAATGCCCAAACTCTTTAAAGTAGCAGCATTTTCCAACATCAGATGGGCATGACTTGGGCTTAAAGGATGACACATGCTTATCCCGATTCCAAATCTGAACGGCCTTGCCTCCACCCTTGTCTATACAAGATTTCTCAAATCTTTTACCCTTTATGATGTTTTGCTCTGCTGTCTTGAGCATGCCATGCAGCTCAGTCAACGTCTTCGTCAAGCCTTTCTTGATATAGCTTTTTATAAACTTATCATAGCTTGACGGCAGTGACTGCAAAATGATCTCAGTAGCCAACTCTAGGCTAACTGGACAATCCAGTTTCCCCAATCAATGTAACCCATCATTTTAATGACATGAGGACTCACTGTAGCATCCATTGGTAGCTTGCACCCAATGAGAGATTTAACCGTCTGGTATCTCTCAATTCGTGCATGTTCCTGAAACATCAGTTTCAGACTGGTGATCATCTCTATTGGCGACTCCACGTTCTCGTATTGACTCTTCAAGTCCGAGTTCATGGTAGCCAACATCAGACCACACACATCTACCACATCAATATAATGCTTATTCCAAGCATCATATACTGCATGCGAGGCATTGATCCCAAGTTTCTCGGGGAGAGCTTTCTCAAGGACATAGTCCTTACTCTCTTGCTTGAGAACTATTCTCAAATTCCGATACCAATCCAGGAAATTTGATCCATTTAACTTGTCCTTCTCAAGGACGGATCGCAATGAGAAAGTAGTTTTAGACATAAGCTGAAATCCAAGAAAACAAAGATTTAGTTATGTATTCCATGAAATGAGAAATCTTATCTAATAAGAAAACTCGCATTATATTCAAACAATGTTTCCTCTATGAATATAATGATCCAAGATCCATACTTCACCAAAATCTGAGTGGACGACTCGCCATCACCCAAAATTTAGTTATCTAGGTAAGCAAATCATTGCCAATTGTACCCAGTACAATTCTTGGTCGCAGATAAGACAATCCATGTCTCATCTACTCTGACGTCTCTGGGCCCAGAACTTCTGATAGCCCAGTAAAGTAAACCAATCTCTTCAGTCTAGTGATCACTGACAGTCGCACTGCAAGTCTATCAATGATCACCTGTCTTACTCATGTAATTGTGGATACCAAGGACTCCAAGACTATCCAACAACGAAACGAGTCTTGACAGTAGACAAGATTGGGCAAGACATCAAGGTCACTTGATATTTAGTTGAGGAAACGAAACTCTAAAGGTTAGCAAATCAATCTCTTAGGTCATGTAATTTTCGATGTCAAGCACTGCAAGTCCATCAACATAATTACCTGCCTTACTCACGTAATTGTGGACACCAAGCTCTTGGCTAGACCATCACACAACGAAATGAGTCTTGACAGTTGACCATATTGAAGCTAAGCTTTGATCTAATACACATCCAATGTGTATCAAAATGGATTTAGAACTTTTAATCTTGATACATATCCAATATGCATCCAAGAAGTGTTTTAATTGTTCTTTATAAACTAAGTTTAAGTCGAGTTTGTTTTTGCAAATTCAAGGTTCAATAACCAGAATTGTGAGCACTGTGTCGATCGACGCAGACCATGTCTGTCGATCGACACCACCAAACAAAACCGGACTTCAATAAGCGATTAATCCAATTAACCCGGTTCATTGAACCGGTCATGTCGATCGACACAACCTATGTGTGACGGTCGACATAGACCTAAACCGGAGACAGTTTTGATAACCGGTTCAATCCAATTGAACTGACTTATCAGATCAAACTGATCTTAACCGATCAAATTGGTTTATTCTAATTGAGATAATCAGTTCAATTCAATTGAACCAATTCATCCAATTTAAAACGATCTGATCGGACTTAACCAAGCATGATAACCGGTCCAATCCAATTGAACCGATTAACCAATCGCAAGGTCTGTGTCGACCGACACTCAACCTGTATCGATCGACACAGCAGGCATTTAGGTTTTCTTCGCGAAAAACCCTAGCCGCCGATTCTGACGAATTCACTATTCTGTGTCGACCGACACACCTTTTGTGTCGATCGACACCATACGAAAAACAGAATCGTTTTTGATCAAAATCGATCTAACCTGTTCTTATTCATACTATCTTATGAGCGAATTTAAATCATCAAATTCTATTAAAAAGACTAATTCAATGGAAAACCCTAAGGCTCTGATACCACTGTTGGAATTCCTAGCAGTTCCTAATCCGATTAGCCAACCCTAAGTTTGAATTCTGAGCCTAGGATCTAAGGGTTTGTGTTATTGAATCATGGATCTCGCGTTTACCTTGTTCTGGCAGCGGAATGAATGGTAAGACGAGATCAGGAGCGATTCAGATGCCTCGCCTCTATCGTAGTCCACACGCACACAACCTGGAAAGCCGGGATGCTAGTGTCGGATCTGGGAATCCAAGAGAGAGTTTTCTGCTTTCTCTGATCAAGAAAACTGAACGGCTACCGTTCCAGGTCGATCATATAAGCCTATATATACGACCTGTTATGACTAAACCATCTTTCGGGTTTAACCGAAAAAGTCTAAGTCATAAACCGAAACATCAGTTTCGGAATCGACCCCGTGTCGATCGATACACCTACTGTGTCGATCGACACACCTCTCTTTAATCGATACTGATATGTATCCAATACACATCATCTTGATCACCACCATGATGATCATTACCACATATATATGCTTCCAGATTGCTTAGGTGTGTGACCCTATAAGATCATATAATACTGGCAGTAAGTCTACAACTTACAGACTGCAAGAGGCTTCTAGCAAAACATTGCAACCGCCCAGTATCATACAACATGTCTGATCTCGACACACAACTATCGTTAGAGTAAGTACAATGTGATTTCAGGACATAATCCCAACATTCTCACAGGGAATTTCATGGAATTATAGGTTGATCAATCTGTAGTGATTCATATCTGCTAGTTCTTCATCTAGGGTTGTTCTTACTGCTTGATCTGAATTAGCTACCCATATTTATGATGTTAGGTTGATTTCTGCAACGACAGTTGATTAATTAAATAGAAAGAACCTAGATGAGCAATTTACCTATCCGCAAAGAAATTTGGTTTAGGAGAGTTGTGAACGAAAGAACTTGAGTTTAATGCATGTTTAGGATCTCTAGAACTCACAACGAAAGTTGGTTTGCTAGGATTGTTAGACATAGATAATATCTGCAACGAAAGTTGGTTTCTTATGCTTCTGTGATTCTAGTTCTAGAACAGTTCTTAATTAGATCCCGATTGATTGATTAGCCCGTGTTCCAGATTTCCTGAGAACTCCCTTGACCTGGCGCCTAGTCTGATTGCTTACAAAACCGCTTGATTTACTTTATTGTTCTGATTTACTGCGTTATACTGTTTCAACTAGCTTAATTCGACGTTCTACAATCTATCGCAAGATCTTGAGTCTCTGTGGATTCGATACCCTATATACTAATGGTTCACGTCTGTGCACTTGCAGTGTAGATCTAGGGATTAAAACCTGATCGTATCAGATCCCCGACAATATCTAACAACCTTCAGCATCGCAATGAGACCTGCACAATTCTCTCCTGAGGAATGCGGCACCGGCTTCTGTCAGCTATTCATCGAAAATCTAAGCGGTGCCGCCCTCAACTAGTTTTCACGCCTCGAGGCGCACTCCATCGACAACTATCACCAACTGTCAAACACTTTCCTTAAGATTTATTCCATGTTCATTCAAGAAGGAGCTTCAAGCGCCGACCTCTGGGCGGTAAGCCAAGGGCCAAAGGAATCTCTCAGGTCATACATCGATAGGTTCAAGGTTATCCTCTCCAAAATTTTGGTAACCGATAACGAAGGGTTCCCAGCACTGCAAAACGAACTCTGGTACGAGTCACCCTTCCGCGACTAATTAGCCATAAACAAGCCGCAAACTCTCGAAGACGCTCTTCATCGAGCAGCCATCTTCGTCGAAATAGATAAAGAAAAAGATTTGCTTGCTAAGAAGTTTTCCTCGTAAAAGTCGTCAACCGCGAAGGGAAAGGAATCCACATCGGAATGTTCCGACGGGAAAGGCAAGAAGGCTACTACGTGCTACGTCGGCGAACAGCAGCCACATCAGCAAACTAATCAACAAGGATGCAGTCAATCGAACAATCAACAAAACCGAGCATGGAACAAATATGTCAGAACCGACGATCAATAAAAATATTTCTGCACCTTTCATCAGCGATCTGGACACGACACCGCCGAGTGTCGGCACCTGCAAAGTCTCTTCCTCGGCGAATACCAGAAGGGAGTAACAAACATACTGAACCGAAACGCACCAGCAACCCCTCCGGGGAACCAAGAAACACAATGACAACCCAAAAATGAGGGAGAACGATTCAAGCTCGTTTAAGAGGAAGGCAAGCCATTCAGCAACAAGAGGAGCAGGAGGATGCTGACGTGGAGCCACCCAAGCGAACTCGCGATGATGATAAGGAAGAAACTCCTCTGCCAAGGAGATGTATCAACATGATCATGGGAGGACTTCCAACCTACAATGACTCAGTACGATCGATAACAGTATATGGCCAGAAAGCCGACGTACAACAGCAGGGGAACAAGAACATAGCCGAGGAGCTGAAGGCTGGAAATGAAATCACTTTCACCACATAAGACGAAGAGGGGCTCGATAAGCCGCCCAACGACCCGCTCGTCGTCGAGATCCAGATAGGTGATTGCGAAGTCACCAAAATCCTAATGGACACTGGAAGCTCGGTCGACCTCATCTTCAAAGAAACTCTACAAAGAATGGAGCTACGAGACTACAAGATGAAGCAATCGGAAAAACCTCTTACTAGTTTCGCTGGCGACATGAACACCATAATCGGAACGATTAAACTGCCGGTATACGTCGGACGAGTAACTAAAGTTATCAAATTTGTCGTCATAGATCGACCTGCGATCTACAATGTGATCCTAGGAACCTTTGGATCCTTGCTATGAAAGCAGTACCCTCGACTTACCACCAGTTCATAAAGTTCCCGAACTCAGGAGGAATCTTTACGCTCTAAGGAATTCAAAAGATCTCTAGAACATTGTAACGCATCCTTCCCGTTTTCCGCTGATTGACGAGCTGACCGGCCAACAATCAAACAAGACCATAACCGATCGAACCCGAGCAGCCATACGAGAAGAGTTTGTCACAGTACGAAGCCAGAGACAGTCCGGTTTGAGTCAATGGCTCGAACCAAACCGTCATTGACTCCGTTTACCTCGTTTCCACGATACAAAGCTTTTTAACATGTACCGCTTCCAACGAGTTGTGTTCGGTTCGGACTAAACCGTATATCAGGGAATTATTCTATTTTTTATTACTTTAAAAATCTAAATCTTATTCATAACAATATACGGTTTAATACAAATCATTTAGCGGGATCCCAACAAAATCCAAAACCAAAAATAAGTCAAAATACGTAACAAACCGATACCCAATGCCAACCCGAGACTGCTCCGAGTGTCCTACGCGCCCGCCGAGATATGCCAAACCATAAAAACACAAAAGAGTCAAATGAGTAATCTAAGATTACCCAGTGAATCGGCTCCCCACTAAAGGCTTCTAATCTTTCTATATCTACAATTTCCCGCCCCAAAATCCCAAAATAACAATCAAGTACAATAGATGATCACGTGCTACCAAGACGTGATGAGCTCCACAACACACAAGCATTCAATTAAAACACAACAACAGGAAGGTAACCAAGGGAATCGAGAACACTGCGGCACGTGCCCTCGATTAGACTCGATCTAACTATCGCGCAAACCGAACTTACTCCACTGGGCCCACTTTATGCGAACTCGGTAACTTCCACGGGTTTACATAGCCGCCGACTAGGTAACTACCACCACCCATGACTCCTAGACGTTAACACGAAGTCCGACGACCTAGGACACTGTTCTCAGCCCATCGATACGCAGTGACTCGGGTTACCCAACGGTAACTTAAGCTTCCATGCAGCTCGGCCCTAGGACATGACCCCGTATTCTCCAAACCGCACACCTACCGGCGTCACTCAGTAGGTTCACGCCATAACCAGCATCACCACCCGAAGGCACATGATCTGGTTAGGCAACTACCTGAGGATCCAATCGGGTCGGAAGTACCGGAACGGCTTCAAAACCTAGACTTGCGGGATCTAACGCACCCTAGAGTCCTAGTGCAATAATGTAAACACGCATACTCGCTGGGACTCTAACACCAATCACATAACCATCAACGGCAAATAAACAACCGAACTATCCCGCAAGCCTAACACACGCCAACACCACCACTCTGACCCGGTGCTATACCGAGCCAGCAACTACGAACTTAACCGGCCCGTGACCGGATTAAGTGTCCACAAGGACCGCTCGGCCCAACACCGAGACAGTCTAAAACAGGCCTTCATACCAAGCTTAACAACATCAAAGCATCAACACAATCAACCACACAAGCAAGCCTATTAGGGTTTTCTAACGTCTTTTAATTCATTCTTGTCCGCTACCTTGGATTAGCGGATTGCTAATCCGTAGACGGCTCTCTACTTACACAGTTCTTTAATTATCCTTTCTTAAGCATCTTTTAATAACTCCTCGATCCGTCAGTTTAGAGTTAGCAAACTTACTAACCCTCGACGTCTCATGATTAACTTAATTTCATTCATTCATTAGCCTGCAACTCGTTATTTACCATAAACCCGTTATATACTCTTAAACGTTTGTTAGGGTTTACTTCCGTATTTTAATGTCGTCTTAATTCATGTGTATATATTCAGTTAATACCGTTTTTTAATATAGGAATATATGCATATACGGTCCTACCATACAACGTCTCTATATGAATGCATCAAACAGTTATTACTAACAACCTAGCGGCAATCAACGGTGTAATCCTATGTTCCTAGCATGCATCTCAACATCATATCCGGTTTACAGCTAACCAATCAATTCCAATCATCAATCAATTCAATTCCTTCTAACGGGTATGCAATCCTTATTCTACGGCTTGGGTGGATCCCCATCCTACATGCATTCTATCTATACTACAAGTTGAGCCGTCTTACAGTGATTTCATGAAGATGGATGGATGGATTGATGGAACCCACGAGACCCGAGCTAACCCGTTGCTACCCCGAACCCTTCCCGAACCGTTGACTTGCTTTTGACTCGAACTTGACCTGAGCGTTGACCTTAGTGATTCCGATTGTACCTTCACACGAGCCTCCGGACCAACCTTATTTTTTCTCTCCTTCTCTTTCTCCTCCGGTTCTCTTCCCTCTCTCTCTCCTCCGGTTCTCTTCCCTATCTCTCTCCTCCGGTTCTCTTCCTCCTCTCTCTCACTCCTCCGGTTCTCATCTTTTTCTCTCTCCTCCGGTTCTCTTCCTTAACTCTCTCTCCTCTCCGGTTCCCTTCCTCCTCTCTCTCTCCCTCTTCTTCTTCTTATCTCTCTTCTTCTTCTCACGCTTCTTCTTCTCTCCCTTCTTCTTCTACACGCTTCTTCTTCTCTCTTTTTCTTCTTCTTCTTCTTCTTATTCTTCTTCACGCTTTTTCTTCTCTCTCCTTCTTCTTCTCCTCTCACGCTTCTTCTTCTCTCTTCTTCTTCTTCTTCTTCTTTTTGTTGTGATGAAAATGAGAAGGGGATGGAGCCTCTTTTATATCTGAAGCAACCTCATGATCTTGTGACAAATGTCACACCTCTAATATTCCTTAAGCCACGTTTTTGTGTTAAAAAGCCATGAGGATTCTTTGTATTTCTTCCATCCACTTCAACCATGACAGCTCATTAAGCACATGTTGAAAAACACAAGTTCATGAATCTCCTAGAAGAGATAGGTGGCGCCATGGAGAGTTTACACTTGTCTCTTGGAGGTTCAATATTGCCAAAACAATTGCACCAAACCGTTTCTAGAAGCTCCTCAATCCCGAACCACTCCGACGTACTGATATTGCTGTTTTCGTATTTAATATTTTAGAAACTCCTTATCTGCTTCTATAAATCCACCAAACCTTATATTCAGATTCTAGATGGTCTTATGTGAATTTAGAAATTTGAATCACTCCGTTTGAACACACGTAGATCCCGTTATGGATTTTACACACGTAAATCCAACCGTGATTTGTGCTGATTATACATGGAGTTATATTAATTAAAAATTGTCATGGAAGGAAACAATTTTGATAGGTTGTTTTTTTATTGGTTAGCAATATATATAAAAAATAAGATTATAGAGATTATCATGAAAGAAAATGATTGATATTTAAATATCACGTAGTTAAGATATTGATATTTCAGTAACACAATTTATTATATTTTCTAGTGTGAAAATCAAGTTTCCTTAAATTGTGGATTACGATTAATTATAATAGAAATTTTAAATGATTTACTAATTAATTATAATGGTATTCTTTGTAAATAAATCAAAACAATGGATAGTTTTAATTGGTGATAAGTGGATTGAGACAGAGATATTCTCACATCTCACACAACTTGATTGATTGTTTCTTATACGATTCGAATTTTTTTTATTAGGTTTCGATTGATAAATATAGTTATTTTGGTTAGGTGATTGACTGATTTGGGATAGAACTAGAAACTTTGGCGTATTATCAGAAAGCTAATAAATAAGATTGATCCTATGATTCATATCGTTGAATACTTGAATAGCACAAGGATATGTATCACTACACAAATGCTATTTTGACAAAACATTATCTGTTTGGTTCTAAAAGAGATCCATTGCTAACTCTCCGACCAAACACCAAAGAATTTCATATGCAATCTCTGATTCAACTCCAAGCAAATCTCTGATTCAACTCCAAGCAAATGGGTTTCAAGATCCATCCATTTCACCATCTCAATACCCATAATTTCATCCATGTCAGTCCAAGCTAATGCTGCCCACTTTGGAACTTCCTCAAGAACACCACGAATCAACTTGGAAGCTTCAGTACTCCAAGGCTTTAATCCGCAGGAAATGTTTCTTTCTTCCAGGTGTTCGACCATGGCATCAACAAGGAACCCTCCGGTTATTCCAGGGAGGTCCACCAGATTATCAGAACGAGCTGCGTAAATCATAAGTTCGTCGAAGAGTTCTGGTTCAATGAGGTAGTTATCTTGTGTAGTGGTATTACCAACCAACAGCTCTGTGTGGATAATAACTTCTCTCGCGTTGGTGAATCTTTGGTGTGTTAATATGAGACCTGTGGTGCTTAAACAGCGCAGGACGTTAGAGACATGGCTGACCAAACTGGTGATACCTTGATAATTCCCACTACTTGTTGAATTCTTGAAAAAAGTTGCGGAGTCTTCAAGAACGTCCCAGTCAGGTTCTATGGGCTCTAGAGGCAGCCTCATCTGTCCTGGAACTGCCAATCATAACGGCAGTTTTGGGTTTCAGATACAAGAACTTGAGACATTTTTCAGAAATTAGGTACCCTCTGACTCAATAATCTTATGTACCTGAGATATTGTCGAAGCTATTCGAAAAGCAACTCTCGGTAGAGAAAGATGCATCGAGTACAGAACCCGGGCTTGTGTAATCACTGTTTGCATTTCCATTGGAACTCCATATCTCTGTGTTATAGGAAAATAGGAGTGCGAGATGATGACACGTGGACGGCCCAGATCAAGACGGAAAGGAGCTAATTGATCAATTAAAAGAGAATATCGACATTTTACAGAATCATTCGGAAAAATAGTGTTGAACAGAAAGTTCATCTTCTTCCTTCTCTTGTTCTTGAGTGTTCTTCGCTAGTTATGGGTTCCATCGTTTGGTTGGAAGCTCAAATTAGTAAGAGAAGTTTCTGTTTCTTGGAACATTAGCTTCTGGTTTTGTTGTGTTGAAGAGATACAGATTTTTACGTATCAAAGGTATCAGAGCTCAAACATCCTCGGAATCAAGATGCAGGAGGACAGCGATGTGCAGATTAGAAGTCTTTTGGAGGGGATACGAATCCGGTTAGGGTTAGAGAACAAGGAATCAACACCGGAGAAAAGTGATGTGCAGATTGGGTCTCTATTGGAGGGGATACGGTTCCGATTAGGGTTAGAGAACAAGGAATCAACATTGGATCTTCGTCACGACGGTCCGTCAACACCTCCGCAAGAGCTTGTTGCTGCACCTGACCCGATGGTGTTGTTCACAGATGCTCGGACGAAGTTTCAATCCACCATGAAGTCAGGGTTAGACAGGTTGAGGGATGAGATCCGTGAACTCAGAGTTGCATTCCACGAAGATTTTAATGAGATGACTCAGAAGATTGTGTACATCGAGTCTGAATCAATTCCAATGACGGAGAATTCAGTCTTGCCTAATGTGGTGGTTCTTCAAGAGGATTTGGTTAAGGAACCCGAGGAGATTGACGAAATGATTCCACAGTCTCAGAAGGTGGTTGTTCTTCACGAGGAAATTGATAAGGCAACTGAGGAGATTGACGAACTGATTCCAGAGTACCAGGTACCAAATTCTTTCTGGGAATTTAGAAGTGCAAATACTCTGTTCGGAATTTACGGCATTGAACTGGTAGATGCGAATCGATACGCTAGGAATTTCCAGAAATCAACAAGTAGCACCACGTTATCTTGTGCATGCCAATTGTTCGATACAATGTTTCTTGAGGTAGGCAGAGAGAACCACAAGAATGTGCAGAGAAGAATACCAAGATCTTGGAAATTCAGGTATAAAATCAGGCAACAACGAGGGTTCCGTGTTCTTCTTGCTGGTATGAAATCTGTAACGTTGCATGATGAAAGAGTTGTAGAGCTATGGAACTTATCTAGCAACTTTGTTTACATAACGATGGGTTACTATATTGGACATGAGATTGAGTCGGACAGAGAGAGTAACGATGAAATAGAAGATGAGAAGTTACAAGGAATTAAGGGCGAAGAAGAGGATATTGGGAAGGATGGGGAAATGAAGAGCAATATAGCCATGGTTGTGAGTCCAAAGGCTGCCAAGGGAAAGGAAACAGAGAGTCACATTCTGCCACAGGAAAAACAACATGATAAGTCTGAGATTCATGGACACTTGAGTTGCAATAGAGTAACTTTGAACAGAAGCTTCGTGAGCCCTAAAGGGCAGGAAACAAATACTGGTCATATGGCAGGAGAAGTGAATACATGGGACAATATGGTTGTTGTCATTGGCAACAACGTCAGTGTCTTTGAGAGTGTTGCTGGAGAACATAAGTCTGAAGAGGAGCCAGATGGAGAACATAAGTCTGACCAGAGTATGCCAGGATTTAAAGCTCAGACCATGCTTAAACTGAAGAGGAGGAAATTGTGGTTGAAACAACAAACCGTCGTACTGAAACAACAGGACGTCACTGTGGCTGTTCAAGAGTATTTCACAATGATTTTGCGGTATGTATTTGCAGACGAACAGATTACAAACAGGGAGCTGGTTACAAGGTTACCGGAAATACATAGATACAAAACTATGAACATATATAGAAGAAGGATGATCTATTTTTCTGTTTGGCCATGTTGGAGAAAGAAAAGTGTGCAAATCATTAACCTTGGGGAAGCAACAAAGGTGACTCATCAACAATGTGCAGTTAGTATGTCATGGATTTTTGAGCAGAAGACAATATCTCATGGATTGACTGCATTATGGACTCAAGTGAAGGCAAAGTGGCTGAAAGCTCCCCAATACATGAGGAAAAATAATCAGAGTTTGACGTTCATTAGGAGATTACGTTGGTTTGTGCTTTGGTTCCAAATGGAGCATCTACCAAGACTGGTGAAATTTCTCTGTTGCTGAGCTATAAGGACCTATTTTCATGCATAGCTGCTACAGATTTTCTCATAAACCTTGTGGTCAAGGTTTTTCAAGGGGGGAAGATTTGTTATAGGAAAATAGGAGTGCGAGATG
This sequence comes from Orychophragmus violaceus, assembly GCA_030180135.1. Taxonomy (NCBI): domain Eukaryota; kingdom Viridiplantae; phylum Streptophyta; class Magnoliopsida; order Brassicales; family Brassicaceae; genus Orychophragmus; species Orychophragmus violaceus. The sequence goes on along the minus strand of CM058231.1, from coordinate 38,020,107 downwards.
ATGACACGTGGACGGCCCAGATCAAGACGGAAAGGAGCTAATTGATCAATTAAAAGAGAATATCGACATTTTACAGAATCATTCGGAAAAATAGTGTTGAACAGAAAGTTCATCTTCTTCCTTCTCTTGTTCTTGAGTGTTCTTCGCTAGTTATGGGTTCCATCGTTTGGTTGGAAGCTCAAATTAGTAAGAGAAGTTTATGTTTCTTGGAACATTAGCTTCTGGTTTTGTTGTGTTGAAGAGATACAGATTTTTACGTATCACTCTGTTTTGCTTTTCCTCTGCAAGATCAAGAAAGCAGAATGAATAAAAGATGATAAAGGCTAAAAACTTGAAGTCCTTGAATATTTTAAACATACCCGACAAGCTGTTTCTGTGTAAGACATATCAACATCCAGTGCTAATGAAGATAGCAACTCATGGAGAATCAAAGAGGCCGGTTTATTGGGTAATAAACTTCCTTTTATGGCTTCATCTTCTTCTTGAGAAGCGAATTGCTTCAACTTTTGCTGAATCAAACCCACAGTACAAGCGTCAAGTGGTATTCTTTTCTGAAATGGTGTTGTTGGATTTCTTTCACCCATCTGACTTGGAACTCCTTTTCTCTCTTTGGCTTCTCTACAGCATTGGCTATAATTTCTATGAGGGGAACCAAGTTTCAGTGGAGAAAATGCAGTTTCATTACTACAATTGCAAGAGCTTTGACCATCTAATCTTCTTGACACTGGACTCATAAAGCTACTTCCTCGTCCATGACCACTTACACAAGCTAGCCTTCTCTTACGTGCAGGGGGCCTTAATCCTGATCTATCAGAGTTTTCAAATTTAGCTTTAGAGTGATGATTCCTACTAGTAGAACCTCTATTCATGGCAACAAAGCCCTTCTCTTTACAGATGAAGAACAACCTCTTTTGCTCTGTAAGGTGTAAGATTGAGCTACTGGAGGAAACCTTGCCCGCTGTATCACCATTTCATCCTTTTCATGCTTCCCAATTAAGTCATAACGAGTCTTCTTCACCATTTGATCTGCAAAGTCTCTGCCCCAAGGAGGAACAGACACAGACGGTTCTTGATTTCTCCGTTCAAAAGGCGTTGATTCAGAAACACACGCCATGTTCTTTCCAGTTTCTTCAGCTACCGGACTCATACCATGAACATCAACAAAGCTACCACAAGCTTTACAAGAAGCAACACTATTATTATAACACTCGGGTAAAACAACAACTTCATCTGGATAAGCAATAGTGTATTTAGCATTTCTCTTTCCTGGTTCCAGAATCTTTGCAGCCGCATCGATCAACCTAGAGTTACGTCTATGAAGCCTCGGGCTCCTAACTCGGGTCAAAACGTTCTTAATCTGCAATGCTTCTGATCCAAACTTCTTCACCATAACACGCCTATCACACACACCTGTTGCTCTTTGCATCTTCTGTGGCCTAGACTTATCTTCTTCCCCATCAAACAAATTGCAATGCGATGGTTTTTTCTTCTTCTTCTTCCCTTTGTCTCTGTGATTAGATGGTATTGATTCAAGACCCATTAAACGTGCTACCAAACTAGGAGATCTCATTTCATGCTTTTTTAGCTCCACAACTTCACCTCGATTTGGGAAACTTCCTCCGTTCCCATCATCAATCTTCAAAGCAAATCAACAATTTTAGCTCAAACTAAAGATGTCAAGTTTTAAGAAAATGTGGGAAATAATCATCGGATTAAGCTTAGATTTGCGAACAATGGCACAAATGCCATATTCTCAGAAATCAGTGGCCAACATGCCACTTCATGATCAACATGCCACTCGATTTTAATGATACAACTGCCCCCAGATGTACCAGTTGTACCAGTACAACTGCCCCTCAGATGTACCAGTTGTACCAGTACAACTGCCCCCAGATGTACTAGTTGTACCAGTTGCCCCCCAAACGTAACAGTTGTACTTGTACTAGATGGACTGGTACAACTGACATAATAATCCTCCAGTTGTACCAGTTGTACCGCAATAGGAGGATTCGAACCCTGGACGCGACGCGTGCTCAGGGACGCGCGCGACCACCTGAACTACTTTGTATTTTACAAATCTATACTGATTCAATACTATTTAACCCTGACAAATCATTATTGAAATTCATTAAGGGTAAAATTGTAATTTTACCAGAAGGTGGCATTTGTGCCATTATTTTTTGAAAAAGTGGTATTTGTGACTCTTACTCTTAGATTTGAGCATTTTATCATTCCCTCCAAACCTCTTAGAAGCTTGTTTCCCTGAGAAATGTAATAACATACTCTTTTATTTTCAGACACAATCGTAAAGACACTGAGAAACGAACACTAACCAGAAAGAAGTGATTTTGAGAGAAGAACTTTCTTTTTGTGAATCGTCGGTTCCAATCGAAGAGCTGGAAGAAAACGCCGACACAACCGCTGAGTCGATTTGGCCGTTTCTCAGTTATGGCCGAACACGGCGCCGATTTATCCACCATCTCCTGTAACTCTCCCCTAAGAACCTACAAAGCTCAGAGATATCGAAAACACATATAAAAATGTCTCCTTTAGAGACACATTGGCTCAAATTCCATAACTTGAAGTCACCGGAGAAGAAAACACATTCTCCAAAATCTTGACAGAATCTGAATCCAAGCTAAAGATAAAAGAAGACCCATATATAATCAAAACTTTCTCTGAAAAAAAAAAGTGTCACAGCTTTTGTGAAATTTTGGAGCTCGAAGAAGAAGAATCTCTTTAAGAAGATGAGTGTATCGATAGCTTAGATACGAGAATAGGGAAAGAAATGAGACAGTTGGAAAATCAGCACAACAACAATTGTACAGTGGAAGAAGAAAGAAACTCTAATTTGAGCTTAAAGAAGAAGATAAAGTGTTTGTCAAACAAATGGGACTCAACGGGTAATATTCGCAGTTTGGAGTAAAAAATAGTGCGGTTGAAAGAGAGATTAAAATCCTTTGGAGTGTTTTCTCTCTGCTGTCTTGTCTTGTCACCGCGAGGCATAAATGCCACCAACTCCTGGAAAAAAATCAATAATGCCACTCTCTTGTAAATTTACAATTTTACCCTTAATGAGTCTCCAATGATGGTTTGTCAAGGTTAAATACCAGTGAATCGGTATAGGTTTCAGTAATACACGGTAGTTCAGTGGTCGCGCGCGTTCCTGAGCGCGCGTCGCGCCCAGGGTTCGAATCCTCCTATGTGCGGTACATCTGGTACAAACTGGAGGATTATTATGACAGTTGTACCAGTACATCTGAGGGGCAGTTGTACTAGTGGTACAACTGGTACATCTGTGGGGCAGTTGTACTAGTGGTACAACTGGTACATCTGGGGGGGGCAGTTGTACCACGAGGATGGTGAGTTTTACTTAAAAATATTCAAGGGTAGTTTCGTCAGTTCACTAAAAATAAATGGCATGTTGATCATGGAGTGGCATGAGAGATTATTTATTTGAGATTTGTGGCATTTGTGACATTAATCCTCAAGAGAGATAGTTTCAGCTCTTATTATTTGCACAAGAAGAGAGAGGGCATGCGCACAAAAGGTTAAGTAGCTGATAAAGGAAGTAGACTTGATAAAACTTAGACTAGAGAAGATAATATTAATTATCGAGGAGATAATGAAAGACTATTTGTTCTTTTTTTCTAAGAGACTGATGATGCTCTATGATCGATTAAGGTTCGAGGGTTCTGTTTCTCGTTTTTCACGAATCCAGTTTCATCCTTCCATTTCTCACTTCCAACTCTCACGTCGGTTTCTGTTCCAAATTGAAAACAAGTCCTTTTTTATCCAGAAAAGAAATACAGATATATTTTTCTTAATTATTTAACACATTTTCTAGTAACTGAATATTACTCCAATTAGATGTCCAATACACCGTTAATTACAAACACCTTTTGACGAAGTAACCCTCGAATGGGCTTAAGACTCTCTTATTGAAGTAGTATCTTTGTTCTACTCTCAAGAAGATAATAATTAAGGAGAAACTTTGTCCTGTAGCTGCTTTTTAGCTCTTTATGTTATTAAAGAGGGGTTTTTTTAATGTAGATATGGGTCGCGAGTTAGGGTTTATAAATTGAGCAAAATAGAAAATTTCAAGTTGAGTGTTGTGATAGTAAAGGCGTGAAGAATCTCTTACATAGTTGTCATAAGGATGTCGATTGAGATCGATGGAGCTCTTATGGCTTTGTCGCTGGAGGAAGACGATGTGCCCTTCACCATGCCGGATCTTCCTGAGTTTAAATCATGCAAGGAAAACGTCTTAAATATCTTTGGTAGAGTACTAAATCCGGAGTGTATTAAGATGTCTTCTCTAATCATCAATATGCCACGAAAGTGGCAGAAAGAAGGAAGATGCCGTGGCGTTGCGTTATCCAAAGAGAAATTCCAATTTTTCTTCTTCAATGAGTATGATTTGCTCGAAGTGTTAGAGAAGGGTGTTCAGACCTTCAATGAATGGACTCTGGTATTGGAGAGATGGGTCGAACATCCACCTGATAATTATTTGCAGTTTATCCCTTTGTGGGTTCAGATTAGTCAAATACCGGTGGATTATTACACGGCTGCTGCTATAACGTCGCTTGGAGATCTGGTGGGAGAAGTTAAAGTGGTGGCCTTCGATCCATCCAAGCCGAAAACGCAATCCTTCGTTCGTTTTTAGGTGAAGTTTGATGTAGCTAAGCCTCTTAGGAAGTCAAAAGTTGTTAATCTACCTCATGGAAAAACGGCAGTGATTCGGTTTCACTATGAGAAAATTCAGAAGCGATGTTTCTCTTGTCAGTGTTTGAATCATGAAAGGAAGGATTGTCCTCTGTTATCCTTGAAGCGTGGGAAGTAAGGAGATCTTCGGAGGCAGCATGTCATTAAGGACCCTTTGAGGAAGGAGATTGTCCTGCATGAAGGAGACCCTTTATATGGGGTGCTAGAAGAAAGCCAAGTTGGTCTCAACCCATTAACGGGTCGACCAAAAATTGCGCCCGAGGTTTTGGAAGAGATGCGAAGATACTTACATGCTGATAATGGTGATGATCGATGGGTTAAGGAGAGCAGAGTGATAAGTTCAGCTAAAGATGTGGAGAGTAATCCTTTTGAGCAAAGATCGATTCTGGGACTGATACCTAACCCAATCATTACTTATGATCTGAATAAGGGTAAGGGATTGGTCTTCAACTATAAGGAGAATAGTAGTACGAACACATCCTCGCCCATGGATTTGGCTGACGGTCCTGCAGAGAAGTTGTTGGGATCCGCTATCCAAGCTGGCAGGAATGTTCTTTGGAATCCCCCAATGTGCTCAGACCTTGGTATGGTGCCTTTTGTTGGTGGTAGAGGCAGTTCTTCTCATCTTCCTGAGTGTTCATCGGTTCATGGATCTGGTTTCTCGAAACCGGTGTCTGCCGGGACACAAAGGAAGTATCTTAAGCCACGAAAAAGGCCTGCTAAAAACAACAGATCTTCAAGGTTGATTGGTGCGAACCATGAAAGTCAGTTTCAGACTATGGTTGATCGTAAGGGGAAGCAGACTCAAGGCAACAAGAAGCGAAAATTGGTATCTGAAGTTGAGGAACTTGAAGATGCTGAGACAAGGAAAAACCTCAAGGTGGTCCCAAAGGAGGGACTACCCAAAGCGTTATGAGCATTATGAGTTGGAATTGTCAGGGCTTGGGGCGGACTCAAGACCTGACAATTCAACGTCTGCGGGAGATGCGTCAGAAACACTTCCCGGAGATACTTTTCTTAATGGAATATAAGCACTGTAGAAATATATTAGTAGATCTCCAAGTCTAGTTAGGTTATGATCGGGTAGTTACGGTGGAACCGTATGGATATAGTGGTGGTCTGGAAATGTTCTGTAAAAATAATATTAAGGTTGAAATGAAGTATGAGGATAAGAACCTTTTGGATTTTCTTGTGCACTTTGATGCGGCTCAGTTTTTGTATCCTGTGTGTATGGAGAACCTTCTCATGGTGGCAGGAATGTAGTGTGGGAAATATTAAGCAGGATCGGTGTACATAGGAAGGAAAGTTGGTGTGTAGTAGGAGATTTCAATGAAATATTGAATAATCAAGAGAAGCTTGGTGGACCTTTAAGGTCTGATAATTCGTTTAAGCCCTTCAATGATATGTTATCTGTGTGTGGACTGGATGAGCTCAAGAGTCAAGGTGATAGATTCACATGGGGTGGTGTCAGGTCTGAGAAATGGATCTGGTCTTGCCAAGATAGGTGCTTTGGTAATATAGCTTGGTTCAACCTGTTTCCTAGCTCTAATCAAAGCTTCTTGGACAAACGCGGATCAGACCACATGCCGGTGCTGGTCAAATTGATGGACTCACAAAACTCTTATAGAGGCCATTTCAAATTTGACAAGCGGTTCTTGTTTCAGCCCTTGGTTCGGAAAAAGGTAGAGGAGGAGTGGAATAAGCGTACTCCTGGCTCAGTCCGAAGCGTGGCTGAAAGATTGCGTTCTAGTAGAAAAGTTCTTAGCAGTTGGAAAAGAAAGAAATCCTTCAAGGAACGGGACAAGATATCGTTTCTTGAGAGAAAGCTGGAGTGGATGCAGTCACAGAGCTATGCGTGTACTTTTGGGGTTTATCAAACCAGAAAATCCTTGGTCAAAGCCTACAAAGAAGAAGAGCGGTTTTGGACTCAGAGACTAGGCTCAGGTGGCTTAAGAATGGTGACCGTAATACTAAAGTCTTCTTTGCTTCTGTAAAAACCAGCTGGTCTAGAATGCGGATTAACAGATTAAAAGATGGGTGGGGGTTTTTTCAGTTGTCTGAAGCGGCAAAGAGAGAAGTTGCTTTACAATACTTCAATCATCTTTTCAAATCATCTGACCATGTTGACTTTACCCAACTGTTTCAAGGAATGATGCCCAAATTCACTGCCAGGATGAATGAAAGCTTAACTGCGGTAGTGTCAAATGAAGAAATCAGATCAGCGGTCTTTGCGGTCAAAGCAGGAGCAGCTCCGGGGCCAGACGGTATGAATGGTCTGTTTTTTCAACAGTATTGGGACACGGTCGGTGAGCAGGTGTCTAAAGAGGTTCAAGATTTCTTTAACCATGGTCTCCTTCCCAAAGAATGGAATTATACCTATCTCTGCCTGCTGCCAAAAACCCAAAACCCTGAAGAGATGTGTGACTTGCGTCCGATTAGTCTTTGCTCGGTTTTATACAAAATCATCTAAAAAATCATGGTTAGGAGGTTGCAGCCGCTACTGCCAGCCAATGTTTCAGTTAATCAAACTGCGTTTGTCAGTGAGAGACTCATCTCAGATAACATAGTCATTGCCCATTAAGTGGTTCACGCGTTGCGGACACATATCAAGCTTTCTACGGAGTTTATGGCTGTAAAAACTGATATGTCCAAAGCCTATGACAGGCTCGAATGGAGTTATCTTCAGAGTTTGCTTCTCGCTTTGGGCTTTGAGGAGAGGTGGATAAACCTGATTATGACAATGATCTCGACAGTCACCTTCTCGGTTTTAGTCAACGATCAGCCCTTTGGTTTAATCACTCCGCAACGGGGTACGACAAGGGGATCGTCTATCCCCTTTCTTATTTGCCCTTTGTACTGAAGGCTTGACACATTTACTTAATGTGGCTGAGGAGAATCACAGGATTGAAGGAATGAGGTTCTCGCAGGATGGACCATCAATCCATCACCTGCTTTTTCCGGACGACAACCTCTTCATTTGTAGAGCGGAGGAGGACCAAAGTCGGGTGCTGCAGCAGATTCTGACTACTTATGGTGATGCAACTGGTCAGATCATTAACCTCCAAAAGTATTCTATTTCCTTTGGTTCCAAAGTTCAGACTGAGATTAAAGAAAATATTCAGAATGTACTGGGCATTCTTGCTGAAGGTGGAGCGAGTAAGTACTTAGGATTGCCGGAGTGCTTTAGCGGGTCGAAAATTGAAATGCTAAGCTTCATCAAGGAGCGCATGAAAGGTGGTTTATCCAACTGGTATTTAAGGAAGCTATCTCAAGGTGGCAAAGAGATTATGTTAAAAACAGTGGCGCTGCTCTCCCGGTCTTTGCAATGCCTTGCTTCAAGCTTCCCCAAACGGTTTGTTCAAATCTCTCAAGTGCTATGGCAGAGTTTTGGTGGAGTACCGATGAACATCAAAAAAAGATACATTGGGTTGCATGGGAAAAACTGTGTCTACCTAAACATCTTGGAGGGATTGAGTTCAAAGATTTAGAAGCCTTTAATCAGGCTCTTCTGTGCAAACAAGCCTGGAAACTAATTAATGACCCAGCCTGCCTGCTTGCAAGGTTTCTTCAAAGTAGTAAGGAAGGAGGATTTCTAGCGGCTGGGTTGGGAGATAGGCCCTCTTTCCCTTGGAGGAGCATTTTATGGGGTAAGGAACTTCTGGAAAAAGGGTTGCGACTGCATGTTGGTAACGGGAAGACAGTTAAAGTGTGGATAGACAAATGGATTTTCGATGAGAGTAAAGGTTTAAGAGCTCCTTGGAGGAAAAATTATTTCTTTGACGTTAATCTTATGGCGGACCAATTATTTGACAGGGATACACGACGGTGGGACTTGAACAAGTTGGCAGAGATCTTTGTGCCCAGAGATGTTCAGAGACTGATTAAAAATCAACTTGTTTCTAGTAAGGATGATTTCTGGGGGTGGCGGTTCAATAAATCAGGTTCTTACTCTGTGAAATCGGGCTATATTGTGGCAACATAATCTATGAACAAGCTGGCTTATAGGGATGCTGGAGCTTACCTTCAATCAATGTATTAAAGGAGGCTATGTGGAAGGTTCAAACAATGCCTAAAATCAGAGTGTTCCTCTAGAAAATTCTCAGTTCCGCTCTGCCTGTGGCTGAGCTTATTAATTCCAGAGGTATGGAGATTGATGGAAGATGTCAAATTTGTGGAAGTGACGAGGAGTCAATCAATCACATTCTCTTCGCTTGTACCGTAGCCAGACAATCTTGGGCTCTATCCAACATACCTCTCCCTAAATTAGGTTTCCACAAAACCTCTTTATTCGTGAACAATCAGTCTTTGTTAAGGATGGGTAAAAGCAATAAGATTAGACTGTAAATTCGTAGAACCTGGCCCTGGATGTTGTGGTATTTGTGGAAGAATAGGAACTTGTTTTTATTTGAAGGATATTGTTACAATGGGTTAGAGGTGGTGGCAAAAGTGAGAGAAGAAGGTGAACAATGGTTCATGGCTGAGGAGGTCGCCAGGGAGCTGGAAGAGATTGAAAACGCGCCGATCATTAGGCTCAGTTCTCGTTGGAAACCTCCTATTACTGGCTGGATCAAGTGCAACATGGGACTGGATTGGTGTAGGTCAATTAAGCAGGTTGGTGTTGCTTGGGTTTTGAGAACTGAAACTGGGGAGGTGCTTCTTCACAGCAGACGATCGTATATTGGCATTGATAAGGTGGAGGATGCAAGGCTCCTAGCGGTCTTATGGGCGTGTGAGAGTATGTGTAGTCTTAACAAGGATAAGATCATCCTTGCTTTAGACATGAGGAACTTGGTCGAGGCAAATGCGAAGCCGAGAGCATGGCCATCATTACAATACTCAGTGAATGAAATTCACATTGGTCTACAAAATTTTTTGAATTGGAAAGTAGTTTATGAGACGAGAGAGGAGAACAGAGGTGCTTCTTTGATTGCACAAAGTGTGGCAAATTGTGATTTGCCTCAGTCTTATGTTGCCATAGGTTATCCTTACTGGCTTCAGAAGTTGTTTGTCGATGAAAGCTTGCCTACCTCTGTTTAATTTTTTGGGTTTGTCTTCGTTGTTAGTGTGGATGTATAGAAGCAACTTTGTGTTGCAGTTAACGTTGTTGATGATTAGCAGTGTTCTAAAAATCGGTCTACGCGGCCGCCTAGGCGGGGTCTAGGCGCTAGGCGGTCCTTGACCGTGGCGATTTCTTCCTAGGCGTTCGAATTAGGGGTTTATGTTATTAAGCGGATTTAAACGGTCCTAGGCGGTCCTAGGCGGGTCTAGGCGGTCCTAGGCGGGTCTAGGCGGTCCTAGGCGCTACACACAATCTTTAACCAATTATCATTTGATTTTTAATTTTCATGTTTGTTTCGGTATAATTTTAAAATTTTATTACATATAACTAAATTTATAAGTTCTTACTTCATAAATTAATGGTTATCAATAAAAAATATTGTAAATTTAACAGATTTAATAGTAAATGTCGTGTGGTGATAAATTTAGCTAATATTCTTTTTGTTATTTCGATGTACTTTGAGTTTTAATCTATTTTTTAGACTAAGAATATGTGAATTATATGACATATATTATATAATATATCTAATATATATCGTTTTATTTTATAAATACATATAACGCCTAGACGCCGACTAGGCCCCGACTAGGCGTTCTAGGCGCTAGGCGGTGGGTCACCGCCCCACTAGCGCCTAGTGCTTTCTTGAACACTGATGATTAGTATTTAGGAAAATGGGTGTTCTGGGCCCTGTTGTTCTTGTAAGATTGGTTCTGGGCTTGGTCCATTTGTTAATATACACCAGTTGGGAAAAAAAAAAGATGTCCAATACTGAAATGCATTGAATAATTTTTAAAAACAATAAATTTATAGTATTTTATTTTTAATAAAACAGTCATTATAAAAATTATGTAATATATTAGTATAATATATATTATGTTTATTTAAAATATTTATTTATTTTATAAAATATAATATTCTTATATATAAAAATTATTTTATTTTTAATATTTAAATTTATTAATTATATATAAATATAATTACAGATTTATAAAAATTAAAACATGATAATATGTTCATTCAACATATTTGTACTGGTTTAAGTTTATTTTAATATTTTATAATTAAAATTAGTTAATCTATCTTGTTAACATGTTTTTCAATTGTTCAAGACATTGTGGTCAAGATGTAAAGAGAGGGATTTGAGACGCCAACACGTTTCAAGTTCGATCCACCTGTTATGCAAAATTAAAACATATGTTCTTGGACACTCAAATGGATATGAACTTTTGCTTTCGACTCATTTGAATACCCGTAGAAATGATATATCCATGGGTTGCACCCTCTCCATAGATTAGTCTGAGCCGCACCATAGACCTCAGATTTACCCTGAGTTATATTAAAAAACATGTTTTCTAACATTTTTTATTTTTAATATTTTTTATAATCGAAACAAATTAATCTATTTTTAACTGATCAGCTATTTTGAAATTTGGATAGAACAATCCGTCAAAAAAATGATCGTAAAAACATCAATCGTAATCTAACTCATCATATATTCTAATAATATAAATATTAAATAATTCTAATAATTTTATTAAATCAATAACATTTCAATTGATATTGGTTAATCTATATTTTAACCCATTTTTCAATAGAAAAATTGTTTTTTAATTTTTATAATTGAAATTGGTTAATTTGTTTTGTATCCCGTCTTCTAAAAGTCTAAATATTTTGCAAATTTAATGGAATAACCTTGAAAAAACTGCAATCGTAAAATTATCAATTGTAACCTAACACATTATATATTTAAAAATATAAATATTAACTAATTTTAATAAAATTAAAAATATATAATTTTTTAATATTCTAGCATTAATTTTTATCTTATAAATTAAAACTTAATTACTATTAATTTTTTTTAATTCATTTTTAAAAAGTTAAGGCATGTTAAAATATATGAATTTATGTTATTTTATGTGCACACTCAGTTAAATTTGATTTTATAATTTATAAATATAATTAGTGTATCGACTCATTTAGTTATATTTATCATTTAATTTAATAATTTATATATACTTATAGAATATATATACATATATAATTTTTTATTTTGTTTTATAGATCAAAATGTAACAAAAAATTATTTTAATATAATAAAAATTTAATAATTATTATTGTTATGAAATCTAAAAATTTAAAAATATTTTTATAATATAAATCATATATTTATATTTAAAACATAAAAAGATATTAAAAATACTAAAATTAGAACCTTTAGCATAGTTTACGCATAAGTCTCATTTTGTTAAACCCAAAATGCTATTAATGAATAATAAAAATATCGATTAGCTACAATGGCATAAAATTAATAAACACGTAAAAGTAAAATAAAAATTAGTCTCTAAAATGATTTATTTTTTAATAATATGGACTTAATAAGGGAAAATAATAAACAACATTAGTTCTGATGTATAAATATGTAAAAATAATAATGATATTGCATTAGCATACATGTACGACGTTTTCATGTAAACAAACACTACGAAAAACAATGCTTTCATGTAAACTCTATCCCAAATTCTTCGCAAATCCTCTACATCTTTCAACGAAATTCATAATCATTGTTAGAATCGAGCTTTTTAGTCATAAACATAGCAAATTTTTACGAAATTTCTACTGTACAACCTTTTCGAACTTCTAAGATGGAGGGGAAAAATTCAAATCCAGAAGAGATCTGACAGTACCATTAGAACTGAGCTGAAACCATGAGATGAGCAATTTAAAGCAATTGGAGAAGCAGAATAATGAAAAGCCCCATGTTTGATTTGAGTTCTTCGCTTTGGATTTTGGTGTGGTATGGACGGAGATGAAGGAGAATTGCAATTATGTCGTGTAAACATTATAAGTTATTAAATTACAAATTGATAAACTTAAGTCAGTTTAATAACCGACGGTAAATCGCTTCCTATTTTTCCATTTAACGTCGGTTCATATACCGTCGTTAAAAAGTGACGTGATATCTTTTTGGTGTAGTTCAATAAATAAAATACATGTTAATTAAGCTATTCCTTTTTTTCATTAGAGGACGTACAACCGCGTTACTGTCTAAATTTTTTTTAAAAAAAACTTAATCCATTTTTTTTTTTTAACAGGCGGAAAAAAGCAAAAAAAAAAATTTAAAAAAAAACTAATTTTGTAGTGCCACGTCAGCGCTACAGGGAAGATACATGTCCTTAACTAAGAATTTTAACAACTTGTATGTTAACTATTGTGTGGGACCCATACATATTTTATAAATTTTTTTTAAAGAAACCGCGCTTAGAAACGCTGTTGTACATGCTCTTAAATTGTTTATTGGACTTTTTGTTTTAATTTCTGGAATAACAATTCATTAACAAAATTGGGTTTAAAATGTTTTAGAACAAGTTGTCCATATCTCAATAGTCAGCACGTCAATTGCAAACGTTAATTGCAAGAGTCAGTCTTGGGTTAACGCTTATAAAGTTCATATTTTATGCACCACAATAAATTACATATTTAGAAGGCATAAAATTTTAGGGAAAACAAAAATTATGGTACAGCGGTTGAAACTATCTAGTGGTAATTGCTAGCTGGCGGTGACTTAATAGTTAATAGCTAGTGTTTGGAATATCTGATCGGTAACGATCTAAACGTTTATATGATTAAATAATATATTAAATATAAATAACAAAATATATAAAATATATGAACTATCATAATTTATAAATAATAAAATATATGTTAATTTATTATTATAAAATTTATAACATAATATACGATTTTGTTTTTGGAGCAATATATAATTTAATATTATATTTATAAATTTTTAGGCGGATTAAAAAATAAACCCCACAGTTCATAGGATTCTAGCGTTTAGACGGCGCTTAAAACATTTTTTTCGAACCCGAAAACCATTTTATGTGGGTTCCAAGTACGCTATTTTATCTGTGAGTCCGCCCTCATCCGGTGACCGGATTGTTAGTTTGTAATATATCATGATTTTTCTAGGTTTTCAACCATGATATAAGTGTACATATTGAGTCTTTAATCTTGTATTCCGAGTCTATCGAGTCTTTTATAGGTTAGCATACGTTTGGAGCAAAGCTAGGATTTTTGGGATATTTCTGAAGCATTCTGAAATAAGTTGAAGTTGGAGCCGTAACCAGGTGTTGATGTCGACCGACATCGACCTTAGTGTCGGTCGACACTGAAGCCCAACGAGACCATTAACGCGAGTTCATTACATCTTTTGAAAAATTGCAAGAAAGCACAAAAGTTTCATTGTTTTTAATTTAGCCCCAAAACGTGTTTAGTCAATTAATTAGGTTTTTGAGAGTTGTCTCTCTTATCTTTTGAGATTGAGAGATTGTTTGGGGCTGGTTCTGCTACTCTGTAACCTTTGAGAAAATGATTTCAAACCCCATTATTTCTATCTATTCAGTCTTTGGTTTTCTATTCAATATGTATTGTCTGATTGATAATATGTTTGAGTAGTAGCCTTTGTTAGATTTAGGATTTCTCATAGGGTTTTCATGCTTGGTTAGACAACTGAATAATTAGGATTCTAAAACTATATCTTCATCACCTAAGTTGAGATTAAAACTGAATTCTAGATTGATCACCTAGGGTTTAGATCTTAGATTAATAATTTGGCACGAGAGTGTGAATTATAATCTGACAAAACTTAGTGTGAGCAATTTGACTAGATACAAAGAGATTTGGTTTAAGAGAATTGTGAACTTAAGAACTTGCTATTAATGCTTGTTTAGAACTCTAAGATTGCAAAGATATTTGAAACGTTAGGTAGACATAGAGAATAATTGCAGCGAGAGTTGAATTATTTGAGATTTGTGATTCTAGTTCTTGAACATGTGCTTAATATGAATCCTGATTAGTTAAGTGTCTGGCATTGCATGATTTCCTGAGAACATCCTAAGTCTAGCGCTTTTCTCCCATCGAAAACACTCTTTTAATTAATTGTTATTTATTACTTTCATCTGTCTTGCTTAGCTTAATTCGACTGCATACAATCTATCGCGTGAAACTTGAGTCTCTGTGGATTCGATACCCTTGATATTACATTGTTCGAAACTGTACACTTGCAGTTAGAAATAGGGATTAAGATTTGCTCTATCAAGTATTTAGACTAAGTGTTTTATTTTCTTTGTTACTTACATCTCTTGTCTTGTTTGTCTTTGTTGCTGCAGGAAACTACGAACAGGAGCTCTTAGTGTCGATCGACATCAACCAGCGTCGATCGACACTCTTCTTGGGAATCAATTTGATTTCAGTGTATGCCTAGTAGTCACACCAGAAGCAACCCAGACGAGATCGAAGCTTTTGAACCTCATATTTGGGGGAGCTTGCTAGACTTGAGAGAACGAACTGGAAAACTCAGAAGCCAGTTAAGATGATGAATCCAAATGCTGTGATTTTTTTTCGAGATGCAGAAGGTGTTCTGAGGGATTTGCAGAACAATCCCTACAATGATCAGAGCCGAAGAGTTGATGCAGAAGGGAATGTGATCTCTGGTGGAGGCGCATGTGGGCAAGAAAATCCACGAGTTGAAGTGCCACCTAATGCACCTAATCCGCACGTTTGGAGAACTCTTGCTGATTACCACAGACCTGGCGAATTCTATGCTAACAGGTCTGCAATTGTACCTCCTCACATCCATAGGAATGAATTTTAGCTGAAGACTTCCTACTACACTCTTGTCGGACAACATCTCTTTCATGGAAACCCACATGAGCACCCTATGGATCATATAGAGGACTTTGATTCTTTGGTTACTGGAATGAAGCATAATGGAGTGAGCTATGACTTCCTGCACTATAAGATTTTCCCACACTCACTTGGAGGAGAAGCTGCAAATTGGCTGAAGCAGATTCCACCTGGGACTCTGACTACTTGGGATGCTGTTAAGAGGAAGTTTCTTCAACACTTCTATGATGATGCTCGAAGTGATCAGCTGACAGAAGATCTCTTGACATTCAAGCAGGGACCTATAGAGCCTCTTAAAACCGCCTGGGTGAGGTTTAAGATGTACCAGAGAGACTGCCCTCATCACGGTTTCTCTGAAGTTCAGCTGCTGGGCATTTTCTTCAGAGGTGTTGACCTGTGGTACCATATGGCTTTAGATGCTGCTAGCAATGAGAACTTCAACACCAAATCTTCAGAGCAAGCTAAGGAGTTGATTGAGAATTTGGTGCATAACAACATCACCAAGAATGCTGATTTGGAGCGACAGAAGTCTGGTGGAAGAGTTGACAGCTCACAAATGACAGAGATGAAGAACAATATTGATTTTGTCCATAGCATTCTACTTGGTAAGAAGCAGGCTCATGAGACATCTCAGTCTGGAGAGTGTGCACAAGAAGCTGTCAATTACATTGGAGGAACTGGGTTTCAGAAATATGGTACTTTGCAGAGCACTCAAAACCCTTCGGTTTTCGTTCAGAAGTCTGCATTTCAGAAACATTTCCAGTAGCAGAACAATTACTTTTCAAGGACTATGGAGCTTCCTCTTACCAAAAACCTCCTGCACCTACACATGAAAGCACATTACAAGCTATGATGGAGAAGCTTCTTGAGGGACAACAGCATACCACAGTGAGCTTTAACTCGAAGCTTGATGCCCTGTACACTGATTTGAATGAGAAATTTGAGTCTTTGAACACTCAAGTGAAGCAGCTAGATACGCAAGTGGCTCAGATTTCAAGTTCAGTCAAGGGAAAGAATGCGCATAACGCCCATATCAATGCCATCTCGGTTCAGATTGAAGATAGGTTGTATCAGGAAAAAGGATTTGAGGTCAAAGCTGTGAAAATCGTGTAAAACAGTCAGAAATCCGAAGCTGCAAACTTAGCGTCGGTCGACACTCCTTGAAAAACCCGAGTTTTTGAGCTTTGACGGACCGAAATCGACCGAGATCGACTTAGATCTTTTGGCTATAGCACTCAACATCGATCGAAATTCACTTAATGTCAATCGACATCCAGTTTCAAGGGTGATTTCGAGTTTTTGTGACGAACTAAATCGACCGGAGTCGATTCTGAGGTCGACATTCCTGGGAAATTGACGAAGGATTCATGATACGCACAGAGTGTCGACCGACACCACTTTAGCGTCGATCGATACTATGGTCAGATCAATGAGATCCCACCAGATGATGCTTTGCGAATTCACCCTTGTCTACAGAGATATGTGAAGAAGATGATCTCCATGGATGGAGATTTGAAACAAGGGATGGTAGTGGTATCTAGTGGTATCTAAGCAAGTCAGTTCTGTGATGTTGAATCAAATTCTAGAGAAGCTACCAGATCTAGGTGTCTTTGTGCTAGACTGCTCTATCTTTAAGGACAGCTTCAAGCGCTCTTTATGTGACTTGGGATCTAGTGTGAATCTCATGCCATACTATGTGGCTAAGAGATTGGGATTAACAAACTTCCAGCAGACTAGGATCTCTCTAATCTTAGTTGATTGATCGAAGAGGATCCCAGAAGGAGTTCTTGAGGACATCCCTATCAGAGTTGGAAACTACTTGATTCCAACAAACTTTGTGGTGCTGAAATATGATGTTGAACCGGATGACCCTCTGCTACTTGGCAGATCCTTTTTAGCTACAACTGGAGCAGTGATTGATGTGAGGCGTGGTCTGATTGATCTCCACCTTAGAGATAAGCCTCTGCACTTCAAAATGGATAAGCTGCGAAGATCCACCATTGATGGTCAAGCCTTTAGTGTTGAAGTGGAGAAGGAAGTTCAGATTGGTGAGGTTACAATGTCTGATATTGGAGAAGAAAAGATGGTGGTTCGTCAGGAATCTACTCTAACATCTTCAGAGCCCGCAACTGCTCATAATAAGAAAGCTCCAAACATCACACATCCACCAAAGCGAAGGTGTGCATCTTCTAACCTTAAACCTCCTAACTTCATTGCTATGAATGCAAGGAAACGCTCTATCCCACCCAAGCTTCACTCCCACCCTGTATCTATTCCCTCATTCCTTGGACACTCTCATGCTGATACTGCCTACAAATCTCCATGGATGAGGAGACTTTCGCAGAGGCACTCTTTGTCTTTGTCGAAACTCCTAGGAGCCTGATCTCCTGCCCATAGTCAAGCTAATGACTAAAAACAAGCGATGAGTAGGAGGCAACCCACTGTTGAGTCAGTTTTCTTTTTATTTTTCGGTTTTTTGTTTTGTTTCTTTGATTTTCCTGTCTTTGGTGTGCCATAAACGTGACGAACAGATTGGAGACACTAATGTCGATCGATATTCTTTTGTGTCGGTCGACACTCAACTTGAAAAGACGGACCAAAGTCGAGGACGCTCGATTTGGATCAGGAATGTGTCGACCTAAGCCTAGTGTCGCTCGACACTGGCTGTGTGTCGGTCGAAACTCACCCCACTAGCAGGTAAGGTTTCTGATTTTCCGAATTTTCACTTGATTATACCTTGTTCTCCCGAGCTCAAGCTTCTATAACACTGCGGACAGTGTTGTTTAAGTGTGGGGGAGATAGTTTACTGACCACCGTTTGCTTTGTCCATTGTTTTTGAAACACAGATCAACCTACCAAGGACACCCATATCAGTCAGGTACTCAGAGGATCCATCACTAACTTCACCTCTAATCTTGACTTAATTTTCTTACCCAGAGGCTTGGTATGCATTAGATCGGACTCCTCTGTCAGTCCTGAAAGGTCTGTAAATCTGTCTGAGTATGATTCCCTTCTCCCTTCCCTTCAAGCAAAGTAAAAAAAAGAGTTATAAACTGCAGATAAGCTAGTAGCTTCGAAATGATCACGAGAGTGGTAGAGACCCCTATTACCTCTTCCGCTTCATGGAATGTGTCCAAAGTAATACCCCAATGAGGGAAGAGCAGCTGATAGAAAAAAATAAAATGATACCCAAAGGGGAAAAATCAGCTGCTGAAGTGAGAAAATGGAGAAGAAAGAAACCAGAAATTGACAGTCTGCAATTAGGGAGCTGCTGAGTAAGAGTCCATGTATCCTTTGATCGGTACCTCCTTGGTGAGACCGCACATAATTACTTACAGAAGTTACTATGGTGAATTTGGATTTCTTGTCTTGATTGTGGAGTTTACTTGAGACAGTTGCTAAGTGTGGGGGAAGTACATTGTGGTCTTGATCTCTGCAGGCATGTTTTCATGTGGATTACTAAGTGAATGTGGATGTGATGTTCTTATGACGAAATGAGTTTCTGTGTTTTCAAACCTCTTTTCATACTTTGGTTTTATGTTTGCTTGAGGGAAAGCAAATGCTAAGTGTGGTGGAGTTGATATATCATGGTTTTTACATGTTTTCAAGCCATTATATAAGTCTTTATCTAGAGTCTTTTAGTTTTTTTGTAGTCTTTTGAGTCCTTTGCAGGTTTAGGTACATTTGGAGCTTATCTGGAGATTCTGGGAGCTTTTGGAGTGATTTTGCAGCATACATGGATTTCACAGAGTTCACTGGCTGCGTCTGCACTTAGTGTCGACCGACACTAATTTGGTCTCGGTCGACACCACTAAAAGACGAAATTTATGTGCGTCAAAAGTTGGAGATTTGCAAGATTTACCCAGAAGTTTCCCATATTTACAAGAAGACCCAAATCGTGTTTTAGACTATTAGTTAGGTTTTTGAGCTATTGTTTAGACTAGGCTTTATTCTATCAGAGATTAGGAGATTTTGGGGCTGGCCTTATACTCGAGAGGAAGAGATTTCAAACCCCTGTACTTATTCTTTCGATTTTTATGATATATACTTTGATCATGTTTGTTGTTATGATTGCCATGTATGAGTAGTTCTCTTGTTAGATTTAGGGATTCTCATTAGAGATTTCATAGAATTATAGATAGATTGATTAACTGGGATTCAAAACATCTAGTTCTTCATCTAGGTTGTTCTTAATGCTTAATCTAAATTAGCCACTTAGATTATTGATATCAGATTGATTAGCGCAGCGAGAGTTGATTAATTAATTAGAAAGAACCTGGTTGAGAAAATTACTTATTCGCAAAGAGATTTGGTTTAGGAAATTTGTGAACGAAAGAACCTGAATTAAATGCATGTTTAGAACTCTAGAATTCGCAAATAGATTTGGCTTTCTAGGTTGTTAGACAGTTAGCATTCACAGCGAGAGTTGGTTTGTTATATATTAGTGATTCTAGTTCAAGAACATCGATATCTGAATCCTGGTTGATTGGTTGATTTATATTCTTGATTTCCTGAGAACTTCCCAAGGTCTAGCCCACCACCCACACCTGCGATTCCTGAGGATGAGGACATAGAGGAGGCTGCTGATTCTGTGGAGATGGATGACCAGTACTCTCAGGAGTTCTAGATCTTCCATTTCTACTGCTTCTATCTTTTCTTTTTCTTTTTCTTTTGTGTCTTGAGTCATTTTTATGTCTTTCTTTGAGTCATTCTGTTAGTCCAATCAGTTTGGAACATGGATGATTATGAGTTTATGCATTGAGTTGTTGCTATGGACATAATTTTGAGTGATCTAACACAGCTATCATGTGAGAATTTGAGTACTAACTCATTGACCTGACCATGAACCTTATACAGACTCTGTGTACGATCCTACATATTTAATGTCGATCGACACTATCACTAGTGTCGTTCGACACTAATCGTGTTCAAGTACGAGATTTTAACTCAATTTTCCTATCGTTCCAGATTAATTTAGCCAAAGCCAAGCTGCGATTGCACTGAGGCCAGTGCAGTTTAAGTGTGGGGGGAGGTAGTTACTGACGACGTGTTCTGTTTTCTTAGAGTCAGTCCTTTGTTTTCAAATTTGTTTTATTGAGTCAAAATCAGTTGGAAACAAAGATTTTTCGAGGAAATTTTCGCAGGAACAGGATCCTAAGTTACCATTGGATAGACTTGCAATAGCTATATGACTGTTAGAAAACCGGAAAATCGGCCTATTCCTACCTCAACATGTTTCCGCGGTCCCAATCAGTACATGAATTCTTGACATGTGCCAAATCATACATCAACTCAACTTTATTTCAAATTTCATACATGTATTATGAAAATTAGGCCAATTCATTCATTGACCGTGTAATCCGTTAGTCAAACGTTAACATGTGATGACGTGACAATAATAGAGTTACACATGTATATCTAGTCAGGCCGATATTAAAACGTGTTTTTGCAAAATAAAAAAATAAACTAAAAACACTCCAAACGACGTTGTATTGGTGTTAGTGAAATCAATCTTCCTCGTCCATAGCTCCATTATTTTCACAGTATCGTCGATGCCATTCCTTCGAATCTCAACGGTTGGATGAAACTGCAATTCCTGCTTGTACTTGACATGTTCGAAATCTGTCCATGTCGATCTGAATTGCTTCAACTGGATTCCCTTCCATAACCTTAATCTGTGCAATCAAAAGCATGATAAACCCTAATTGATAAACCCTCTAGGCTCATCTTTCACCAGCTCTTGATAAACCCTAATTGCTTCACTTGGATTCCCTTCCATAACCTTAATCTGTGCAATCAAAAGCATGAAATCAGGAAAGTCTTTCTTCTTATCCTCCTTCTTGCATCTCTCAATAGCTTGGTTGATTCTACTCTCGAGCTCTGATAGTTTGGACTCACAATCAGAGTAAGCCATTACCAATCCGTGATAAGCTTGGACACGAAGTGGATCTTTAGCTAGAATCTCCTCGAATCCTTTCGTCGCAGAGTCGAAATCGCCGCCGTAGGTTTGAACTTGAGCCTTTATGATTTTCCACTCTTGTTCTTCCGGATTGAAATGGCCATTGACGCCTTTTTATCTGCTTCAAATTCATTAAAATTAAGAGTTTCTGTCCGAAGGACACCAGTCCTACAAAGCAGATTTATGTTCTTGATTTATGTTCATTTTAAGATTTTTGGCATTTTCTTTAAACAAGGGGAATAAATATAGATGATATCGACATTGTTCTGTGGTTAATTTTACATTAACACCAATACGACATCGTTTAGAGTGTTTTTTAGATAATCTTTTTTTTTTTGTTTTGCAAAAACACGTTTTAATATAAGTCTGACTAGATATACATGTGTAACTCTATTATTGCCACGTCATCACATGTTAACGTTTGACTAACGGATCACACGGTCAATGAATGAATTGGCCTAATTTTCATAATACATGTATGAAATTTGAAATAAAGTTTAGTTGATGTATGATTTTGCACATGTCAAAAATTCATGTACTGATTGGGACCGCGAAAACATGTTGAGGTAGGAATAGGCTGATTTCCCGTTAGAAAACCACACACGGATCAACCTACCAAGGACACCCATATCTTCTCAGGTATTCAGAGGATCCACTACTAAATTCACCTCTAATCTTGACTTATTTTTCTCACCTAGGGGCTCGGTATCTCTGGATCGGATTCCTCTGTCATGCCTGAAACAGCTTGTAAATGTGTCTGAGTAAGGTTCCCGGTTCCCTTCTCCCCTCCCTTGAAAGTAAAAAAAAAGAGAGATAAACTGCGGATAAGCTAGTAGCTTCGAAGTGGTCACGGGAGTGGTCACGGGAGTGGTAGAGACCCCTATTACCTCTCGTGCATCCATGGAATGTGTCCAAAGTAACACCCCGGATGAAAAGGGAAGAGCACTGATAAAAAAAAATGATACCCAGTGGGGAAAAAACGGTTGCTAAAGGGAGATAAGGGAGAAGAAATGAACCAGAAACTGACAGTTTTGTGGTCAGGTACTGACTGGGTAAGAGTCCATGTGCACTCTGATCGATACTCCCGTGTGAGACCGCACTTAATTATATTCAGAAGTTAGTGTGGTGAATTTGGATGTCTGGACTTAATTGTAGAGTTTACTTGGGACAGTTGCTAAGTGTGGGGGAAGTACATTGTGGTCTTGATCTCTGCAGGAATGTTTTCATGTGGATTACTAAATGAATGTGAATGTGATGTTCCTGAGACTAAATGAGTTTCTGTGTTTTTTAAACCTCTTTTTCATACTTTGGTTTTCTGTTTGCTTGAGGGCAAGCAAAAGATAAGTGTGGGGGAGTTGGTATATCATGGTTTTTCTAGGTTTTCAACTATGATATAAGTGTATATATTGAGTCTTTAACCTTGTATTTCGGGTCTATTGAGTCTTTTACAGGTTAGCATACGTTTGGAGCAAAGCTAGGAGTTTTGGAACGTTTCTGGAGCATTATGCAAGAAGTTGAAGTTAGTGCCTGATAGGCCTCAGAGTTTTAATCCCTATACTAAACTGCAAGTGCACAGCAATATCAATGTAGTATATAGGGTATCGAATCCACAGGGACTCCGTATTCAATAGCTCAAGAACAAGAATTTAACTAGGAAGAAAATAATGTAATTGAATTAAAAGCGGTGCGAGAAAGTAAATCAGTAGCAGAGATTAACGGTTGTGAAAGCAAGTAATTAAAAGCGCTAAGTCTAGGGCGTTCTCAGGAAATCAGACAAGCAGACAGTTCATTCAGTAAGGATCTAATTAAGCACAGTTCTAGAACTCAAAACACAGATATAAAATTAACCAAATTCCTTTGCGATAATTCTCTACGTCTAAGTGCAGCAAACCAAACTTTCGTTTGCGAGAACTAACAGATTAAACTAGCATTAATCCCAAGTTTGATATGTTCACAATTATCCTAAACCAAACTTCCGTTTGCGCAAAGTTTAATTGCCCAATTTAATTAGTTCAGATTCCTAAACCCCACTTCCGTGACGTATTTAGCAACCTAAGATCTAGATTCTAATTGATCAGGTTAGAACTAGCTTTAAGCACAATTAAATTGAAGAACAGATATAGTTTGAATCCTTAACTGGGGATTGAACAAGTCTAGCAGGTCATGAAACCCTATGTGAGAAACCTTAAACCTAACAAGGAATCTACTCAGACATGATTGATGAAAACATAATCATAGAAATAATAGATTGCATAAAAGATAAAAGATTAAAGGGGTTCGAAATCTTCTCCAAATACAGATGATGTAACAGGTTCAGATCAGCCCCAAAAGCTCTAAAAATCCTCTGTTCTTAATTATGAAAGCGTAATGTAAAGCGTATCTAATTAAAAGACCAAAAACTCTAATATATAGGTCTAATCTCGGCCAGGGGCTTCTTTGTAAATATCAAAAACTTCTGGATCAAAGTGCAATATCTTGATTCTTCTAAACCGCCGAGTTTTGGCCCATCTCGCTGGTGCATCCACCGTTGCAGGTGTGCAACGATCGACACCTTTCTCTGTTTCGGACAGTGAACTCTATCTCTCGGCCAAACACTCCAAAAATCTCCAAAAAGCTCCATTATCTCCAATTTAGCTCCAAACCTGATTATACTTGTAAAAGACTCTAAAAGAACACAAAAGACACTAAAAACACAACTATATCATGGCATAAAACCGGTAAAAACCATGATATATCAACTCCCCTACACTTAGCCTTTGCTTGCCCTCAAGCAAAACATAGAACTAAAGCTTGGTGAAGAGGTTTGAAAACTTTCAGAAACTCATTTCATCCTAGAAGCTACAATACTCAGATTCCCCTTAGTAAACCACTGAAAGAATCAATCACAGGATATCAAGACCAACATGTACTTCCCCCACACTTAGCAACTGTCTTAGGTAAACTCCACAATCACATTCAAGCATTCAAATTCTCCCTACTGACTTCTGCAAGTATTTATGTGCGGTCTCACCTAAGGAGTATCGATCAAAGGGCACATGGTTTCTTACCTTATCAGATCTAGACCACCATACTATCTTTCTCTAGTCCCTTTCTTCTCTTTCCCTTATTTTACAACTGATTTTTCCCCACTGGGTATCATTTTATTTTTTTTATCAGTGTTCTTCCCGTTATGGGGTGTACTTTGGACACATTCCATTGATCACATGAGATAAAATAGTGTTTGCTACCATTCCCATGACCACTTCGGAGTTACTAACTCATCCTCAGTTTATTATCTTTTTTTTTTTTACTTTATAGAAGGGGAGAAGGGAACTAAATAGGATAGGTTGACAGGCTGTGTCAGAACTAACAAGGGAATCCGACACAAAGTATACCAAGCCCTTAGGTGAGAAATCTAAGTCAGTATTAAATTGAAGTCAGTAAAAGGATCCTCTGATACCTGAAGTGATGTGGGTGTTCCCAGTAGGTTGATCTGTGATGGGGTTTTCTAATAGTCAGAGATAGATCCTGCAACTTCATCCCAATGGTTACTTAAGTTCCTGCAAGTCTTGTAAATCTTCTCAGAAAATCATAGTTTCTTACTTAAACAATTTTGACTCAATAAAACAAATTTTTTTTTGAAAAACGGACTGACTCTTAAGAAAACAGAAAACAAAAGTCAGTAGCACCTCCCCCACACTTAAGACACACTGTCCCCAGTAGTGTCCAGCGAAGGATCGGTAAAAAGAAAAATAAAAAATTGAAAATATGAAATTATGTCTGTCGGGTTACCTCTGTCGCTCAGGCATCGATCGTTGCACTAAGTGCATCGACCGTTACTTGGCGATTTTCGTGTATGGTCGATCGTTGCTCAAGAGCGCAACGATCGCTGCAATGCGATTCCTTTCGTGTTGTGACGATCGACACAGAAGTGCGTCGATCGACGCACTGCGAATCTGTCCGAGACCTGCAAACATAACTGCACCAAAAACAAAAAACAAACGTAAAATCCTAACAAAAACACCAAAAATTAAGTAGAAAAATACCAGTACCTAATGGTGGGTTGCCTCCCACCCAGCGCTTGTTTAAGGTCAATAGCTTGACCGGACGGATGGGAATTTTCAGGTGGAGGGAGCATGATCCAGGGGCAAAATCTGACCTCTGGGAATCTCGGCCTTAGCCCAATAGTGTTTTACCCTCTGCCCATTTACAGCAAACTCATTACCTTCCTTGCCGATTAAAATGACAGCTCCATATGGACGCACTTCTTTGATTGTGTATGGTCCAGACCATCTTGATTTCAGCTTGCCTGGAAACAAATGCAAGCGAGAATTGTATAACAGTACCTGATCGTTAGGCTTAAACCGTCTGGAGACAATCTTTTTGTCGTGATAAGCCTTAGTCCTTTCCTTGTACAACTTTGAGTTCTCATAGGCAAAATGTCTAATCTCATCCAACTCATTGAGCTGTATCAATCTCCTCTCTGCAGCTGGTTTGAGGTCAAAGTTCATCTGTTTTACAGCCCATGCTGCCTTGTGCTCAAGTTCTACTGGCAGATGACATGCTTTCCCATACAGCAAATGGAATGGAGTAGTCCCCAATGGCGTTTTAAACGCAGTCCTATAGGCCCATAAAGCATCATCAAGCTTAGCTGCCCAATCTTTCCTTGTCTTCCCAATTGTCTTCTCCAAGATCTCCTTGATTTGTCTGTTAGAAACCTCTACCTGTCCACTAGTCTGTGGGTGATAAGGAGTAGCAACTCGGTGATGCACTCCATGCTTCTTCAGGAGCTTCTCAAAAACCTTATTAATAAAGTGAGATCCTCCATCACTAATTACTATCCGAGGTACTCCAAATCTAGGGAATATGATGGATTTAAACAGCTTAATGACCACTGAAGAGTCATTGGTTGGGCTAGCTATTGCTTCTACCCACTTAGATACATAATCCACAGCAACTAATATGAATTTATTCCCATAAGATGAGGGAAAGGGACCCATAAAGTCTATGCCCCAGCAATCAAAAACCTCAACCTCAAGAATGAAATTCTGAGGCATCTCATGCTTCCTGCTGATTTTCCCTCTGCTCTGGCAGGCATCACAATGAGAAATAAAGGAGTGAGTATCAGCGAACATTGTAGGCCACCAGAAACCTGCTTGCAAAACCTTAGACACAGTTTTGAAAGTAGCAAAATGTCCTGCATAATCTGATCCGTGGCAGTGGAATAGGATATCTGGAACCTCCGACTCAGCAACACATCTTCTATAAAGGCCATCTGAACAATGCTTATAGAGGTAAGGTTCATCCCAATAGTACCTCCTAAGTTCTCTGAAGAACCTCTTCTTTTCATACCCTTTCAGATTATCTGGTTCAGTCTCTGCAGCTAGATAATTGGCTATGTCTGCATACCATGGTCGATCATTTGTTGCGACAGCATTAATCTCAAACTCATGCTTTCCAATCCGTACCGTAAAAGTTTCTGGGTCTGTATCCGCGCTGCAACGATCGTCACAGTTGGGTGTATCGATCGTCGCTGTCCCGATAGATGCATCGATCGACGCTGACGTCGCATCGATCGACGCAACGCGATTAATCCGACAGTTTTGCAGGTTTCTGTCCAAATCTGTCTCACAGATTGTCCCAACCATATTGACGTTTTCTTCAGGCAAATAGACATTAATTGGCACGTCCTCCTCAACTAACATCCTCGAAAGATGGTCAGCAACTCCATTCTCAACCCCTTTCTTATCTCTCACTTCAATATCAAATTCCTGAAGCAACAGGATCCATCTCAACAGTCTTGGCTTAGCATCCTTCTTCTGCATCAGATACTTCAGGGCTGAATGATCAGTGTGTACAATCACCTTGGAGCCAACAAGATAAGAGCGAAATTTCTCAAATGCAAAGACAACTGCCAGCAACTCCTTCTCCGTAGTGGCATAGTTTCTTTGTGCATCATCCAGTGTCCTACTGGCATAATAGATAGCATGAAGCTTTCTATCTTTCTTTTGTCCAAGAACAGCTCCTACAGCATAATCACTTGCATCACACATTACTTCGAAAGACAAATCCCAATCCGGTTGCTGAACTATGGGAGCACTCACTAATGTCTGCTTGATCTGTTCAAATGCAGTTTGACAATCTGCAGTGAACTCAAATTTGGTGTCTTTACACAGCAAAGCAGTTAAAGGCCTAGCAATCCTACTAAAATCCTTGATGAACCGTCTATAGAAGCCAGCATGTCCAAGAAAGCTTCCAATAGACTTAACAGAATCAGGCGCCTGCAGGTTAGTCATCACCTCGATCTTGGCACGGTCCACCTCTATTCCTGCTTCTGACACTTTATGTCCAAGTACAATGCCATCTCTGACCATGAAATGACACTTCTCCCAGTTAAGAACTAAGTGCTTCTCTTCGCATCTTGTCAGAACCTTGCACAAATTATCTAAGCACTCATTATAGGATGATCCATATACTGAGAAATCATCCATGAATACTTCCATAAAATCCTCAATCATATCTGTGAATATGGACATCATGCATCTCTGGAAAGTGGCTGGTGCATTGCAGAGTCCAAAAGGCATCCTACGGTAGGCGAATGTCCCATATGGACAAGTGAAAGTGGTCTTTCCCTGATCCTCTGGATGGATGGGAATCTGAAAGAAACCTGAGTAGCCATCTAAGAAGCAGTAGTAAGGATGATTTGCTAACCTTTCGAGCATCTGATCAATAAAAGGCAAAGGAAAATGATCTTTCCTGGTAGCAGCATTAAGCTTCCTGTAATCTATGCACATCCTGTGTCCTGTCACAGTCCTAGTAGGTATCAGCTCGTTCTTCTCATTCTTCACAACTGTAACACTGCCCTTCTTTGGCACTACATGGACTGGACTCACCCAATCACTGTCAGAGATAGGATATATAATTCCAGCGTCAAGGAGTTTCATAATCTCCTTTTTGACTACTTCCTACAGATTAGGATTAAGTCTCCTCTGATGTTCGATTGATGTCTTGGACTCATCCTCAAGGTGTATCCGGTGCATGCACAGCTCCGGTGAGATACCTGAAATATCATTAAGGGAATAGCCAAGAACTTTGCGATGCTTGCGCAGCTTGCTTAGCAGTAAGGTGAGCTCTGCGTTGTTCAGGCTAGCATTAACAATCACTGGGTATGTTGAATTAGGTCCAAGAAAGGCGTACCTTAGCCCGGATGGAAGTTGTTTCAGATCTATTTTCGGAGCCTTTTCTTCTGCCCAATCTCTGTCGTCTTGCAACGATCGTTGCTTAGATGGTGTCGATCGTTGCAGTCCCGCGTCAGACACTTCTACCTGCATTGCAACCTCGACAGAATCCATCAATCTTGTATAGCACATCGCAGGCTCGTCCTGTAGGTATTCCAACTCCAAAATAGAGCTCAGTAAAGCCCTTTCTAGCGGGTCCTCAGCATGTGATTGGTGGAAGTACTCTGCAGCCAAATCACCCAATGTGTCCACATAGAAGGTTTGCCCGTCGATGGTTGGTCTCTTTACCAGTTTGTTCATGTCAAAACTCATCTTCAGATCTCCCACATTTAGAACTATTTTGCCTCCCTGACAGTCAATCATCGCACCAGCTGTTGCTAAGAAAGATCTGCCTAGAATCAATGGGTCTTTTGGCTCCTGTCCATATTGTAAAACCACAAAATCAGTTGGGATCACACACTTGCCAACCGTTATAGGCACATCCTCTATTACTCCTTCGGGAATCCTGACTGATCTGTCTGCCAAAACCAGTGATATCCTAGTTGGTATAAAATCTGTCATCCCTAGTCTTTTAGCAACTGAAAGGGGCATCAGATTTACACTGGAGCCAAGATCACATAGGGACCTTTCGAACCTCTCCTTGTAGATAGCACAATCTAATACGAAGCTGCCTGGATCTTTTAATTTCTCTGGAATTCTGCCTTGAACCACTGCACTACATACTTCATTGAGCATCATTATACTTTCTTCATCAGACCATTTTCCAGAAATTGCATCCTTAAGGCATCTCTTCATCATGGGGGAACTTTCAATGGAATCCAACAAAGGTACTTCAACCTTTACCCTTTTTATGAACTCCTTCCATTTTGCATACTGCCTATCATTCTTAGCTTTTCTGGGGTTCTTGGGATAAGGTATCTTAGGCTTGTATACCCTTTCAGCCGACTGTTTTGGGTTTTCAGCACTCGAACTTTCTGCAGTCACCTTGTGTCGATCGTTGCTCTTATCGCATCGATCGATGCTGGGCGACTTTGTTACGACCTCCGGTTCCTTGATTTCGCTTGGCAACGATCGTTGCTTAGATGCATCGATCGACTCGCGGCGAATATCGCGTATCTCATCTTCCAATTCTTCAATTTCCACGAGTTCCTAAACGCTTAACTGCTTTTTCTGGCCAGATGACAGCTCCTTACCACTTCTCAATGTCACGGCATTGCATTGGTACTTAGGATTGGCATCAGTCCTTCCCGGGAGATATCCCTCTTCCCTTTGAGCATGTCCAGCAGTTCTTGCAACCTTAGCATCAAGCTCTTTCATGTGTGTGTTCAAACACTCAAACTTCCCATTCAGCTCCCTGTAGATTGTATCCATCTTCGCGTCAACATCTGCTGCGTACTTAGTCTGACTCTCCATTAGCTGTCTTAGCATCATCTCTACTTTACTCTCAGACTCATTGGCTTTCTTAAAACCACCTTGCTGAACTCCATTGGAGAATCTGTTTCCCTGTTGATTTTTAAATCCCCTACCTTGGAAACCAGAACCTCCCATGTAATTCACCTCTTCTTCCTGAGTGTCCTCCTCAGTCTGAATTACCTTTACATCTTGGGCAAAGTGGACAGCTTTCTTACTTGTCAGGAGATTGTAAACTGTGTCTAGCCTAGATCTAATCTCAGTCATGTTGGAATCCTCTATACTTCCACCGGATTTCTTCCTCTTTTCATCTATAGTCTTGCAACTGTAGCTGCTAATCAGGTTCCCAATCAACTGCTTAGCTTGTGTAGGAGTCCTGGTGTTGAAATTAGCATTACTGGAATTATCCAGCGCAGTCTGATAAGGGAGATCTATGCCTCTGAAGAAGATACCAATCAGCTGTACTTCTGTGAATCCATGGTGTGGACAGTCACGCTGATACTGCTTAAATCTCATCCAGGCAGTCTTCAAAGGCTCCACAGCTCCTTGGGAAAAAGTGAGTATGTCCTGTCTGGACTGATCCGAGCGCGCATCATCATAAAAGTGACGCAGGAACTCACTCTTTAAGGCTGCCCAAGTAGTACACTGACCAGGTGCCAGTTGTCTCAGCCATGCACTAGCGTCTCCAGCAAGACTGTGCGGAAATAGCTTAAAGAACAGATAGTCCGGGCATACTCCTTCATACTTCATGCCAGTGACTATGTCCTCAAACTTGTCAATGTGATCCATAGGCTACTCTGCTTGGTGACCATGAAAAGCAATCTGCCTCATCAGCTGGTTGTAGATGGTCTTGACCTCAAAATCATTCCTCTCAAAAGCAGGAAGCACTAGAGCTGCTCGGTTTGCATGAAACTCATCAGGTCTGTTGTAGTCAGCTAGTGTCCTCTCATGAACCACCATCTCTCTACCTTGGGCCCGTTCCTGACCCTGGTTTTGGTTCCGCTCCTGTTGCTGTTGCTCAGGAGGGTCAGGGATCACTCGTCCATCAGCATCAATCCTCTGCCCAGCAGCATTGTAAGGATTGTTTTCCGGATCCCTCAGGACACCTTCAGCATCTCGTATCAAGATCAGACGTTCTCGTACCATTCTCTCTCTCTTTTCTCTTCTGATAGTCCTTTCTAGGCGTCCAAGTTCCTCTAGTCCGAGATTAAGCAACCTCGAGTTCGGATTACTTCGAGTTTTCTGTGTTGGCATAAACTGTCTGTAATCGTCCAGCAACGATCGATGCTATCAGTGCAACGATCGATTCAATCTCAGAATCGCCTAGTGACGATCGACGCAAGGGATGCAACGATCGACGCAAGGCGAAATCGGTACCTGCGACAGAGAGAAAAACGAAAATTAATAAAACTGAAAATAAAATAAAAACAAAAACGAAAACAAAAAGAAAAATCCTAGTAAAACCCTAGGCTCGAAGCTATCGAAGACTCAAAGAGTCCCCGGCAACGGCGCCAAAAACTTGATAGGGCTCAGAGTTTTAATCCCTATACTAAACTGCAAGTGCACAACAATATCAATGTAGTATATAGGGTATCGAATCCACAGGGACTCCGTATTCAATAGCTCAAGAACAGGAATTTAACTAGGAAGAAAGCAATGTAATTGAATTAAAAGCGGTGCGAGAAAGTAAATCAGTAGCAGAGATTAACGGTTGTGAAAGCAAGTAATTAAAAGCGCTAAGTCTAGGGCGTTCTCAGGAAATCAGACAAGCAGACAGTTCATTCAGTAAGGATCTAATTAAGCACAGTTCTAGAACTCAAAACACAGATATAGAATTAACCAAATTCCTTTGCGATAATTCTCTAAGTCTAAGTGCAGCAAACCAAACTTTAGTTTGCGAGAACTAACAGATTAAACTAGCATTAATCCCAAGTTTGATATGTTCACAATTATCCTAAACCAAACTTCCGTTTGCGCAAAGTTTAATTGCCCAATTTAATTAGTTCAGATTCCTAAACCCCACTTCCGTGACGTATTTAATAACCTAAGATCTAGATTCTAATTGATCAGGTTAGAACTAGCTTTAAGCACAATTAAATTGAAGAACAGATATAGTTTGAATCCTTAACTGGGGATTGAACAAGTCTAGCAGGTCATGAAACCCTATGTGAGAAACCCTAAACCTAACAAGGAATCTACTCAAACATGATTGATGAAAACATAATCATAGAAATAATAGATTGCATAAAAGATAAAAGATTAAAGGGGTTCGAAATCTTCTCCAAATACAGATGATGTAACAGGTTCAGATCAGCCCCAAAAGCTCTAAAAATCCTCTTCTCTTAATTATGAAAGCGTAATGTAAAGCGTATCTAATTAAAAGACCAAAAACTCTAATATATAGGTCTAATCTCGGCCAGGGGCTTCTTTGTAAATATCAGGAACTTCTGGATCAAAGTGCAATATCTTGATTCTTCTAAACCGCCGAGTTTTGGCCCATCTCGCTGGTGCATCGACCGTTGCAGGTGTGCAACGATCGACACCTTTCTCTGTTTCGGACAGTGAACTCTATCTCTCGGCCAAACACTCCAAAAATCTCCAAAAAGCTCCATTATCTCCAATTTAGCTCCAAACATGATTATACCTGTAAAAGACTCTAAAAGAAAACAAAAGACACTAAAAACACAACTATATCATGGCATAAAACCGGTAAAAACCATGATATATCAGTGCCGTAACCAGGTGTTGATGTCGACCGACATCGACCTTAGTGTCGGTCGACACTGAAGCCCAACGAGACCATTATCGCGAGTTCATTACATCTTTTGAAGAATTGCAAGAAAGCCCGGAAGTTTCATTGTTTCTAATTTATCCCCAAAACGTGTTTAGTCTATTAATTAGGTTTTTGAGAATTGTCCCTCTTATCTTTTGTTGTTCTTTGTTCTTGCTTTTGGCTTTGGAGATTGAGAGATTGTTTGGGGTTGATTCTGCTACTCTGTAACCTTTGAGAGAAGGATTTCGAACCCCATTATTTCTATCTATTCAGTCTTTGGTTTTCTATTCAATATGTATTGTCTGATTAATAATATGTCTGAGTAGTAGCCTTTGTTAGATTTAGGATTTCTCATAGGGTTTTCATGCTTGGTTAGACAACTGAATAATTAGGATTAAAACTATATGTTCATCACCTAAGTTGAGATTAAAACTGAATTCTGGATTGATCACCTAGAGTTTAGATCTTAGATTAATAATTTGGCACGAGAGTGTGAATTATAATCTGACAGAACTTAGTGTGAGCAATTTGACTAGATACAAAGAGATATGGTTTAGGAGAATTGTGAACTTCTTTTGTCTTGAGTCATTTTGATGCTCTAGTGAGTCAATTTGTCATATTGTATTGGTTTGTATTGTTGTGGATTTTTGCTATTATATCATGTTGCTTTTGACTTGCTTTTGGAGTGATCTAACAATGCTAACTTTGGAGAACTTGTGTAACACACACAATGGTTGGATCAATGCCGAGTTCAGCCTTATTATTGACTTTCGCACATAATGTCGATCGACACCACACGTATGTCAGTCGATATCACCTCCTATATGTGCCGATCGATGTTTTCCTGTAACCTAATATTCGTTGACCTAAGAACGGTATGAATCGATACCAGGTTGTGTGTCAGTCGATGCTCTTCCCGAGTGAAGGTAATATATATCTTTCTCAATTTCCACACGGTTATGACCCCCTTTTCACCAACTCTAGACCCTATAAAACTGGGTACAATGTTGTTTAAGTCTAGGGCAGGTAGTTGTTGACATTGTGTTTTATTTTCTTAGAGTTATTTGAGTCTGTTTTATCGAGTCAAACCCTTGTGTAGGAACCTATGATTTTTCGAGGAAACCACCACATTATCAGGAATTTAAGTGACCACTGATTCAAATTTGACAAGCATCTGACACTAATGAAAAATCCCAAGGTCGATCGACTTCCCGACTTTACCTATGTCTACTTGAGTGTTCAGAGGATCCATCATTGACTTTTTCCCATAACCTGACTCAATTTTACTTGTCCAGGGGCTTGGTAATACATTGGATCGGATTTCTCGTTCAGTCTTGAAAGACTTGTCTGTGTGAGTACGGTTTCCCTCTCCCTTCCCTTCAAGCTCAAAAAATGAATAATTTTAGGATAAGGTTGTAGCGTCAAAGTGATACAAGAGCAGAATTTACCCATGTTACCTTTTGTGCTTCATAGAAACATGTCCAAAGAAAACCTTGAATAAAAAGTGTAGAGCAGCAAATAGAAAAAATAAAATGATACCTAGTGGGAAAAATCAGCTGAAGTGAGAAAAGGGAGAGGGAAAGGAACCAAAAGGTAAGACAATCTATGTGTTTGGGGAACTGTTTGAGTAAGATTCCATGTGTCTCTTGATTGATATCCCCACGACGAGTATTTACCGGTATTTAAAGAAGTCAGTATGGTAAATTTGGATTGCATATTTGGACTGTGGAATCGCTTGGGAGAGTTGCTAAGTATGGGGGAGGTACATGGTGGTCTACATCCTGTAAGGTACAAATTTCTAGTGGATTTACTATGGGGAATGTGAGTGTGGTTCTCTGATGACGAAATGAGTTTTAGAGTTTTCAAACTTCTTTTTCAGATTTTGGTTTCATGTTTGCTTGAGGGCAAGCAAAAGATAAGTCTGGGGGAGTTGATATATCATTGTTTATGGGTTTTAAGACATGATATATGTATATAATCGAGTCGTTTTATGTGTATTTTGAGTCCTTTTGGAGTTCTTTTCAAGTCCTTTACAGTTTTCTACATGACTGGAGTTTACTTGGACATTTTGGAGCAATCTGGAGGATTGGAGAGCATTCAGGGGAGAAGAATAATTGACCATCATTATGTAGTGTTGATGTTGATCGACACCGCCCATTGGTGTCGGTCGACACCATGTTCGAGACCCAGCTGTGCGCGAGTTTAAGCAAGTTTTTTTTAAATTGCAGCTTCTGACCAAATGGTTTATTATATACATTTTGATCCTACATTGTATTTTACACTTTATTAAGTTTATTAGCCATTTTTCTGCAGATCTTATCATACTTTGAGTTTTTGGAGCTTTTTGGGGCTGATTTTGTACTTCGACAAAGAGATTTTGAACCCCAGTTTCTTTTATCTTTCTATTCTATTTGAATTTCTATTCATCATGTCTATTGATTCAATTTCCATGTCTAAGTTGTTCTGTTGTTAGGTTTAGGGATTCTCGTTAAGGATTTCATGGAATTTTAGGTTAATCGATTAGTTAGGATTCATCACTTTTAGTTCTTTATCTAGTTTTTTCTTAACGCTTAATCTGAACAAACATTTAGGTTATTGATATTAGCTTGATTAGCGCAACGATAGTTAGTTAATTAGTTAGAAAAGAACCTAGGTGATCAATGTAGCTTCTCACAAAGAGATTTGGTTTAGTTAAATTGTGAACGAATGAACTTGGAATTAATGCATATTTAGACTTTAGGATCTACAAAGAGATTTGAAATTCTAGGATTTAGACATAGATAATTATCGCAACGAGATTTTATTTGTTATAATTTAGTTAATCGATTTCAAGAACTTTTCATAAATTGGATCATGACTGTTTGATTTGCTTTTCTTCCTAATTTCTTGAGAAATTCCCTGGACTTGACGCTTTCTCTTACTGATTTACCACTCATTAATTCGCATTGCTTTTACATTACAACTCAATTCGCTTAGATTAATTCGAAAAGCAAGTCTATCGTGTGAAACTAATGTCTCTTTGGATTCAACCCCTATTAGACTAAGAATGCATTATGTGCACTTGCAATGTACTTCTAGGGAAGTAATCTTTGAACATATCAGAACGCCTCATACATAAATTATGGGATCTAACACACCTTAATAATCCTAAATATCTTCATGAACCATATGTGGATTCATAAAGCAACTATGACACACAAACAGACTCACTGAGACTCTACACGACTCAATAAAACGTAAATATGACCGATAAAGTCAATAAATAAATTCTTAATAATACCCGTAAATTATCCCGCAAGTTCTAATAACTTAATACCACCACTAAACTCACTACCAAAATTATAACCCAACCCAGCGTATTTGGTTTAACATCCGAATAGGTAAACCAGACAACAATATTTTTTTAATGTCAACCATCAGTTCCACTAATATATGATTAATTAAAAAAATGCAGTTAATGAATTTTTTAATTAAATTTACTATTATTATGATTTTTATGATTACTTACTTCTCAATTCAATTAATTAATTAATTCACGATTAGATTCATTATTAATCTTAACTTATAATTCACACAAACAATCACTACAAGAAAACTTTCATGTAACATCGAAATTTAGCGACAAAATCTTTCCGTCGCTAATTAGCAATCGTGTTGCGATGATTTTACGAAGAATCTAAAGTTCGTCGTAAAATTGTCGTTACTTAACGACGAAATAATTTTGTTGCTAAATCGTAGAAGATTACGATGAACTAGCGATGAATACATGAACTTGCTATATTTCATCGTTAATTTGTCGTACAATTGCTACGATTTAGCGACGAAACGTTTGGTAGTACTAAGCGATGAATTAACATCAAAATGTGACAAATGTATTTGGTAGATAGACACGTTTTAATAAGTTATACTTGTTTTGTTATGACATGTGTATTCGTTGTTATTTCGACCAAAAATTGTCCTTAAGTTGTTGTTATCTTAATTCGTTGCTATCTTAATTCGTTGCTAAATATTTGTTAATATTTCGTTGATAATTCGTTTCTAACTCATGAAAATTTTCTATAAATACTTCATACTTCAAAACTAAAATCACAATTTAAAACACCAAAAACTACAACTCTCTAAAAAAACTTTCTTTCCAAAAAGATGTCTATATATGAATTACAGAGTTGGATGTGTTAACGTCAAAATGCGGAAGGAGCGGTGATAAAAGAGTTTCGAGATGGGCTTCAAATATTCATGTATCAAGCATGTCAGACATCGAGAACTATAGAAAGCAATAAGTTGTTATGTCCTTGTCCCAAGTTCATGAATCGAAAGTTTATGCTTGGTGCGACGGTTTGGCGTCACTTATTGAATAGAGGATTTACACCACATTATTGTATATGGTATCAACACGGAGAAGGGTATAGTAGTGGATATGATGCAAGAAGTAGTAGTAGAAATGTTCAGCATGAAAATGAAATGCATGTTAATCATGATCAATTCGGTTATCACAGAGAGCATAATTATCATGAGCATGATAGGTTGCATGAAATGGTTACAAATTCATTTCATCAAACAATAAGTAATGATCAGAATAATGTTAAGGAACCCAACTTATATGCCAAACAATTTTATGATATGCTAAACGCATCAAATCAGCCACTCTACGATGGATGTAGAGAAGGGTTTTCCAAATTATCGTTGGCAGCTAGGATGATAAACATTAAAACTAATCATAACTTAGCTTAGGTTTTCATGATGACTGGACTTTTCTTTTAAAGAATATTTACCGGAAGATAATTTGGCTGTCGAAAGTTATTAAGATTCAAAAAATGCTTTATAACCTTGGTTTGACTTCTGAGATAATTGATGTATGTGTTGATAAATGCATGCTTCTTGGAAAGAAGATGATAAGCTGCAAGAGTGTCGATTTTGTGGAAAACCAAGATATAATCCGCAAGGAAGTGGACCTAACCCGATACCATACCAAAGGATGTGGTACCTTCCTATAACGGATATGTTGCAATGGATGTTTCAGTCTGAAAGAACATCTTATTCTATGAGATGGAATGTTGAGCATTCAAAGACGGATGGGGCGGTGACTCATCTTTCAGATGCAAAGGCGAGGAAACACTTTAAGACGGTACATCCCCAATTTGCCAGACAGGTTGGAAATGTATACCTTGGTCTTTGCACAAATAGATTTAGTCCATTTGGTATGTTTAGTAGACAATATTCTTTATGGTCTATAATATTGACTCCTTAAACTATGTGCATGCAAAGAGAATTTCTTTTTGGAATATTTTGGTCCCAAGTCCTAAGGATCCAAAGTAGTCACTCGACGTATTTCAACAGCCCCTGATACAGGATTTAAAGCAGTTGTAATCCACCGGTGTTCGAACGTATGACTATTCGAGGAAAAATAATTTCACAATGCGGGCGGTTCTTATGTGGACGATAAGCGATTTCCCGCATATGGAATGTTATCAGGTTGGACTAGTCACGGGAGACTAGCGTGTCCATATTGCATGAATATGATAGAAGCGTTTTAGTTGAAACATGGTCGAAAAACATGTTGGTTTGACTATTTCTGCCGGTTTCTACCAATCATTATCCGTATCGGAGAAACAGGAAATTGTTTAAGAAAAACAGAATCGTTCCTCCGCCACCGCTAGTTTATCTATCTAGGGAACAACTGGAGGAGCAAATTGATCATTATAGGACACATGAAAAAGTTTGGCGCGGAGGAAATTGACACACACCAGCTAATATGCCTGAAGGATATGGTGAAAACCATAATTGGCATAATAAAAGGTGATGCTTCGACTCAACGGCACCGTCTCTGACTGGAATAACAAGCGATGTAGGGTGAAAGGCGACAAAGCAAAGCTGATGTGAGTTGAGACAGACATAGCTGTAATTAAAAGAGGTAGAGGTTTAGTTATAATGCTCAAGGAAATGAGAATTCTTATCTAATAAGAAAACTCGCATTGTATTCAAACTATGTTTCCTCAGATGAATACAATGAACCAAGATCCATACTTCACCAAAATCTGAGTGGGCGACTCGCCATTACCCAAACTTTAGTTATCTAGGTAAGCAAATCATTGCTAATTGTACCCAGTACAACTCTCGGTCGTAGATGAGACAAACTATGTCTAATCCACTCTGATGTCTCTGGGCCCAGAACTTCTGACAGCCCAGTCAAGTAAAACCAATCTCTTCTGTCTTGTGATCACTGACAGTCGCACTGCAAGTCTATCAATGACCACCTGCCTTACTCATGTTGCAGTGGATACCAGGGACTCCAACACTATCCAACAAACGACACGAGTCTTGACAGTAGACAAGATCGGGCAAGACATCAAGATCACTTAATATTTAGATGAGGAAGAGAACTATTTCATCTTGATGTATATCCAATATACATCCAAGAAGTTATTAACTTACTTAAAACATTCAGTTTTATTAGGTTTAGGTTCATCTAGAACTTTAGGATTAAGTTTGGTCTGGTATATGCAGATTTATGGTCCAACCAATAATTCTGCGAGTGATGTGTCGATCGACGCAAACCATTTGCATCGGTCGACACAACACAATTTAAACCGGTCTCCGATAACCGGTCAAACCAGATCGAATTTGCTTAACCGATTCAATCCAATTGAACCGGTTCGGTTTAACGGTCCATGTCGATCGTCACACAACTCTGTGTCGATCGACGTTACCAAACCAGAACCAATTGGTTAATTAAAATTAACCGAGCGAGATAACCGTTTCAATCCAATTGAACCGATCTATCTAATCGCATTGCCTGTGTCGACCGACACACCCAGTGTGTCGATCGACACAGCGAGAATATGGGTACTCGATCTCAGATCGAAACCCTAAAATTATTTGCGAGTTTTCGCTCTGTGTCGACCGACACACGCTTTGTGTCGATCGACACTCTGCGACAACCCCTAAATATTTTGCGTGTTATCGCGGCGTGTCGACCGACACACGCTTAGTGTCGATCGACGCAGTGCGTTTTCATCAATTCATCGTTTTAACAGGAACAAAAAAACCGAGAATAAAACTTTGAAAACACAATTTAGCATGCAATGATCAATTCAACAAACTCAGTTTTCGAATTAATTGCATCAGATTCAATAGTCTAAACCCTAACAATGCTCTGATACCACTGTTGGATCTCCTAGGATCTAGGGTTTGATATATTGAAAACAACCAACCTCGTTCTTACCTGGAACTGGCAGCGGAATGAGTTGGAGAACGAGATCAGTTGAGCAACGCAGGTGTCTTGCCTCTACCAGATACACACGCACACAAGCTGGAAACGGGATGCTAGTGTCGGATCGATGGGAATCCTCTGTTACTGGTGTTTCTGCTTCTTTCTATCAAGAAAAGCGGACGGCTCCGTGTTTAGGTCGAAACTTTCGAGTTTTATTCGACCTAAAACACACTAAACGGGCCAGACTTGATTAAGTCTTAATTCAAAAAGCCTTTCCGAAAACCCGAACTGTGTCGACCGACACACAAGCTGTGTCGATCGACACAACACCATTTTGTCGATAATAATGTGTATCCAATACACATTAATATGATCATTACCATAATGATCATTCCCATGTCGTAGCTTCCAGTTTGCTTAGGTGTGTGACCCTATAGGATCATATAATACTGGCAATAAGTCTACAACTTACAGATTGCAAGAGGCTTCTAGCAAAACATTGCAACTGCCCAGTATTATACGAATGTCTGATCTCGACACACAACTATCATCAGGAGTGAGTACAAGTGTGATTTCAGGACACTATCCCAACAGAAACATGCTCGGCAACTCGCAAGCATGCTCGGCAACTCGCAAAGCATGCTCGGCAACTCACAAAGCATGTTCGGCAACTCGCAAGCGTGTCGGCAACTCGCAAAGCTTGCTCGGCAACTCACAAGCGTACTCGGCAACTCGCAAAGCATGCTCGTCAACTCGCATAATTCTCAGAAATTCTGAGCTAAACCAGCTCGGATTTCCGAGCTAAACCATCTCAAATCCGAGCTAAACCAGCTCGGGTTTTCGAGTTAAAAAAAAATAATGATAATAAGTTGGGGAAATCACCTCGGATTTCCGAGGTAAAAAGGAAGAAAAAAAAAGAAGGAAGAGAGGACAAAAGAATCTCGGATTTCCGAGGTAAACGTGATCAAACGTGAAGGAAGATATTTATATATATACATATGTGTATATATATATATATATATATATATGTGTATATAAAAAAAAAAGAGCAAAGGAGAAAACACATCTGAACTTCCCATATACTCGGGAACGAGTCTTCCGACTATCATCTCGACGATCATTCCTAGCTCGACAAAGTTACTTTCCGCGACCGCCTCACCTCATCACTCGCACAGAACCTGCTCGTATGTATCATCCCCATGGTCAGTACGCGATTACCTCAGTTTGCGACGATCACATTATTGAACTTTACACACATAAGATATTTTGCTGGGAGGATTGATCATGCGACAAAGTAGTCTTCTCAGAACATTTTCTCCGCGTGCGGTGATCAAACTAATGATACGAACGACGCGATCATGCACTTGTCCGCAACCAAAACTGCCAACAAGAACTGTCAAATGCTACAAATTTAATGTTCACATTTCAAGGTTCCTCAACAATAACCCAGTCCTATTGAAAGTGTTCAAAGACGCGGCTGACCGAAACTAGGAGAAGGGACATACCTTGTTATCATAGTAGTTTTTCGTGGAGCATACGAACTTGTCAACATGGACGACGACAAGATTCTAAGAAGTTTGAATGCAACAAAGGAACATTTTGAAGAAGTACTATCAGTAAGACGAGATTTCTGAACATCTCAAGAAACATTCGAACTACGGGAAGGCTTGATCCCCGAAAGGTTTGGCTGTCCGTCCGTCTTTTTTTTTATTAAGGGGAGTGGGTCCGTATATATCTATACTTCTGCATCAGAGTTCGAAAAATTTTAAAACAATTTTTGAACTCGAAAGATTTTAGGAGAGAGTTTCTCGGAACATTCCGACTCACAAAGCCCACCGTATAACACCTCGGAACTTCCAAGCAAGTCAGTTGGGAAAGTCCAAATTATCCGAGAAAGTCAGCTAGGAAAGTCCAAGCTATCCAAACAAGTCAGCTAGGAACTTCCGAACTTCCGAGCAAGTCAGCTAGGAAATTCCGAACTAACCATTCTCCTCGGAAATTCTGAGCTGACCTCTCTTCTCGGAAATTCCGAGCTGACCTCTCTTCTCGAAAATTCCGAGCTGGCCTCTCTTCTCGGAAATTCCGAGCTGACCTCTCTTCTCGAAAATTCCGAGCTGAACTCTTTTCTTGGAAATTCCAAGATGAACTCTCATCTTGTAAATTCGAGCACACCTCTCTTCTCGGAGATTCCGAGCTGAACTCTCCTCTCGGAAATTCCGAGCTGAACTCTCCTC
This sequence comes from Orychophragmus violaceus, assembly GCA_030180135.1. Classification (NCBI taxonomy): domain Eukaryota; kingdom Viridiplantae; phylum Streptophyta; class Magnoliopsida; order Brassicales; family Brassicaceae; genus Orychophragmus; species Orychophragmus violaceus. Next base: position 37,977,835 of record CM058231.1, on the reverse strand, counting down.
TCGGAAATTCCGAGCGGAACTCTCTTCTTGGAAATTCCGAGCTGAACTCTCTTTTTGGAAATTCCGAGATGAACTCTCATCTCGGAAATTCGAGCAAACCTCTCTTCTCAGAAATTCCGAGATGACCTCTCTTCTCGGAGATTCCGAGCTGAACTCTCCTCTCGGAAATTTCGAGCTGAACTCTCCTCTCGGAAATTCCGAGCTGAACTCTCTTCTCGGAAATTCCGAGATGAACTCTCTTCTCGAAAATTCGAGCAAACCTCTCTTCTCGAAAATTCCGAGATGACCTCTCTTCTCGGAGATTCCGAGCTGAACTCTCCTCTCGGAAATTCCGAGCTGAACTTTATTCTTGGAAATTCCGAGCTGGCCTCTCTTCTCGAAAGTTCCGAGCTGGCCTCTCTTCTCGGAAATTCCAAGCTCACCTATCTTCTCGGAAATTCCGCGCTGGCCGCTCTTCTCGAAAATTCCGAGCTGAGCACTCTTCTCGGAAACTCCGAGCATGACGCTCCTCTCACCCAAAGACAAAAATTCTCCAACTAATTGCGAGGCATATTCGGACTACTCTCAAGACACTCAACTCATACAATAAATTCCCTCAACCAACCCCGGATAACGGATCATAACTAGAAGCACGGCGCATCCGCAAAGTCCCAACCCTCCGACCATAAGTTATCCGGTAACGAAAGTAAACTCTCTTCTCATATTAATTTATTTTTCCTTAGATCAGAATTAGGATAGGAACTTTATATCATAGAATCCGCCTACTATTACATCGCATGCATAATCGCTAGGAATAGCTTATCTTGTCCGCTGACGGCCGCAGCGGACAAACGCATACATCCTTATGGATATAAGCCAACACGTCTAATATGGATTGAGGCTCTATTACATCCAACAACGGATAAAAGCGCGCTATATATGTTTATTATCGGCAAAGGGAACATAAGTCGAGAGGTCGACATAATATCCCGAATACGGTTGTTGACAGGTCTTCAAATCCGCCGCACCAGTACTGGAGACGATAATAGACCCCAAAAAATCCAGTATGACGCTACTCAGCACACTGGTGAAATGACGTTTTAACCAAGTATATCTTGGTTCGGTATTTTTGAAAGGTAATCCTGCGGATACCGGCTTATTTTCAGTGAACGGAAGACGCGAGGCGAGAGTTTCGCGGAAAACCAGGATCGAAAATCTAAACCCAGTAAAATGCAACACACTGGTCTCGACAACGTCATTATTGAGTACACGACCGACTTGGGAATGTAAGACGGCATACGCCCGCACTAGTACTAAAGTAAACCATAAAACTCCTCGAAACCCAGCAAGACGCTTCCGAGCACGCTGGTCTGATCATTATAAGTCCACAAGAGAAAAATGCTTTGTTATTTCTCGGGCTCAAAACCCAGTAAGACGCTTCCGAGCGCACTGGTCTAAATCATTATAGGTCCGCAAGAGAAGTACGTTTTGTTATTTCTCGGACTCGATGCCAAAACCCAGTAAAACGCTTCCGAGCACACTGGTCTAAATATTACAAGTCAGCATGAGGAGTACGTCTTGCTACTCCCCATAATCAATTTCGAAACCTAGTAAGACGCTTCCGAGCACACTGGTCTAATCATTACATGTCCACGGAAGGAATACATCTTATTATTCCTCGGACTCGATTTCGAAACCCTGTAAGACGCTTCTGAACACACTGGTATCAATCATCTCAGGATCGTAAGTAGAGTATATCTCGCTGACCTTCAAACTTAACTCAATACCCAGTTAGGCGCTTCCGAGCACGCTGGTCTTAGTCATCACAAACGCGAGTACATCTCACTGAACTTCGAACCCAAAACTTGATTCGAAATATGGCGGAACGCTTTTTACGCACGCCAGATTTAAACACTATCCCATTAAACTCAAGACTCGGAATACGCATATGAGTGTATGTTGGAATTATGTCCAGTTATCTCTGTACTGTCTCTAGAAAGTAAAAGTATGTCAATGATCAGACATAAGTCATATAATACTGGGGGTCATGATGGCTTGCTAGAGTCCGCTCATGATCTATAAGTCTTGGACTTATTGCCTTTATTATATGATCCCATATGGGTCGCACGCCTAAGCTAACAGGAAAATATGAAGGAACGGTTTAGCAGAAGTACGGTAAAAGTGCTAGGCATTTACTGTACTTAGAGAGATTAAAGGGCCTGATTAAATCTAAGGGATTTAATCAGACTGAGACTTGGGCCCAAAAGCCCATGAGAACTAGAAGGGGTTTTAATGAATAAAACTTGACCTAGCTCTCTAATTTTTCTCAGCCTCTCTGCGCCTCTCTCTCTCTCTCTCTCTGCGCCTCCCTCCCTGTGGTCTAGCAGCCAACTTCCTGAAGTGTGCGTGTGTGAACCTTTGGAGGAGCTGTCTCTTGGCGGTTCTGCTGATCTCTGACCCATACCTCTCCATTCCGCTGCATAACAAGGTATTAGGTGAGATCTTTTATGATTCAGCAAGAGAACCTAGATCCAAGCATGTTTAGTAGGATCAATCAATCTGAAAATTGAATCAGGATATACTAAACAATCCTTCAGTGGTATCAGAGCCATTGGTTCTATTAGGATCTCTTGTTTAGAATCATGTTTAGGTTGTTTAGAAGTGTTTGAATCAATCTGTGCTTGAATTTGATAAGAAAACACTTAAGAAACTATTGTTGAAAACCCCTAAACTGATATTGCATCGCCCGATGCATAACTAAGATCGGATTGACGCACGGATCGCTTGCTTTGCGGATCGATCGCGTGGTCATTCGATCGCGAGAGACGGTCCGATCGGCTGGATCGCATGGATCGATCGTTGCGATCGATGGCATGGATCGTCGGCGATCGTGTCCCGCCTTCTCTCGACCCAAGCCATCCCGCCGCTCTCGTCCCGATCGATCGCGTGAAAGCATCGATCATCACAGACCCGAGCATCGATCGTTGCGGTTTGTTTTGTGGCTCGGTTTAAGTTGATTAAAACTTAATCGTCACGGTTTAATAATTACAGACTTAATAAATTTATTAGATCTGGTTAAACCGTGATAAGAAATCCAAAGTCGTAAAATTGGATTTAGTGCCTAAACCAGTGGTTTTCTAATTTGATTTGGTTGGACCAAATAAATTGAGAAAATCCGGTTTAGTAAATAACCGGTTGACAATTGTGGTCATCGTAGTAATTAATTTTGGTTAGACCAATTTTAATGAACCAGATCGGTTATGTCATTTAATTGGACAACTAGATTTTGACCCGCACTTAGAAAGTGCGGGTTTAATTTTCTTTACAAATTTTACTTTTTATTCATTTTGCTAATAGTAGTTTAGATTTTTAATTATGTAATCTAATTTTGATTATAATTGTTTAACCAACATTATAAACAGTGAATTAGCAATTTAGTTTTTTTTTTAAAATGAATTATGTGTTATTTTGAGGAGATATATCGTAAGGATTAAGAGATTAAAATAACGATTTCACATTATATATTTTAATCTGTGTTGTATCGTAAGATCATAGTTTGGAAAAAATATATATATGTGAAAACAACTATTGTAAAAGTTATGTGGTATATGTTTAATTGTTATTTTATTTATCTAAAATATTATTTTATAAAATACATGTTGTAGTCGTATATATAATTTGCAAATTTGATGGAACTATCCGTTAAAAACTTCATTCAAACATAAAGCATAATTTGACGCTTCAAACATTTGAATAATATAAGTATGAAATCATTTTAATATTTTATTAATTTTAAAATATATCAGCTGAAATTATTTACTATATGCGAATTTTTTATAGAAAATTTATAATCGAGATTGGCTAATTAATTTTTTAACCCGATTTTTCAGTTTGATGGAAAAACCTGCTAAAAAGTACAATCGTAAAAACATCAATCGTAATATGTGTATATATATATATATATATATATTTGAAACAAAATAAAAGATATTAAAATATATTATATATATATTTTTGAATTAAATCATAAATTAGAGAATCTTAATTTATATATAATAGTTGATGTATAAATTATTCATTATATTTATCAATTAATTTATTTTGATTTTAATTAATTAGGAAAGTGAGACCCATTAGATTCTCGTTGTTTGGCTACATGTTTAATAATTGTCTTGTTTGGAAACATGGATTGTAGAGATAATGTTATATTCCCTAATTACCCTTAATGAAGGTTACAAATCCTAATAATATCAAGGGCAAATTCCGGGAACAACATTTATGTACCATGGCAAACCTTCCTGTTTTAATAGATTAGATTGGGTTATGTCTTGGACATAGACCAATTCTTGGGCCATGGGCCAAGAAGTTAAAACAATTGGGCCAGTTATTTGAGTCTTTTCTTCAGATTATTTTAAAATTCATTTAATAATTAAAATTTGATTTTAAAATTAATCAGTTTCCAAAATTTCAAATTAGAAAGTTTCTTAGAATAGAAGTTTCTAGATTTGCATGTTTTGGATTATAGGAAATTTCTATAGTTAGAAAGTTTCCAATTTTAGGAAGTTTCCAATTTTAGAAAATTTCCAAAAATAGTAGGTTTCCAAAAATGGAAAGTTTCCAAAAATAGTAATCTTTTATTTTGGGAATGAAATTTTAAGAAAACCTATAAACCTCAAATAATATCAAGCGTTGGATGTCTTGTCCAGATTATGTCAGGTGTTGAAGCCCATTCAATCGTACACACGGCCTTACAGTGTGAGGGTGTCTATCTTTTGCGTGGGTAAGACAGTTTGTGATTCATTGATGTCATTGGGAGTCCCAGACATTAGTGATTACATGACTGTATAGTCTGGTTTTCTTGACTAGGCCATCGGGAGTCCCGGGCCTTGAGACATCAGAGTGGATTGGGCCTCGGGCCCAGATTCACAACCAAGAGTTATATCGCGGATATAATTAGCCGAAATAGGGCTTACCGATATAAGCTAAGGTTAGGTGACGGCCAGTGGCCCACTTTGATCTTAGTTATATGTGGATCTTGGAATCATTATATTCTATTGAGGGTAACTGATGTTATTGAATATAATGCGAGATTAATCATATTAAATATAATGTGAGATTAATCATATTGAACATATTAACTAAAATCCTTTTATCTTATATTTCAGCTATGACTACAACAAGCACACAAAACACATTCTCAATCCGGTCTGTTCTCGACAAGGAGAAGCTGACTGGAACGAACTTCCTGACGTGGTCAAGGAACTTGAGGCTGGTCCTCAAGCAGGAGAAGAAGGAATATGTCCTTCGTGATCCCCTCCCCGAGAGGCCTCCTAACAATGCCGCCAGGAATCTGCATAATGCTTGGGAAAAGCATTCGTCAGATGAAAATGATGTCTATTGCCTGATGTTGGCGACCATGACTCCTGAGCTGCAAATGCAGTTCGAGAGTGTGCTGTCACCCATCGAGATAATGGCAAGCCTGAAATCGCTTTTTCAGGAGCAGGCAAGGACTGAGAGGTTCCAAACAGTTAAGAACCTCTTGGACTGTAAGATGGCTGCAAATGCGGCAGTGAGTCCTCATGTCTTGAAGATGATGGGTTATCTCGATCATCTTCAGAAACTCGACTGCCCTATCAGCCAGGAACTTGCCTGCGACATCATTCTGCAGTCTTTACCTGCAAGCTATGATCAATTCATCCTGAACTTCAATATGCATGGCTTGAGTAAGACATTGCCTGAGCTTCACGGAATGCTTAAGACTGCAGAGCCCAACTTGAGGAAAGCCAAGGACCCCAATGTGCTTATGGTGCAAAAGGGCAAGGGCTTTAAGAAATCCTCTGCCAAGGACAAGGGAAAGGCTAAGGCTGTTCAAGTCTCGGACAAGGACACGCCAAAGCCCAAGCCCAAGTCCAAGGCTGGGCCTACTGACATCTGCAGGTTCTGTAAAGAACCAGGGCATTGGAGGAGAGAATGTAAGAAATTCCTGGAAGGTCTAAAGGAATTGAAGAAGAAGACTCTGGAGACTTCTTCATCAGGTATTTATGTTATAGAAGTTAATACAACTACTTCTGATAATACCTCATGGGTTATGGATACTGGTTGTGGGGCTCATATTTGTACTAATATGCAGGCACTCAGCAACAGTAGAAGGCTGAAGCAAGGACAAGTGGAGCTACGAGTTGGGAATGGAGCGAAAGTTCCTGCACTAGCTGTAGGCACATACTTGTTGTCTTTACCTTCGGGATTGGTTTTAGAACTCAATAATTGTTATTTTGTACCTGCGATAAGCAGAAATATTATTTCAATTTCATTGTTGGATTTGGAAGGTTATGATTTTTCAGTTAAGAATAAATTATGTTCCTTCAATCGCAACAATTTGTTCTATGGTTGTGCCCCTCTTACGAATGGGCTTTACATACTTGATCAATCCGCGCCAATTTATAACATTAATACCAAATGGTTCAAACCTAATGAGGAGAACCGAACGTTTCTATGGCATTGTCGTTTAGGGCACATCAGTGAGAAACGCATTAAGAGGCTCCATTCGAATGGACTTCTTGGCTCATTTGACTTTGAGTCATGTGAGAAATGCGAATCCTGTCTGATGGGCAAAATGACGCGGGCCCCCTTTAATAAACCTAACGAGAGGGCCAGTGACTTATTGGGCCTGATACACACAGATGTGTGTGGCCCAATGTCCACAAATGCAAGAGGAAACTATCAGTACTTCATTACCTTCACTGATGATTTCAGTAGGTATGGATATGTTTATTTAATGAAACATAAGTCTGAATCGTTTGAGAGATTCAGAGAATTCCAAAATGAAGTACAGAACCAACTTGGCAAAAGCATTAAAGCTCTTCGGTCCGACCGAGGAGGAGAATACTTGAGCCAAGAGTTCAGTGATCATCTAAGAGAGTGTGGGATAGTTTCCCAACTCACTCCTCCTGGAACACCTCAATGGAATGGTGTGTCTGAGAGGAGGAATCGGACCTTATTGGATATGGTTCGGTCTATGATGAGTCACACAGACCTTCCAATATCCCTTTGGGGATATGCCCTGCTGACAGCAGTGTTCACTCTAAATAGAGCGCCATCAAAAGCAGTAGCTAAGACACCATATGAATTATGGACTGGGGAAGCTCCAGTGCTGTCTTATTTTAGAATTTGGGGTTGTGAAACATATGTAAAGAGATTGATCTCTGACAAGCTTACACCAAAGTCTGATAAATGCTACTTCATTGGTTATCCGAAGGAGACCAAGGCTTATTACTTCTACCTACGATCCGAGAACAAGATCTTTGTTGCCCGGGATTGTAATTTTCTTGAGAGGGAGTTTCTCTCTAAGAAAAACAGTGGGAGTAAGGTACTGCTTGAAGAAATTCAAGATGAACAGGATACTGCTCAACCTAATGAGGAAGAGCAGCAGGAGGACCTACAAGAAATTGTAGAGCCTGAACCTGTGGTACCTGAAGTTCGAAGATCCGGGAGGATCCGTCACGAACCCGAGAGATATCAAGGATTCCTCGTGACTAACTGTCATGATCTTCTGATCATTGATGGTGATGAACCATCGAACTTCAATCAAGCCATGATGGGCCCAGATTCCTCTAAGTGGCGTAAGGCCACTGATTCCGAAATGGACTCCATGTCGGTCAACCAAGTGTTTTCGTTGGTTGACTTACCCGCTGGTGTAAAAGCCATCGAGTGCAAATGGATCTTCAAGAAGAAGATTGACGTGGATGGAAATGTCCAGATTTATAAAGCCAGGTTGGTGGCAAAAGGTTTCAGACAAGTTCACGGTGTGGATTATGATGAAACCTATTCCCCAGTGGCTATGATGAAATCTATTCGGATTCTACTAGCAACTGCAGCTTTTCATGATTATGAAATTTGGCAGATGGACGTGAAAACCGCCTTCCTGAATGGCATTCTGGAAGAGGATGTGTATATGACACAACCTGACGGTTACATAGATCCAAAGAATGCTGGGAAAGTGTGCAAGCTTCATAAATCCATTTATGGATTGAAGCAAGCATCGAGGAGCTGGAATCTTCGTTTTGATGAAGCGATCAAGCAATTTGACTTCATCAGAAACGAAGAAGAACAATGCGTGTATAAGAAAACTAGTGGGAGCAAGATAGTATTTCTTATTCTGTATGTCGATGACATACTACTTCTCGGAAATGACATACCAATGCTGAAGTCGGTAAAGGACTGGCTTGGAAGTTGTTTTTCCATGAAAGACATGGGTGAAGCCGCATACGTTCTTGGAATCAGGATCTACCGGGATAGATCTAAAAGGCTGATAGGCTTGTGTCAAGATTCATACATTGACAAAGTCCTACATAGATTCAGCATGGCAGATTCCAAGAAGGGCTTCACGCCAATGGTACATGGCACAACGCTAAGCAAGAAGCAGAGCCCTACGACGGCTGCTGAGCTTGAGCGCATGAAGAATATTCCTTATGCATCTGCAATAGGATCTGTCATGTATGCCATGATCTGTACTCGTCCTGATGTTGCTTATGCATTGAGCATGACGAGTAGATACCAGTCAAATCCAGGTGAAAACCATTGGATTGCCGTCAAGAATATCCTGAAGTATCTAAGACATACTAAGGATAAGTTCTTGGTGTACGGTGGAAGTGATGTGCTTGAAGTCAGTGGATTCACGGACGCAAGTTTCCAGACAGACCAAGATGATTTCCGGTCACAGTCCGGTTATATCTTTTGTCTGAATGGCGGTGCAATCAGTTGGAGAAGCTCCAAGCAAGACACCGTTGCTGATTCCACTACAGAAGCTGAATATATCGCCGCTTCGGAAGCAGCGAAGGAAGCTGTTTGGATACGAAAGTTCATTATTGAACTAGGTGTGATACCAAATGCGGCTGAGCCTCTGGCACTGTTTTGTGATAACAATGGTGTTATTGCTCAGGCAAAGGAACCAAGATCACACCAGAAATCCAAGCATGTACTAAGAAGATTTCACTTGATACGTGACATCATTAATAGAAAGGAAGTCAAGATCAGCCGAGTTCAGACAGATGATAACGTCGCTGATCCATTGACAAAGCCACTCCCAAGACCTAAGCTCGAGTTCCTGACTGAAGCTGTAGGCATTAGAGACATTGAAATGTAATCTAAATTTGAGTGGGAGTTTGAGGGCTTTATTTAGTTATTGATATGTTCTTGTAAAACATTTGAGATGTTTAATAATAAAATTATTATTTCAAGATTATTTTAACTGTGATGAAATAATCGTTCCAAAATGATATAAACCATTTTATAGGTCATCGAAGTAAGTGACTTGATCTTGAGTCATCAAAGTCATTTAGCTTGATCATGAGACCCTATATTTGATAGATGGCTTATATCATCCTGTCCCTAGTCGAAGGTTGTTGAAATTGGAACACCAACAACCGCGTGAGACTAGATTGGTATGTGACTTATGACAAAGTCTCAGGATGTCATAGATGCACGACATCAAAGTCAGTACATAGGTGTATGTTGGGGTACATACGACCGGACAAGACCCGATTATAAGAACTCTTCAGGATATTTATATTTGTGTCATAAGAGATTCTTACTACGACTATAGAGTATAGTCCTTAGACCTGAGTTCGCATGCATGTGACTGCACATGAACTGATGCACTTTGATCATTGTCTAACACTGTCGTTAAGCGATAGTTATAAGGACCTTGTTTGGGTGTATTATGAAATGAGTAGTTTACAGTGATGGAACAAGACGGGATTTGTCCCTCCAATATAAATGGAGTGAATATCTCTAGGCCAATCGGAGATTTGAATACCTGAAAATGCATGGCCATGCTCAAACGGACTGTCCCGAGTCGTTTGGATTGTCAGTATCAAATCAGAGTCCGATGAACATGATTAGGCTTTATAAGGATGACACTCATCTTGCCTTATGACTAATCGAGATATTGAGACAAAAGGATTATGAATACAGAGATTCCAGTACAAGTGGGAGATTGTTGGAATTATGTCCAGTTATCTCTGTACTGTCTCTAGAAAGTAAGAGTATGTCAATGATCAGACATAAGTCATATAATACTGGGGGTCATGATGGCTTGCTAGAGTCCGCTCATGATCTATAAGTCTTGGACTTATTGCCTTTATTATATGATCCCATATGGGTCGCACGCCTAAGCTAACAGGAAAATATGAAGGAACGGTTTAGCAGAAGTACGGTAAAAGTGCTAGGCATTTACTGTACTTAGAGAAAGGGCCTGATTAAATCTAAGAGATTTAATCAGACTGAGACTTGGGCCAAAAAGCCCATGAGAACTAGAAGGGGTTTTAATGAATAAAACTTAACCTAGCTCTCTAATTTTTCTCAGCCTCTCTGCGCCTCTCTCTCTCTCTCTCTCTCACTCTGCGCCTCCCTCCCTGTGGTCTAGAAGCCAACTTCCTGAAGTGTGCGTGTGTGAACCTTTGGAGGAGCTGTCTCTTGGCGGTTCTGCTGATCTCTGACCCATACCTCTCCATTCCGCTGCATAACAAGGTATTAGGTGAGATCTTTTATGATTCAGCAAGAGAACCTAGATCCAAGCATGTTTAGTAGGATCAATCAATCTGAAAATTGAATCAGGATATACTAAACAATCCTTCAGTGTAATGCTCCTAAAAACACCAAGGGTCAAAACTAAATCACACTTTCCGTCGGGAATTGTACAAAGCTCTCTGGAAAAGCCTTCAAGCTCTATGAAACTAAATCGTGCAGTCAATACGGAGCCGATGAAGGAGATTTTCTCCCGAAAAAGTCTTCTCGACTTTTCTATATTAATCGACCTAACGTCAACCCGACAGTTTAGCTTCTCGGACGTATAAATCGTCCTAGCAGGCTCGACAAACTAACATAATCTTACTCAAAAAACCAAGCATCCTTACTAAGAAAATTCGAACAGACTTACTCGGAAAATCCGAGCAGATTTGCTCAGAAAAACCGAGCATATTTGCTCAGAAAACCCGAGCCGGTCTGCACAGGAAATCCAAGCAGACGTACTCGGAAAATTCTGAAGCCCAACGCGATTTCTCTGTCGGACTCGTCACAAACACGACCAGTTCACAATTCAATGCACCTTCTCCACCGCTTTGCTTGTTCGAATACGGGAGCTTCGACGAAAGACCAACAATGGATTTCCAAACGTCCAACAACAAGACTTAGAACTACGGATGGCTTAATCCCTTTCTTAAGGGTACGTAGGCAGCCTTTCATAAGGTTCAGCTGTAAACAAAAATTCTTCGCTAGGAGTAAAGAAACATCAAGGTCATACACCGGAACGATCGAAGGTTCCGAAGAAAATTTCAATAACATACAGAATTACTCGAAAGACTTTGCACAAAAAAATAGATACGGCCGAAAGATCCAAAAGGCTCACCATGTACACGCCAACGAATGTGAGTTGACTTACTCGAAGGGCCGGAACAAATCCGACTCGAAAATGCCGTTCCAAAAAAATCTGTCCAACTTAACGTACAAGACGAAGGCCAAGTATTTCGGACAATTGCTTTCGCCTCGAATACAAAATAACCTCGTCATCATCGCACTTGAGTCTGACGAGCTGGGGGGCTAACTGTTGAGGTCAAAAACCTCCTCGACGAAAACAATAACGGAAAGACAAGATTGAATAGCCGGATATGAACGAATGTTCATCAAACATCTAATGTTTCATGTAAATGGAAAAATCGTACGAAACATCGACGGTTTATCGGAAGAATGATGTCGGAAAACAGACGAAACCACGATCGGACAAACGCACTTTCCAACAAGAATTACGGATCGACTAAACATCCAAACAGGGCAAAGTATGAGCTGAACCAGCTCGGAAAACCGGGCTGAACCAGCTCGGAAATCCGGGCAGAACCAGCTCGGAAATCCGGGCAGAACCAGCTCGGAAAACCGAGCTGAACCGTCTCGAATTTCCAAGATGAACCGTCTCGGATTTCTGAGATGAACCGACTCGGATTTCTGAGATGAACCGTCTCGGATTTCTGAGATGAACCATCTCGGATTTCTGAGATGAACCTGCTCGGAATTCCGAGATGAACCATCTCGGATTTCCGAGATAAACCCACTCGGAATTCCGAGATGAACCATCTCGGATTTCCGAGATGAACAATCTCGGATTTTCCGAGATGAACCATCTCGGATTTTCCGAGATGAACCAGGTTGGATTTTCCGAGCTGAATTTTCCGAATGGATAACTAAACATTTGCCGATGCGCATAACTTGTCGAAACACTTTCCTTCGGAAGGCCCAAACTCTCTCGGACCAATGATTTGGGCTAATGGATCGAAATCAAGGAAAATGGGAATTCAGGCCTAAGCATACGACAAACTTTAACGGACTCGGAACATCCCAAATCTCGGCCCATCCGGAAGATAAGTTAGGCCTCGGAAAGATGAAAGAAGACAGAGATATCGATGAGCTGGAAAGGAAATCTAAGGGAAAAATGTAAAATCTTAACGGAAAAAGGAAAGAGATAACAACAGGAAGATTTTCGTAAATATGACGGAAATTTTCTCGAGGACCCACTTCCCGCAGCTATATAAGAAGATAGTGGCCATACGATCAAGGCATAGCGAAAAACCCTAAGACTTAGACTTAAGAGCTTTTAAGTTTTCTTTTAGACTTTTCGAGAGTTCTTTTGTTCTTTTCCGATTCCTTTACTTTCTTTCCGATCTTTGTATTCTTTTCGACTTTAATCAATAAAAATCCTCCGGGTTTGCTAGTTTCGTGGTTATCCTTGAAAGTTTATGTTCCCTAAAAAGTCTAGCTTTACAAGTTTTGACCGTGTGAGTTTCGACTCTCACACTAATGACAAAATGTTACGACGGATTAACGATGAATATGAACAATCGTTATGTTACGACAAATTAAAGACGAATATAGATTAAGGACGAACGATTAACGACAATTTGTGTTTCGTTGCAAGTTTGATGCTAAGGCCTATTAGCGAGGAAATAGCAACGGATTCAGCCGTTGTTATATGCATGTTTTCTTGTAGTGAATATGCCTTTTAATAATTAAACATGCAATGCATGTAATCCTATCCGGTTCTTTTAATTAACATATTCTGCACTAATTCATTTAGATAGGTCATGCCATGACTATATGTCTAATCCGGTTATTAACATCTTAATTCTATATGACTATATATCCACTTTAAGTCCAATTCAATTCACGGGTACATTCCTACGAAACAGACGTCTAGGGTTTATGCATTTTACGGTTCTATATGCAGATTCTATCAAGCGTCTGGATCAAACCATACCCGAATCTCGAACCCGATTAACTCCCGATAATCCATTTGTTGTAACATGAATTCGAACTTCGGCGCCACAGACGAAACCTAATTCCATCTATTTTTTTTCTTAATTCAAAGAGAAAGTAGTTTGGAAAATACAAAACATCAAAAAATTCTCGAAGAATATTCTGGCATATTTCTTTTCGTTACTTCTTCTGTTTTTCCGACTCTCTTTATTTTTCTCCGATCTTATTCTCTTTTTATTTGTTTCTTTCTTTCTTTTCTTTTTCTCTTTTCTTTTTCTTTCTTTTTTTTTTCCTCTTCTCTTTCTCCTCTTCTCCTTCTCTTCCTCTTCTTCTTTCTTGTCGTGATGAAACATGGAAGGAGTTAAGCTTCCCTTATATAAGGAAGCAAGTCCAATTATAATGAGACAAATTTCCCTTCCTCTTTCTCCTCTGGTTTCACGTGGGTAAGAAAGAAGTGGGAAGAATACACTTGATATTTAATTTTGAAATGGGATGCAATTAATCAAAGAGAAATGGATATCTTGGTTCACTCCTTTTTGCCATGTGAACAACGAGGATCAAAGAAGATTCAAGGTGTTTCTTCCTTTTATGGTGTGACACCTATTTGTCACATGAGCAAATTCAAATTCAATGTATCTCTATAATTAATCAATACTTAGTGACAAATTCATAAAATAAACTTCAAAAATATAGATTGTGAATATCTAAGATGGTACGAAGGAGAACACAATTATAAGCGTAGGCGTCTGAGTCGCACGCGCGATTACATTTTTTCTCTAGGGTTTTCCGCCGTTTGCTTCGAGTTTTGAGGCTGTTTCCAAACTTGCACTTATGGCTAGGATCTCGGTCTTGAGTGACTGGAAACTGTGTCAGATCCCGGTCTTGAGTGACTGAAAACTGTGTCGTTCCTTTCTCTCCGGTGTTTTTGCACATATATACACAAAAACAAGAAAGATGGCCATGAGGTTCAAAAAATGGTTAAGTTCAGGTGGGGTACCAACTAAAGAGGAGATGGCCATTCAAGGACAACATAGAGTGGTAATATGTAAAGATACATGGTTCTTCGCCCTGCCTAAAAACTCTAATGATAAAATTGGAAGTCAAGTTAGTTTAGATAAGATAGAAATAATGTTCCTTCCAATAGAATATTTAATGGTTCTAATATTTCAAAATGATGTCGCGCTACAAGTGCCTATCTACCGCCTAGTTTAGCACCAAGTATCAAAAAATATATTACGAGGATATAGCGGGAAAGTACAAATGTCGAAATCATCCTAGATTTTTTTCATTACTCCAATCAGTCTAACTGAGTTTTTACCAAAAATAAAAGAAAACCTAAACTTTTTGAAAGATTTTTAAGTAAATAAACGTAATAAGACTCAGGTAAGTAAATGTTGTTAGTAATGGATGAAATCTTCCCCCAGACTTAAATCACACTGTCCCTAGTGTGAAATGAAGAAGGAAAGGAAGAATCTAAAAATCGAAATGGATGAAGGTACTTACGTGGGTCTAAGTTTCGGATGATGGGAAATGTATTGCGGCCATGGGTAAGATGTAACGGGTTGTGGGTGGTTTGGTTTTAGCCACGGTTTGGGCAGTTCATGACAGAGATGAAGTTGGACATAGTTTCGTGTGGTGCGGGCACGGCCGAGAGTGGCTTTTCCGCGCTTACGGACGGGAAGGTCGTGTCTGATTGTTGCTGCTTCGCGGCTAGGGCATATGGAGGTGAGGTCAAGAGTGGCTCGACCATGGTTATGATTGGACGTCTTGCGGCAGTTGGCCGCGACTGCCATCATCATGTTCGTGGCCGGGCTTTTTTACATAAAAATGAAAAAAAAATGAAACTAAAAAAAAAAATAGAATGTTAGAAATCCTGCTACAAAGAGATGAAAAATACCTAATTGGTTTGCCTCCCATAATCGTTTGTTTTAATTATTTTAGCATGACTTGTCCAAGAAGATAATTTCAGTGATGGAAAGAACTTGTCCTTCGACGGGTTCTTATTGATTTTCTATGACCTCCAATAGATTATACACGACGCTCTTGCCTTTAACTTTTGTCTCTAGGTTGAGAGATCAATTGGAATGGTTTTGTTAGATAATACTTCATTTTGTCAATGCTTAGGCCAATCCATGATAGCTCCAACAGTAGCAAGGAACAACATTTCTAGAATAAGGGTTCCTTGATCTTCAATGGGTGTGTCAACAATGCATAAGTCGACTGGGGAAATGTCTTTTCCTACCAGAACATATTTGTAATACACAACTCCTTCTGGGGTTTTTTAATATTGGCCGGCAAGTCCAATTTCGAGGTCTGTGGGCTGAAAGTCTTTTATTCCAAGATTGTTTGCAATTGATAGTGGTATAATGCTCATGCATCAACCTAAATCACATAGTATATCATCAAAATAAGATCCATCAATACGAGACTCATTTCTTCAAACTAGTGGCGGAGGCGAACTGGTCTGCCCTTGTGGGTGAGGTCAAAGTACATTGAACTCACTGAAAGAGACTCTCTGCTTCCTTGAAATAATGATCCTATAGCGTTTTCTGGCCAGGCTCCAGGAGATGAGGTTTTAGGAGGAAGATTATGGACTACTTTGTTGAATTCTTTAAGTTTCCTTGGATGGATCGTGTTGAGGTGTTCATTTGGCTTTCCAACCTTTGGAGTGGTGTAATAATTATGAGTGGTCCTGGCTTTCATGCAGTAGACAAATCTCTGTCTCACTTTCATCGGTTTCTCTAAAAAATGGGTAAAGACAACGACACTTCCAAGTTCTGTCAAATGAGATGCACGTAGGAATTGTCCTGACAAAGTCATTGAACTACATAAGTGTTTCAGGACTGATATATTTAGGTGCATGCTAGTCTCTATCAGTGTTTTTTTCTCAGTTGAGTGTGGTCGTGATCGAATGTTGTGGACTACATCTTCGAAGATGTAATTCTCTATTGGATCCTCTTTTGGAATAGAATCTTCAGTCTCATTATTGATTCATAGAATATTGAGCTGAGGTCGAAATAAATGAACCAAATTTCAAGGTGCAAACTATTCTTCATTGATTGGGCATTCTTGATCATCATTGTGACATCTAGGATGTTGATTCTCAACTCGGCCTATCCGAAGATAGAAAGAGTTTTAGGGTTTTATTTAGGGATTCTTCAAAGTCTTTTAACCTAGCTTGGCGGAGATGATGAGATTAGGGTAAAATTGGCGCTCCGGTGAAGCGAAATGAAAGGAATTAAATGTTACAGTTGAACCTTGTAAAAGGCTGCCTATGTACCCTTTGAAAAGGGATCAAGCCATTCGTAGTTCTTTGATGGAATTCGTCGATGGATCATGACGAGATGGTTAGAGGATTAGGTCATCTCTCAGTGTTGTGTGTTTTCCATCATAATCAGAATGAATGCCCTAATTCTCTTATATAGAGTTTTTAGTCCGCAAAAAATCATATTTCTTAAAAAGAAATATATATTTTCCTAAAAGAAAATAGATATTTTCCGAAGAGAAAATAGATATTTTTCTTTTGTGTTTATCTTCGATGGTTGTCATTATCTTCATTGGAATCACAATTATCCTTTGTTTGTTGGACAAGTAATATATGCTTTCTATTTCGGGCCGATCTTATTATCTGAATGGGCCATTTGGAGGGGTGCTAAAACCGACTCTAACAGTATGCCCCCCCAGATCGGCGATTCGAGCGTTTTGCGTGATGATCGGTGACAGAAAACATTTCGCTTCATGAAGTATATAAGATCGGCATGAATCTCTAGTATTCCTTCGAATGTTGTCTTCGACCGGGTTTTGTGGTCGGCAATGTCTTATTAAATAGGGCTATTCATGTTGTTCCCTTTTCACTTGTAGTGATCTCGGTGAACACTGAATTAAGCGATTTTATTAGGCAGGTCGACATGTGAATAAACGGCTTAATCATAAGGCTTATGTTTTGCCAAACCTTGATTGAGAGGCTTATACGTGCTCGGCTTTGCCGTTCTAAGGACGAGATGATTGTGAAAGGTTTTAGTGCTCGGCTTATTTATTATCGCCCATCTCAGAGAACATACGGGTAAGTGTCCGGTTTTTTAGTGCGAGACGAATCTCGGCTTTTCCTCACCGTGATATGTATCTCAGCATGCAAGGAAGACCACAGGGTGCTCGGCTTACAGTCGAGGCGTGTGTTGCTCAACTTTTGCGAACTAAGGAGCTCGGCTTGACGGTCTAGCTCGGCATAAGTCTAGGATGGATTAGTGGTTTAACTCAGCATAAGTTAAAGGCATAAGTAAAAATAATATTGAACTCGACATAAAGTTAATTAGATTGAATAGAATAATAATAAAAATGAAATACTTAATTGATGAGCTCGTGTATAAAGTGGACGGGTTCATGACATTGGTGTAATGACGAGCCAATAATTTTAAATATGAGATAGAATACTTACTTGATGAGGTATGTGAGCGCAATGCTAATTTGGTTTTGAGATGGTAATGTGAGTCTCTTGACGTTAGGTTTGTTGGGCCGGAAGAACTCTGTTTCATCACCTTGAAAATAATGATGTAAAAATTAAATATGTTGTCATGAAAACTTAGCTTTTATAGTGGTACGTTAGTGATGGTCTCAAAGGAGATAACGAAGACGTTGATTAGACTGTGTCGTCGCCATTATGAGGTGTCAGAGGTAGCATCGGAGATCTAAGAGACCGACTCACATGCATAAAAAAAAACGTTAAATAACTTTTTTCCTTTCATGATAAAGCCATAAAGCAATAATCGATGAATAAGTAGGAATCATAATGTGAAAGGAATAAGTAGGCCTCAAGCGTGATATCAATTAAACAAAACCAGTGACAATGTTTGATCAGTCAACAAAGAGTTATTAAATTTCATTAACAGTATGCGTGCGGTGCGCCAAGCTATTGTGAGCAAGTAAAGTCGACAACAACAAAAAAATTCAATTCCACAAACAAATCAGAACGAATAAACCGACGATTATCTAACAAATTCAAAGCTGACCAGATAATAGTCATGTTAAACCAATGCATTAAAGGATGATGACGAGCGAGTGCTTTGAGGAACAATTCAAAGGTAAGTTCGTTTTAATAACTGGTAGGTATGGGACTAAGAGATAAACCGAGTAAGCATTAGTTAAATAATTTTTAATCATGAGGTTACTTATCTTGATGGTTGTAGATCGATGATTTCGAACGAGTTATGACGGAGACGTTTTGACCTTTCGATAGCCAAGTTCCTGCCGTGTTTTCTTCCGCAGGTGAGATTACGAGAAGAGTTCATTCGAGAGAGGCGGAGTGATTTTGCAATATGCTTGTCATAAGATGATTGCGAGGCACGATGGCTTGATGTGATTTGCGAGCTTGATGCTCGGCTTGATGAGATTGCGAGACACGATGCTCGGCTTGATTGTCTTTGGACTTGGTATGATTTTACTTAAAACTTTGTCTTTACGTTTGCCTTTTTGATGTTGGAGATAATTGCATCCACAACGTTGATCTTGGGATTAGGTTGGCATGGTTCGACTCTTTGATCACTGAAAACGCCAAACTCGTCTCGGGGAGAGCTTGTTCCTTTCTTGTTTCCCGGATGGCAAGTTCAAGTGATTTCGAATTAAATTTAGAGCTTAGGAGCTCGTTATTTAAGAGACGAAAGCTGCATGAGGAACTTGTGAACTGGCGAGCTCTCAGGCTTGAGTAAAATCAGTACGTCGTCGGCCTGTGATGTTTAATTTAAAGCATGCTACAAGAGCTCGTCGTCTTTGGATCAAATAGATCTGATGATCTCTATATGACGAGCTGTCGAAGTTATTGGCGAGGAAGTCTGAACTTGACGAGCTGAAATGTGATCAGAGCTCATCTTCATGGAACTAGTCTTGATCAGCATAACTTAGTGTTACGGCGGCTCGGAATGGTGGTGTCATTATCGTGACGAGGAGACAGTATTCCCTTTTTGTGTCTTGATATTATTCAGATCGTATGATATGATTGGTAAGATACCAAAATCACCAGGAGAATGCCGTTAGTGATGGATCGAATCTAGGGCACATGGAAAAAAGGCAAACCATGAGTGACAAGCTTATGTGAGGACTAATCACTTTTCTGCAATGGCTCTAGACTTGATAATGGAGATTAACACTAGCTATTTATGCAAGAATGGTTGATAATAGTTATAGCAGATTAATTGAATTGTTTTTTTTTGATAAACTGTAAATTAATTGCCCAAAGAAAAAATATCAAGCAGTTATAATACATCTCCAAACCTCGCAAAAAAAAAATTAAAAAGAGGAAAGGAGAAAGAGACCAGACTAGAAAAGACTAGTAACAGGTAAACATAGCTAATAACAAATGCTTGAACACCTTACAATCATGTTTACTAAGGATCCTATCTCGGATACAACGGTCAATGGACCGGAAGAGGCTTTGAGGAGGTTGGGAAGGACCACCATGAAGGCGAGTATTACGCTCCCGCCAAAGAGAATAGACAATGCATTGACCAAGCAGCTTCCTGAGTATAACAGAGACACCTGGAGAAGCCGTCAGGAACCAGTTAATCAAGACAGGCCAGTCATGAAAAGAGTGTGGAGATAATCCAAGTCTAACCAGCCCCATGCTCCACACTTGAGCTGAGTATGGACAATGAAGGAAAATATGCTCCCTGGTCTCAGTGGAGGTGTTGCAAAATAGACAATGGGGAGGGATGTTAAGACCCCAACTGATGAGCCTGGACTTAACCGAGAGACGGTCGAGATGGGCAAGCCAAAAGATGAAGGCATGCTTAGGCACATGGTGCTTAAACCAGACTGCCTGGGGCCAAGAAGTACAAGGAGCACGTGGACGAAGGTAATGCCAAGTACGAGATGACGAAAAAACAGAGGAGGACGAACCATCCCCAGGAATTCTCCAGCAGAAAAGATCAGGGCCACGGCTAAGAGAGGGAGGATCAATCTGAGTGAGAGCAATGTGGAGAGACTGAGCATGAGAAGACCGAGACGGACGTAAGAGCCAGCCAGCTTGGCTTCCCACTTGAGCAACCAGAGCATTGCGAGGAATGCACAACTGACGAGGACCCATATTACCAAACACATCAATCAGGGGACCAAGAGAGCACCAAGTATAAAACCAAAACCGGGTATTACATCCATTACCAATCACAACAGCAATGAGAGGACGGGCAAGAGGCCGCAGACGAAGCAGATTCTTCCAAAGCCAGCTATCTGACTGCTTTTCATTCACATCCCAGAAACTCTGGTGTTTACAATAATAAGAGTTGGTCCAAGCCACCCATAAAGAGCCACTTGAAGCAAAGAGATTCCAAATCAGTTTGAAACAAAGTACCTTGTTCCGCCCAAAGACCAAGACCACCTTCATCCTTAGGAAGGCAAATGTCCTTCCAAGCGACCTTGATACCAGTAGTTTTGCGAGTATTACCATTCCAGATAAAACTATTGCACATCTGCTCAATACGCTTGATACAACCCTTGGGAAGAATAAACGCTTGCATCCAGAAGTTGAGGGTGCTGTTAACAATTGACACCACCAACTGAAGATGGCCAGGATAAGAAAGGCTTGTTCTCCCAGCAGTTAAACCGCCTTGCCAAGGAATCAAGAAGAGGACTGTAATCTCGCTTAAAGAGATGGGGTGGTACTAACGGCAAGCCTAAGTACCTCACAGGAAAGGATCCAGCTTGAAAGCCAAACACTGCCAGAGAGGCAGAGTCTAAGTGGAGCCCTGCAGAGAAAAGTGCAGACTTATCGCGGTTCATTCCTAATCCAGACAGCTGTTGAAAGTGATCTAGGATTGTTATAATGCCATGAAGAGAAGAGGGGGAGCCATCAAAAAGAATCATGAGATCATCTTCAAAGGATAAATGGGGAATCCTCTGAGCCACTGGTTTTGGATGATACCCGATACTACCAACTTCAAAGCTCTTCGCCAAGGAGGAAGAAAGATATTCCATGGCAAGTAAGAAGAGATATGGGGACATAGGGTCCCCTTGCCGTAAGCCTTTAGATCCTCTAAAAAAGCCACAAGACTCACCATTAACCACAACAGAATAGGAAAGGGTAGAAATACACTCCCTAATCTAGAAGATAAACTGGCCAGGAAAGGCAGCAGTCTGGAGCACTCTCAAGAGAAAGTCCCAGTTAACAGAATCAAAGGCCTTCTGAATATCTACCTTAAGTAAACCCCGGTTGCTAAGCTCAGCTCTATAAAACCCCTGAACCATCTCTGAAGCAAGCAATATGTTCTCTACTATAAGTTTGCCTTCAACAAAAGCAGTCTGCGCAGGTGAAATGAGCTCAGAAACTGCAACTCTAAGACGCCGAGAGATGAGCTTGGCAATGACTTTATAAGCTGTATTGAGACAAGAAATAGGCCTGAAATCTGTCAGCTTCTCAGCTTTAACAACCTTAGGAATAAGACATATAAGAGTACAGTTCCACTGAGAAAGCAGTTTTCCTGAGTGAAAGAACTCTTGAATAGCTTTAGTAAAGTCAAACCCAAGGATTTGCCAAGCCTTCTTAAGAAACTCTCCAGAATAGCCATCGGGGCCAAGGGACTTATTGGAAGGAAGACTAAACACTACTGCCTTGATCTCTTCAGAAGAAACATGGCTTGTAAGAAGACTCTGTAGACCCGGAGAGCACCGCATAGTTGTGTTTCTATCAATCTCAGACAACTAAGATGCATCAAGGGGAGTATTAGGAGCCCCTAGCAGAGCAGAAAAAAAACTCCACACAGTGATCCTTAACAGCCGAGGAGGAGTCAAGACGATCAGTCCCTCGAAGTAAGTAGTGGATATGGTTAGAAGCCCTCCGACTCATAATCTTGAAAAAGAAAAACCTGGTGCACAAGTCACCATGCCGCATCCAAGAAACTCTGGAACGTTGACGAAAAAAACCTTCCTCAGCCAACGCCAGGGCATACCATTTAGCATAAGCCACCTTCTCCTGCTGAGCCAAAGAAGTACTAGGTTGAGCCAGGAGTTGTGTTTGGCAAGAAGTCAGATCAGAGAGAGCCGATGCAACTCTCTGCTCAATCCCCGAGTAGTGATCTCTATGGAATTGCTTAAGAATCACCTTTAACCCCTTCAGTTTCTTGGAGAAGGAGAACATCTCAGTACCCCTGATCGAAACAGATGTCCAATAAGAAGCCACAAGAGGAAGAAAACCAAGGTGATCCGCCAAGAAATTTGGAAATTTAAAAGAAGATTTCCTCTGAACAGCGTGAGAGCCAAAGCAGATACTGCTAGGACAATGATCAGAGAAAGCTGGTTCACCAAAATGGGCGTAGGCCAGAGGAAACTGAATACTCCTGTCAGTATTTACCAGAACACGGTCGAGTTTCCTAGCCAGGGGAAACTCATTTTTATGGTTCCACCAAGTGAACCGAGAGCCTTTGAAAACAAGATCATGAAGCTTAGATGTTAGAAGACAGTCCCTGAATTGCTTCATGCCACTAGTAATTCGGGTAGAGCCAGTAGTATCATCCTGGGGGTCCAGCTTCTGGTTGAAATCACCCAAAAGCGCCCATGGCTTACCAACCAGTAGAGGATTACGAGACAAAGTAAGAATTTCTTTCCACAACAGAAGCCGCTCACTCTGAAAATTTGAGGCGTAAACAAACGAGATAACAATATCTTCAGAGAGACTAGGAAGCTTTACCACTACAGAGATCATTTGCTTGGACTTGGCAATAACAGAAACCCTGACATAAGCCTCCCACAACACCCAAATACGTCCAAGCTCCGCAAATTCATAGTTAGCCGTCATACTCCAACCAGCAAACTGACTATTTAGGAAAAGAGGGGCATTATGAGATTTCACCTTAGTCTCAATGACCGCCCCAAAAAGAGCTTTACTGGCTTTAATCCATCTACGAGAAGAACGCCTCCGTTCAGGTTTATTAAACCCCCTGACATTCCAGCAAAAAATACCAAAAAGGTTATCAGCCATAGGAAACTTAAGTATGTTTGGGGCCTTTGTCCCTATCACGTTTCTTCTTCTTAGTAGAAAGATAAGTAGAAAAACCATCCTCCGTATCCATATCATCAGAACCAGAAGACTCATACTCAGAATGTACAGAACTAGAAACCAAAATATGCTTCCCAGGGTCACGAGGATCAATTGTCGGAAGCTTGCGACCAACTGATTTCACTGGAGGTTGAGAATCATGAATAACAACACCCTTCCTTGGTTGTTGAGTGATCCGAGACATAGGAGAAGGTTCCTTAGTAGGGGTAGGAACATGAGGCTGCTTAGGACTATCAGTCACCTGAGGAGAATCCTTCTTCTTTCTTTTGGGACAGGAATCCGTAGGATGCAACTTAGAGTTGCAGCTGGTACAGGTAATAGGGGCAGTGGGACAGCTTTGAGCTCTGCCCAACCGTATCACACACTGAACAAATTGGCGGGAGCCAGGGACTAGTTACACCAATCCTCTGAATGTGTCCAGACTCAAACTGAACATTGACAAAGTCAGGAACACGAATCCTTGGGTCGATGAGCGTATAAACCTTGGCCACTTCCAAGTTAGAAAGACTTAAAGTCTCCGGATGACATTTGACAGGTTGGCCTAAAAGAGAGACGATGCGAAACAAGGATTCCTCATTGTAGAACGGAAGAGGAACATTGCGAAGCTCCAACCAGACCGCAACAGATGTGAGCTTCGGAAGAGCAGGAGTAAGACCAGGTTCCCACTTAGAGACAAACATAGTCTCTCCATCCAAATGCCAAACCCCCTGAGTAAGGACCTTGCGCCGAGTAACAGGTGAAGGAATCCGAAACAAAAAGCAGAAGCACTGAGTCGAGACACCGATATATCTCTAAAATGCGGGTTCCATATGCCATTGGCTATCACATAAGCTGCTCCTCGTGACGGAGCATCACCATAGAACTGACCAATAATAAAAGAATCCCACTGCTTCTTGTTCCGCTCGATCACAGCATTGGATATCTTAATGCATTTCTCACCAGAATCTAAAAGATAACTGTTGTTCCTTACATCAAGCGTAGTAGGCTTAACATGAAGAAGATCCTTCCACAGAGGCTTGACCGGAGAGGGGAGAGGTGACGCAGACGCCTCCACGGAACTGTAGAAGCAACCTCAACCCGTGGAGGAGATAAATTGACCACCAAAGATACACCTGGAGGCACCAAAGAAGAAGCTGGAGTTGCCGTGATGGGCAATCCAGAAGGCCAGGATCAAAAGAGCCAACGGTAGGAGTATGCAAC
Organism: Orychophragmus violaceus; assembly: GCA_030180135.1. Lineage (NCBI taxonomy): Eukaryota > Viridiplantae > Streptophyta > Magnoliopsida > Brassicales > Brassicaceae > Orychophragmus > Orychophragmus violaceus. The sequence goes on along the minus strand of CM058231.1, from coordinate 37,953,318 downwards.
TCAAATACAGACTCCCGAAGAGGTAACGGCGACGGATTCCCAACATGCATCGCCTGGACAGGAGAGCCAGAAGGTCCGAGAGGAAGAGAATCAGACATCAGAGATGGAGCAGCTACTGGTCCATCAGACGGCGGAGCTAATTGTTGGGCGGAGCAAAGAGCACCGGCCAAAGGTAAATCGAAGCCAGAGATTTCATCAACTGCCATCGCGCCCACCGATGCTGATTTAGCAGTCGACGGAGAACTCGAAGAGCTGGTGTGATTGCTAGATCCGGATGTTTTGAACGAAATCGAGCTATGGCCGAGCGAGTGAGCGGACATAGCCAGGGCAGAATGAGGCGGAGAGGAGCGGGGAGAATATTTTTTCTTCTTGCCCATGGTGGCGAAGAGAGAACCACCGTCAAGCGATGGCCGTGAAAAGAGAATCAGAAACGAGATGATTTTCTCTATCTAGAAATTTCTCTCTCTAGCGCGTTAACTAAACAATCACGTGATTAATTGAATTGTTAGTGTTACTTATCTTAATGATAAGGAAGTACGAGACTGGCAAGCTCGGCATTTTTTGTTGATACTTCTAGTAGAGCTGGGAAAACTCCAATGACGGCTAGGAATCGGGTCTTGAGCTCATGAACACTGGTTCAGATCGCTGGTTTTGCAAGGATTTCTTGTCCAGGAAGTAACTGCGGTTGTGGCTTTGTCTCGACTCTGCTAACAATTGTGATTGCTCCTATAGCTTCTTTGATGTGTATTGTATATCTGATCTATCTTGCTTGGTGGGTATCAGAACAGTGCTCGCAAAAGACCCCATCTCGGGATTGTTTCTTTCCTTCACATTATTTTGCTTTGCTTTGGATTTTGGATCTGACTCTTTGATCTCGATGCCGTTGTGCTCTTGCTATTTTGAGATTTTGTATTCAAGATGGGAGCACTTGCTTGTAGATAGCTTGAACACATTATTCTTTAGAACCTTAGGAGACCATTAACGAGCTCGGGCACTGTTTCAATCTCGGTGGAGATAAGTTCAAAGTCTGGTGACGATGATAGCGTGACCCGCTAACAGCTTCAAGTCACGTTAGTGATTGTATTCTCAAAATCTTCAATAGTGTGATTTCGTTTGAAAGCGTATGCGGGAGATGACTTCGCACAAACTAATGAATCCAAGCCAAATTTATGAACGTCGGAAAGTCGAGGAACATAGACGCCAAATATATGTTTCTTGGTTAAAACTTCTTATCTTTAAAATTTGTGGTCGAAAAGTTTGTTGACGACGATGACCAAACACTAGAGTGTTTAATTGAGATTTGTCTTGTTGCCGATCTCGACGTCAGTGTGGCGAGTTGTTGGAGGTGCTTTTACGTGAATGTTTGGCTTATCTTTGATGGACACACGGATGCATACGATCTTTGTGTTTGTCTTTCAAGATGAACACCTTAATTAGAAAAAGCTTAACGTGATCATGATGTTCCAAAAGTAACGAAGTCAGATATCTCTTAATAAAAGATATTGGTGGTATAAGCGACTTAGCTTTTATTTTTGATGTGAATGCCGGCAAAGTAAGCTTTTCTAATAAAGGGCTGGTGCCGTTCAAGCTGATTTATGGTATATGCCGAGCCGATGTGTCGGTCCCATTTTTATCTCGTCCTGAAGTTTGAAAATTAGTGAATGATAGACTTGTGCACAGACCGTCGGTTTTGGAGTGAGTGAGAATTTCGTTCACGCGGCAGCTGGTACTTAATATTTATAAACTTTTGAAGATGAGCTAACAAAGATGACGAGCTATGAGCCCGAGTATCCATGATCTGATAAGCTCGAGAGAGCATAAGGGATGTGGGTGTGGAGCTTGTGAGTTGACCAGCATCGAGTTGATGAGTAGAAGTTGCTGCCGAGTTTGAGATTGTCGTCGTCGGCTACACTGCAAGCGACAAATTTTTTGACGTCGGTTAAAACTTTATTATAGGTAGTAATAAACATATTGTAAAGCATGTACAACAACTATTTTTGACCAACAGCAGCAATCTTTGACCAAGCCAAATTATTTTCCTATTAACGATTTTAAGTTTTAACATGATTTTTAGGTTTCGACACGAAGATGGCCAGTGTTATATTGTAGCATGATAAGTGATTGATGAACGTGAGAATAAGCAATCATGAATTAAAACTTGAGTTTTGATACTTATCTTTGATAATTGGAGAAATCAGTTGTTGCTCAAAGACGTTGTCAATAGAGATGTCGTCAAAGATTCACATTGTTGACTTTTGATTGGTAAAGGAAATCGACAGAGATTGAAGTCCAGAAGAGATGTCATCCACTCCAACTTTCGGTTTCGTCGCCGTATAGTATTGTTTTGTGACGTTTTCTTATGTCATCGTCAAACATGGTGTATAAACATAGAAAGAGTTTTAGGGTTTTATTTAGGGATTCTTCAAAGTCTTTTAACCTAGCTCGGTGGAGATGATGAGATTAGGGTAAAATTGGTGCTCCGGTGAATCAGAATGAAAAGAATTAAATGTTACAGCTGAACCTTGTAAAAGGCTGGCTATGTACTGATACGATCAGGTTTTAATCCAGTAGATCTACACTGCAAGTGCACAGACGTGAACCAGTAGTATATAGGGTATCGAATCCACAGAGACTCAAGATCTTGCGATAGATATTGTAGAATTTCAGGTTAAGCTAGGTAAAGCAGTAGAAAGCAGTAAATCAGAGCAGAAAAGTAAATAAAGAGGTTTGTAAATCAGAAGGTGATATATCATGGATTTTAGGACTTTTAACCATGGTATATGTCTTTGCTATCGAGTCTTTCTATGTGTTTTGGAGTCTTTTCAGGTGTTTTACAGGTTTAAGGACATTTGGAGCTTAATTGGACGTTCTGGGAGCATTGGGAGCATTTCTGCACTGTTTAGAGGTTTCACAGAGTTTACTGGCTGCAAAATCGCCTTGCAACAATCGATGCAGTATGTGCAATGGTCGACGCAAGGTGATTCCAGGGTTCTGCGCCCAAAAATCTGCATTTTGGAGAAATTTCAGTTTTTGCCCAGAAACTTTCCAGACTTGCAAAAAGGCCCCAGACGTGTTTTAGACTATATATTAGGGTTTTAGCCACTTGTTTAGGCTACGCTTTACTTACGCTTTATTTTACATTCAGAGAGTTTTAGGGGCTGATCAGATACTCGACAGAGAGAAGATTTTGAACCCATGTTTCTTATTCTGTTTTATGATATTTGGTTTTCTATTCATCATGTCTTTTGCTTCAATTGCCATGTCTGAGTAGTTTACTAGTTATGTTTAGGGATTTCATGGAATTATAGGTTGATCAATATGTAGGAATTCATATATGTTAGTTCTTCATCTAAGGTTGTTCTTACTGCTTAATCTGAAGTAGCTACCCAGATTTATGATGTTAGGTTGATTTCCGCAACGAAAGTTGGTTAATTAACTAGAAAGAACCTAGATGAGCAATTTGACTATTCGCAAAGAAATTTGGCTTAGGAGAATTGTGAACGAAAGAACCTGAGATTAATGCTTGTTTAGAACTCTAGGATTCGCAACGAAAGTTGGCTTGCTAGGTTGTTAGACATAGATAACATTCGCAACGAAAGTTGGTCTGTTATAATTCTGTGATTCTAGTTCTAGAACAGTTCTTAATTAGATTCCGATTGATTGATTAGTCCGTATTCCTGATTTCCTGAGAACTCCCTTGATCTGACGCCTTCGCTTCTTGTTTACAAACCGATCTATTTACTTTATTGCTTGATTTCTTGCTTTCATACTGCTTTACCTAGCTTAATTCGACGTTCTACAATCTATCGCAAGAATCTAGAGTCTCTGTGGATTCGATACCCTATATACTACTGGTTCACGTCTGTGCACTTGCAGTGTAGATCTAGGGATTAAAACCTGATCGTATCAAGTTTTTGGCGCCGTTGCCGGGGACTCTTTTGAGTCTTCGATAGATTTGAACTTAGGGTTTAGACTAGGTTTTTCGTTTTTGTTTTACTGATTTATTTTTCTATTTTTCTCTTTTTTGCAGGTAAGGTTCGACAAAATCGGCTTGCATCGATCGACACGGTCTTGTGTGTCGATCGACATAGATTTCACATTGCATCGATTGACGCTCTTCTTGCATCGGTCGACACATTTCGCGGAACCACCAAGAAGACTAAGAGATCCGTAAGGACGATGTGTCGGAATGAATTTTTCAGCTCAGGGATTGACAGTTCACAAATAGCTGGGGTGAAGAACAAAGTTGACTCTCTACATAGTCTTCTACTTGGAAAGTATGCGCAAGAAGCTATCAACTACGTTGGAGGGAATGGATTCAATAGTCAAGAATCTGCTTTTCAGGAACCCTTCCAGCAACAGTGTAACCCCTTCTCGAGGAACTATGGTGTTTCTTCTTACCAAGCACCGCCTGCATCTATATATAAGAGCAGATTGGAAACCATGATGGAGCAGTTTCTTGAGGGACAACAACAGATCGTTGTGTCCTTCAACTCAAAGATAGATGCATTATATGAAAATCTGAATGGGAAGTTTGAATCTTTGAGCACACATGTGAAGAAGCTAGATGTCCAAGTTCAACAGGCAGCTGGAGCAATACAAAGGCAAAATGAAGCTGGGAAAGCTGAACAGAGGCAGTACGTCAATGCTGTGATCACAGGAGATGAGATTGACTTGCTAGGAGAAGAAGAGAGCATAATATTGGATTTTATTGATGAATTATGTCTTTCTGAGACAAGCATCGATCGACACAACTCGTGCATCGATCGACACAGTCCCGATAAGTCTGATGGAATTGCTAGAAATCGCCTTGTGTCGATCGACACACATCGTGCATCGGTCGACACAGATCCCAGACGAGACCAGAAACCTGCAATAGTCCTCGAACGAATCTATAAGCCCTCTGTGCCGTATCCTAAGGTTCCTAAACTGTTTAAACAGGAGCTAGAAGTGGCTAACTGCATAAAAGTGATGGAAAAGAAGTTGATTCAGGTTACAGAGAAGATACCAGACCCAGGAGCTTTTGTGCTCGACTGTTCCATCTCTAAGGACAGATTCAAGCGTTCTCTGTGTGACTTAGGATCTTGTGTGAATCTCATGCCATACTCTGTGGCTGTGAGATTAGGACTGACGAATTTCCAGCCTACAAGGATCTCTCTTATCCTAGCTGATCGATCAAAGAAGTATCCAGAAGGTGTTCTTGAGGACATTCATGTCAGAGTTAGGAACTACTTTATTCCAACATATTTTGTGGTGCTGAAGTATGATATTGAGCCTGATGATCCTCTACTACTTGGTAGATCATTTTTAGCTACTGCTGGCGCAGTGATTGATATGAGACGTGGTCTGATTGATCTCCAACTGGGAGATAAGCCATTGCAGTTCAAGATGGACAGGAAGCAGAGAGCCACCATTGATGGACAGAGCTTCAGTGTGGAAGTGGAACCAGAGGTTCCTATTGGAGAAGAGAAGGTGGCAGTTCATTCTGAACTTGCTCTAACATCTTCAGTGCCTGCAACTGCTCATAAGCAGAAAGCTCCAGATCTCTCCTATCCACCAAAGCAAAGGTATGATCCTTCTAAGCTCAAACCTCCTAATCACAAAGCTGTGAATGCAGAAAAACACAGTATCCCACCCTCGCTTCGCTCCCACCTGGTTCTCTTCGCTCTTATCTTGGGAGCTCTCATGATCCGAACGCTTATCGCCACCTTGGCTGAAGAGACATTCGCAGAGACATTCAAAGTATGTGTTGAATCTCCCTCAAGTCCGATCTCCTTACCATAGTCAAGCTACTGACTTTAACCAAGCGCTGAGTGGGAGGCAACCCACTGTTAGGTTCGTTTTTCTTTTCATTTTTCGTTTTGATTTGGTGTTTTTGATTTTTTCTATTTTTGTGTGTTCAAAGGCGTGAGAAACAGGCACAATCGCACTGCATTGATCGACACACATTTTGCATCGGTCGACATAGTTGCGATATACGGTTTTAAACTCGACACAATCGCCTTGTGTCGAGCGACACCCTAGTGGCATCGATCGACACAGGCCGACGACAGGTAAGTGTTATGACTCTTTTCGGTTTGTTTTCATTCCGATTTCTTTTCTTGCCAATCCTGAGCTTGACACTACTGGGGACATTGTGTTTAATGTGTGGGGGAGGTAGCTACTGACGCACGCTTTTGTTTTTTTAGAGTCAGTCCAAATTTATTTTATTGAGTCAAATTGAGTAGGAAACAAGGACTTTTTGTGGAGATTACAACACTTGCAGGAACTTAAGTGACCATTGGATGAGCTGCAGATGATCTATGACTATTAGAAAACCCAACACAGACCATCCTACTGAGGACACCCATATCACTTCAGGTATTCAGAGAATCCATTACTCTGACTTCACCTTTAACTTGACTTAATTTTCTCTCCTATGGGCTTGGTATACTTTGAGTCGGGTTCCTCTGTTGGTTCTGGCACAGCTTGTAAACCTGTCTCATTATGGTTCCCTTCTCCCCATCCTTGAAAGTAAAAAAAAAAAAAAGAGAACAATAAACTTAGGATAAGCTGGTAGCTTCGAAGTGGTCGCGGGAGTGGTAGAGACCCCTATTACCTCCCGTGCATCAATGGAAACATGTCCAAAGTATGCCCCAATGCGGGAAGAGCACTGGTAGAAAAAATAAAATGATACCCAGTGGGAAAAATCAGATGCTAAGGAAAGGAAAATATAAGAAAGGGACCAGAACCAACAGTTGAGTGGTCAGAGCTGACAAAGTAAGAGTCCATGTGTTCTTTGATCGATACCCCATAGGTGAGACCGCACTTAATAGCTTATAGAAGTCAGTATGGTGAATTTGGATGCTCTGAATGTGATTGTGGAGTTTACTCAGGATAGTTGCTAAGTGTGGGGGAAGTATATGTTGGTCTTGATGTTTGCAGGTTCATTTTCATGTGGCTTACTAAGGCGAATCTGAGTGTGGTGATCCTACGATGAAACGAGTTGCTGAAGTTTTCAAACTTCTTCTCCTGATCTTGGTCTTCTGTTTGCTTGAGGGCAAGCAAAATCTAAGTGTAGGGGAGTTTAAATATCATGGATTTTAGGACTTTTAACCATGGTTCTTTGCTATCGAGTCTTTCTATGTGTTTTGGAGTCTTTTCAGGTGTTTTACAGGTTTAAGGACATTTGGAGCCTAATTGGACGTTCTGGGAGCATTGGGAGCATTTCTGCACTGTTTAGAGGTTTCACAGAGTTCACTGGCTGCAAAATCGCCTTGCAACGATCGATGCAGTATGTGCAGTGGTCGACGCAAGGTAATTCCAGGATTCTAAGCCCAAAAATCTGTACTTTGGAGAAATTACAGTTTTGCCCAGAAACTTCCTAGACCTGCAAAAAGGCCCCAGACGTGTTTTAGACTATATATTAGGGTTTTAGCCACTTGTTTAGGATACGCTTTACTTACGCTTTGTTTTACATTCAGAGAGTTTTAGGGGCTGATCAGATACTCGACAGAGAGAAGATTTTGAACCCCTGTTTCTTATTCTGTTTTATGATATTTGGTTTTCTATTCATCATGTCTTTTGCTTCAATTGCCATGCCTGAGTAGTTTACTGGTTAGGTTTAGGGATTCTCATTAGGGATTTCATGGAATTATAGGTTGATCAATCTGTAGGAATTCATATATGTTAGTTCTTCATCTATGGTTGTTCTTACTGCTTAATCTGAAGTAGCTACCCAGATTTATGATGTTAGGTTGATTTCCGCAACGACAGTTGGTTAATTAACTAGAAAGAACCTAGATGAGCAATTTGACTATTCGCAAAGAAATTTGGCTTAGGAGAATTGTGAACGAAAGAACCTGAGATTAATGCTTGTTTAGAACTCTAGGATTCGCAACGAAAGTTGGCTTGCTAGGTTGTTAGACATAGATAACATTCGCAATGAAAGTTGGTCTGTTATAATTCTGTGATTCTAGTTCTAGAACAGTTCTTAATTAGATTCTGATTGATTGATTAGTCCGCGTTCCTGATTTCCTGAGAACTCCCTTGATCTGACCCCTTCGCTTATGTTTACAAACCGATCTATTTACTTTATTGCTTGATTTACTGCTTTCATCTTGCTTTACCTAGCTTAATTCGACGTTCTACAATCTATCGCAAGAATATAGAGTCTATGTGGATTCGATACCCTATATACTACTGGTTCACGTTTGTGCACTTGCAGTGTAGATCTAGGGATTAAAACTTGATCGTATCAGAAGGCAAAGCGTCAGGTCAAGGGAATTCTCAGGAAATCAGGAACACAGGCTAATCAATCAATCGGGATCTAATTAAGAACTGTTCTAGAACTAGAATCACAGAATTATAACAGACCAACTTTCGTTGCGAATATTATCTATGTCTAACAACCTAGCAAGCCAACTTTCGTTACGAATCCTAGAGTTCTAAACAAGCATTAGTCTCAAGTTCTTTCGTTCACAATTCTCCTAAGCCAAATTTCTTTGCGAATAGTCAAATTGCTCATCTAAGTTCTTTCTAGTTAATTAATCAACTTTCGTTGCAGAAATCAACCTAACATCAATAATCTAAGTGGCCAATTTAGATCAAGCATTAAGAACAACCCTAGATGAAGAACTAGAAAGATATGAATCCCTACAGATTGATCAACCTATAATTCCATGAAATCCCTAATGAGAATCCCTAAACCTAACAGGTAAACTACTCATACATGACAATCATAGGAAAAGACATGATGAATATAATACTGAATATCATAAAACAAAATAAGAAACAGGGGTTCGAAATCTTCTCTCTGTCGAGTATCTGATCAGCCCCTAAAACTCTCTGAATGTAAAATAAAGCGTAAGTAAAGTGTAGCCTAAACAATGGCTTAAAAACCCAAATATAATGATCTAATCACGGCTGGGGCTTCTTTGTAATTATGAGAAACTTCTGGGCCGAAGTGCAATTTCCAAACTCTTCATTAAACCGCCGAGATATGCCTTCTACGCATGTGTGTCGATCGATGCACAGGTTGTGTCGATCGACACAAGTCTGTGAAATCAACAGTGAACTCTTCCTCTCGGGTTAATTCTCCAAAATGCTCCAGAATGCGTCATAATGTCCAAATCCGCTCCAAACGTGTCTAGACCTGAAAACATACATAAAATGACTCCAAAGGACTCTAAAAGACTCGATAACAAGACATATACCATGGTTAAAAGTCCTAAAAACCATGATATATCAACACCCCCACACTTAGCTTTTGCTTGCCCTCAAGCAAACAGAAAACCAAGATCAGGAGAAGAAGTTTGAAAACTTCAGAAACTCGTTTCATCGTAGAAGCACCACACTAGGATTCCCCTTAGTAAGCCACATGAAAATGAACCTGCAAACATCGAGACCAACATATACTTCCCCCACACTTAGCAACTGTCCTGAGTAAACTCCACAATCACATTCAAAGCATCCAAATTCACCATACTGACTTCTACAATCTAATAAGTGCGGTCTCACCTATGGGGTATCGTTCAAAGAACTCATGGATTCTTACTCTGTTAGCATCTGACCACTCAATTGTTGCTTCTGGTCCCTTTCTTCTCGTTTCCCTTCCTTAGCACTGATTTTTCGCCATTGGGTATCATTTTATTTTTTCTATCAGTGCTCTTCCCTTACTGGGGCATACCTTGGACATGTTTCCATGGATACACAGGAGGTAATAGGGGTCTCTACCACTCCCGCGACCACTTCGAAACTACTAGCTTATCCTCAGTTTATCTCTTTTTACTTTCAAGGATGGGGAGAAGAGAACCATAATCAGACAAGTTTACAAGCAGTGTCAGAACTAACAGAGGAATCCGACTCGAAGTATACCAAGCCCATATGAGAGAAAATTAAGTCAAGTTAAAGGTGAAGTCAAGTAATGGATTCCCTGAATACCTGAAGTGATATGGGTTTCCTCAGTAGGCTGGTCTGTGTTGGGTTTTCTAATAGTCATAGATCATATGCAACTCATCCAATGGTCACTTAAGTTCCGGCAAGTGTGGTAATCTCCTCAAAAAGTCCTTGTTTCCTACTCAATTTGACTCAATAAAACAGAATTTTGACTGACTCTAAGAAAACAGAAAGCTGCGTCGGTAGCTACCTCCCCTACACTTGAAACACACTGTCCCCAGTGGTATCAAGCCTAGGCTCGGTGAGAAGAAAAATCGGAATTAAGAGAATCCGAAAATGGATCAGAACATTTACCTGTCGTCGGCTTGTGTCGATCGATGCCACAAGTGGTGTCGATCGATTCAAGGAGAATATGCGCACGGTTATGTAAATAACTGGTGTTTGAACCGTAATTGAATTGGCAAACCGTAAATCGCGACTGTGTCGACCGATGCACTAGGTGTGTCGATCGATGCAGTGCGATTCTGCCTGTTTCTCACGCTTTTGAACACACCAAAACAGAGTAATCAAAAACACCAAAACAAAACGAAAAATGAAAAGAAAAACAAACCTACTAGTGGGTTGCCTCCCACTCAGCGCTTGTTTAAAGTCAGTAGCTTGACTATGGGACGGAGATCAGACTTATGGGGGATTCAACAGAGACTTGGAGTGTCTCTATGAATGTCTCTTCATCCAAGGTGGCGTATAAGCATTCAGATCATGAGTTCTCCCAAGGAAAGAGCGAACAGAACCAGGGCGGGAGTGAAGCAGGGGTGGGATACTGCATTTTCCTGCATTCACAGCTGAGGGATTATGAGATTTGAGTTTAGAAGATTCATACCTTTGCTTTGGTGGATGGAAGAGATATGGAGCTTTCTGCTTAAGAGAAGATGCAAGATCAGAAGATGTTAGAGCAAGTTCAGAATGAACTGCCATCTTCTCTTCTCCAACATGAATCTCTGGTTCCACTTCCACACTGAAGCTCTGTCCATCAATGGTGGATTTCTGCAGCTTATCCATCTTGAACTGCAATGGATCATCTCCCAGGTGGAGATCAATCAGTCCATGTCTCACATCAATCACAGCTCCAGCAGTAGCTAAGAATGATCTTCCAAGCAGAATATGATCATCTGGCTCAATCTCATACTTCACCACCACAAAGTCTGTTGGAATAAAGTAATTTCCAACTCTGAGAGGGATGCTCTCAAGAACTCCTTCTGGATATCTCTTTGATCGATCGGCTAGGACAAGAGCGATCCTAGTGGGCTGGAAATCCATCAGTCCCAATCTCGCAGCCACAGAGTATGGCATGAGATTCACACTTGAGCCAAGATCACACAAAGACCTCTTGAATCTGTCTTTGTAGATAGAATAGTCTAACATAAAACCCCCTGGATCCTTTAGCTTCTCAGGAATCCTACCATGAATAACAGCATCGCACACTTCAGAGACCATCAAGACACCCTCTTCTTCAGTCATGTTACTAGAAATTATGTCTGTAACGCATCTCCTTACCATAGGAATGTTCTTAACATCATCAATCAATTGGGCTTCAGTTAGCTTATCTCTCATCATCTTCATGCACTTTTCTAACTGAATCTCTTGCTTGGACTTCCTAGGGAAAAGAATCTTCGGTTTGTAGACTCTTTCTTCAGCTACAATCGGCTTCTCTGGAGAGACTGGCTGCTCACGCCCATGGTGTCGATCGACACTAAAGTGATGTCGATCGATATTGACACTCGAAAGTTGTGTCGACCGACACACATCTGTGTCGATCGATGCAGCATCTTCATCTCGAGAATGTCTCGGATTTTTTAGCTCCAAAGCCTTAGTATCTTGATTCTTCTCAGCTCCATCTTCTGCCAAAGCCGTCTTAACATGTTATGTCTGTATACTGGCTTCCACTTGCGTTATCCTAGCATCCAGATTATCAACTCTGCTTGTCAAAGTCTCCAATTTTCCACTCAGATCCTGATACATGAAGTCCATCTTTCCATTCAGATCTTGTGTCATCTTATTCTGTACAAGAAGTAGCTGCTCAAGCATGGACTCAATCTTTGTCTGTTCATTGGATGGGGAAACTTGGTGAGATAAATAGCCATAATCATTCGATCTCGGAGCTTATTTCTGTTGACTTCTATATGTCTGTCCATGATAATCAGCTCCATCTATATAATTCACCTCTGCAAACTCTTTAGCTACTGCATCAGATCGGATTTGCCTCTTCCTAAACAGGATGTTGTGGACAGAATCCCTCTTGTCTCTCATATCAGCTATCTGCAAACTATCATCTCTGCCACCAGATCTCTGCCTCTCCTTGTCAGCATTCTTGACACTATTTCTAGTTGTCAAGTTCTTAATAAGCTCTTTAGCTTCCTCTGGAGTCTTGGTATAGAAGTTCACATTGCTTGCTGCATCCATAGCTTTCTGATACCAAAAGTCCAAACCTCTGAAAAAGGCACATAAAAGCTGCACCTCAGAGAAACCATGGTGTGGACAATCTCTTTGGTACCTTTTGAATCTCGTCCAAGCTGCCTTAAAAGACTCTGTAGGTTCATGCTCGAATGTCAAGAGGTCATGTCTAAGCTGTTCGGATCTAGCATCGTCATGAAAGTGTCTAAGGAACTCCTTCTTGACTGCATCCCAAGTGGTCAAAGATCCTGGTGGTAGTGGTTTCACCCAGTAAGCTGCTTCCCCTTTTAGAGAGAATGGGAAGAGCTTACAGAAAATATAATCTGAAGAGACTCCCTCAGCCTTGATACTGCTAGCCAATTCCTCAAATGTGTCTATATGATCCATAGGATGCTCGCTAGAAAGACCATGGAACTGATGATGTCCAACCAATGCGTAGTACTCTGGTTTCAGCCAGAATTCAGCTCTGGAAAACAGAGGTGGTCGAATCGCAGACCGATTAGCATAGAACAGATCTGGTCTGTTATAGTCAGCAAGTGTCTTCTTCTGACCAACCTCTTGTTGTGTAGGTTCCGCGCCCACGGCAACCTCTGGTATGATGGGGTTTCCTTCCTCATCCAGTTTCTGACCCTTCGCATTGCGTATATGACCCTCTTGGTCTCGTAAAATGCCGTCCTTACCGCGAATCAGAATCACAGGTTCCATAGAGAAAAACCTGTTAAACGTTCAAGTGCTCGGTATCACTGGTCGCGCTTTGTGTCGATCGATGCCCAGGAGAGCGTCGATCGATGCCCAGGAGAGCGTCGATCGATGCAATGCGAAAACGATGTCGATCGACACACAGGACCGTGTCGATCGATGCAGTGCGATTCTAGGCATACATGAAACGCAAAAAAAAAAAAAAAATCAGTAACCAAAAATAAAAACGAAAAACCTAGTCTAAACCCTAAGTTCAAATCTATCGAAGACTCAAAAGAGTCCCCGACAACGGCTCCAAAAACTTGATACGATCAGGTTTTAATCCCTAGATCTATATTGCAAGTGCACAGACGTGAACCAGTAGTATATAGGGTATCGAATCCACAAAGACTCAAGATCTTGCGATAGATTGTAGAATTTCAGGTTAAGCTAGGTAAAGCAGTAGAAAGCAGTAAATTAGAGCGGAAGAGTAAATAAAGAGGTTTGTAAATCATAAAGCAAAGCGTCAGGTCAAGGAAATTCTCAGGAAATCAGGAACACAGGCTAATCAATCAATCGGGATCTAATTAAGAACTGTTCTAGAACTAAATCACAGAATTATAACAGACCAACTTTCGTTGCGAATATTATCTATGTCTAACAACCTAGCAAGCCAACTTTCGTTACAAATCCTAGAGTTCTAAACAAGCATTAGTCTCAAGTTCTTTCGTTCACAATTCTCCTAAGCCAAATTTCTTTGCGAATAGTCAAATTGCTCATCTAAGTTCTTTCTAGTTAATTAATCAACTTTCGTTGCAGAAATCAACCTAACATCAATAATCTAAGTGGCCAATTTAGATCAAGCATTAAGAACAACCCTAGATGAAGAACTAGAAAGATATGAATCCCTACAGATTGATCAACCTATAATTCCATGAAATCCCTAATGAGAATCCCTAAACCTAATAGGTAAACTACTCAGACATGACAATCATAACAAAATACATGATGAATAGAATACTGAATATCATAACACATAATAAGAAACCGGGGTTCGAAATCTTCTCTCTGTCGAGTATCTGATCAGCCCCTAAAACTCTCTGAATGTAAAATAAAGCGTAAGTAAAGCGTAGCCTAAACAATGGCTTAAAAACCCTAATATAATGATCTAATCACGGCTGAGGCTTCTTTGTAATTATGAGAAACTTTTGGGCCAAAGTGCAATTTCCAAACTCTTCATTAAACCGCCGAGATATGCCTTCTACGCATGTGTGTCGATCGATGCACAGGTTGTGTCGATCGACACAAGTCTGTGAAATCGACAGTGAACTCTTCCTCTCGGGTTTATTCTCCAAAATGCTCCAGAATGCACCATAATGTCCAAATCCGCTCCAAACGTGTCTAGACCTGAAAACATAGATAAAAGGACTCCAAAGGACTCTAAAAGACTCGATAACAAGACATATACCATGGTTAAAATTCCTAAAAACCATGATATATCATGTACCATTTGAAAAGGGATCAAGCCATTCGTACTTCTTTGAGGGAGTTCGTCGAAGGATCGTGACGAGATGGTGAGAGGATTAGGTCATCTCACAGAGTTGTGTGTTTTCTATCATAATCAGAATAAATGCCCTAATTCTCTTATATAGAGTTTTTGGTCGGCATAAAAAAGTCATATTTCTTAAAAATATACAAAATAGATATTTTCTGAAGAGAAAATAGATATTTTCCTTTTGTGTTTATCTTCGATGGTTGTGATTATCTTCATCGGAATCACAATTATCCTTTGTTTGTTGGACAAGTAATATATGCTTTCTATTTCGGGCCGATCTTATTATCTGAATAGACCATTTGGAGGGGTGCTAAAACCGACTCCAACATAGGATCATGTATCAGTCCATGGGAGTGATCAAAATGTTCTTTATTGCATTGGTTGTGCTGGTGTGAGTTGTGGAAGCTTGGATGCGGTTGCAGTTTTCGGGGTAGGGGTGAACTGGTGTTTCGCCGCAGATGAGGGGTGGTTGGTCCTGGCGTATTGATGGTTGCAGCGAGTGGAAAGATAAGAACGCAGTGATGGAGAGCTTGGGCGAAAGGTGGGCAAGCGTGGTCGCGGTATAGGGGAGGCTGGCCAAGGTTCATGGTCTTAAGTTAGGGGTGAGCGAGCTGGCTACAATGAGTTACAAGGTGAGCTTGGTGTGAGGTTGCAATTGCATCAAGCTCGAAAAATTAGGTCATGACCAAGCTAGGCACGTTCTGTAGGATATTGATCAGCTTATAGAACTTTTCGAAGTTCAAAGTTATGAATTTCTCCATTTCTTTTGAAGGTTTCTTCATAAGTACAGTTTGGTTCTTCTTGTTCTTGGCTTGAGAATATAATGAAAACATACTCTAAGTTCATCTCAATTTCCTTTTGAATATCAATTGTTTGCTCCACTAATTGTTTGATTTCTTATGTTTTATTTTTAAGATGGCTGAGACGAGCTTTAAGTTGCTGACTTTTGTGTCAGTTCTTTCTTTATACCATTCATTGGTGTAGTTGGCTTACTTCATTGCACTTTTAAAGTTCTGAATCCACAAAAAACCATGATTCATGTTGTGTTTATGCTTCTCATGCTCGTGTGTAATCAATGTTATCTTTCATTAATCACTTCTTCATATTTTTTCTCACACTACAAGAAAACTGGGTCATAGCTACAAATTTTATTTCCGTAGCTATTTTGGGCATAGCTATAGCTATGACTCGTCCCCGCGTCTAAACGCTCGTAGCTATTTATAACAATGTGTCTGCGGAATAGCTAGATTAGCTACGACTCGCTACGACAACGGTTCATAGCTTTAGCTACGAATATCTACGATTATGGTCGTAGCTATTTCATATAATTAAAAAAATAATAACAAAAAATTATTTTATTTAAACTAATATTTATAATAAAAATAAATTACATAAATAATTAATGTTTAAAAAAAATTAGAAGAAAAAAGCTTATTCGGCTTCTTCTGAATACCACGCCATTGGCTCCAGCGTAACAGTCCGGCGACCACCACCGTCAAGTTCTGGTGACAACCGTATTCGTCTTCTCTCTCTCACCGCCGTCTGTACTTCTTCTTTGTCTTGAGTAAGTTCCACCCATCATTTGTAGTTTTCACCATTGAGTAACATCGGTGTGAGACTTTTATAAGAATGATCTGAAGGATGAAGATAGTATGGTGATGCTGAGATTACATATTTGTCGGTAGAGACTACGGAGGTTTGATATGCCAAGAGCGAAGAAGAGAGAAAATTTGAGAACAGGTTTAGATAGAAGAAAATAGGATTTTAGTTTTACAGCTATGATACCATATCAAACTCTATAGAATTTCTTGAGTAATATTGATTATAGAAGAAGTATATATAATATAATTAACATATTAGGTTTAGAGATATAGTTTTATCTATAAAAAATATATATCAAATCTAATATATAATTAGGTTATTTTCTTTCTAACTAGGTTATCCACATTATAAAAAATCATTAATTTTATAAAACTCTATTAATTCAGTTCATTAATTATACAAAATCATTAACTTTATTCTCCATTAAATATCACATATTAAAATAACCATTAAATCTAAAATCATAAAATCTAATTATCTATTCACATATTAACCTTACTACTAAAACTAATTCAAATCCAAAAAATAAAAATTGTGAATACATATACATAACTAGTATATAATTTTTACATTATATAAAAAAATCAGGATCGAAGATAAAAGAAATTACATAATGTAAATGTAAATAATTGTGTAACATGGATGACAACAAAATTATGATGGAATAATAACTAAGCAAAAAAAACTATATAGTGAATATATAAAAATCAATCGATGAGAAAGATGAACATAAGGTTAGATGTGAAATTTTTTTTAAAAGTAATTAAAAATCTCATGCCACATATTACAAAAGAAATATTTTTTTGTCACTGATAAGTTAAGAATTATCCTTATCCTAACTGCAAGTGCACATATATGCAATCGTAGTACAAAGGGTATCGAATCTACAGAGACTCTAGTTCACGCGATAGATTGTATGCAGTCGAATTAAGCTAAGCAAAATGAGTGAAAGCAGCAAAGAAAGCAAGTAAACAAACGGTATGTGATCAATAAGTGAAAGCGCTAGACTTAGGGAAGTTCTCAGGAAATCAGAAACACAGATCAATCAATCAACAGGATTCAGATATCGATGTTCTAGAACTAGAATCACGATCATATAAAAAAACAAACTCTCGGTGCGAATGCTAACTATGTCTAACAACCTAGAAAACCAAATCTCTTTGCGAATTCTAGAGTTCTAAACATGCATTTAATTCAGGTTCTTTCGTTCACAAATTCCCTAAGCCAAATCTCTTTGCGAATAGGTAATTTGCTCAGCTAGGTTCTTTTCTAATCAATTAACCAACTCTAGTTGCGCTAATAAATCTGATGTCAATAATCCAAGTAGCTAATTCAGATTATGCATTAAGAACAACCTAGATGAAGAACTAGATGCTTTGAATCCAATTAATCAATCAATCTATAATTCCATGAAATCCCTAATGAGAATCCCTAAATCTAACAAGAAAACTATTGCCATGGACATAATCAAAGTAGAAATCATATAAAACCAAAAGAGTAAGAACAGGGGTTCGAAATCCTCTCTCTCTCGAGTATAAGACCGGCCCCAAAATCTCCTAATCTCTCTTAGAACAAAATTCAGAATAAAACTTTGCCTCACAAGTTGCTGTAAAACCTAATAAATAGCTTAAACACGTTTTGGGGTCGAATTAGAAATAATAGAAACTTCTGGGCTTCTGTGTAAAACGTCAAGACTTGTCTGAAACGATGTGCACAGTCTGCCATTGAACTTTGTGTCGACCGACACCAGTGTAGTGTCGATCGACACCAACACCAAACATCGGCTCCAAAGTCTTTTTCACGTACAAGTGCTCCCAGAATGCTCCAAAATCTCCAATTAACTCCAAACGTATGGAAACCTATAAAAGACTCGATAGACTCCAAATACAAGGTTAAAGACTCAATATATACACTTATATCATGGTTGAAAACCAAGAAAAACCATGATATATCAACTCCCCCACACTTAGCCTTTGCTTGCCCTCAAGCAAATAGAAAACCAAAGTATGAAAAAGAGGTTTGAAAACACAGAAACTCATTTCGTCCTAGGAACATCGCATTCGCATTCACTAAGTAAACCACCTGAAAACATTCCTGCAGAGATCAAGACCACAATGTACTTCCCCCACACTTAACAACTATCCCAAGTAAACTCCACAATCAAGACTGAGAATCCAAATTCACCACACTAACCTCTGTATATAATTAAGTGCGGTATCACAGAGGGAATGTCGATTAGAGGACACATGGACTCAACCCAGTCAGTACCTGACCAGCAAACTATCGGTTTCTGGTCCCTTTCTTCTCTCTTTCTCTCTTAGCAACTGATTTTTCCCCACTGGGTATCATTTTATTTTTTTCTATCAGTGCTCTTCCCTTTTTATTCGGGGTGTTACTTTGGACATGTTTCCATGGATGCACATGAGGTAATAGGGGTCTCTACCAATCCCATGACCACTTCGAAGCTACTAGCTTATCCGCAGTTTATTTCTTTTTACTTTCAAAGGAGGGGAGAAGGGAACCATACTCAGACTGGTGTACAAGCTGTGTCAGGCACGTCAAAGGAATCCGATACAAAGATACCAAGCCCTTAAGTGAGAAAATTAAGTAAAGATTTGAGGTGAAGTTAGTAGTGGATCCTCTGAATACCTGAGAAGATATGGGTGTCCTTTGTAGGTTGATCAGTGTGTGGTTTTCTAACAGTCATAGAGCTACTGCAGGTCTGTCCAATGGTCACTTAGTTCATGTTTCTGCGAAAATCTCCTCGGAAAATCATAGTTTCATACCGACTTTGACTCAATAAAACAATTTTGAAAAACAAAGGACTAACTCTAAGAAAAGAAAGCAAATGGTGGTCAGTAAACTACCTCCCCCACACTTAAAAAACACTGTCCCCAATGTTATCGCAGCTTGAGCTCAAGAGAACAAGGTATAACTCAGCGAAAAGTTTGGAAAATCAGAAACCGTACCTGCAGTCGTGGTTGGTGTCGACCGACACACAGCCAGTGTCAAGCGACACAAGGCTTTGATCGACATAATTCTGATCCGAATCGAGCGTCCTCGGTTATGGTCCTTGTTTTTGAGTTTGGTGTCGACCGACACTAAAGTGGTGTCGACCGACACTGCTGTCTGCAACCTGTTCGTCACGTTCTGAAACACCAAAAAACAGAAAAATCAAAGTAACAAAACCTAAAACGAAAAAAAAAAAAAACTGACCCAACAGTGGGTTGTCTCCCACTCAGCGCTTGTTTTTAGTCATTAGCTTGACTATGGGCAGGATATCAGGCTCCTGGGGGGTTCGCCAGAGGCTGTGAGTGCCTCTGCGAAAGTCTCCTCATCCGTGGAGGTTTGTAAGTGGTATCAGCGTGAGATCGTCCAAGGAGTGAGGGAATAGATCGAGGGTGGGAGTGTAGCTTGGGTGGGATAGAACGTTTCCCTGCGTTCACAGCAATGAGGTTAGGAGGATTGAGTTTAGAGGAAGCATACCTTCGTTTTTGTGGATGTCTGATGTTTGGAGCTTTCTCCTTATGAGCAGTTGCAGGCTCTGAAGATGTTAGAGTAGATTCCTGAGGAACCACCATCTTCTTTTCTCCACTATCAGACACTGTAGATTCACCAATCTGAACTTCTTGCTCCACCTCAACACTAAAAGCTTGACCATCAATGGTGGACTTTCGCAGCTTATCCATATTGAAGTATAGAGGCTTATCTCCCAGGTGGAGATCAATCATACCACGCCTCACGTCAATCACTGCTCCAGCTGTAGCTAAGAAGGATCTGCCTAGTATCAGAGGATCATCCGGTTCCATATCATATTTCAGCACCACAAAGTCTGTTGGAATCATGTAGTTTCCAACTCTGATAGGGATGTCCTCAAGAACTCCTTCTGGAATTCTCTTCGATCGATCAACTAGGATTAGAGAGATCTTAGTCTGCTGGAAGTTTGTTAATCCCAATTTCTCAGCCACAGAGTATGGCATGTGATTCACACTAGCTCCCAAGTCACATAAGGAGTGCTTGAAGCTATCCTTGAAGATAGAGCAATCTAGCACAAAGACACAAAGATCCGGTAGCTTCTCTGGGATCTGATTAAGTAGTACAAAACTGACTTGTTTAAAGACCACCACAACCCCTTCTTCTAACTCTCCATCTATGGAAGTCATCTTCCTCATGTATCTCTGCAGACAAGGGTGAATTGGCAAAGCATCAGCTGGTTGAGTCTCATTCAGCTTCTTATCCATCACTTCCATGCATTTGGCTTTATCAAGCTCTTGCTTAGACTGCATAGCCGCCCTAGGAAAGGGTATAAGAGGTTTATAGACCTTCTCTTCACTAACAACACGAGATCTGAGTGAAGTTGGTTTTGTCCGACCGTAGTGTCGATCGATTCTGAAGTTGTGTCGATCGACACTCGGCGCATCTCTTGAATCCTTCACAGAATTTCCATCAATGTCGACCATGGAATCGAGCTTAGTCGATTTTCGTTCGTCATGAGAACTCGAAAACACCATTGAAGCATGGTGTCGACCGACACTATAAGGATGTCGATCGACACTGATAGCAATAGTCAGAAGATCAATGTCGATCTCGGTCGATCTCGGTCCGTCAAAACTCTCGAACTCGGGTTCTTCAGTGGGTGTTGACCGACACTGCTGAGATGTGTCAAACGACACTGAGTTTGCAGCTTCGGATTCTCGACTGTTTTTCATGATTTTCAGAGCATTGACCTCAAATTTTTCTTCCTAATCCAGCTTATCTTCAATCTGAACCAAGATAGCATTGATGTGGGCGTTCTGAACATTCTTCCCCTTGATTGAGCCTGAAACCTGGGCTACTTGTGTATCCAGTTGCTTCATATGTGTGCTCAAAGACTCAAACTTCCCATTCAGATCAGTGTAGATGG
Organism: Orychophragmus violaceus; assembly: GCA_030180135.1. NCBI lineage: Eukaryota > Viridiplantae > Streptophyta > Magnoliopsida > Brassicales > Brassicaceae > Orychophragmus > Orychophragmus violaceus. Next base: position 37,932,253 of record CM058231.1, on the reverse strand, counting down.
CATCCATCTTCTTGTTGAAGTCCACAGTAGTCTTTGTCTGCCCCTCAAGTATCTGCTCCATCATAGCTTCCAACTTACTCTCATGAGCATTAGCAATAGGAGGTGCCTGATAACTTGAAGCTCCATAGGTCCTCAGATAGGAGTTGTTCTGCTGAAAAGGTTTCTGGAGAGCAGAATTCAGAGCAAAAATAGTAGGAGTTTGAGCACCATACTTCTGAAATCCAGTTCCTCCAATGTAATTTACAGATTCTTGTACGGACTCTCCAGTCTCATATGCCTCATGTGGCTGTTTCTTCCCTAGCAGCATGCTGTGGACTGAATCAATCTTGTTATTCAACTCAGCTATATGTGAGTTATCAGCTTTTCCACCAGATTTTTGTCTCTCCAGATCAGCATTCTTGACACTATTACTAGTCACCAAGTTCTCAATAAGCTCCTTAGCTTCTTTGGGAGATTTAGTGTAGAATTTTCCATTACTTGAGGCATCTAAAGCAATCTGATACCACAAATCAACTCCTCTGAAGAAAATACCCAACAGTTGCACCTCAGAGAAACCCTGATGAGGACAATCTCTCTGGTACCTCTTGAATCTCACCCTAGCTGCCTTAAAAGGCTCTGTAGATCCCTGTTTCAAGGTCAAGAGGTCCTGTCTAAGCTGATCAAATCTAGCATCATCATAGAAGTGTCGAAGAAACTTCTCCTTCACTGCATTCCAAGTAGTCAGAGTCCCAGGTGGAATTTACTTCAGCCAATTAGCAGCTTCTCCTCCAAGAGAGTGAGGAAAAATCTTGCAGTGTAGGTAGTCATAGCTCACTCCATTGTGCTTCATCCCAGTGACTAGAGACTCAAAGTCTTCTATGTGGTCCATAGGGTGCTCATGTGGGAGTCCATGAAACAAGTGCTGTCCCACAAGTGTGTAGTAGGAAGTCTTCAACTCAAACTCATTACTCTCAAAATCAGGAGGTAAAATCGCAGACTTGTTGGCGTAGAACTCGTCAGGCCTGTTGTAGTCAGCTAGTGTCCTCCTAGCAGGAGGATTAACAATTTGTTGCTCAGGTTCAGGGATCACATTTCCTTGAGCATCAATCCTTTGGCTCTGAGCATTGTAGGGATTGTTCTGCGAGTCTCTCACAACACCTTCTGCGTCTCTAATCAAGATTAATCGATTCATCATCCTTAAAGATTTCTTAGCCTTTATGTTTTTCCTCTCAAGTCTAGCAAGCTCCTCAAGTCTGAGGTTCAAAAGGTTATCGTCCGGGTTGCTTCTTGTGTGACGACTAGGCATACACTGAACTCAAAAACTGATCTCTAGCTCGATGTCGATGGACACTGGTGGATGTCGGTCGACACTGAATGTGTATGTCGATTCCTGCAGCAACAAAAACAAGCAAGACAGAGAAGTATCAGTAACCAAAACAAAAGAAAAACAACTAGGTCTAAATTCTAGAACAAAATCTATCGGCGAACTCAAAGAGTCCCCAGCAACGGCGCCAAAAACTTGATAGGTCGAGAATTATCCCTATTCTAACTGCAAGTCACATATATGCAATCGTAGTACAAAGGGTATCGAATCCACAGAGACTCTAGTTCACGCGAAAGATTGTATGCAATCGAATTAAGCTAAGCAAAATGAGTGAAAGCAGTAAAGAAAGAAAGTAAACAAACGGTGTGTGATCAATAAGCGAAAGCGCTAGACTTAGGGAAGTTCTTAGGAAATCAGAAACACAGATCAATCAATCAACAGGATTCAGATATCGATGTTCTAGAATTAGAATCACGATCATATAACAAACCAACTCTCGCTTCGAATGCTAACTATGTCTAACAACCTAGAAAACCAAATCTCTTTGCGAATTCTAGAATTCTAAACATGCATTTAATTCAGGTTCTTTCGTTCACAAATTCCCTAAACCAAATCTCTTTACGAATATGTAATTTTCTCAGCTAGGTTCTTTTTTAATCAATTAACCAACTCCCGTTGCGCTAATAAATCTGATGTCAATAATCCAAGTAGTTAATTCAGATTATGCATTAAGAACAACCTAGATGAAGAACTAGATACTTTGAATCCAATTAATCAATCAATCTATAATTCCATGAAATCTCTAATGAGAATCCCTAAATCTAACAAGAAAACTACTCAGACATGGCAATCATGACAATAGACATAATCAAAGTAGAAATCATATAAAACCAAAAGATTAAGAACAGGGGTTCGAAATCCTCTCTCTCTCGAGTACAAGACTAGCCCCAAAATCTCCTAATCTCTCTTAGAACAAAACTCAGAATAAAACTTCGCCTCACAAGTGGCTGTAAAACCTAATAAATAGCTTAAACACGTTTTGGGGTCGAATTAGAAATAATAAAAACTTATGGGCTTCTGTGTAAAACGTCAAGACTTGTCTGAAACGCTGCGCACAGTCTGCCATTGAACTCAGTGTCGACCGACACCAGTGTAGTGTCGATCTCCAACACCAAACATCGGCTCCAAAGTCTTCTTCACGTATAAGTGCTCTCAGAATGCTCCAAAATCTCCAATTAACTCCAAACGTATGGAAACCTGTAAAAGACTCGATAAACTTCAAATACAAGGTTAAATATTCAATATATACACTTATATCATGGTTGAAAACCTAAAAATCATGATTTATCAGTCACAAAAATAAAAAATAATGATCATACCAACCGGGTCAATAAAAAGTCAATATAAACTAAACTCATATAATTAAAATCAATACATAATTAAATTATATTAAAAACATCTCAAATACGTACTAAAAAAATATAAACGTGTAATGTTTATAAATAAAAATTCAAAATAGATATAAATAAAATAGATAAAAATTCGACAAAAAGATGAAAAAGCAAAAAAAAAAAAACTAACAATGGAAAATACATAAAACTATGAAATAAAATATAACAATTAAAAAATATGTAAAACTGAAAAATGCATCAAACCCTCCCACTACAAGAAAAAGTGTAAATAGCCACGACCAAGCCACGGATAGCTATGAAATAGCCACGAAATTCAAATTTTGGAATTCGTGGCTATTTCGTAGCAATTCGAATAGCCACGAAAATATATTTGTGGCTATCCGTGGATAATTAGCCACGAATAGTCACGAACTAGTCGTGGAAGAGAATAGCCACGACTAGACACAAATATTTTTGTGGCTACCTAGCCACGATATTATCGTGGAAGAGATTAGTATCCACGAACAATTTCGTAGCGATTCGTGGCTAATATAGCCATGAATTGCAACATAGCCACATATAAAACTACTCTTTTCAAATCCAATACCACAATATTCATATCCTAAACAAACCCTAAACAAACCCTAAACAAACCCTAAAACCCTAAATTACAAACAAAAATCTAACAAAACTCTAATTCCTATAATATATCCATAACTAAAAAATTCAATTTCTAGAAAATTCATAACTCTAAACCCTAATTATATACATACAACTAATATTTAAAATATTTTATCTTTTACAATTACAAATCCAAAACCCTAAACACCAAATAAACCCTAAAACTTTAAATTAAAAAATTAAAGCATAATTCTTATTATATATACTCAGAAATAAAATTTAAAACTTAAAATAAATAAAAGGTTCATGTAAACCAAAATTAAAATAAAAATTAAACATTTTATTAATTTTTAAATCATTTTAATTATTATATATATTCATTTTAATTTTTTAAGTGATTTTTAAACTTTTAACACTTTTAGAAGTTTTATCTCTTATAATTTTAAATTTAAAAATTTTAAATTTTTACTATTTTTAATTTATTTTTGAGAATTATATATAAATTAAGTCCAACTAATTTTGTCATTGCCAATATTCTATCACATGGATAACACTCTGAGCCGTCGGATTTCCATCTATTTTCAATCTCAGCCGTCCATTTCTCTTAACCCTAATTAATTATGTGTCTCATCTTCTTCCTTCACTCATCTCTCACGAGCCTTAATACTCTCTTCCCCATTTTTTTGTGTCAAACATTTCAGATCTATGCACTACAAGAAATATGGGCATTGGTAGCAGTTCATTGTAGCACTAATTCACGAACTGCTACTAAAAATGTCAAAATCGGATTACAACTCTATCGTAGCATTAAATTCGCGTTAGAAAAGATTTTCATTAACAGAGAAGGAAAAAATCGACAAAAATCTACTTTTTTACCAATTTTTCACATCTGTAACACATTGAGCGCCAATCACTTAGCCAAAAATTTATTTTACCACCAATTTTTTTTGGGCGTAACGAAATTTTTTGTTTAAGTCATTTCTCACATGAACAAAATAATTTATTTAGCGGATCCAAAACAAAACATCAAATTTTTTCCCAAGCTCTCTTCATCCTCCATCTCCATCCCCATCTCCAGGCATCTCTCTTCATCCTCCATCTCGCTTGCTTTCCTCCTACCTTTCTGCATCCATTCTGTCTCAATCCTTCAACGCTTCTCCCACCCAACGTTTGACTGCTCAGCAAGTTCTTGGTAATGATGGATGAATCTTGTGATCTTTCATGTTCTCTCCTCTACTTGTTTCTTTTGTTGTAATATGTTTCCTCCTTTTTTCAGATCACCCTTGGATACAGAATGCAAAGAAAGCTCTGAATGTTCCTTTAGGAGATATTGTTAGGTCAAGATTGAAGCAATTCTACATGATGAATAGAATGAAAAAGAAAGCTCTGCGTGTAAGTGTTGCCTCTCATTCTTTATGAGTTTATATTTTGGTTTGGTGTTTGATTAGTTTCTTCACTTACTTTTGTTTGATGCTTTCAGATAATCGCCGAGCACTTGTCTCTTCAAGAAGTTGAAGTGATTAGAGACATGTTTACACTGATGGATGATGACAACGACGGTAAAATAACGTATCCAGAACTCAGAGCTGGACTATGGAAAGTCGGTTCACAACTAGGTGAACCAGAGATCAACATTGTCACAACTCTTGCTCAAGGAATCACGTAAGTCAAGATTGCAAATTTTGTTTCTTATGAATCTGAATGATATGCTTTTCTTTTTAAGAGAGCTAAGATTGCAATCGATTTTCTCATACTCATGGCAGTGAGCTGTTTGCAGGTGGTTGCGGATAGAGGAATTGAGCAACTCTCAGTTACTTTTATTTTGTGTTTTGGTGAGATGCTTAATCCTACATTCCTAATTGCGGCTGTCTTGATCTTTTAATCTTGTTACCACAAGATCAGATTTGTGTCTCTTAGTTTATTTTTAGTCTGGTGTAGTGTTTAATCTCCATGGTTTCTCTTATTATTATCAGATGACGATGCTATTGTATGTTACTGGCTGCAGTATTATGTTTGGTTTTAACTGTGTATGTTCTTGCAGGTCACTTGCTATAGACACCAGAACCCAACAAGTGATAGAGATGCATTGGCAGAGACACCAGAGTTAGAAAACGCAGGTCTTAAACATGGATGATCTTCAACCTGCTGCCGTGTGCCAAGGAGTGAGAGAGAAAATGTGATCACATAACTTCTTGTCCAAATTCATCAACGGCTAGTCTAACAGTACTGCCACCCTGTTAATAAATATTTTTGCATTCACTTTGTACATATCCGCCATTTTTGTTTCTCCTGAGAAGAACAAAAGAATGTACTTGCTCAAATACTACGTATCAACTTTGGATTCACATTAACAGGCCAATGAAAACCTCAAATTGTATTTTTGTGTTATTATAAATACGATAATATTGAAAACAAACAAATTCTTCAATTTTAGTAAAGCGTATATATAGGGTTCAAGGTTTTAAACACTATCAGTTTTAGTTTAGGGTATATATAGGGTTTAGGGTTTAAAATACTATTAGTTTTAGTTTAGGGAATGTATAGGGTTTAGGGTTTAAAAACTTTAAATTAAACATACCAACTTTTAAAATAAAAGATGATAGAAACATACAGAATCTTGATTTTGATTTTAGGGTATGTTTAGAGGTTAAGGTATTGGAGAGATTATGATATTTGATTTAGAGATTAGTCTAGAAAGTTTAGGGTATTACAATTTATTTCTTTTTATTTATAGTATAACTTATTGTCGTTGACAAAAAAAAAAGTATAACTTATTGTCTCTTACATTGTTTTAGGGTATAAATAGGGTTTAGGGTAATACTATTTTTTGTAGTTTATAATAAAGTATAACATACAAAACAATTGTTACATATTGATTATAAGTTCAACTAATATGAATGTTAAGGTCTTTATATGGTTTAGGATAATGGGGGTTAGTGATTAAGATTTAGGGTTAGTGTTAGTTAGTGTGTAGAGTTTTAATAAATAAGGTTTAAGGTTTTTGTAATGTAAATTTAATATTTTTATTTTATAATTTAAACTTAAAATAGTATAAATTATTAACTATACTATAAACAAAAAATAAATCATTATCATTATAAATGTCTAAAAGATTTAAAAATTTAAGTATACATATTTAAATTAGGTAAAAATAAATAATTCATAAGTTTTTCACATATAAATCAAATAAAAATAGAGAACCAATTCCCAAAGACCATTAGGATCGGTGAAGTGGCAAAATCTCAGCCCTTCTTTTCTAAGATGATTCTTTTCTTAAAAAAAAAATTTCTCTTCGTCGTCACCCCAGAGTCTCTCTTCCTCGTCTCACTTCTCTTCTCTTCCAACCTCCTCTGCTCTCCTCCTTCGCACAACCGTAGATCTATGTGTTCGATAGGGAGTTCAATCTCAATGCGTTCAATTCTCCCATTGCCGAAGTCGATTTAGACTTATACATCTGATACAGTGTACTAGTGAAGGAGTGAAAATGTACATGTGTATGGCTCGGAGGAAGTATAGAAGATCAAGGGCAAGGATTTAATTCAGCTAATAAAGTGAGATTTGAGTATTAATTAGCTAAACTTAGAGTGAGAGTGTCATTAATTGTTGTTGTTGTTGTACGAGTTGTTACTCGCCTCTCTCTCTTTCTGTTTGAAATTCTGTTCATCCCAATCTGGAAATCTTCATCTTGTGATTTCTTGAAGGTGAACTTGAAATTCTTTGTTTGTGTAGAACATTGGATTTCAATTGGTTAATCATACATATTGATTCAGTGATTTCACGTTGTATCAAAGGTATCAGACGTCATTCGATTCTCGCGACAATGCCAACGGAGACGAGATTTGCGGCGTTCCGTCAAGAAACCGAGGAAGCGTTACAATCGCAGTTTTCCGCCATCGAATCGCAGTTCGAGAAGATGGATAAGCGAATCGAAGTTATGGAGGATTCAATGGGGAAACATTTCGCTTCAATCGCAGAAATGTTTGCAGAAATTCGGAATCAGAACGTGAATGACGATAACAATCGTTCTTCTCAGTTTCCAACTGATTCTTCGTCTCGATCATCTCGCTATAATGTTACGAGGTTAGCGAAGATAGATTTCCCTCGATTTAATGGTGATAATCTGAAGGATTGGTTGTTTAAGGTGGAACAGTTCTTCGAGATTGATCATACACCGGATGAGATGAAAGTTAAGATGGCATCGATGCACATGGAAGATATAGCGGCTAACTGGCATCAATCTTTGGTTAGTTCTGAGTTTGGATATCTCGTATTAAAGGATTGGAAGAATTATCGTGAAGTGTTAGTCGATCGTTTTGAGGATTTGTTGGATGATCCAGTAGAGGAACTGAAAAAGCTACAAGAAACAACTGGTATCATAGACTATCACAACAGATTTGAGTGCATTAGGAACAGATTGGGCCGTGATAAATTGTCTGAGGATATGTTAGTGAGGAACTATTTGGCTGGGTTGTGCCTTGAAACACAGATGCAGGTGAAGATGTTCAAGCCAAAAACTGTTAAAGATTGTTTCTCTTTGGGAAGGATGTACGAATCTGCTCATCCACAACAGAGACATAAATATCCAAATCAGGGGAATAGACCTTTCAATGCGTCTAAAGGAATCTTGACAGTGAGGAAAGAGGCAGATTCTTTCATGAAAAGACCTGTTGCACAGAATCAGGAGCAACTGCAACATAAACCACGAAAGTTTCTCACGACAGAAGAGATGAATGATAGGAGATCAAAAGGTCTTTGTTACCATTGTGATGAAAAATACAGTGTAGAACATGCGAAAACGCATAGGAAGGCTCAGCTGTTCTTCATAGACTGTGAGGAGGAAGAAGAGTATATAGAGGAAGAGGATAAGGAGAATGTGGAACCAGAAGGAGAGATTGCTCAGATTTCTCTCAATGCTCTCAATGGCATTACTTCTTACAACACGGTACGTGTGAAAGGAGTCCATCAAAAGAAAAATCTATTCATGCTGTTGGATACCGGCTCTACTCATAATTTCATTGACACTCAAGTCGCTTTGAAACTGGGTTGTAAGCTGTTGTCAAGTGATAATGCCAAGGTAAGGGTAGCAGATGGTGGTCATGTAGGAGTGGAAGCAAAAGTGTATAAGTTTCACTGGGATTTTCAAGGAACTAGTTTCACAGATGATTTTATGGTAATTCCTTTAAAGGGCTGTGATGTGGTATTAGGTGTCCAGTGGCTCTATAAGTTGGGAAATGTTACTTGGAATTTTCCCAAGTTAACTGTGAAGTTTGAATGGGGCAACAGGAAGGTGGTCTTACATGGTATTAAGGATGGATCAGTTAGGGCAGTGAAGGCATCAAAACTGAATAAGAAATCAGAAGAGTTGATGCAGTTGTCAATGTTATGTGTGGTGGAGGATACCAGTGATGATCAGATTGCTTTTTACTCAATAGAAGCAGACAAGGGTGAACAGGTTCAGTACCCTAGTGTTGCTCAGTTGCTATTGGAGTATTCTGATATTTTCAAAGAACCAGTGGGACTACCACTTTAGAGAGCATCATGATCATAAAATACAGCTTGTGGAAGGAGCAAATCCAGTCAATCAAAGGCCTTATAGATATGCGACTCATCAAAAGAATGAGATTGATAAGATTGTTCAAGAATTGCTTCAAGCTGGTACTGTTCAACCGAGTGGTAGTGCATTTGCTTCTCCTGTTGTCTTGGTCAAGAAGAAGGATGGTTCATGGAGACTATGTGTTGACTATAGAAGCTTGAATGGGTTAACAGTAAAGGACATATTTCCTATACCTCTTATAGAAGATCTTATGGATGAATTAGGAGGTTCTCGTATATACTCCAAGATTGATTTACGAGCAGGATATCACCAAGTCCGTATGTCTCCAGATGACATTCATAAAACAGCGTTTAAAACTCATAGTGGCCACTATGAGTATATTGTCATGCCTTTTGGCTTGACCAATGCCCCAGCTACATTTCAGGGCCTTATGAATGTTGTTTTCAGGAAATTCTTGAGGAAGTTTGTTCTGATCTTCTTTGATGACATTTTGATTTACAGTAGCTCATTGGAGGATCATGTGAAGCATTTACAACTGGTGTTTGAGACAATGAGAGAGCAGAGATTGTATGCTAAACTGAGCAAATGTGCTTTTGCAACAGACAAAGTGGAGTATTTAGGACATTTTATTGAAGCCTCTGGAATTTCTACTGATCCTGTGAAGGTCAAAGCTGTCTCAGATTGGTCAGTCCCTGGTAATCTCAAACAATTACGAGGATTCTTGGGATTATCTGGTTATTATAGACGTTTTGTTCAGCATTTTGGTTCCATTGCTAGACCGTTGACCTTACTAACGAAGAAGGATTCATTTGAGTGGTCTCCAGAAGCTCAAGAAGCTTTTGTGCAGTTGAAAGAAGCTTTATGTTCAGCACCTGTTTTAGCCCTTCCACAATTTGAAAGACCATTTGTTGTGGAAACTGATGCTTGTGGTCATGGCATTGGTGCGGTTTTGATGCAGGAGAATCATCCTCTTGCTTATATTAGTCGCCATTTGAAAGGGAAGCAACTGCACCTTTCAATCTATGAAAAGGAGTTATTGGCTGTGGTGTTTGCTGTACAAAAATAGCGTCACTATCTGCTCACTGGCCATTTTGTGATTAAAACGGATCAACGCAGCCTTAAGTACTTGCTGGAGCAAAGGCTAAACACCCCTGTACAGCAACAGTGGCTTCCCAAGCTCTTGGAATTTGATTATGAGATCCAATACAAAGAAGGAAAAGAGAATCTAGTTGCAGATGCCTTATCAAGAGTAGAAGGGTCTGAAATACTTCATATGGCTTTATCCGTCTTGGATTGTGATTTTTTGAAGCGTATTCAAGAGGCTTATGAGAATGACTCAATGGTTAAGACCATTATTACTGCTTTGAAAGCTGACCCTAGCAGTAAGAAGCATTTTGTGTGGTCCAGAGATATACTACGCAGGAAAGGGAAGATTGTTGTTCCTGCGGATTCAAAATTGAAGGATGATATTCTGGAATGGTTTCATAGTTCTAGTGTTGGAGGTCATTCAGGCCGTGATGCAACAACACAGAGGGTGAAGAGTTTTCTTCTTTTGGAAAGGAATGTGCAAGGACATTCAGAGATATATTCGCAGCTGTGTGGTGTGCCAAACCTGTAAATATGATAACTCAGCATCACCAGGGTTGATACAACCACTACCTATTCCTTCAGCTGTGTGGACTGACATTTCTATGGATTTCATAGATGGTTTACCTAACTCTGATGGTAAAACAGTGATCTTTGTTGTGGTTGATAGATTCACGAAGGCAGCTCACTTCTTGGCTCTCAGCCATCCTTATACAGCTTTGAGTGTTGCTCAGATCTTCCTTGACAACATTTTCAAGTTGCATGGGTTGCCTAGCTCTATTGTTTCAGATAGAGATACAGTTTTCTTGAGTGATTTTTGGCGGGAGTTGTTCACTCTACAAGGTGTCTCATTGCAGTATTCTACACCTTATCATCCTCAAAGTGATGGCCAGACGGAAGTAGTCAACAGGTGTGTTGAAACTTACCTGCGGTGCATGTGCAGTGACCGGCCTACGCAGTGGAGAAAATGGTTGGCCTTAGCTGAGTATTGGTATAATACTAGCTATCACACAGCAGCTCAGTTAACTCCTTATGAAGCTGTTTATGGTCAACCACCACCTCAACACTTGCCTTACTTACCGGGAGAAGCAAGAGTAGCAGTGGTTGCTCGCAGTTTACAGGAACGCGAGAACATGCTATTGATTTTAAAGTTCCATTTGCTACGAGCTCAGCATCGTATGGAACAAGTGGCGAATAGGAGAAGGTCCGAGCGTAGTTTCCAGTTGGGGGATTTTGTCTATGTGAAACTTCAACCGTATAGACAAGGTTTTGTGGTGATGCGAATGAACCAGAAATTAGCCCCAAAGTATTATGGACCATATCAAGTGTTGGATAAGTGTGGGAAAGTCGCTTATAAGCTTCAACTTCCAGCTACTTCTCGTGTGCACCCTGTGTTCCATGTGTCCCAGTTGAAGCAACACATTGGGAAGCAAGTGGTTAGTACTGACTTACCTACAACTATCTCGGATGCTTTGATCAAACAGCCTGAACGCATATTAGAAAGGAAGATGGTTCAAAGGCATAACCAGGCAGCTACTAAAGTCTTGGTAAAATGGTGCAATGAAGCAGAGTCTGAAGCTACTTGGGAATATCTGTTTGATCTCTTGAAGAAATTTCCAGATTTCAACCATGAGGACATGCTTGTCTAGAGGGGAAGGATTTGATACAATGTACTAGTGAAGGAGTGAAAATGTACACGTGTATGGCTCGGATGAAGTATAGAAGATCAAGGGCAAGGATTTAATTCAGCTAATAAAGTGAGATTTGAGTATTAATTAGCTAAACTTAGAGTGAGAGTGTCATTAATTGTTGTTGTTGTACGAGTTGTTACTCGCCTCTCTCTCTTTCTGTTTGAAATTCTGTTCATCCCAATCTGGAAATCTTCATCTTGTGATTTCTTGAAGGTGAACTTGAAATTCTTTGTTTGTGTAGAACATTGGATTTCAATTGGTTAATCATACATATTGATTCAGTGATTTCACGTTGTATCAACATCTCCGAATGTGTCGATTACTTTAGGTTAACTAATTATCTCCGATATCAAATCTCCGAGTCGAATCTCGGCAATGCTTACTTCAGAAGCGACGGTGTAAAAAGATTCAGAAACGTGAATTAGGCGAAAGAAGATGGAAGCTAACGGGATGGAGACAAATCCGGAGAGAGTATATCAGGAGGCACCATAAGCATGAGCTTGTTAAACACTTCAAAGATCCACTTCATATCGTAAGCGTCTTCTCCTTTTCTCTCTGATTTGTTCCTTAATGCCTTCTATTTTTGACTCAATATGAGAAATCAGGAGTCCAATACTTCTTTCGCTGATGCATTGTAGGGTTCTATGCTTGCTACTATCTAACAGCAGACAAGACCAATTTAAGCTAACTATTTTGAATCCCTAAACCTGCATCGTGGCTTTCTAGGGGGAGAGTTCAAATGATATACTTAGTGCTCTTGCTAACTGAGTGAAAGAGATGAAGCTAAACCAAGAATAAAAAGACGATGGAACTGATTCCTCAGTTCCTCCTTACCAAAGTGGTGTTCTGCGTACTAACTGTATTGGCTGCTTGGATCGAACAAACGTAGCACAGTATGCGTATGGTTTGGCTGCTTTAGGCCGGCAGTTGCACGCAATGGGTTTGAGTGATACATCTAAGATCGACCCAGACAGTAGCATAGCCGCTGCACTTATGGACATGTACCAGGGCATGGGTGATGCCCTTGCACAACAATATGGGGGCTCAGCTGCTCATAATACTGTAATAACACCAGTTATCACATTTGACAAGATATTTTTCGATTTGAATATGCAAAGTTTGCAATGGGTATTAATCAATTTCGTTGAATGGATTATAGGTTTTCCCTGAAAGGCAGTGGAAATGGAAGGCTACGACACAGTCTAGAGAGTTTCTCAAGTCTATCAAACGATACTACATCAATACCTACACCGATGGCGAAAAGCAAGATGCCATAAACTTGTAATATACCTCTCTTTCTTGCTCAAGTCACTCCAGTTTCGTTCTAAGTTCTTCATATTTCTAGTATGCAAGTGATGTAGTAATAGGATGAAATATTTTTGAATACATGTCTGAGTTTTTGCCTTATTGATGATGAGATAGAGGCAATATAATCCTGGTGTATAATCCTGATTTCTAATTCTGGTGTATTGCAGGGTCCTCTCCATCCCGAAACCCATGAGTGGTATTGGAGTCAATCTTGCACCAGTGCCAGCTTTTAGAGAAGACTTCTCACGGAAGTAGCTGACCTCGAGTGAGAGAGAGAGTCAACATAGTCTGGTGATGGCTTATTCTCAGGAGTTTTGTGGAGATTTGCAAGGACTTTGCAAGACGAAGAAGAACATGCACGTTTAAGAGGATCATCGACTCGGATTATGAATCATGTCTCTGTAGTCAAGTGTGGTTTAATATTTGTAACTAATAAACCGATATCCGGTTATGAATAAATATATATATTTTTCCCCTAAATTAATTTTGTTTTTAGTAGAATCTTTATTTTTAATGTTAATTACAATTTCATAAATTAATTAATTTTAATAAATTTAATTATTTATAGTTGAATATTAATGGTAAATTAGGTGCTCAATTCGACAAACAAAAACTTCATGAAAACATATTCGCTGGCACTGAAAATGTGTTATCATAATTTATATTACAGCATGAAAATATCGTCATGGAAAACTGCATGATAGCACTACACATGTGTTATAAAATAATTTCCGATAGCGATTATATAATGCTACAATATGTCCCTTTATTATAGCATTAAAAACACTATAGTAGGGGGGGGGGTCTATTATAGCTTCGGCTAACATAGCGTTCATGAAAATGCTACCAAAACCCTATGGTAGCGTTTTCAGTGTGCTACTAATGCCGATATTTCTTGTAGTGATGAACTCTGAGTTCAATTCACTGTCTTCACGTCTTCACTGTCTTCACGTCTTCATCTTCTTCATCGTTGAAACCGTCTATCAATATAGTCGCAAAGGAGTAGCAACTCAGTCGTACAATAGACACAAAGCAGTCGTAAAATGTCTCGACTATTTGGCGCCTGAATTGCCACGGTCTACGTTAGTCATATGTGAGTCGTACAGCAGTCGTAAAATTACGAGAGATCTACGACTGGTTTATTTTGCGACATAGAATTGACGACTGATGATTGTGGTCGCTAATCAGTCGTAAAATGAGAAAGTACGACGGATTAGCGACTGATTAGGGTGTCGGTAATACCATGTTTTCTTGTAGTGTCGGGTTTGGGCAGAGGAGTCGTCGGAGCTTCAGTGAGGAGGACGAAGATGAATCCACTCGTTCTCTCTCCTCCGCTCATGTCGCCGGCAGAAGACGAAGCCACACGATCTCCCTCCACCGATCTTGTCGCCGGAAGAAGACGAAGATAACTCCGGCGACGCGATGACGATTCTCAGAGACGCAGACGAAGACAACTCCTCGCCGATTTCTTCTCTCCTCACGATTTCTTCACATCGACCATGAAGCTTCGAGCCGCCGAGGAAGAAGACGGAGTCGTCAGATGTAGAACCGCCGGGGAGAAGACGATGCAGAGCCGCCGGGGTGAAGACGATGCAGAGCCGCCAAAGTCTCCATCTCGCCGACGTTTTTAGCCACCGGAGTCGTGGCTTGAAGACGGAGGGCCAGGCCCACGAAGTCTTCTTTTTTTAATCATTTTTATTGTTTTGTTTACTAATTTTATTATTTTAGTTTTATATATGTTATTATGATTATTAATAAAAAATGAATAATTGATTATTTTAATTTTATTTTATTATTTGTATAATTTTTTTTTATTTTTTTAAATATATAACCACGACTTATTCCGTGGAAATATGTAGCTAAGGCCACATAATTATTCCAAAGAAATTCGTAACTAAGGCCACGAAACAAATCGTGGCAATTTATGGCCATATTAGCCACAAATTCTTTCTTTGCTGTTTGTGGTTATTTAGCCACGATTTTATTCGTGGTTATTCGTGGAAGCGTAACCACGAATAATTGCTGATAGCTACGAGTCCATAGCCACAAATTATTTTCGTGGCTATCAAAATAGCCACGAATTAAGTTCTATAACCACGAATAAATCCGTGACTATGGAACAGTTTTCTTGTAATGTCCATGCGTGAGCATGGCTGACGATCTCTAGTATCTAATAAGGTTTATCATTATCCGTAACAATTACCATATATATGCAATAAGAAAAAAACACAGACGGGTTGCATAGATAAGTTGAAGAAATGAAATCACCATAAGTTTAACTTTCATCATGATGTTTAGTTAAATGACAGTCCTCGAGAAAGCAACCAGTAAATATTGTTTTTTTTTTTTCATGTTGAATTTTTTTTGAAATTGCTTCTTTTTGTTTCCTTTAGCAATTGTTCGACTTGGGAGTTTCGAACAGTTATGTTACTAAGACCACGTGATTAGAGGTTCTAGAGGGATTTTTGGCTCTAAATCCTAGGCAAATCCCAAAAAAAAAAAAATTAATTAAGAATCAGTTTTTAGAGCATATGTAATGGTGTTATCTTCCAAAGTTTCTTAAAATTTTTTTTTTTTTTTAACTTAAAAAAAAAAAATTGACCAATCCCGGCTCGCCACGTCACGTGAACAGTGACGAGTCGGGTTCTTAGCTAAAGATTTTTAAGAAACTTTGGGGGATGGGGTTCTTAATTCCGTCTTGGAATCCGCGCTAAGAACCCCTTAAGATCCCCTATTGGACGTGGTCT
Source organism: Orychophragmus violaceus (assembly GCA_030180135.1). Lineage (NCBI taxonomy): Eukaryota > Viridiplantae > Streptophyta > Magnoliopsida > Brassicales > Brassicaceae > Orychophragmus > Orychophragmus violaceus. The sequence goes on along the minus strand of CM058231.1, from coordinate 37,916,552 downwards.
TAGTTAATAATTTTTAAGAGCTGAGTTCTTAACTGTTCACGCCATGTGGCGACATATGATTGGTTTTTTTATTTTTTATTTTTAAATATTTTTTTTCATCTGCAAAAAAAAAAAATATTATTAAAAAATGTTAAGAATCCTCAAGAAGGGTTCACTGATTCACATGCTCTAACAATTTTCTATTTATAGGTAAACAAAATATATGTTCAAATACTCTATATTGAATGTATATGTTGAAGTTCAAAAAAAGAAAAGAATGTATATGTATATATAACACTAGAAGAAAATAATTGGTATACCGTGTTTGTGTGGGGGCGTGCTAGAGATTCCTAGCGTGTATAAACATAATGTCCGTGACACATCTCAGTTCGTCAGCGCACAGACAAAGACGCAACTCTGCTTTTTTCGGTCTTATTAAAAAATTTAAATTTTTTGCACACAAATATTTATAGTACATCTGATTGAAGAAATATCACCACATTTTTCCTGGAAAATGGAAACAAAAAGATTAAAAATAATGGACCATATAGGAGATAAGATCATATCTATAACATCAGTTAGAGCATGTGTAGTATTGAATCTCACTTTGAGGTTTTTAGAATTATTTTAATAACTTTTTTGGTTTATATTGAATAGTTAAGAACTTTTGTGTCTTTCACCTATCCATGGGTAAACATTTAGTTGGGGTTCTTAAATTTTTTTTTTTTTTTTTCAAACATTTTATCTCAAGTTTTATTCATTTTAATATTAATTTTAAACATAAATTAATTATAAATCATGATTTCCAAATTTTTGCCAAATATTCTCAATTAAATCAGCTTTCAACCGATGATGTATCCGTTGATCACGAAGTTGATTCCGAATGCCAAGCATATTACCGAGATTTGAGGGCATGTCTGTAGAATACGAGAAATCCACCTTGGAACCTCTGCTTGATTCTCCTTCTACAAAGTCAGATATATCGTACTGAGTGTATCCATCTCGTTCGTCTTCTACTATCATATTGTGCAGTATGATACACGTTCTCATAATCTTTCCTATTTTTTCCTTGTCCCAAATAAAAGCCAGCCTTTTAACAATTGCAAATCTAGCTTGCAACACTCCAAACGCACGCTCAACATCTTTTCGGGTGGCTTCTTGACGTTCAGCAAATAACTCTGCTGTAGGACCTTGCAGAATTGGGATAGACTAGATGAACGTTGCCCATTTTGGATAAATACCGTCTATGAGGTAGTACGCCATGTCATACTTATGTCCGTTGACCATGTAATTCACTTTTGGAGCTCGGCCTTGTAAAATGTCATAAAAAACTGGATACCGATCAAGAACATTAATATCGTTTAAGGTACCTGGAGGTCCAAAAAATGCGTGCCATATCCAAAGATCGTGTGATGCAACAGCCTCTAAGACGATTGTCGGCTTTCCTGAACCACGTGTATACTGCCCTTTCCAAGCGGTCGGACAATTTTTCCACTCCCAATGCATACAGTCGATGCTTCCTATCATCCCAGGAAACCCGCGTATCTCTCCAATATCAAGTAGTCGTTGAAGATCTTCTGGTGTGGGTCTTCTTAGATACTCATCTCCAAACAGCTGTATTACTCCTTCAGTGAAATTATCCAAACATAAAAGTGCCGTAGTTACACCAAGACGAAGATATTCGTCAATCGCATCAGCTGCATTACCGTAAGCCAGCATACGAACCGCAGCCGTACACTTTTGTAGTGCAGATAGTCCGAACCTTCCTGCTGCATTTCTTCTTTGTCGAAAGTATTGAACTTCATGTGAGAGCCGATCAACAATACGCATGAAAAGGGGCTTGTTCATTCGAAAACAGCGTCTAAAAGTTTGAGGCGGGTATGTAGGATCTTCATTGAAATAGTCGTTCCACAAACGGTTGTGGCCTTGTTCGCGTTCTCTTTCGATGTATGCTCGTTTCCTCGGCTTATTAGTTTGACACTCCGTTGTTGAGTCGGACATATCTTCGAATTGTTGGCAAACATATCTTCGAAACTTTCATCTAACATTTCATCAAGCTCATAGGATGAAGATGAAGACATCTTTAAAAGTTGTTTTAAACAAGAAACGGTTTCAAAGTCTAGGTTTGAGGTGAAAGAGGAGATGAAGTGGTTGAGTATTTCAGCTTTTGGTGTTGAGGAAAAGGTTTTGTTGAAGACAAGAGTTTAAGTCTGAGAGTTTACAAATACAATGTCAATTACACAACGACCGTAGCAGCATTTATAAAGAAAGTTGGTTCAGAAAATCCAAAAAACATACAACCCGTGATTGATAAGTAGTTGTACACTACCACCAAAACAAAATACAACCCGTGATAGATAACTAGTAGTACACTTCAACCAAAAGAAGATAAACAAAGAACCCGTGAGTGAGAGACAACCAAAAGTCTATGAAGGGTTTGAAACTAACCTTAAGTTTCTGACTATCTTCAAGTTAGCTTCTGAAGCTCAGCCACCTGCCTTGTAAGCATCTCAACCGCATCCTGGACATTTACAAAATTTATTAGTCAGTAATTATAACTAATGTTAGAAAAAACCAGAAACAAATCATGATTAGGTACTGACAGTTTACCTTCAGGTCTTTAATCTCTTGTTTAATGTCTGTCACCTGCCAAGTGAGCTTCTCCACCTCATCCACCCTCCGTTTGACCAACCCAATCTCTTCCTGGACTCCCAGAACCCATGGTTGCCTAAAGTGCAACTCATCATCCTGTAACAAAACAAAATTAGACTTACTAAAGCATTTCTGAAACATATAGAGGTTTATTTAATTGCTCAGAGGTACCTTGTATTCGCTGCAAGTGAAGAATCTCTTCCCAGGAAGAGTGTCTCTATCCTCCTTAGCAGACACTGATAGGTGTAGTTTTATCCCTATTCTACTGCAAGTGCACAGTTAATGCAATCGTAGTATATAAGGTATCGAATCCCACAAGGAATCTCAGCCACACAATAGATTATTAGTAGTTCCGATTTAATTAAGCGAAGCAGGTGTGAAAACAGTAAATGAAATAGCAAAGCAAATCGAGTGAGTTTGTAAGCAAGAAAGTGAAGCGTTAGGTTTCAGGAGTTCTTAGGAAATCAGGAACGCAAGCAATCAATCTATCTAGATCTAATCAATAACTGTTCTAGAACTCAAACACGGATATAGAATTAACCAAATTCCTTTGCGATAATTCTCTAAGTCTAAGTGCAGCAAACCAAACTTTCGTTTGCGAGAACTAACAGATTAAACCAGCTTTAATTCCAGGTTTGATATGTTCACAATTAACCTAAACCAAACTTCTGTTTGCGAACAGTTTAATTGCTCATCTAGGTTCTTTCTAGTTAAATTAACCAACTTCCGCTGCATTAATCAACCTAACATCATAATTCTGATTAGCTACTTCAGATTAAGCATTAAGAACAACTTAGATAAAGAACTAGCAGATATAAATCTCTACAGATTTTAAGCTATAGTTCTCTGAAATCCTTAATGAGAATCCTTCAACCTAACAGGTAAACTACTCAGACATATTCATCGAGACAGAAAATATCATAAGTAGAAAACCAAATATCATATAATCAAATAATCAATAGGGGTTCAAAATCAAGTCTCTTTCGAGAACAAAACCAGACCCTAAAATCTCCTAAGAGAATAAAAATTAGTTATGAAGCGTTGCCTAAACAATAGCTTAAAAACTCTATTTATAACCTAAAACACGAATTGAGGCTTCTCTGTAAATATCAGGAACTTCTGGGCAGAACTGCAATTTCATTATTCTTCATCAAACCGTCGTTTGGCCCATCTCGCTGTTGCAACGATCGATGCCACTAGTGTGTCGATCGTTGCGTCTCTGAAATATCGACAGTGAAGTCTAGCTCTCGGCCAAATACTCTAATTAGCTCCAGAAAGTGCCATAATCACCAAATATGCTCCAAATGTGCTTGTACCTAATAAACACCTGAAAAGACTCTAAAACATAGTAAAAGACTCGATAAATAACACATATACCATGGTTAAAAACCCTAAAATCCATGGTATATCAACTCCCCCACACTTAGCTCTTGCTTGTCCTCAAGCAAAACAAAGAACTAAATGTAGTCAAGAGGTTTGAAAACTCTTCAGAAACTCTTTTCGTCATAGAAGCAACAACACTCAGATTCCCCTTAGTAAACCACTGCAAGAATCAATCACAGGATATCAAGACCAACATATACTTCCCCCACACTTAGCAATTGTCCTAAGTAAACTCCACAATCACATTCAAGCATTCAAATTCTCCCTACTGACTTCTGCAAGTATTTAAGTGCGGTCTCACCTAAGGAGTATCGATCAAAGGGCACATGGATTCTTACCTTATCAGCTCTAGACCACCATACTATCTTTCTCTAGTCCCTTTCTTCTCTTTCCCTTCTTTAACAACTGATTTTTCCCACATTGGGTATCATTTTTTTTTTTTTTATCAGTGTTCTTCCCGTTATGGGGTGTACTTTGGACATATTTCATGGATCGCATAAGAGATAATAGTGTTTGCTACTATTCCCATGACCACTTCGGAGTTACTAACTCATCCTCAGTTTATTATCTTTTTTTTTTTTATGGAAGGGTAGAAGGGAACTAAATAGGATAGGTTGACAGGCTGTGTCAGAACTAACAAGGGAATCCGACACAAAGTATACCAAGCCCTTTTGGGTGAGAAATCTAAGTCAGTATTAAAGTTGAAGTCAGTAAAAGGATCCTCTGATACCTGAAGTGATGTGGGTGTTCCCAGTAGGTTGATCCGTGTCTGGGTTTTCTAATAGTCATAGAGGCTCTGCAAGTCTGCCCAATGGTCACTTAGTTCCTGTTCAAGCGAAAATTTTCCTCGAAAAATCATAGTTTCATACAAATTTTGACTCAATAAAACAAATTTTTAAAAACTAAGAAAACAAAAGCGTGCGTCAGTAGCTTCCTCCCCCCCCCACACTTAAACTACACTGTCCCCAGTGTAATCAAAGCATGAGCTCGGTGAAAGAATAATCAAATTGAAGAACAAACAGAAAAGTTGCAGATTACTTACCTGTCGTCGCCCTGCGTCGATCGATGCCCAAGGGTGTCGATCGATGCAAGGCGATTATCGCTCGCGGTTATTGAGATAACCGGTGTCTGAACCGCAATCGAATCGGTAAACCATAAATCGCGACTGCATCGACCAATGCACTATATGTGTCGATCGATGCATGGCGATTCTGCCTGTTTCTCAGCTTCTGAACACACTTAAACAGAAAAATTAAAAATACCAAAACCAAAACGAAAATTGAAAAACAAAAACGAACCTACTAGTGGGTTGCCTCCCACTCAGCGCTTGTTTTTAGTCATTAGCTTGACTATTGGAAGAGATTTGATTCATGGCGGTTTCAACAGAGACTTTGAGTGTCTCTGTGAATATCTCTTCATCCAAGGAGGTGTATAGGCATTATGATCATGAGGCTTCCCAAGGAAAGAGTAATCAGAATCAGGGAGGGAGCGAAGCTTGGGCGGTCTACTGCGTTTTCCTGCATTCAAAACAATGTGATCAGAAGGTTTAAGCTTAGGTGATTTGTACCTTACTTTTGATGTATATTTGATGTCTGGAGCTTTCTGCTTATGAGCAGTTAGAGGTACTGAAGATGTTAGAGCAGGTTCAAGAGGAACCGCCATCTTCTTCTTTCCACTATCAGATACTGTAGTTCCACCAATCTGAACTTCTTCTTTCAGATGACCATCAGTGGAGATCATCTTCTTTGCATGAACTCGCGAAGTTTCAACTGGTGGTGTTTTATTCACCTTCTTATCTATCACTTTCATGCAGTTAGCCACTTCTATCTCTTGTTTAGAGGGTTTAGGAACCTTAGGATATGGCACAGGGGGCTTATACACTTGTTCTGGTACTGTTGCAGGTTTCTGGTCATGTCTGCGTTCTGTGTCGATCGTTGCATGATATGTGTCGATCGATGCTAGGCGATTCTGTTCGTCGCAAGATCTTGAAATTGCTGTCAGAAACGGCGTGTCGATCGATACTAAGGGGGTGTCGATCGATGCATGTATCAGACAGACAATATTCATCCAGAAAATCCGAGATTATGCTCTCTTCTTCACCTAGCAACTCAACCTCATCCCCTAAGGTTACATCTTTGATGTGCAGCTTCCGTTCAGCTCTCTTAGCTTCATTATGCCTTTGCATTGTTTCAGCTGTTTGAACTCGGACATCTAGCTTCTTCATATGTGTGCTCAAGTATTCAAACTTCTCATCCAGATCTTCATGCAATGCATCCATCCATGAGTTGAAGGACACAGTGATCTGTTGTTCTCTCTCAAGAAACTGTTCCATCATAGCTTCTAATCTGCTCTTATGTGTAGGTGCAGGCGGTACTTGGTAAGAAGAAATACCATAGTTCCTCGAGAAGGTATTACCCTGTTGCTGGAAAGGTCCCTGAAAAGCTGATTCCTGACTGTAGAATTCATTCCCTCCAACGCAGTTGATAGCTTCTTGCGCATACTTTCCAAGTAGAAGGCTATGCAGATAGTCAACTTTACTCTTCAACCCAGCTATCTGTGAATTATCAATCCCTGGACTAAAGAAATCATACATCTTCCTACGATATGTGTCGATCGATGCAGTGGAAGCGTCGATCGATGCAAGCGCGATGATGTGACGATCGACACACATGACCGTGTCGATTGATGCAGTGCGATTACATGCGTACCTGAAACGCAAGAACAGAAAAGAAAAAAAATTAGTAGCCAAAAATAAAAACGAAAGACCTAGTCTAAACCCTAAGTTCAAATCTATCGAAGACTTAAAAGAGTCCCCGGCAACGGCGCCAAAAACTTGATAGGTGTAGTTTTATCCCTATTCTACTGCAAGTGCACAGTTAATGCAATCGTAGTATATAAGGTATCGAATCCCACAAGGACTCTCAGTCACACAATAGATTATTAGTAGTTCATATTTAATTAAGCGAAGCAGGTGTGAAAACAGTAAATGAAATAGCAAAGCAAATCGAGTGAGTTTGTAAGCAAGAAAGTGAAGCGTTAGGTTTCAGGAGTTCTCAGGAAATCAGGAACGCAAGCAATCAATCTATCTAGATCTAATCAATAACTGTTTTAGAACTCAAACACGGATATAGACTTAACCAAATTCCTTTGCGATAATTCTCTAAGTCTAAGTGCAGCAAACCAAACTTTCGTTTGCGAGAACTAACAGATTAAACCAGCTTTAATTCCAGGTTTGATATGTTCACAATTAACCTAAACCAAACTTCCGTTTGCGAACAGTTTAATTGCTCATCTAGGTTCTTTCTAGTTAAATTAACCAACTTCCGCTGCATTAATCAACCTAACATCATAATTCTGATTAGCTACTTCAGATTAAGCATTAAGAACAACTTAGATAAAGAACTAGCAGATATAAATCTCTACAGATTAATTAAGCTATAGTTCTCTGAAATCCTTAATGAGAATCCTTCAACCTAACAGGTAAACTACTCAGACATATTCATCGAGACAGAAAATATCATAAGTAGAAAACCAAATATCATATAATCAAATAATCAATAGGGGTTCAAAATCAAGTCTCTTTCGAGAACAAAACCAGACCCTAAAATCTCCTAAGAGAATAAAACTTAGTTATGAAGCGTTGCCTAAACAATGGCTTAAAAACTCTATTTATAACCTAAAACACGAATTGGGGTTTCTCTGTAAATATCAGGAACTTCTGGGCAGAACTGCAATTTCATTATTCTTCATCAAACCGTCGTTTGGCTCATCTCGCTGTTGCAACGATCGATGCCACTAGTGTGTCGATCGTTGCGTCTCTGAAATATCGACAGTGAAGTCTAGCTCTCGGCCAAATACTCTAATTAGCTCCAGAAAGTGCCATAATCACCAAATATGCTCCAAATGTGCTTGTACCTAATAAACACCTGAAAAGACTCTAAAACATAGTAAAAGACTCGATAAATAACACATATACCATGGTTAAAAACCCTAAAATCCATGGTATATCAGACACCTCATCCACGATTCTCTGTCCACATGGGCAACGTGTGGGAATCCCATACTCCGCATCAGCTATGTATCCTAGCATGTCGCAGTGATTCTTAAGCCTCTTCATCTCTCTCCTTTCTTCCTTCATGTAGGGGTCCATTGCCAAGGCGTTGCACTTCAAGTCTGAGAGAGGAAGCAAAATAATTAGACATCAAATTAGCCTTTCAAAGTTTCATATATAGAAAACACTTTGTACCACAATTTATTTGAATCCAAAACACAAAAAGATTAACTTCTACCACTAGCTCATGAATAAAACTACTCTTCACATCTTACCTTTAAACATTGTCTATTGTACATCTCTTCCCATATAATTTCAACCTACTAATTTAACTTCAAAAATGGAAACGTAGCACATTCACTTTAGAGATTCGTTTCTTTTGATATATCAACTAGTACATTAACAGGTTATAGATGAAAGTTAGTTTAATTGGTAGATAATAAATTCTGGAGCTCAATGTATTTGAACAATTAAACATGTCTCTATTGTACATCTTTGAACGATTGATATATATGAACAATCATCTAAAAAAAATTCAAACAATCATATAAAAAAGGTTCAAACAATCTTCTAAAAATTCAAACAATCCTCATATCAAAACCCTATGTCGTATTTGCAGTCGATTTAGAACCATAACCCTAAACACCTAATCGATTTTAAACCCTAACTGGTAATCCTAAACCATGAGACCAAATCAATTCCGAACCCTAGGTCGAGTCCCTAAATCATACTCACAAATCGATTTATTAATTAATTCGAACCCCCGAATCGATTTACAACCATGAACCGAAACCCTAAATAAAAGCCCCAAATCGATTTCAAGACCTAAGCGAAACCCTAAAGGATTAATCGAATCCACTAAACGATTTACCTTCAGGTTAATCGATCCGTCGGAAAGTGTTGTCTCGTCGCAGTTTACCCAAGCCGTCTCCTTCTCCGTGTCTCAAAAAGTCGCCAACGAGCTCCACAGGTTCTTCTCCTTTCTGGAAATGACGACGAACAGGACAACCCCGACGAGAAATGAGAGAAGAGTGTGAATCCTTCTGGCTGGAGCAGAGGCTTTCGACAAAAAAATGAGCCAATGACGCAACGCCATGTGGTAAGAACCGGGTGCTTAAAACCTCTTAGTTAAGAGGCGGTTCTTCCGATTATTGCATTTTCTGGTTTTTTTTTAATTAAATCTCCCTATGAACCTGTGCACAAACCCCTACTAAAACTCTAATGCACTTGCTCTTAGTATCTTATAGACCAAACAAAAGAAATGAAGAAAAAGAAATGATGAAGCACTTGAGTCTTGACTAGTGCAGCACAAACTGGCAACAGCTTTGGATATAAGTTAGTGAACATTAAACGATAACCTAACCCAAAATGCAGATTATTCTCGACACTGGCTGATTTTATCCCAATTCGAGTACATTTGATATACAATAAGGGAAAATGGGAATTCCAAAAATTGATATCTTTGGGTTATTTATTTTTCTTTTACTATCCAGTGCGGCCAGAATAGAAAATATTTCCGTAATTTAATATTAAAATGTACATAATATTTCTTAAAATAATACAAACTATAATATTCCTCAATAAATAAGAACTCAATATGTAAAAGTATCTACAACGATTTTCAATTGACTATTTGAATACATTTTGATTTAAATAAGTTAAAAGGTGAAGTTATAATTTATTACTATAATATTATTAATAAAAGCATATGAGCTAATAATAACATTCTATGATACAAAAATCAGAAAAGAATGAGGGAAAAAAAACAAATAAATAATTTTAGAAATATAGTGAGAAAATTAAATCTCAAAGTCCAAAATAGCATAACTTGTAATATACTAGGTAGGACAAATAAAATTATAGCAAAATTATTTCTTGGATTTGAATCCAAGAGGAGACCTCTATACACAAATTTAACCATCGAAATTAGAGATCTTTAAATTGGGCCTCCAAAATACAATATTTAAATTGGGTTGGGGCTTGAGTCAATTATCTTTATTACAACACAGTGAGCACGGCCTTGTTATTATTTTCATCTCTTCGAGATTGCGTTAGGCGTAACAAGTGTGACTGACTCTGACCTAGCGCCGATTCAATTATTTGAAGATTACTTGGAAATTAATCGGAGATTAATTTTGTAAACTATTACACCTAACTTTACGAATATATACATTTATTTCATTAAATGTCATAATATCTGCCTATAGTGGTTGAGGATAATTTTACCTTCTTAAAGGTTACGAGTTCGAGCAGTGTATTAATTATATTTTTTTCTATTTAAACTTAAATGAAGGGTAATATAGACATTTTGTTTGTGTCATCTTCTCAAATCTGTGCGCCCTTCTGCAACCTTAACAAACCGTCAGCCATTTTTTTTCTTTCAATTTCTGCGGCATCTTCTTGCATTTTTTCATATTCTAATCTCTAATATTGTAGATCTAATGTATCACACTTGATTTTAATCATATAATGAGTAAAAATACAAGTTTTTCAGTTTTCAGAGTTTTGATCCGATTTTGATGAAATCGCGGCAGCATCATACCGCCGACCAATTTTCTGGCGCATAAACGGTTACTCCGACCGCGTTTTAGAACAAAGCTATTTTCTAGGGGTGGAACTATTATCTGGAGTTGGAGTTGGAATTTGAGATTCATTCTTATCTACTCCAAAATTTAGATATTTGGATAAAACAAATCCAAATCCGCATCCGAATATTAAACTTAGGATTCCACTATTCACATTCCTTCGTACCATCTTGTTTTTAATTAAAATATATTATATTGATTACAATAAATAACCCGAAAATCGGGCATCAGACCATTACACCCGCGACCAACTCCGAACAAAACTCGACAGTTAAACAAAGCTTAGATTCTAAGACAAACACTACTATAGGCTAAAATCAGAGAGGTGGGAAGAAGACTGTGAAGCCTTAAGCTCCAAACCTCCGGCGCACTGAGACTCACGACCACCATGACAGGGCAACAAATCATGTTATCCGATTAGTCCGGAACCGGTTTCCAGATCCGCTAACCACACCGCGACGAGAAGATCATGCTCTCGGATTAGTAAAAACTTTGTGACCTCTAAAGACTATCTTAAAAGGTGTTTCCCCTTTAAAAAAAATCACGAAAGAAGGAAACAAAAGAAACAATAGGCTAAATATGTCTTAGAGAGTCAAAAACATTGACAAAGCAAGCCCTAGTTCGCATCACAATTTTTTTTTCAGATTCTACTTCCAAAACCTGGGAGTCTAATTATGGAGAAGTAGTAAAGAGTGTCAGAAAATAGGAGCATTCATCATCTCAGGTGTAAGAAGCAAGTGACTGGAGACTTTAAATTTCAATAGTTTCATTCTCTTTTGCGGTTTTGTGCGATATCTAGCATCATATTCACATTTTTTGTGAACCAAAACACTTTTAGCCTCCCTTTATAAAAAATATCTTCTTTAAATCCTAGCTCATTTGAAATGAATAGATTCTTCTAATGAGAATCACATGAAATGTCTTAATGAAATTAGAGAGCTAGTTGACCGGTATTTAGATCTTGAAAGGTTTCAAAGTTTTGATTTATAAATAGCCTTGCATCTGTTTGGTGAGAATTTTCTAGGCCGAGTTCTTAGTTATGGTCTAGAAGCACAGTCACTGAGATTTTTTAGTTCCCATCAATTTTGAGTAGACTATCCAGGACTTGATTTGTGTTTTTGTTGAGGACAAACAAAGTTTTAGTCTGGGGAGTTGATATAACTGAGATTTTACCCGTTTTACCCTTGTTTTAGGATACTTTATAAGTGATTAAAGTGTTTTAAAAGATTTTCAGTAAGTTTTCGCATATTTATAGTGTCAAGACTCTTTTCAGGAATACCAAGCTAAATGCAATTCAAATGGAGAAAAAGTCCAATTTTCGATATATAGTCATTTCGTATGAAGTTCAACATCAAGTGAAGACCTTCTCACCGTTTGATCATCCTAAACTACATATAGAGAGATCTACCAAATTTAATATCCATTCGACATGATGAAGATCCAACAGGTCAAATTCAAGAATACAGAAGCACAAGAAATGACTAGAAGTAGCCAAACAGAGCCACATAAGCCCATGGCCGCGACCAAGCTTGCTCTGGCCACAACCTCAGCCTTTTCACTTGTGGCCCAGCCATGGTCTGTCATGGCCGATCTACTCTTCTTCCTACCGGGCTACTCTTTGATATGTAGCATGTTTTATGTTTTTAACTTGTCCCATATCAAACGTTTATGATTTCCTAGGGTTTTCTTGACACTATATAAAGGGTATACCTTCTCTCCTTGTAATCACAACAAAATAGAGTACATAAGCTTTTATTTACATTTTTAGTCCTTTAGTCTTTAGTTTCTTAGTTTTAGGATGATTGAGAGAGACCCTAAACCGCTAACCCTAGACCTAATTCGTCCTAGCAGTCCAAGTAGCTAGTCTATGGCCATGATCTTCTACTAAATGGATGAGTAGTTTTTTAATTTAATTTACAAGGTAGTTATGAAGAAGAATGTCGGTTTGATTAGGAATACTTGTATTGAACTTATGATTCTTTCTTTTAAGTTTGTTCTTAATGCATGAAATAAGAGTCATGAACTAGGATATGATCTTAGGATTGATAAATCCACTAGCATGCTGAATTTATTAACCTGGTCTAGCTTGGGAGTACAATTGGTTGGAAGGTGAGAAGGTTAGACATCACACTTGTAGGGCACTGTGAACGTTTTGATGAAATTACTATTAATATATGATCTTCCTTGCGGTCATCTATGAGAGTTGATTGGTTGAGTTGAAGAGATTATATGTTTAGTACCGCGACAATAGGTTATGCATATTATCGTGATCGAGTTTGTGGAACTAGCTAGAAACAACTAGAAGGAAAGTTAGACTTGTATGAATTATTTGGAACTTCGGAAATACTCATTAGACGCAAAATTCCTTCCTATCTAAGTGCATTTTCGTTTTGATATTTTCTTTTACTTGTTGTTTGATTACTTGACACCCACTCAATATCTTATTGTCTTAGCTATCCTTTAAAATTTCTTGACTTTACAAATAGATAGTTTCCAGGTGGATAGATACCTTAAGTACTACAGCGCACATCTGTGAACTTGGAGACTATAATTTTTATAAAATTAAAACCTGAAAGCCCTGAACAAAAATGGACGCATTACAATTTGGAAGATCTATTCCTCTAAAGAAGATACCTAATAGTGTTACCTCAGCGAATCCATGATGCGGGCAGTCACGTTGGTATTTTCTTAAACCTCATCCAGGCTGTCTTAAGAGGCTCTATCGGACCTTGGGTGAAGGTGAGAATGTCCTGTCTGGACTGATCAGAGCGAGCATCATCATAGAAATATCGCAGAAACTCACTCTTCAGAGCGGCCCAAGTATCAAACGTTCCAGGTGGAAGTTGTTTCAGCCAGGCTGCAGCATCTCCAGCGAGAGAGTAGGGGAAAAGCTTGAGGAACAGATGGTCCTGGCACACTCCATCATAATTTATTCCGGTGACTATGTCCTCAAACTCATCTATGTGATCCATCGGCTGCTCACTTTGAGAGCCATGGAAGGCTTTCTGCCTTAGGAGAGAGTAGTAGATGGTCTTGATTTCAAAATCATTCCTCTCAAATTCAGGAGGTACAAGAGCTGACCGGTTAGCATGAAACTCATCCGGACGGTTATAGTCAGCTAAAGTCCTCTCATGAACAACCATCTGTCTACCTTGGGCCTGTCCTTGGCCTTGGTTATGCTCCTGTTGCAGTTGCTCAGGAGGATCAGGGATAACATTCCCTTCAGCATCAATCGGTTCTCCAGCAGCATTGTACGGATTGTTGTGTAGGTCCCTCAGGGTACCTTGAGCATCAGGCCTTATGATCACACGTTCAACAACCATCCTTGCTCTTTGAACTCTTCTGTTAGTCCTCTCTAGTCTAGCAAGTTCTTCAAGTTGGAGGTTTACGAGATTAGTGTTCGGATTACTTCTGGTATCACGCGTCTGCATAAACCGTCTGTAATCGCCAAGCAACGATCGATGCTAACAGTGCAACGATCGATTCAACTCCAATCGCCTAGTAACGATCGACACAGAAGGTGCAACAGTCGATGCTATGCGATTATGAAACCTGCGACAGAGAGAAAACAGAGAAAAATCAGTAACCAAAAATAAAAATAAAAATCCTAGTAAAAACCTAAGTTCGAATCTATCGAAGACTCCAAAGATTCCCCGGCAACGGCGCCAAAAACTTGATAGGGTCAGGTTTTAATCCTATTTTAACTGCAAGTGCACAGATATGCAATCGTAGTATATAGGGTATCGAAATCCACAGAGACTCTGGTCTCGATAGATCAAGAACTGTCAAGATTTAAACTAGGAGAAAGCAATGTGATAATAGAAACTAAAAAACAATGCGAGAAAGTAAACAAGTAGCAGGTTCGGTTTGTAAGCAATAAACTAATGGAGCTAAGTCTAGGGCGTTCTCAGGAAATCAGACAAGCAGATAAATCATTCAATCATGATCTAACTAAGCTCAGTTCTAGAACTCAAACACAAATATAGAATTAACCAACTGTCGTTGCGAGAATTCTCTAAGTCTAAGTGCAGCAATCCAAATTCCTTTGTAATTACTAACAGATTAAACCAGCTTTAATTCCAAGTTTGATATGTTCACAATCTAATTAAACCAAATTCCTTTGCGAGTAATTAAATTGCTCAACCTAAATAGTTCAGATTCTAAACCACACTGTCGTGTCAATTTAGCAACCTAAGATCTAGATTCTAAGTGATCAGGTTAGAACTAGCATTAAACACAATTTAGTTTGAAGAACATCTATTGATGTGAATCCTTAACTGAATTAATTATATCTAGCAAGTCATGAAATCCCTATGAGAAACCCTAAACCTAACTATGAATCTACTCAGACATGGAATATGAAGAAATAATCAATGAAATAATAGATATCATAAAAGAGATTAGAATAAGAAAAAGGGTTCGAAATCTTCTCCAAGGACAAAGTGTAGTACAAGATCAGATCAGCCTCAAAAGCTCTAAAAACTCTCTGCTCTAAATTATGATAGCGTATCTAAAACAAAACTCAAAAACCTAATTAAATAGCTAAATCACGTCTTGGGGCTTCTGTGTAAATATCTGGAACTTCTGGGCAACTTTGCAATATCATCATTCTTCATTAAACCGCCGAGATCTGGCCCAACTCGCTGTGCATCGATCGATGCTGATGTGCGTCGATCGACACACTCCTCTGTTTCGGACAGTGAGCACAAACTCTCGGGTTAAAACTCCAAAATGCTCCATTTAGCTCCATAATCTCCAAATCCTCTCCAAACGTGTGTGTACCTAATAACACCTGTAAAATACACTAAAAGAACACCAAAAGACTCTAAAGCATACTTATATCATGGCATAAAACCGGTAAAAACCATGATATATCATCAATCCTACCAGACAAATCAGGCACCAGTCCCAGCATCTCGACCGCCGCCACCTATGCAGGTCCTGTCTTGTCACATTTACGGCCGAGTAGGACACTGTGCTCCTTTCCGTCATGATAGACCATTCTACCAAGATCGCGTTTCTCCCGGCACCACCACCACCACACTCATTCCATCCTCCTGGCGCACCTGCCGGTTAGGATCCACATGAGCTGTACCGCTCATGTTGGAGATACTAGGAAGTAGATTAGGCCCAGGTGAGTAAGGGCTCTAACTCACTTTTTGATGTGTGTATATCGGCTTATAATCATCTTTGACGATTCAGTTGTGTGTAGCGGTGTTTCTTTTGGGACGGATTGGTAACTGATAGTATGTAGACTCCGACAGACCTATGTATTTAAAACTCTATGTGGTGTATAGATGTTTTCTTTACGTGGTGGATGTGAAGTATTTCGGTTTGTCGTTTGAGTAACAGAGTAGCTATATTTCATGCGATGGTTGTGAATGCAATATAGTTACGATGTGAAAAAAATGATGGTCCGAACAGACGGTTTCCATCAAAACCCTGAGAGACAACTACAATCGCCGATTTGCTTGATTGACTGATTGTGTGTGATTGATTGCCTTGCTAGGGTGTTGGACTGTTGAATTAATTGTTGCTTTGTTTGCTCGTTAAGTTGTTAGTCGTTGAATTGGAATCATTGCATCCGATTGATCGTTAGGTTGCTAAAGCATTTGATAGTATCATTGCATTGCTCATGGGTTTATTTGGTTTGGTAGCATCGCATATGTTTGACGCTAGGTTGATAAATTATTAATTGACATTTGTTGCATGAAGCATATCGTTAGATTGTTGATTGAATGTTGAGCATCATCGCATTGTTTGATTCGCTAGATTGCTAGAAAGTAATTCTTGGGTTTTGGTAGCGAAATCATTTGAATTGGCTGGATATAGTGTTAGACATTTGGGTAAGTGTTGGACCAGTAGTCTTGTGTAGACGAGACGATAAGTTATCATTTAGATTTTTTGTTGGTTAGAAAGGTTAGAGAACTTCTTAGATAGAACTAAGCTCGGAATTGAGAAAGCGGTTTTTATAGGATCTTATTTGAGATTGAGCGGAATTATAACATCTTGGTAATTATCCATGTGTGACCGTTTTGGAACGTGACTAAATACCAATATCTCTATAAGAAAGTGATATCGAGAAGTAAGTTAGAAAGGTCTAACCGTTCCAGTGTTGTTGAGAGTGTGGATGCAGGACGTGATGGACGATTTGACCTGAACACGAGACCGAACCCAAACTCTAGCGACAAGATGGTGTTTCAGGAAGCAGAGTGATCCGAGCTTGCAAGCGAGTCAATTGGGAGTGTGAGTATCAGTAGCAGATAGATGTTGAATCGTTTAGAGTTTCCTGATTCAATTCTCAATTGATTCATCCTACTAAACATGCAGATCTAGGTTCTCTTATTTAGAAACTTAATGGATCTCACCTGTTACCTTTTTGTGCAGCGGAATGAGGAGGTAATAGTCAGAGATCAGCAGAAACACCAAGGGATGGATCCTCCAAAGACTCACAAACGCACGCTCGGGAATTGGCTGCTAGACCAGACAGAGAGGAGGCGCAGAGAGAGGCTGAGGGAGGCGCAGAGACTGAGAAGAATTAGAGAGCTTTAGGTCAAGTTTTATTCATTAAAACTCCCTTTAGTTCTCATGGTCTTTTGGGCCCAATTCTCAGTTTTGATTAAATCCCATGGATTTAATCAGACCCTTTATACTCTCTAAGTACAGTAAATGCCTAGCACTTTTACCGTACTTCTGCTAAACCGTTCCTTCGTATTTTCCCGTTAGCTTAGGCGTGTGACCCATATGGGATCATATAATAAAGGCAATAAGTCCAAGACTTATAGATCATGAGCGGACTCTAGCAAGCCATCATGACCCCCAGTATTATATGACTTATGTCTGATCATTGACATACTCTTACGTTCTAGAGACAGTACAGAGATTACTGGACATAATTCCAACAATCTCCCACTTGAACTGGAATCTCTGTATTCATAATCCTTTTGTCACAATATCTCGATTAGTCATAAGGCAAGATAAGTGTCATCCTTATAAAGCCTAATCTTGTTTATCGGACTCTGATTTGATACTGACAATCCAAACGACTCGGGAAAGTCTGTTTGAGCATGGCCATGCATTTTCCAGTATTCAAATCTCCGATTGGCCTAGAGATATTCACTCCATTTATATTGGAGGGACAAATCCCGTCTTGTTCCATCACTGTAAACTACTCATTTCATAATACACCCAAACAAGGTCCTTATAACTATTGCTTAACGACAGCATTAGACAATGATCAAAGCGCATTACTTCATGTGCAGTCACATGCATGCGAACTCAGGTCTAAGGACTATACTCTATAGTCGTAGTAAGAATCTCTTATGACACAGATATAAATATCCTGAAGAGTTCTTATAATCGGGTCTTGTCCGGTCGTATGTACCCCAACATACACCTATGTATTGACTTTGATGCCGTGCATCTATGACATCCTGAGACTTTGTCATAAGTCACATACCAATCTAGTCTCACACGGTTGCTGGTGTTCCAATTTCAACAACCTTCGACTAGGGACAAGATGATATAAGCCATCTATCAAATATAGGGTCTCATGATCAAGCTAAATGACTTTGATGACTCAAGATCAAGTCACTTACTTCGATGACCTATAAAATGGTTCATATCATTTTGGAACGATTATTTCATCACAGTTAAAATAATCTTGAAATAATAATTTCATTAAACATCATAAAATGTTTTACAAGAACATATCAATAACTAAATAAAGCCCTTTATTAACTCCCACTGAAATTAAGACTACATCTTAATTTCACTTATCCTACAGCAACAGTCCGCGACTCGTGCTTAGGCCTAAGGAGTGGCTTCGTTAATAGATTAGCAACGTTCTCATTCGTTGAAACTTGCTGATCTACTTAACATCTCTGTCATTTATCTCACGGAATAGGTTATACCTATCCTCAAGGTGTTTGGACCTCTGATGTGCAGCTAGTCTCATCTATGCTGGGAATCACATCAAGTTCAGTGACGAACTCTTCTTTCCAAACAACCTCTTTCGCCGCTTCCCAAGCTGCGAAATGTTCAGCTTAAGTCATGGAGTCAGCAACAGTGCCTTGCACCGCCAGATAGACACAAGATATAACCGGACTGTGACCGGAAATCATCTTTGTCCGTTGGAAACTTGCCTTTCAGACTCTACCGACTCGTAGCACCTCACTTTCTTCGTAAATCAAGAACGTATCCTAAGTATTTTCCAAATACTTGAGAATATTCATTACGTCTATCCAGTGATTCTTTGCTGGATTTGACTGGTCTTTTTTTTTCTTGCTTAACATTAAAGCAACATCAAAACAAGTACGTGTCATGGCATACATGATAGATCCAATTGCCGACGCATATGGAATCTCATCCATGCATTCAAGCTCAGCAGTTATCGTAGGATACTGTATCTTGCTTAAGTTAATGCCATGTGACATTGGCATAAAACCCTTCTTGGATTGCTAAAAACGTGTAGGACTTTGTCAATGTAAGAATCCTGAATTTGTCCTACCAGCTCTTCTGGATCTCTATCTTTAGATCCAGAATCCAAGAACTTCGTGGCTTTACCCATGTCAATTACAAAACCAACTCCCAAGCCAGTCCTTTACTGACTGCAGTATTGGGACGTTATTTCCGAGAATCAGTATGTCATAGACATACATTATGAGAAATGCAATATCGCTCCCACTAATCTATTAGTGGACACACAGTTCCGCTTCGTTCCTGTTCAAGTCAAAACTTTGACTACTTCAACAGAACGAAGATTCCAACTCCGATATGTTTGCTTCCATCCATTAATGGATCAATGAAGCTAACTTACACATAGTGTAATTTTCGGAGTCCGGGCTCACTTTCGCTTCTTTGAATTTCGCAGGTTCGTCGCTTTCAATGATCATCAGATCATGCGAACTTTCAATGATCATCAGGTTCAACTAATGACGAGAAATCACTCTCGGATTAGTAACTGATTCATTCATATCTGCGAACTTCAGGCTCCACAGGTGTAGATTCTACAGAAATCTGTAAATCCATCCGTTGCTCTCCCTCAACAGGTTGAGCAGCCTCCTGTATGTCTCGAATTTCTTCGAGTTATACTTTTACTCCCACTGTTCTTCTTGGAAAGTAACTTCCCTTCTTAGAAAACAGAATGGACGTAAAAGTAACAAGCCTTGGTTTCCCTAGGACAACCAGTGAAGTAGCACAACTACAAATACTCAGTAAAGACGAATTTGGATCGATTCCAATCCACATTTACGTGGTGTCTTTCAACTGATATTGGTGGAACCTTTTCAGCGTAAACTTAGATATTTCTAGAGCGTTATTCTTAAATAATATCATGGAAGATTCGTGTGACTCATCTTTAATCATTTCTAATAAGATCTGATTCTTTCTCACAGAAACACCTTCAGGTTTTCAGGAGAAATGAGCTGTGAAACGATTTTACACTCATTCAGATGATCACACAATCAATGACTTAAGTATTCTCACTCGTGATCTTATCCAGAGTCTTAATACTTCTGTCATTCAGATCCTATACTTCATTCTGGAACTCTTTCGACCATGTCAAAGAATTCCGACTTGTGTCTCATCAAATGAACACAGTCACACTCACTGAAGTAATCAGTAGAGACAATGAAGTACAGGAAATTTTCTCTGGCATTACTGCTCATTGGGCCACATACATGAGTATGTTCCAGGTCCAATAAGCCTTTGGGCCTTTCTCTAGCTCGGCTAAGATAGGCCCTTTACCTTTTGGTCCAGTAAACAGAATTCAAGTCTCATAAGATATCTTATCAAATGAGCCCAACAGTCCATAACTATGGGATTTCTGAATCCGACTTACTCTATGTAACCAAGACTTTTATGCCAAGAAAAATCAGGTTTAATTCATCAGATTTAAACCAATTCGGTATTTATGTTACATTTAGGCACTCTTTGGTTTAAGATATAAAACCCATTCCATGAATAGGGTGCTACAATTAATATTTCATTAAGATCAAAAGAACAAAAACTTGTCTTTTATCAAAATGAAAAACATTCAAATTCTTACAAGAAAATGAAAGACAACTCTGCTTAAAGCAGGTACATTGTAGCAATTACTTAATACAAAACCAAGCCTCAAAGGGATCTATAAGTGAAAACCCTACGGCTGAGGCAGCATCCCAAGCTCCTTCAAAACATGTAGTTTCACTTGCCCTTCCTTCAAAGTTCTACTGTTGCCCAGGCTCTGCATATTATAACAAATATCAGTGCCACAACCAGTATCCAATACCTATAAGGTAGAACTTGAAGTAATAACATGAATACCTGAGGAAGTAGTCTCATACATCAACTTCAACTCCTCATCATCTTCCATGAATTTAATGCAATTTCTCTTCCAATGCCCAGTCTCTTTACAGTAGCAGCACTTACCAACGTAAGAGGTATCTGACTCGGGCTCAGAAGACCCACGCTTGCCATGATTCAAAATCTGGACAACTTTGTCTTCACCCTTGTCAGCATTAGGTTTAGTAAACCTACCCTTCTCATTCATGAGATTGTACAGGGTACTCTTCACGTTTGGCTCAACTGTCTTGAGCATATCATGCAGTTCAGTCAGCGTCTTCGTTAAGCCTTTCTTGATATAGTTCCTTCTGAACTTATCATAGCTTGACGGCAGTGACTGCAGAATGATCTCAGTTGCCAATTCTTGGCTAACTGGATAATCCAGTTTCCTCAGGTTATCAATGTAACCCATCATTTTACTGACATGAGGACTCACTGGATGATCATTTGGTAGCTTGCAGCTAGTGAGAGACTTAACCAACTGGTATCTCTCCACTCTTATCTGCTCCTGAAATTTCAATTTCAGGCTGCTGATCATCTCTATTGGCGACTCCATGTTCTCATATTGCTTCTGCAAGTCTGAGTCCATGGTAGCCAATATCAGACCACGCACATCTACCGCATCATTATAATGCTTATTCCAAGCATCATATACTGCATGAGAAGCATTGGACCCGATCCTCACGGGGAGAGCTCTCTCAAGGACATAGTCCTTTCTCTCCTGTCTGAGGACTAGCCTCAGGTTCCGCGACCAAGTCAAGAAATTTGATCCGTTCAGCTTGTCCATCTCAAGGACAGACCGGATCGAGAAAGTGTTTTGATTGTTTGTGCTAGTCATAACTGAAATTTAAGATAAAAGAATTTTAGTTAATATGTTCAATATGATTAATCTCGCATTATACTTAATATGATTAATCTCGCATTATATTCAATAACATCAGTTACCCTCAATAGAATATAATGATTCCAAGATCCACATATAACTAAGATCAAAGTGGGCCACTGGCCGTCACCCAACCTTAGCTTATATCGGTAAGCCCTATCTCGGCTAATTATATCCGTGATATAACTCTTGGTTGTGAATCTGGGCCCGAGGCCCAATCCACTCTGATGTCTCAAGGCCCGGGACTCCCGATGGCCTAGTCAAGAAAACCAGACTATACAGTCATGTAATCACTAATGTCTGGGACTCCCAATGACATTTATGAATCACAAACCGTCTTACCCACGCAAAAGATAGACACCCTCACACTGTAAGGCCGTGTGTACGATTGAATGGGCTTCAACAGCTGACATAGACTGGACAAGACATCCAACGCTTGATATTGTTTGAGGTTTGTAGGTTTATTAAAATTTTATCCCAAAATAGAAGATTACTATTTTTGGAAACTTTCCTTTTTGGGAAACCTACTAATTTTGGAAACTTTCTAAAATTGGAAACTTCCTAAAATGGAAACTTTCTAATAATGGAAATTTCCTAAATTGGAAACTTTCTAAATATAGAAATTTCCTAAAATCCAAAACATGCAAATCTAGAAAATTCTAATTTAAGAAACTTTCTAATTTCAAAATTTTGGAAACTTATTAATTTAAAATCGATTTTATAATTTTTATAAAAATAAATTTTAAATTAATTCTGAAGAAAAGACTCAAATAATTGGCCCAATTGTTTTAACTTCTTGGCCCGAGGCCCAAGAATTGGTTCATGTCCAAGACATAACCCAATTGCCCAATTAAATGACATAACCGGTCTGGTTCATTAAAATTGGTCTTAACCAAAATTAATTACTACGATGACCACAATTGTCAACCGGTTATTTACTAAACCGGATTTTCTCAATTTATTTGGTCCAACCAAATCAAATTAGAAAATCACTGGTTTATGCACAAAATCCAATTTTCGACTTTGGATTTCTTATCCCTGTTTAACCAGAACTTAATAAAATTATTAAATCTGTTTATTAAACCGCGACGTTTTGATTTTAATCAAGTTTTAAACCGAACCATAAAACGAACCGAACCGATTGATCACGTGAACCGATCACGACCTAGCCGTGAGTTCACGCGATCACGTCAGCCGCAAGCCGCACGCGTTCGATCCATGATCGGGACGGCTGCTTCACGGGACGGGACGGGAGGATCGGCGAGCTCGGTCCCGTGTGGCTTCACGCGATCGCCGAGCGATCGGGACAGCCGGGACGAGAGCGGGACGATGCTGGCTTGGCCGAGACGCGACGGGACGATGCGGGACGATCCATCGCGATCGATCGTACGATCGGACGATCCGATCCGATCCGAACACGCGATCATGCGCTCGTCCGTGTCGTCGATCGTGTCGACGATACAACCCGATCCGTGATCGGTTGTGTGTCTAACGATCCGGACGCGTGATCCTTTGGCGATCAACACTCCGACGCATACCAATTCATATAGATTGGATCATGCGATTTCTTGTTTGTTTAGGTTTTAATTCTTTGTTTCTTAAGTGTTTTTCCTTATCAGTAGATTGATTCAAAAACACTTCTTAAACAATCCTAAACAAGATTCTAAACAAGAAAAACCACAGAACCTGGCTCTGATACCACTGTTGAATCGTTTAGAGTTTCCTGATTCAATTCTCAATTGATTCATCCTACTAAACATGCAGATCTAGGTTCTCTTATTTAGAAACTTAATGGATCTCACCTGTTACCTTTTTGTGCAGCGGAATGAGGAGGTAATAGTCAGAGATCAGCAGAACCACCAAGGGATGGATCCTCCAAAGACTCACACACGCACGCTCGGGAATTGGCTGCTAGACCAGACAGAGAGGAGGCGCAGAGAGAGGCTGAGGGAGGCGCAGAGACTGAGAAGAATTAGAGAGCTTTAGGTCAAGTTTTATTCATTAAAACTCCCTTTAGTTCTCATGGGCTTTTGGGCCCAATTCTCAGTTCTGATTAAATCCCATGGATTTAATCAGGCCCTTTATACTCTCTAAGTACAGTAAATGCCTAGCACTTTTACCGTACTTCTGCTAAACCGTTCCTTCGTATTTTCCCGTTAGCTTAGGCGTGTGACCCATATGGGATCATATAATAAAGGCAATAAGTCCAAGACTTATAGATCATGAGCGGACTCTAGCAAGCCATCATGACCCCCAGTATTATATGACTTATGTCTGATCATTGACATACTCTTACGTTCTAGAGATAGTACAGAGATTACTGGACATAATTCCAACAATAGATTCAAGACATGTGGATGTGTATGATAAGTTAGCAAGAGATTTGGAAAGCATCAGTGTCAGTTTTGATCGGTTCGAGGTTATCATAGGAAAGGCAATTTTGATATCCATGAAGCGTGGAGTTCAGTGATCGAGAAAAGTCGAGGCGTGCAGGAGTATGGCGGTTTAGTTGGAAGGAGGTACATCAACATTATCAGAATGTCAATGGGGAGCGATAAGTAGTGAAGGCGAAACAAGTATCGCGAATGGAGGACGAGTCAGTGTTGCGTGATTTGGTAAGTCAAGGAAAAGTGGGGAAGTCAGAATTATTGGTTTGGGAAGATCAAAAAGTAGCGCCGAGGAGTCGAGGAAGCACAATGGAGCAGTTCAGATGGAATCATCGGTTTTGGGAATCAGGATTGGGGCCAGTGAAGCAATCATATGAGGAACCAGAAGTAATCGTGAGTCAAGCCATTCAGTGTGGGAAGTTCAAGATATCGGTATATTGGGCTTTGTGCAAGACCGTGTTTTTCAGAAATCAGTTGGGGCATCGGAAGTGCAGTTTCAGTTAGTTCATAGTTCAAGCGTTAGAGCAGTCAGATTAGTTCCAGAGTGGAGACTTACAAGATTCAGACTCCGATTCGAAGTTTGTCAGTAAAGGAGAATTCGGGGACCGAATTCCAGTAAGTGGGAAAGAATGTAATACCCAGTCTCTCAAAATTGGTCAACGAGCAGTCAAGAAGTCAACGAGGGGCATTTTTGTAATTTCCAGAAATATAAGGGCATTTAGATAATTTTACCAAAATACGAGCCGAAAACTAAGACGGGCCAAATTTTTCTCTTTTTAAGTAAAGAAAACATCTAGAAGTCAAGAAGTGGCAAGAACGGACGTTAATTTTTTTTTCAGACTATCGGAAAGGAAACGATATAACCGACAAAATTTGTAAAATTCATAACGGGAGCTACGGGAGTCCGATTGAGGTGAAACGAATTTATAAATTCTTCTAAAAGAGTCTAGTATTTTAAAAAGAAGCTTGGGGGATTTATTTCAGAGTATACGGGGTTTTAAAGATTTTTAACGGGCCGTCGAGAATGGAAACCGACAAAACCGAGAAAAAGACGGAAACACCTCTAAAGTGCTACAATAATTATGAAATTTTGTCCATAGCTCCATTAAATTATTTAGAAGCTATGGTTAAAATTATTCAGCAAGAGGTGATCCCTAGATTAAGTTATAAATTTTAGGTCATTAATGGGTAATTAAGGACTAAAAATTCAAAATAAAATAACGGGAGTTTGGGCTTGGATCAGGATGATTAGGGCTGAGAAATGAAGTTATTTTGGATCTAATTCAATCCCATTAGGAATCTTGGGATACGAAATCTTGCAAGAGAGAAGAAGAGGCCTTGTTGGTGTTTTTGGTACATTGAATCTAAAAATGTGTTGGCACTAATCTAAGAGGTTTCTAGAAGAGGTCTCCAGGTGTAAGGTGGGTGATGAAGTGAAGTGTTTCTGGCCTGAATTTGATGTGTTGTCGTGGAGAAATATGGGGAGAGGAGAGGAGACAAATGGAGAGTGGAGATCATCTTACTTTTGCTATATAAGGAGCCCTTCCCCCTCCCTTTTTCTTCACACCAAACTCAAAAAGAGTAAAGGAGATTAGTAAGAGAGAAAGAATAGAGAAGGAAGATAGGAAGAAGGGAGGAAGAAGAAGAAGAAGCCTGAGGAGGAAGAAGAAGAAGCCGGAGGAAAAAGAAGAAGAGGAAGAAGAAGAAGAAGAAGAAGAAGAAGAAGAAGAAGAAGAAGAAGAAGAAGAAGAAGAAGAAGAAGAAGAAGAAGAAGCGTGAGAGAGGAGGAGAAGAAGAATAAGAAGGAGAAGGAGAAGAAGAAGGAGAAGGAGAGAGAAGAATAAGCATGAAGAAGAAAAAGAGAGAGAAGAAGAAGTGTGAGAAGAAGAAGAGAGGGGAAGCGTAAGAAGAAGAGAGAGGAAGCGTGAGAAGAAGAAGAAGAGAGAGAGATGGAGGAGAACCGGAGAAGAAGAGAAAGTGATGGAAGAGAACCGGAGGAGAACCGGAGGAGAACCGGAGGAGAGAGAGAAGGAGAGAAAGAGGAGAGAGAAAATGAGGTTGGTCTGGAGGCTCTGGTGAAGGTACGATCGGATCACTAAGGTCAACGCTCGGGTCAAGGTCGGGTCACATCTAGTAAACGGTTCGGGGAAGGTTCGGGATACCATCGGGTTCATGTATGGTCTCGTGGGTTCCATCAATCCATCCATCCGTCGTCATGACAACACTGTGAGTCGGCTAAATTGTGTGATGCATTTATACTAGAACACATAGATCCATGATTTATAAACCATAGATTTAGGTTGAATACCTCGTTGATTGAATTAGTTAGATCGGCTAGGTTGATTAATAACTCAGTTAAATAAGTAAACGGTTAGGTTAAGAGATGCATGCTAGTTAGCTTTTATCGGTAATTGATTGATAGTTCGTTGATTGCTTGATTGGGTGTTGCATTCATATAGAATGGCATGCTAGGACCTATATGCACATATATGTTAGTAAGTACGTATCTAAATGAATCTATATATGGAGAATTATGAGATGATTAAAATACGGCTAAAATACATAACACACTTAGAATATAATAACATGGTAGTTTAATTGGTCAAAGTCGGGATTATTGGGTTAAATGAATTGATTAAATAGTAATGTGAAGTCAAGAGATTAGTAAGTTTACTAATCTCAAGCTGACGGATCGAAGAGGTTGAGAATAAGAATTAATAATTTAATTTGATTAAGCAGTCTATGGGATTAGTGTTAGAACTCAGAGCCAATTCTACCAGATTCAGAATTGCTGTTAGGTTCCCGAAGCCTAGGATCTAGGGTCTAGTTAATTGAATCATGGATCTGATCTCGTGTTTACCTGGAGATTGGCAGCGGAAGATGGTCAGATAAACGAGATCTTTGGAGCGCCTCAGATGCTGCGCCTCTACTGCAGTCCACACGTACACAAGCTGGAATCCACCGGGATGCTAGTGCCGGGAATCGGATCTCCTGGGAACTGAATTGGTAGAGGTTTCTGTGTTTTTCTCTCTGAGAAAACACTATCTGGGCGGCTCACTTGTCTTTAGGTCGAACATTATAAGCCACTTATATATCGACTTCGATGTAAACCGAAACATCAGTTTCCGTTTCGGCCTTGTGTCGACCAACACTCCCAATGGTGTCGATCGACACACCTCATCAAAACTCATATTCGATGTGTATCCAATACACATCGACCAGACCATATACCAATTATCAATCCCATACGAACTATGTCCAACTTGCTTAGGTGTGTGACCCTGTAGGTTCACACGATACTGGAAATGAGTTACTACTCATTTGTCATAAGCGGTTTCTAGCAAAACATTATGACTACCCAGTATCACATGAATTGTTCGATCTCGATAATACAACTATCTCTAGAGTGAGCACAATGTGATTTCAGGACATAATCCCAACAATCTCCCACTTGTACTGGAATCACCTATTCCTATAATCCCTTCGTCACTATATCTCGATATGGCATAAGGCAAGAAACTGTGTCATCCTTATTATAGCCAACATCATGTTCATCGAATTCCTGATCTATACTGATAAAACAAACGACTGACAATCACCTCGTTTGAGCACGGCCATGCATTTTCTCAGTATCAAATCTTCGATGGGCCCTGAGATATTTATCTCCTGTTATAGGAGGGACAAATCCCATCTTGTTCCATCCCTGTTTCTACACATACTTCATGATACGCTTAAGCAATGCCGTTATAACCGCCAGTTAGGGAACGACGTTTGACAAGGTTAAAGTGCACCAATTTATATGCTAGAAAGTATGATGAACTCAGGTCTAAGGACTATACTCTATAGTCGTAATGAGAAACTCTCATGACACATTTATAACTATCCTGTAGAGTTCTCATTAGCGGGTCATGTCCGATCATATGTTCACCAACATATATCTATGTGACTGACTGTGATACTAATATCATTGACTCCATGAAACTTAGTCCAACAGTCACCTCACAAGCTAGTCTCTCGCGGTTGTCAGTGTCCCACTTTGACAATCTCGACTAGGGACAATCATAATTTATGTCATCTTTTACTTATAGGGTTTCATGATCAAGTCCTCAACTTGATGACCTATAAAATGAACATAGAATACTTTGGGACCATTACTTAATTATCCAATAATTAAATAATACCGATGTCAGTTTTTAACTTACACAAACACTACCATGGCATGTCTATGTAAAGATTACAACATAACTAAAATAACTCCCACTAGAATCAAGATCATCTCTTCAGATATCTTATACCTACAGCAACAGAATAAATTTCGTGCTTAGGTTGTGGGAGAGACTGTGGTGTTATTGCTTGAAATAATTTCAACAAACCACACCGCCATTCAGATAAAAGCACCATTCTACGGTCCACTGTTTGGAGCCTTTCCAACAGACAACACCGCAATTCATACAAAGAGACATAACCAGGTGGGAACCGGGATTCGTCTTTGTCCGTCTAACTACTTTCAACTGGTTCGTCACTTCCTCAGTTCACCACGAAACTATCCTTAGAGTTCCTCAAACACTTGGGATAGTTCTGGTAACTGTTCAGTGACTATTACCGGAACATATTGGTATTTACTCGTCATGCTCTATGCGTGAGCTGCATCTAGACGAGCGCAAAATGTGGCATTTATGATGGATTCTATTGCAACAGCATAAGCAATCACACTCATTAATTATAGCTCAGTACGTGTTCAAAACACTTCATCTTGCTAAGATTTATACTAGCTCAGTGTTGGGAATGTCCTGAAATCTATTGTACTAGCTCTTGAGTGAAAGTCGTACTGTCGAGATAAGACAATCATATGACACTGGGAAGTCGTAATGCTTTGCTAGAAGCCACTTATGATCAGTGAGTTGAGAACTCATTGCTAGTGTTGTATGATCCTACAGGGTCACACACCTAAACAAACTGGACGTAGTATATGAGGTTGATCATTAATGTAATGATCGGGCGAATGCATATTTGATATGCATTCAATACAAAGTTTCTGGACAGTGTCGATCGACACAATAAGTGTGTCGGTCGACACAGATCGACAGTGTCGATCGACACAGAGAGTGTGTCGGTCGACACGACTCGCGGATTACCAGATTAATTCGGTTTAATCGTTGGTTAATTCCGTTGTGGTTTAAGTCGACATATATAAGATATATGGTCGACCTAAACTCGATCTTTACCTAATTTACAGCCACCAGAAAAGAAAGAGAAACCTCTTGAAAGATCTGATCTCTAAAGGCACTAGCATCCCTTCTGTTCAGTTTGTGTGCGTGTGGATACCAGTAGAGGCGCAACATTTGAGGCGCTCTAGATCTCGATTATCTGCAAACCTTCCGCTGCTAATTACCAGATAAATCTGAGATCTGATAGATTCAATTACTTGAACCCTAGATCCTAGGCTTGGAATTCAGACCAGGATTGCCTAATTGGATTAGGATCTGCTAGAAATTCCTTCAGTGGTATCAGAGCTTTAGGGTTCCATTGAATCTGTAGCATGTTGATTAGATTAGTTGAATCTGAATCTGTGTATGGTTGATACAAACTTGCTAAAATTCGTTTTCATGAAAACCTAGTTTTAGGATTTTTTGCTTGAAAACGATTAGGGTTTATCGCCCTGTGTCGATCGACACCAATCCGGTGTCGGTCGACACAAAAGGATAACCCGAACAAATTAGGTTTCGCCTAGTGTCGATCGACACAATAGTTGTGTCGGTCGACACACACCTCGCTAGATTGATGAATCGGTTCAATTGGATTGGACCGATTATCGAGCTTGGTTAATGATGGTTAAACGCTATGAATGGTTTATTGCGATTGGGTTGGTATCAACCGATGCTAATGTAGCATCGATCGACACTGACCGGTACTCAAAACCGGATCAATTGAATTGATCGGTTATCGCAGATTGGTTTTGGTCAATCTGCATCGATCGACACTAAAGTAGTGTCGGTCGACACCAGATTCGATGGTTTAGGTTATGGAACCTGAAACCACAGAACCAAACCAAGACAAATCATTTAATTAGAAGAATTAAAACATAATAAAACTGAACGTTTTAAATAGTTCTGTTCCTCAATCAAATATCAAGTGATACTTGATGTCTTTCCAATCTTGTCAACTGTCAATACTCGTTTCATTGTGCGATAGATTTGCAGTGCAAGGTGTCCACAATTACATGAGTAAGGCAGGAGGTAATCGTGTTGATAGGCTTGCAGTGCAAGGTATCAACAATTACATGACTTAAGAGATTGGTTTACTTGACTGGGCTATCAAAATCGTTTTGGGCCCAGAGACATCAGGTGGATTTGACATGAGATGTCAATCCACAACCAAGAGTTATATTGGATATAACTAGCAAAGTTGTTGCTTACCTAGATAACTAAAATTTGGGCGATAGCCAGTGGCTCGCTTAAGTTTAGTGAAGTATGGGTCTTGGATCATTATATTCATCTGAGGAAACATTGTTTGAATATAATGCGAGTTTTCTTAATTGTTAAGACTTCTCATTTCTTGAACATCATAACTAAACCTCCCTTGTTTTTCCAGCTATGTCTAGCACAAACCATCGTAACAATTTCTCCCTGCGATCCGTCCTTGAGAAGGACAAGTTAAATGGATCAAACTTTCTTGAATGGTATCGGAACTTGAGAATTGTTCTCAAACAGGAGAAAAAGGACTATGTCCTTGAGAAAATTCTCCCAAGAAGTACCGAGCCAATGCCTGGCAGTCAGATAAGGATGCTTGGGATAAGCATTCTAATGATGCGGTGGATGTGAGTTGTCTCATGTTGGCTACCATGAACTCGGAATTGCAGAAGCAATATGAGTACGTGGAGTCGCCAAAAGAGATGATCACTGGCCTGAAAAGTATGTTTCAGGAGCAGGCACGAACTCAGAGATACCAGACGGTTAGGTCTCTGATTGAGTGCAAGCTACCAAAGGGCGAACCAGTAAGTCCTCATGTCATTAAGATGATGAGTTATATTGATAACCTGGGGAAACTGGATTGTCCCATTAGTCAAGAGTTGGCTACTGACATCATTCTACAGTCACTGCCGTCAAGCTATGATCAATTTGTTATGAACTATAACATGAACAACTTGACGAAGACGTTGACTGAATTGCATGGGATGCTTAAGACTGCTGAACCTAACATCAAGAAGGACACCCCAGATGTCCTTATGGTACAAAAGGGTAAAAAGTTTAAGAAACTTGGTAAGAACAAAGGTGATGGCAAGACGAGCTCGATTGTGAATCCAAGCGAGTCTGGCCATGCTCCTAAGGTTAAAACCAGTCCTTCTGAAGATGTTAAGTGCCGTTATTGTAATGGTTATGGGCATTTGAAAAGAAAATGCAATAAATTCATGGAAGATTATGAGAAGCTGAAGAAGACGTACGAGACTTCTTCTTCAGGTATTTATGTTATAGAAGTAAATGTTACTTCTTATAGTTCTACTTATTGGGTATTTGATACCAGCTGTGGTACTCATATTTTGTGAAAATGTGCAGGGCCTGAGTAAAAGTAGGACTATGGAGAAAGGACAAGTGGATCTACGCGTGGGAAATGGAGCAAGAGTTGCTGCATTAGCCGTAGGAGTATTTCATTTGTTTTCTTTTATGTCATGTTTTGAACTTAAAACTGCTACTATGTACCTGCTATGAGCAGAAAGATTATTTCTATTCCTGGTTCGGATATGGAAGGATATCAGTTTTCAAATTAAGAATAAGTGTTATTCATTTGATTACAATGATATATTTTATAGTAGCAATCCATTAGAGAATGGACTTAATGTTCTAAAACAAAACGTGTCTAACTATAACATTATTACCAAGAGATTCAAGTCTAATGACACGAATCAAATCTTTTCTCTGGCATTGTCGTTTGGGCAACATAAATGAGAAGCAGATTCAGAAGCCCCATAGTGATGGGCTTTTGGGCTCATTTGATTATGAATCATAATGAGTATAGTGAATCTTGTTTATAGGGTTAAACGACAAAGGCTCCTTTCAATAAAAGAAGTGTCGATCGACACAAACGGTGCGTCGGTCGATACAGGTTGTGAACGAACAAAATGAAAGGGCCAGAGGCTTATTGGGCTTTATACATACGGATGTATATGGGCCGATTAGCACTAGTGCTAGAGGAAAATTTCAGTACTTCATTATCTTTACTGATATTTTCAGTAGGTACAGTTATGTCTTATTAATAAGACATAAATCAGAATCTTTTGAAAAGTTCAAAGAGCTCCAGAATGAAGTACATAATCAATTTGGCAAAAGTATTAAAGCTCTACGATGAGATCATGGAGGTGAATACTTAAGTCAAGAATTTAGTGATCATCTGAGAGATTGTGAAAGAGTTTCACAATTTACTCCTCCTGCATCAGACTTTATCAGATATGGTTCGATCAATGATGAGTCACTTAGATCTTCCATTATCCTTCTAAGAATACGCTCTAGAAAAGGTATGCGTTTACATTAAATAGAAAATCAGTTACAGAGATACCACATGAGATGTGGAATGGAAATGTTTCTGATTTATCCATCATGAAGATTTGGAGTTGCGAGACTTATATAAAACGTTTAATCTCTGATAAGCTCACACCCAAATCTGATAAGTGCTACTTCATTGGTTGTCCTAACAAAACCAAGGCATGTTACTTTTACAACCAGTTCGAGAACAAATTGTTTGTTGCTCAGAGCAATGTTCTCTTGAGAAAGATTTTCTTTCCAAGAAGAACAGTGGGAGTAAAGTATGAACTCGAAGAAATTCGAAAATCACAGGAGACTGCTCAACCTGATGAGGAAGAGAAGCAGTTGGATCCACAAAGAGTTGTAGAGCCTGCACCTGTGGTGCCTGAAGTTTATAAAGGATCTGGTAAATGTATATTCGATGTACATTCAAATGCGAGTTTCTGAAGAAGTGTCGATCGACACAAACGTTGTATCGATCGACACAGATCGCGAACCAAAATATTTTGGTTTATTACTTAATTAACTACAGTTTAAATCTTGGTTAATTAGGTCATGGTAAAAGTATACATATGAGATATGTGCGCGACTTTTACACAAAACTGAAGCTCGCAGATCCGAAAGGATCCGTCACGAACCCGAGAAATGTAGATTTCTCGTAACCAATTGCCGTGATCTATTGATCATTGAAAGTGACGGGCCTGCGAATTTTGAAGAAGCAATGATGGGCCTTGACTCCGAAAATGGCTGAAAGCCGCTGAATCCGAAATGGGATCCATGTTACAGAACCAAGTATGACTTGGGTTGATTTACCCGATGGTGTAGAAGCCATTGTGAGTAAATGGATTTTCAAGAAGAAAAGTTGACATGGATGGTTATATTCAGATGTACAAAGCTAGGTTGGTGGCAAAAGGTTTCAAGTAAATTCATGGTATCAACTGTGAAGAAACCTAATCCCAGACACCGTGCTTATGTTCATTCGGATTCTCCTAGCAACCGCCACTCATTATGATGACTGGCAGATGGATGTGAAAACAGTCTTCCTTAATGAAATTCTGGAAAGGGATGTGTACATGACACAACCTGAAGTTTTCATTGATCCTAATGAAGCTAGGAGGATATGCAAGCTTCATCGATCCATTTATGGATTGAAGCAAGCATCTCGGAGTTGGAATCTTCGTTTTGATGAAGTAGTCAAAAGGTTTGACTTTATCAGAAACGAGGAGGAACCGTGTGTTTACAAGAAGACTAGTGGGAGCGCAGTTGCATTTCTAATATTGTATGTTGATAACATACTACTTCTCGGAAATGAAATTCCATTGTTTCAGTCTGTTGAGACTTGACTCGAAAGTTGTTTTTCGATAATAAATATGGGAGAAACCGTGTACATTCTTGGAATAAGAATCTATGTAGATAGATTGGACAACCTAATTGGATTGTGACAAGATACTTATGGTGATAAGGTCTTGCACAGGTCCATCATGCATGATTCCAAGAAGGGCTTTGTGCAAATGACTCTTGGTACTACTCTTAGCAAGACGCAGTGTCTTTCGACACACGCTGAGCAAGGGCGAATGAGGGTCAGGCTATTGCTAAAGGCATTAGATGTCTTAAGATATGATCTTAATTTTAGTGGGAGTCGTTGTTATTAATTTTAGTTATGATATGATGTTCGTATAAACATAATTTGATTATGTTATTGAAATCTGACATCTGTATTATTTAATAATGGTTATTAAATAATAGTCCCAAAGTAATTTATGACATTTTATAGGTCATCAAGTATGTGACTTGATCATGAAACCCTATATATAATAAATGACATAAATTATGTTGGTCCCTGTCGAGGTTGTTAAAGTGGGACGTTAACAACCGCGTGAGACCAGTATGTGAGGTGACTGATGACTAAGTTTCATGGAGTCATTAATAAGAGTATTAAAGTCAATCACATAGATGTGTGTTGGAGAACACAGGATCGGACATGACCCACTGATGAAAACTCTACGAGATAGTTATATAAGTGTCATGAGAGTTTTCATTACGACTACAGAGTATAGTCCTTAAACCTGAGTTCATCATGTTTTCTTACATGCGAATTGGTCCGCTTTAACCTTGTCAAACGTCAGCCGTAACTGGTGACTATAAAGGCATTGATTGGGCGTATCATGAAGCGTGTGAAGAAACAGGGATGGAACAAGATGGGATTTGTCCCTCCTATATAACAGGAGATAAATATCTCAGGGCCCATCGAAGATTTGATACTGAGAAATGTGTGGCCACACTCAAACGAGGTGATAGTCAGTCGTTTGTCTTGTCAGTATAAATCGGAGTTCGATGAACATGATCTTGGCTAAATAAGGGTGACACAGATCTTGCCTTATGCCAAATCGAGATATAAGGACGAAGGGATTGGAGGAATAGATGATTCCAGTACAAGTGGGAGATTGTTGGGAATGTCCTGAAATCTATTGTACTAGCTCTTGAGTGAAAGTCGTACTGTCGAGATGAGACAATCATATGACACTGGGAAGTCGTAATGCTTTGCTATAAGCCACTTATGATCAGTGAGTTGAGAACTCATTGCTAGTGTTGTATGATCCTACAGGGTCACACACCTAAGCAAACTGGACGTAGTATATGAGGTTGATCATTAATGTAATGATCGGGTGAATGCATATTTGATATGCATTCAATACAAAGTTTCTGGACAGTGTCGATCGACACAATAAGTGTGTCGGTCGACACGACTCGCGGATTACCAGATTAATTCGTTTTAATCGTTGGTTAATTCCGTTGTGGTTTAAGTCGACATATATAAGATATATGGTCGACCTAAACTCGATCTTTACCTAATTTACAGCCACCAGAAAAGAAAGAGAAACCTCTTGAGAGATCTGATCTCTAAAGGCACTAGCATCCCTTCTGTTCAGTTTATGTGCGTGTGGATACCAGTAGAGGCGCAACATTTGAGGCGCTCTAGATCTCGATTATCTGTAAACCTTCCTTTGCTAATTACCAGGTAAATCTGATATCTGATAGATTCAATTACTTGAACCCTAGATCCTAGGCTTGGAATTCAGACCAGGATTGCCTAATTGGATTAGGATCTGCTAGAAATTCCTTCACTCAGCCAATGTCCAAGACACTTCATCTTGCTTAGATTATTGCCATTCTTGGAATCAAGCACATTTGAACTGTCCAATACCTTATCAACATAAGGATTTTTGACACGATCCAATTAGCCTTTCTGATCCATTCCAATGGATCCTTATTCCAAGAAATTTTACGGCCTTCTCCCATGTCCATCGTTCAATTTGACTTTCGACCCAAATCTTGACAAGACTTTAGCGTCGGAACGTCGTTTATAAGATTAAGTACATTACGTACATACGGTGTGAGAATTGCAATTACGCTCCCACCAGTCTTCTTGTAAACGCATGGTTTCATTTCTATTCTGATCAAGTCAAAACTCTTGACCACATTATCAGAATGTTGATTCCAACTCCAAGATGTTTGCTTCAATCCAGAAATGGATCGGTGAAGCTAACATGCATACCCAGCCAATTTTTTTTTCGGAGTTGGGGCTCACCATCGCTTCTTTGAATTTCGCATGCTCGTCACTTTTCAATGATCAACAGATCACGATAATCGGCTACGATAAATCACTCTCGAGTTAGTGACGGATCCTTTCGGATCTGCGAATTTTAGGCTCCACATGTGTAGATCCTACAGCACTTTGTAGATCTCACCGCTGCTCTCCCTCAACAGGTTGAGCAGCCTCCTGTGTTTATCGAATTTCTTCGATGTATACTTTGACTCCCACTGTTCCTTTTGAAAGTACGATCTTTCTCAAAGACACAGTTCCGAACAACAAATCTTTGTTCTCGGATTGGTTATGAAAGTAGTAAGCCTCGGTTTCCTTGGGACAACCAGCGAGGTATAACTTATCAGATTTGGGTTCAAGCTCATTAGCTACCATCCCCAAATTATCAGAAACAATATACTTGAAAAACTTTCAGTCCACATCCAATGTGGTGTCTTTCAATTGATTCTGGTTGAAGCCCTTTTCTGCGCAAAGAGAGACATTTTAGAACGTATTCTTAAATGATTACGGAAGATTCCTGTGACTCATCATTAATCGGAGCATATCTAATAAGATCCGATTCATTCTGTCAGATGATCACCCAATTCTTGACTCAAATATTTTCCTCCGCGATTCAATCGAGGATCTCAATACTTCTGTCAAATTGGTTATACACTTCATCTTGGAACTCCTCAAGGGATTCTTGCTCGTGTCTCATCAAATGAACACAACCATACTTATTGATGCCATCAATAAGGTAATGAAGTACAGAAGATTTCCTTTGGCACTAATGCTCATCGGGCCGCATACATCAGTATGTGTAAGGCCCAATAAGCCTCTGGCCCATTTTCTTTTAACTCTGCTAAAAGGGGCCTTAATCATTTGGCCCATTGGGCAGAATTCATGTCTCAAATGATTTATAATCAAATGAGTCCAAAACTATGGAACTTCTGAATTCGCTTCACTCTATGTGGTTAAACGACTATGCCAAGGAAAAGTCGAGTTCGAGTCATCAGACTCAAACCTTCAATATTTGTGTTATATTCAAACTCACGCTGGTTTAAGATATAAAACCCATTCCAAACGGGGTGCTACCATATGATATTTCATTAAGATCTAAAGAACTAAACTTGTCTTTTATCAAAATGAAAAACATCCAAATTCTTATAAGAAAATGAAGGACATTTCTGCACAAGGCAGATACATAGTAGCAATTCTTAATTTCTAAAACCAAGTATGAAAGGCTCCTACAAGTGGAGAATCTCTACGGCTCATGTAGCAACCATTTCTTCATACCAGACACGCAGTTCCACTTGTCCTTTCTTCAACGTTCTACTGTTGCTTAGGTCCTGCATATTTCCAAAATATCAGTACCACAACTAGTATCTAATACTACGTAGAACTTGAATTAATAACACAATACCTGAAGAAGAAGTACCATACATCTCCTTCATCTCTTGTGAATCTTCCAAGAATTTAATGCAATCTCTCTTCCAATGCCATGACTCATCGCAGTAGAAGCATTTTCTAACACCAGATGGGCCTGACTTGGGCTTATATGTTGACACAGGCTTGTCCTGATTCCAAATCTGGACGGCCTTGCCTTCACCCTTGTCTTTACAAGATTTCTCAAATCTTTTACCCTTTTTGATGCTTTGCTCTGCTGTCTTGAGCATGCCATGCAGCTCAGTCAACATCTTCGTCAAGCCTTTCTTGATATAGTTCTTAATGAACTTATCATAGCTTAAAGGCAGTGACTGCAGAATGATGTCAGTGGCCAACTCTAAGCTGACAGGACATTCCAGTTTCCCCAGGTTATCAATGTAACCCATCAGTTTAATGTCATGAGGACTTACTGGAGCATCCTCTGGTAGCTTGCACCCAGTGAGAGACTTCACCATCTGGAATCTCTCAACTCGTGCCATATCCTGAAACTTCAGTTTCAGGCTGGTGATCATCTCTATTGGCGACTCCATGTTCTCGTATTGACTCTTCAAGTCCGAGTTCATGGTAGCCAACATCAGACCACACACATCTACCACATCAATATAATGCTTATTCCAAGCATTATATATTGCATGCGAGCGATTGGTCCCAAGCCTTTCTGGAAGAGCTTTCTCAAGGACATAGTCCTTGCTCTCCTGCTTGACAATGAATCTCAAATTCCGATACCAATCCAGGAAGTTGGATCCATTTAACCTGTCCTTCTCAAGGACGGATCGCAACGAGAAAGTAGTCATAGACATAAGCTGAAATCCAAGAAAAACAAAGATTTAGTTATGTATATGATGAGAAATCTTATCTAATAAGAAAACTCGCATTATATTCAAACAATGTTTCCTCTATGAATATAATGATCCAAGATCCATACTTCACCAAAATCTGAGTGGACGACTCGTCATCACCCAAACTTTAGTTATCTAGGTAAGCAAATCATTGCTTATTGTACCCAGTACAACTCTTGGTTGTGGATGAGACAAACTATGTCTAATCCACTCTGATGTCTCTGGGCCCAGAACTTCTGATAGCCCTGTCAAGTATAACCAATCTCTTTTGTCTTGTGATCACTGACAGTCGCACTGCAAGTCTGTCAATGACCACCTGCATTACTCATGTTGCAGTGGATACCAAGGACTCCAAGACTATCCAACAAACGACACGAGTCTTGACAGTAGACAAGGTTGGGCAAGACATCAAGGTTACTTGATATTTAGTTGAGGAAACTAAACCCAAAAGTTTAGCAAATCAATCTCTTAGGTCATGTAATTGTTGATGTTTAGCACTGCAAATCCATCAACTTAACTACCTGCCTTACTCACGTAATTGTGGACACCAAGCTCTTGGCTAGACCATTACACAACGAAATGAATCTTGACAGTTGACCATATTGAAGCTAAGCTTTGATCTCTATTTAAGTCTAGTTTGGTTTCTGCAAATTCAAGGTTCAACAACCAGAATTTCGAGTACTGTGTCGATCGACGCAGACTATTTCTGTCGATCGACACCACCAAACAAAACCGGTTCATCGAACCGGTCATGTCGATCGACACAACCCGTGTGTGACAGTCGACATAGACCTTTACCGAAGACAGTTTTGATAACCGGTTCAATCCAATTGAACCGACTTATCAGATCAAACTGATCTTAACCATTCAAATCGGTTTATACTAATTGCGATAACTGGTTCAATCCAATTGAATCAATTCATCCAATTTTAAACCGTTCTAACCAGTTTCAACTGATCGCGATAACCGGTCCAATTCAATTGAATCGTGTTATCCAATCAAACTGATTTTAACCAATCGGTTCATGCTAATTGAGATAATAAGTTCAATCCAATTGAACCAATTCATCCAATTTAAACCGATATGTTCAGACTTAACCAAGCATGATAACCGGTCCAATCCAATTGAACCGATTAACCATTCGCGAGGTTTGTGTCGACCGACACTCAACTGTGTCGATCGACACTGTACCGAATCTGCTCTGTGTCGACCGACACTCAACATGTGTCGATCGACACAGTAGGCTTTCGGTTTTTCTTCGCGAAAAACCCTAGCCGCCGATTCTTTCGAATTCGCCACTCTGTGTCGACCGACACACCTAGTGTGTCGATCGACACTGTGCGAAAACACGGACTCGATTTTGATCGAAAGCGATCTAACCTGTTCTTAATCAAACTACCTAGTTTGCGAATTTAAATCATCAAATTCAATTAACAGGTTCGATTCAATGATAAACCCTAAGGCTCTGATACCACTGTTAGAACTCGGAGCCAATTCTTCCAGATTCAGAATTGCTGTTAGGTTCCCGAAGCCTTGGATCTAGGGTCTAGTTAATTGAATCATGGATCTGATCTCGTGTTTACCTGGATATTGGCAGCGGAAGATGGTCAGATAAACGAGATCTTTGGAGCGCCTCAGATGCTGCGCCTCTACTGCAGTCCACACGCACACAAGCTGGAATCCGCCGGGATGCTAGTGCCGGGAACCGGATCTCCTGGGAACTGAATTGGTAGAGGTTTCTGTGTTTTTCTCTCTGAGAAAACACTGTCTGAGCGGCTCACTTGTCTTTAGGTCGAACATTATAAGCCACTTATATATCGACCTCGATGTAAACCGAAACATCAGTTTCGGTTTCGGCCTTGTTTCGACCGACACTCCCAATGGTGTCGATCGACACACCTCATCAAAACTCATATTCGATGTGTATCCAATACACATCGACCAGACCATATACCAATGATCAATCCCATACGAACTATGTCCAACTTGCTTAGGTGTGTGACCCTGTAGGTTCACACGATACTGGAAATGAGTTACTACTCATTTGTCATAAGCGGTTTCTAGCAAAACATTATGACTACCCAGTATCACATGAATTGTTCGATCTCGACAATACAACTATCTCTAGAGTGAGCACAATGTGATTTCAGGACATAATCCCAACAATCTCCCACTTGTACTGGAATCACCTATTCCTATAATCCCTTCGTCACTATATCTCGATATGGCATAAGGCAAGAAACTGTGTCATCCTTATTATAGCCAACATCATGTTCATCGAATTCCTGATCTATACTGATAAAACAAACGACTGACAATCACCTCGTTTGAGCACGGCCATGCATTTTCTCAGTATCAAATCTTCGATGGGCCCTGAGATATTTATCTCCGGTTATAGGAGGGACAAATCCCATCTTGTTCCATCCCTGTTTCTACACATACTTCATGATACGCTTAAGCAATGCCGTTATAACCGCCAGTTAGGGAACGACGTTTGACAAGGTTAAAGTGCACCAATTCATATGCTAGAAATCATGATGAACTCAGGTCTAAGGACTATACTATATAGTCGTAATGAGAAACTCTCATGACACAGATATAACTATCCTGTAGAGTTCTCATTAGCGGGTCATGTCCGATCATATGTTCACCAACATATATCTATGTGACTGACTGTGATACTCATATCATTGACTCCATGAAACTTAGTCCAACAGTCACCTCACAAGCTAGTCTCTCGCGGTTGTCAGTGTCCCACTTTGACAATCTCGACTAGGGCCGAACTGCATGGAAGCTTTGTTTATCTAGGGGTAATCCGAGTCACCGCGTATCGGTGGACAGAGAATGGTGTCCTAGTCGTAGGACTTCGTGTTTTCGTCTAGGAGTCGTGGGAGATTTTAGTTACCGTGGGGTAGCTAAGTGTTCCCGTGGAAGTTACCGAGTTCGCGTTTGGGGCCCGTGGTATGGAGATTGCGTTTAGTGTAGATCGAGTCTAATCGAGGGCATGTGCCGCAGTGTTCTCGATTTCCTTCGTTGATGTTATGTGTTGTTATTTGAATGAGTGTGTGTTGTGGAGATCATCACGTCTTGGTAGCACGTGATCAGTTTATACTTGATTGTTATTTTGGGTTTGGGCGGGATTATTAGATTGTTAGCAGTCTTTAGTTGGGAGCTGTCTCACTGGGTAATCTTAGATTACTTATTAGACTCTTTTGTGTTTTTCAGGTTTGGCGTAGCTCGGCGGACACGTAGGACACTTGAAGTAGTCTCGGATTGGCTTTGGACAGATGCGTGGGGGTCCCGGTACCCCCACAGTTCCCATGAAGATATGCTCATGGAAATGTCAGGTCCTTTGCGGTTCGCTGACAAAACCTCGTATGAGGAAACTTTGTTGTCGCTACTCTTCTGAGATACTCTTCTTAGTAGAAACAGTGAATGCTTCTTTAGTTGTAGATATTGTTGCTGCTTCCTTAGGTTTTTCTAATCTTCTTTGTGTACCTCCATCGGGTCATGGTGGAGGTTTAACTCTGCTTTGGAAAGACTCAGTTTCTATTTTTAGTATTTCCGCTGATGTACGCTTTATCGATGTTCACATCAAGTTTAATAGAATGGAGTTTTAATTGTATTGTGTATATGGACACACTGTCCAACAACCTCGCCATGTGTTATGGGAGAGGCTTGAACAACTTGGCTTGGCCAGATCAGAGTCGTGGATGATTGTTGGAGATTATAATGAAATCTTATCAAATTCAAAGAAGAGAGGGTCCAGAACGTGATGAGTGAACATTATGTGGATTATGTTGTATGTGCGTCCTGTTATTTGATGGATTTAATATCATCTACTAGTAGACGTTCATGGGTAGGGGAACCACATAGACACATGGTGGAGGAGTGTATTGATCGAATGGATGTTAACACGGCTTGGTTAGCGTCCTTCCCTGCATCTGAAGCCACTTTCAGGTTCAGATCACCGTCCTATATTGATAAATTTTGCTCATGGTGTTTCTCAGAGAAGAAAAATTCTTCGCTTTGACAACATATTAATACAACTACCAAACTTCCGTGACTGTGTAACATCCGGATGGTTTTCACAAAGTATACAACCACCATCTACTATCAACGATCATATAACTCAATGCTGAAGTTCTCTTGCACGATGCAGTCACTCATATAATCTGAATTCGGCAAGGAGGATTAACTAACTACATGAAGACTTTGTGAGAGTTGACCAAACCAATCAAGTGTGGGCCAAATCCAGTTTGGGCCTATTTACATGAAGAAAAGAGAGAAGGAACAACTTGGGCCTGCACAGGAGAAGCCCAATCCGAAAATGGTTAAGACATTAGGTTTAGTATAAATACTCTTATCTAAACCTATTGTAACCTAAGCTAAAAATCCACCGTAAACACTCTCTAAGCTTCTTGTAAGTTGCAGAGACAGAGCTTGTATTTCTCAGATTATAGTGAAGTTGAGGGACAAGAGATCCCTCCCCAGAGGTAGAGGTTTAAGTCCGTGAACTGGGTGACCAAAGTCTTGTGTTCTCTCCTAGTTTATGCTTAGATCAAATCAGTTTTAGCCAAGTCAAAATCCTAACAAGTGGTATCAGAGCAAGGTTAAGGCTAATCTGATAATCTACAGCAAAAAGGAGAAGGAGATCAACAGGTTAGAAGAGACTTACTTATTTTTTGTTCAAGGCGGTTAAGAATCAGGTGGGTGGCTGTGATTCTGTTTGTTGCATCAACTAGGCTTAGTTGTTGTAATCCTG
This sequence comes from Orychophragmus violaceus, assembly GCA_030180135.1. Classification (NCBI taxonomy): domain Eukaryota; kingdom Viridiplantae; phylum Streptophyta; class Magnoliopsida; order Brassicales; family Brassicaceae; genus Orychophragmus; species Orychophragmus violaceus. Next base: position 37,873,160 of record CM058231.1, on the reverse strand, counting down.
AACTGTGGTAGTAAGGTTCTCGTGGTGTTTTCTGTCTTGTCGTGGTTGAGGTCTGCAGCTCAAACTCAGGAGGAGTTAGTTGTTCTTGTTTGTATTCCGAATCTGTACCTGAAAACAAAAGATTCAATACATTAGTCAACCATGGAACCAACTCTAGGAAAGTTTGAGATGGAGAAGTTTGATGGTAAAGGTGACTTTGGGATGTGGAAATACAAGATGATGGGTCAGCTAGAGATACAAGGTCTACTTTCAGTGATTAAAGAAGGCTTTACAGTTTTCGTTGCTTCTGAAAAAAAAGTAGAAGGGTCAGAAGCAACGACTGATCAAAAGAAAGCTGACATGGATCTAAGGGTAAGGAGTCTATTGGGAACATGTTTAAGTGATCCTATACTGAGAAAGGTCATGCATGAAACCACTGCGTTGGGCATGTGGAAAGCTCTTGAGAGGATTTATCAAACCAAGTCTCTTCCCAATAGAATCTACTTGAAGAAACAATTCTCATGTTACAAGATGGAGGAAGATAAGACAATAGAAGAGAATGTGGACATCTTTCTGAAACTAATTGCAGACTTGGAGAGTCTCAAAGTTTCCATTTCAGATGAAGACCAAGCAATTCAGCTCTTGTCAGGACTTCCAGCAGCTTATGAACCGTTGGTTCACACTTTACAGTATGGAACTGGGAAGGAGACGCTTACTGTGAATGAAGTTGTCACTTCAGCTTATTCCAAAGAAGCTGAACTTAAGCAGAAAGGGTTACTCAACCGGAGCAAGCCAGCTTCAGAGGGTTTATATGTTGAGTCGCGTGGAAGGACAGAGAAAAGGCTTGGGAGTGGAAGTGGAAACTCAAATCAGTGGATAGGAAGATCTAAGAGCTGAGGACGGTTTCAGTCAAAGCCTCGATTTGATAAGAACAACAAAGGTTGTTTTATCTGTGGAGATGAAGGGCATTGGAAAAGGGAATGTCCTGAGAGGAGGAATAGAGATTCTGCAAATGTTGCAACCCAGCCTAAGGAACCTCTAGTATTAACAGCTAGTGTGCAAGACACTAAGCAAGAGTGGATTATGGATTCCGGGTGTTCATTCCATATTACTCAAGAGAGAGATGTGTTGTTTGACTTTAATGAGTGTGATGGAGACAAGGTTCTCATGGCGAACAACACCCATTGTAAAGTGAAAGGGATGGGAAAAATCAGAATTAAGAATCAAGATGGTTCTGAGGTAATACTCACTAATGTTAGATACATGCCAGAAGTGAGTAGAAATCTGATTTCATTTGGAATGTTAGAGAAGTCGGGTTGCAAGTATGAAGGAGGTAATTTCAGAGTTCAGTTTTATAAAGGTGGCAAGAAGGTATTGACTGGAAAATACCAAGATGGGTTGTATTATCTTCAAGGGACAGTTGCCAAGGCTGAAATGAATGCTTCTTCAGCAGTGAAAGAAGTATGAAAGGAAAAGTCAAAGAAGGTGACTTTTGATGTGAATCTGATTCAAGGTCCTACTCCATTTGGTTTTGAGACGAGAGATTCTTCAGCTCAAGGTGGAGACTTACTTTATACAGAAAAATCAGAAGAAAATAAGTCTAAGGTGAGCAAGGAAGAATATGTGACAGAATCTTCAAGGGGTGATTATCTGTTTACAGGAGAGATCAAGCCACCATCTAGGTGTGAAGATGGTAATTTTGTAGTCAAGGCTTTGGCTGCAACAGAAAAGCTTGATACAAAAGGAACAGAAACCTATGGGGGGCTATGGAGAGCAAGAAACGAAAGAAGTGGAAGAAGGTAGCAGAAGAGAGCTTGAACGCAGAACTTGAGGTTGAAGGCGTGGGAAAGGTGTCAAAGATACTGGGAATGAGTATCTTCGGAGATAGAGTTAATGGAGATAGAACACTATCTAAGATCCACCGAAACAAAGTTCAAGTTTCTTATGTGATGAACGAAAGCGTACCTGGCCAGAAGTTGCAGCGTTGCTGTGAACTTCTCACTGCCCACTGATTAGACGAGCAGCTCCAGGTAACTCCGAGAAGATCGCAAAACAAGAAGATAAGCTGCGTGAGATTTTGCGAGTAATGCTCAAATGTCAGATTGAGTAAAAGAGGTGGAGTTACCTGTAGAATTCTGGAACTGTGCAGTAAGTCACATGTTCCAGGTGGAGCAGCAGAGGGAAAAGCTTCAAGAGAAGTCAGAGGCCTTTTGGGAAGGAAACCAAAACAAATCCATGCGGGCTTTCTCTTCGGCCCAAAGTGGACAATATCATACTAATAAGAGAGAGTTGAACATGTGCTAGAAAAGGCCCAACAATTGGTATCAGAACATAAGAACAGGTGGAAAAGGCCCAACAATTGGTATCAGAGGCATCTAGCAAAGGAAGAAAATTTAAGGTTATTGAATTCAGGTGGAGCAGATTACCTGAAATGAATTGGAAGTCATGGAAGATTGATTCTGATTCTAGGTGGAGCTAGTGAAGGAAACATAGTGGTATCAGATTTTTTTTTTAAAATCTGAAAGTGTAATGCAGCGAGGAGATGATTCAGATTGAGAGGATTACTGTAATCATAAGAGGGATTTACGTACATGATTAATTTGGTGTACGTCGGAGAAGCTGCGTCAAAGAGTAGTTGAAACTTAAATGTTTCACAGTTTTAGAAGCTCACTGGTAGCAACTGCAAATCGAGAAGGCAAAATTTAATTGTTTTGCAGGAAGAAAAGATCATGAGAACAAGAACAGGTTTTGCAATGTCTCATAAATTCCAGAAGATACAGAGACATTCAAAATGATGCAAGTTAAAAGGAGGTACCTGAGATCATTAAGGGACGCAGTAGAAGAGCCATGGTGGTTCATTGGAGTGTCTGAATTTTGGGAAATATCGAACACATGTTTTAGATTTCAGTTCACAACAGCTGCAAAAGTCAAAAAATTCAGAGTAGTGATTATGCTCAGATTCATGGACTAGAGCAGAGAAGAAGTTGAAGAATGAGAGAGGTGCATACCTGGTTGTGAAATTGCACCAGACCTCCGCCATTGAAGAAGAAGCTTCATCGGAGATGCGGATGTTGGCTTCGTCAGGGCTTCGTCGGGCATCACGAGCTGAGGAGGTTGGGCTTGTTTCAGACGGCAACGGTAACAGAGGAATCACCGGAAGAAGCATGATTTCTGGCCAAATCAAAAATGTTGTGGTTCATCAGTGAAACCAAGCAACGAGAAAACGATCTCTCGTGGTCGGAAGAGGAAGTGGTCTGGTTATGAAATAGAAACCGCCATGGAACATGCAGTTATTTGTGGTTGAAATTGCATCGATACTTCACTAAGGAGAATAGGGATCAGTGGCTAAATAGATGAAATTGAGAACTTCAGAGATCCTTAAGAGAAATAAGGATGAAGTCTCACCAGGAAAGGAGGGCCGGTGGTCGGAGTCACACCGGAGATATCGACGTCAAGGTGAAGCGTCGATCGAAGAAAATTCTGAGAAAGAGATGAGCAAGCTTTGGCGATGGAAACAAAGTTGTGTGCTTGGTATGGTCAAGGTGGAGATTGTGAGAGTTGACCAAACCAATCAAGTGTGGGCCAAATCCAGTTTGGGCCTATTTACATGAAGAAAAGAGAGAAGGAACAACTTGGGCCTGCACAGGAGAAGCCCAATCCGAAAATGGTTAAGACATTAGGTTTAGTATAAATACTCTTATCTAAACCTATTGTAACCTAAGCTAAAAATCCACCGTAAACACTCTTTAAGCTTCTTGTAAGTTGCAGAGACAGAGCTTGTATTTCTCAGATTATAGTGAAGTTGAGGGACAAGAGATCCCTCCCCAGAGGTAGCGGTTTAAGTCCGTGAACTGGGTGACCAAAGTCTTGTGTTCTCTCCTAGTTTATGCTTAGATCAAATCAGTTTTAGCCAAGTCAAAATCCTAACAGACTTGGATATAGCGATGTCCTCTTCAACTTTATGTTACCAAATGCCGTTAATTAGACAATAGTTGATGTCTGCATATCTTGACGAGGAAGATTATTGGTTTCAGAAAAGCTGACATAAAAGAACGGTTGAAGGAGACAGAAACACAAAATTCTTTCATGCTGTCACAAAACACAGATACTCCAAGAATTTTATCCTCTCTATTATAGATGATCAAGGAAATACAATCAGAGGTGATGATCATATAGAAAGATGCACAAAAGAATACTTTCAGGGCGTTTACTTCAGTTACAGAACTTCTCTTGAATATTCCATCTTTGAAGGTTTTGAAAAGACTCTGACACAAGATATCAACAACTCATTGATCAGATACTTCTCAAACATGGATATTTATTCGACAGTTTGTTCTATAGGAGCTGATAAAGGTCCAAAATCGGATGGCTTCATTGCTCGGTTCTATCAAGAGTGTTGGGATATTATTGGTCCAGGCACATGCAAAGAGGTTCGTCGGATTTTTGCTACGAGTTGTAAAACCAAGGGATTGAATCAGATTAATTTATGTTTAATTTCAAAATATGTTGAGTCTTCCACTCTAGCAGACTATCGACCGAATGGTCTATGTAATGTGATCTACAAACTAATATTCAAGCTTCTGGTTTCCCGGCTCATGCTTCCTGGATTCGATTGTATATGAGGCTCAATCTGCGTTCATTCCGGGACGGATGGCATCAGAGTATGTTCTAGTGGCAAATGAACTAATGCATTCTTTAAAATCATGCAAGCAGGTTTCCAAAACCTATATGGCTCTGAAGACGGACATTTCTATGGCCTACCACCATGTTGAATGGATTTATTTGAGGCCACGATGAAAGCATTTGGTTTCTCTAACCAGTGGATCTCCTAGATAATGACAACGGTGAAATCCGTCACTTTCTCTGTTCTAATAAACTGCTCGCCTCATGGACATATTATTCTGGAACGTTATTTATGGCAAGGTGATCCCCTTTCTCCATATCTCTTAATATTGTGTGTTGATGATCTTAGCCACCTCATGAGAATTCAGACAACGAAGAAAAAGATTCAGGGGATCAAAACTGGTAATGGAGTTCCGTCTATAAGTTATCTCCTTTTCGCCGGCGACTCACTCTTTTTTGTACAACCAAACACACAAACTTGTTATGCGCTAAAGGAGCTCTTTACGAGCAATGTTCTGGAGAGAAGATCAATGTTTCTAAATCCACAATCACTTTTGGTTCCCGTGTCCATGGCAATCTACAACCTCGGCTTAAAAATATTTGGAGATACAAAATCAGGGCGGAGGAAGCAAGTATTTGGGACTCCCATACCAGTTTTACCGAAATAAATATGATATGTTTCATGCTATTGTTGATCGAGTGAAGCAACATACCTCCTCATGGCCTGCTACCCACCTTTCACCGGCAGGGAAGGAAGTAATGTTCAAATCTGTAGCAATATCTATGCCAGTATATTCAATGTCTTATTTTAATTTTCCGGATGAAGTTACGGTTCACATCGATCTTAAGGCAGTTTTGGTGGCAAAAAAGAAGAAGAAAACAAGGGGATTACATGGGTAGCGTGGACATATTACAGTTTCCAAAAGGCTAGGTGCTAGGTATTAAGGACTTACCGAAGTTTAATGAATATTTATTGGCTAAACAAGCATGGCGTCTCTACACTCATCCGCATACCCTGTTTGCCAGACTTTTCAATGCCAAATATTATAAAGACAACTCCATATTAGAAGCGAAATCACAAAGACTTCAGTCTTATGGCTGGTATTCGATACTTGTGGGTCTACAACTCCTCAAGAAAGGAATGAGATACAATGTGGGAGATGTTACCTCCATATCCGTCTTCCAAGACAATTGGCTTCCAACTTCACCTCCAAGACCTGCTTACAGAGACCATTCTAACTCTCAACTCAGAGTTTGTGATTTAATAACTACTAGTGATACACTTGGTTGTCTATGGAATAATGAACCACATGTGACTTATTTCCAACATGAGGACATGGAGTTGGAAAATCTATCTTCCTTGCACAACAACGGGAAACAGACAAACTGATTTGGTGTTACAATGCAAATGGAGAGTATACAGCCCGTTCGGGATACAAGCTAGGCATGAGTTCGAATCCTTCTACCTCACTTATTCAGCCTTCCCATGGTAATATTGAGATAAAACAGGGTATTTGGAAGTTACATATCCTGCCCAAGATCAAACATTTCCTTTTTCGAATGATCCCTCGAGCACTACCAACTGCAGACAGTGGCGGTCCCAAGAATTTTTTTTAACGGTGTCAAATAGAAAAATTAAACATATAATAATAAAGGAAAAACATATTGTGGGGTTCAGATAAGACTCGAACTCAAAATTAGAGGTGTCAATGATATGATTTAACCACTTTATCTATGGGAACTTATGTAATTTCAGCTCAATTATGTTTTATATATCAATTTTTACGGTGTCAGATGACACCATATAGCTCTTAGTGGGTTCCCCACTGACTGCAGACAAATTATGCACAAGAGGGATGACCATTGATCCTACCTGAAAAAGTTGTGGCATTCGAGATGAATCTATTAACTACTTGTTCTTTACCTGCCCGGCTCTTAATCTTTTTGGCATGCGACTCAACTTCCTTTGATCTCTGACATTACATCCCCTTATATGGATTTAGAAGAAAATTTACGGATGTTGCTTGACAGAGACAAATCGCCGGATCTTACAACATATGAATTCCTTCTCCCTTTTGGATGCTTTGGCTTATCTGGAAATCATGTAACACACTTCTCTTTGCGAACAAGCCTATAAACCATAGTTTTGAAGTTCATTATATACTATGTGAAGCTCGTGATTGGCTTATTGCCTCTGCAATGTCCCCTACCGGCTCTCCAGTTCGGTCATCACAAGATCAAATGGTTCATTCATGGTCCCACTTTCCTCCCCAATCACGGAAATGTAACTTTGATGCATCATTCAACTACTTTACGCGTCAAGGCTTTGGGGGTTGCCTCATTCGAGATCATCATGGAGTTGTTCTTGCTTGGGGTATGGCTCACCTAGGTACTTTGTCATCTCTACTCAAAGTAGAATCCTTAGCACTCCTATTTGCTACTCGTGATTTCTTCTTTCGCAGATTAAAAAATGTCATCTTCGAAGGAGACTGTCAAAAACTTTAATTCGTTGCATGAGATCCGAATATGTTGACTGAAGTAGACACAAAATTACCAAAGATATTCTCCTCATCGCGGATCAGTTTGATCATATATCCTTCGGTTTCATCAAACATCAATCCAATCAAGCTTCTCATTGTATTGCATCGCATGCTACTTCACTGGTTTTTCCATCCTTAGACTTTGACTCCCTTCCTTCATGGCTTGAAAATGTTGTACACTTGGATTCTGTAAACTCAATTTCCAATTTATAAAATATCCTTTTCGCCGAAAAAGATAATATATACCATACAAATTTAAAACAAACTCAAATGTTGTTTCTGACGTTTCTTTTCAACATTGATGCATTTATCGTATAATCATGCGGTTCCTACCATGCATATATCTATTCAATACCAATCAAATCAACTACACCTTTTTAAATTGCAAGAATTAATTTTCGCCATCAAATTTCTCATATATGAATTTTATTGAAAGGGACACAAACAAAAACAAAATTAATTAACAGTTTTTTTTTGTTTTTTGAAAAATCAAGTTTTTTAAAAGAAACGTAAAAAGCAAAAATTAGTGATATCCAGAAGAGAAAGATGATTAAAGTGTTTTTAGTGCCCTAAAACCATGTGGCCATTGACATCTTGCGGATTATAATTTCCATCCATCCTTCTTGTCTTAAATGTGATCTAATAACAGTAACAATGATAACTATATCATTTATATTAAAAACAATTGCGAATTATAATTCCAAGTTTTTGTACATATTTATCAGTTTTGTTTTTATATCAATATAAACAAGGAATTTTGAAGTTTGAACAATTTAATATATCTGATCAACATCAGTGTGAAGCAATATCAAATAATACTCTCTCTCTCTCTCAGAGAGAGTTGGAGATTTCTGGTAGATCAGACTTAGTGCTGATTTGTTAATAAACCAGATTCTCCTTTGTTGTTTGTTGTTCTCTTTCTTTATACTTTTTATGGTGTAAATATTTCGACTGGGGTTGGATTGTTTCAATTTTAAATTGGTGAATAAACGTCCGATCTGAAAATATAGGTGAGGTAAAATAAAAAGTGCAGAAAGTAAAGACACACAATTTTTTTAATGACGTGTGTTTTCTACTCTCCGAGTTCACGTCCAGATTCGAATTCACTAGAACAAGAAAGCAATTACACCAATCGCAAAGCGTAGATCAAAACCTATTAAAATACTGCTTTGTTCATTAACATGAACGCTTCAGAATAACCCTAACCCTGAGCTAAACCCCACTGAACCTAGACTTCAATGATCACACGATCTCACCAACACAAAAGCTCTCTCTCTTGAATTTTTATTCTCTCAGCTCTTGCATCTTCATAAGGCCACGTTTTTCTTCTTTATATTAGGCTGAACCCGCTATTTAAGTTTACCTAAATGAATATATAGAAAATATCGTTTTTGTTAGAATATTTCCAAATATTTTTTGTAAATCTTCCTTTTTCTTATATCTTCTCCTAAGAATAAGTAAATATTCCAAGCTGTAATATTCTCTCTAATATTTTTATTCAGCTCAGCAAACAACTCATAAACCAAATCATATTATAATGATTCGTTCATATCTCAGCAATCGAACATATTCATGTCTTGTGTCACGTCTTGTACTACCCCTTGTATTGCGTCGTGACTAATACATCAAATACATCTTCATTCTCCCCCTTTTTGACTATGTATGTGAACTCAACAATCCTGACTTCAAAGGCTATGTCACTAGGAACACCAGTAACACCATTCTCCCTCTGCTTGAGTCACATCATGGTTAAAAACTAACACATGAATCGTCTTCTTCCATATTGAGGATGAAATCCCATTGCACCATCTTCGAAGTTACAAACTTTCTTGATGACAAAAAAAATTAACTTTCTTTCTCCAAATCTTCATGAGTCTTGTCCCTCCATGATTAGCCCTTTGAACATGTCCTTGAACTCCACAATGATAACATGTTGAAACGTGAAATCTGACTCCATAAGCTTGATCCATTCGGTTATTCTCCTTCAATAACCTGAAACATCTTGGCCTTATATGTCCAATAACTCCACAATGATGACAAACAGTTAGGAAAATTCATCGAGGTGAACTTTTCACTTCTTGGATTTTTCTTGTTGCAGTCGTTATAGCAGCTCTTATACCAGTTGTCGTACCAGCTGCAGACTTTACCATACTATTTTCTGTACAAGTTGCAGAGTTTGTAACAGTTACAACCTCTGTAGCAGATGTCGATGCAACCTCCATTTATCTACCAGACAAAACAAACACAGTCAGCTTTTAAAGATTTTCATGTGAATCTAAGACCACATTAATCACTTTTTCAATGGTTAGAAGATGATCCAACTGATTTGTGCCATTATTAAGCATCATCAAACCTTTTTAATTTTCTTCAAGTTGAACTATAGCCTATTGTGCTTCTTTTTCTTTCTATGTTGTATATTCTCGTACTTCAGCAACTTGAGCTTCTAACTTGACATTCTCCTTAGTCAATGCTGAATTATCCTCAAACAACTTACATCAATGCTCATACAAAGCTCTGTAATTCTCAGCAAACTCCTCATCATCATCACTCCTAGCATCGTCATCACTTTCATCATTGTCACTTTCATTGCAAACCATGTTGCAGACGCTGACGCAGACAAACCAACTGATTCTGTCGCAGATGCTGACGCAGACCCTATTGCAGATTTCTTAACAGAACTAGACTCCAAGTTGTGAATGCCACAAAATTCTTTAGTCGTTCACCATCATCTGAATCACTTTCAGAATCATTCTTGATGATTTTTCTTCTTCTTTTTCTGCTGCAAATTTGCACATTCTAGGCGAACATAACTAAAGCCTTGACACTCAAAAAATTGTATCTTCGATGATGAATTGTCCAACTCCTCTATTTTATCCTTCTTTTTTTCCTTCAGCTTCAAATACTTATCAAATTTTCTTGACAACATCGCACAAGATCTTCAGAAGATGAAACCTTTAGAGAAACTTTAACATCCTTCTTCTGTTCTTTTTCCTCATACGATTTGCTTAACTCAAAAGCTTGAAGTATCTCAACAAACTCATCAAATGCCATCTCATACAGGTTATGAGCTTCTTAAACAGCATAATTTTTTTACTCAAACTTCGATGGAAGAGATCTCTTCAGATTCTTGTCCTTGTAGTTCTTTCCAAGAGCGAATGAATCATTAGATATGTCACACAACTTATCATTAAATTGAGCCACATTTTCCTCTTCATCCATATTTAAATTATTAAACTTAGATGCTAACATATCCATCTTAGTTCTCTTGAAACTTGTGATACCTTCAAACATGTTATCCAATGTCTTCCATGCCTTCTGAGCTGGCGCACATTGAGAAATAAACTTGAAGTAGCTTGCATCAATTGCATTATAAATTGCTGTTTTTTTTTTTTTGCAGAATTGCAACTTGAAGCCCTCTTCTCTGCAACATTTCATTAATCTCTCGGCTTAAGAACTTCAACCCCATTAGCATCAGTCATCACAAGAGGATTCCAACCAATCTCATTCGATATCCAACAATCCTCATTAAGACCACTAATGAAAGCTTGCATACGAACCTTCCAGTATCCATAATTTGAAGAATCAGGCTGTGGCGGTTTTGTCATAGACGTTTCTTCTTGATGAGACTCCATCAAACCTGATTTCAAACTCTGTGCTACTTCGTGATCTTCTGATCATCACCTTAGATCTACAAGAAACAAGACTAAATCTATATCGAGCACCTGCTCTGATACCTATTAAAAATGCAGGCGATCTAAGGCAAAAGGTGCATTAAGTAAAGACACACAATTTTTTTTTAACGAGGTTCGTTTCCTACTCCCCGGGACCACATCCAGATTTGAATTCACTAGAACAAGAAAGAAATTACTCCAATCGCAAACGCGTAGATCAAAACCTATTGAAATACCCTTTTGTTCAGTAACATGAACACTTCAGGATAACCCTAACCCTGAGCTTAACCCTACCGAGCATAAAATTCAATGATCACATGATCTCACCAACACAAAAGCTCTCTCTTGAATTTTTATTCTCTCAGCTCTTGCATCTTCATAAGGCCACATCTTTCTTATATATATTAGGCTAAACTTTTCCTTCAAGTTTACCTAAATAAAGATATAGAAAAAAATCATTTTTGTTAGGATATTTCCAAATCTTTTTGTAAATCTTCTTTTTTCTTATATCTTCTACTAAGAATAAGTAAATATTCTAAGCTGCCATATTCTCTCTAACATCTTCATTCAACTCAGCAAACAACTCATAAACCGAATCATATCATAAAGATTTGTTCATATCTCAACAATATAACACATCCACGTCATGTGTCACGTCTTGTACTACTCATTGTACTACGCCATAACTGATACGTCAAATACATCTTCACGATCTAGTCTTCTAGTTTCAGATTCATATTTTGGTCTTAAACCAGAGCTTCACGATCTCCTCTTCTCGGTTTTAGTTCCCAGCGGCGACCTCTTTTTTACTTCTTTCTCTCTTCGGGTCTTCTCACACACTAGGAGTAATATCTTTGCAGCCTCTCCACCTTTGGATTTGGAATCAGTAGATCATACATTTTGGATCTGATTGGCGGCAAAACTTCCTGGGTTTGAGTTCACCGATGAGTTTAAGGAGCTGCACTTTCTTTTTAAGCAACTTCTCTTATGTTGGTGTTTTGGAGGTTTGATAGATCGACAACTTGGGATCTTGAAGAAACAGAGATGAAGCGCTGCAGTGATTTTGGCGGTTCCTATGGTGTATTGTCATCGACGATATCTGCATGCCAGCGTCTTCGAGGGATGAGCACGTGGCTCCTTTGTTCTTATCCGACAATTTTTTTTTGTTTGGGTTTGGGCCATAGCCCATTTAGTTAATACTATGTCGTTATTGTACTTGTAACCAGTTGTAATTTGGCCAAAATCAATACTAAAGTTGACAAAAAAGATCAACATCAGTGTCAGAACTTAAAAGATATGTGTTCATAATAGAGGTTTTCTAATCTATTTTGCTTTGTTGGTAGTTTTTCGGATTTTAGATGCGGTGTCCTATGATGTTTTATTCTTTTCTAGTACACCCGCCTCCATTTACGGCGATCTAATCTTAGATGTGGAGGTTTTTTGCCAGGTCTTCTATTCTAGGTTTTCCATCTGTCGGTCCTTTGCTGGTAGTTGCTGCATTTTTTTTCATCAAATTGGTGCTTCCCTTCTCCAGTTTGTGGTGTGGGGAACTTGCTTTCCTAGCTTTGAAGAAGTTGTTTTGGTGCTCAAAGTCGGATTTGAGAACATTCTTATGAAACATTTGAATGGGCCCCCACTATTTATAAAAAGCTTATGCAAATATAAATATTATATATTTTTACATAAAACATAAAATATTCTGAGAAATTTATTAAAAATACAAAATATGTAAGTTGTTGGTGTATAAAATTATATTTTAAGGAGTTTCTTTGTTATTATTTTGTTTGTTTTATATAAATTTTTATATATAGTTTTTATCTATATAAAATAATTTTTTTATTTTTTTATTTCTTGAATAGGATCCCAAATGTCTCAGCTCCGACTTTGTTGGTGCTTGAGGTTTACTTCTAATAGTGGTGGATTATAGCCTCGACATGCTTGCCTCTCCCTTTTATCTTAGGGTTTCTTCTTTTCTAGTCTCTTCTACTTTCGTCGGTGATTGGGTATCCTCTTAGAATCTTACTATTTAGATGCTTCATTACCTCTATTTTTGTTCTATTATTATTTTTCAGTACAAAAGAATCTTTTTTTAGTACTTAAAAATATTGTAAGTTTAGGGAGAAAGAAACTGCATTTTTTTTTATGTAACGTTTGCATGTATACACTTGCCATAAACTTGTGAAAAACCTTTTCCCAAGTAGTGTTTTTGCCCACGCTACACGTAGATTGTGTTTTTAATTTTTTTTTAATTGTTTCTAAAACTGTTTTCTAGATCAGTAAATCACCCTAATACAGGGGATCTGAGTCGTATTCGATTCTAGGTTGCACAGATCCGGTAACGTATAGCCAAAGTAAGGTCAAGAGAGCAAACTTACTGTTACCTGAGATTCACACCTAAGACTGAGAGATGAGTGTGAGTAGTCTCTCTCTCTCGATGCGGTGTCCGAAGTCGTCAGAAACAAGCATCGGCGGCAGACAGAAAGCACAGACTCGAGATCACCTTCGCAGTCTCCCAAAACCATAGCGGCGACTCCATTGTCAATGTTCAAAAACAAAGAAATGAAAGAATGAAAACATGAGATGGATAATAGAAAGTTTCAATAATTATTGTTCATGAAGTTTTCCCACTACGTTTCAAAAGAACAACACTTCAGGTAAGTTGGTTCCATCGATTTACATTGAAACCTTCCTTTATGAAGTTCATAGAAGTTAGTTTCAAAATAATAATGAAAGTCCTACACCGGTCAGATGTATGTGCTTCGGCATGAGAAAGAATGTAAACATATGTGCATTCCTAAAAAGGATTTAGGTTTTAGTAAGGTTAAGAGTGTACAACTAATACATAAGCTTTCAGTAAGTAAAATTTTGAAAACCAAAAGGATGGAATCCCCTATAAGTTTGTTAGATAGAAAAGAACAAAAACCATTAAACTCAGAAACATGCACAAACTAGGGTAGGCGAGCAAATGTGTTGCAAGGTGAGACATTACACTTGTAATACACTTCGAATGCTTAATTAGATATTAATACATTATCTTTCTCACGAACAACTGCGAGAGTTGACTGGCCGAGTTGAAGCGATTAGGGGGTTTAATTCTATAAGAATATGTTATGCCCAATTTCGTGTTTTGAATTCTAAAACTATAGTAGATTATGTCTTAGAAACCCTAGGTATAGTTCTAAGTAGAAGTCGAACCTATGATCCCCTCATAAATCTATGATGCCCAACGTTTTGTTTTATTGCTTTTAAACTGCTATATGCCTCTGAAGTATTTCTTTTAATTAATTTCGCGACAAAATTTCCAAATTCTTTTTTGATTAGTCTAGCTAGTTAGAACCTAATAGACATCAAGAGTTCGCCATTTCTCTGTGGATTCGATCCCTTAATATACTACTTTGACTGCTATGCATTTGTAGTTGGTTTTAGGGGTAAAATCTGGCACACAACAGTTATGCATGCCTTATACGCTCATATAGAACTTGTTCACCAGTCAACAATGGAAATGGGTAGTCGTTTAATGCGTGCTTGCCCTTCAAATTTTTTATTTTATTCTTCTGTAATAGATAACTTATTGGAAAATAGGCAGTGACAGTCTAACCAACATGTCTTCATATCAGACGGCAATTGAAAAGCATTTGTATCTTCCATACAAATTGGACACGACAGTATACTGGTTGTCGTCCATCCCAACAAGATACCACATTCCAGAAAATCGCTTACTGTCCACATAAGAACAATTTTTAATTTTCAATTTTGATCTAATGACACATCATATCCCTCAACTTCGTTATACTATAACTCTTTTAACTCATCGATCAATGATTGGAGGAAAACATCAAGACTGGCTCTTGGATGATTTGGTCCCAAATTCAAAACTATAAGAACAAATATTCAGTTTTCATGCACATGTGTGGCAGTGAATTGTATGGAGTCATGATAACATACCACAACGAATGATTTTTGACATCCCAAAATGATTAAAATTGTCTGACATAATCCAAGATTAACATTTTGTGTTTCTTCTGAAAATGTTGGATGCAAATGTTGGAAATTCTTACACTCTGTCGCATTAAATAGATGAAACATTACTTTGCCTTCTGAATCATGCTTAGCATACTATCTCATTGATGATGCAGTCTTCTCTGATTAGTACATTCTGTTTAATATGCCGGTAATAGATAAATACCACATACGATTGAACGTATTTTTTGTTCTCCCCTTAGTAGCCTTTTCAGTGCTACAAATTCGCATATCATTTCCATAAGAGCATACAATTATCTATACATACATCAAATGTATAGTACGACAATCCTAACTTTTGCATCAAAGTTTTTGTCTATAGTATGAACCAATTGTCTGATTACCCTCTGGTAAACACCACGTAACAAAATTCAGCCCATGAGTCCATGAAGCTTTCAGCCTGGTTATGGTGACTTAATATTATTGAACCGAGCATCCAAAGACATGATACAAACACATGAATCACTCCAATGCGACCACTTGTGGATCAAGTGATTCCTAAGCCAAGATTGCGGAAGGTGAGATGAAGATAGAGATGAGGGTGATGATAAGGATTAACTCACTCAATCAAATGGGATGTACAGAAATGTTGACTCAAACAAAAACTCAAACCACATAGTTCAGTAGCCCCAAATGAATCACTCACTTAGAATGAAATATATACACAAATTATTATGATTGATCAAGGGTCCTTTACAAATTATTAACTAATGAGCATATATAAGCCCATGATACAATGGTAACAAATCATAAGACAAGAAGGAAATAACCAAAGATAAGCTAAAGAACTATTTGCCTCTTAATGGTGTATCTCGGCCAAATAAAGGTTATTTGTGACTTTGCTTGTATCAGGTCAGCTTGGAAATATTCTAGGTGCCTTAGGATGCTTCTGGTTGCGTTTGGTGTACCAGGCAAAACCACAGCTTGGCAGGACAGTTACTTCTTTGCACGGGTCAATGATGCATTGACGTTTGATACGAACATGACTTTTAGATCGGCATGGAATCATGACCCTGGTAGCTCTCTTTTTCTCTATGCTTTTTTTGTTGGTATTGATTGTCTTATATTTTTCTTCTTGTTTTGCAGATTGTTCGCTTTCAGTCATTTGGCCTCCAAATTCCCTTAATGATCTAAAGAAGCTAAGAGCTCACGATGCATTAGACTGGACTGGCATTCGTGACAAGAGGGTTAGGAAGTGTTTTTCGAAGATTGATTCGGTATAGCTTCTTTCTCCATCTCTTTGTCCGCCTCTTTTTTTATAAAAAGGAGTATTTTAGAGGGTTTTGGTGCTTTTTGGCAGGTTTCTCGGGACCTCCTCCTCCTACGAGTTCGACTAGTGAGCCGTCGTCTTCATGTTCGTCTAGGAAATTGGGCAGAGGTCCAACGAGCAGATGGGTCGGATGAATGTTGACTTGCTTTACTATGTTGGGAAAAGGCTCTCTACAGTTACCGAGAGTTCTCCGGTAATCGACCCTAAGGCAAGTCTGAATGCTGCGTAGGAGGTGAACAGACTGTTAACGAGTCGATGCCTTCCGGGGATGCTGGAGACCATACAAGGATTGAGGTTGAGGAAGAGAAGAATGAGGAAATGGAGGTTGATCGCGACGAGGAGGTCACTGATCAAGATGTTGCTTTTTCGGAAGGAGAGAGTGATGGTTTTGAGGCCTAGGATGATATTCCTGATCAACTAGGTAGTAAAAGGCGGAGGTCAGATATGGGGAATGAGACTGAGCATCCTGGTGATGCAGACCTTCCTCCTTCTTTAGCTGGTGATTGGTTCGGACCTCATTGGATCGAGGCCTGATGATCTGTCTCCAATCGTGATTGAGCGTGTTTTGGACAGGAACATGAAGCGGTTGGGAGAAGGTCGTGATTTTTAACCGTGGGATTTCACGTGGGCGTATCACTACAAAGGGAAAGGCCTGTTTGTGAATGACAACTCTCGTGCATGAATTTCTTTCAAAGGATAACATCGGGGACGTCCCAGAAATTGACCCATGTTAATGAGATGCATAAACCTCCGCTTCAGGAGGAATTTAGCTGTCACTTTGATATAGTAAGCATTATGTTATTAGATTTATGATATTTCATAGCGTGTGTGAGTGTTCACCCCCCCCCCCCCTTTGTTTTTAGGCTTTTGTTGAACTCAACCGGCTCAGGGATTCGTACGAAGGGGACCTGAAGCAGGCCAAGTCAACGGAAGAGGACCTTAAGGAGAATCTCTAGAGGTCACAGGATTCTGTTCGAGCGTTGAAAGATGCTTGTAAAAATCTTGCTGATAAGGACAGCCTCTCTGCTACATTGTCCTCAGAGAGGCAAAGAGTCGAGGAGCTAGGAAAAAGGGTGGCCGAACTTGAAGATGAGAGACGGAACCTTATGGATGAGGCTAAGGGAGACGTTAACTCTCTTAGATCTGAGGTTGATCATCTCGTATCTGAACGTGATCAGCTCCGGGATACTTTTGACGAGCGCGTCCATGTTAAACAGAAGACACTGGACAAAAAGTCTTGGGATCGCCTCGGAAAACTTAGGTTGGAAAGAATAGAAAATGACTCTTATACTGCCAATCTTTTAGAGCTAAATCAGGTGGTCGATATTCTCAATGCCTACCGAATGCTTGTGAAAGACGGCATCACGGTTCCTACGGCCAAGATCGCCAGACTTTTGGAGGACAAGCCTCGTTTGAGGGAGGAGCTTGATGCGATGTGGACCATCGATCTGCGTCATGAGGATCTGTGTATGTCTCCGCTCGAGCTAACTCACAATTATGTTCGTTCTGAGGGCTGGTAGAGAGGGTGGAAGGGACAAACGCAGTGTTCGTAACTGCTGAGGGCGCAGCCAATCCTTGTATTTCCAACCTTCCATAGTGATCCTTTGTGTTGTACTTTTAGTTTGTACTTTTGTTGTTTCATAAACGATTACTCTCTTCTTATTTTTTTATGGTTAAGTTGATGCCCGGTCTAAATGACCGCTTTGTTGTTTACTTGTGATCGCTCCTGACTCTTGCAGAAAGATGTTCGGTCTATATGATCATCTTCCTTTATTTTATGTTTCTTTGGTGACTATTGAGTCGGCAGGTACTCAGAGCTTGTTCGATGCTCGTCCTCGCAGCCATGTTGCCATTGGGATCAAACCGGTGATCTCTATGGTGAAAACATTTTAAATTCCTTGATTGTTTCTTCTTTTAATCGTTTTCAGGTTCTCAAGGGTTGGTCAAAGTATCATCATTGTTTTCAATAACTACTTCATGTGTTTTTCGGGGAATGAACCGCCGCTTTGCATTTAAAGATTGTCTTGGTAACTGCCATGTTATATTAATTGTGGCTTTGGTAACTGATGCTTCCTTGTTATAAATATGACCTTCTTCTTCCCATTCCTTCACAAGCCATTTCTCTCTTCTTTCCCTTATTTCTTCTTGAGTGTTTTTTCTCCTTCGTTCCTTTGGTTTTTCCATTTAAGGTTGAGTTTAAGCGGCGAAGGGCCGAATCTGATGGATCGTGGTAGCAAATCCATTCTGCCGATGAGCTTCTCGTTTCTTCTTGATGTCCTTCTTTGCCAATCTCCTGAATTTTTGGGCTCATCGACGGAATTTGTAGACGTGCTCATGCTATTTTTCAAAAGGGGAGCTCGTCGATATGTGAAAATATATCGACGGCTACATCAGTTTGTCGCCTTTTCAATCTTAAGGGCGACACACAGACCCTTCTTTTGGATTGATCTTATGCATCATTGGTTTCAGTAATGTGTCCCGGTCTGTTCTTTTACAAATCGGTTAGTTAATGCGTAAGTGCTTAGGTTTTCTTTACTTTATTTGGTTGTTCGTTGCTCGTTTTGAATTTTTTGTTTGTTCGCAAAGCAACGGATTGTGTGTCAGAGTGGCCCTTCTTGTTTTGCATAGGAGAAGTTATTCCTTTGGAGAGGGCAGCCTATGCATCAGACTTGCCAAGGGAACAATGGAGGATGGTTTTGTAGACCAGTTGACCTATTGGTGTGCTGAGGTCGACTCCTCCGAGTTCTTTTTACCCCAAGCAGATCCTCCGTGGTTCTGACTTCATCGATGTTCCCATTTGTTCTGCTAACCTCCCAGGACTTCCTTGCACGGAAAAATCGACGAAGTCGTCTTTCAAGAAAGGAGTTCGGCTCCTTGTGGGAGGAAACCAAACTTGCAAGTCAAGCTTTGGTCCCGGAAATATCGTCTTTCAGGAAATAAGGTCGTTCATTTTTTTGTTTATGTTTGTATGTTGTTTATTTTCTTGTACTTTAACCAAGAAAATGAACAAAGATGAGCTTTTCCATCTTTTCTTTTGTTTTTTGTTTTTATCGTGTTCGGTTTTCCATCTTTTGCTTTTGTTTACTCCCCCTTTCGTTTGTCAAAAATGTTAATAAAATTTGCGAGGCGATTCTCGGATTTTATGAGGTCAAATTTTTAGGGGCGAGTTCGTGCTCGGCTTATCCTGTCTTTTGATTTTCTTTAGATGCGAAGCTGTGTTTGGCTTTTTCAAATGTTTATAGGCGCAAGTTTGGCTTATCCTGTCATTTGCTAAGTGCCTAGGTGCGATTACGTGCTAGGCTTATCTTGTAAAGTCCTTGAATTTTAGCTATGTGAAGGAGTTACAGCTTAATGTCGTCTAGATCGATGAAATGGTGCGCGATGCCACTGTATATGAAACACGTTTATTTGAATCGATCATTTGGCTAGAATGTCGATGTTTTATTATTTAGAAGTACGAGCACACACTTAAAAGAAACATTTGAAATTGGAAATATATAAGTGGCTGAACCTCTTAAAGGTTGCATACATACCCTCCAGAGAGGGATCAAGCCGAGCGTAGTTCTTTCTTACAAGTTTATGGAGTCAGAGATCGCTTACTTATATATATATATATATATATATATATATATATTTTAGAGAGCCGGAGCTTGTTTTATTTAGGGAGCCGAAACTCGCTTGCATACTTATTTTATTAAAGAGGTGTCAGAGCTCTCTAAGCTGATTCATGTTCTGAGGAGTGAATCTTATCCGCCTGCTTTGGCATTGGATCTGTGATCATTTTGCTGATGTCCAATGCTCTTTCTTTTGTTTGATTAAGAGGCATGATGTATGTCGTATCTTGAACTCGAGTGCAAAGCAATTTTGAGATTTTCTGACTTCCTCATACCATGAAGATTCCTCCTAAGGTCAGGAATTTCACACATTGGTGGTAAGTTGAGGGGACATCTTTCATTGCGTGGATCAGGGAGTTCCTAAGACATTTTAGATCGTATGTTGGTCGATGACGACAAACTTGGTGATTTTGAACATACAAGAGTAGCTTTATCGTTTCGATTGTTGTGGTTGTATCACCAGAAAAACCGATAAGAGGTTTCTCTGACAGTTTCATCTTATAATCTTGTACTTCCATCCTCTGTAAAGTTTCCTTAAAGATTAGGTCGACCGAGCTTCATGTGTCGATAAGGACTTTAGTTACCTTGCAATCTCCTATCTGAAGCTTGACCATGAGCGGGTCATTGTGCGGCTTGTACAGCCTTTATCATCTTATTTGGTGAAAGTGATTTCGCTTCCGACCTTCAGTTCATCAGCAATATACCTTTTCCAATGCCGATGTATGTCTGTTTTCTGTCTGTACACCGTTATCGAGCCCACCGAGTCGTTTCAGGTAGGGAGTCCTCCCATGATCATATTGATGTGTCTCCTTGCTATTGCCGCGAGCTCGTTTTGGGGGCTCTATGTCGACATCGTCCTGCTCTACTTGATGCGGATGGCCTTGCTTTCCTTTCTTTTCTCGGATGAGTCGGAATCTTTTGCCTTCGTTTTTGGGTTGGCGTTGTGCCTCCTGGTTCCCAATGGGTGTCGTCGGCGCGTTCTGATTTTTTATGTTCGTTATTCCTTTTTTGGTATCCCCAAGCAGGAGACTTTGCAGGTGAGGACATTTGGCGGTGTCGTGCCCGGACCATTGATGGAAAGTGCAGAAATATTTTTTCTAGTCGTTAGTTGGGACATATTTGTTCCATGACCGGTTTTGTTCGTTATTTGGCTTATTACGTCCTTGCTGCTGACCCTGCTCTCGGTTCATCTGCTGCTCACCGACGTAGTATGTCGTCGCTTTCCTGCCTTGCTCATCGAGGTACTCTGGTGTTGGCTCTTTTCCTTTCGTTGCTAGTGCCTTCGCTGGAGTTAACTTCTTAGCGAACATCTCTTTCTCTTCTTTGATATCAATAAAGATGGCTGCTCGGTGAAGGGCATCCTCGAGAATTTACAGCATGTTCTTAGTCATTACTTCGCGAAAAGGTGACTCGTACAAGAGTTTGTTTCGCAGTGCTGGATACCTTCGTTAAATTCACAGAGATCTTGGAGACAATTTTTGAACCGGTTGATGTAGGATCTAAGGGGCTCCTTTGGTCTCTGACTTATCGCCCAGAGGTCCTCAATTGAGGCCCCTTCCTGAATAAATATAGAGTAGTGCTTGAGGAAAGTAGTCGATAATTGATGGTTGTTGTCGATAAAGTGCGCATCGAGGCGGAAGAACCCGTTGAGCGCGGCTCCGCTTAGGTTTTCGACGAAGAGTTGGCAGTGACCGGCGTCGCATTCCTTAGGAGAGAACTGTGCTGTCCCATTGCGATGCTGAAAGCAGTCAAATATTGCCAGGGTTCTCAGTTCCCTTCATAGGTCGGCAATTTGATCTTCCCTGGGTGTCGGATCGGAGTGCATGTTATCTTACTTTTGAACGGAGTGTTTTGTGTTTCCTTTAGCATTCGGTCGATATCTGGCGCCGAGCTAATTGCTTTGTGGACCTTCGAGGTCATGCTTCTGTTGTGCCTTTAGTTGTTTGATCTAGTTGTTCATATTTGTCTCTGCTTTTCTAACCGTTGGTTTGGTAAATAGTGCTTCGTTCGCTTCTCTTCCAATCGATAGGGATATTGAGGGTATGGGCGGCCGCCATCTTGGTTCGGTATCCTGAGTTGGTGATACATCGAACATAACCCTTTGGAGTTGAGGGTGAAGTCCACTATTATCTGAGACGCCTGTTGCCCGGAAGACTGGAGGTCGTTGATCTGCTCTCGGCATACTGTTTGAGCGGTCGCGATTTGATCGAAGGGAATGTTGTTACCTTGGGTTAGCTCGTCGTCCTATTTCATCATGACTTATATGGGGGAGGAGACGTCTTGATCATTAGGCTTGTCGTACGGAACCTAGTTCCTCAGCTTGGTGTCTTCATGTGCGGGTCGAGTGAGTTTAGTTCCAGCGTTGTCGTCAGCTTGGTGATCGATCTCGGATTTTGTTGTTCTGAAGAATCGGATTGTCTCTGATCAAGGATGATCCTATCATTATTGACCTCGTCTAAAGTGAAGAGAAGTTTCTTATCCCCACAGACGGTGTCAATTGTTGTTGCGGGATTTCAAAGTATGAGATGGTCAAGTAGAATGAGATAAAAAGCGAGGTCGAAAACTCTCTATATTAATAATTAGGCCGAGGCCGATTAATGAACATGATGGATGAAGCGGGAGGTCGTCGGTTGACGAGCTCCCTAAGAATTTCTTGGGCTTGTTTCATTATAGAAAGTAGCTCGGATCTTAGCATATTACAAGATAGCGATAAATGAACAATTAATGCTCTATTTTAAATAAAAATGGTCAAATTTCCTATTGTGATGTTGACTTCTTGGTAGGCTTCAGTTCTTTGGCTGAAAAGTTTAGATGTGCTTAATAGATTTTGATGGGCTTATCGATGGGTGCTAAACCCATATCCAACATTCTATTCTCTAAACATTCCAACTTGGGAGCCCCGATCGACAATGCAAATAAAACGCAAACTTTCAGCTCCTAAAAAGGAGGAGTGGGTATGTATACTATCAACCTATTTTAGGATGGATAGGCTAATTGGCCCGTTGGACCATTTTAGGATGGATTCGGTTGTCCCCCTCCTAAAAAGAAGGAGTGGGTATTTATACTCTCATTACATCTTTACTCTTATCTTTTCGCATTCCATACATTTATACTCTCGCTTTTCGCGCTCCATTTTTTTTTAAACGATTATTACAAGTACAATACGATCTTTTCGAAAATTCGGTTTTCAGAAATTTTTTTCAAAAATCGTCATCTCATTTGTTGCTGGCCACAACAGATGAACTACTACATCACTTACAGATTCTAACCAATACATCATATGGATTGATGTTTTACTGCATCCTCCAGATAGATAAAAAGCACGTTATATGAATTTCAACTGAATATACCTTGGTTTAATATCTTCTAGGTATATCCTAGCCAATATTCATAACAATTTACTATCGAAAACAATCATGTAAGTCAAGACATCTCGCAAGCGCTAAACTCGAAGTATATCTCTAAATCCAGTAAATGTTCTTAGCACACTGGTATACGACATCTCGACTAAGTATACCTTGGCTAATATCCGCTAGGTATATCCTAACCGATATTAATATTGGTTTACTATCGAAAACATGACTTAAAGTCGAGACAATTTTCTTTATTTTGTAGGCAAAGCCGAGCTTCGCATGATTTCCGAGATTTAGTCGTATATTTGTACGCATCTCTACATCAAATGATCAATCTCACAGTCAACAACTTCTTATGAGAACACCTAAACGTCTACCTATAGCTAAGCGTCTCAATAACTTTAGCAGATACGCCTAAGCAGCTTCATACATCTAAAAAGCACGATAACTTCGCCTAAATAGCTTCCTACAGCTAAACGGCTCAATAACTTTAGCAGATACGCTTAATCAGCCTCTTACATCTAAACGGCATAATAAATTAGCATAAACAGCTTCTTACAGCTAAACATCTCTCCACTTCTTGCAAAAAATGCCTCAACAACTTTTCTCTGGGATCATACTCAATTCGACTTCCAAAGAAATAGTTGATCGACTTACGAAAAATGGCTAGGCAAAGATTTGCACCCATTGATCTTGTCTCGGCTACTTCAAAACTTTCCATCTGATGGATTATTGATGTTTTCCATGGTTTAATTCTCAATTACAACCTAACACAAATCCTTAAACAGATCTAGGTTCTTGCAAAACGAATCATAAAACAAACCTGATCTTTACCTTTTGCAGCGGAGTGATTGGTGGTAATGACAAGATCAGATTAGAGCTGATGAGAATCGGCTCCTCCTTTGGTATCCACACTCTTACAAGCAAGGGACGGCTGCTAGACCAAAGAGATGGATCAGATCAGAAAAGAGAGATAGAGAGATGGAGAGACCCGCGGCCACAGAGGAGAAAATCGCAGAGAGCTGGCTCTTCCTTAGGGTTTCTGATTCTTTTATCTCTCATTAATGGGCCCAAGTCATTAGACTAATGGCTCATTAATCTTTTGGGCCCAAGACACAAATCAGACAAAAGCCTGTATTTTGTCTGGCCCAATTCCCTGATCTAATACAGTAAATGCCATTGCATCTTACCGTATTAATTCCATTTTAACTTTCCCGTTAGCTATGGTGTGTGACCCTTAGGGATCATACAATACTGGTAATAAGTCCTAAACTTATAGATCATGAGCGGACTCTAGCAAGCCATCATGATCACCCAGTATTTATGACTTATGTCTGATCTCGACACTTATCATACTTTCTAGAGATAGTACGGTAGATTTCAGGACATTCCCAACAATCTCCCACTTGTACTGGAATCCTACACAGGACATTCCCAACAATCTTCCGATTGTACTGGAATCCTACATTCCCTAGTCCTTTTGTCTTAATATCTCGATCTGGCATAAGGCAAGATGCGTGTCATCCTTATATAGCCAGACCATGTTTATCGGACCAGATTTGATACTGACAATTCAAACGACTTGGGCAAGTCCGTTTGGGAATGGCCATTCTCTTACCAGCTATCAAATCTCCGATTGGCCTAGAGATATTACCTCCGTTAAACGGCAGGGACAAATCCCATCTTGTTCCATCACTATGAACTACACAATTCATAATACACCCAAACAAGGTCCGTATAGCTCCCAGTTACGAAACAGCGTTAGACAATGATCAAAGCGCATTACTCCATGTGCAGCCACATGCATGCGAACTCAGGTCTAAGGACTATACTCTATAGTCGTATATGAGAACCTCTTATGACACAGATATTAATATCTTGTAGAGTTCTCATCAGCGGGCCATGTCCGGTCATATGTTCCCCTACATATACCTATGTGTCGACTTTGATGCCGCGCATCTATGACCCCTCGAAACTTGGTCATAAGTCTCAACACAATCTAGTCTCAAGTGGTTGTTGGTGTTCCAATTCAACAACCTTCGACTATGGACACTATGATTTATGTCACTTCGTTAAATATGGGGTTTCAGGATCAAGTCAACTCATGTACTTCGATGGCCCATATATAATGACATGAATCATTTTTGGAACGATTATTTATATCACAGTTAAAATAATCCAGAAATCATAGATTTCATAAACATAAAATATTATGTTTACATGAACCTTTCAAAACAACTAAGTAAAGCCCTTTACAAACTCCCACTGAAATTAAGACTACATCTTAATTTCACTCATCCTACAGCTACAGTCCGCGACTCGTGCTTAGGCATAAGGAGTGGCTTCGTTAATAGATTAGCAACGTTCTCATTCGATGAAACTTGCTTATCTACTTAACACCTCTGTCATTTATCTCACGGAATAGGTTATACCTACCCTCAAGGTGTTTGGACCTCTGATGTGCAGCTAGTCTCAACTACGCTGGGAATCACATCAAGTTCAGTGATGAACTTTTCTTTCCAAACAACCTCTTTCGCCGCTTCTCAAGCTGCGAAATGTTCAGCTTAAGTCATGGAGTCAGCAACAGTGCCTTGCACCGCCAGTTAGACACAAGATATAGCCGGACTGTGACCAGGAATTATCTTTGTCTATTGGAAACTTGCCTTTCAGACTCTATCGACTTGTAGCACCTCACTTTCTCCGTAAATCAAGAACTTATCCTAAGTATTCCTCAAATACTTCAGAATATTCTTTACGGCAATCCAGTGATTCTTTGCTGGATTTGACTGGTCTTTACTTGTCTTGCTTAGCATTAAAGCAACATCAAAACAAGTATGTGTCATGGCATACATGATAGATCCAATTGCCGTCGCATATGGAATCCTATCCATGCATTCAAGCTCAGCAGATATCGCAGGACACTGTATCTTGCTTAATGAATTGCCATGTGACATTGGCATAAAGCCCTTCTTGGATTGCTGATTACGTGTAGGACTTTGTCAATTTAAGAATCCTGACTTTGTCCTACCAGCTCTTTTGGATCTTTATCTTTAGATCCAAAATCCAAGAACTACGTGGCTTTACCCATGTCAATCAAAAACTAACCCCCAAGCCAGTCCTTTACCGACTGCAGTATTGGGACGTTATTTCCGAGAATCAGTATGTCATCGACATACACTATGAGAAATGCAATATTGCTCCCACTTATCTTTTAGTAAACGTACAGTTCCACTTCGTTCCTGTTCAAGTCAAAACCTTGACTACTTTAACAGAACGAAGATTCCAACTCCGATATGTTTGCTTCCATCCATGAATGGATCGATGGAGCTAACTTACACAAAATGTAATTTTTTTTTCGGAGTCCGGGCTCACTTTCGCTTCTTTGAATTTCGCAGATTCGTCGCTTTCAATGATCATCAGATCATGCGAACTTTCAATGATCATCAGGTTCAACTAATAACGAGAAATCACTCTCGGATTAGTGACTGATTCATTCATATCTGCGAACTTCAGGCTCTACAGGTGTAGATTCTACAGAAATCTGTAAATCCATCCGTTGCTCTCCCTTAACAGGTTGAGCAGACTCCTGTATTTCTCGAATTTCTTCGAGTTGTACTTTTACTCCCACTGTTCTTCTTGGAAAGTAACTTCCCTTCTTAGAAAACATAATGGACGTAAAAGTAACAAGCCTTGGTTTCCCTAGGACAACCAGCAAAGTAGCACAACTACAAATACTCAGTAAAGACGAATTTGGATCGATTCCAATCCACATTTACGTGGTGTCTTTCAACTGATATTGGTGGAACTATTTCAGCGTAAACTTAGATATTTTAGAGCGTTATTCTTAAAGAATATCATGGAAGATTCGTGTGACTCATCTTTAATCATTTCTTATAAGATCTGATTCATTCTCACAGAAACACCTCTAGGTTTTCAGGAGAAATGAGCTGTGAAACGACTTCACACTCATTCAGATGATCACACAATCAATGACTTAAGTATTCTCACTCGTGATCTAATCCAGAGTCTTAATACTTCTGTCATTCAGATTCTATACTTCATTCTGGAACTCTTTCGACCATGTCAAAGAATTCCGACTTGTGTCTCATCAAATGAACACAGTCACACTCACTGAAGTAATCAGTAGAGACAATGAAGTACAGGAAATTTTCTCTGGCATTACCGCTCATTGGACCACATACATACATGAGTATGTTCAATCTCCAATAAGCCTTTGGGCCTTTTGTCTTTTGGTCTAGTAAGCAGAATTCAAGTCTCATAAGATATCCATTCAAATGAGCCCAAAAGTCCATAACTATGGGGTTACTGAATCTGACTTACTCTATGTGACCAAAACGTTTATGCCAAGAAAAATCAGGTTTAACTCATCAGATTTAAACCAATTGCGGTATTTTATGTTACATTTAGGCACTCTTTGGTTTAAGACATAAAACCCATTCCTTGAATAGGGTGCTACAATTAATATTTCATTAAGATCAAAAGAACAAAACTTGTCTTTATCAAAATGAAAACATTCAAATTCTTCACAAGAAAATGAAAAACAACTCTGCTTAAAGCAGGTACATTGTAGCAATTACTTAATTCAAAACCAAGCCTCAAAAGCATCTACAAGTGAAAATCCTACGGCTGAGGCAGCATCCCAAGCTCCTTCCAGACACGCAGTTCCACTTGCCCTTCCTTCAACGTTCTACTGTTGTTCAGGCTCTGCATATTATAACAAATATCAGTGCCACAATCAGTATCCAATACCTACAAGGTATAACTTGAAGTAATAACATGAATACCTGAGGAAGTAGTCTCATACATCAACTTTAACTCCTCATAATCTTCCATGAATTTAATGCAATCTCTTTTCCAATGCCCAGTATCTTTACAGTAGCAGCACTTACCAACGTAAGAGGTATCTGACTCGGGCTCAGAAGACACACGCTTGCCATGATTCAAAATCTGGACAACTTTGTCTTCACCCTTGTCAACATTAGGTTTAGTAAACCTACCCTTCTCATTCATGAGATTGTACAGGGTACTCTTCACGTTTGGCTCAACTGTCTTGAGCATATCATGCAGTTCAGTCAACGTCTTCGTTAAGCCTTTCTTGATATAGTTCCTTACGAACTTATCATAGCTTGACGGCAGTGACTGCAGAATGATCTCAGTTGCCAATTCCTGGCTAACTGGATAATCCAGTTTCCTCAGGTTATCAATGTAACCCATCATTTTACTGACATGAGGACTTACTGGATGATCATTTGGTAGCTTGCAGCTAGTGAGAGATTTAACCAACTGGTATCTCTCCACTCTTACCTGCTCCTGAAATTTCAATTTCAGGCTGCTGATCATCTCTATTGGCGACTCCATGTTCTCATATTGCTTCCGCAAATCTGAGTCCATGGTAGCCAATATCAGACCACGCACATCTACCGCATCATTATAATGCTTATTCCAAGCATTATATACTGCATGAGAGGCATTGGACCCGATCCTCACGGGGAGAGCTCTTTCAAGGACATAGTCCTTTCTCTCCTGCCTGAGAACTAGTCTCAGGTTCCGCGACCAAGTCAAGAAATTTGATCCGTTCAGTTTGTCCATCTCAAGGACATACCGGATTGAGAAAGTGTTTTGATTGTTTGCGCTCGTCATAGCTGAAATTTAGAGATAAATAGAGTTTTAGTTATTTAGTTCATAAAAGAGTAATCTTAACAACTTATAAGAAAACTCGCATTGCATTCAAAATTTCTTTGTTTAACCTCATAAGAATGCAATGATTCCGAGACCCATGTTCAACCAAAACCAAAGTGGGCCACTGGCCGTCACCCGGAATTAGCTTTACTTGGTAAGCATACACACAGCTAGTTATAACCAATAACTCTCGGTTGTGAATTGGACCCGAGGCCCAAATTCACCAGATGTCTCAAGGCCCGGGACTCCCGATGGCCCAGTCAAGGAAACCAATCTCTCACAGCCAAATAATCACTAAAGTCTGGGACTCCCAATGAAATTAGTGACTATATACTACTTTACTTACGCGAAAACAGACACCTCACACTGTAAGCCATGTCTGTAATCAAATAAGCGTTAAGTAGCTGACAAGATTGGAAAGACATCCAAGCTTGATATTGTTTTTGAGGATTTTAAGTTTTATTTCCAAAAATAGAAGATTACTATTTTGGGAAACTTTCTTATTTTAGAAACTTTCTAAATTTAGTAACTTACTAAAATAGAAATTTCTAATTTAAATATTTCATTAAATATTTTGGGTTGGGTCACAAATTATAGGCCCAATTCTTGGCCCAAGACCATAGAATTCCAGCTGGCCCAATAATTTGACATAACCGATCCGGTTTATTAATTCTGGTCCAAGACCAAATTAACTATCAAAACCATCGGTTATTTACTAAACCAGACCAGCTCTAAATTATTTGGTCCAACCAAATCAAACTTAGACTAGCCTTCGGTTTAGGTTAAAATTCAATTTTATGAATTTAAATCCGGTTTAACCAGAAATAAAATTATTTCCAGCAAACCGCGATTTGGGTTAACCGCTTGAACCACCAATTAAATTGGATCAGTTCAGTTAAATCCAAAACCGGGAAGAAACACCTAGTGTTTTAGCCAATTTGATTTAACTTGCGGTTTTAGGCTTTAAACACACAATTAACCGCCAATTTAATGGACCGGTTTAATTGGTGTGGTTTTGGGCAACGAACCGCGAAGCTCGGTTTAACCGATTGACTATTCGCGGGACGTAAAATTTTAATGGGCCAAACAATCGGATCCAAGATCCAACTCGGCCCATTAACGCAATTGTGGGCCATGATCCAACCGAGGCCCAATGATCCATTACAGCGCAACGGTCGCTCACGATCGAAAACGATCGATCATCGCAACCCATGATCATGCACGGCACTCGGTTTACGGCTCACACATCACGCTTGGCTCGCACACGACCCCATGATGCCTCACGATCATAAAATCGGTCTCGGCCTTACACGATCGGCACACGCACACAAAGAATGAAAGTGAGCTTAGGGTTTTATTAATAATCGGCTCAAATACAAGATCACACGCTCAACCAATTATATTATGATCAATAAGCGATCGCATCGATGTGATCAACAATGATCCGATGTCACGAAGGCAACACTCGATCATTAAATAATAGCGATAATCAAGAAGGCTTTCACATGCGATTAATAACCATGAACACATTCGATTATTGAATAACAACATTCGGCCGAAACCCTAACTTTCATTAACCAATTTTCAATCAAAATCAATTAATCAATTAATCAATTTTCATATGATCCAAATTACAAGAAACCTAATGCCTAGGCTCTGATACCACTGATGGATTATTGATGTTTTCCATGGTTTAATTCTCAATTACAACCTAACACAAATCCTTAAACAGATCTAGGTTCTTGCAAAACGAATCATAAAACAAACCTGATCTTTACCTTTTGCAGCGGAGTGATTGGTGGTAATGACAAGATCAGATTAGAGCTGATGAGAATCGGCTCCTCCTTTGGTATCCACACTCTTACAAGCAAGGGACGGCTGCTAGACCAAAGAGATGGATCAGATCAGAAAAGAGAGATAGAGAGATGGAGAGACCCGCGGCCACAAAGGAGAAAATCGCAGAGAGCTGGCTCTTCCTTAGGGTTTCTGATTCTTTTATCTCTCATTAATGGGCCCAAGTCATTAGACTAATGGCTCATTAATCTTTTGGGCCCAAGACACAAATCAGACAAAAGCCTGTATTTTGTCTGGCCCAATTCCCTGATCTAATACAGTAAATGCCATTGCATCTTACCGTATTAATTCCATTTTAACTTTCCCGTTAGCTATGGTGTGTGACCCTTAGGGATCATACAATACTGGTAATAAGTCCTAAACTTATAGATCATGAGCGGACTCTAGCAAGCCATCATGATCACCCAGTATTTATGACTTATGTCTGATCTCGACACTTATCATACTTTCTAGAGATAGTACGGTAGATTTCAGGACATTCCCAACACCATCATCATACATTAGCCTGAAGAGCTGGGGGGCTAGCTGTTGGGGTCAAAGTTGGTCCTGAACAAAGAGCAACAACTAAAAATTTACTAAGTACAAAAAGAAGCAAAATTGATCGCCATGACCAACAAATCTCTGTACTTCCTTCTTATCACCATATTTAGATACAGCTCAAAGGTCTCGACAAACAATCGGTCGATCGATCATCATCAAACCTCCATGCTCATCATCGAACCGAGCCTCCATGCATTCATGGTGTTCCTTTTTTCTGAGCCGAGTAAAGCATCCATTCGGCAGGTAAGCTACGAAAAGCTCGGCATCAAATCAAACCAGGTTTGCGGAGCCAAATGTGTGGCGATCAACATTCCCTGAAACTCAAACTGATGAACATGTCGTGTGTGGATCCGAACGCAAACTTGGTACATTCGCCAGTCCAAGCTGATCGTCACTCTGAGTCGAGTCGAGCAGACTGAGAAGCTCTGAAATGTCCTGCTCGGCAAAATAATCTAAGTGACATCCTTCTCGGTGAACAACCTGCTCGGCATACTGATTCATGGCCAACATTGAAACTCACCCAATCAGAAACGGCTCGACATCAGTCAGCATTCCACTTTTGCACGCTTTTCGATCTTCCGAACCATCCATCAAGGATCAGAAACATCTTCCGCCCAAGAAGATTTCTTTTGGATCATATCCACGACGCACCAAGCACATCAAGGTTTGACGATATATTCTTTCTTCAGAGCCATTTTGATCGGGTTCGTCAAGACGAGCCAAATGAGTTATGATATATCATGCTTTTTAGGACTTTTGACCATGGTATATGTCTTTGTTATCGAGTCTTTCTATGTGTTTTGGAGTCTTTTCAGGTGTTTTACAGGTTTAAGGACATTTGGAGCTTAATTGGACGTTTTGGAAGCATTTGGGTCAATTCTGCACTATTTAGAGATCTCCCAGAGTTCACTGGCTACGAAATCGCCTTGCAGTGGTCGATGCAGTATGTGCATCGGTCGATGCAAGGTGATTCCAGGGCACAAAAATCCAGAAATTACAGTTTTTGCCCAGAAATTTCCCAGATTTGCAAAAAGGCCCCAGCCGAGTTTAGATCATTATATTAGGGTTTTTAACCACTTGTTTAGGCTACGCTTTCAGACTTAAGTTTTATTTTTATTGAGAGAGAGAGAGAGAGAGAGAGAGAGAGAGAGAGAGAGATTTGGAACTCATATTCTTTGTTTCTCTTTTATGATATTTGGTTTTCTATTCATTATGATTTCTGTTTCATTGATCATGTCTGAGTAGTTCTCCAGTTAGGTTTAGGGATTCTCACAGGGGATTTCATGGAATTATAGGTTGATCAATTTGTGGGGATTCATATCTGTTAGTTCTTCATCTAGGGTTGTTCTGAAGGAACTTGAGAAATTCTAGCAGCTTTCTTAATCCGCAAGTTCTAAGCCTAGGATCTAGGGTTTGTGAAATTGAATCCTTACCGATCTATGTTTACCTTCTGGCAGCGGAATATGGTCAGATAAACGAGATCTCTAGAACGCCTCAGATGCTGCGCCTCTACTGCAGTCCACACGCACACAAACTGGAATCCGCCGGGATGCTAGTGCCGGGAATCGGATCTCCTAGGGATTTTTATGTTTCGAGAGGTGGCCGCAATTGTTCTGTCAAGAACTCATCGCTAAAACTCGAGCCTCTATTGTATATATAGAGTTGACCTAATTACCCAGTAATTAACCGGGTCAATATAAATCATAATCCAAAACATCAGTTTCGGACTCGACTCTGTGTCGATCGATGCACCTAGTGTGTCGATCGACACACTTCTCAAAACTTGAATTCAATGTGTATCCAATACACATTGACCAGACCATTTATCAATGATCAATCCCATACAAAGTGTATCCAGCTTGCTTAGGTGTGTGTGACCCTGTAGGTCCACATAATACTAGCAATGAGTTACTACTCATAAGTCATAAGCGGTTTCTAGCAAAACATTATGATTACCTAGTATTACATGGATTGTCCGATCTCGACAATACAACTATCTTTAGAGTGAGTACAATGTGATTTCAGGACACAATCCCAACAATCTCCCACTTGTACTGGAATCATCTATTCCCATAATCCCTTTATCGCTATATCTCGATATGGCATAAGGCAAGAAACTGTGTCATGCTTATTATAGCCAACATCTTGTTCATCGAACTCCTGATTTATACTGATAAAACAAACGACTGACAATCACCTCGTTTGAGCACGGCCATGCATTTTCTCAGTATCAAATCTTCGATGGGCCCTGAGATATTTATCTCCTGTTATATAGAAAGGACAAATCCCTTCTTGTTTCATCCCTGTTTCTACACATACTTCATGATACGCCTAAGCAGTGTCTTTATAGCCGCCAGTTACGGAACGACGTTTAACAAGGTCAAAACGCACCTATTCATATGCTAGAAAACATGATGAACTCAGGTATAAGGACTATACTCTATAGTTGTAATGAGAACCTCTTATGACATAGTGTTGGAATTGTGTCCAGTAATCTCGGTACTGTCTCTAGAAAGTAAGAGTATGTCAATGATCAGACATAAGTCATATAATACTGGGGGTCATGATGGCTTGCTAGAGTCCGCTCATGATCTATAAGTCTTGGACTTATTGCCTTTATTATATGATCCCATATGGGTCACACGCCTAAGCTAACAGGAAAATGTGTAGGAACGGCTTAGCAGGAGTACGGTAAAAGTGCCAGGCATTTGTCGTACTTAGAGAGAGATTAATGGGTCTGATTAAATCCAAGGTATTTAATGAGATTGGTATTTGGGCCCAAAAGCCCAAAAGGAAATAGACAAGTTTTATAAT
The DNA here is from genome assembly GCA_030180135.1 of Orychophragmus violaceus. Classification (NCBI taxonomy): domain Eukaryota; kingdom Viridiplantae; phylum Streptophyta; class Magnoliopsida; order Brassicales; family Brassicaceae; genus Orychophragmus; species Orychophragmus violaceus. Next base: position 37,839,182 of record CM058231.1, on the reverse strand, counting down.
TAAAACTTAAGTCTGATTTTTCCTCTAACCCTAGCCCCCCTGCGATTTTCCTCTCTCTCTCTGCGCCTCCCACAGCTTGGTCTAGCAGCCTCTCTTCCTGCTTGGTGTGCGTGTGTGAACCTCTGGAGGAGTTATCACTTGGTGGCTCTCTGATCTCTGACCTGTTCTCTCTTTCCGCTGCATAAACAGGTATAAGGTGAGATCCATATGTTTCTATTCAAGAGAACCTAGATCCGCATGTTTAGGAACTGTTGAATCTGAGAATTGAATCTGGATTAACAACCAAAACATCCTACAGTGGTATCAGAGCGATTGGTTCTGGTTTTTCTTGTTTAGAATCTCGTTTAGGATTGTTTTTCTTGTTTAAAAAGTGTTTTGAATCAACTACTGATAAGAGAAATCACTTAAGCAAAATGGAATTGAAACCTAAACATATTTGAAATCGCAAAAACCAAGCTATATGACTTGGATTGCGTCGGCCGAGTGATGATCCGATCGACCAAGCCGATCGCACGTATCGATCAAGGATCGATGGCGTGGACCGCGTTGGCTGATCGGATCGATCGACCGTGAGGCGTCCCCGTCCGATCGCGGAAGAGATGGGCCGATGATCGCATGGATCGTGCGATAGCCGATCGCATGGATCGCGCCTCGTCCCGATGCATCGTCCCGCGATCGTCTCGGCATCGTCCCGTCCCGCCTTTCCCGTCCCGATCACGCGGCCCAACCGTCCCGACCATTCGTCCGCCGCGGAAGCATGATGGCTTGCGGCTGGATGATTGTTTCTCGACCGGTTAGGGTTTTGGCGTGTGATGTTTCGGTTCGGTTAACGGTTCGGTTTAAAATTTGATTAAAATTAAACGTCTCGGTTTAATAAACAGATTTAATAATTTTATTAAATTCTGGTTAAACCGGGATAAGAAATCCAAAGTCGAAATATTGGATTTTGTGCCTAAACCAGGATTTTCTAATTTGATTTGGTTGGACCAAATAAATTGAGAAAATCCGGTTTAGTAAATAACCGGTTGACAATTGTGGTCATCGTAGTAATTAATTTTGGTTAGACCAATTTTAATGAACCAGACCGGTTATGTCATTTAATTGGACAATTGGGTCATGTCTTGGACATGGACCAATTCTTGGGCCTCGGGCCAAGAAGTTAAAACAATTGGGCCAATTATTTGAGTCTTTCTTCAGATTAATTTAAAATTTATTTTATAAAATTATAAAGTCGATTTTAAATTAAAGTTTCCGAAATTTTGAAATTAGAAAGTTTCTTAAAATAGAAGTTTCTAGATTTGCATGTTTTGGATTTTAAGAAATTTCTAAAGTTAGAAAGTTTCCGGTTTTAGAAAGTTTCCAATTTTAGAAAGTTTCCAAAAATAGTAGGTTTCCAAAAATAGAAAGTTTCCCGAAATAGTAATCTTCTATTTTGGGAATGAAATTTTAATAAACCTACGAACCTCAAATAATATCAAGCGTTGGATGTCTTGTCCAGGCTATGTCAGCTGTCGAAGCCCATTCAATTGTATTCATGGCCTTACAGTGTGAGGGTGTCTACTTTTGCGTGGATAAGACGGTTTGTGATTCATAAATGTCATTGGGAGTCCCAGATATTAATGATTACGTGACTGTATATAGTCTGGTTTTCTTGACTAGGCCATCGGGAGTCCCGGGCCTTGAGACATCAGAGTGAATTGGGCCTCGGGCCCAGATTCACAACCAAGAGTTATATCACGGATATAATTAGCCGACATAGGGCTTACCGATATAAGCTAAGGTTGGGTGACGGCCAGTGGCCCACTTTGATCTTAGTTATATGTGGATCTTGGAATCATTATATTCTATTGAGGGTAACTTAGGTTATTGAATATAATGCATGATTGATCATATTAAGTATAATATAAGATTAATCATATTGAACATATTAACTAATAACCTTTTATCTTATATATTTCAGCTATGACTACTACAAGCACACAAAACACATTCTCAATCCGGTCTGTTCTCGAGAAGGAGAAGCTGACTGGAACGAACTTCCTGACGTGGTCAAGGAACTTGAGGCTGGTCCTCAAGCAGGAGAAGAAGGATTATGTCCTTCGTGATCCTCTCCCCGAGAGGCCTGCTAACAATGCCGCCAGGACTCTGCATAATGCTTGGGAAAAGCATTCGTCATATGAAAATGATGTGTATTGCCTTATGTTGGCGACAATGACTGCTGAGCTGCAAATGCAGTTCGAGAGTGTGTTGTCACCAATTGAGATAATGGCAAGCCTGAAATCGCTTTTTCAGGAGCAAGCAAGGACTGAGAGGTTTCAGACAGTTAAGAACCTCTTAGACTGTAAGTTGGCTGCGAATGCGGCAGTGAGTCCTCATGTCTTGAAGATGATGGGTTATCTCGATCATCTTCAGAAACTCGACTGCCCTATCAGCCATGAACTTGCTTGCGACATCATTCTGCAGTCATTACCTGCAAGCTATGATCAGTTCATTCTGAACTTTAACATGCATGGCTTGAGTAAGACATTGCCTGAGCTTCACGGAATGCTCAAGACTGCAGAGCCCAACTTGAGGAAAACCGCCAAGGACCCCAATGTGCTTATGGTGCAAAAGGGCAAGGGGTTTAAGAAATCCTCTGCTAAGGATAAGGGAAAGGCCAAGGCTGTTCAAGTCGCGGACAAGGACACGCCAAAGCCCAAGCCCAAGTCCAAGGCTGGGCCAACTGACATATGCAGGTTCTGTAAAGAACCAGGGCATTGGAGGAGAGAATGTAAGAAATTCCAAGAAGGTCTAAAGGAATTGAAGAAGAAGACTCTCGAGACTTCTTCGACAGGTATTTTTGTTATAGAAGTTAATACAACTACTTCTGATAATACCTCATGGGTTATGGATACTGGTTGTGGGGCTCATATTTGTACTAATATGCAGGCACTCAGCAACAGTAGAAGGCTGAAGCAAGGACAAGTGGAGCTACGAGTTGGGAATGGAGCGAAAGTTCCAGCACTAGCTGTAGGCACATACTTGTTGTCTTTACCTTCGGGATTGATATTAGAACTCAATAATTGTTATTTTGTACCTGCTATAAGCAGAAATATTATTTCAATTTCTTTGTTGGATTTGGAAGGTTATGATTTTTCAGTTAAGAATAAATTATGTTCCTTCAATCGCAACAATTTGTTCTATGGTTCTGCCCCTCTTACGAATGGGCTTTACATACTCGATCAATCCGCGCCAATTTATAACATTAATACCAAACGGTTCAAACCTAATGAGGAGAACCGAACGTTTCTATGGCATTGTCGTTTAGGGCACATCAGCGAGAAACGCATCAAGAGGCTCCATTCGAATGGACTTCTTGGCTCATTTGACTTTGAGTCATGTGAGAAATGCGAATCCTGCATGATGGGCAAAATGACACGGGCCCCCTTTAATAAACCTAACGAGAGGGCCAGTGACTTATTGGGCCTGATACACACTGATGTGTGTGGCCCAATGTCCACAAATGCAAGAGGAAACTATCAGTACTTCATTACCTTCACTGATGATTTCAGTAGGTATGGATATGTTTATTTAATGAAACATAAGTCTGAATCTTTTGAGAAGTTCAGAGAATTCCAAAATGAAGTACAGAACCAACTTGGCAAAAGCATTAAGGCTCTTCGGTCCGACCGAGGAGGAGAATACTTAAGCCAAGAATTCAGTGATCATCTAAGAGAGTGTGGGATCGTGTCCCAACTCACTCCTCCTGGAACACCTCAATGGAATGGTGTGTCTGAGAGGAGAAATCGGACCTTATTGGATATGGTTCGATCTATGATGAGTCACACAGACCTTCCAATATCCCTTTGGGGATATGCTCTGCTAACAGCAGTGTTCACTCTAAATAGAGCGCCATCGAAAGCAGTAGCAAAGACACCATATGAATTATGGACTGGAGTGGCTCAAGTGCTGTCTTATCTTAGAATTTGGGGTTGTGAAGCCTATGTCAAGAGATTAATCTCAGACAAGCTTACACCAAAGTCTGATAAATGCTACTTCATTGGTTATCCTAAGGAAACCAAGGCTTATTACTTCTATCTACGTTCCGAGAACAAGATCTTTGTTGCCCGGGATTGTAACTTTCTTGAGAGAGAGTTTCTCTCTAAGAAAGACAGTGGGAGTAAGGTACTGCTTGAAGAAATTCAAGATGAACAGGATACTGCTCAACCTAATGAGGAAGAGCAGCAGGAGGACCTACAAGAAATTGTAGAGCCTGAACCTGTAGTACCTGAAGTTCGAAGATCCGGGAGGATCCGTCACGAACCCGAGAGATATCAAGGATTCCTCGTGACTGACTGTCATGATCTTTTGATCATTGATGGTGATGAACCATCGAACTTCAATCAAGCCATGATGGGCCCAGATTCCTCGAAGTGGCGCAAGGCCACTGATTCCGAAATGGACTCCATGTCGGTCAACCAAGTGTTTTCATTGGTTGACTTACCCGCTGGTGTAAAAGCCATCGAGTGCAAATGGATCTTCAAGAAGAAGATTGACGTGGATGGAAATGTCCAGATTTACAAAGCCAGGTTGGTGGCAAAAGGTTTCAGACAAGTTCACGGTGTGGATTACGATGAAACCTATTCACCAGTGGCTATGATGAAATCTATTCGGATTCTACTAGCAGCTTTTCATGATTATGAAATTTGGCAGATGGACGTGAAAACCGCCTTCCTGAATGGTATTCTGGAAGAGGATGTGTATATGACGCAACCTGACGGTTACATAGATCCAAAGAATGCTGGGAAAGTATGCAAGCTTCATAAATCCATTTATGGATTGAAGCAAGCATCGAGGAGCTGGAATCTTCGTTTTGATGAAGCGATCAAGCAATTTGACTTCATCAGAAACGAAGAAGAACAATGCGTGTATAAGAAAACTAGTGGGAGCAAGATAGTATTTCTTATTCTGTATGTCGATGACATACTGCTTCTCGGAAACGACGTTCCAATGCTAAAGTCGGTAAAGGACTGGCTTGGAAGTTGTTTTTCCATGAAAGACATGGGTGAAGCCGCATACGTTCTTGGAATCAGGATCTACCGGGATAGATCTAGAAGGCTGATAGGCTTGTGTCAAGATTCTTACATTGACAAAGTCCTACAAAGATTCAGCATGAAAGATTCCAAGAAGGGCTTCACGCCAATGGTACATGGCACAACGCTAAGCAAGAAGCAGAGCCCTACGACGGCTGCTGAGCTTGAGCGCATGAAGAATATTCCTTATGCATCTGCAATAGGATCTGTCATGTATGCCATGATCTGTACTCGTCCTGATGTTGCTTATGCATTGAGCATGACGAGTAGATACCAGTCAAATCCAGGTGAAAACCATTGGATTGCCGTCAAGAATATCCTGAAGTATCTAAGACATACTAAGGATAAGTTCTTGGTATACGGTGGAAGTAATGTGCTTAAAGTCAGTGGATTCACGGACGCAAGTTTCCAGACAGACCAAGATGATTTCCGGTCACAGTCCGGTTATATCTTTTGTCTGAATGGCGGTGCAATCAGTTGGAGAAGCTCCAAGAAAGACACCGTTGCTGATTCCACTACAGAAGCTGAATATATCGCCGCTTCAGAAGCTGCGAAGGAAGCTGTTTGGATACGAAAGTTCATTATTGAACTAGGTGTGATACCAGATGCGGCTGAGCCTCTGGCACTATTTTGTGATAACAATGGTGCTATTGCTCAGGCAAAGGAACCAAGATCACACCAGAAATCCAAGCATGTTCTAAGAAGATTTCACTTGATACGTGACATCATTAATAGAAAGGAAGTCAAGATCAGCCGAGTTCAGACAGATGATAACATCGCTGATCCGTTGACAAAGCCACTCCCAAGGCCTAAGCTCGAGTTTCTGACTGAAGCTGTAGGCATTAGAGACATTGAAATGTAATCTAAATTTGAGTGGGAGTTTGAGGGCTTTATTTAGTTATTTGATATGTTCTTGTAAAACATTCTTATGTTTAATGAAATTATTATTTCAAGATTATTTTAACTGTGATGAAATAATCGTTCCAAAGTGATATAAACCATTTTATAGGTCATCGAAGTAAGTGACTTGATCTTGAGTCATCAAAGTCATTTAGCTTGATCATGAGACCCTATATTTGATAGATGGATTATATCATCCTGTCCCTAGTCGAAGGTTGTTGAAATTGGAACACCAACAACCGTGTGAGACTGGATTGGTATGTGACTTATGACAAAGTCTCAGTGTGTCATAGATACGCGGCATCGAAGTCAGTACATAGGTGTATGTGGGGTACATACGACCGGACAAGACCCGCTTATAAGAACTCTTCAGGATATTTATATCTGTGTCATAAGAGATTCTTACTACGACTATAGAGTATAGTCCTTAGACCTGAGTTCGCATGCATGTGACTGCACATGGACTGATGCACTTTGATCATTGTCTAACGCTGTCGTTCTGCGATAATTATAAGGACCTTGTTTGGGTACATCATGAAATGAGTAGTTTACAGTGATGGAACAAGACGGAATTTGTCCCTCCAATATAAATGGAGTGAATATCTCTAGGCCAATCGGAGATTTGAATACTGGAAAATGCATGGCCATGCTCAAACGGACTTTCCCGAGTCGTTTGGATTGTCAGTATCAAATCAGAGTCCGATGAACAAGATTAGGCTTTATAAGGATGACACTAATCTTGCCTTATGACTAATCGAGATATTGAGACAAAAGGATTATGAATACAGAGATTCCAGTACAAGTGGGAGATTGTTGGAATTGTGTCCAGTAATCTCGGTACTGTCTCTAGAAAGTAAGAGTATGTCAATGATCAGACATAAGTCATATAATACTGGGGGTCATGATGGCTTGCTAGAGTCCGCTCATGATCTATAAGTCTTGGACTTATTGCCTTTATTATATGATCCCATATGGGTCACACGTCTAAGCTAACAGGAAAATGTGTAGGAACGGCTTAGCAGGAGTACGGTAAAAGTGCCAGGCATTTGTCGTACTTAGAGAGAGATTAATGGGTCTGATTAAATCCAAGGGATTTAATCAGATTGGTATTTGGGCCCAAAAGCCCAAAAGGAAATAGACAAGTTTTATAATTAAAACTTAAGTCTGATTTTTCCTCTAACCCTAGCCCCCCTGCGATTTTCCTCTCTCTCTCTGCGCCTCCCACAGCTTGGTCTAGCAGCCTCTCTTCCTGCTTGGTGTGCGTGTGTGAACCTCTGGAGGAGTTATCACTTGGTGGCTCTCTGATCTCTGACATGTTCTCTCTTTCCGCTGCATAAACAGGTATAAGGTGAGATCCATATGTTTCTATTCAAGAGAACCTAGATCCGCATGTTTAGGAACTGTTGAATCTGAGAATTGAATCTGGATTAACAACCAAAACATCCTACACATAGATATAACTATCCTGTAGAGTTCTCATTAGCGGGTCATGTCCGATCATATGTTCACCAACATATATCCATGTGACTGACGTTGATACTCATATCAATGACTCCATGAAACATAGTCATACGTCACCTCACATACTAGTCTTTACCGGTTGTTAGTGTCCCATTTTAACAACCTATGACCAGGGATAAACATAATTTTATGTCATCTTTCACTTATAGGGTTTCATGATCAAGTCCTCAACTTGATGACTATAAAATGAACATAAAATACTTGGGACCATTATTCAATTATCCAATAATCAAATAATGCTGATGTCAGTTTTTCATAAACATGACCATGTCATGTCTCTCTGAACATCATAACTAACATAACTCCCACTAGAATCAAGACCATGTCTTCAGATATCTAGTACCTACAGCAACAATACGAAACTCATGCTTAGGTTTTGAGAGAAGCTGCGGTGTTCTTGCTTAGAACCACTCCAACAAACCACACCGCTATTCTTTAATAAGCACTATTCTACGGTCCACTGCTTGGAGACCTTTCCAACAGATAGCGCCGCTACACAGACAAAAGGACATAACCAGGTGGGAACCGGGAATCGTATTTGTCCGTCTAACTACTCTTAACATACTCGTCACTTCCTCAGTTGAACAAGAACCTATCCTTAGTGTTCCTCAAACACGTGGGGATATTTCTTACAACTGTCCAGTGACTTTTGCCGGAACAAATTTGTATCTTCTCGTCATGCTTTATGCGTCAGCTGCATCTAGACGAGTGCAAAATATGGCATTCATGATGGATTCTATTGCATAAGAAAAAGGAATCACACTCATAGATACTAGCTCAGCCAGTGTCCAAGACACTTCATCTTGATAAGATCGTTGCCATAAGACCTTTGGTGTGAAGCCATTCTTGGAATCAAGTACCTTTAAACTGTCCAATACCTTATCAACATAAGGATTTTTGACACAATCCAATTAGCCTTTCAAATCCATTTCAATGGATCCTTATTCCAAGAACTTTCGCGGCTTCTTCCATGTCCATCGTTAAATTTGACTTCCAACCCAAATCTTGACAAGACTTTAGCGTCGGAACGTCGTTTATGAGATTAAGTATGTCATAATCATACGGTCTGAGAATTGCAACTACGCTCCATTAGTTTACATGTAAACGCACAGTTTCTATACATTCCTGATCAAGTCAAAACCTTTGACCGTTTTAACAGAACATAGATTCCAACTCCAAGATGTTTGCTTCAATCCAGAAATGGATCAGTGAAGCTAACATACATTTCTATTCAATTTTCGGAGTTGAGGCTCACCTTCGCTTCTTTGAATTTTCGAGGCTCGTCACTTTTCAATGATCAACTGATCACGGAAATCGGTCATGAGGAATCACCCTCGGTTTAGTGACGGATCCATTAGGATCAGCGAACTTCAGGCTCCACAGTTGTAGATCCTACAACACTCTGTAGATCCAACCGCTGCTCTCTCTCAACAGATTGAAAAACCTCCTGTGTTTCTCGAATTTCTTCGAGCTGTACTTTTACTCCCACTGTTCTTCTTGGAAAAACAGAGTTCCGAACAACAAAACTTTGTTCTCGGATTGGTTGCAAAAGTACTAAGCCTCGGTTTCCTTAGGACAACCGGCGAAGCAGCCCTTATCAGATTTGGGTTCAAGTTTGTTTGTTGACAACTGCCTTACACAAACCTTGCAATCCCAATTAATCAGAAAAACATACTTGGAAATCACCCAGTCCACATCCAATGTGGTGTCTTTCAACTGATTCTGATAGAAAACTAATTTGCGTAAACATATTCATTTTAGAGCGTGTTTTTTTTTTAAAAAGGGTAATGGAAGATTCCTGTGACTCATCATTAATCGGAGCATATCTAATAAGGTCCGATTCGTTCTCTCAGAAACACCATTTAGATTTTCCAGGAGAAAAGAGTTGTGATATGACTTCACACTCACTTAGATGATCACCCAATTCTTGACTGAAGTATTTTCCTCCGCGATCTAATCGAGGATCTCAATACTTCTGTCAAATCGGTTCTATACTTCATTTTGGAACTCCTCAAAGGATTCCTACTCGTGTCTCATTTAAAGAACACAGCCATACTTACTGATGCCATCAATAAGGTAATGAAGTACTGAAGATTTCCTTTGGCATTAATGCTCATCGGGCCACATACATCAGTACGCGTAAGGCCCAATAAGCCTTGGGCCTTTATCTTTAGCTCTGCTAAAGAAACCTTAGTCATTTGGCCCAGCAAGCAGAATTCATATCTCAAATAATTTGTAATCAAATGAGCCTAAAGCCCATAACAATGGAACTTCTGAATCCGCTTCACTCTATGTGGTCAAAACGACTATGCTAAGGAAAAATCGAGTTCAAGTCATCAGACTTAAACCGTTTGGTATTTATGTTATATTCTGGTGTATATTGGTTTAAGACAAAAAACCCATTTATCAAAAGGGGTGCTACCATATAATATTTCATTAAGATCAAAAGAACAAAACTTGTCTTTTATCAGAATGAAAAACATCCAAATTCTTACAAGAAAATGAAAGACATCTCTGCATTAAGCAGGTACATAGTAGCAATTACTTAATTCAAAAACCAAGCTTGAAAGGTTCCTACAAATGGAGAATCTCTACGGCTTATGTAGCAACCAATGCTCCATACTAGACACACAGTTCCACTTGTCCTTTCTTTAACGTTCTACTGTTGCTTAGGCCCTGCATATTTCCAAAATATCAGTACCACAACTAGTATCCAATACATACGTAGAACTTGAAGTAATAACACAATACCTGAAGAAGAAGTACCATACATCTCCTTCATCTCTTGTGAATCTTCCAAGAATTTAATGCAATCTCTCTTCCAATGCCCTGACTCATCACAGTAGAAGCACTTTCTAACACCAGGTGGGCCGGACTTGGGCTTATAAGATGACACATGCTTATCCTGATTCCAAATCTGGACGGCCCTGCCTCTACCCTTGTCAACACAAGATTTCTCAAATCTTTCACCCTTTATGATGTCTTGCTCTGCTGTTTTGAGCATGCCATTCAGCTCAGTCAACGTCTTCGTCAAGTTATTCTTGATATAGCTTTTGATAGACTTATCATAACTAGACGACAGTGACTGCAGGATGATGTCAGTGGCCAACTCTAAGCTGACAGGACATTCCAGTTTCCCTAGGTTATCAATGTAACCCATCATTTTAATGACATGAGGACTCACTGGAGCATCCTTTGGTAGCTTGCACCCAGTGAGAGACTTCACCATCTCGAATCTCTCAACTCGTGCCAGATCCTGAAACTTCAGTTTCAGGCTGGTGATCATCTCTATTGGCGACTCCATGTTCTCGTATTGACTCTTCAAGTCCGAGTTCATGGTAGCCAACATCAGACCACGCACATCTACCACATCAATATAATGCTTATTCCAAGCATCATATACTGCATTCGAGCGATTGGTCCCAAGCCTTTCTGGAAGAGCTTTCTCAAGGACTCCTTGCTCTCCTGCTTGAGGATTAATCTCAAATTGCGATACCAATCCAGGAAATTTGATCCATTTAACTTGTCCTTCTCAAGGATGGATCGTAACGAGAAAGTAGTTTTAGACATAGGCTGAAAATTTAATAAAAGAAAATTTTAGTTATGAAGCTCAGGAAACGAGAAATCTTATCTAATGAGAAAACTCGCATTATATTCAAACAATGTTTACTCTATGAATATAATGATCCAAGACCCATACATCACCAAAGTCTGAGTGGACGACTCGTCATCACCCAGAGTTTAGTTATCTAGGTAAGCAAACCATTGCTAATTGTACCCAGTACAATTCTTGGTCGCAGATAAGATAATCCATGTCCTATCCACTCTGATGTCTCTGGGCCCAGAACTTCTGATAGCCCAGTCAAGTAAACCAATCTCTTCAGTCTTGTGATCATTGACATTCGCACTGCAAGTCTATCAATGATCACCTGCCTTACTCATGTAGTTGTGGATACCAAGGACTCCAAGACTATCCAACAACGAAATGAGTCTTGACAGTAGACAAGATTGGGCAAGACATCAATGTCACTTGATATTTAGTTGAGGAAATGGAACTTTAAAGGGTTATTAAATCAATCTATTAGGTCATGTAATTGTTGATGTCAAGCACTGCAAGACCATCAACACAACTACCTGCCTTACTCATGTAATTGTGGACACCAAGCTCTTGGCAAGAGTATCACAACAACGAAATGAGTCTTGACAGTTAACCATATTGAATACTAATCTTTGATCTAATACACATCCAATGTGCATTCGATAGATTTAGAACACGTTTACTTCTAATTTTAATTAAGTTTTAATTATTCTTATTTAAGTGGGTTAGGTCATTTGGTTCGGTTTTTCAATCATCTGGTTCAAAACCAAACGATTACGGTTCACATCGTCACCATATGCATCGACTGACACACTTGGTCGACACTTGATATGCGACCTTAACCAACCCTATAACCGGTCTATCCAATTGAACCGGTAATTGACCAAATGAACCGGTTTTAGACCAATTGAGATACCGGTCAAATCCAATTCAACCGGTCTATCCAATTGAACCGATTCAACCAGTTTTAACCAATCGCGATAACCGATACAATCTAATTAAACCGACTTATCCAATCAAACTAATCTTAACCAATCAAATCGGTTTATACCAATTGAGATAACCAATTCAATCCAATTGAATCAGTTCATCCAATTTAAACCAATCTGATCTACATTTAACCAAGCATGATAACCAGTTCAATCCAATTGAACCGATTAACCAATCGCAAGGCCTGTGTCGACCGACACTAAACCTGTGTCGATCGATACAGTAGGGTATTAGGGAATTTTTAATCGAATTAAACCGACATAACCATGCGATATAACCGGTTCAATCCAATTGAACCGATCTATCCTTTCGCACATCCTGTGTCGATCGATGCACCCAGTGTGTCGATCGACACAGTGCGATTTCTAAATCGAAACCCAAATTTTCAATAGGCGAATTCGCGGCGCATCGACCGACACAAACTTGTGTCGATCGACACTATTCGAAAACCCTAAAATTTTATTACGTGTTTTCGTGATGCATCGACCGACACCGACTTGTGTCTATCGACACAATGCGAAAAACACAGGATCATCGTTTTTCAACAGAGTCTTAATCCGAGATTAAATTCTTGAAAACGCGATTTAACAGGCTTTTAATTAATCAAATTTTATCAGAATTCGATTTAAATGCCTTAGATTCAAAAGACTAAACCCTAATGGCTCTGATACCACTGAAGGAACTTGAGCAATTCTAACAGCTTTCTTAATCCGCAAGTTCTAAGCCTAGGATCTAGGGTTTGTGAAATTGAATCCTTACCGATCTGTGTTTACCTTGTTCTAGCAGCGGAATATGGTAGATAAACGAGATCTCTAGAACGCCTCAGATGCTGCGCCTCTACTGCAGTCCACACGCACACAAACTAGAATCCGCCGGGATGCTAGTGCCGGGAATCGGATCTCCTTGGGATTTCTATGTTTCGAGAGGTGGCCGCAATTGGTCTGTCAAGAACTCATCTCTAAAACTCGAGCCTCTATTGAATATATAGAGTTGACCTAATTACCCAGTAATTAACCGGGTCAATATAAATCATAATCCGAAACATCAGTTTCGGACTCGACTCTGTGTCGATCGATGCACCTAGTGTGTCGATCGACACACTTCTCAAAATTTGAATTCAATGTGTATTGGATACACATTGACCAGACCATTTATCAATGATCAATCCCATACAAAGTGTATCCAGCTTGCTTAGGTGTGTGACCCTGTAGGTCCACATAATACAAGCAATGAGTTACTACTCATAAGTCATAAGCGGTTTCTAGCAAAACATTTACCTAGTATTACATGGATTGTCCGATCTCGACAATACAACTATCTTTAGAGTGAGTACAATGTGATTTCAGGACACAATCCCAACATGTTCTTAATGCTTGATCTGAATTGGCCACTTAGATTATTGATGTTAGGTTGATTTCTGCAACGAAAGTTGATTAATTAACTAGAAAGAACTTAGATGAGCAATTTGACTATTCGCAAAGAAATTTGGCTTAGGAGAATTGTGAACGAAAGAATCTGAGATTAGTGCTTGTTTAGAACTCTAGGATTCACAACGAAAGTTGGCTTGCTAGGTTGTTAGACATAGATAATATTCGCAACGAAAGTTGGTCTGTCATAATTATGTGATTCTATTTCTAGAACAGTTCTTAATTAGATCATGATTGATTGATTAACCTGTGTTCCTGATTTCCTTAGAACTCCCTTGACCTGACGTTTTGCCAGATTGCTTACAAACCACTTGATTTACTTTTCTGTTCTGATTTACTGCTTTCACTACTGTTTCACCTAGCTTAATTCGACGTTCTACAATCTACCGCAAGAATCTAGAGTCTCTGTGGATTCGATACCCTATATACTACTAGTTCACGTCTGTGCACTTGCAGTGTAGATCTGGGGATTAAAACCTGATCGCATCAAGTTATCAAGAACAACTTATTTGGGCCAAGGAAAATAATAAGAGTTCCTTGGGATTTTGACTTCTCTTTTGGTTATGTTTGGAAAATAAGATCAAGTTGCCAAAAGATAATTCTTAGTGGAAAAAGAAGATAACTATAAAAAAAGAAAGAGATATAATGACAAATCTTCGAGAATATCTAAAAACACTCTCTCTGGACCAACTAGACCCAGCTACAAAAGAAGGAAGACTTGTTCATTCTAAGCACAGCTTTTGACCTAGCCGAAGGACTTAGATACTTTTTCTCTTTTTCGTACTTGTAAACACTTTTATGTGATCAATATAAACCATCTTTGGATTTAAATGTGTGTCTTAGCTCATAAAGTTCTGAATCCCTAGAAATTTATCTCTACAAATTTTGGATTGTGAGAGTTTCGAGTCTCACAAAACCTAATTAAAAGTCTATAACACGATTTGTATCTGATTGTAAATATATGAAACTTATGGGTCAACTTATATTTCTCCAAAGATCATTAAAAATTTTGCAAGATTCCGACCACGAGCTCGGAGTCGACGGACATCAATGGGCGGTGTTGATCGACACCCATATCCATGAACGGGTCCAAATTGATATTCTCTGCAACATCGTCTGCAAGGCTCCAAAATGTTCCTTTAAATTTATGTCCAATTAAGCTTCAAATGTGTATCAATATGTAAAGACTCGAAAAATACTCGAAAATACCAAACACTTATACATATATCATGGTTAAAACCCTAAAAGCTATGATATAGCAATCCCCTCAGACTTAGCTTTTGATTTCCGTCAGAAAAACAGAAAATCAAAACTTTAAAAAGAAGTTTGAAAACACGGAAACTCATTTCGACATAAGAACACCACATCAACATTTTCCATAGTAAGTCACATGAAAAATAAACCTGACATAATCAAGATCACCATGTAATCCCTCATACATAGCAATTTTCACCCAAAAAACTCAACAATCCATATGAGAAATTTAAATTCACGATATTGACCTCTTTAAGATTCAGTGTAAACTCATGGAGGGAAAATTGATCAAAGGACACATGGACTCTTAATCAATCAAAACCTGGTCACACGTATTGTCTTACTTCTTATTTCTTTCTTTTCTCTTTTCTCATTTCAGCAACCGGTTTTTCCGTACTTACCTCATATATCATTTTATTTTTCTTAATGATTATTCTTTCCTTATTATGGGGTTTCTCATTTTTAAAACATGTCAGATTAATCATCACTTTGGAATACAAAAGTGTTTTGCTCCTATATCCCAAGTTCTCAATCTTTAATGTCATGTTTCTTTATTTTGAAGGGAAGAGAGAGGAAAATCATACTCACAAAAACAAATCTTTTCAGAACTGAAGAAGGAATTCGATCCAGTGTATTTGAAGCTCTAAAAATGAGAGAAAATTGAGTCATATTAAATGCGAAGTTAGCAGTGGATCCTAAGAAAACCCAAAAAATTTGAATGACATTGGTAGACAACCGGCTGGTTAGTCGTGGAGTTTTCCATTAATTTTAAGTCTTGTGGAGTTTTCCATTAATTTTGAATCTCTATTAAGCACGAATCAATAATCACTTAAATTTACGTAAGTTTCTAAGATAAACCGTTTGGAATTGGATTATTCTGTCGAGATATAACGAATTTGATCGTATATATATATATAGAATTGTTCTATAAGAAAAGAAAGAGAGAGCTATGTTCTTCTCCTCATATATTTGGTTGAATGCCACAAAAGATGCTGACAATTAGGAACAAGAACTAAATCGAATACCGACGTGGAATCTCGGATAACTAAAGTAAATAAAGTCACCATAAAAAATGACGTAAAGCTCAGATTTGGAGCCTAACGAACTCCACGTCACCGCCTAAGTTTCATCCGTTGAATTTGACGGTGTCTTCTAACAGTAACCCTTGATTCCACTCCACCGCCATTCTCTTCTTCTTTGGATTTCTCAATTTCGGTCAAAATGAACCGATAAATTAGGCAAACACCAACGAAAATAAGAGTAATACTTGGGTTTATTTTTTTAACTAATCAAATGACTACACATCATCTAATATTTAAAATAAACAAAATTTTTAAAAAATCAAATTAAAGTACAAAAACAAAAATAAAGGAAAATATGTTTTTATTTAGACAAAATATTAAAAATTAAAAATAAACGAATTTATTATAAAAAATTAAAACTTAAATCTTAACTTCTAAACCCTAAATTCTAAAACTAAATCCTTAAACCCTAAACCATAATTTGAAAACCTAAAAAAAAAAAAACCAAACCCTAATCCCTAAATCCAACATGTAAATCTTAAAAACTAAAAACCTAAACCCTAATATTTAAACCTCTAAACCCTAAACCTTAAACCCTAAAATAAATAAAATTAAAAACTAAACTCTAATCCCAAAACCCTAATATGTAAACCTTAAAAAATAAAATAAAAAATAAACCTTAAACCCTAAATCCAAATGATTTAAACCCTAAACTCTAAACCCCAATCTCTAAACCATAAACCCTAATCTCTAAACTTTAAAAGGCTTAAATCCTAAACCCTAATCCCTAAACCCAAAACTCTACTTTGTAAACTCTAAATGATATATAAATATTGATATATATTATTATCTATTTTTATAAAATATTTGAATGTGTTTAATTTCTTAATTTTATTTAAAAATAATATTACATTGCGTATCTTATTGGCTAAAAAGAAGGAGGCGAACAAATGGGTTCACCCCTAGAAGTGAACCCAAGTACTTTCCTGAAAATAATAAGATCCTATAAATCTATAAATTAATGTCGATTTATGGAATATGGGTCTTTAACATAGAAGAATTAGAGTTGGGCAAACTATTTGAAAATTTTATTGTTTAAAATGAAAAAGATTAAATGTTAATTTAGAAAAAGTTTGAATTGATAATGGACTGAATAATTGTTAATATTGTTTTTAAAATAAAATATGTAAGATTCAGATTTTTGATATATGCGGAGAAGGTTAAAACAATTGATTTGGTCTAGAAAAAATTACCTTATCTGGAAAGAATTCTATAGTTAAGTGTGTTTAAGAAAGAGTAGATAGAGGATGCGTGATTTATCGGAAAGTGCTTCGCGTGTCGTGTGAGTGATAACAAAACATGAAAATATCATATTGTGATTGCAGTATCAGTAAACAAGTCTTTCAAACCTCTCGGACTAACACATCACCAGTCGGAAGAGAATATGCATGGGGTCCATATACGGCTGTGGTCAGGGCACTACAAGTGGCCTGAGCGTTTGCGGGTACGGCTCGGGTAGTGGCTGGTAAAGGTTGGGTAAGGGTATTTTGGTATTAAAAATCATTATCCTAAGTGCATTCTTAAAAATGGGCCGGGTAGTAACGGATAAGGGTCGGGTCAGATGGTTAAAATCGTTACATATTTACTACCCGAACTCTAATATTACAGGTAATTTTCGAATAGTTCGGTATCCAAACTCTTTTATAGAAATTCATAATCAAATAAACTAATGAAATAACAATAATAACTAAAATAATAAATTTATATTTCTAACAATATAATTATTACGTTTTCACTATATAAACTTTTACTTATTATACAGTCTCATTTATATTTATAAAATTTTATTTCAAAAATTAAAATTTTAACTACTCAGACGGGTATTTCGGATAGTTCGGGTATTTCGAATAGTTCGGGTATTTCAGATAATTACCCGGCCTTTACTCTTACCCTTACCCGTAAAAAAAAATCACTATCCAAACGGGTAATTTCAGTTACCCTTATCTTAGGTCTGAGACCTAGTAAGAGTACCTCTGCCCCCGATGGATATGTCTGGAACCACACGAGAAATGGAGCTTACACAGTTAAATCAGGATATGACTTGATCCGAGGACATAACAATCAACTGAAGGATGAAATAATTATGGAACCAAGTATCACCATCCTAAAAAAACAAGTATGAAAGATCCGTACAGCTCTGAAGCTTAAACACTTTATGTGGCAGGCTCTCTCGGGTTGTATCACGACTTATGAGAGACTCACTTATAGGCATCTGGCCACTGATAGGACTTGTCCTAGATGTGGTAGCATAGAAGAATCTATAAACCATTTACTCTTTGAATGCCCTCCAGCTTTACAAGTTTGGGCTCTATCGGACTATATGTCCATCCAGGGAATTTCCCTAGCACTTCTATCTACTGAAATATGGATTTCCTTTTTTGTAGAACTAAAGAGCTGGGACTCTCAGAACCATATATTTCTATCTACCCACGGATTCTATGGTTCATTTGGCGAGCAAGGAACGATAAGATTTTTAACGGAAAAGAAATCTCTCCAAGAACCACCCTTCAACTTGCCGTCCTCGAGGCTGAGAGTTGGATATTAGCTCGTGAAGAGGCAGTAGAGGTCGATTTAGTGGAAGACTAATATGAGGACCTACAGAACTATATGTACCATAACATTCCCCTTACTCACACTCATACCCTTACATGCCAGGTTGATGCATCATGGATTGATCTTGGCTCTATCAATTGTTTTGGGTGGTGTTATAAGGATATCATGGGACGGGAGGTCAGTGGATTACAAGGATCTCGTAGAAGCCTATCGGCATTGCACGCCGAATTAGAAGGTCTTTTGTGGGATGTTTCCTGTCTCCACGAGAGAGGATGCTCGAGAGTACACTTTGAGACAGATTGCTCATCTTTGGTGAAGATGATTGACGGTCCTAGTGATTGGCCAACCTTCTCGTCAGAATTAGACGTCTTACTCTCCTTAAAACAAGATTTTGATTTCTTTAACCTACGACATATACCCCGTACTAAGAACCTCCGAGCGGACTATTTAGCGAAAGAAGCCCGTCTTCGAGGAGTGTTATTTTCCCATATAAGCCAGACTATCCCGACTGAAGGAATCTCTCCGGAGCTCCCTCTCAGCGGATTAAACTTGACTTAGTCTTCAGATGGGTCGACAACAAAAAAAAAAATTAGGCAAAGAACAACAAAAATAATGAGATCCTATAATTCTATAAATTAATGTCAATTTATGGAATCTGGGTCTTTAACATAGAAGAATTAGAGTTGGGAAGACTATTTGAAAATTTTATTGTTTAATATGAAAAAGATTAAATGTTAATTTAGAAAACAATTTGAATTGATAATGGACTGAATAATTATTTATATTGTTTTTAAAATAAAATATGTAAGTTTCAAATTTTTGATATATGCGGAGAAGGTTAAAACAATTGATTTGGTAATCTAGATCACCAAAACGCACTTATCTTTTCATTCACTTATCTAGAAAAAATTATATAGTTAAATGTGTTTAAGAAAGAGTAGTTAGAGGATGGGTGATTTATTGGAAAGTGCTTCGCGGTGTCATGTGAGTGATAACAAAACATGAAAAATATCATATGGTGATTGCAATATCAGTAAACAAGTCTTTCAAACCTCCCGGACTAACACTTCGCCCATCGGAAGATAATAGGCGCGGGGTCCAGATACGGCTGCGGTCAGGGCACTACAAGTGGCCTGAGCGTTTGCGAGTACGGCTCGGGCAGTGGCTGGTAAAGGTCGGGTAAGGGTATTTTGGTATTACAATCATTATCCTAAGTGCATTCTTAAAAAAAAATGGGTCGGTAGTAACGGATAAGTGTCGGATAAGGGTCGGTCAGGTGGTTAAAATCGTTACCTATTTACTACCCGAACTCTAATATTACGGTAACTTTCGAATAGTTCGGTATCCGAACTCTTTTATAGAAATTCATAATCAAATAAACTAATGAAATAACAATAATAACTAAAATAATAAATTTATATTTCTAACAATATAATTATTACATTTTCACTAAATAAACTTTTACTTATTATATAGTCTTATTTATATTTATAAAATTATATTTCAAAAATTAAAATGTTAACTACTCAAACGAGTATTTTGGATAGTTCGGGTATTTCGGATAATTACCTGGCCTTTACACTTACCCTTACCCGTAAAAAAAAAAATCACTATCCAAACGGGTATCTTAGTTACCCTTACCCTTAAGGGTCGGGTACAGGTCAGATCAAGATACCTGACCCGAAATGCTCAAGCCTAGTATTAGAGATGAATCCAAAAAACGTATATAGAGTCATGTGGGCTCATACCATCAAGAATTCGATCATAGTGTATAACAAAGATGTTATGTTATGTGAGTGGAGTGAATGTTACATCCCAATTTCTGATATATGCGGAGAGGCTTAAATGTTTTGATTCGACTATGTATGTCATCAAAATATACTTATCTTTTTGTTCACTTATCCAAACAGAACTTTATAGTTAAGTGTACTTAAGCTGGAATAGTTGAAGGATGGGTGACCTACTGGAAAGTGATTTGCAGTATTGTGCAAGTGAAGACAAAACACGAGAAAATATAAGGTAGTAATTGTACGGTCAATGTGTTGGAACTCGTTTTTGAAAAAGTAGTATGGATCAATTTTCCAGTGGGTTTTCCGACTGAGAAGCCTGTCGAAATGGGATCTTAGGTACGATGTAATCGTCGCCATGTGCACTATGAGTTAGTGTATTCGCTTGTCAAATATCAGACATGTTTTGAATAAGAAATGAAAAGTGGAAAAGAGATATTCGGACCGGACTTGAGTTTCGGACTTCGGAATTTAAAAAATGGGCTTGCAGTGTAGAAATTAGTCTTTTTCCAAAAGTAATTTGTAAAATTTATTGTTGATAAATCAACAAATATCTTCTCCTTTATTGTTTTTTTGTAACTTAAAATCATGAATTGACTTTTTGTAACATAAAATAATCATGGATTAAATGGAGAATTAGTTCTCATTAATACCAAAAAATCTGTCCATTTTAAGAAAAAAGTAATGTGCGTTTTTGGTTTTATAAGACGAAAACCTTCATCTTCTTTTGAGATCACTAGGTATTGGTCCGCGCTACGCAGCGGAGTTTTAAAAAAAAAAAATTAAATTGTGTATTTTGTTAAATATATGTAAAATTTCTAAAGTAACACTCTAAATTTGATAAGATACTTAACAATTGAATATAACAGAAAATATAATAAAAAATATTAAAATTAATCATTTTTGGTAAATTGGAACACAAATAAAAAAATTGATTCTAAAAGTTTGACAATGGAACGATCTTCGTTGTTTTGTCTTCCTTATTTTACGCTCCACTTCTATCCTTTTGTCATTCTGCCGTCTTTCATCTTCCTCATGTTTCCTACGTAATTTGAATAATTACATTTTTGAATGTAAGACATGTTTTTTTGTAGTAACGTTATGCATGCATACCTGATTTAAAACGTGTAGATTGTTGAATATCTCTTTGTAGACAACATTTTTTATCGTTGTCGTTGATTGGTTTCTTCCTGATTGACTCCAGATATGTAATCCTTTTTTTGAGGTGACCCTGGATAGAGCAACATATAGCTGTCCGTGACTGAAGACTGGTTTTGGTAGATATATCCCCACATTTTGCAAGCTTTGTCCTTGACTTTTATTTATAGTCATAGCATAGCAAACCCTGAGCGGGAACCGTCTCCTTCTCATTTTGTACGGACAGTTTGAATCTGTTGTTGTCAAATTGATCCTTGGTATGAGGATTCTTTTGCCAATGTGTTTACCAACCAAAATCTCCGCTTCAAGAACTCTATCTCCCAATCTAGTCACCAAGAGTCTAGTACCGTTTGATAAACCCTTTTTCTGGTTTATGTTTCTTAGAAGAATAACCGGTACATGTTTTTTCAATAGAAGTTGTTGGTTTGGTAATCCTGAACATTTGAGGTCGTTTAAGTACTCGGTTGTGTACAAAAGATTTACCCCATCTATATCCTCGTCTTCTTGATCAATCGTGTCTGCACTAAGATATTCCCTCATTTCTCCGCTGATTTTTTTGAGGAAAAACTCATTGATCTCATCCACTGTTTCATTCCTCGGGGTAAGGATATCACACACTTTTAGATATTCTCGGTCCTGATACGAAGTCCTTAGGTTTGGGAAAGTAGCTTCTTGGATTTCTTCTAAAGGACTGTCTATACCAGGTAGAATTAGTGAATCATCAATTTCTACACTTTCATCATCCAAACCGCCTTCTGCATGGGACGAATGTGTTTTAGCCTCACCATTGCCAACTTCCAATATCCATTTAGCAAACTCTTTCTCATCTTGATTTACCCGCATGTTTTTCGATAAGATACTTATGTTGCAGCTTTCCCATACATAAGATCTATTCAATGATGCAAGAACTGTATCTTGTCTTGTTCCTTGTGGGATTACTGGCAAGACTTGACGAAAATCTCCCCCTAGCAAGACTGTTTTCCCTCCAAAGGGCTTATCAGTAGCATTTGGATCAATGTAACTCATGATATCTTTCAATGTTCTATCCAATGCTTTGAATGTGTTTCGATGCGCCATTGGAGCCTCATCCCAAATAATCAGAGCTGCTTCTTGGATAAGTTCTGCAAGCAACGTGTTTGCTTTGATGTCACACATTGACTCGTCATGCAGGTCTAAAGGAAGTTTAAACCGTGAATGTGCTGTTCAACCACCCGGTAAAAGTGTTGCAGCTATACCCGATGTAGCAACTGGAAGGACTATTCTTTTTTTGTGATCGGAGTTTGGAGATGAGCGTATTATAAACGTAAGTTTTTCCGGTGCCTCCAGGTCCGTATAGAAAGAATAGTTTTCCTCTTTTGTTGTCAACTGAATTCATGACTTGTTCATAAATCTTTAACTGATCTGAATTGAGTTTTGAGAACAAATCCAAATGCATTACTTTCTCTTCTTCTACGACGTAGTTTTGCTCCTCTAATATCATCGAGTTTCTGACATTGTCAATGATATTCTTCTCTGGTAATGGCATGTCTAGGTAGTCTGATAGTGACTTGTCACTTTCATTGAGAAGTTTTTCAAGCTCGATCAAAACATATTGTTGGAGCTGGTTATCATCAAGTTGTAGATCTGGAAATTCTAGTCGACGTCGTTGCATATATAGTATATCATCGCTAAGACTCCTCCAGCAATGTTTCCATAACTTCAACGGATCCACAACTTCTCCATATACCAACACAACAGCGAACAACTCTCGCAGTTGCCAAGAGGGAGCCCAAACTGAAGATTCATCCATTGTCTCATGCCATTCTTTATCTCCATCCAAGAGACCTTTTGCATGATAAGCCTCTTTGTGGGTCTTGTATATTACATCCCCAACTGTACGGATATCATCAAAGCTCTCACATCCTTTGACATGGTTTAACAGCATTCGTAGATAATATTTGTCCCCAGCGGAAGGATTTACGTTTACTATTCTCCCAATGCTTGCTGCTCGTTGACGTCTAGTCCAGTCTCTTTTTCGGGTGTCCCATACATAATATCTTGGAAACTGAATAAACGTAAGTGTCCGTGCAAACTTATCGCGTTTATTAGTTTCCATCCACATAATTAACATAGTGCGCTGAGAAGCTGATCTGTTGACAACATTGTCCAAGTCTTCGTTCTCATTAATGATCACACTCTGTTCTCCTTCCAAATGGAACATCAGCTTCTGTACAGATGGTTTTTGGTGGTGAATATCGAAAGCAAATATTCTCCATGCTGCTTCACATGCCGATAGATAACGACATTCTTGGTAATTCTGAATTTCGTTAAATTCAACCGGTTCTGATGATGAACTTTCTTGTCCGCTTCTAGAGTGCTGAAAGACAATGGTCGCTTTGTCAACTCCCTTAGTGATGTACTTGACTTGATAGCTTTGTAAGTATTATACCACTCAACATTGATATGCGCTTTGTACTTTTTAAGCAAAGGCATATTGTGTGGGATTACGTAGCGATTGTCTAGCCTTGTTTGACCCTTCATAACAAACTTTTCTTCATCATCGCGTCGCCTGTAGATAATATACCCTTCTTTATCAACTGATGTACTCGGAACAAACGGCCTTGAATATTTTTTGGTGCACACCCCTTTTTCCATGCATGAATTATTTGGCCAATCCACTCCACAAGGACCATGCATCATATGCTTTTTGACCAACTCATAACCTTCTCGATCTTTCCGCTCATCGGGTATCTCAGCTGTAATGATCTCATCAACATCAATGACAGATGGATCTCGGATTGCATCATCTAGCCATATTAGTATGTGCGCATGAGGTAAGCCCCTTTTTTGAAACTCAATGGTGTAGACAACTGTTAAAATATCAAACGGGTAATAGAAATTTTAAGAACTTGTTTCAGTTATAATATTATTAGATAAAGTTGTTGGAACGTACTTGCAAGTAAAGGCCCAAAAAACGTCCCCTCTTTCAAATCTATGACCAGCTCTTCGAGTTTCATTCTGAAAACACGACTGCTTACGTCCGGTCTTTCATTAGCTGCATCGTTTCCATATGTATGCAAGTGTTCATTGATTTCTTCCCATCCTGGATTTGCTGTTATTGTAATAAACAAATGAGGGTTTCCATATGTACGACATATGGCCATAGCGTCATGATAGTTTTCCACCATGTATCGTGGTCCTCCGGTGAACGATGACGCTATAATTACTCTTATTCCTAATGCCTTAGGATCAGTATCCCCTCTTCCAACAGCATCACATACATTATTGTATAAGTCAGCTCTAAGCTTCTTTTGGTTTAACCTGTGAAACTTTAACCGTTCTTCTTCAATGCATGTGTACGCATCAACGATAAACTGATGAAATAAACGACCTCCTTTGATGATTGTTTTCCCTTCATGCAATCTTGTTTGGATATGATATGCATAATACTCACGTATTGTGACAAATTCCTGCATGATCTTCGACCCACTTTCAGTAGCATATGGAATACGTAGATGGAATCCACTTTCACCATAAGGGAACAATAATGGGTACTGCAACGCCATATAATGAGGGTGTAAGCTTGAAATTCGCTGAAGCTCTGAGGTCTTATATTGGATGATGATATCTCGTTCAGCGAATTTTCCGACAATTAGTCCAGCTGTTTCATCTGATGCAGGCAAATCGTGTTGTCTACCCTTCTCCCTGGCACCAACAAGACGTATGGTAAATTCTTCACATCTACCCGACTAATACAAATCCCTTGCTTTTCTGAATTCTGCAGCCAGCCAATTATGTTCGTCGAGCATAATAATCAAATCTTCGACAATTCTTTCTTGAAGCCTTGATGAATTGCTTTTCCTAGACATTGTCTTGATTCGATTTTCGACCTCATTCCCTGTATCGACAATGTATAACTGACCAAATTTGGGTGGTTTCCCTTCCGGCGGTAACAGAGAGCCTAATCTATGATAAATTTGTCCTTGTATACGATATGTATATGGCCCATTTCCAGATTCAAGCGAGTGGTCGACGTTAGCGCCGATAGACGTGAAAGCTTGCAAAGAATTGTAAACTTTGATATTTTCTTTAAAATGGAGTTTTTCTAGAAGTTCCTTTAGCTGACGTGGCGGTTCTCGTATCGCTGGCAGGGACACTCTTCCTTTCCCACAACATATCGAATACATACGAATACCACCTCTAATCATCTCAGTGCTTTCTTTTTTCCAAACCAACGCACGACATCTTGGGCATTCGACAAGTTTATTTTCCCGATCTCGTCTCTTTCTTTTAACTCCTGTTTTAGATATGATCTAAAACATGTTAAACGATAACTGTATTTTACTCATTTTTAAAATATTTTTATATGATTATATATATATATATATGTTTATATACTTAAGCGGTATAAACGCTCCTCCGTTTAAGGAAACTATATGTAAATAATTAGATTTAATAGTTTATCTAAACAATATGTTTCACGTAGATTTTTTTTTTAATCATCAAAAAGGTATATATTATTAATCATAATTGCATATTTTATCCAAAATTTCATTTGCTTCGCGATATTTTTTATTAAATAGAATGTGACTAAAAATTCAAATGACTCTTAAAATTCTCAATTATAATGTAAATAATATCTTTAATGCAGAAATTTGTACTTTTCTTTTATTAACAAATATTGAACTATGACATGAAAAATGTATAAAAACTGCATTTCAGTTTTATATGTATAACATTTTTAAATTAAATTTTATCTCATATATACCTTTGGTTCTATATGCATAATTTTAAAACAATATGAATTAATTGTTTCTTACCTTTTTTTATGATGGTTGGTGGACTTTGCATATGACGTTTTGCTCGAAGAATTTGAATCTTTTTTTGTCTAGCTTGTTTTGCCAAATCTATATGGTTTTAAATAAAAGAGTGTCATTTAAATATATATGTATGTATATATAAATTCAAATTTATTAATTTCGTTTATTTCATCAAATTTAATTTGTAAATTTTTTTTATTTCTTAAGCCTGTATAAGTAGCTGTTCTTAGAATCTAAACAGATCAATTTCATAGAGAACATTTTAAATTTCAAAACAATTTATAAACAACTAAGGAATATCTAAGTATTAGTAAGAGACGTCTTGGAGTGAGTAGAATGTTCCGTTCAAAACAATTCAAAACAATTTATATTACCTGGAGGCACCTTTGGCAATTTCCGTTCTACTGTTGAAACTGTAAAACAGTTCAAAATAATGTTATTTATATGTGACTCAAACTTACTAAATATAGCTTTATAGAATTTTTTTTTAAAAAAAAAGAAAAAGAAAATACAGATAGCTTTCCTGGGTTTTGACGAGGACCATAGCGTTTCATCTTAAATCTTCGCGTATTGAATCTTGCTTCTCTTTGCTCTTCGCGTATTGAATCTTCCATTTCGTATTTTTTTTTATCTGACTGGGTTGTTCTTTCCTTACAAAATCGAAAGCATCAGAAGAAGAAATGTGAATAGTTTCGATCTCTATTCAAGCCTTTGTTCCAAAAGTTCGTTTAATTAATAAATTTGGTGAGAAATTGGCGTTTTGGAAGTATGAACATTATTCAATTACATTTAAATCTGTTGACCGATTTAGGAAGGTGAATCATTCCTTATGATTCTCTTTTATCATTTTGATTACGCGATCGATTTAATAGCAAATCGTTTAAGATTCTAATATCAATATTGTTTACGTTGAAAGGGGATACATTCTGTTTAAAATCGATGTATTAGAGCTTATAAGAATGGCGATTCCATGAATGCAGAACAATTTGATTGAGTTGGGAAGATGATAGTAAAACCCATGACTTGAAGATGATGTTATACGTGTAACACCATCAGGCTATGTCGCTTTCATTCGTTTATATTGTTTTCACAAATTTTTATTTATGTGTTTTTCAATTTCTCAGAAGGGAATTTCATTGTAAAGCATTCAATGCGATAAGCATTTATTCTCATATAATCTTTAGAGACTTTATATTAATCATATATTTTAAGTTCTTATATTTTTCAATATTACGGATAGTAGTTTTCTTTTTAAAATAAGAAGAACCTGAAATTGTCCAACATATATTGGTTGATCATGATTAATGTAAAATTCACGCTATGGTTAATAATATGACCTTTGTTATAAATTAATTGTATTTTGGGAGATTTTATATCAACTATGGAAATTATGTTAAGGATAATTTGAAATAAAAACATAGAAACTCAAGTGTTTGATATCTTATTCATTTAAATGAAATTAAAAAAAAAGATAAAACATACGAATGTATCTTTAAATAAAAGAGAAAATGTGGTGATTGTTATAAAATTCTGGAAAGACTCAAACTCCAAATAGCTTTTACGCCAATCGCATCTTCTTTGCTTCATTTCCATCATGGTTTTCAGATTCTTTTGCTTCCAACTCTGCATTCTGATCATCTTTGTTCCCAAGTTCAGTGGATGATTCCACGTTGATGAAAGAAGGGCGGACATCTCCATCCTCTGTCTTGCTGTTCTTTGTGTTCTGTGTAAGTCATAAAGTTTGTTATGCCTCTATGTGATAATCATGATTAACAATGGGTAATATACACTACCTTGACTGACTGAAGACTTTGTGAACCCGTAGACACGATTTCTTGGATGATCCTGGTTATTGTAAAAGTTTGGCTTGAAGTTTGGAAGTTGTAAGCTGATATCTTAACTTGGAAGTCGAATGTTTTTCCAATGACTGCTAAGAGTCTTTCGGGTACTGAGTGATTGTTGGAACTACTCTCCCCATCAGTTCTCTATTAATATTAACATATGTCAATTTCTATATGAACTACAGAGTTTGTAAAGTTATCATAAACATTTAAATTAATACGAAGTTACCTCTGGCTGAGCTAGGTTCTCTGCAGTGGATTGAGCTATTCGTTTCGCATCGCGGTCCCACATAACGAAGGTAGTTGTTCTATCTTCACACTGTACTACTAACTCCACCCTGAATCTGTTCAGATAAAAATTAAAAATAGTTTATTTAATGAGATATATGCTGAAAATAAGCAAATAAAAATGTTTGAGACGAAACTATACTTTGGAACTCCAATGGTTGTAACAGAGTCACAGTTGTTGCAGATCAGAGAAGTCCCATTGCGTCCAAGCTTCTTTGAGCACGCACCACAGGACATGTATTTCCAACCATTCCGTCCGTTAACGTCAATGACCTTTGCATTGCATATAACTTCCTTCGCCTCATTCACACCACTCGCAATGTAGTCAAATATCTCTTGAATAGTTAGATTCTCAAGATCAGCCATAGCATCCTCCTGAACCACTTCAGTTGGCGCCTCAGATGCTTCAATTCCCATACTGTAATTTAGTCAGATGTTAATATCAGATATATATTTATTGTATATTAGAATGTGTTATAAGTTTGAATTACCTTTCCATGAACTCCTTAACAACTTGCAGATTGTTGTTGATGTAAACCTTAGTTGCACCACTTGAATTAAGATGAAGTTTCCCTAATCAAATTCAGAGAAGTCAGAGTCAACATTAAAGAATATAAACAGTATGAACTAAGAAAATAATTTAGTACCTGCAAACATCTTAGGATTAAGACAGGTAACTACAATAACAGTGCAAGCTCTGCTAGCGTATTGGAATTGCTGGCGAAAGTCAGCCGCCTGATCATCCCATAGCGTCACTCTAATTGTGGAGTTGCTGCAGTAAGAAATCTTGAATCAGATATTCATAAACAAAAGCGGGAACAGAATTAGCAAAGAAATTTTGATAATTAGTACTCACTCTTGAAGCGAAAGACTTATTAGCACTTTACTCTTGCTGCTTGGATCAGCCATGCTGGAGCCTTGTACGGATAACACTTTTCCGACAACATCTTGAAAGAAAGGAAATTGGTCAGATAAACAATGTAATAAAAACTAAGGAGTTCAAAATAAAATATGTGAAACAAAGTGATTTACCAAACAGGTGTATATTGCTCCCAACAAAATTCTGGAAATCTGAGTAGCTGTGAACTCTGAACTTCTCACGCGTGATGGAGCACACTTCCTCAGGAACTTCTATTATTTGGGTTGTGTCTGTAAACCGCAATGTAAACGGATTATCTGTGACCTTGTAATGGCTGTAACTTGGTACAGCCTCGAAATTGTTGATCAGGTACATGTTCCCTTCCTTCAACAAGTCCTTATACATATGAATCCTTCGATAGTAGATTGAGCCTTGAACCAGATTATCCTGCGTTTTACAACAATGATATATGATGTCAGCATGAAATTATTTTAAACAAATATGAATGTGTTTACTATCTTTTTTTTTGTAATACTATACCTTTTCATCAATCAGCAACATATCAAGGCTCATGAGAGCGCCGTTTAGTTTGAAATTCTTAGCCTCCCACATCCGTAGGATGCGTACAACCACGCTTTGTTTGGATTTACCGGCTTCAAGCTGATCGACATAGTGATGGAATTTCTAGCAGATCCTAATCCAATTAGGCAATCCTGGTCTGAATTCCAAGCCTAGGATCTAGGGTTCATGTAATTGAATCATTGGGATCTTAGAATTACCTGGTGATTAGCAGCGGAAGATTTGTAGATAATCGAGATCGCGAAGCACCTCAAACGCTGTGCCTCTACTGGTATCCACACGCACACGAACTAAACAGGAGGGATGCTAGTGCCTATAGAGATCCAATCTCTTCAGAGGTTTCTATTCAAGTTCTGGTGGCTGTCTATTAGGTTCAAAAAACAGTTTAGGTCGACCATATATCTTATATATGTCGACTTAAACCATAACGGAATTAACCAGCGATTAAACCGAATTAATCTGGTAATCCGCGAGTTGCATCGATCGATGCACTCTTTGCATCGATCGACACTGCCCCAGAATATTGATATCGAATGCATATCAAATATACATTCCCTAGATCATTACATTAATGATCAACCTCGTCTTTAACGTCCAGTTTGCTTAGGTGTGTGACCCTGTAGGATCATATAACACTAGCAATGAGTTCTCAACTTATTGATCATAAGTGGCTTCTAGCAAAGCGTTATGACTACCTTGTGTTATGTGATTGTCTCATCTCGACTATACGAATTTCACTTAGAGCAAGTACAATAGATTTCAGGACATTCCCAACAATCTCCCACTTGTACTGGAATCATCTATTCCTTTAATCCCTTCGTCACTATATATCGATCTGGCATAAGGCAAGATCTGTGTCACCCTTATTTAGCCAAGATCATGTTCATCGAACTCCGATTTATACTGACAAGACAAACGACTGACAATCACCTCTTTTGAGTGTGGCCACACATTTCTCAGTATCAAATCTTCGATGGGCCCTGATATATTTATCTCATGTT
The DNA here is from genome assembly GCA_030180135.1 of Orychophragmus violaceus. Lineage (NCBI taxonomy): Eukaryota > Viridiplantae > Streptophyta > Magnoliopsida > Brassicales > Brassicaceae > Orychophragmus > Orychophragmus violaceus. The sequence goes on along the minus strand of CM058231.1, from coordinate 37,808,473 downwards.
ATGTAGGAGGGACAAATCCCATCTTGTTCTATCCCTGTCTCTTCACACGCTTCATGATACGCCCAATCAATGCCTTTATAGTCACCAGTTACGGCTGACGTTTGACAAGGTTAAAGCGGACCAATTCACATGTAAGAAAACATGATGAACTCAGGTCTAAGGACTATACTCTATAGTCGTAATGAAAACTCTCATGACACTTATATAACTATCCCGTAGAGTTCTCATCAGTGGGTCATGTCCGATCCTGTGTTCTCCAACACATATCTATGTGATTGACTTTAATACTCTTATTAATGACTCAATGAAACTTAGTCATCAGTCACCTCACATACTAGTCTCACACGGTTGTTAATGTCCCATTTTAACAACCTTGACCAGGGACCAATCATAATTTATGTCATTTATTATCTATAGGGTTTCATGATCAAGTCACATACTTGATGACCTATAAAATGTCATAAATTACTTTGGGACTATTATTTAATAACCATTATTAAATAATACAGATGTCAGATTTCAAAAACATAATCAAATTATGTTTATACGAACATCATATCATAACTAAAATTAATAACAATGACTCCCACTAAAATTAATATCACATCTTAAGACATCTAATGCCTTTAGCAGTAGCCTGACCCTCCTTCGCCCTTGCTCAGCGTGTGTCGAAAGACACTGCGTCTTGCTAAGAGTAATACCAAGAGTCATTTGCACGAAGCCCTTCTTGGAATCCTGCATATTGGACATGTGCAAGGCCTTATCACTATAAGTATCTTGACACAATCCAATTAGCTTATCCAATCTATCTCTATAGATTCTTATTCCAAGAATGTATACGGTTTCTCCCATAATTTTATCGAAAAGCAACTTTCGAATCAAGTCTTAACAGACTGAAACAATGGAACTTCATTTCCGAGAAGTGGTATGTTATCAACATACAATACCAGAAATGCAACTGCGCTCCCACTAGTCATCTTGTAAACATTCGGCTCCTCTTCATTCTTGATGAAGTCAAACCTTTTGACTGCTTCATCAAAACGAAGATTCCAACTCTGAGATGCTTGCTTCAGTCCATAAATGGACCGATGAAGCTTGCATATCTTCCTAGCTTCATTAGGATCAATGAAAACTTCAGGTTGTGTCAGGTACACATCCCCTTTTAGAATTCCATTAAGGAAAACTGTTTTCACATCCATCTGCCATATCTCATAACCATTATGAGTGGCGGTTGCTAGGAGAATCCGAATGGACATTAGCACGGTGTCTGGGATTAGGTTTCTTCACAGTCAATACCATGAATTTACTTGAAACCTTTTTGCCACCAACCTAGCTTTGTACATCTGAATATAACCATCCATGTCATCTTTTCTTCTTGAAAATCCATTTACTCACAATGGCTTCTACACCATCGGGTAAATCAACCCAAGTCATACCTGGTTCTGTGACATGGATCCCATTTCGGATTCAGCGGCTTTCAGCCATTTTCGGAGTCTAGGCCCATCATTGCTTCTTCAAAATTCGCAGGCCCGTCACTTTCAATGATCAGTAGATCACGGCAATTGGTTACGAGAAATCCATATTTCTCGGGTTCGTGACGGATCCTTTCGGATCTGCGAGCTTCAGTTTTCTGTAAAAGTCGCGCACACATATCTCATATGTATACTTTTACCACGACCTAATTAACCAAGATTTAAACCGTAGTTAATTAAGTCATAAACAAAAATCAATATTTGGTTCGCGATCTGTGTCGATCGATGCAACTTTTGTGTCGATCGACACTTCTTCAGAAACTCGCCATTTAAATGTATATTGAATATACATTCACCAGATCCTTTATAAACTCTAGGCACCACAGGTGCAGGTTCTACAACTCTTTGTAGATCCAACTGCTGCTCTTCCTCATCAGGTTGAGCAGTCTCCTGTGATTTTCGAATTTCTTCGAGTTGTACTTTTACTCCCACTGTTCTTCTTGGAAAGAAAGTCTTTCTCAAGAAAACATAGTTCCGAGCAACAAACAATTTGTTCTCGAACTGGTTGTAAAAGTAACATGCCTTGGTTTTGTTAGGACAACCAATGAAGTAGCACTTATCAGATTTGGGTGTGAGCTTATCAGAGATTAAACGTTTTATATAAGTCTCGCAACTTCAAATCTCCATGATGGATAAATCAGAAACATTTACATTCCACATCTCATGTGGTATTTCTGTAACTGATTTTGATGGAACTCTATTTAAAGTAAACTCAGACATTTCTAGAGCGTATTCTTGGAAGGATAATGGAAGATCTAAGTGACTCATCATTGATCGAACCATATCTAATAAAGTCCGATACAGGAGGAGTGAATTGTGAAACACTTTCACAATCTATCAGATGATCACTAAATTCTTGATTTAAGTATTCACCTCCATGATCTCATCGTAGAGGTTTAATACCTTTGCCAAATTGATTATGTACTTCATTTTGGAACTCTTTGAACTTTTCAAAGATTCTGACTTATGCCTTATAAATAAGGCATAACCGTACCTTCTGAAAATATCAGTAAAGGTAATGAAGTACTGAAATTTTCCTCTAGCACTAGTGCTCATCGGTCCGTATACATCCGTATGTATAAAGCCCAATAAGCTTCTGGCCCTTTCATTTTGATCGTTCGCAACCTGTATCGACCGACGCACCGTTTGTGTATCGACACTACCTTTGTTGAAAGGAGCCTTTGTCGTTTTACTTAATAAACAAGATCCACTTTACTCATTATGATTCTCAATCAGATGAGCCCAAAAGCCCATCACTAAGGAGCTTCTGAATCTATTTCTCATTTATGTAGCCCAAAACGACAATGCCAGAGAGAAGTTTGACTCGTATCATTTGACTTGAATCTCTTGGTATTAATGTTATAGTTAGACACATTCTGGTTTAGAACATAAAGTCCATTCTATAATGGATTGCTACTATAAAATATATCACTGTAATCAAATGAATAACACTTATTCTTAACTTGAAAACTGATATCCTTCCATATCCAAACGAGGAATAGAAATAATCTTTCTGCTCATAGCAGGTACATAGTAGCAATTTTAAGTTCAAAACATGCCATAAAAAGAAAAACAAATGAAATACTCCTACGGTCAATGCAGCAACTCTTGCTCCATTCCCACTCATAGGTCCACTTGTCCTTTCTCCATGGTCCTACTTTTGCTCAGGCCCTGCACATTTTCACAAAAATATGAGTACCACAGCTGGTATCCAATACCCAATAAGTAGGACTATAAGAAGTAACATTTACTTCTATAACATAATACCTGAAGAAGAAGTCTCGTACGTCTTCTTCAGCTTCTCATAATCTTCCAAGAATTTATTGCAGTTTCTTTTCAAATGCCCATAACCATTACAATAACGACACTTAACATCTTCAGAAGGACTGGTTTTAACCTTAGGAACATGGCCAGACTCGCTTGGATTCACAATCGAGCTCGTCTTGCCATCACCTTTGTTCTTACCAAGTTTCTTAAAGTTTTTACCCTTTTGTACCATAAGGACATTTGGGGTGTCCTTCTTGATATAGTTTCTCAAGTTGTTCATGTTATAGTTCATAACAAATTGATCATAGCTTGACGGCAGTGACTGTAGAATGATGTCAGTAGCCAACTCTTGGCTAATGGGACAATCCAGTTTCCCCAGGTTATCAATATAACCCATCATCTTAATGACATGAGGACTAACTGGTTCGCCCTTTGGTAGCTTGCACTCAATCAGAGATCTAACTGTCTGGTATCTCTGAGTTCGTGCCTGCTCCTGAAACATACTTTTCAGGCCAGTGATCATCTGTATTGGCGACTCCACGTACTCATATTTCTTCTGCAATTCCGAGTTCATGGTAGCCAACATGAGACAACTCACATCCACCGCATCATTAGAATGCTTCTCCCAAGCATCCTTATCTGACTGCCAGGCATTGGCTCGGTACTTCTTAGGGAGAACTTTCTCAAGGACATAGTCCTTCTTCTCCTGTTTGAGAACGATTCTCAAGTTCTGATACCATTCAAGAAAGTTTGATCCATTTAACTTGTCCTTCTCAAGGGAGAAATTGTTACGATGGTTTGTGCTAGACATAGCTGGAAAAACAAGGGAGGTTTAGTTATGATGTTCAAGAAATGAGAAGTCTTAATTATTAAGAAAACTCGCATTATATTCAAACAATGTTTCCTCAGATGAATATAATGATCCAAGACCCATACTTCACTAAACTTGAGTGAGCCACTGGCTATCACCCAAATTTAGCTATCTAGGTAAGCAACAACTTTGCTAGTTATATCCAATATAACTCTTGGTTGTGGATTGACATCTATGTCCAATCCACCTGATGTCTCTGAGCCCAAAACGATTTTGATGGCCCAGTCAAGCAAACCAATCTCTTCAGTCATGTAATTGTCGATGTCTTGCACTGCAAATCCATCAACACGATTACCTCTGTCTTACTCATGAAATTGTGGACATCTTGCACTGCAAGTCTATCACACTATTAAATGGGTCTTGAAAGTTGACAAGATTGGAAAGACATCAAGTATCACTTGATATTTGATTGAGGAACAGAACTATTTAAAACGTTCATTTTTATTATGTTTTAATTCTTCTAATTAAATGATTTGTCTTGGTTTGGTTCTGTGGTTTCAGGTTCCATAACCTAAACCATCGAATCTTGTGTCGACCGACACTACTTTAGTGTCGATCGATGCTGATTGACCAAAAAACAATCTGCGATAACCGATCAATCCAATTGATCCGGTTCTGAGTACCGGTCAGTGTCGATCGATGCTACATTAGCATCGGTCGATACCAACCCAATCGCAATAAACCATTCTTAGCGTTTAACCATCTTTAACCAAGCTCGATAACTGGTCCAATCCAATTGAACCGATTCATCAATCTCGCGAGGTTTGTATCGACCGACACAACTCTTGTGTCGATCGACACTAGGCGAAACATAAGTTTTATTCGGGTTTTCGCCCTGTGTCGATTGACGCCGGATTGGCATCGATCGACACCATGCGAAAAACCCTAAATTTTATTCGGGTTTTCGCCCTGTGTCGATCGATGCCGGATTGGCATCGATCGACACCATGCGAAAAACCCTAAAACGTTTTTCGAACAAAACCCTAAACTAGGTTACTTTGATCAAAACGAGTTTTAGCATGCTTGTATCAATCATACAGAGATCCAGATTCAACCAATCTAATCAACATGCTACATATTCAATGGAACCCTAAAGCTCTGATACCACTGATGGAATTTCTAGCAGATCCTAATCCAATTAGGCAATCTTGGTCTGAATTCCAAGCCTAGGATCTAGGGTTCATGTAATTGAATCATTGGGATCTCAGAATTACCTGGTGATTAGCAGCGGAAGATTTGTAGATAATCGAGATCACGAAGTACCTCAAACGCTGTGCCTCTACTGGTATCCACACGCACACGAACTGAACAGGAGGGATGCTAGTGCCTATAGAGATCCAATCTCTTCAGAGGTTTCTATTCAAGTTCTGGTGGCTGTCTATTAGGTTCAAAAAACAGTTTAGGTCGACCATATATCTTATATATGTCGACTTAAACCATAACGGAATTAACCAGCGATTAAACCGAATTAATCTGGTAATCCGCGAGTTGCATCGATCGATGCACTCTTTGCATCGATCGACACTGCCCCAGAATATTGATATTGAATGCATATCAAATATGCATTCCCTAGATCATTACATTAATGATCAACCTCATCTTTAACGTCTAGTTTGCTTAGGTGTGTGACCCTGTAGGATCATATAACACTAGCAATGAGTTCTAAAGTCATTGATCATAAGTGGCTTCTAGCAAAGCGTTATGACTACCTTGTGTTATGTGATTGTCTCATCTCGACTATACGACTTTCACTTAGAGCAAGTACAATAGATTTCAGGACATTCCCAACACATAGATCTTTGTAGGTAAAAGAACATCCAAGTTGTTCCTTTTGTCTCCCTTTGATGATTGCTGCAGTGCAATCAAATGAAAATACAATTTATTTAAAGACATGTAATTTATTCATAACATGAAAGAAAAGTAACATAAATACCTTTGGTTCTGCCGCTTGATTCAGGGATGAATTTGGGATGGAAACAACGTCTGATTCAATATCATTATCATGCAGAGTAGAAGACATTTATAGCTTTTACATGAACAAAAAGAAAAACAGGACTAAACCGTAAACATGACTGGAGTTTTAAATGGTAAAAAAAATATCATAGCAAAGATTTAGAGGAAATATAGAAACCTTTAGCGTGAGAGAAAAAATGATGAGGACAATCATCCTCTTGATCAATGATATATATAGTGAAGGTAAGGACTTAACTTGAGTCTTGTATTTCCGTGATATCACTGATTCCAACAGTTTGAACAGATTTTCAATATCATTATAAGACTGAATCATTTAACCTACATAGAAAAAGTAAAAATCATTAAAAATGGAATTTGAAAGTTACTTAATTTTAGAGTCAGAAGAGGAAGTTGAAGGTTATTTACATGTAATGCTCTTAAAATTGCGTGTCAAACTGAAATTAATTCATGTAAGTCTGAGATGGTCAAGCTGCAGATTAACTATTGTAAATCCCTATACAAATTTAATAATAGTCCATGGGAGCTTAAGCATTTCTTTTCTAACCAAGATTACTATATATATGACACTAATCTCGGTTGTTCATCAATCTATCCTAATCCCACAACCTAAATCATGAATAAGCCAGTGAATGAGCTAAAGTTTACTGACCTTCCTTATGATGTGCAAGCCCTTATCCTGAGCAAAGTCGGTGAAGTATCTCACCCTGACTTGGTCCAGTGCATTTTCACCTGCAAAACCTTTCGTGATCTGTCCAAATACCCCGAAGTGTTGCAGAAGCTCAGGCTTGATCAGACCTACCCTCTTCCAATGGAGAGGATCCCTGAGAATTCTAAGCTTCTTCTTGATTGTGCTAAAGCTGGAAATGCTCATGCTGTATTTTTATGTGGATTAATTGATTACTTTCTTGTTAAGGACACAGTGACAGGGAGTAAGAATTTGAAGAGTGCAGCAGATGCAAATCATCCTGAGGCCATGTATCTTTACGGAATGGTATTGATACTTGAAAACCAGCTCACTGAAGGATCTGCTTACCTCGAGCTGCTAAGGAAGGAGAGAGGAATTGATGCAGTCAGAGGGTGCCAGGATAACTGCCGCTCCGTGGTCCTGGATATGAGTGTAAGACAATACCGTGAGTTTGAAATGTTGCTTGCAATAATGGAAATTGGAGACAATTGTGTGGTGGCGGACTTTAATGAAGTGTGCGACAATTGTTTCATCTACAAGGAAATATCTCGTTTTATTGATTACATGAACCATTTCTAAGCTTATTTGAAATCTATGTACCACATTTGGTTGTTGGAGTATCTTTGATACCACATTTTAAATAAATTGAATAAAAAGTATTATGAAGCAGTAAACATTGTTCAAATATTAATATCATCTAATTAGAAAAAATATTAACATACCTAAGTTAAACAAGTAGCTTGAAGAGTATACCTGTTTGGAATTGCTTAAATGTCAGACAAAGATAAGAGTGTACCTGCAAAAGAATGTGGACATAGAATGATTAATACTACAACGAAAACAAAAATGCAGTTTTTACAGAATTTAATACATCCAAAGCTTAAAACGAAAGAAGTAAATGTCATAGAGTCTAAAATGCTTAGTATACTTTGTATATTGTTATAGACATGGCATAACTAATGTATGTTGCTTTAGAGGATAGATCATATTATTTACACCAAACCTAAAAGTTTTAAAAGATGGTAAACAATATTTGTAATCAATGTTACTGCTTATTTACAAAGAATCATCCAAGGAAAGCATTGAAGGATGTTTTGGTGTTAATCCTGATTCAATTCTCGGATTCAACAGTCCTAAACATGCAGATCTAGGTTCTCTTGGATAGAAACAATATAGATCTCACCTTTTACCTGTTTATGCAGCGGAAAGAGATAGAACAGGTCAGAGATCAGCAGAACCACCAAGGGATGGATCCTCCAAAGGCTCACACACGCTTCACAGGAAATGGCTGCTAGACCGAGCAGGAGAGGAGGCGCAGAGAGAGAGGAGGCTCGCGGCTGGGTTAGGGTTAGAGGAGAAAGAGATTTGGCTTTTTAGTTTATAAAACCCTTCTCTTTCCCTTTTGGGCTTTTGGGCCCAATTCTCAGTTCTGATTAAATCCCTTGGATTTAATCAGACCCATTAATCTCTCTTTAAGTTCGGTAAATGCCTAGCACTTTTACCGTACTTCTGCTAAACCGTTCCTACACATTTTCCCTGTTAGCTTAGGCGTGTGACCCATATGGGATCATATAATAAAGGCAATAAGTCCAAGACTTATAGATCATGAGCGGACTCTAGCAAGCCATCATGACCCCCAGTATTATATGACTTATGTCTGATCATTGACATACTCTTACTTTCTAGAGACAGTACCGAGATTACTGGACACAATTCCAACAATCTCCCACTTGTACTGGAATCTCTGTATTCATAATCCTTTTGTCTCAATATCTCGATTAGTCATAAGGCAAGATTAGTGTCATCCTTATAAAGCCTAATCTTGTTCATCGGACTCTGATTTGATACTGACAATCCAAACGACTCGGGACAGTCCGTTTGAGCATGGCCATGCATTTTCCAGTATTTAAATCTCCGATTGGCCTTGAGATATTCACTCCATTTATATTGGAGGGACAAATCCCGTCTTGTTCCATCACTGTAAACTACTCATTTCATAATGTACCCAAACAAGGTCCTTATAACTATCGCAGAACGATAGCGTTAGACAATGATCAAAGTGCATCAGTCCATGTGCAGTCACATGCATGCGAACTCAGGTCTAAGGACTGTACTCTATAGTCGTAGTGAGAATCTCTTATGACACAGATATAAATATCCTGAAGAGTTCTCATAAGCGGGTCATGTCCGGTCGTATGTTCCCAACATACACCTATGTACTGACTTTGATGCCGTGCATCTATGACATTCTGAGACTTAGTCATAAGTCACATACCAATCTAGTCTCACACGGTTGTTGGTGTTCCAATTTCAACAACCTTCGACTAGGGACAGGATGATATAATCCATCTATCAAATATAGGGTCTCACGATCAAGCTAAATGACTTTGATGACTCAAGATCAAGTCACTTACTTCGATGACCTATAAAATGGTTCATATCATTTTGGAACGATTATTTCATCACAGTTAAAATAATCTTGAAATAATAATTTCATTAAACATCATAAAATGTTTTACAAGAACACATCAAATAACTAAATAAAGCCCTCAAACTCCCACTCAAATTTAGATTACATTTCAATGTCTCTAATGCCTACAGCTTCAGTCAGAAACTCGAGCTTAGGCCTTGGGAGTGGCTTTGTCAACGGATCAGCGACGTTATCATCTGTCTGAACTCGGCTGATCTTGACTTCCTTTTTATTAATGATGTCACGTATCAAGTGAAATCTTCTTAGAACATGCTTGGATTTCTGGTGTGATCTTGGTTCCTTTGCATGAGCAATAGCACCATTGTTGTCACAAAACAGTGTCAGAGGCTCAGCCGCATCTGGTATCACACCTAGTTCAATAATGAACTTTCGTATCCAAACAGCTTCCTTCGCTGCTTCTGAGGCGGCGATATATTCAGCTTCTGTAGTGGAATCAGCAACGGTGTCTTTCTTGGAGCTTCTCCAACTGATTGCACCGCCATTCAGACAAAAGATATAACCGGACTGTGACCGGAAATCATCTTGGTCTGTCTGGAAACTTGCGTCCGTGAATCCACTGACTTTAAGCACATCACTTCCACCGTATACCAAGAACTTGTCCTTAGTATGTCTTAGATACTTCAGGATGTTCTTGACGGCAATCCTATGGTTTTCACCTGGATTTGACTGGTATCTACTCGTCATGCTCAATGCATAAGCAACATCAGGACGAGTACAGATCATGGCATACATGATAGATCCTATTGCAGATGCATAAGGAATATTCTACATGCGCTCAAGCTCAGCAGCCGTCGTAGGGCTCTGCTTCTTGCTTAGCGTTGTGCCATGTACCATTGGCGTGAAGCCCTTCTTGGAATCTTTCATGCTGAATCTTTGTAGGACTTTGTCAATGTATGAATCTTGACACAAGCCTATCAGCCTTCTAGATCTATCCCGGTAGATCCTGATTCCAAGAACGTATGCGGCTTCACCCATGTCTTTCATGGAAAAACAACTTCCAAGCCAGTCCTTTACCGACTTCAGCATTGGAACGTCGTTTCCGAGAAGCAGTATGTCATCAACATACAGAATAAGAAATACTATCTTGCTCCCACTAGTTTTCTTATACACGCATTGTTCTTCTTCGTTTCTGATGAAGTCAAATTGCTTGATCTCTTCATCAAAACGAAGATTCCAGCTCCTCGATGCTTGCTTCAATCCATAAATGGATTTGTGAAGTTTGCATACTTTTCCAGCATTCTTTGGATCTATGTAACCGTCAGGTTGTGTCATATACACATCCTCTTCCAGAATACCATTCAAGAAGGCGGTTTTCACGTCCATCTGCCAAATTTCATAATCATGAAAAGCTGCAGTTGCTAGTAGAATCCGAATAGATTTCATCATTGCCACTGGGGAATAGGTTTCATCGTAATCCACACCGTGAACTTGTCTGAAACCTTTTGCCACCAACCTGGCTTTATAAATCTGGACTTTTCCATCCACGTCAATCTTCTTCTTGAAGATCCATTTGCACTCGATGGCTTTTACACCAGCGGGTAAGTCAACCAACGAAAACACTTGGTTGACCGACATGGAGTCCATTTCGGAATCAGTGGCTTTACGCCACTTCGAGGAATCTGGGCCCATCATAGCTTGATTGAAGTTCGATGGTTCATCACCATCAATGATCAAAAGATCATGACAGTTAGTCACGAGGAATCCTTGATATCTCTCGGGTTCGTGACGGATCCTCCCGGATCTTCGAACTTCAGGTACTACAGGTTCAGGCTCTACAATTTCTTGTAGGTCCTCCTGCTGCTCTTCCTCATTAGGTTGAGCAGTATCCTGTTCATCTTGAATTTCTTCAAGCAGTACCTTACTCCCACTGTCTTTCTTAGAGAGAAATTCTCTCTCAAGAAAGTTACAATCCCGGGCAACAAAGATCTTGTTCTCGGAACGTAGATAGAAGTAATAAGCCTTGGTTTCCTTCGGATAACCAATGAAGTAGCATTTATCAGACTTTGGTGTAAGCTTGTCTGAGATTAATATCTTGACATAGGCTTCACAACCCCAAATTCTAAGATAAGACAGCACTGGAGCCACTCCAGTCCATAATTCATATGGTGTCTTTGCTACTGCTTTTGATGGCGCTCTATTTAGAGTGAACACTGCTGTTAGCAGAGCATATCCCCAAAGGGATATTGGAAGGTCTGTGTGACTCATCATAGATCGAACCATATCCAATAAGGTCCGATTTCTCCTCTCAGACACACCATTCCATTGAGGTGTTCCGGGAGGAGTGAGTTGGGATACGATCCCACACTCTCTTAGATGATCACTGAATTCTTGGCTTAAGTATTCTCCTCCTCGGTCGGACCGAAGAGCCTTAATGCTTTTGCCAAGTTGGTTCTGTACTTCATTTTGGAATTCTCTGAACTTCTCAAAAGATTCAGACTTATGTTTCATTAAATAAACATATCCATACCTACTGAAATCATCAGTGAAGGTAATGAAGTACTGATAGTTTCCTCTTGCATTTGTGGACATTGGGCCACACACGTCAGTGTGTATCAGGCCCAATAAGTCACTGGCCCTCTCGTTAGGTTTATTAAAGGGGGCCCGTGTCATTTTGCCCATCATGCACGATTCGCATTTCTCACATGACTCAAAGTCAAATGAGCCAAGAAGTCCATTCGAATGGAGCCTCTTGATGCGTTTCTCGCTGATGTGCCCTAAACGACAATGCCATAGAAACGTTCGGTTCTCCTCATTAGGTTTGAACCGTTTGGTATTAATGTTATAAATTGGCGCGGATTGATCGAGTATGTAAAGCCCATTCGTAAGAGGGGCACAACCATAGAACAAATTGTTGCGATTGAAGGAACATAATTTATTCTTAACTGAAAAATCATAACCTTCCAAATCCAACAAAGAAATTGAAATAATATTTCTGCTTATAGCAGGTACAAAATAACAATTATTGAGTTCTAAAATCAATCCCGAAGGTAAAGACAACAAGTATGTGCCTACAGCTAGTGCAGGAACTTTCGCTCCATTCCCAACTCGTAGCTCCACTTGTCCTTGCTTCAGCCTTCTACTGTTGCTGAGTGCCTGCATATTAGTACAAATATGAGCCCCACAACCAGTATCCATAACCCATGAGGTATTATCAGAAGTAGTTGTATTAACTTCTATAACAAAAATACCTGTTGAAGAAGTCTCGAGAGTCTTCTTCTTCAATTCCTTTAGACCTTCTTGGAATTTCTTACATTCTCTCCTCCAATGCCCTGGTTCTTTACAGAACCTGCATATGTCAGTTGGCCCAGCCTTGGACTTGGGCTTGGGCTTTGGCGTGTCCTTGTCCGCGACTTGGACAGCCTTGGCCTTTCCCTTATCCTTAGCAGAGGATTTCTTAAACCCCTTGCCCTTTTGCACCATAAGCACATTGGGGTCCTTGGCGGTTTTCCTCAAGTTGGGCTCTGCAGTCTTGAGCATTCCGTGAAGCTCAGGAAATGTCTTACTCAAGCCATGCATGTTAAAGTTCAGAATGAACTGATCATAGCTTGCAGGTAAAGACTGCAGAACGATATCGCAGGCAAGTTCCTGGCTGATAGGGCAGTCGAGTTTCTGAAGATGATCGAGATAACCCATCATCTTCAAGACATGAGGACTCACTGCCGCATTTGCAGCCAACTTACAGTCTAAGAGGTTCTTAACTGTCTGAAACCTCTCAGTCCTTGCTTGCTCCTGAAAAAGCGATTTCAGGCTTGCCATTATCTCGATGGGTGACAATACACTCTCGAACTGCATTTGCAGCTCAGCAGTCATTGTCGCCAACATCAGGCAATACACATCATTTTCATCTGACGAATGCTTTTCCCAAGCATTATGCAGAGTCCTGGCGGCATTGTTAGGAGGCCTCTCGGGGAGGGGATCACGAAGGACATAATCCTTCTTCTCCTGCTTGAGGACCAGCCTCAAGTTCCTTGACCACGTCAGGAAGTTCGTTCCAGTCAGCTTCTCCTTCTCGAGAACAGACCGGATTGAGAATGTGTTTTGAGTGCTTGTAGTAGTCATAGCTGAAATATATATAAGATAAAAAGGTTATTAGTTAATATGTTCAATATGATTAATCTCGTATTAAATTTAATATGATTAATCATGCATTATATTCAATAACATCAGTTACCCTCAATAGAATATAATGATTCCAAGATCCACATATAACTAAGATCAAAGTGGGCCACTGGCCATCACCCAACCTTAGCTTATATCGGTAAGCCCTATGTCGGCTAATTATATCCGTGATATAACTCTTGGTTGTGAATCTGGGCCCGAGGCCCAATCCACTCTGATGTCTCAAGGCCCGGGACTCCCGATGGCCCAGTCAAGAAAACCAGACTATACAGTCATGTAATCATTAATGTCTGGGACTCCCAATGACATTTATGAATCACAAACCGTCTTATCCACGCAAAAGTAGACACCCTCACACTGTAAGGCCATGAATACAATTGAATGGGCTTCGACAGCTGACATAGACTGGACAAGACATCCAACGCTTGATATTATTTGAGGTTCGTAGGTTTATTTTAAAATTTCATTCCCAAAATAGAAGATTACTATTTCGGGAAACTTTCTATTTTTGGAAACCTACTATTTTTGGAAACTTTCTAAAATTGGAAACTTTCTAAAACCGGAAACTTTCTAACTTTAGAAATTTCTTAAAATCCAAAACATGCAAATCTAGAAACTTCTATTTTAAGAAACTTTCTAATTTCAAAATTTCGGAAACTTTAATTTAAAATCGATTTTATAATTTTATAAAAATAAATTTTAAATTAATCTGAAGAAAAGACTCAAATAATTGGCCCAATTGTTTTAACTTCTTGGCCCGAGGCCCAAGAATTGGTCCATGTCCAAGACATAACCCAATTGTCCAATTAAATGACATAACCGGTCTGGTTCATTAAAATTGGTCTAACCAAAATTAATTACTACGATGACCACAATTGTCAACCGGTTATTTACTAAACCGGATTTTCTCAATTTATTTGGTCCAACCAAATCAAATTAGAAAATCCTGGTTTAGGGACAAAATCCAATTTTTCGACTTTGGATTTCTTATCCCGGTTTAACCAGAACTTAATAAATTTATTAAGTCTGTTTATTAAACCGTGACGTTTTGATTTTAATCAAGTTTTTAAACCGAACCATCAAACGAACCGAACCGGCCCATTAGGTCATGAACCGATCGTGGCTTCGCTCGATCGAGCAACAACCGAGCAGCCGCAAGCCGAGATCGGGACAGGACGGGACGATGGTCGGGACGAGTGATCGGGACGGGAGGCGACGATCGGGACGGGATGATCGAGACGATGCCGAGAGATCACGGACGTGATCGCCATGCGATCGTGGTCGATCTCTCTCTCGCGCGTCATAACCGATCGGGACGGGATGGGACACGATCGATCCATGCGATCGTTCGATCCATGCGATACGATCGGTCCATCCCAGCGATCGTCTCAGCCGAGCATCTCGCGGTCCATGATCCGCGATCGATGCAGCTGATCGGTCCGACGCATACCGATTCATATAGATCGGATCATGCGATTTCTAGTTTGTTTAGGTTTCAATTCTTGTTTCTTAAGTGTTTTACTCTTATCAGTAGATTGATTCAAAAACACCTCTTTAAACAATCCTAAACTTGAATCTAAACAAGAAAAACCACAGAACCAATAGCTCTGATACCACTGAAGGATGTTTTGGTGTTAATCCTGATTCAATTCTCGGATTCAACAGTCCTAAACATGCAGATCTAGGTTCTCTTGGATAGAAACAATATAGATCTCACCTTTTACCTGTTTATGCAGCGGAAAGAGATAGAACAGGTCAGAGATCAGCAGAACCACCAAGGGATGGATCCTCCAAAGGCTCACCCACGCTTCACAGGAAATGGCTGCTAGACCGAGCAGGAGAGGAGGCGCAGAGAGAGAGGAGGCTCGCGGCTGGGTTAGGGTTAGAGGAGAAAGAGATTTGGCTTTTTAGTTTATAAAACCCTTCTCTTTCCCTTTTGGGCTTTTGGGCCCAATTCTCAGTTCTGATTAAATCCCTTGGATTTAATCAGACCCATTAATCTCTCTTTAAGTTCGGTAAATGCCTAGCACTTTTACCGTACTTCTGCTAAACCGTTCCTACACATTTTCCCTGTTAGCTTAGGCGTGTGACCCATATGGGATCATATAATAAAGGCAATAAGTCCAAGACTTATAGATCATGAGCGGACTCTAGCAAGCCATCATGACCCCCAGTATTATATGACTTATGTCTGATCATTGACATACTCTTACTTTCTAGAGACAGTACCGAGATTACTGGACACAATTCCAACAAGCATGTCAAACAAGATCAGACTGTACTTTGGCTGTCATTTGCAGGAATTTGCATTACGGTAATCTAGGTGAACATACAAGGATCAATAATTCAATTCGTTTGATAGACAGTAATAACAATAAACATCCCATAACTGTGGATGATAGAACATTAGAAAACAATTTGAGGGACAATCTGATGTTCATTGATAATGCATATTACAATATATATGGTTAAATGATGGTCATGTATACAAATTGGTTTTTAAAGTCGCACAAGGACACTTATTTATCCTGATCAACAGCGGAAATAGCCATTAAATACAGTAACATAATAAGGTGATATGGAATGCTGGTCTTTTTGAGTCCGAGGATTTCAGGGTGCTGTTTTTAAGCTGGCCTCAGCTAGAATTGCACTGGACACATTCTGATTGTGCAATCATACATAGGTGAGATAGATGTTCTGGACTGGTTTAGCAGTAGACATGATATCAAGTTTTTTTAGATATTTTTTTCCTAAGAACAAAGAATTCGTCACATGAATATAGAAAAGTGTTAATTAATTTTTACATACCTTCTTCTATGTATGAATAGTAGTAAAATCTGGATAGACGTTGCTCATAAACTCTAAGCCTCCGACGCCGGCCAGTAAAAAAAACGCAGACGGAGACTGCCGGAATAAGGAGCTTGTGCTAATCTACGATTTAAATCGGAAACAGGATCAGATTAATCTTAAATTTTACTCATGAATGTATCAAATAACTCATGGTGGTGAGAAAGCCTAATACTTAACAAACCTTGAACAATCAGCTTAACCAACGACGCCGGCGCCGGAGTTGGAAGACGGAAAGAGATAGACGGGATATTTGTTCCGTGATATTCTACAACTGAGGATATCCGAGACAAAATTGTCGGAGACCCGTTTTGGTCGGAACAGCTTCTGTTGGTAAGGGATCGTCGGAGAAACCCGTTTTTCATGAAAGGGATGCCAGCGGAGGGGTAACCTCCGAAAGCGAACAGATCTACAAAAGGGTTAAGAGAAATCACAATCTAAGATTCGAAGAGTCATAAGTGGAAATACTAAGTTGTAGGTCAGATCGTGTACCTTCTAATGTCATGCAGCTGTAAAACCGAGTACAGATCTACGATAGTAGCCGCCGGAGCAAGATCTCAGAGACCGCATGGATAAGGGCGTCGGTGAGGGGATATAAACAGAGAGAGCGAGAGAGATAGTGTGAGAGAGGTTGAGAGAGATCGGAGAAAATGGCGACGGTGGCCGGCGGAGCAAACTCGGAGAGGGAGACGAAAAATTGTGTCGGTGAGAGACATGGTTCGAGAGATCAGAGAAGAGAGAGAAACGATATAAAAAATTAACGCGTTTTGGAATAAATTTTTTGTTATATTTGGAATCATATTGATTATTTTTTTACTCATGGACAATGAGGTGTAAAAATGTTATAATATGATTGGAAGATGTCTTTTCTCATTAATACAAATGTCAACAATACATGAGCTGAGTTGTCAAGCCCTTGAGAGACACTTCTCTTATTATAGTATTGATTCGTAACTACTAGGTATTGAACCCCCGTAGCCAATCAGCACCAATTACCATATTATTTCATTTTGTAATAAGTTATCCAACATATAATTAAACCATTTATTCTTAGGCTTCGTTTTTTGTGACTCTGTTTTTAATTAGGAAATAAGCGGTACAACATTGTTTATAAGGAACTAAGCTTTTGGACTTACTCTTGTGTGGCGAGTTCTCTTCACTTACTCTAGCTTGCCTGTAAATGAATTTGTCACAAAGGCGTTGGAGTGTGTAAACAACATGAATATGAAGAAAAAAAACGGAGTATATTGTAATGGCCCAAAATCCATAACCCAAAATTTTTGAAGAAAAAAGCAAGCCCAAAGCCCAAATCCATGAAGTCCAGTCTCTTTTCTTGAAAACCGTAGCCTTTTCCCTATAAATACAAGCCTCTCCCCCTCCTGAAACCTATTTTCTTTTTCTGCTGCGAAGCCCTGTCGGAGTGTGGAGCTGTTCGAAACCCGAAGAGCCACTGTTCACGTTTCCCGAGCATTCCCCTTGATCTAGATAATTTTCGAACCAGTAGATCTAGAGTTTTCAACCAAAAACCTTGTTTTCATTCGTTTTCCAAAAAATACACCGAATCCCGAGAAACCGAGCATACCATCGTGACCGCCTCGACGAGACGAAGCCCGAGCCGTCGCCCGATCGCTGAATCACCGCCACACGCGCCCCCACGCGCCGCCGGAGTGTCGGGCGCGTGAGATCCACGCGCCGGAGCCCCACGCGCCGCCGCCGGAGATCACGCACCGCCGCCACACGCCGCCGCCGCCGACAGGAGCTGCCGTCCGCCGCCATCCGCCGCTGACAGGAGCCGCCCTTCTTTGTCCAATGTGAGGTTTCGGTTCTATCTTTGCTTGCCCTATTCCATTCCGGACGATAGTCCTCCGTTAATATGATCTTTCCTAGGTAGCAAAGGTTTAGCTGAGTACTCGATGTGTCTTGCTTGTGGAACGTAGAATGCTAGGTTATCGCTTAAACTGAAAACGTTGTTTGTGCGTGATGGATATGAATGATTAGAACTGTGGTAGGGCCCCCGAAAGGGTGTTTGGTGACGGCTTGCGTATAACGAGTTTTTGGTACGCAACCCTTGAATCGTTGTAAGGGGGGTTTCGGTGAGCTCCCGATTGTGTTGGAGTTAGAGTTGGAGTTGGAGTTGGGCTCCGGGGCCAATGGTGGGTTTCAGGGCCATTTATTTTTGTTGCACTTCTTTGGTAGTTTTGCTTGCGCTTCGTTCGGTAGAAGTCCATTGGGACATAGGTTGCATGATGAAAGCCTTCAGGTGATGCTTGCAAGGTGATATTAGCCTAGGACTTGTGTTTCGAAGTTGAGTAATGTAAGCCGGGATCGCGGGTTCCCTAAATCCGCCCCTCACTGGGTAATTGTGTTTGAAACAATTACTCAGACCTCGTTTTCCTTTTCCCTTGTCCCCGTTTTCTTGCAGGTCCGGATGCGGGATTGATTCGATCGAGTGATGTCATTGGTGTATTTGAATTCGAAGAGAGCGATGGGTCCTGGGACAAGTTGAGACATCCCGGAAATGGGCTCCACAGGTGTCCTAATGCCGCGTATCCGGTTTAACCGGGAGACGGGTGTTACAATTTGGTATCAGAGCCTAGGCTAAGATCTCCCAGGAGCTTTCGTTATTTTCCCCATAACCCCGATTTCAATCTTTTTCAATAGCGTTTGCGAAATTTTTTTTTCTAAAACGGATACTTTGCGAAAACTTTTTCAAGCACCAATATACGTTACTGATTATCTCCTGTGGTGGCCTCTTTTAGTATCCTCTTATGCAAGATGTCTTCTGATTCGAGCTCTGATTCTGGGTCCGAGTACGCACCTAGCCCCACCAGTGTTCTACACACTCGTGCTTCGACCAGGAGGAGTGCACCACCGCGCCAGAGGAGACGACTCACGATCGGGACCCCAGCCGCGACCCCGGGACCCGTCCGGCCACCCACCCCGCACCCTAGGGGTAGACCTTTGATTCATGCAGCTGGGACCTTTACGAGACCAGTGAGAGGCAGGGGTCGACCACGGAAGACACCCTTAATTGTCCCGGCAGCACCTGTGGACCCAGTAGAGACACCCAGTACGAAGAGGCCAGGAAAGGAGCATGTGGTGGAGGAGAGTGACCCCAATCCACCAGCCCAGGTGTGCTTCATGACTGTGAGACCTTCAGACCAGCATGACCCGGCCTTCCCGGACCTTGGACCAGAGGCGATACCGCAGGCAGACGACACCCCGGGAGCGTCGACCGCGAGGCCACCGGCGCAGACACCCCCTCTGAACGTCCCCCGACCATTTCAGATGGCTGGGATGAGTGTGCAGGACTACCTGGAGGCATTCATTTTCAGAGCCGGTTGCACCTACCCCAGATCCCCGATCCATATGATGACCATGTTCATGGGTGGGCTGTTACCGGAGATCCGTCAGGGGATGACAGATGGGAGTGAGTACGGAGATTATGGGCTAGTAGTGATGGCGGCCCGTTATGCGGAGTCCATAGATAGGAATCAGAAGGACATAGCGTATTGGCAGCAGATGAGAGAGAAGCGTTGGGAAGATGAGGACATTCGGCAACGAGTGATGGCTGAGCAGCAGGCCACTTGGGACAAAGAGTTGCGTTTGAGGCAAGAGCAAGAGACTGTGGATTACGCCTGGCTGGGAGAGCAGAGGTCCACCAGGGAGGGGATACAGGAGAGGTTGGATCAGCAGCGGGCAGAGTGGGCAGCGGAGCAGGCTGCTTGGGAGCAGGGATGAGAGCAGAGGCAGCAGCAGCAGGCTGCACAGAGGCATGCCAGAGCAGTTGTACCCCCAGTGATCAACCTTTCAGACACAGAGTCAGATCCAGAGGAGTATGGGGGCGAGGAGGATTAGTTGTACCATGGCGACCAGGACCTCGAGTACTGGACCCCATGATCGCAGAGTGGCTAGGATCGGAAGGCTTAGGGTGGTGTTAGGAGTAGGGCGTAGTTAATTGGTGTTAGAGTTTTATTTCATTTTTCCGCGGTTTTCGCGTAGTTAGGTTTTCTCCCTTTCCATTCTTTCGAACTTTGTAGCCATGCGTCGTTGATTTATTCTATTGATTATTTTACTCAGTCGTGCCTTCCCGTTCGGACATTCCGTAGCCATCCCTGCATCTTGTTTTGATAGTGCCATTGACTTCAGTAGCGACCGGGAAACCGATCTTTCAGAATTCGGGACGAATTCTTTTCAAGGGGGGGGGGAGAATTGTAATGGCCCAAAATCCGTAACCCAAAATTTTTGAAGAAAAGAGCAAGCCCAAAGCCCAAAGCCCAAATCCACGAAGCCCAGTCCCTTTTCTTGAAAACCCTAGCCTTTTCCCTATAAATACAAGCCTCTCCCCCTCCTAAAACCTATTTTATCTTTCTGTTGCGAAGCCCTGTCGGAGTGTGGAGCTGTTCGAAGCCCTAGGAGCCACTATTCACGTTTCCCGAGCATTCCCCTTGATCCAAGTAATTCCCGAACCAGTAGATCTAGAGTTTTCAACCAAAAACCTTGTTTTCATTCGTTTTTCAAAAAATACACAGAATCCCGAGAAACCGAGAATATCATCGTGACTGCCTCGACGAGACGAAGCCGGAGCCGTCCCCCGATCGCCGAACCACTGCCGCACGTGCCCCCACGTGCCGCCGGAGTGTCGGGCGCATGAAATCCACGCGCCAGAGGAGCCCACACGCCGGAGCCCCACGCGCCGCCGCCGGAGATCACGCGTCGACGCCGACCGGAGCCGCCGTTCACCGCCGGAGACCCGCTGGAGCGCCGCCGCCGTCCGCCGCCGGAGCCGCCGTTGCCGTCACCGGAGAAGTCGTCGGAGCCGCCGCCGCCGACCGTTGACCACCGCCGTTGACCACTGGTCCGGTTTAGGTTGGTCCGGTTCAGTTCGATTCCCAATTTCCAATCGATTCAGGTTTAGTCAATTTGATTTTGGTTTAATCCGGTTTCCCCAAATCAATTCGATTCCGGTTTTCCTTCGGTCCAATTTCAATTCGGCTCGGTTAGCTGGTTTTCCCAAATTGATTCCAATTCCCGGTTTAAGCCAAACCGATTCCTAATTCGATTTTCATTTCTGATTTCAATTCGGTTTAGGATTTAAACCTTGAACTTCTTTTGATCATATCTAGCCCATCTTAGATCCGATTTGAGTGATTGAACAGCCTAAATCGTTCTATTTTTCGCCCTCTTTCCAGATCTGTTGTCCGTTTGGTCTAATAAAGTTCCTAAATTACGAAAATGCCCTTCTTTGGCCAAGGTGAGGTTTCGGTTCTATCTTTGTTTGCCATATTCCATTCCGGACGATAGTCCTCCGTTAATATGATTTTTCCTATGTAGCGTAGGTTTAGCTGAGTACTCGATGTGTCTTGCTTGTGGAACGTATAATGCTAGGTTATCGCTTAAATTGAAAATGTTGTTTGTGCGTGATGGATATGAATGATTAGAACTGTGGTAGGGCCCCCGAAAGGGTGTTTGGTGACGGATTGCGTATAACGAGTTTTGGTAAGCAACCCTTGAATCGTCGTAAGGGGGGTTTCGGCGAGCTCCCCGATTGTGTTGGAGTTGGAGTTGGAGTTGGGCTCCGGGGCCAATGAAGGGCTTCAGGGCCATTTATTTTCGTTGCACTTCTTTGGTAGTTTTGCTTGCGCTTCGTTCGGTAGAAGTCCATTGGGACATAGGTTGCGTGATGAAAGCCTTCGGGTGATGCTTGCAAGGTGGTATTAGCCTAGGACTTGTGTTTCGAAGTTGAGTAGTGTAAGCTGGGATCGCGGGTTCCCTAAATCCGCCCCTCACTGGGTAATTGTGTTTGAAACAATTACTCAAACCTCGTTTCTCTTTTCCCCTGTCCCCGTTTTCTTGCAGGTCCGGATGCGGGATTGATTCGATCGAGTGATGTCATTGTGTATTTGAATCCGAAGAGAGCGCCGGGTCTTGGGACAATTTAAATGACATCCCGGTTGGACCGAAATGGGCTCCACGGGTGTCCTAATGCCGCTTCTCCGGTTTAACTGGGAGACGGGTATTACATATATGATTGAAATAAAACATTTTATATCCATTCTGACCTCCATGCATACAAGAACTGGGCCAAATATTTTTTTCTGCATTGTACCTAAATAAAAACGAAATGCAAGTTTCCAAGTAGAATACAAAGTATTTGCTTAAATATCAGAAATACCTTGTAACACTCCTTGTCTGGGGTAACACCAGTTAAAACGGTAGGACCAATAAAATTCCCTTCCTCGTATCCAGGAACCTGTTTATTATAAGCGATGATATAAACATCTCATACCAGTAAATTGTTTATTTAAGCATAAGACTGTTGCAATAGCAGTAACTATAAAGAAGGAAAATTACCGCAATATTTCTTCCCTCAAGCAGGAGTTTAGCACCATCGTCCACACCAGACTGAATCAAGCGACATCTCCGTTCACTACAAGAACTATGGGTTTTAATAGCAGGAGTTTAGCACCATCGCAATATTTCTTCCCGCCGTTGACCACCGGTCCGGGTCGGTTCAATTCCCAATTTCCAATCGATTCCGGTTTAGTCAATTTGATTTTGGTTTAATCCGGTTTTCCCAAATCAATTCGATTCCGGTTTTCCTTCGGTCCAATTTCAATTCGGTTCGGTTAGCTGGTTTTCCCAAATTGATTCCAATTCCCGGTTTAACCCAAACTGATTCCCAATTCGATTTTGATTTCTGATTTCAATTTCAATTCGCTTTGATTCGGTTTAGGATTTAAACCTTGAACTTCTTTCGATCATATCTAGCCCATCTTAGATCCGATTTGAGTGATTCAAAAGCCTAAATTGTTCTATTTTTCGCCCTCTTTCCAGATCTGTTGTCCGTTAGGTCTCATGAAGTTCCTAAATTACGAAAATTCCCTTCTTTGTCCAATGTGAGGTTTCGGTTCTATCTTTGCTTGCCCTATTCCATTCCGGACGATAGTCCTTCATTATTATTATTTTTCCTAGGTAGCAAATGTTTAGCTGAGTACTCGATGTGTCTTGCTTGTGGAACGTAGAATGCTAGGTTATCGCTTAAACTGAAAACGTTGTTTGTGCGTGATGGATATGAATGATTAGAACAGTGGTAGGGCCCCCGAAAGGGTGTTTGGTGACGGCTTGCGTATAACGAGTTTTTGGTACGCAACCCTTGAATCGTCGTAAGGGGGGTTTCGGTGAGCTCCCGATTGTGTTGGAGTTGGAGTTGGAGTTGGGCTCCGGGGCCAATGGCGGGTTTCAGGGCCATTAATTTTTGTTGCACTTCTTTGGTAGTTTTGCTTGCGCTTCGTTTGGTAGAAGTCCATTGGGACATAGGTTGCGTGATGAAAGCCTTTAGGTGATGCTTGCAAGGTGGTATTAGCCTAGGACTTGTGTTTCGAAGTTGAGTAGTGTAAGCCGGGATCGCGGGTTCCCTAAATCCGCCCCTCACTGGGTAATTGTGTTTGAAACAATTACTCAGACCTCGTTTCCCTTTTCCCTTATCCCCGTTTTCTTGCAGGTCCGGATGCGGGATTGATACGATCGAGTGATGTCATTGGTGTATTTGAATTCGAAGAGAGCGATGGGTCCTGGGACAAGTTGAGACATCCCAGAAATAGGCTCCACGGGTGTCCTAATGCCGCGTATCCGGTTTAACCGGGAGACGGGTGTTACAATTTGGTATCAGAGCCTAGGTTAAGATCTCCCAGGAGCTTTCGTTATTTTCCCCAAAACCCCGATTTCAATCTTTTTCAATAGCGTTTGCGAAATTTTTTTTTCTAAAATGGATACTTTGCGAAAACTTTTTCAAGCACCAATATACGTTACTGATTATCTCCCGTGGTGGCCTCTTTTAATATCCTCTTATGCAAGATGTCTTCGGATTCGAGCTCTGATTCTGGGTCCGAGTACGCACCTAGCCCCACCAGTGTTCTACGCACTCGTGCTTCGACCAGGAGGAGTGCACCACCGCATCAGAGGAGACGACACACGATCGGGACCCCAGCCGCGACCCCGGGACCCGTCCGGCCACCCACCCCGCACCCTAGGGGTAGACTTGTGATTCATGCAGTTGGGACCTTTACGAGACCAGTGAGAGGCAGGGGTCGACCACAGAAGACACCCTTAATTGTCCCGGCAGCACCTGTGGACCCAGTAGAGACACCCAGTACGAAGAGGCCAGGAAAGGAGCATGTGGTGGAGGAGAGTGACCCCAATCTACCAGCCCAGGTGTGCTTCATGACTATGAGACCTTCAGACCAGCGTGACCCGGCCTTCCCGGACCTTGGACCAGAGGTGATACCGCAGGCAGACGACACCCCGTGAGCGTCGACCGCGAGGCCACCGGCGCAGACACCCCCTCGGGTTGTCCCCCGACCATTTCAGATGGCTGGGATGAGTGTGCAGGACTACCTGGAGGCATTCATTTTCAGAGCCGGTTGCACCTACCCCAGATCCCCGATCCATATGATGACCATGTTCATGGGTGGGCTGTTACCGGAGATCCGTCAGGGGATGACAGATGGGAGTGAGTACGGAGATTACAGGCTAGTAGTGATGGCGGCCCGTTATGCGGAGTCCATAGATAGGAATCAGAAGGACATAGCGTATTGGCAGCAGATGAGAGAGAAGCGTTGGGAAGATGAGGACATTCGGCAACGAGTGATGGCTGAGCAGCAGGCCACTTGGGACAGAGAGCTGCGTTTAAGGCGAGAGCAAGAGACTGTGGATTACGCCTGGCTGGGAGAGCAGAGGTCCACCAGGGAGAGGATACAGGAGAGGTTGGATCAGCAGCGGGCAGAGTGGGCAGCGGAGCAGGCTGCTTGGGAGCAGGGATGAGAGAAGAGGCAGCAACAGCAGGATGCACAGAGGCAGGCCAGAGCAGTTGTACCCCAAGTGATCAACCTTTCAGACACAGAGTCAGATCCAGAGCAGTATGGGGGCGAGGAGGATCAGTTGTACCATGGCGACAAGGACCTCGAGTACCGGACCCCATGATCACAGAGTGGCTAGGATCAGAAGGCTTAAGGTGGTGTTAGGAGTAGGGCTTAGTTAAATGGTGTTAGAGTTTTATTTCATTTTTCCGCGGTTTTCGCGTAGTTGGGTTTTCTCCCTTTCCATTCTTTCGAACTTTGTAGCCATGCGCCGTTGATTTATTCTATTGATTATTTTACTCAGTCGTGCCTTCCCGTTCGGACATTCCGTAGCCATCCCTGCATCTTGTTTTGATAGTGCCATTGACTTCAGTAGCGACCGGGAAACCGATCCTTCAGAATTCGGGACTAATTCTTTTCAAGGGGGGGGAGAATTGTAATGGCCCAAAATCCATAACCCAAAATTTTTGAAGAAAAGAGCAAGCCCAAAGCCCAAATCCACGAAGCCCAGTCCCTTTTCTTGAAAACCCTAGCCTTTTCCCTATAAATACAAGCCTCTCCCCCTCCTAAAACCTATTTTATCTTTCTGTTGCGAAGCCCTGTCGGAGTGTGGAGCTGTTCAAAGCCCTAGGAGCCACTATTCACGGTTCCCGAGCATTCCCCTTGATTCAAGCAATTCCCAAACCAGTAGATCTAGAGTTTTCAACCAAAAACCTTGTTTTCATTCGTTTTCCAAAAAATACACAGAATCCCGAGAAACCGAGAATACCATCGTGACTGCCTCGACGAGACGAAGCCGGAGCCATCGCCCGATCGCCGAACCGCTGCCGCACGCTCCCCCACGCACCGCCGGAGTGTCGGGCGCGTGAGATCCACGCGCCGGAGGAGCCCACACGCCGGAGCCCCACGCGCCGCCGCCGGAGATCACGCGTCGATGCCGACCGGAGCCGCCGTCCGCCGCCGGAGACCCGCCAGAGCGCCGCCGCCGTCCGCCGCCGGAGCCGCCGTTGCCGTCACCGGAGAAGTCGCCGGAGCCGTCCCCGCCGACCGTTGACCACCGCCGTTGACCACCGGTCCGGTTTAGGTTGGTCCGGTTCGGTTCGATTCCCAATTTCCAATCGATTCCGGTTTAGTCAATTTGATTTTGGTTTAATCCGGTTTCCCCAAATCAATTCGATTCCGGTTTTCCTTCGGTCCAATTTCAATTCAGCTCGGTTAGCTGGTTTTCCCAAATTGATTCCAATTCCCGGTTTAAGCCAAACCGATTCCTAATTCGATTTTGATTTCTGATTTCAATTTAATTCGGTTTGATTCGGTTTAGGATTTAAACCTTGAACTTCTTTTGATCATATCTAGCGCATCTTAGATCCGATTGTTGGGATTATGTCCTGAAATCACATTGTACTTACTCCTAACGATAGTTGTGTGTCGAGATCAGACATGTTGTATGATACTGGGCGGTTGCAATGTTTTGCTGGAAGACTCTTGCAATCTGTAAGTTGTATACTTACTGCCAGCATTATATGATCCTATAGGGTCACACACCTAAGCAAACTGGAAGCGTAAATATGGGAATGATCATTATGGTAATGATCATGTTGATGTGTATTGGATACACATTGATATTGAGTTTATAGTGGTGTGTCGATCGACACAGTATGTGTGTCGATCGACACAGATCGGGTTTCGAAAATGATGTTGCGATTTTATGACTTAAACGAATTGGTATTAACCAATACTCGGTTTTAGTCATTCCAGGTCTATATAAGACATATAGTTTCGACCTGAAACCCTAACCGTTCATTTTTTCTGTTGCAGAGAAAGCAGAACCACCTAAACTCTGTAATCCCAAGATCCGGCACTAGCATCCCGACTTTCCAGCTTTGTGTGCATGTGTATCTGGTAGAGGCGAAGCATTTGAGTCGCTATTGATCTCGTCATACCAACTATTCCGCTGCCAGAACAAGGTAAACGCGAGATCCGTGATTCAATAACACAAACCCTTAGATTCTAGGCTCGGAATTCAGACTTAGGGTTTCCTAATCGGATTAGGAACTGCTAGGAATTACAACAGTGGTATCAGAGCCTTAGGGTTTTAATCATTGAATCTATGGCATATAATTCGAAAAACTGATGTATTTGAATAGATTTTGCCTGTTAAATCATGTTTTGATCAAGAAAAACTCGGTTTAAAGTCTGTGATTCAAAATGATGAACCTGTGTTTTCGCACAGTGTCGATCGACACAAGTTTGTGTCGGTCGACACACCCCGAAAACGATTATAAAATTTTAGGGTTTTTGCACAGTGTCGATCGACACAAGATTGTGTCGGTCGATGCACCGCGAATTCGCTTATTAAAATTTGGGTATCGATCTTAGAGATCGCACTGTGTCGATCGACACACTGGGTGCGTCGATCGACACAGGCTGTGCGAAAGGATAGATCAGTTCAATTGGATTGAACCGGTTATCTCGCATGGTTAAGAAAACCTGAATGCCTACTGTGTCGATCGACACAGGTTGAGTGTCGGTCGACACAGACCTTGCGATTGGTTGATCGGTTCAATTGGAATGGACCGGTTATCATGCTTGGTTAAGTCCGGTCAGATCGTTTTAAATTGGATGAATTGGTTCAATTGGATTGAACTGATTATCTCAATTAGTATAAACTGATTTGATCGGTTAAGACCAGTTTCATCTGATAAGTCGGTTCAATTGGATTAGACCGATTATCAAAACTGTCTGCGGTTTAGGTCTATGTCGACCGTCACACATGGGTTGTGGTGATCGACATGACCGGTTCAATGAACCGGGATAATTGGATTAACCGGTTATTGAAGTCCGGTTTTGTTTGGTGGTGTCGATCGACAGACATGGTCTGCGTCGATCGACACAGTGCTCACAATTCTGGTTATTGAACCTTGAATTTGCAAAACCAAACTCGACTTAAACCTAGTTGATAAAGAACAATTAAAACACTTTTTGGATGCATATCGGATATGTATCAAGATTAAATGTTCTAAATCCATTTTGATACACATTGGATGTGTATTAGATTAAAGCTTAGCTTCAATATGGTCAACTGTCAAGACTCATTTCGTTGTGTGATGGTCTAGCCAAGAGCTTGGTGTCCACAATTACGTGAGTAAGGCAGGTAATTATGTTGATGGACTTGCAGTGCTTGACATCAACAATTACATGACCTAAGAGATTGATTTGCTAACCTTATAGAGTTTCGTTTCCTCAACTAAATATCAAGTGACCTTGATTTCTTGCCCAATCTTGTCTACTGTCAAGACTCGTTTCGTTGTTGGATAGACTTGGAGTCCTTAGTATCCACAATTACATGAGTAAGACAGGTGATCCTTGATAGACTTGCAGTGCGACTGTCAGTGATCACAAGACTGAAGAGATTGGTTTACTTGACTTGGCTATCAGAAGTTCTGGGCCCAGAGACGTCAGAGTAGATGAGACATGGATTGTCTTATCTGCGACCAAGAGTTGTACTGGGTACAATTGGCAATGATTTGCTTACCTAGATAACTAAATTTTGAGTGATGGCGAGTCGTCCACTCAGATTTTGGTGAAGTATGGATCTTGGATCATTATATTCATAGAGGAAACATTGTTTGAATGTAATGCCAGTTTTCTTATTAGATAAGATTTCTCATTTCATGGAATACATAACTAAATCTTTGTTTTCTTGGATTTCAGCTTATGTATAAAACCACTTTCTCATTGCGATCCGTCCTTGAGAAGGACAAGTTAAATGGATCAAATTTCCTGGATTGGTATCGGAATTTGAGAATAGTTCTCAAGCAAGAGAGTAAGGACTATGTCCTTGAGAAAGCTCTCCCCGAGAAACTTGGGACCAATGCCTCGCATGCAGCATATGATGCTTGGAATAAGCATTATTTTGATGTGGTAGATGTGTGTGGTCTGATGTTGGCTACCATGAACTCGGACTTGAAGAGTCAATACGAGAACGTGGAGTCGCCAATAGAGATGATCACCAGTCTGAAACTGATGTTTCAGGAACATGCACGAGTTGAGAGATACCAGACGGTTAAGTCTCTCATTGGGTGCAAGCTACCAAAGGATGCTCCAGTGAGTCCTCATGTCATTAAAATGATGGGTTACATTGATAACCTGGGGAAACTGGATTGTCCTGTTAGCCTAGAGATGGCTACTGAGATCATTTTGCAGTCACTGCCGTCAAGCTATGATAAGTTTATAAAGAGCTATATCAAGAAAGGCTTGACGAAGACGTTGCCTGAGCTGCATGGCATGCTCAAGACAGCAGAGCAAAACATCATAAAGGGTAAAAGATTTGAGAAATCTTGTATAGACAAGGGTGGAGGCAAGGCCGTTCAGATTTGGAATCGGGATAAGCATGTGTCATCCTTTAAGCCCAAGTCAGGCCCATCTGATGTTGGTAAATGCTGCTACTGTAAAGAGTTTAGGCATTGGAAGAGAAATTGCATTAAGTTCTTGGAAGATTCGCAAGAGATGGAGAAGATGTATGGGACTTCTTCTTCACGTATTGTGTTATTATTTCAAGTTCTACGTAAGTATTGGATACTAGTTGTGGTACTGATATTTTGAAATATGCAGGACCTACGCAACAGTAGAACGTTGGAGAAAGGACAAGTGGAACTGCGCGTCTGGTATGGAGCAATGGTTGCTGCATGAGCCGTAGAGATTCTCCACTTGTAGGAGCCTTTCAAGCTTGGTTTTTGAATTAAGTAATTGCTGCTATGTATCTGCTTTAAGCAGAGATGTATTTCATTTTCTTGTAAGAATTTGGATGTTTTTCATTCTGATAAAAGATAAGTTTTGCTCTTTTGATCTTAATGAAATATTATATGGTAGCACCCCTTTTTGATAATGGGTTTTATATCTTAAACCAATGCACGCTTGTATATATAACATAAATACCAAACGGTTTAAGTCTGAAGACTTGAAATCGATTTTCCTAAGCATAGTCATTTAAACCACATAGAGTGAAGCCGATTCAGAAGTTCCATAGTTATGGGCTTTTGGGCTCATTTGATTATAAATCATATGAGATATGAATTCTGCTTACTGGGCCAAATGACTAAGGCTTCTTTAGCTGAGCTAAAGAAAAGGGCCAGATACTTATTGGGCCTTCCTCATACTGATGTATGTGGCCCGGTGAGCATTAGTGCCAGAGGAAACCTTCTGTACTTCATTACCTTTATTGATAACTTCAGTAAGTATGGCTGTGTTCATTTGATGAGACACGAGTCGGAATCTTTTGAAATGGTCAAAGGAGTTCCAGAATGAAGTATAGAACCAATATGACAGAAGTATTAAAAATCCTCGATTAGATCGCGGAGGAGAATACTTGAGTCAAGAATTGAGTGATCATCTAAGTGAGTGTGAAGTCGTCTCACAGCTCATTTCTCCTGAAAACCTGAATGGTGTTTTTGAGAAAATGAATCGGACCTTATTAGATAGGCTCCGAGAAATGATGAGTCACATGAGTCTTCCATTATCCTTTAAGAATATGCTCTAAAATGTCTGTGTTTGCGCAGAAAAGGGTTTCAATCAGAATCAATTGAAAGACACCACATTGGATGTGGACTGGAAGTTTTTCAAGTATGTTGTTTCTGATCATTTGGGGATGATAGCTAACAAGCTTGAACCCAAATCTGATAAGTTCTACCTCGCTGGTTGTCCTAGGGAAACCGAGGCTTATTACTTTTATAACCGACCCGAGAACAAAGTTTTGTTGTCCAGAATTGTGTCTTTTGAGAAAGATTATACTTTCCAATAAGAACAGTGAGCGTAAAAGTACACATCGAAGAAATTCGATAAACACAGGAGGCTGCTCAACCTGCTGAGGGCAGCGGTGAGATCTACAAAGTGCTGTAGGACCTACACCTGTGGAGCCTGAAGTTCGCAGATCCGAATGGATCCGTCACTAACCCGAGAGTGATTTCTCGTAACCGATTGCCGTGATCTTTTGATCATTGAAAAGTGACGAGCCTGCGAAATTCAAGAAGCGATGGTGAGCCCCAACTCCGAAAATTTGCTAGGTATGCATGTTAGCTTCACCGATCCATTTCTGGATTGAAGCAAACATCTTGGAGTTGGAATCAACATTCTGATAAAGTGGTCAAAAGTTTTGACTTGATCAGGAACGAAATGAAACCATGCGTTTATAAGTAGACTAGAGGGAGCGTAGTTGCATTTCTCGTTCTGTATGTAGATGACATATTCATTCTTATAAACGACGTTCCGTCGCTTAAGTCTCATGAGACTTGGGTCGGAAGTCATTTTCATCAAGAGACATGGGAGAAGCCGCGTGAATTCTTGGAATAAGAATCTATTGATATAGATTGGGTAGGATAATTGGAGCGTGTCAAGATCCTTATGTTGATAAGGTAATGGACTGTTCCAATATGCATGATTCCAAGAATGGCTTCATACCAAAGGTCTTATGGCAATGATCTTAGCAAGACGAAGTGTCTTGGACACTGGCTGAGCTAGTGTGTATGAGTGTGATTCCTTATGCTTTTGAAATGGAGTCCATCATGAATGCCATAATTTACACTCATCCAGATGCAGCTAACGCATTACGAGTAGATACCAAATTGTTCCGGTAAAATTCACTGAACAGTTGCCAGAAATATCCCAAGTGTTTGAGGAACGCTAAGGATTGGTTTGTGGTGAACTGAGGAAGTGACGAACCAGTTGAGAGTAGTTAGACGGACAAAGACGAATTCCGGTTCCCACTTGGCTATGTCTCTTTGTCTGAATAACGGTACTATCTGTTGGAAGGGCTCCACGCAGAGAACCGTAGAATAGTGCTTTTATCTGAATGGTGGTGTGGTTTGTTGGAATTATTTCAAGCAAAAACACCGCAGTCTCTCCCACAACCTAAGCACGAGATTTATTCTGCTGCTGTAGGTATTAGATATCTGAAAAGATGATCTTGATTCTAGTGGGAGTTATTTTAGTTATGTTATATTCTTTACATAGACATGCTATGGCAATGTTTATGTAAGTTAAAACTGACATCGGTATTATTTAATTATTGGATGATTAAATAATGGCCCCAAAGTATTTTATGTTCATCTTATAGGTCATCAAGTTGAGGACTTGATCATGAAACCCTATAAGTAAAAGATGACATAAATTATGATTGTCCCTAGTCGAGGTTGTTGAAGTGGGACACCAACAACCGCGCGAGACTAGCATGTGAGGTGACTGTTGGACTAAGTTTCATGGAGTCAATGATATGGTTATCAAAGTCAATCACATAGATATATGTTGGTGAACATATGATCGGACGTGACCCGCTAATGAGAACTCTACAGGATAGTTATATCAGTGTCATGAGAGGTTCTCATTACGACTATAGAGTATAGTCCTTAGACCTAAGTTCATCATGCTTCCTAGCATATGAATTGGTGCACTTTGACCTTGTCAAACGTCGATCCGTAAATGGAGGCTATAAAGGCATTGCTTAGGTGTATCATGAAGTATGTGAAGGAACATGGATGGAACAAGATGGGATTTGTCCCTCCTATATAACAGGAGATAAATATCTCAGGGCCCATCGAAGATTTGATACTGAGAAAAAGCATGGTCGTGCTCAAACGAGGTGATTGTCAGTCGTTTGTTTTATCAGTATAGATCAGGAGTTCGATGAACATGATATTGGCTATAATAAGGATGACACAGTCTCTTGCCTTATGCCATATTGAGATATAGAGACGAAGGGATAATAGGAATAGGTTATTCCAGTACAAGTGGGAGATTGTTGGGATTATGTCCTGAAATCACATTGTACTTACTCCTAGTGATAGTTGTGTGTCGAGATCAGACATGTTGTATGATACTGGGCGGTTGCAATGTTTTGCTAGAAGCCTCTTGCAATCTGTAAGTTGTAGACTTACTGCCAGCATTATATGATCCTATAGGGTCACACACCTAAGCAAACTGGAAGCGTAAATATGGGAATGATCATTATGGTAATGATCATGTTGATGTGTATTGGATACACATTGATATTGAGTTTATAGTGGTGTGTCGATCGACACAGTATGTGTGTCGATCGACACAGATCGGGTTTCGAAACTGATGTTTCGATTTTATGACTTAAACGAATTGGTATTAACCAATACCCGATTTTAGTTATTCCAGGTCTATATAAGACTTATAGTTTCGACCTGAAACCCTAGCCGTTAATTTTTCTGTTGCAGAGAAAGCAGAACCACATAAACTCAGTAATCCCAAGATCCGGCACTAGCATCCCGGCTTTCCAGCTCTGTGTGCGTGTGTATCTGGTAGAGGCGAAGCATTTGAGTCGCTATTGATCTCGTCATACCAACTATTCCGCTGCCAGAACAAGGTAAACGCGAGATCCATGATTCAATAACACAAACCCTTAGATTCTAGGCTCGGAATTCAGACTTAGGGTTGCCTAATCGGATTAGGAACTGCTAGGAATTACAACACCGATTTGAGTGATTGAAAAGCCTAAATCGTTCTATTTTCGCCCTCTTTCCAGATCTGTTGTCCGTTCGGTCTCATGAAGTTCCTAAATTACGAAAATGCCCTTCTTTGGCCAAGGTGAGGTTTCGGTTCTATCTTTGTTTGCCCTATTCCATTCCGGACGATAGTCCTCCATTAATATGATCTTTCCTAGGTAGCGTAGGTTTAGATGAGTACTCGATGTGTCTTGCTTGTGGAACGTATAATGCTAGGTTATCGCTTAAACTAAAAACGTTGTTTGTGCGTGATGGATATGAATGATTAGAACTGTGGTAGGGCCCCCGAAAGGGTGTTTGGTGACGGCTTGCGTATAACGAGTTTTGGTAAGCAACCCTTGATTCGTCGTAAGGGGGTTTCGGCGAGCTCCCCGATTGTGTTGGAGTTGGAGTTGGGCTCCGGGGCCAATGGCGGGCTTCGGGGCCATTTATTTTCGTTGCACTTCTTTGGTAGTTTTGCTTGCGCTTCGTTCGGTAGAAGTCCATTGGGACATAGGTTGCGTGATGAAAGCCTTCGGGTGATGCTTGCAAGGTGGTATTAGCCTAGGACTTGTGTTTCGAAGTTGAGTAGTGTAAGCCGGGATCGCGGGTTCCCTAAATCCACCCCTCAGTGGGTAATTGTGTTTGAAACAATTACTCAAACCTCGTTTCTCTTTTCCCATGTCCCCGTTTTCTTGCAGGTCCGGATGCGGGATTGATTTGATCGAGTGATGTCATTGTGTATTTGAATCCGAAGAGAGCGCCGGGTCTTGGGACAATTTGAATGACATCCCGGTTGGACCGAAATGGGCTCCACGGGTGTCCTAATGCCGCTTCTCCGGTTTAACTGGGAGACGGGTATTACATATATGATTGAAATAAAACATTTTATATCCATTCTGACCTCCATGCATACAAGAACTGGGCCAAATATTTTTTCTGCATTGTACCTAAATAAAAACGAAATGCAAGTTTCCAAGTAGAATACAAATTATTTGCTTAAATATCAGAAATACCTTGTAACACTCCTTGTCTGGGGTAACACCAGTTAAAACGGTAGGACCAATAAAATTCCCTTCCTAGTATCCAGGAACCTGTTTATTATAAGCGATGATATAAACATTGTTGGGATAGTGTCCTGAAATCACACTTGTACTCACTCCTGTGATAGTTGTGTGTCGAGATCAGACATTCGTATAATACTGGGCGGTTGCAATGTTTTGCTAGAAGCCTCTTGCAATCTGTAAGTTGTATACTTACTGCCAATATTATATGATCCTATAGGGTCACACACCTAAGCAAACTGGAAGCTACGACATGGGAATGATCATTGTGGTAATGATCATATTAATGTGTATTGAATACACATTATAATCGATATAATGGTGTTGTGTCGATCGACACAGCTTGTGTGTCGGTCGACACAGTTCGGAATTTCCGAAACAGCTTTTCGGGTTGGGACTCAATTAAGTCTGGCCCGTTAAGCATGTTTAGGTCGAATAAAACTCGAGAGTTTCGACCTAAACAGTAGGCCGTCCACTTTTCTTGACAGAAACAGTAGACACACCAGAGAGATTCGAATCCCGTTGATCCGGCACTAGCATCCCGTTTCCAGCGAGTGTGCGTGTGTATCTGGTAGAGGCAAGGCATCTGTGTTGCTCCACTCATCTCGTTCACCATTCTCATTCCGCTGCCAGTTCAAAGGTAAGAACGAGGTTGGTTTTCATTCAATATATCAAACCCTAGATCCTATGGGATCCAACAGTCGTATCAGAGCGTGTTAGGGTTTAGACTATTGAATATGGTGCAATTAATTCGAAACTTGTGGTTGTTGAATTGTTAAAATTGCCTGCTAAATCGTTTTTCTTGTG
The DNA here is from genome assembly GCA_030180135.1 of Orychophragmus violaceus. Taxonomy (NCBI): domain Eukaryota; kingdom Viridiplantae; phylum Streptophyta; class Magnoliopsida; order Brassicales; family Brassicaceae; genus Orychophragmus; species Orychophragmus violaceus. The sequence goes on along the minus strand of CM058231.1, from coordinate 37,772,957 downwards.
TAAATCTCGGATTGTATGCATGTTGAAAAATCGATGATCTGTTGAAATCGCACTTGATCGATCGACACAAAGCGTGTGTCGGTCGACACGCCGCGAAATAACACGTAAAATTTTAGGGTTTGTCGCAGGGTGTCGATCGACACAAAGCGTGTGTCGGTCGACACAGAGCGAAAACTCGCAATAAAATTTTAGGGTTTGTCGCAAAGTGTCGATCGACACAAAGCGTGTGTCGGTCGACACAAAGCGAAAATCCGTAAATAATTTTAGGGTTTTGATCTGAGATCGAGTACCCGTATTCCTGCTGTGTCGATCGATGCACTGGGTGTGTCGGTCGACACATGCAAAGCGATTAGATAGATCGGTTCAATTGGATTGAACCGGTTATCTCGCTCGGTTAATTTTAATTAACCAATTGGTTCTGGTTTGGTAATGTCGATCGACACACAGTGTGTGACGATCGACATGGACCATTAAACCGAACCAGTTCAATTGGATTGAATCGGTTTAAGTAAATTCGATCCGGTTTGACCGGTTATCGAAGACCGGTTTAAGTTGAGTTGCGTCGACCGATGCCAATGGTTGGCGTCGATCGACACAACATTCGCAGATATACTGGTTGGACCACAAATTTGCATATACCAGAACAGTTTAATCCTAAAAGTTCTAGATGAACCTAAAACTAATAAAACTGAATGTTTTAAATAAATTAATAAATTCTTGGATGTATATTGGATATGCATCAAGATAAAAACGGTTCTTTTCCTCAACTAAATATCAAGTGATCTTGATGTCTTGTCCGATCTTGTCTACTGTCAAGACTCGTGTCGTTTGTTGGATATTCTTGGAGTCCTTGATATCCACTTCAACATGAGTAAGGCAGGTGGTCATTGACACACTTGCAGTGCAACTGTCAGTGATCGCTAGACAGAAAAAAATTGGTTTTACTTGACTGGGCTAACGGAAGTTCTGGGCCCAGAGACATCAGAGTGGATTGGACATAGTTTGTCTTATCCACGACCAAGAGTTGTACTGAGTACAATTAGCAATGATTTGCTTACCTAGATAACTAAAGTTTGAGTAACGGCGAGTCGCCCACTCGAATTTTAGTAATCTGAGGATCTTGGCTCATTGTATTCATCTGAGGAAACATAGTTTTGAATACAATGCGAGTTCTCTTATTAGATAAGAATTCTCATTTCTTGAGCATTATAACTAAAATCTACCTCTTTTGAATTACAGCTATGTCTGTCTCAAATCACATCAACACTTTCTCACTAAGATCCGTCCTTGAGAAGGACAAGTTAAATGGATCTAATTTCTTGGAATGGTATCGGAACCTGAGAATAGTTCTCAGGCAGGAGAACAAGGAATATGTCCTTGAAAGAGTTCTCACCGAGAGGCCACGTTCCAATGCCCCGCAGACAGAAAAGAATGCTTGGGATAAGCATTTAGCTGATGTCAAAGATGTTAATTGTCTAATGCTGGTGACTATGAACTCTGAGCTGCGGAAGCAATATGAGAACGTGATGTCACCCATTGAGATGATTAACAGCCTGAAAGCTTTGTTTCAGGAGCAAGATCACACAGAGAGATACCAGACGGTTAAATCTCTCATGGATTGCAAGCTGGCTAAGGACAGTCCAGTAAGTCCTCATGTCCTTAAAATGATGGGTTACATTGATAACCTGGGGAAACTGGACTGTGCCATTAGCCAGGAGCTAGCCACTGACATGATTCTGCAGTCTTTGCCGTCGTGTTTTGATCAGTTCATCATGAACTACAACATGCAAAACATGACTAAGACATTGACTGAGTTGCACGGTATGCTGAAGACGGCAGAACCGAACCTCAAGAAGGCTACTCCCAGTGTCCTGATGGTACAAGGGGGTAAAAGGTTTAAGAAACCGAAGAAGGGTAAGGGTAAGGCCCAAGTTGTCCAGGCTGAAAGTCAGGACAAGCCCAAGCCGAAGCCCAAATCCGGGCCTTCTCCTGAGGATAAGTGCAACTACTGCAAGCAGTTGGGGCATTGGAAGAAAGACTGCAAGAAGTTCATGGAAGATTACAAGAAGCTGAAGAAGACGTATGATGCGTCTGACTCAGGTATTTATGTTATCGAACTTAATGTTATGTCTTCTAGTCCTACTTCGTGGGTATTGGATACCGGCTGCGGTGCTCATATTTGTACAAATGTGCAGGCACTAAGAAACAGTAGGACGCTGAAGAAAGGACAAGTGGAGCTACGGGTCGGGAATGGAGCTAAGGTTGCTGCACTGGCCGTAGGCACCTACGAGTTGTCCTTACCATCAGGCATGGTTTTAATTTTAAATAATTGCTACTTTGTACCTGCGATAAGCAGAAACATAATTTCAGTTTCCGTTTTGGATTTGGAAGGTTTTGATTTTGCTGTTAAGAATAAAGTTTGTTCTTTTAATCGTGATGGTACGTTTTATGGTAGCGCCCCATTAAATAATGGGTTATATGTTTTAAATCAAGAAATGCCTATCTTTAACATAAATACAAAGCGGTTTAAGTTCAATGACGAAAACCCGACTTTCTTATGGCATTGTCGTTTGGGCCACATAAATGAGAAACACATCCAAAGGCTCCATAGAAATGGGATTCTGGGCTCATTTGATTTTGAATCATGTGAGAAATGCAAATCTTGTTTGATAGGCAAAATGGCTAGAGCCCCTTTCAACAAACCAAATGAAAGGGCCAGTGACTTATTGGGCCTTGTTCATACTGATGTATGTGGGCCGATGAGTACTGTTGGCAGAGGAAATTACAAGTACTTCATTACCTTCACTGATGATTTCAGTAGGTATGGCTATGTCTATTTGATGAGACACAAGTCGGAATCCTTTGATAGATTCAAGGAATTCAAGAATGAAGTACAGAATTAACTTGGCAAAAGTATCAAAGTTCTGCGATCGGATCGCAGAGGAGAATACTTGAATCAAGAATTCAGCGACTATCTGAGCGAGTGTGGAATTATTTCACAACTCACTCCTCCTGGTACACCCCAATGGAATGGAGTGTCAGAGAGGAGGAATCGAACCTTATTGGATATGGTTCGGTCTATGATGAGTCATTCAAATCTTCCATTATCCTTTTGGGGATACGCTCTAGAAACGTCTGCGTTTACTCTAAATAGGGTACCATCTAAATCAGTGGAAAGGACACCACATGAACTGTGGACTGGGAATGTTCCTAGTATGTCTTTCCTGAGGATTTGGGATTGTGAAGCTTATGTCAAACGTTTAATCTCTGACAAGCTTGCACCCAAATCAGATAAATGCTACTTCGTTGGTTATCCTAAGGAAACTAAGGCATACTACTTTTACAACCAATCTGAGAACAAAGTATTTGTTGCTCGGGACTGTTCTTTTCTTGAGAGGGAGTTTCTCTCTAAGAAAAACAGCGGGAGTAAAGTACATCTTGAAGAAATTCAAGATGCACAGGAGACTGCTCAACCTGCTGAGGAAGAGCAGCAGTTGGATCCACAGCGTTCTGTGGAACCGGCGCCTGTGGAGCCTGAAGTTCGCAGGTCCGGAAGGATCCGTCACGAACCCGATAGATACTATGGATTTCTCGTGACCAATTCAAATGATCTGATGATCATTGATAGTGACGAACCAGCGACCTTCGCGGAAGCAATGATGGACCCAGACTCCGAAAAATGGCTTGGAGCCTCTGAATCCGAAATGGGATCCATGTCAGAAAACCAAGTTTGGACCTTGGTCGATTTACCTAATGGTGCAAAAGCCATTGAGTGTAAATGGATCTTCAAGAAGAAGATTGACGTGGATGGCAATGTACAAATTTACAAAGCGAGGTTGGTGGCTAAAGGTTTCAAGCAAATTCATGGCATTGACTATGATGAAACCTACTCCCCAGTCGCTATGCTTAAATCCATTCGGATACTTCTAGCAATTGCCGCTCATTATGACTATGAGATTTGGCAAATGGATGTCAAAACCGCATTCCTGAATGGTATTCTAGAAGAGGATGTGTATATGACACAGCCTGAAGGTTTTGTCGATCCTAAGAACGCTGGGAAGGTATGCAAGCTTCATAAATCCATTTATGGATTGAAGCAAGCATCACGGAGTTGGAATCTTCGTTTTGATGAATCAGTTAAACAATTTGGTTTCATCAAGAACGAAGAGGAACCATGTGTTTACAAGAAGACTAGTGGGAGAAAAATTGTGTTTCTTGTGCTGTATGTCGATGACATACTCCTCCTCGGTAATGACGTTCCGTTGCTTCAGTCTGTTAAGACTTGGCTCGGAAGTTGTTTTTCCATGAAAGACATGGGAGAAGCCGCATACATTCTTGGAATCAGAATCTACAGAGATAGAGTAAACAGGCTGATTGGATTGTGCCAGGACACTTATATTGATAAGGTGCTGCACAGATTCAGGATGCATGATTCCAAGAAGGGCTTCATACCGATGTCTCATGGCACTGGTCTCAGCAAGAAGCAGTGTCCAGCGACACATGCTGAGCGAGAACGCATGAATAGGATTCCTTATGCTTCTGCAATAGGATCTATTATGTATGCCATGCTCTGCACTCGTCCAGATGTAGCTTACGCGTTAAGCATGACGAGTAGATACCAATCTGATCCAGGTGAAGTTCACTGGACAGCTGTCAAGAATATTCTCAAGTATTTGAGACATACTAAGGATAAATTCCTTGTGTATGGAGGAAGTGAAGAACTTGTGGTGAATGGATTCACCGATGCGAGTTTTCAGACGGACAGAGACGATTTCCGATCACAATCTGGATATGTCTTCTGTCTAAATGGCGGTGCAGTGAGCTGGAAGAGCTCTAAGCAGAATACCGTAGCTGATTCCACAACGGAAGCTGAATATGTTTCTGCTTCATAAGCGGCAAAGGAAGCTGTTTGGATCAAGAAGTTCATGACTGAACTTGGTGTGGTTCCTAGTATCTTGGAGCCAGTGGCTTTGTTTTGTGACAACAATGGAGCCATTGCTCAGGCGAAAGAACCCAAGTCACACCAGAATTCCAAACACGTTGAGAGGTGATATCACCTGATTCGTGATATCGTCAATAGAGGTGATGTGAAGATCAGCCGAGTTCCGACAGACGAGAATGTCGCTGATCCTCTGACCAAGTCACTCCCAAGGCCTAAGCATGAGAGTCATACGACTGCTGTAGGCATTAGAGATCTTAAGATGTAATCTTGATTCTAGTGGGAGTTTTAGTTTTGTTTTAGTTATAATAAGATGCTCTTGTAAATATTCTTTGGAAGTGTTTTAATGAAATTTGATTTCAGCATTATTTATTGTGATCTAAATAATGGTCCCAAAATAAGTTTATGACATATTATAGGTCATCAAGTTGAGGACTTGATCATGAAACCCTGTAAGTTAAATATGACATAAATTATGTTTTGTCCCTAGTCGAGGTTGTCAAAGTGGGACACTGACAACCGCGAGAGACTAGATTGTGAGGTGACTGTTGGCTAAGTTTCATGGAACCAATGATATGATTATCGCAGTCAGTCACATAGATATATGTTGGTGAACATATGATCGGACATGACCCGCTAATGAGAAGTCTACAAGATAGTTATATCTGTGTCATAAGAGGTTCTCATTACGACTATAGAGTATAGTCCTTAGACCTGAGTTCATCATGCTTTCTTGCATATGAATTGGTATACTTTGACTTTGTCAAACGTCGACCCGTAACTGGCGACTATAACGGCACTTTTCAAGTTTATCATGAAGTGTGCGTTGAAACAGGGATGGAACAAGATGGGATTTGTCCCTCCTGTATAACGGGAGATAAATATCTCAGGGCCTATCGAAGACTGAATACTGAGAGAATGTGTGGCCGCACTCAAACGAACTATAGTTCAATTGTTTGTAATGTTTCAGTATGAGATCAGGAGTTCGATAAACACGATGTTGGCTAAATAAGGATGACACCAATCTTGCCTTATGCCAAATCGAGATATAGAGACAAAAGGATTATAGGAATTGATGATTCCAGTACAAGTGGGAGATTGTTGGGATAGTGTCCTGAAATCACACTTGTACTCACTCCTGTGAAAGTTGTGTGTCGAGATCAGACATTCGTATAATACTGGGCGGTTGCAATGTTTTGCTAGAAGCCTCTTGCAATCTGTAAGTTGTATACTTACTGCCAGTATTATATGATCCTATAGGGTCACACACCTAAGCAAACTGGAAGCTACGACATGGGAATGATCATTGTGGTAATGATCATATTAATGTGTATTGAATACACATTATAATCGATATAATGGTGTTGTGTCGATCGACACAGCTTGTGTGTCGGTCGACACAGTTCAGAATTTCCGAAACAGATTTTCGGGTTGGGACTCAATTAAGTCTGGCCCGTTAAGCATGTTTAGGTCGAATAAAACTCGAGAGTTTCGACCTAAACAGTAGGCCGTCCACTTTTCTTGACAGAAACAGTAGACACACCAGAGAGATTTGAATCCCGTTGATCCGGCACTAGCATCCCGTTTCCAGCGAGTGTGCGTGTGTATCTGGTAGAGGCAAGGCATCTGTGTTGCTCCACTGATCTCTGATAGGTTAAGAATTAATCCCTATTCTAACTGCAAGTGCACAGTGATGTAGTTGTAGTACTTAGGGTATCGAATCCACAGGGACTCCGGTCAACGATAGATTAAGAACAGAAAAGATTAAACTAGGAGAAAGTAAATATGATGAGAAACTAAAAAGCGAAGCAGAAAAGTAAATCAGGCGAGTTTGTAAGCAAGGAAGCGAAGCGTTAGGTTTCAGGAGTTTTCAGGAAATCAGGAACACAAGCAATCAATCAGTCTGGATCTAATCAGAAACTGTTCTAGAACTCAAACACGGATTTAGAATTCACCAAATCTCTTTGCGAGAATTCTCTAAGTCTAAGTGCAGCAATCCAAATCTCTTTGCAATTACTAACAGATTAAACTAGCATTAATGATCAGGTTTGATATGTTCACAATTCCCCTAAACCAAATCTCTTTGCGAGTAGATCAAATTGCTCATCTAGGTTCTTTCTAGCTAATTAACCAACTCTCGTTGTATCAATCAACCTAACATCATAATTCTGATTAGCTACTTCAGATTAAGCATTAAGAACAACCTAAACAAAGAACTAGCAGATATGAATCCCTACAGATTGATTTAAACTATAGTTCCATGAAATCCCTAATCAGAATCCTTCAACCTAACAGGTAAACTACTCAGACATGTTCATCGAGACAGAAAACATCTTGAATAGAAAACCAAATATCATAAAATAAAACAAAGAACTGGGGTTCAAAATCCTCTCTCTCTCGAGAGCAGGATCAGTCCCTAACTCTCTCTCTGAAATAAATAAGACTTAATGAAAGCGTAGCCTAAACAATGGCTTAAAAACCCTTATATAATAGCTAAAACACGTTTTGGGATTCTGTGTAAATATCTGGGCTTTCTGGGCTTTAGTGCATTAATCCTCATTCTTCATTAACGCTCGCGAGAATGCTTGGTCACGCTATGCAACGATCGATGCTAATGGTGTGCCGATTGTTGCAAACGTCAAATATGGGCAGTGAACTCTGTCTCTCGGGTAAAATCTCCAAAATGCTCCAGAATGCTCCAATAACTCCAATTATGCTCCAAACGTGTCTAAACCTGTAAACATACTAAAAAGACTCCAAAACATAACATAAGACTCGATAAATAAGGCATATACCATGGTTAAAACCGGTAAAATCCATGGTATATCAACTCCCCCACACTTAGCTCTTGCTTGTCCTCAAGCAAGTAAAGAACCAAAGCATAAGAAAATAAGTTTGAAAACACAGAAACTCATTTCGTCTTAGGAACTTTTGCATTCACATTCACTTAGTAATCCACTGAAAACTTTCCTACAGAACTCAAGACCATAATGTACTTCCCCCACACTTAGCAACTGTCCCAAGTAAACTCCACAATCACATTCAAGCATTCAAATTCACCCTACTGACTTCTGCAAGTATTTAAGTGCGGTCTCACCTAAGGAGTATCGATCAAAGGGCACATGGATTCTTACCTTATCAGCTCTAGACCACCATACTATATTTCTCTAGTCCCTTTCTTCTCTTTCCCTTCCTTAACAACTGATTTTCCCACATTGGGTATCATTTTATTTTTTTTATCAGTGTTCTTCCCGTTATGGGGTGTACTTTGGACATATTCCATGGATAGCACAGGAGATAATAGGGGTCTCTACCACTCCTGTGACCACTTCGGAGTTACTAACTCATCCTCAGTTTATTATCTTTTTTTTTACTTTATGGAAGGGGAGAAGGGAACCAAATAGGACAGGTTAACAGGCTGTGTCAGAACTAACAAAGGAATCCGACACAAAGTATACCAAGCCCTTAGGTGAGAAATCTAAGTCAGTATTAAGGTTGAAGTCAGTAAAAGGATCCTCTGATACCTGAAGTGATGTGGGTGTTTGATATATCATGGTTTTTACCCATTTTAGACCATGATATAGATGTGTTTTTAGTGTCTTTTGTCTTTGTTTAGAGTCTTTTACAGGTTTAATCAGGTTTGGAGCTAATTGGAGATATTTGGAGCATTTTGGGACTTTTGGGACGTTTTGGCCGAGAGCTTAAGTCACTGTCCGATTTATTGATCATGCATCGACCGACACACTTTGTGCATCGGTCGACACACTAGCGAGATGGGCCGTACACGTCGGTTTAATGAAGATATGAAGATTTGCAAAGAAGCCCAAGATAGTTCCAGTATTTACACAGAAGCCCCAGCCGAGATTAGGCCTATATATAGAGGATTTTGGTGTTTATTTTACTTACGCTTTCATAATTAAGAGCAGAGGATTTTTAGAGCTTTTGGGGCTGATCTGAACCTATTACTTCATCTGTATTTGGAGAAGATTTCGAACCCCTTTTACTATTATTCTTTTATACAATTTATTCATTCTATGATTATGTTTTCATTATCTATGTCTGAGTAGATTCCTAGTTAGGTTTAGGGTTTCTCACATAGGATTTCATGACTTGCTAGTCTTGTCCAAATTCAGTTAAGGATTCAAACTATATCTGTTCTTCAATTTAATTGTGCTTAAAGCTAGTTCTAACCTGATCAATTAGAATCTAGATCTTAGGTTAAATACGTCACAGAAGTGGGGTTTAGGAATCTGAACTAATTAAATTGGGCAATTAAACTTTGCGCAAACGGAAGTTTGGTTTAGGATAATTGTGAACATATCAAACTTGGGATTAATGCTAGTTTAATCTGTTAGTTCTCGCAAACGAAAGTTTGGTTTGCTGCACTTAGACTTAGAGAATTATCGCAAAGGAATTTGGTTAATTCTATATCTGTGTTTGAGTTCTAGAACTGTGCTTAATTAGATCCTTGCTGAATGAATTGTCTGCTTGTCTGATTTCCTGAGAATACCCTAGGCTTGACGCTTTTAATTACTTGCTTCCACAACCGTTAATCTCTGCTACTGATTTACTTTCTCGCACCGCTTTTAATACAATCACATTGCTTATTTCTAGTATTAGTCTCTACTGTTCTGATCTATTGAGACCAAGTGTCCCTGTGGATTCGATAACCCTATATACTACTTTGACATTGCTGTTCACTTGCAGTTTAGTATAGGGATAAACTTTGAGCCTATCAAGTTTTTGGCGCCGTTGCCGGGGACTCTTAGAGTCTTCGATAGGACCGAACTTAGGGTTTTTACTAGAAATTTTTCTTTTTGTTTTTGTTTATTTTCGTTTTGTTTTTATTTTACTAACTTTTTCTCTGATTCTTTCTGTCGCAGGTACGAATTTCGCCTTGCGTCGATCGTTGCATCCCTTTGCGTCGATCGTCACTAGGCGATTCTGAGATTGAATCGATCGTTGCACTGATAGCATCGATCGTTGCTGGACGATTACAGACAGTTTATGCCAACGCAGAAAACTCGAAGTAATCCGAACTCGAGCTTGCTTAATCTCGGACTAGAGGAACTTGGACGTCTAGAGAGGACTATCAGAAGAGAAAAGAGAGAGAGAATGGTTCGAGAACGTCTGATCTTGATACCAGATGCTGAAGGTACCCTGAGGGACCAAGATAACAACCCATACAATGCTGCTGGGCATCGGGTTGATGCTGAAGGGAATGTCATCCCTGATCCTCCTGAGCAACAGCAACAGGAGCTGAACCGAAACCAGGGTCAAGGACAGGCCCAAGGTAGAGAGATGGTGGTTCATGAGAGGACACTAGCTGATTACAACAGGCCTGACGAGTTTCATGCAAACCGAGCAGCTCTAGTGCTTCCTGCTTTTGAGAGGAATGATTTTGAGGTAAAGACCATCTACTACCAGCTGATGAGACAGATTGCTTTTCATGGTCTTCAAGCAGAGCAGACTATGGATCACATTGACAATTTTGAGGACATAGTCACTGACATGAAGTATGAAGGAGTATGCCCGGACTATTTGTTCCTTAAGCTGTTTCCGCACAGTCTTGCTGGAGACGCTAGTGCATGGCTGAGACAACTGGCACCTGGTCAGTATACTACTTGGGCAGCCTTAAAGAGTGAGTTCATGCGTCACTTTTATGATGATGCGCGCTCGGATCAGTCCAGACAGGACATACTCACCTTTTCCCAAGGAGCTGTGGAGCCCTTGAAGACTGCCTGGATGAGATTTAAGCAGTATCAGCGTGACTGTCCACACCATGGATTCACAGAAGTACAGCTGATTGGTATTTTCTTCAGAGGCATAGATCTCCCTTATCAGACTGCGCTGGATAATTCCAGTAATGCTAATTTCAACACCAGGACTCCTACACAAGCTAAGCAGTTGATTGAGAACCTGATTGGCAGCAACAGTTGCAAGACAATGGATGAAAGGAGGAAGAAATCTGGTGGAACTGTAGAGAATTCTGATATAGCTAATATAAGATCCAGATTGGACACAATCTACAATCTCCTGACTAGTAAGAAAGTTGTCCACTTTGCCCAAGATGTAGAGGTGATTCAGACTGAGGAGGAAACTCAGGAAGAAGATGTGAATTTCATAGGAGGTTCTGGTTTCCAAGGTAATAGATTTGGTAATCAACAGGGGAACAGATTCTCCAATGGTGGACAGACTGGTGGTTTTCAGAAGACCTATGGACAAGGTACTCAGAGAACCTATGGATCTACATCCTATCAGACTCCTCCTGCGCCTACAGCCCATGAGAGCAAAATGGAGGCTATGATGGAACAACTGATTGAGAGTCAGACCAAGATTTCTGTGGACTGCAACAAGAAGTTGGACGCTGTCTATGAAGACCTCAATGGGAAATTTGAGTCTCTGAGCACTCACATGAAGCAGTTGGACACTCAGGTGAACCAGATGTCCAGCTCACTGAAGGGAAAAGGAGTGGCAGACACTCATGTTAAGGCCTGGTCTGTGTACATTAATGATGGATCTCACCTAGGTGAAAGATTTGAGCTAAGTACAGCTGAGTTGGTGACAGAACAGGAATTTTCGGATATTTGTGAAAAACTCTCGGGTGAAATCTGCTGCAGTGCGTCGATCGATGCAACATCTGTGCCGATCGATACACCCGTCGGGATGGCAACGATCGACACACCCTTAGTGTCGGTCGTTGCAGGGCGTGAACAGACAGAACCGTCGGATGATAATAGCATAGATGCTGACTTGGAGCTTGATCGCCTATTCAATGGAGCCTCTGAGATTACTCAACAGGAGATCTACGAGCAGATCTTTAGACAACACTCCTCAGTGTCTGAAGTGATTAGGCAAGAGATTGAAGAGCTGAAGAAATTAAAAGGGATTGGTGAAGAATTGGAAGAAATTCCAACTTCTGATGATCCACCTTATCATCCATGTGTGCAAAGGTACCTGAACAAGATGTTGCCCCTGGATGATGATCTGAAAGACTGGGTGATAATAGTTCCTCAGCATATTAGTGATGTTCTGCTAACTAAGGTCCCGAAGAAGCTATCTGATCCTGGAGTCTTTGTGCTGGACTGTTCTATCCTTGAGGATAGCTTTAGGCGTTCTCTGTGTGATTTAGGAGCTGCTGGAAGTTTGATGCCTTACTCTGTGGCAGAGAAGCTGGGTATGCTGGATTTTACTCCTACTAGGACTTCTCTTGTCCTAGCTGATCAGTCCATACGAGTTCCTGAAGGACTCCTTATGGACATTCCGGTGAGAGTTGGAAACTACTTAGTTCCAACGGACTTCCTTGTGCTGAGATATGACTGTGATCCGGATGAAGCATTATTGCTTGGGAGACCCTTTTTGGCTACAGCAGGAGCGTTGATTGATGTTAGAAACAGCTTGATAGACCTCCATCTGGGAGATGAACCACTGCACTATGAGATGGATAAGCTGCGAAAGCCACTGATAGATGGGCAGACATTCACCATAAGGGACGCAGATTTTGAGCAGCCTGATCATACCATGGTTATAGATCCTGGAGCACATTTCACTCCATCTTTTCTTGGACATGAGCATTCCGCAACAGCCTACTCACCACCTTGGATGAGGAGACTTGAACAGAGACAGAAAAAGTCTCTGTCAGGACCTCCTGGTACTTGAAAATTCCCATCCGTCCGGTCAAGCTATTGACCTTAAACAAGCGCTGGGTGGGAGGCAACCCACCATTAGGTACTGGTGTTTTTCTACTTAATTTTTGGTGTTTTTGTTAGGATTTTACGATTGTTTTTGTTTCTGGTGAGTTTATGTTTGCAGGTCTCGGTTAAATCGCAGTGCAACGATCGACTCACTTCTGTGTTGATCGTCACAACACGAAAGGAATCGCATTGCAGCGATCGTTGCGGTCCTGAGCAACGATCGACTTTACACGAAAATCGCCAAGTAACGGTCGATGCACTTAGTGCATCGGTCGATGCCTGAGCGACAGAGGTAACCCGACAGACATAATTTCATCTTTTCAGTTTTTTTTTATTTTCTTTTTACCAATCCTTCGCTTGACACTACTGGGGACAGTGTGGCTTAAGTGTGGGGGAGGTGCTACTGACTTTTGTTTTCTGTTTTCTTAAGAGTCAGTCCGTTTTTCAAAAAAAATTTTGTTTTATTGAGTCAAAATTGTTTAAGTAAGAAACTATGATTTTCTGAGAAGATTTACAAGACTTGCAGGAACTTAAGTAACCATTGGGATGAAGTTGCAGGATCTATCTCTGACTATTAGAAAACCCCATCACAGATCAACCTACTGGGAACACCCACATCACTTCAGGTATCAGAGGATCCTTTTACTGACTTCAACTTAATACTGACTTAGATTTCTCACCTAAGGGCTTGGTATACTTTGTGTCGGATTCCCTTGTTAGTTCTGACACAGCCTGTCAACATATCCTATTTAGTTCCCTTCTCCCCTTCTATAAAGTAAAAAAAAAAAAAAAAAAGATAATAAACTGAGGATGAGTTAGTAACTCCGAAGTGGTCATGCAAACACTATTATCTCTCATGTGATCCATGGAATGTGTCCAAAGTACACCCCATAACGGGAAGAACACTGATAAAAAAAAAAAAATGATACCCAGTGGGGAAAAATCAGTTGTTAAAGAAGGGAAAGAGAAGAAAGGGACTAGAGAAAGATAGTATGGTGGTCTAGAGCTGATAAGGTAAGAATCCATGTGCCATTTGATCGATACTCCTTAGGTGAGACCGCACTTAAATACTTGCAGAAGTCAGTAGGGAGAATTTGAATGCTTGAATGTGATTGTGGAGTTTACCTAGGACAGTTGCTAAGTGTGGGGGAAGTACATTGTGGTCTTGATATCCTGTGATTGATTCTTGCAGTGGTTTACTAAGGGGAATCTGAGTATTGTAGCTTCTAGGATGAAATGAGTTTCTGAAGAGTTTTCAAACCTCTTCACCATGTTTTAGTTCTATGTTTTGCTTGAGGGCAAGCAAAGGCTAAGTGTGGGGGAGTTGATATATCATGGTTTTTACCCATTTTATACCATGATATAGATGTGTTTTTAGTGTCTTTTGTCTTTGTTTAGAGTCTTTTACAGGTTTAATCAGGTTTGGAGCTAATTGGAGATATTTGGAGCATTTTGGGACTTTTGGGACGTTTTGGCCGAGAGCTTAAGTCACTGTCCGATTTATTGATCATGCATCGACCGACACACCTTGTGCATCGGTCGACACACTAGCGAGATGGGCCGTACACGTCGGTTTAATGAAGATATGAAGATTTGCAAAGAAACCCAAGATAGTTCCAGTATTTACACAGAAGCCCCAGCCGAGATTAGGCCTATATATAGAGGATTTTGGTGTTTATTTTACTTACGCTTTCATAATTAAGAGCAGAGGATTTTTAGAGCTTTTGGGGCTGATCTGAACCTATTACTTCATCTGTATTTGGAGAAGATTTCGAACCCCTTTTACTATTATTCTTTTATGCAATTTATTCATTCTATGATTATGTTTTCATTATCTATGTCTGAGTAGATTCCTAGTTAGGTTTAGGGTTTCTCACATAGGATTTCATGACTTGCTAGACTTATCCAAATTCAGTTAAGGATTCAAACTATATCTGTTCTTCAATTTAATTGTGCTTAAAGCTAGTTCTAACCTGATCAATTAGAATCTAGATCTTAGGTTGCTAAATACGTCACGGAAGTGGGGTTTAGGAATCTGAACTAATTAAATTGGGCAATTAAACTTTGCGCAAACGGAAGTTTGGTTTAGGATAATTGTGAACATATCAAACTTGGGATTAATGCTAGTTTAATCTGTTAGTTCTCGCAAACGAAAGTTTGGTTTGCTGCACTTAGACTTAGAGAATTATCGCAAAGGAATTTGGTTAATTCTATATCTGTGTTTTGAGTTCTATAACTGTGCTTAATTAGATCCTTGCTGAATGAACTGTCTGCTTGTCTGATTTCCTGAGAATACCCTAGGCTTGACGCTTTTAATTACTTGCTTCCACAACCGTTAATCTCTGCTACTGATTTACTTTCTCGCACCGCTTTTAATACAATCACATTGCTTATTTCTAGTATTAGTCTCTACTGTTCTGATCTATTGAGACCAAGTGTCCCTGTGGATTCGATAACCCTATATACTACTTTGACATTGCTGTCACTTGCAGTTTAGTATAGGGATAAACTTTGAGCCTATCAGTGTTCTCAGTAGGCTGATCTGCGTTGGGTTTTCTAACAGTCATAGAGGCTCTGCAAGTCTGTCCAATGGTCACTAAGTTCCTGTTTAAACGAAAATTTTCCTCGAAAAATCATAGTTTCATACAGATTTTGACTCAATAAAACAATGTTTTTGAAAAACTAAGAAAACAAAAGCGTGCGTCAGTAGCTCCTCCCCCACACTTAAACTACACTGTCCTCAGTGTAATCAAAGCATGAGCTCGGTAAGAACAGATAATCAAATTGAAAAGAGTTGAAAAATCAGAGTTACGTACCTCTCGTCGCACTGTGTCGATCGATGCACAAGGATCGCATCGATCGACGCAAGGCGCATTTGCTCGATTCATTTATGTACTCGCACTGTGTCGATCGACACACAGTTGTGTCGATCCATGCTAGGCGATTTTGAACCTGTTCTCTCGGCTGAAAAGAAAGAAAAAAAAATCAAAATAGCAAAGACTGAAAAATGAAAAACAAAAACGAAAACTGACTCTATAGTGGGTTGCCTCCCACTCATCGCTTGTTTTTAGTCATTAGCTTGACTATTGGAAGAGATTTGACTCAAGGCGGTTTCAACAGAGACTTTGAGTGTCTCTGTGAATATCTCTTCATCCAAGGAGGTGTGTATGTTGTCGGATCATGAGGCTTCCCAAGGAAAGAGAAATCAGAATCAGGGCGGGAGCGAAGCTTGGGCGGTCTACTGCGTTTTCCTGCATTCAAAACAATGTGATCAGAAGGTTTAAGCTTAGGTGATTTGTACCTTACCTTTGATGTATATCTGATGTCTGGAGCTTTCTGCTTATGAGCAGTTGCAGGTACTGAAGATGTTAGAGCAGGTTCAATAGGAACTGCCATCTTCTTCTTTCCACTATTAGATACTGTAGTTCCACCAATCTGAACTTCTTCTTTCAGATGACCATCACTGGAGATCATCTTCTTTGCATTAACTCGCGAAGTTTCAACTGGTGGTGTTTTATTCACCTTCTTATCCATCACTTTCATGCAGTTAGCCACTTCTAGCTCTTGTTTAGAGGGTTTAGGAACCTTAGGATATGGCACTGGGGGCTTATAGACTCGTTCTGGTACTGCTGCAGGTTTCTGGTCATGTCTGCGTTCTGTGTCGATCGTTGCATGATGTATGTCGATCGATGCAAGGCGATTCCGTTTGTCGAAAGAACTCGAAATTGCCGTCAGAATAGCGTGTCGATCGTCACTAAGGGGGTGTCGATCGATGCATGTATCAGGCAGACAATATTCATCCATAAAATCCGAGATTATGCTCTCTTCTTCTCCTAGCAACTCAATCTCATCCCTTAAGGTCACAACTTTGATGGATTTGTACTGTTCAGCTTTCCCAGCTTCATTATGCCTTTGTATTGCTTGAGATGTCTGTTGGATTTGAACATTCAGCTTCTTCACATGTGTGCTCAGAGATTCAAACTTCTCATTCAGATTTTTATGCATAGCATCCAACTTCCTGTCGAAGTCTACAGCAGTCTTGGTCTGATCCTCTAGTAACTGCTCCATCATAGATTCCATCTTGCTCTTATAAGCATTAGCAGCAGGAGGTGTCTGATAAGAAGTTGATCCATAAATCCCTTGATAGGAATTACCTTGCTGATTAGCAAACCTCTTTCCTTGGAATCCAGAGTTATTGATGTAGTTCAAATCCTCTTCCTGTCTTTCCAATAACTGCTCCAGCATAGTTTCCAATCTGCTTTCATATGTAGGTGCAGGTGGTTCTTGCCCATACTTTTCAAGTATAAGACTGTGCAGATAGTCGACTTTACTCTTCAACCCAGCTATTTGTGAACTGTCAATCCCTGAGCTGAACATATCATCCCAACACATCGTCCTTACGGATCTCCTCTTGGTGCTTCCGCAAAACTGTGTCGAACGATGCAATAAGAGCGTCGATCGATGCAGTGCGAAAACTGTGACGATCGACACACAGGACCGTGTCGATCGATGCAAGGCGAACAGGCGTACCTGAAACGCAAGAAAAAGAAGAAAAAAAATTAGTAGCCAAAAACAAAAAACGAAAAACCTAGTCTAAACCCTAAGTTCAAATCTATCGAGGACTCAAAAGAGTCCCCGGCAACGGCGCCAAAAAATTGATAGGTCAAGAATTAATCCCTATTCTAACTGCAAGTGCACAGTGATGTAGTTGTAGTACTTAGGGTATCGAATCCACAGGGACTCCGGTCAACGATAGATTAAGAACAGAAAAGATTAAACTAGGAGAAAGTAAATATGATGAGAAACTAAAAAGCGAAGCAGAAAAGTAAATCAGGCGAGTTTGTAAGCAAGGAAGCGAAGCGTTAGGTTTCAGGAGTTCTCAGGAAATCAGGAACACAAGCAATCAATCAGTCTGGATCTAATCAGAAACTGTTCTAGAACTCAAACACGGATTTAGAATTCACCAAATCTCTTTGCGAGAATTCTCTAAGTCTAAGTGCAGCAATCCAAATCTCTTTGCAATTACTAACAGATTAAACTAGCATTAATGATCAGGTTTGATATGTTCACAATTCCCCTAAACCAAATCTCTTTGCGAGTAGATCAAATTGCTCATCTAGGTTCTTTCTAGATAATTAACCAACTCTCGTTGTATCAATCAACCTAACATCATAATTCTGATTAGCTACTTCAGATTAAGCATTAAGAACAACCTAAACAAAGAACTAGCAGATATGAATCCCTACAGATTGATTTAAACTATAGTTCCATGAAATCCCTAATCAGAATCCTTCAACCTAACAGGTAAACTACTCAGACATGTTCATCGAGACAGAAAACATCTTGAATAGAAAACCAAATATCATAAAATAAAACAAAGAACTGGGGTTCAAAATCCTCTCTCTCTCGAGAGCAGGATCAGTCCCTAACTCTCTCTCTGAAAAAAAATAAGACTTAATGAAAGCGTAGCCTAAACAATGGCTTAAAAACCCTTATATAATAGCTAAAACACGTTTTGGGCTTCTGTGTAAATATCTGGGCTTTCTGGGCTTTAGTGCATTAATCTTCATTCTTCATTAACGCTCGCGAGAATGCTTGGTCACGCTATGCAACGATCGATGCTAATGGTGTGCCGATCGTTGCAAGCGTCAAATATGGGCAGTGAACTCTGTCTCTCGGGTAAAATCTCCAAAATGCTCCAGAATGCTCCAATAACTCCAATTATGCTCCAAACGTGTCTAAACCTGTAAACATACTAAAAAGACTCCAAAACATAACATAAGACTCGATAAATAAGGCATATACCATGGTTAAAACCGGTAAAATCCATGGTATATCAATCTCGTTCACCATTCTCATTCCGCTGCCAGTTCAAAGGTAAGAACGAGGTTGGTTTTCATTCAATATATCAAACCCTAGATCTTAGGGGATCCAACAAACATCTCATACCAGTAAATTGTTTATTTAAGCATAAGATTGTTGCAATAGCAGTAACTATAAAGAAGGAAAATTACCGCAATATTTCTTCCCTCAAGCAGGAGTTTAGCACCATCGTCCACACCAGACTGAATCAAGCGACATCTCCGTTCACTACAAGAAATATGGGTTTTAATAGCAGATGGGGATAGCGTTTTTTCGATTATGCTATCTTTGACTGAATCGTTTACTAAACATAACGTTTTGTTATATGTAAACGCTATCGATGCTTCGAGCGGGACATTAAAAATTATGCGGGCCAAATTTTTAATGTTTGGCGTTTATGGATTATACCTAAACCGCTATGAATTAGTTAAGCGGCAAAACTAATTTCTAGGTCCCGCGTGACTGAAAACCAAAAAACATAAAACTTATTTTTCCCCAAAATTAACTCCATAATATCTTTCTATGTACCCCAAATACCCTCTTTCACTCTTTGTTCAATCCGTTAACGAGCTCGAATTCTCGAAATCCCTCTTGATTACTCACTCTGACACTCAATTTCTCGGTTCTACTGTCCAACCCCAAACAATATTCTTACGATATATCAACTTCTTTGGAAAAATCGAAGTCGTCGTTTAGGGTTTTCTGGAAAAATTCCTCACGGACGAAGAAGACATTTAAGGTGAGATATTGGTAATCGATAATGTTAATCTTGAATCTAAGGTTTTTGCATGCTTAGTTCTGACTCAATTCGTTTATTTTGTTCTTTCGCATACAGATTTCACGGATCGATTTTTCTCAAGGTATGTTTACTTATAGCTTGTGTTTTTAGATCTCTTGTTTCTTTAAGAGTAATCGATTTAGGGTTCATGCAGCTCACAATTTAAGCGGTTTATCTATATTAGCTACTAGCTTTCCAGAATATAATCGAAGCTCTAATTTTGCAGATAATTGTGGGTTTCAGAACTTGCAGGAGTAGTTTAATTCAGCTGGTGAGTAATTATTTACCATAAATATTTGTATTTCAAACACACGATTATTGTTTTCATAGATGTTGATTTTGTGTTTTTGATTCATATGTTTCAATTTGAGTGTATGTACATCTGGTTCTGGAGCTTTGTGTGACTGTAAAATGGACAAATCTTGGGTATGGCTTCCAAGGTATGAAATAGTTTTGTTCTTTTCATTTCTTTGTTAACCGTTTTTGAAAATATATTGAACTTCTTTTGTTCTTCTCAGTTCTTTGCAAATCTATCTTGTTGCAACACTGGGACTCAGAAAACCAATCCGCAGAAACTTAACAAGGTTAGTTTCCTTAAACTTTACGAATTATGATTGAGAAAATTTTACTTGATTGTTGTTGTGATTCTGTGATTTACAGTTTATTTAGTAGTTTGATTGGTTTAACATCCTTAAAAGACTTAATTGGTTTTCAAAATCTAGTCTCTGGTAGTTTTCATCCTAATTTTCATCCTAATTTTCATCCTAATTTTCATCCTTAAAAGATTTAATTTATTTTCATCCTTAAAAGACTAAAGACAGAACATAAATTAAAACATAAACTAACAAGAAAATAACAGATATAAGTTCAGCAATACATAATGTTTTAAGTTAAAGAGACAGAGAAGAGACAGAGGGCAGATAAAACTCAAGTCTTAGAGAGGCATAATAGCACCGTGTCTGGAACATAGGTGTCACTATTTGCTAGCTCTCTCCTAAAATCATCAACCTCTACCATCCGGGGGTTGAATCTGAAATCAGATAAGCCTCTATGAGTTTCCAGCCATGCCTCATCATCACTGATTAAGTGCTTATGGATCCTCCACATCTTTAACACCACAATCACCACTCCAAGACCCCTAGTGTTTTCCCACTCATCCCTAAATGCATAAGCAGTGTCCCCATTTGCAACACATTTAATTTGATGGTCTCTGTCATGCAAAAAAACCTTCTGTCAAGAACCGTAATATGAATATAGTAAACTTGTGATTATAGTTTCTCTTGACTTACATGTTGTCCCTTATGTAGAACACAAGTCGTGTCCTATTACGGTCTGCAGAACAAACTCCAAGAGGTTCAACGTTGAAGACCACACCCATTATATCTACAAGATAAGTTTCTCAAATCTGGTTACTTAGATTTATTCATGATTTAGGATTATGTGTTGGTTAGCGCTAAGCAATCATACTTTAGGAGTGTCAATGTTGATGTGAGGGATGTGCCCCATCGACTTTAGATCCATGTAGCGATAGTTGTTCAGAGGGTCGATGCATTTGATGCGAGTCCCGTCAATGACACTAAGTTTGAAGGGAGAGTTTACAGGCTTGAAACCTGCAAACGCTTTCTCAACTTGAACCCTGAAAATCTCGACCCACTTTCCCTCTTCTTTCTCAAGTCCTTCAAATCTGCTTGCTTCTGACGGGTAAATTACCATCTCAGTCTTAGTTCCCTGCAAATTTAGTAATGGTCAGATGTGTTAATTCCATGTATGATGATGAACAGTCTAAGATTTAAAGTTTAAACTTACAGCCTCGTCTGCCAATATGTAGCTCCAAAACGGTCCATCTTGGAAAATTTGATATGAGTGGATACTGATTATCTTCACTCTAAAACGCCAAGCTCTGAGTTTGTCATTAACTTTCAAGTCCGAAAGCTTGTTGCACCACGACATGATGTTACTGAATGGCTTGTGATTTCTTTCTTTTTGTGGATTTGCAGAGAAAAGTAGATGAGAAAGAAGAAACCTAACTCCCTCTATTTATAGGGAAATAACCGTGAGAAACCAAACAGTTTCTATTATTTTTTTTTATTATTTTACTAATTAAATTGATTTGAAATGACTTGCAGAGAAAATACACAGAGGTGTAATGATGGTTTTCTCTGAAGAGATGCAACTCTTCGAGACTTCCATCTAATCATAGCTTATCAGCTTTAATTCTCATTCATTGCATTTGGTTAAGAGCTTTTTCATCTGCTTGCATGCATTTGGTTTAACTTCTCATCATTCATTACATTTGGTAAGAGCTTGTCATCTGCTGCATCATTAATTTCATTTGTTGTTTGTGAACTAATTCTCATTCACTGCATTTGTTTGCCTTTTGTATCAGAACTAAAAGGAGGACACGATGGAAGCGAAAAAAGAGATCATTTGCGGACTAGCAGCATCTGGAATCAGACCACAAATCCACCAACCACAACGACAAGAAGCAGATGATGATCAAACAATCCAAAAAGACAAAGTCCATTTTGTTCCATTGGGTGCAAACGCCAGCAAGGTAATGGTTGAGGTCTGGAAGATCTAGGATGCACGCGTGTGGACCATTGTCTTCCATGGGATTGTGTAGGGTACTAGTAGAACTTGTTGGATACTTGTTGTGTTTATGATTTGGTTGTGTTGAACATGTTGGTTTGGTTTTTAGAACAAGCGTGTAGCTTCTATTTGGTAATAAATTTCGTTTCTTTATTATGAATATGTTTCTGCAATGACTAATTGGAACAAATAAGACATCCAAATTAATCAGAAACCCAGATAAAATCACTGTAATAATTACAAAATTCATATGCTATAACAAAATTAATGGTGACATAAAAAATGTTATGAATAACAAACAACATAACAGTTACTAAACGCTGTTATAAAATAAACAATTGTATAATTAGACAACGTTATTAAAAAATATCTAACGTAGCATAACAAATAAACACTATGTAAGTCGCCAGACCTATTATGACGGCGAAGATGGAGCGTTTGCGATAACGCTATGATATTCAGCAATAGCGTTTATGTGGTGCTCTATATGTGATATTTTCCTGTAGTGGTTCTTTGGCGTAGCCAAATTTAAAATTAGATATAATAAGGACCCATGTCTGCATTTGGTTTTTGTTCCACTTGTGACTTTAAAGGCTTTACCTCCCTCGACAACTTTATCCTCCCTAATTCCTCAAACCTTTTTCTCTCGTACCCATTTGCCTAAACTCTATCGGTAAAGTCGCACAAACAATTGATATATGGGCTTAGAAATAATTTTAGTCAAATAGAATGGCAATTTAAATCATTATCCCAATCCGGCCCAATAATTAGCTAGGGAAGAAAAAAAAAACCTTCACGATTCAGCTCAACACAGACCACCTCTGTCAAGCGGAGGTTACTTTTGTTTTCCGTTTGTTCATATTTTTTGGTTTTGTGCTTGCTCGGCGATTTGTATCATGTCTCTCTGGTTTCCGCCGGGCTCTTCTCCTTCCGATTAGAATCGGATTGCTCTTTTCCAGTGTATTCTGGATTGTTTCACGGACAGTTTAGCCGCGAACAGCTATCTGGACATATCGTTCGTCCGTCTTCTCTTCCGGCTCTTCCGGTAGTAACGATCTCCTTCCGTCCGGGTTTCTCTCTCACTGAAGTCTCTTGTACAGGTCTCGCTCGTGGCTCAGATGTTTTTGGAGTAATATCTATTCGCTTCTACCGGCTCGCAGAGGATGGGCATTTACGGTGGGCTATGGTTCGATCTTCGATCTAACCGGCGTAGAGCTTCCAAGACTTTCTCTCTTCCGATGAGATGGAGTCTTTGGTTTCTTTAGGGACGATTGACGATCGGCAGAAGGTTCCTGGTGCAGAGGCAGCGACTCGGGCTTCGTGACTCCGGCGACGTTTTTCCTCGGCGTCGAACGTTGTTGCATGCCGGTGCTTCGCAGCATTCGACGCGTGTCCTCCTTTCGTCTACGAACGATTCTGGGTTGCCACGTGTTTTCTTGCTGTCATTTTGTCGTTTCTCGTAATGGGCCAGTTGGGCCGTCTGTAATTTGGGTCTTCACGGGCCATTTGTTTCTGAATAAAATCCCTTGTTGACAAAAAAAAAAAGGAAAGCGACACGTAGATTAATGAGATTTGCTGATGTGGCAGCGTAAGAAGAGAGCAAATTCCTCTCTAATTATATATACTAAGAAAGAACCAGCACAAATGCGCGGATTTTGCTTAAATTTATAAATATTTAATATATTTTGATATTTATTTTAAGTATCAATATTTATATGTTTTAAATTACAAATTTGTATTTTTTTTTCTTTCTTTTTCATGAATATAATGATTTTTGGGATAGAATATGCGCTAACATAAGATTATTAATTTAATTTGTTTTATAAATAAATATTTTTTAATTATCAAATTTTAATGAGATTTTCTATAAAATTTTATTCCTTGAACTTTTTTATCATCCTATTAATTTATTATAAACTATTTTAAATATATATACTTGTTATTTATACATTTTCATTCACCAAACTCTTAAATTGTTAGTTTTCATTCATAATATTTTAATATTTTAGTTATCATTTTAAAATTTATTAATTTATATATATATATATATACATATATATATATATATATATCATTGATTTTATTTTCTTTCCTAAGTTCTTATATTTTATATAATTTCTTTTTTTTATTATCATTTTATCTCAATTGGTAACATTTTCTTTTTATTCTTAATAATAATTATTTCTATATTTTAATATTTTTAGTTATCATTTTAGATTTCTTTAATTTATATATATATATATATAATTGATTTTATTTTATTTCTTATGATCTTGTATTTTATATAATTTGTTTATTATCACTGTATCTCGTTTTTATAATATTTTCTACTGTTAATAATAATTATTTCTATTATTTATAATTTTATGGTTCTTTGCTTATAATTTTCAATTATTGTAAATTTTTAATAATGCTATCTTTACTTTTAGTCTTACAATTTGATATTTTACTTTTATTGAGATTTATTTATTTTTGTTTATTTATTACATAAAAATATGAAAGATGTAATATATAATATTTATATATTTATAAAATTATAAATTAAATTTAAATTAAAATTTTTAATTTATGTTTTAATAATTTTAATTAATTACATTTATTTAAATAATATTACATTAAATAGTATATTTTTTCAGATTAATGATGAAGTGGAAAAATTTGATTAAAATTGACCAATCAAAAGGGGGCTGATGTGGCAGCTCAAGAAAGCCCCCCTTCTCTCATTATATTCATGATGATTTCTAACAATTCTCGCACAATCTTTTTTCGATATTTTTTCTTGAGAGTACTAGCAGATTTTTGGTTTGATAAATTCTATTTTTAGTGTTGGTAGATAAAAACATTGCATTTGTATCATGGGAATCTAAGCGCTACAAAACTGTCATACTCAGTGCATTTAAAGATTTAAGGAAAAAGATTCGAAGTCCCGCCTCTGCAAATTCATTTTCATCTTGTTGATTTGGTATTGTAATTTCTATTATTTGTTCTTTAATTATCTTCACATATATCAGTTGCCCTATTGTTGAAACTAAGGTTCTTTGATTGCAAAGTTTTTCGGTTTCTAAGCAATCAATTCCTCAAACCTCTACACTTGTCGATGTAGTATTTGAGGTATCAGTCCAAGGAAGCAAGAAGAATAACACATTAGAAATGCAAGAAACTACTTAATCTAAAAAAATAGATAAAAGAAGGTTTGTACTAACAATCCTAAAGATAATAGGTAGCAAGAAAACAAGGAAAGAAAGCAAATAAGAAAAATCAACAAAAGTCAACTAAAATTCAACTGACAAAATGCACAAATAGAGCTGAAAATAGAAAGATGGATCATAGGATGATGCTATGGAATTTAGTTGACCTAGCGATGATCCTTGATGATTTTATCAATCAAACAATGCTAAAAAAACTAATAATCATTAAATAAGCTAATCATATTCCTGTTCTTAACTCTATGCTAATCATGCACTCATTCATCTCCCAATTTAAAATCACAAAATAGCATTCAAGAAGACCAATCAAATTCCATTTAGTAAAGCTAATCCTTAGGCTAAAAACAATAATCATTGATTAATCCTATTCTAGGAACTAATCACTTTGTTAGTTACCTAATCAAGAACAAATTCTTATTTGTGAAAAGAGTAATCAACAAGCATGCAAAACAAGTTCTTAATACCAATAATCACCTTATACAACTAATTCCTTAGTCTAAGAGTGAAAATATCCTAATTAGTTCATTCAAGCATTTCATTGAACACCTTTCGGGCAACAAAACACCTATGATCTAGATTTGCAATTCCTTGGAAATCTAGCCTATAGATCAACTAATTAGACAAGTATCATGCATCATTATGTCCTAAGCATCAAGAATTAACCATAAACATATCCTAATCAACCTCATCCACAAGACCCTAACTTAACTACTCATTAATCACTATTGTCCCCACAAAACCCATAGAGATAGTGTAAGAAATAAGATTAGGGAGAGATAAGAGAAAAGATTAAGAGAAATAAGCAGTACTTAGATTTAAAATCAAACTAGATTTTGACCCGCCGATCGGCGGGTATAATTTTGTTTTGATGTTTATTGATATTTTTGTGTATAAATAATATATTTGCAAATGATAATATGTTTTTATAACACATTAATAAGATAAGTTTAACATAAATATATGATTTTATATAGTTTATTTTTTTGTAAATGATAATGATCCACACTAAACACATATATTTTTTATACCATGTAGATTTATATTTGTAAAATTAATATATATTATTTTTAACACATATTCTATTGTTGTTTGTTAAAGATTTGACTATTTTTTATCTTTATGCAATAGTTAGTATAATATATAAAGCGTATGTATAATACGGTGGTGAATATATATTATAATCCAAATATAAGTAATTTGTTATGTGTTTTTTATTTTATGTTTGTAATGTTTTCTTAGACTTGAATTTTTTTTTATAAACACTTATAATTTTTTCTTTATTAGTTTTATACTTTATTGTAAAAATGAATTTTTATTTACTTGGAAATAACAACTTCTATTTTTCCGACTAATTTTAGTTTCTTAATTATCAGTTTATGGATTGAAATTATATTTGATTTATAGAAATGTGTATTATTGAACATATTATGGCAAAAATATTAAAAATGTGATGCTTCTCATTTACCCGTGGAGGGGTGTAATATATATTTATAAATGC
This sequence comes from Orychophragmus violaceus, assembly GCA_030180135.1. Classification (NCBI taxonomy): domain Eukaryota; kingdom Viridiplantae; phylum Streptophyta; class Magnoliopsida; order Brassicales; family Brassicaceae; genus Orychophragmus; species Orychophragmus violaceus. The sequence goes on along the minus strand of CM058231.1, from coordinate 37,746,391 downwards.
TAATATGTTTTATTTTATATATTTTATTAGTAGATGTGGAGGTTTGAGATTTGTTGACAATTTGGTTGTCTAGGTGATGTTACTATTTTATTGTTTATATTTGTTTTGTAATATTAGTATATAGTAAAATTATAAACACATTAATTATTATATTATTAATTTATATGTTAAAACTGAAAATCAATCTTATAGTTTATAAGTTTTTTAAGTAACTAATTTTTAGAATTTAATTTAACAACATAAAACAAACAATAAAGATGTTTATTTTACAAAAAAGACTTGAACCAAAAACTAAAAGCTAATATTTTAATTATTGCTAATAGAAATTTTTGAAAACATGTGCATTTTACAGCTTATATTTACAGAAATATTATATATATTTGAGTTATAATATAATTCACACATATTTTCACGGGTTTTCAACCCGAGCCGACCCAATTTATTTTGGGTATTTACATGTTCTTAATATTAAGACTAAACCGATGGACCTAAATTGAACTGACTCAAAAATCCGACTTGACCAATATGTTATGTTTGATAATATTTTATATGTTTTATATGTTTTTGTTTGTTTTCAGTTTTATTTGAGATTTATGTTTGTTTTTATAGTACCATTTTCACTTTTTCTTGCAAATTTCTTTTAGTAAACCATTTATTTCTTGGATTTTTATTTTATTTTATTTGAGTTTACACAGACATGTTAAGACGAAAAATCCGACCCGTTTAGATCCTCTTATATTTAAAATTCATTTAGACTCGTCTGTCTAAAACCGTCAGAAATTATACATGCCTACTTAATCTTTTCGGTTCGGTTTATTAATTTAAACTTTTAAAATTTTAACACAAAGTATATAAAATAAAATTTGTAAATTTTTCTATACATTTTTTACTCTAATTGAATCTAATACTTCTCACCAATTTAAAATAATTTTTCTTCTTGCAAAAATTATTTAGTAAAACATATATTTTTGGGTTTTGATTTTTTAAATTTTTATTTGAGTTTACATAGAGATGTTAAAATAGACAGATTTGAACCGATTAGACCTGTTTATATTTAAGATCTATTTAGCCCCGTTTGTTTAAACCAAACATAAATAACATATGCATATTTTAATACGTAAAAATCAGTTTATATATATTTTAACTTTTAAATATTAATACAAAATACAGAAAATTTAATTTTGTTTATTTACTTATACAGTTTTATTTTGATTGAATCCAATATTTTTACCTATTTAACACAAAATATTGATACATTATAAATGAATTGGTTCGAAAATACAATTTCATCAAAAACAAAAATGAAAGATAGAGGTTAGTGGTTTCCCAAAACTATACACTCAAAATATTCGATCATTTTGACCATATGAACATAAAAAAAAAAAATCAATCAAAAATTTAGCTGACAACAGAGTTTGTTTGGAATCTACAATCAATTGTTTGCTGAAATTGATCCACATTATGTTAGACTTTTTTGTTGCCGTGACAGTCTTTTGCTCAAATCAAAAGGGATCTAGTTTCTTGCCTTATTTAGTTATTAATATTTTCATCTTAGTTTACAAAAATACGGAAAATGTTAGAAATATATAATTTATACCATTAATTTAAATATTTTTATTTAATAACTTTAATATAATACTCATTCATTATTTAGATTTGATAATAAATTACTATTAAATTTTTATAAAGTCTAATGAAAATCAAGATTAATGCAATTTCTCTAAATCCGAATAATGTCTATTCATTAAGTTATATTGTTAATATTTACTGATTTTTATCTTTATTTATTTATCGTCAATATCTATTTTAAATGTTTTTATTAATGGCAACAATAATCTATTATGATTTGTAAACTAAATATTTGGATTTTTGACTGTTTATATTATATTATAAAACATTATTTGTGGTTTGGCTTTCATTTTATATTTTAAATAATTTTTTTAAACCGTCAGAAGTTTATGAAAAGTTTCTAATATTTTCAGGGTTTTTATTAAAAAAATTATGGTTACAATGAAAATATTATAATTGATATAGTATCTTACCATTTTATGACTACATACATTTAGTCGTTATATTTTTTGGAAAGATTTGAATGCTAGTTATAAAATAAAAATATTTAGCGCTATATTCAATTTGATATAGATTTGTTTTTCGAAATAAGTTGAGATTTAATGTAAAAATATTTAATTTGATTTTTATTTCCGAAATTAAAAGTCAATAAACAACTTTCTTTTTGTTTACCATTTTATGGATATACATTTAATCTTCATATTTTTTTTAAGAAAATCTGAGTGGTAATTAGAAATAAAATATATTTGGCGATTTTTATATTAAACTTGATATAGATTTACAAAGATTTTTTCGAAAGAATTTAGAGTTTACTTTTAAATTTTATTTTTGAAATTAAAGAGAAATAACCAACTTTCCTTATATTTAGTATTTTCAAAATCATTTGATATTTTAACAAATAAATTAAATTGTATGATTGTAATTAATTTGAAAATGATTTTTGTCAATAATTTATATACATTTTTTTTTAGTTAATTGCAATTTAAGGAATGAAATCAATGGCACAAAGTGTAATTAAATAGAAACTAATGGCATAAATTTATTTGTTTTTTATTGGCTAATTTTTAAATCTGATTATTTATTATATTATATCTTCTTAGTTATACTTATAAGGAATATCTGAATTTTATTAAGGGAATGAGATTTAAAAAATGGAATGGATTTAGTTATGGAATATTTTAATTGCATTATTTGGCTGCATTAAAATAGGATGTTTAGATTATGAGAGATTTTAGGTAAGTAATTATTATTGTTATTAAAAATTGAATTTTAATATAGTAGAATAAAAAATGTCGTTAGTTTCTAATTTTTTAATACTATTATGTTCTTAATAAATTTAAAAAAAAATAAAAAAGTCAGTGGCATTTTCTGTAAATAAATTGAAAAGAATGGGAAGTTTCTAAAACGTACTTCTGCTTTAATAGTATAGATTTTGCTTACAAAAACTTATAAAATGCAAAGGAAGCATAGGGTTAATTTTCCCCTTAGAAACATATCTATAGATGGGAGCTTTGAACCGGGTCAACCTAGAATAAACTGGGTCATTTTCTAGATCAAAATGGGTAAAATGCTGATTTTTTTTGTCGCAGAACGGTATGTGCAAACCGCTGAGGAGGCCGCTCTAGATTTCTCAGCGGCCTTCAAGAACCGCCGCCTATGCCTGTCCATGACTCGCGCAAATCACAGCGGCCGACGGATGCCACTGCAAATGAATGTTGTGATGGGTAATTTTACCATATCCTACCATGATCCTAATAAAACCCTACCCACAAAAAATCTTCTCTAAATTATCCTAAAAACACCCTAAATTTCCAGGGTTACCCGTGGATACCCTAACTATTTTTTTATGTTTTTGTTTAGTTACCATTAGTTTTTTTATTAGTGTGAGATTAAATTACGTACTATTTTTTTATATGTTAACTCATTTATTTTTATTTTATTACCATTAGTTTTTTTTACTCAAAGATCCGATATCCGGTTGTGGTCCGGTTCTCAAAGGTGAATTACGCGAAATATCGACCAACAACTACGCATTGGACGAGATCGAAGAAGTCAAATGAGATACTTGGTTTATCTATAACCGGGTTCGTCTATTTGTAATCTTGAACCAAACCTTATGTACCAAAAACTTTACCAATTATCTTCCCTTTCGAGTGTCCACTGCGATATATGCAGTCACTCAGAGTCAGACCATGTGCATTTTACCGACCAAAAATTGAAATCAGATTCCAAGTTTAGATTCTTATGAAATCACAGTAACGTTGAAACACCAAATCATCTCACCTTCAAGAATTTTAAATTAGAGGTCTGATTTAACAATAAGGAAACACGAACAAATATCCAACCAGGTTCTGATGTGCGAATTACGGAAGATGACGGGGACGACCACTCACTAATAAACCAGAGCATAATATAGAGCATAATCTTATTATACATAACAAAAACAGACAAACCCAAACCTTCTTCAATCCCAACTTCAGCGTCCCTCTCACTGTAATCTTCTGCAATATGCCGCAAAACCCACGAACCTTTATCGCTGGAGAGCACTTATCACCTGAGTTTTGGTCTGATTTCTACGAAGACGAACACGGGGAATTAGGGCTTTCATTTGTACGAGGTCGTTTTAGAAAAAAAAAATATTTATTAAGAAAAAATTACAGATACCCTAAACCTTATAGAGTAAACCCGTTAGGGTATTTAGTATTAAGAGACCCGCCCGTTTATTACCCTTGATTTTTTAAATGAAAAGGGTAGAGTGTGGGAGTTAAAATATAAGCAGGGTTCAGGGTACCCTACGGGTAAAACCCTTTTTTTAAATCCCTATCACTGTACAAGCCGCTTCGGACCTCGCACATTCTCCAGCAGGCAGGCGAGACCACTCCACCAGCCGCTCCATCTTGGTCTTCAGCACAACGGCTAGCTGCTTCCGTTCCAAAGGCCTCTCCAACTCTTTTCTTCATGCTTGTTGCTTCAAATCTTTTCCAAATGGCTCCAATTCATCCAAATAACAACTCCATGATATATAATAGATATAAAAAAAATATGTATATGCACCTAAACATGTCTAAATGCAAGACTTAACAACTAAATATGAGCAAAAGAAGATGCTTAATTCCACTAAAATAAGAGTATATTACAAAGTATCTGAAATTACAAAGAAACCCAATAAGATATATCAAAATTTACACACAAAAAAACAAACATAACTATTTCAACATATAAATTACTTAGGAGAGGACCAGTATTTAAGAGAGAAAAAATCAGAAAATAAATAAAAAAAACTCACAAAATAAATCTAAAAAGATGAGATTTTTTTTGAAAAGAATAGGTTCGGACATTTAGATATTTTAGTATATATTTGGTCTATAAGGTATTGGACTTTTGGGTCCATATAGGTACTTGTAGAGTTTCTGTTTAGTTCGGATCGGTTCGATTTTTAATATAAAGTTGGTAAACACCTGAATTTTTTTCAGGTCGATTATGTTTCTGTTTTATATCAAAAAAATATTCTAATTCTAAAAGAAGTACTCTAAAACCCGAGAAATTAAAAATTAAACCTAAAATATATAAAATATATCCTAAAATCCTAAAAACAAACTAAAAATATACTTGAAATACCAAAACTGTACATGTAATACTGAAAACAGCTAATACAGTTAATATTTCAGATTATTCAGATATCCGATTAAATATTGAATAATATCTGGAATCGAACTGATACCCATATGTATAAGAATGAAATATCCAATTGGTAAAATTAGTCATATCCGAACCCAATCTGAATTGCTTTTTCGGGTCTGTTCTGATTCTAGTTTTCGAGTCCGGATTTTTTTCCATTACGTAGAAAGGAAAATCATTATTATATTTTTGAAGACAAAAAAATAAAACCTTACACAATACAACAAAACTAAAATAAACATATACAAACGCAAATATAAAAACAAAAATGGTAAACCAAAGGATATTCTTCAATATGCTACATTTGAGACGAAGAGTTGTAGGACAGCAAACCAGAAAAATATGAAGTGGAGGTGGACAATCCATTGCAACAGATTATGATGGAACCCCCCCCCCCCCCCTCCTGGAGACCCTTCATCCCTACCTACCAGACGCCTTATGTGTCGATCATGAATCAGTTAGTGGATTGGGTTAGTGTCTATGGATTGGTCCTTAGCAGGATAAAAGAGATGCATAAGGGTCATGAAGAACCTCTACGAAAGGGAGATTGTTTCGGCCAGATCCAAAATTGATTGCACATGCCTACTAAAGATGATTGAGGATCCGATGGACTGGTCGATTTTTAGATCAAACTTGGACTGTTTTACAAGCTTAGGGAGAATATTTTTTTAAAGCTTATATCATATTTTCCATAACTAAAACGTATGTACCGGTGTCCTTGAAAAAAGGGCGCGAATACGAAGTTATGTATTTTCACATGTAAGTCAAAACCAACCGGTTATTAGGGTCTCCATAGGAGAACCGAATAACCTACTAAACTTGAATTAATGAACTGATTATGTTGACAAATTTTTTTTGCCAGTTTTACCATTTTTGGTTTAGGCAAAACCCTTATTTCAACCATGACTTAGTGTCGGACGGGGTAAACCTAAGGATGTTGTGATGGGTAATTTTACCCTACCTTACCATGATCATCATAAAACCCTACCCATAAAAAACCTTCTCTAAATTACCCTAAAATACCACAGACCTTTAGGGCAACCCAAATAAAACCCTAAAGTTCCAGGGTTACCTGCGGGTACCCTAACTATTTTTTATGTTTTTTTTGTTTTTGTTTAGTTATCATTAGTTATTTTTTTATTAGTTTGAAATTAAATAACATACTATTTTTATATATTAACTCTTTTATTTTTTTAGTACCTTTAGTTTTTTTACTCGAAGACCCGATATCCGGTCCGATTCTCAAAGGTGAATTACGCGAAATATCGACCAACAACTATGCATTGGACGAGATCGAAGAAGTCAAATGAGACACTTGGTTTATCTTTAACCGGGTTCGTCTATTTGTAATCTTGAACCAAACCTTATGTACCAAAAACTTTACCAATTATCTTCCCTTTTTCGAGTAATGCGATATATGCAGTCACTCAGAGTCAGACCATGTGCATTTTACCAACCAAAAATTGAAAGAAGATTACAAGTTTAGATTCTTATGAAATCACAGTAACGTTGAAACACCAAATCATCTCACCTTCAAGAATTTTAATTTAGAGGCTCTGATTTAACAATATGGAAGCACAAACAAATCTCCAACCAGGTTCTGATGTGTGAATTGCGGAACATGAGGGGGACGACCACTCACCACTCACTAATAAAACAGAGCATTTATTTAGAGCATAAGCTTAGGTGCTGTTCTTTTGTGCATTGAAAAACTGCATCTGGTTGGAAAAAAAAAAAGATTTTGTTCTTTTAGTGATACTTAAGAAGTGCATCCAGATGCAAAAATCAGATACTACATCCAAAAAAATTGGAAATTCAAGATGCATTTGAAAGTTGAGTTAAGACGCACCAAACTACGTCTTAATTACCAAAAATCTAAAATACCCTCATTTAAAAAAAAAATAGTATTTTTGCCAAAACCGTAAAATAATGTTTTGCCGTCAAAATCACAAAATAGCACTTTTCGCCAAAATCACAATATAACATTTTTCGCAAAAAACCGCAAAATCGCGTTTTCTCGCCAAAATCGCAAACCGTGTTTTCCCGCCAAACCGCAAAATAAAGGTTTCCCGTCAAAATCAAAAATCTTGTTTCCCACCAAAACCGCAAAATCGCGTTTTCCCGTCCAAACTGCAAAGTTGCGATTTTCCGCAAAATCGTGTTTTCCAGCCAAAACCACAAAATTGCGATTTTCCGCAAAATTTATAAATCTTGTTTTCACGCCAAAACCGCAAAATAACGTTTTTCCGTCAAAACCGCAAAATCATGTTTTCCCGCCAAAATCGCAAAATCATGATTTTACGCAAAATCGTGTTTTCCGCAAAAATTGCAAAATCGTGTTTCTCGCCAAAACTGCAAAATCGCGTTTCTCATCAAAACCGCAAAATCGCATTTTCCCACCAAAACCGCAAAATCACATTTTTTCCTACAAAACCGCATATTGCGATTTTTCGCCAAAACCGCAAAATCACAGTTTCTGCTAAAATAGCGGTTTCCCGCCAAATAACGTTTTCGCGTCAAAACTGCAAAATAACAATTTTCCGCAAAATCATGTTTTTTGCCAAAACGCAAAATAGTTTTTTCCCTCCAAACCGCTAAATAAAACTTTCCCACCAAAAATGCAAAATACATTTTCCCGTCAAAACATCAAAATAACTATTTCCGCAAAATTGCATTTTTCGCCAAAATCACAAAATCGTGTTTTCCCTCCAAATCCGCAAAATCGTGTTTTTTTTGCCAAAACCGCAAAATCAAATTTTCTCGCTGAAACCGCAAAATCATTTTTTCCATCAAAACCGCAAAATTGTGTTTCCCGTCAAAACCACAAAATTGCATTTTCCCGCCAAAACCGTAAAAGTAATATTTCCCGTCAAAACCACAAAATCCAAACCTTAAAAATAATGCATCCAACTAATGTATACAAACACACAAAGAAACATAAATGCATCTGGACGCAGTTTCAAGACGCTGTTTCTAAATGCACAAAAGAACTACATCTGGATGCAACGTTTGGAAACTGCATCAAGATGCAGTTTCTAGATGAGGAAAAGAACATGGCTTTATTATACAATACAGAAACATACAAACCTAATCCTTCTTCAATCCAAAATTCAGCGTCCCTCTGATTGTAATTCGGCAATATGCCGCAAAACCCCACAAACCTTTATCGCTGGAGAGCACTTATCGCCTGAGTTTTGTTCGTCTGAGTTTTGGTCTGATGTCTACGAAGACGAACACAGAGAATTAGGGCTTTCATTTGTACAAGGTCGTTTTCAGAAAAAGAAAAAAATACTCCCTCTGTTTCATAATATATGATGTTTTGGTGATTTTTTTGTTTCAAATTATATGATGTTTTAAACTTCCAATATAGAATTAATTAACTTTTTATTGTTTTTGACAATTTATATTCTAAATATTGTTTTATTATTGGTCAAATTGTGTTAGGTAAATAATAAATGATGTTTAAGTTATGAAAAAACAAAATTAAATGATTTCTTAATCCTTGTACAAAAACCTTAAACTTCTTATAAATGAAACAAAAGAAGTATTTATTAAGAAAAACCTACGGGTACCCTAAACCCTAAAGGATAAACCTGTTATGGTATTTAGTATTAAGGGACACGCCCGTTTATTACCCTTGATTTTTTAAATGAAAAGGATAGGGTATGGGACTTAAGATAAAAAAACCCTTTGTTAACATCCCTACTCGTCGATAAACTGATATATCATGGTTTTTACATGTTTTAAGCCATGATATAAGTGTGTTTTTAGAGTCTTTTGTAGTGTCTTTCGAGTCATTACAGGTGTTTTATTAGGTACATGCACGTTTGGAAGATTATTGGAGATATTGGAGTATTTTGGGCAAGATTAGGAGCTTAAGCCGATCACCAAGTCTGATCGACCTCTGCAACGATCGTTGCACCCTTGGCGTCGATGGTTGCAGCCCCGCACCAGCACATTAATGAAGACTTTGGAGATTTGCAGTTTTGCCCCAGAAAGTTCCAGTATTTACGAAAAGAGCCCAAGACGTGATTAGCTCTATATAATTAGGGTTTTGGTGTTTTAATTAGATTACGCTTTCATACTATTAGCTATTAAGAGAGAGAGAGAGAGAGAGAGAGAGAGAGAGAGAGAGAGAGAGAGAGAGAGAGAGAGAGAGAGAGAGAGAGAGAGAGAGAGATTGAGGCTGATCGTTCTTGTACTGCTTTGGAGAAGATTTCGAACCTTTTTGTTTCTCTACTCTTTATTTATATGCAATCTATTTATTCATTGATTTCTGTTTCACTGATCATGTCTGAGTAGATTCATAGTTAGGTTTAGGGATTCTCTTAAAGGTTTTCATGACTTGCTAGATTAATTTATCAGTTAAGGATTCATATTCTATTTGTTCTTCAACCTGAATTGTGCTTCATACTAGTTTCTAATCTGATCACTTAGAATCTAGACTTTAGGTTTATAAATTGACACGAAAGTGTGGTTTAGAATCTGATCTATTTAGGTTGAGCAATTTAATTATCTGCAAAGAAATTTGGTTTAATTGAATTGTGAACATATCTAACCTGCACTTAAGGCTAGTTTAATCTGTTAGGAATTGCAAAAAAAAATTGGGTTTATGCTAATTAGACTTAGAGAATTCTCACGGAAAGTTGGTTAATTCTAATTTTGTGTTTGAGTTCTAGAACCGAGCTTAATTTGATCCTGACTGATAATTGATCTGCTTGTCTGATTTCCTGAGAACTCCTTAGACTTGACGTTTTTAGTACTTGCTTTACAAAACCGAATTTGCTACTGATTTACTTTCTGCTTAGTTTTTATTATTTCTGATTTGCATCGCCTAGCTTAACTTGAAATTCTATAATCTATCGTAAGATTTCTTGAGTCTCTGTGTTCGACCCCTAGATACTACGATTGTCCTGAGCACTTGCATTATTAACTTAGGGAATTAAACTATGAGCATATCACTCGGCGACCCTTTGACACAACATGGAAGATCCAGTGTTCTTATCACCAAGGTAAGCCATAATAGCTTACTTCTCTGCTTTCTATATTTCTCCTATACTTTGTAAGCATTTAGTAGCTCTATGTTGATGGTTGTACTGTAATCCTCATCTGCAGAAGGTGCGGCCATGGCTTCTACAAGGAGCATTTTAGGTCTTTTATGATTTTGCGACTGTTTATATAACATTATCGACACCACTTAGAGATATAATAACGACATCTCGAGATGTGTTAATCCACCGACATGTTACCATTGGCATTCCAAGTTTCATTAACAATGTGATTGACTTCCTCATTTTCTATTAATCGTATGTCATACCTAAATATTTTGATTTATTCGAGAGGTTGTGTTTCCTCAAGCTGGCCCCGATAAGTAGTCTAGGACTAGATTTATACTTATTTTTCTTTGGGGACCTTCCTGGATTCTTGCATGTTTGAGTCAAACTTGGGGCTTGTTCACCTTTTTTGGTATGTGATCAGGTGAGTCTCTCAGGTGAAGGGGAGGGCGCGGCTGTGTTTGAGCTACTCCTTCTGTTTGGTGATTTGTCAAAAGAGAGCAGGTATAAGGGTATACATCTTCTGCAATAATTCCTGATGCAGTCTCAGCCATTAACCTGCGAGTTTCACCCTGCAAGACTAGGTGTTTGGGAGCGGCACTCTCGGTTGGTTCCGCACATCTAGTATATTGGATAATTACATCTCCAGGTTTTTCTCTATATGCTGTCGAGTTTGGCGTGAAAATCTCCTCATTTTCGTCATACCATGTGCCATAAGTGGTCTATTATCTGCATAGAAGATGAGTGTTAGGACGGTAGGTACCTCTGAAATGTAGGGTGTGAACTTAATCTTGTATTGCGCTGGATAGGTGTGAGTCCATTTCTCTAGCAGCAGGGGAGATCTTGTTCATAAAGGGCAGGACGAAAGATTGCGAATTCATGACTCGATATCCGAAATGTATACCATGACTATCAACTCTTTGGTGGAAAGCTTAAGCCACATGTTAAGTTGAAGGTTATAATGGTAGTAATCCTCTATGAGTTGATTCACTTCTAATTTGGGTCACTAAATCAAACTCAAGTCTCCAATCAAGTTTTTACAGGTAAGCGAATTTGGTTTGAATCCTCTACATGTATGTTGGAGCGATATAAAGGGCAGGAGTGAGCTTGATGTGAGATCCTGAAGCAGATGAAGAAGTGATTCTCCAAGCTTTCATATTATAAAGTAATAAGGCTTCTCACATGTTGAGAACTCAATGATAGTTTCTTTGTTAGAGGCATTAGACCGTCGACTAGAACTTGGATACTAGCAGAGGTTTTTTGATGTTGTAGTTCTTTAAGTGACCAAGTTCTTGATCGATGTTATGTATCATATTTTCATGTCAGTAATGGAGTGGAATGCCTCTTATATTTATCCAAAAAGGAATCTGAGATGGAAATGTAGCTGAAATGATATGCCCCACTGTTGCAAGATAATTATCCGTCCGCCAAACTGATAAGGGTTGTTGTGAAGTACACTCTTAAGGTCTTCCTTACGGTCAACCCAAAATTGGAAACAGTCATGTCTAAGGTCAGATCCCAAAACTTGTCCCTTTCTACTTCTTTGGTAAGGATGTGATTAGGAACCAAAGACTCTGCTCCTTGAGGGTTTCCCAGGGGTCCAATGACGGTAAGGGAGTTGTCTTTGATCAGATCTGAAGTGTCTAGGTCTGGTGCTCTGATTCGCTTGCATTGTTTTTTATGAAGGGCCGGAGATGATTCCCTTTCCTTTCTCAGCTGCTGAGAATCTTCTGGTTATAGTGAGTAGAATAAATGTTGTGTGGAGCAGAGAAGAAGTATGATTAAGGCGGTCCTCAAGGGGGGGGGGGGGGAAGTGGTATTATACCTAGAGGAGTAGAATTATACTGCAAGGCATAAGGCCGTGAGACGAAGAACCTTGGGAAAGCTTGAACCTTCTATGTGAAGTCCCAAAACGCCAATTCATTGTACCGAGATTGGGAGTCAAAAGGAGGAAAATAAAGCAAAAGGTGACTCGAAGGCTCCAGACCAAGGGAAGCAGAGTAAATGTCGATGCTTCACCGTTTCTGTAGAGGTGGAGAAGACATAAGGAAGAGGTTTATGATATGCTCAGAGTTTAATTTTCTAAGTTAATACTGCAAGTGCACAGGACAATCGTAGTATCTAGGGGTCGAACACAGAGACTCGAGAAATCTTACGATAGATTATAAAATTTCAAGTTAAGCTAGGCGATGCAAATCCGAAATAATAAAAACTAAGCAGAAAGTAAATCAGTAGCAAATTCGGTTTTGTGAAGCAAGTACTAAAAGCGTCAAGTCTAGGGAGTTCTCAGGAAATCAGAAAAGCAAATCAATTATCAGTCAGGATCAAATTAAGCTCGGTTCTAGAACTCAAACACAGAATTAGAATTAACCAACTTTCGTTGCGAGAATTCTCTAAGTCTAATTAGCAGAAACCCAAATTTCTTTGCAATTCCTAACAGATTAAACTAGCCTTAAGTGCAGGTTCGATATGTCACAATTCAATTAAACCAAAATTTCTTTGCAGATAATTAAATTGCTCAACCTAAATAAATCAGATTCTAAATCACACTTTCGTGTCAATTTATAAACCTAAAGTCTAGATTCTAAGTGATCAGATTAGAAACTAGTATTAACCACCACACTATCTTTTTCTGGTTCCTTCCTTCTCTTTTCCTTTCCTTAGCAACTGATTTTTCCCCACTGGGTATCATTTTTTTTTATCAGTTCTCTTCCCGCATTGGGGTGTACTTTGGACACATTCCATGGATGCACAGGAGGTAATAGGGGTCTCTACCACTCCCGCGACCACTTCGGAGCTACTAGCTCATCCGCAGTTTATATCTCTTTTTTTTTTACTTTACTTTAAGAAAGGGGAGAAGGGAACCATACTCGGACAGGTTTACAAGCTGTGTCAGAACTAACAGAGGAGTCCGACTCAAAGTATACCAAGCCCTTAGGTGAGAAAATCTAGTAAAAATTAGGGGTGAAGTCAGTAAAGGATCCTCTGAATACCTGAAGTGATATGGGTGTCCTCAGTAGGTTGATCTGCATTGGGTTTTCTAATAGTCATAGATCGATCTGCAAGCTCATCCCAATGGTTACTTAAGTTCCTGCAAGTGTTGTTGACTTCTCAAAAATTCATTGTTTCCTACTCAAACTGTTTTGACTCAATAAAACTGACACAACTGACTCTAAGAAAAGAAAAAGATTAATGTCAGTACCACCTCCCCCACACTTGAAACACACTGTCCCCAGTGGTGTCAAGCTTAGGATTGGTAAAAGAATAAAAATGTTAAGGGATGTGTTGGGTTCTGTCGATTTTACCTCTCTCGCACCTGCATCGATCGTTGCTAAGGACCGCGACGATCGTTGCAGGGCGATTGTGATTTGTGTCGATCGTCACTCAGGACTGTGACGATCGCTGCAATGCGATTTTCGAGAAGAGACGATCGACACACAGGACCGTGTCGATCGTTGCACTGCGATTTCGTCGGATCAGTTAGCAGTCAGCAGTTAGTTCGTGAGAAAAATATCAAAACGCAAACCTAAAAGCTGTAAGCATCACAAACAAGCAAAATCAAAGCAACATATGATATAAATCAAGCACATCATCCCAAACATAGGTACCAACAAGATGCAAAAGATAAGTTAAGAGAAAAAGCGAAAAAGGTACAGAACCGATAGTCTGGAAATGGAACTCTAATCTCACTTGCTCTCATCATCAATACCAGCCATGGGATCAGAACTGCTCGAGGCAGCAGGAGTCGGAGAACGCTGGCGACGTCGACGAACAAGAACGGGCTGATGGACTTATGGCTGTCTCCTGCAAGTGCAACCACGCATCTGTTGGATCGTTTAGTGTCTCCTGATTCAATTCTCAGATTGATTCATCCTACTAAACATGCAGATCTAGGTTCACTTGATTAGAAACATAATAGATCTCACCTGTTACCTTGTTTATGCAGCGGAAAGAGGAGGTACGGGTCAGAGATCAGCAGAACCACCAAGAGATAGTTCCTCCAAAGGCTCACACACGCACGCACAGGAAATTGGCTGCTAGACCAGCTGGTGGGAGGCGCAGAAGAGAGAGAGAGGTGGCGCAGAGGCTTAGGGAAAATTAGGTGGCTAGGTTAAGTTTTAATCATAAAACTTATGCCTAATCCCTTTTGGGCTTTTGGGCCCAATTCCCAGTCTGATTAAATCCCTTGGATTTAATCAGGCCCTTTCGTCTCTCTAAGTACAGTAAATGCCTAGCACTTTTACCGTACTTCTTCTAAACCATTCCTACACATTTTCCTGTTAGCTTAGGCGTGTGACCCATATGGGATCATATAATAAAGGCAATAAGTCCAAGACTTATAGATCATGAGCGGACTCTAGCAAGCCATCATGACCCCCAGTATTATATGACTTATGTCTGATCATTGACATACTCTTACTTTCTAGAGACAGTACAGAGATTACTGGACATAATTCCAACAATCTCCCACTTGAACTGGAATCTCTGTATTCATAATCCTTTTGTCTCAATATCTCGATTAGTCATAAGGCAAGATGAGTGTCATCCTTATAAAGTCTAATCATGTTCATCGGACTCTGATTTGATACTGACAATCCAAACGACTCGGGAAAGTCCGTTTGAGCATGGCCATGCATTTTCCAGTATCCAAATCTCCGATTGGCCTAGAGATATTCACTCCATTTATATTGGAGGGACAAATCCCGTCTTGTTCCATCGCTGTAAACTACTCATTTCATAATACACCCAAACAAGGTCCTTATAACTATCGCTTAACGACAGCATTAGACAATGATCAAAGAGTATTAGTTCATGTGCAGTCACATGCATGCGAACTCAGGTCTAAGGACTATACTCTATAGTCGTAGTAAGAATCTCTTATGACATAGATATAAATATCCTGAAGAGTTCTTATAATCGGGTCTTGTCCGGTCGTATGTTCCCCAACATACACCTATGTATTGACTTTGATGCCGTGCATCTATGACATCCTGAGACTTTGTCATAAGTCACATACCAATCTAGTCTCACACGGTTGTTGGTGTTCCAATTTCAACAACCTTCGACTAGGGACAGGATGATATAAGCCATCTATCAAATATAGGGTCTCATGATCAAGCTAAATGACTTTGATGACTCAAGATCAAGTCACTTACTTCGATGACCTATAAAATGGTTCATATCATTTTGGAACGATTATTTCATCACAGTTAAAATAATCTTGAAATAATAATTTCATTAAACATCATAAAATGCTTTACAAGAACATATCAATAACCAAATAAAGCCCTTTATTAACTCCCACTGAAATTAAGACTACATCTTAATTTCACTTATCCTACAGCAACAGTCCGCGACTCGTGCTTAGGCCTAAGGAGTGGCTTCGTTAATAGATTAGCAACGTTCTCATTCGTTGAAACTTGCTGATCTACTTAACATCTCTGTCATTTATCTCACGGAATAGGTTATACCTATCCTCAAGGTGTTTGGACCTCTGATGTGCAGCTAGTCTCATCTATGCTGGGAATCACATCAAGTTCAGTGACGAACTCTTCTTTCCAAACAACCTCTTTCGCCGCTTCTCAAGCTGCGAAATGTTCAGCTTAAGTCATGGAGTCAGCAACAGTGCCTTGCACCGCCAGATAGACACAAGATATAACCGGACTGTGACCGGAAATCATCTTTGTCCGTTGGAAGCATGCCTTTCAGACTCTACCGACTCGTAGCACCTCACTTTCTCCGTAAATCAAGAACTTATCCTTAGTATTCCTCAAATACTTTAGGATATTCTTTACGGCAATCCAGTGATTCTTTGCTGGATTTGACTGGTCTTTTACTTGTCTTGCTTAACATTAAAGCAACATCAAAACAAGTACGTGTCATGGCATATATGATAGATCCAATTGCCGACGCATATGGAATCTCATCCATGCATTCAAGCTCAGCAGATATCGTAGGATACTGTTTCTTGCTTAACGTAAGCCATGTGATATTGGCATAAAACCCTTCTTGGATTGCTGAAAACGTGTAGGACTCTGTCAATTTAAGAATCCTGACATTGTCCTACCAGCTCTTTTGGATCTCTATCTTTAGATCCAAAATCCAAGAACATACGTGGCTTTACCCATGTCAATCATTAAAACCAACTCCCAAGCCAATCCTTTACCGACAGCAGCATTGGGATGTTATTTCCGAGAATCAGTATGTCATCGACATACAATATGAGAAATGCAACATCGCTCCCACTTATCTATTAGTAAACGCACAGTTCCATTTCGTTCCTGTTCAAGTCAAAACCTTGACTACTTCAACAGAACGAAGATTCCAACTCCGATATGTTTGCTTCCATCCATGAATGGATCGATGAAGCTAACTTACACAAAATGTAATTTTTCGGAGTCCGGGCTCACTTTCGCTTCTTTGAATTTCGCAGATTCGTCGCTTTCAATGATCATCAGATCATGCGAACTTTCAATGATCATCAGGTTTAACTAATGACGAGAATTCACTCTCGGATTAGTGACTGATTCTTTCATATCTGCGAACTTCAGGCTCCACAGGTGTAGATTCTACAGAAATCTGTAAATCCATCTGCTGCTCTCCCTCAACAGGTTAAGCAGCCACCTGTATTTGTCGAATTTCTTCGAGTCATACTTTTACTCTCACTGTTCTTCTTGGAAAGTAACTTCCCTTCTTGAAAACAGAATGGACGTAAAAGATAACAAGCCTTGGTTTCCTTAGGACAACCAGCGAAGTAGCTCAACTACAAATACTCAGTAAAGACGAATTTGGATCGATTCCAATCCACATTTACGTGGTGTCTTTCAACTGATATTGGTGGAACTATTTCAGCGTAAACTTAGATATTTCTAGAGCGTTATTCTTCAAGAATATCATGGAAGATTCGTGTGACTCATCTTTAATCATTTCTTATAAGATCTGATTCTTTCTCACAGAAATACCTCAAGGTTTTCAGGAGAATTGAGCTGTGAAACGACTTCACACTCATTCAGATGATCACACCATTAATGACTCAAGTATTCTCACTCGTGATTTAATTCAGAGTCTTAATACTTCTGTCACTCAGATTCTATACCTCATTCTGGAACTCTTTCGACCATGTCAAAAAAAAATTCCGACTTGTGTCTCATCAAATGAACACAGTCTTACTCACTGAATTAATCAGTAGAGACAATGAAGTACAGGAAATTTTCTCTGGCATTACTGCTCATCGGACCACATACATGAGTATGTTCAATCTCCAATAAGCCTTTGGGCCTTTCTCCAGCTCGGCTAAGATAGGCCCCTTTGTCTTTTGGTCCAGTAAACAGAATTCAAGTCTCATAAGATATCCGATCAAATGAGCCCAATAGTGCATAACTATGGGATTTATGAATCCGACTTACTCTATGTGACCAAGACTTTTATGCCAAGAAAAATCAGGTTTAATTCATCAGATTTAAACCAATTTGGTATTTATGTTACATTTAGGCACTCTTTGGTTTAAGATATAAAACCCATTCCTTGAATAGGGTGCTACAATTAATATTTCATTAAGATCAAAAGAACAAAAACTTGTCTTTTATCAAAATGAAAAACATTCAAATTCTTACAAGAAAATGAAAGACAACTCTGCTTAAAGCAGGTACATTGTAGCAATTACTTAATACAAAACCAAGCCTCAAAGGCATCTCTAAGTGAAAACCCTACGGCTGAGGCAGCATCCATAGCTCCTTCCAGACATGCAGTTCCACTTGCCCTTCTTTCAACGTTCTACTGTTGCTTAGGCTCTGCATATTACAACAAATATCAGTGCCACAACCAGTATCCAATACCTTTAAGGTAGAACTTGAAGTAATAACATGAATACCTGAGGAAGTAGTCTCATACATCAACTTCAACTCCTCATCATCTTCCATGAATTTAATGCAATCTCTCTTCCAATGCCCAGTCTCTTTACAGTAGCAGCACTTGCCAACGTAAGAGGTATCTGACTTGGGCTCAGAAGACACACGCTTGCCATGATTCAAAATCTGGACAACTTTGTCTTCACCCTTGTCAGCACTAGGTTTAATAAACCCACCCTTCTCCATTATGAGATTATACTGGGTACTCTTCACGTTTGGCTCAACTGTCTTGAGCATATCATGCAGTTCAGTCAGCGTCTCTGTTAAGCCTTTCTTGATATAGTTCCTTCTGAACTTATCATAGCTTGACGGCAGTGACTGCAGAATGATCTCAGTTGCCAATTCTTGGCTAACTGGATAATCCAGTTTCCTCAGGTTATCAATATAACCTATCATTTTACTGATATGAGGACTTACTGGATGATCATTTGGTAGCTTGCAGCCAGTGAGAGACTTAACCAATTGGTATCTCTCCACTCTTACCTGCTCCTGAAATTTCAATTTCAGGCTGCTGATCATCTCAATTGGCGACTCCATGTTTTCATATTGCTTCCGCAAATCTGAGTCCATGGTAGCCAACATCAGACCACGCACATCTACCGCATCATTATAATGCTTATTCCAAGCATCATATACTGCATGAGAGGCATTGGACCCGATCCTCACGGGAGAGCTCTCTCAAGGACATAGTCCTTTCTCTCCTGTCTGAGGACTAGCCTCAGGTTCCGCGACCAAGTCAAGAAATTTGATCCGTTCAGCTTGTCCATCTCAAGGACAGACCGGATCGAGAAAGTGTTTTGATTGTTTGTGCTAGTCATAACTGAAATTTAAGATAAAAGAATTTTAGTTAATATGTTCAATATGATTAATCTCGCATTATAGATAATATGATTAATCTCTCATTATATTCAATAACTTCAGTTACCCTCAATAGAATATAATGATTCCAAGATCCACATATAACTAAGATCAAAGTGGGCCACTGGCCGTCACCCAACCTTAGCTTATATCGGTAAGCCCTATCTCGGCTAATTATATCCGTGATATAACTCTTGGTTGTGAATCTGGGCCCGAGGCCCAATCCACTCTGATGTCTCAAGGCCCGGGACTCCCGATGGCCTAGTCAAGAAAACCAGACTATACAGTCATGTAATCACTAATGTCTGGGACTCCCAATGACATTTATGAATCACAAACCGTCTTACCCACGCAAAAGTAGACACCCTCACACTGTAAGGCCATGAGTACAATTGAATGGGCTTCGACAGCTGACATAGACTGGACAAGACATCCAACGCTTGATATTGTTTGAGGTTTGTAGGTTTATTAAGATTTTATCCCAAAATAGAAGATTACTATTTTGGGAAACTTTCCTTTTTGGGAAACCTACTAATTTTGGAAACTTTCTAAAATTGGAAACTTCCTAAAATTGGAAACTTTCTAAAATTGGAAACTTCCTAAAATTGGAAACTTTCTAAATATAGAAATTTCCTAAAATCCAAAACATGCAAATCTAGAAACTTCTAATTTAAGAAACTTTCTAATTTCAGATTTTGGAAACTGATTAATTTTTAAAATCAAATTTTAATAATTAAATGAATTTTAAAATAATCTGAAGAATAAGACTCAAATAATTGGCCCAATTGTTTTAACTTCTTGGCCCGATGCCCAAGAATTAGTCCATGTCCAAGACATAACCCAATTGTCCAATTAAATGACATAACCGGTCTGGTTCATTAAAATTGGTCTAACCAAAATTAATTACTACGATGACCACAATTGTCAACCGGTTATTTACTAAACCGGATTTTCTCAATTTATTTGGTCCAACCAAATCAAATTAGAAAACCACTGGTTTAGGCACTAAATCCAATTTTTCGACATTGGATTTCTTATCCCGGTTTAACCAGAACTTAATAAATTTTATTAAGTCTGTAATTATTAAACCGTGACGATTAAGATTTTAAAATATCTTAAACCGAACCACCTAACCGAAACGAACCGGCCCATTAGGTCACGAACCGATCGCGGCTTCACGCGATCGAGCAACAATCGGGCAGCCGCAAGCCATGCGATCGGGACGGGACGGGACGCGGGACGGGATGGCTCGGGTCGTGTGATCGGGATGAGACGCGACCCATGCGATCGGCTATCGTGCGATCCATGCGATCATCGGCCCATCTCTTCGCGATCGGACGGGACATGATCGGGCGATCGTGGCCGAGAGATGCAGGACGCGTACGGCCCATCTCTCGCGATCAACTCGACCACGCGACTCGATCCAACGATCGGTCCGTGAGTCAGCCGATCCGGACGTGTGATCCGATACCGATCAACACTCCGACGCATACCGATTCATATAGATCGGATCATGCGATTTCTAGTTTGTTTAGGTTTTAATTCTTTGTTTCTTAAGTGTTTTCTTATCAGTAGATTGATTCAAACACTTCTAAACAACCTAAACATGATTCTAAACAAGAAAATCTAACAGAACCAATGGCTCTGATACCACTGTTGGATCGTTTAGTGTCTCCTGATTCAATTCTCAGATTGATTCATCCTACTAAACATGCAGATCTAGGTTCACTTGATTAGAAACATAATAGATCTCACCTGTTACCTTGTTTATGCAGCGGAAAGAGGAGGTACGGGTCAGAGATCAGCAGAACCACCAAGAGATAGTTCCTCCAAAGGCTCACACA
Source organism: Orychophragmus violaceus (assembly GCA_030180135.1). NCBI lineage: Eukaryota > Viridiplantae > Streptophyta > Magnoliopsida > Brassicales > Brassicaceae > Orychophragmus > Orychophragmus violaceus. The sequence goes on along the minus strand of CM058231.1, from coordinate 37,725,481 downwards.
CGCACGCACAGGAAATTGGCTGCTAGACCAGCTGGTGGGAGGCGCAGAAGAGAGAGAGAGGTGGCGCAGAGGCTTAGGGAAAATTAGGTGGCTAGGTTAAGTTTTAATCATAAAACTTATGCCTAATCCCTTTTGGGCTTTTGGGCCCAATTCCCAGTCTGATTGGATTTAATCAGGCCCTTTCGTCTCTCTAAGTACAGTAAATGCCTAGCACTTTTACCGTACTTCTGCTAAACCATTCCTACACATTTTCCTGTTAGCTTAGGCGTGTGACCCATATGGGATCATATAATAAAGGCAATAAGTCCAAGACTTATAGATCATGAGCGGACTCTAGCAAGCCATCATGACCCCCAGTATTATATGACTTATGTCTGATCATTGACATACTCTTACTTTCTAGAGACAGTACAGAGATTACTGGACATAATTCCAACAGCATCCACTCCCAATTGCTCTGCAACCTACGATCCAAATGCTCTCGCCAATCACCCTCAGACATCTCATGTACAAGCATCGATGGGGCTGGATAAGGTCCAATATCAGCTGAAGCGGCAGCATTAGAAGTCGCAAGAGTAGAAGCAAAACTCTGAGCATATGGTCCCGGTGCAGAAGAAGAAGAAGCTCCCAAAGGGTTGGCCATTGTAGGAACTCCGCGTATCACGTTCCTGGGAGGCTCAAAGCGCAAGGCCTCCAAGGAATCAACTCTCGTAAGCTCAGCAACAGGAAGGTGCAAACACCACTCCTCTGAGTCTGCATCATGATAAACCCACAGCATCTCTTCTTTCATCCATGTAGTGTTCTTAAAATGGCTATAATCCATCCACATCCTCTTGGTGATGCACTCTCTCCCAGCAGTAGGGATCCTAAAATGCTGGAAAATAGGAGTAAGTAAACTCCCAACTGTCTCAACCTTCTTCCCAGATAATGCCTTGGCTTTCTACTCACACATGTGGTCAACAAAAAGTGCTCCCAAATTCAGCTGTGGATCTGGGTCTTGCAATGGTGTCTCTGCAAACAAACTACTCACTCCAGTATAGAGCAACTGCAACTCCAGCTTCCTCTGCTTGTTCACGTCGGACTTGCAGAGTAGAGTGTATCCCAGAATGCGCCCAACGTATCGTAGGACCGGATGGCGCAACTGTATCTGCTTCGAATTGCGTGAGTTATACACCTCAGCTCCAATATGGTCCCAGAAAAACTGACAACTCTCTGTATCCCACTCCTTAACCAAGGCGCATCGAGTACGCTGATCATCAAAGCCATAAATCCTGCAGAGATCACAAATGCTGATCCGATACATGAATCCATCGCACATAAATGTGAATGTCCCCTCTCGAGCTCTCATGTGAATAGGATCAGTCTAATAGACACTGCAAGTGGACAACAGCTGTCGCACTAAGTCAGGATAGAGATCATAGCTCCTCATAGGCATAGTACCTAGTCTGATCTCTCTAGAAACCTCCAATACCGGATCAGTAATACCGAGCATCTGACAGGTCCGATAATCTGCAAATTGCGTGGGCTTGATAGTCATGTCTTGCCACGCATTGTAGAAAAGCGTGTCATAATCATCCCAGACCTCAGAGACAGCTCTCTCTAAACGCGCAACACTCTTAGCTACTGTCTTAGCATCCTCAGTCCATGCTCTAGTCACAGGGATCTTATCCCGCTCTGCCTTACGCCAATGGGCCAATACCGCTCCAGTCATGCCAGTGTAAGGTGTAGGCATAGGTGAGGATCACACAAACCAGTCAGCAGGTGGTTCAGGAGCAGCAGGCACATTTTGTCTCTTCCTCGGTGCCATCTGCGATCAAAGACACAAGAAGCAATTTGCATTTAAGCCAAAACTCTAAGATCAACAAACGCAACCATATAAGTGCATATCATCTCAATCAACCATCAACAGCAGTGAAACCAATATCAATTGTACCCAATTCGTCCGACAATTCGCCCTAAATCAGAGAGTTGCAAAGGCTCGTCATTGAATCAAAGATTCTCCGAAACCTTGCTAAATCTGTCAATGCATGTGCTAAGGGAGTACGAAATCGTCACTAGCAAGCCTAATTAAGCATCAATTTCATCATAGGAACAACAGATCGTGACAAAATTCGACTTTTATACCTTCTGGCCGAATTGAAAACGAAGAGAATCAGGACACATACCTCAAAATCGTCGCAAAGGAGTGATATAAATGAATAGAGCGTGAGAAAACAAGTGGATGAGGCTTTGGAATCGTTAAAAACAAGTGAGAATCGAATGAGATATCAAGAGAGTCGATTTTAGGGTTCGTCGGATGTTGTGGTGAAATGAGGAAGAAAGAAAGAGAAGAAGGTCTCGGGTACTTACCTTGTGCGTGCGTGCGTCGATCGTTGCAGACTTTGTGATGATCGACGCAAATCGGGTTTGGTCGAACCAATCCAATTTTTGGTTGAGCTCACGTACCTTTGATTTTAATTTTGACCAGGTGCGTCGATCGTTGCACAGGACCGCAACGATCGACACACTGCGACTTCATTCTCTCGTGCAATTCTCCATGCGACAATCGTTGCACAGCACCGCAAAGATCGCCACAAAGCGATTTCCTTCGTCAGATATCCACCTGCGTCGATCGTTGCACAGGACCGCAACGATCGACGCAGTTCTCAGACTCATAATCTGCAAACAAAAACACCCAAAAATGGAAAAACAAACGTAAAATCCTAACAAACACACCAAAAGGAGTATTTACAAACGAACCAATGAGTTGCCTCCCACTCAGCGCTCCTTTAACGTCACTAGCTTGACGATTCAGCTGAATCAGGCAGAGGGTGCATCATCCAGAGGCAGAATCTGACCTCTTGGAATCTCGGCCTTAGCCCAATAATGCTTCACCCTCTGTCCATTTACAATGAATTCCTTACCTTCCTGGCTGATTAGAACAACAACACCGTAGGGACGAACCTCCTTGATTGTGAAAGGACCAGACCACCTAGATCGTAGCTTACCTGGAAACAATTGCAAACGAGAGTTATACAAAAGTACCTGATCATTAGGCTCAAATTGTCTAGAGACAATCTTCTTGTCATGGTAAGCCTTAGTCCTCTCCTTGTACAGCTTTGAGTTCTCATAAGCATGATGCCTAATCTCATCCAACTCATTAAGCTGCACCAATCTCCTCTCTGCAGCAGACTTAAGATCGAAATTCATCTGCTTCACAGCCCATGCTGCCTTGTGCTCAAGCTCAACTGGAAGGTGGCAAGCTTTTCCATACAGCATATTAAATGGAGTAGTCCCAAGTGGCGTCTTGAACGCAGTCCTATAAGCCCATAATGCATCATCAAGCTTTGCAGACCAATCCTTCCATGTAAAGTCCATCCGAACAGTGCTTATACAGATAAAGTTCATCCCAATAGTATCGTCTGAGCTCGCGGAAGAACTTCTTCTTAGCATATCCCTTAAACTCATCTGGTTCAGTCTCTGCAGCCAGGTAATTAGAAATATCCGCAAACCAGGGTCGATTGGTCGTCGAAACAGCATGAACATTGAAGTTATAGTGTCCAATTTGAATCTATAAAGATTTTGGGTTCGTAGGCGCATTGCAACGATCGCTGCAAAGGTCCGCGTCGATCGTTGCGCTCTCGATCCACAACCAGGAAATCCACCTAGAGCACCTGATCCACCCATTAGGAGGACACTAGCGGATTACAATCGCCCAGATGAGTTTTACGCTAATAGATCTGCGATTGTTCCTCCTTCGTTTCCGCGTAATGACTTCGAGCGGAAGACCTCGTACTACACACTTGTGGGACAGCGTGTCTTCAGCATACTTCCACATGAGCATCCTATGGACCACATAGAGCACTTTGAGTCTATAGTGACTGGAATGAAGCACAATGGAGTAAGCTACGATTACCTGCACTGCAAGCATTTTCCTCACTCTCTTGTAGGAGAAGCGGCTGATTGGCTAAGTCAGATTCCACCTGGGACTCTGACTACTTGGAATGCAGTAAAGGAGAAATTTATGTGACATTTTTATGATGATGCTCGGTCCGATCAGCTTAGACAGGATCTCTCGACCTTCAAGCAAGGATCTACAGAGCCTTTTAAGACAACATGGGTGAGATTCAAGAGATACCAGAGAGATTGCCCTCATCATGGTTTCTCTGAGGTGCAGCTATTGTGTATCTTCCTCAGAGGAGTTGATTTGTGGTATCAGATAGCTTTAGATGCTGCAAGTAATGGAAATTTCTACACTAAATCTCCAGAAGAAGCCAATGAGCTTATTGAGAACTTGGTAACTAGTAATAGTGTCAAGAATGCTGATATGGAGAGGATGAAGTCTGGTGGTAAAGCTGACAATTCCCAGATAGCTGAGATGAACAAGAAGATTGATTCTGTTCATACACTTCTAAAGAAAAGTGTTCACTTTGATCAAGATGTTGAAGAATTTGAGCATGAACCTGGCTGCGAAGAAGAGGATGTGAATTATGTTGGTGGGACTGGTTTTCAGGGGAACAGATTTGGAAATCAGCAAGGTAGTAGTGGCTACAATGGAATGGGAAAGAGAAGTACCTTCACAGGTAATCAAAACTTCTCTAATTTCGCTTCTAAGCCTCAGTTTCAGAAGCCTTATCAGAGTACTAGCAGCCCTGGAAACAACACTAACAGTTTCACAAGAAACTATGGATCTTTATCCTATCAACCTGTTCCTCCTCAAAATGAGCAGAATGATAAGATGATGGGATTTCCTTGTTCCTCATAATAGACTTTCCTTTTTTGAAGAGGAAGCAAGCAAATCCCTCTTTGCAGAGGACCAAATCACATATGAGATCACAAGATATTTACATGCAATTTTCACCTCCAATGCCATCTCTTCTGCTTCCATTTGAACAACGAAATTAAGCTTTGAACCAGGCAATTAAGCCTTGCATAACTCAGGTTATGAACAACTTGATTTCTCCACATACTAGATAAAAGCAACACTATTTTTGATAAGCTTCATCATGCTTAGGGGAGAAGCTGGCACCTGAGTTGGCAGCTAGAGACTTGGTCAACAAAGGAAGTTATAAGAGTCAGCTGAATTACTTTGATTATAAATATAGTTTGTTTCCTGAATAATGGATTCATGCGAGATATGAGTTGTTAGTCCATGGCGATATGAGTCTGGTAGTGATCGTCATGAGATCACTGATCCAATCGAAATGAGATTGTGATCCATACTGCCTGTAATCGTTACTGTTATATCAATAAAGAGTTCTTCGATTATCCAAAATCTATCATTGGTGCGGTGAAACTGGCGAAGCACGGGGAGATGATGATCGGCGAAAGTTTTCCGACGATTTCACACTTTCCGACGATCTTGGTGTAACGACGGTGGAGTCGACTCGAGTTTTTACATGGAGTGAAGCTATGGTGTGAATCGAAGGTGCAGGAAGAATTTCAGATATCCGCAATGGAAGAAAGCCAAAATCGATGATGACAAGGACTGAGAAATTCAATCCGATGGTGAACGACGATGGTCTGAAAAGTGATCCACGAGTTCAGTTGCGACCAGAATCTTGGCAATTTCAGCTTCAGGATTCAAACGCAGAGGTGAAAAAATCACAAGAATCAACAAAAGCAATGGAAATCATTGAGGTTCTTGTGTTTCCGGATGTCGAATTATGGCAGTGGATTTCTTGGATGGAGCAATATTTTTCTCGGAAGCAACTCACGAACTTGGAAAAATTACATATGGCTCATGGATTTATTGGGGGAGAAGCTGAACCGTACGTCAATCAAATCAGTTCGATGATGCCTATCCGAAATTGGAAAGAGATGATGGAAACGCTCCTGGTGAAATTTGGTGCCGACGGTGATCCTGAGAAGATTAGGTTGAGAATTGAATCTGATAGATGACACAATTTTCTCATGAATTACGATCCTTTGAAGGGACAGAGTCAATACAAAAAGATCCAAGAAAAAAGTAGTTAAAGATGACGCGCTATTGAAAAACCTGATTCAAGTTCTCTTAATGCGATTGCGGTGACTGAATCGATCAAACCCCATAATGTTGATTCAAGAGTGGAGTTGTGATTCCACTCTTGAGGGTGTTGCATCGATGGAAATTCCAAAATCTGAACAACCTCAAACACCACATTCAATGCAAAATCAAAATCATGTATCTCAAAAATCCTTGAACCATAACCGAAACAAGTACTGTTAGGTTACTGGGAATGAATGCTGCAGTGGATAAATGTGGGAAAGATGGATCAAATTCTAGCATTGAAGTTGTTCATGAGGCAGCATTGGTGAGGACGACAGTATCACCAACTCGGGAAGAATTTTCTTTGAACCGTGGTGAATGCCATGTTCAGAATTGTTTTTGACCAGAAATAAAGCACAGGGATGGTTCACTTCTTGAGGCTGAAATTTCTTTGAAATCTGAAGATAACGAATCTTTGTTGATACCTACGGGTGGCGAACTAGTAGAGATGCCTAAACACTTGACTGATCTTCTGCAGCCTGTCATTGGGGATGCAATGTGTGAGCATTCGATTGATAGGATTGAAGAAAAGCTAAATTTTTCTCAGCAGGGAACTGTTAAATTTGTGATGTTCAACATGAAGATGCTGCATGTGTCTCGACGATTTAGCCAGCTTAATTTTGGAGAAATGAACCTTCACAACAAACATAAATGGAAATCTAAGCAACTACAAGCAGTTTCACATTCTGATGGCGATGTTCTTCATGGACGTGTCACTGTTACAGAGATTAAAACAATGAGGTAGCAGCTTCACGGGGATCAGATTCTCGCTGGGAAAACAATGATGTTCTCAGGGTATTTAGTCTTTGTTTCACATGGTTTGACAACAAGTGATATTGTTTGAAAGATGGAAGCTGAGAATGAGCGTGTCAAAATTACGACAAGGCCTGACATATCTTGGCGGCTACATAAATGTTTGACGAAACATGAATTCCATGGTTTGATGCAGCTTATTCTTGGTGACATAAACTTCCATATGAAGCACAAATGGATATTTAAACCGTTCAAACCAGTTTTGGTTTTTGTGTTTGGTCTGGCACAAGTTGTTGCAGAAGATTGTTTTGAAGTGTCAGCTTTTGACAAGAGAATGGTGTCACCGGTGGATCACAATCACTGCAGCTGGTTGCTGGTACAGAGGGGAGTTGTGTGGCTGTGGTTTTGTTCATATGAAACATTGGTTAGTCACAAGTGTTATCTCCTTATGCCATTCTCATATTCCAATCTGTTTTTGCAATCAAAGTTGAAGGACAAAGAACATAGTTGATGTCATATGGGTCTTCTCATGAGAGTTCCCCAATCAATTTCTTCAGCCCAAGCTTGAGCTCAAGGTTGTTTTCAGGGGAGGAAGTATACAAGAGTATACAGACATGTTTGCTTTTAATGGATGTGCAGATTTGGATATATGGTAGAGAACAAAAGGAAAAGTCAGAAAAGATTACACAAGGGCTGCTACAAACTATGTTTCAACAGCTTCTACACGACCATACAATTTGGGAATGTTCTGAATCAGAGAAAAGAAAGCTGCAATTTCACACAAGAGTTTCAAATGTTCTGAATCATCTATTGCTTAAAGAAATGAGAGCCTTACTAATACATCACATGGGACATCTATTACAAATCTGGATTCAACAAAAACTAAAATGGAAGAGGTATTACAAAAACAGGATGTTCAAATACAAAGAAAGAATAAAGCAAGTACATGTTCTTTTATTACATGTTGATGGTGGTATTGGAGCAAATCTCGTTTTCTTTAGTATATCTGGAGAATTTAAAGACTCTTCCACTTGTGCTTGTGAGAGGATTGACATATCAGAGTTGCAGCAGAAGAAAAAGCTTGATTGTATCAGATTCATGTTGCCCCATCTAATTCTTCTCATCAAGCTTGAGGGCAAGCTTGTGTCATTAGGGGGGGGGGGGGTTTATTGATAAGCTTCATCATGCTTAGGGAAGTGAGTTGGCACCTAAGTTGGCAGCTGAAGATTTGGTCAACAAAGTAAGTTAGAAGAGTCAACTGAATTAGTTTGAGTATAAATATAGTTTGTTTCTTAAATAATGGATTCATGCGAGATATGAGTTGTTAGTCCATAGCGATATGAGCCTGGTAGTGATCGTCATGAGATCACTGATCTAATCGACATGAGATTGTGATCCATACTGCTTGTAATCGTTACTGCTATATCAATAAAGAGTTCTTCGATTATCCAAACTCTATCAATTTTCCATACACATGGATAAGGCCTCGGAGCCTGAGCCTGAAGGTTTCTCGTCCAGCTTCTTCTAATCAAATTAGGAGAACATTGAACCTGTGATTATAAATGAGGTTCAAGCTTTCTTCTCTTCAGGATTACTACCACAATCCACTAACACCACTCACGTGCATATAATCTCTAAAGTCTAAAGCACATGACTTGTATCTGACTATCGGGCATATTACCCTCTGTAATGTCTATTATAAGATAATATCTAAATTGCTCACATTATGGTGCAAGCCTGTCCTAAATGAATTTATAGCTGAAAATCAGTAGGCCTTCATACATGTGCGAGCTATCTTAGCCAATGTGTTGATTACAAATGAGATAATCCACTCCCTTAAGACCTCAAACATAAAAAAAAAAAAAGATTGCTACATGGCTGTCAAAACTGAAATGAGCAAAGCTTATGGCGGTTATAATTTAATTATGCATGATATGGAAAGAATGGGGTTTCATCAAAAGTGGATAACCTGGATAATGCAGTGAGTTTTAACGGCCTCATTTTCTTTCCTGATAAATTACTATGTACTTGGTTATGTTTCTCCTCAGCGGGGCATCTGGAAGGGTGATCCTTTATCTCTATAGATCTCCACTTTGTGTGGAGAAGCCTATAAGGGCTCTACAAAAATGCACAACAATGAGGTCAACTAATATGCATCAAAGTCGCACAACATAACCCAATAATCAATTACCTCTTATTTGCGTATGACACTATTTTTTTCTTGAAGACCGATGCATGTTGTCTCTACACTCAAGGAAATTTTACACTGCTACGAAGCAGCCTCAGGCAAAACTATCAATACCAATAAATCATCCATTTCTTTCTCTGTAAGGACACCAAAAGATGTGCGGTTGAGGGTCAAACATGGGGATCCCATAAAACTTTGGGAGGAGGAAGAAAGATCTATTCACCTCCATCTTCGAACGCATCGAACAAAGAGCCATTGGATGGTCATCTTGATTCCTATCCAGCGTGGGGAATGTGACAAGGTTAAAATATTCGTCGAGAATATGACAATGCTAAAATATTTGTTCGCAGCGATCCTTACATATGTCATGTTTCCTATTACCTCTGAGCCTACAGAAAAAAAAAACTCCAATTAGTTCTCAACAGGTTTTGGTGGGATGAAAGCAATACCAAAAGAAGAGTGTTGGACATCTTGGAAACACCTTACAAAGGCTAAGAAGAACGGGTAATTTAGATTCGGGGACATTTAACACTTCAACACTGCACTTTTAGCCAAACTTTTGTGGAGAGTCCTCACTAAGCCAACATGTTTCCTCGCTCGCATCTTCAAAGGTAAATACTACCATAGAAAGGCTTTCACTTGATTCTCCATTTCCTCATCAGCCTCCCATGGATGGCGTGGAATTTTGAACGACAGAGACTTGTTAATAAAGAAACTAGGCAAGATCATCGAAAATTGAAATACTACTAAGGTATGGGAAGACTCATGGTATTACAGGCTCACCATATCAAAGTTTATTGGTCCACCAAAATAATCTGATAAAGACCTTGTAGTATCGAACTTGCGAACCAGAGGCTCTAACTCTTGGAACAAATCAAGAGTCCAATAATTCTACCTGATTTGTATATAAAATACAATGTCTTCGATCTAGTACTACTGATGTAGAAGACTCTTATGTATGGTACCCTGAAAAGAATACCATATACTCGACAATAACAAGATACTACAATGCCACTGAGGATCAAGCTCCAAAATCGACTATTATACCACCTACAAATGAGATCAATTGGTCTAGAATCATCTGGTCAATCCACTTCTCACCTAAATTAAATCTCTTTCTATTGAAACTTCTACAAGGAGCCCTACCATTACGAGAAACCCTCGAAATAGAGGCCTAACACTTAACACTAACTGCTCACGGTGTGGTGAAGTTGAAACCGCTACACCTCTTCCTCCAGTGCTTATTTTCACAACAGTTTTGGGTGATTACACCTTTTCACAAAATGTTTCTCCCGACGTAGTTCACTTCAATAGACATGGCGACTCATACATCACATCAACTAGTGTGCCTTCCCCCAATTCGTGTAAACGGAGAACTTTTCCCCTGGATTTGCTGATTTTTTTGGACCTCCCTCATTTTTCGATGATCGCACCATCACAGTTGATACAATCTTCTTAAAAAGCAATCACCAGTGCTCGCGAATAGCAATTGGCCGAGATCCAATCTTCTTTTACAGTTACAACGACTCCGCCTTTACCGATCTTCAGAGCCCATGTAGTCCCACCTAACACCTTGATATGAAATACATATGCAGTTTGGGGAAATCAGACAACTACGGTTGGTATGGGCGGGGTTTTTCATAACCAAATTGAGACCAACATCTATCAGGATCCCAAAATCCAGTTGCATGTCCCATCACGGTTACTAGCAGAAGCGCTTGCACTTATAGCAGCCATCCACCGCACTAGATCTCTCGGCATCTCTAAAATCTGGTTTCAGTCCACTTTCAAGAGCTCATAAGAGTCATTCACTCTAATGCATATCCGGTGGAACTCTGTGGCGCTCTCACCGATGTCGAGTTTGTAACATACCCATACTGGCCCAATTAAAAATTTTGAGAAAAGAAGGGGAAAGCCCATTAGCCCAAGCCCAAAAGCCTCTTCCTTCCCAAAACCCTAGCATTTCCCTTATAAATAGGAGCCACCTCTTTTGGAGAAACCAAGAAGAAAGAGATCTCGGCGAAGCCCTACCTCTCCATCGCCGCAGCCTCAGCCTCCAGAAGGTAGATCTGATGCTCCTCCATCGTCTAGAGTCCAATTAGATCCGGTAATCCCTTTTTCAGATCTGATTTCTTCCAACCCGAGATCTAAAAGGCTCGTATCTTTCTAACCGGGAGGAGTCTGGAAAATCCTAGACCACCATCGCGTTCCTCTCGTCAAGACGAATCCGTAGCCGCAAACCGCACCTCCATAGCCGTCTGGACGCGCCCGCAATCGCCAAAGGAATATCGGCCGATTCTCCACGCGCCGCCCACGCGCCGCCGCCGTCCGCCGGGAGCCGCCGCCGACGCCGCCGTCCGCCGCCGCCCGGAGCCGCCACCCGTCGCCGGAGCTCCGCCGCCTCCGACCACCGGAGCCACCGCCGGAGCGCCGCCGAGTCAACTCGGCCGGCGACCGAGTCAACTCGGTTGACCGGGTCGGGTCGGTTGACCGGGTCGGGTCCGTTGACCGGGTCGGGTTGACCGGTTCGGGTCGGTTGACCGGGTCGGGTCCGTTGACCGGTCCGGTTTAGGTTAACCGGTTCAATTTCCAATTTCGATTCTGATTTCAATTTCAATTCCCGGTTTAGGTCGGTTAAGCTGGTTTGAGCTGGGTATTTTCAATCGAACATATCTAGCTCATCCTAAGCCCGATTTAAGCGAATCAAAAGCCTATCTCACTCGATTTCTCGTCCTCTTTCCATATCTGATGTCCGTTCGGGCTGAGGAAGCTTCTAAATTACCGTTTTGCCCTCTTCTTTGGCTAAGGTGAGGACCGTTGGTTATCTCCTTTGCTCTATTTCAATTCCGGACGATAGTCCTCTGTTAATGTCGTCTTTCCTAGGTAGTTTAGGGTAGTATGGTACCAATGTGATTGCTTGAGAACGTAGAATGCTAGGTTATCGCTGAGCCTGAAAACGTTGATTGTGCGTGATGGATATGATTGTATAGAACTGTGATAGGTCCCCCGAAAGGGTGTTTCTTGGCGGCTCGCGTATAACGAGTTTTTGGTACGCGACCCTTGTATCGTCGGATTGGAGGTCTTGGCGAGCCTCCTCAAGTTTACTGGCCGACGGGCCGACGAGGAAGTTACCGGGTGAGCCGGTTGCTTGAGCCTTACCGGGTTGGGCCGGGTTGTGTGAGCCTTCGGGCTAGAGAGGGGTTCACGAGTGTGAAAGCACGAGTGGATGTAGTTTGCGTGGTGAAAGCCTCCGGGCCTGTTTGCAAGGTGATATTAGCTTAGGACTTGTGATGCGTAGTTGTGTAGTGTAAGCGGGATCGCGGACTCCTTAAGTCCGTCCTCACTGGGTGATTGTGTTTGAAACAATTACTCAGGCCTCCTTTTCCTTTTCCATTCTTTTTCCCTCGCAGGTCCGGATGCAGGATTGATCGATCGTTGTGACGTGATTGGTGGATTTGAATACGAAGGAAGCGCCGGGTCCTGGGACAAGTTGAGTTGGCGTCCCGGTTGGACCATTTTCGGTTCAACGGGCGTCCTAATGTCGCGTCTCCGGTTATGCCGGGAGACGGGTGTTACAATTTGGTATCAGAGCCTAGGTTAAAGATCTCCCAGTCCTGTCCTGGGAGATCAGCTTTCGTTGTTTTCTTAAAACCTTGTTTTCAAATCTTTTTCAAAAGCGTTTGCGAAAGTTTATAAAAATGGTTACTTTGCGAAAGGCTTTTTCAAACACCAAATATATCATAGATTGTTCTCCACGCCGGTCCTAGTCTAGATAGAATTTATCCGTGCAGGTTGGCGTCAGTGTCTTCAAACCTCGGAGGTGCTATTGCCCGCTAGATGTGTGCCGAGACGTATGTCGTGATGTGTGCCGTTGAGGTGTATGTTGGGATGTGTGTTGTGGTATGCGCCTACATGGCAGTCAGTATTATTGAGGTGTGTGTTGGGGTCACCGTGGGTTCAGAGTATTGTTCAACCAAGCGTGCGAGAGTGATTAGGATGTGGAGGCATTCACCGGAGAGACTACAGCAGGAGTGTAGCAGGGAGTTTCAAGAGTTGCAGGAAGTGCTAGAAGAGTTGCGAGAGACGTTAGAGTAGCTGCAAGGAGTGCTACAAGAGTTGCAAGAGGTCGATGGAAATACCGGATTTCAAGGAGTGCTACAGGAGCGGCAAGAGGTCAAGGGAAAGACTGGATTGCAAGGAGGCCATTTGGAAGTGGCGGTGTGTCGACTGGATTAAGTGTAAAGAATTGTTTAAGTTGCTGGGATCACAAGGAGCAGGGGGAGGCTATCCAAATCTGTTCTAAGTAGAGAATCTTGGAATCGGTTTGTGACACCAACTTCAATGAGTTATGGGGCTCGTTGAAGATTGACCAAGCTGGAAGTTGGAGAAGATCTTCGTGGTACGACAGGCTCGAGATTCAACGGTGGGACCGGAAAGGAAACGGTCAGTTCTTATGGATTACTGGAGCAGCTAATGGAGTTCCGCAAGACAGAAAGAAGATCGCAAAAGCGTTTTGGGAAGTGGCGTTGGGGCATTTGGAATTGCCTGGCAAGCCGGACTTCTGCAATTGCAAGCTCAAGTGGACAAAGCTAGACATTGGAAATGGAAATCCAGTGGGAGGGTGTTAGGAAAAACACTATGGAGGATTGGCAAGAAGCTGCAAGGAACATCAAAGGAGGGCAAGTGTAATGGGGAAGGAAACCCAAAGGATAGAGTTTGAAAAGCATTATATCTGGATCACAAGGTAGGAAACCTTGGGCTGGAGGTCATATTGGAGACCGGTCTTGGAATCAGAGTGCGCAGCGGAAGCGTGGCATTGGAGCATATCAGGAGTTAAGTGGGTCGTTCCCCACCAGCCAGTTAGCCATAATGGACATGGGTAGCTGCATCGGTCACAGGGGTTAGCAAGGATGTCTGCTTGGGCGACAGTCAACGCCATAGTGCACGGTAATGGAAAACCGTCATAGAGAATCCATTTAGAAGTGGATGATGTACTGTGGCATGGTAATGGAAACCGTTGAGGAGAATGGGATTGGAAGAGGGGCATCAAATTCAAGACTTAGAACCACTCGAGGGATGAGTGTTGTTTCTAAACGTTGGAGACCGACCCTAATGGACATGGGCGGTAGCATGTGGCGTTTGTATTGCATTCTGGGAGCTACAGTTGGATCGGCACCAAGAAGAAGGACACTTCATAGCGTGGCTGGAAATAAGGGGGGGAGAAGCAGTCTTCAGGATTCAAGGCAAAGTCCTCCTCAAGCAAGCAAGCAATCAAGTCAGTTTTGGGTCAGCGAAGTTTGCGGAGTGTGGTTGGTAAAGAGTTGCAGTGGAGAACTCCCGCCACGGATTCGGGATGAATTCTTTTCAAGGGGGGAGAATTGTAACATACCCATACTGGCCCAATTAAAAAATTTTAGAAAAGAAGAGGAAAGCCCATTAGCCCAAGCCCAAAAGCCTCTTCCTTCCCAAAACCCTAGCATTTCCCTTATAAATAGGAGCCACCTCTTTTGGAGAAACCAAGAAGAAAGAGATCTCGGCGAAGCCCTACCTCTCCATCGCCGCAGCCTCAGCCTCCAGAAGGTAGATTTGATGCTCCTCCATCGTCTAGAGTCCAAATAGATCCGGTAAGCCCTTTTTCAGATCTGATTTCTTCCAACCCGAGATCTAAAAGCCTCGTATCTTTCTAACCGGGAGGAGTCTGGAAAATCCTAGACCACCATCGCGTTCCTCTCGTCAAGACGAAGCCGTAGCCGCAAACCGCACCTCCATAGCCATCCGTACGCGCCCGCAATCGCCAAAGGAAGATCGGCCGATTCTCCACGCGCCGCCCACGCGCCGCCGTCGCCGGAACCACGCGCCGCCGCCGTCCGCCGGGAGCCGCCGCCGTCCGCCGCCGCCCAGAGCCGCCGCCCGTATCCGGAGCTCCGCCGCCGCCGACCACCGGAGCCACCGCCGGACCGCCGCCGAGTCAACTCGGCCGGCGACCGAGTCAACTCGGTTGACCGGGTCGGGTCGGTTGACCGGGTCGGGTCCGTTGACCGGGTCGGGTTGACCGGTTCGGGTCGGTTGACCGGGTCGGGTCCGTTGACCGGTCTGGTTTAGGTTAACCGGTTCAATTTCCAATTTCGATTCTGATTTCAATTTCAATTCCCGGTTTAGGTCGGTTAAGCTGGTTTGAGCTGGGTATTTTCAATCGATCATATCTAGCTCATCCTAAGCCCGATTTAAGTGAATCAAAAGCCTATCTCACTCGATTTCTCGTCCTCTTTCCAGATCTGATGTCCGTTTGGGCTGAGGAAGCTTCTAAATTACTGTTTTGCCCTCTTCTTTGGCTAAGGTGAGGACCGTTGGTTATCTCCTTTGCTCTATTTCAATTCCGGACGATAGTCCTCTGTTAATGTCGTCTTTCCTAGGTAGTTTAGGGTAGTATGGTACCAATGTGATTGCTTGAGAACGTAGAATGCTAGGTTATCGCTGAGCTTGAAAACGTTGATTGTGCGTGATGGATATGATTGTATAGAACTGTGATAGGTCCCCCGAAAGGGTGTTTCTTGGCGGCTCGCGTATAACGAGTTTTTGGTACGCGACCCTTGTATCGCCAGATGGGAGGTCTTGGCGAGCCTCCCCAAGTTTACTGGCCGACGGGCCGACGAGGAAGTTACCGGGTGAGCCGGTTGCTTGAGCCTTACCGGGTTGGGCAGGGTTGTGTGAGCCTTCGGGCTAGAGAGGGGTTCACGAGTGTGAAAGCACGAGTGGATGTAGTTTGCGTGGTGAAAGCCTTCGGGCCTGTTTGCAAGGTGATATTAGCTTAGGACTTGTGATGCGTAGTTGTGTAGTGTAAGCGGGATCGCGGACTCCTTAAGTCCGTCCTCACTGGGTGATTGTGTTTGAAACAATTACTCAGGCCTCCTTTTCCTTTTCCATTCTTTTTCCCTCGCAGGTCCGGATGCAGGATTGATCGATCGTTGTGACGTGATTGGTGGATTTGAATACGAAGGAAGCGCCGGGTCCTGGGACAAGTTAAGTTGGCATCCCGGTCGGACCATTTTCGGTTCAACGGGCGTCCTAATGCCGCGTCTCCAGTTATGCCGGGAGACGGGTGTTACAGAGTTCTTATCTTCTTTTTATTTTATCTGTGGTTTTGTCCAACTCTTGATCTCTAAATGGGCATGCTGATTCAGTTGCAATGACTGTATTTGCAAACCACACACTATAATTGAGCTTCGCCTTTTAATTTATGAACTTAGTTGTTCAAAAAGGTGTATGAATCCAGGTATAAAAAAATTGATGGTAAATATTCCCAATCACAATAAGGTTCCATATTGATCGTAATCACTCAAAATAATATCAACACATAACCCCGTTTAGTTTATCAAAATATATTTTCTAAGATTAAGTCTTCAACTTACAAATGTCTTTTCACCGATAATCTCCTAGAATCTAGGTAAAAAAATTATGTCTCTAGTTTGACGATCCAAATTTCGGGTGTATTACACTGGGTGTATCTTTTATGTTTTTTTTTTTTTGCAGTTTTATCTTTTTTCAAAAGTTTGTGCAATTTTGTATCTTTTTGGGTTGATTTCACATGTAAAGAGACAATTTTATCCTTATACATAGAGAGAAAATGGAAAATGTCGCAGTAGATACGTCTCTCATGTACAGAAAAACTATTCATTCTTTGTTTATTATTATTTTTCCTTTTTTTTCTTACACTCTCTTTCTTACTTTTAACATTTTTTCATCTATTGTTTTTTAAACTGTGGATATGATGCAATATGTGAAGATTTTGGCCACATGGACCGCCGGAATGGAGATAAAATCGGTCGATGTACCGGAATTCGGAAAAAAAAATCGGACTTGATACGGAAATTGCGAATGGACAATTGAGACTGCTGTCCACAATATCCATCCATGTGGATACCACAACGATCATATCATATGCAAGATGCTTACCATGAGTAGGAAGTAGCCAATAAAAAAGTTGTTTTTGGATGGATAGTGGTATACACCTACTCTGTGTCCACAAATTCACAATCATGTGAACTCTTAACCAACTTCTATCCATCAGACAGGTACTTTATGCCCACGTATCACAATATGTAAACTCTTGACCACCATATTGTCCATCATAAGCGTTTTACATGTGATATAATTGTGGTAGTGTCCACGAATGTGAACTCTTAACCACCTTCTATCTATCAGACATGTACTTTCTACCCATGGTAAGCATCTTGTATGTGATGTGGTCGTGGTAGTATCCACGTGGATGGATATTGTGGATATCTAGCCTAGGCTGTCTATTCGCACTTTCCGTAGTAAGTCCGAATTTTTTTTTTTTTGAATTCCGGTATATCGGACTATTTTATCTCCATTATGGTGGTCTATATTGTCAAAATCATCAATTCCGCTATCCTATCCACCGTCAAAAAAAATAAGGGGTGAAAAATAAGTTATAAAGTAAGAAAGAGAATGTAAGAGAAAAAAAAAATATATAATAATAAAATCGGATGAATAGAAGGACTTACATGGATAACTTGTGGGATTAACGATCCATCACAAGAAGACAAAAACAAAGGTTAAAATGGACATTTTTGTCTTGAAAACTGTGAAAGATACAAAAACTGCAAACACTTTCAGAAAGATACAACTTTGCTATTAATGTTTCAAAAAGATACAATGGGTGCAATTAATCCCCAAATTTCTAAATTATTTCAAGGAACATACATTTACATTACTTTCATGTGATTTATTTAGTTATTGTAATTTGCTTAGTAGAACACATATATGTGTAGTGTACACACTTTTGTATTCGAAGAAAATGGGGCAGCATACATTTGTATTGCTATGTAATGTTTCTTCTATATCAAACAAAGTGATACAAAGTATAAAAAGGTAATAATGTTGGCTTGTAAATAAAGTAAGAAATTAAATGTAAAATGGATCATTGATACTTTTCACGAGAACTTCCACAAGGAAACCATTGACCCAAGAAGCCATTGACTTCTTCCTTTCTTAATTTCCAGCTTGGCCCTTTTTTCTTCTGAAGTTATGAGAACTTTATGTATAAAATATTTAGACTACAACTGAAGAAAAGGTTCGTTATTTTTTAATTTGTGAACGAAGGTTGAAATAAATTGATTTGACAATTTTAATAACCAAAGTTGACATAGTATTATGGTACTTTATATGATAGTTTTAATCAAAAGGAAAAAACCACTTATACATAATGAAGACATACATTATCTAGGGATTGCTTAATGTTTAGACTTTAACACCTATAAAAGTTTCAAAGTATTTTTATTGTAAACATGCTTTTGCTATTTTACTCTTTCTAGTCTTGTTTTCTAAAAATCTCGTAAGAAAGATTTTCCCTAAAAACTAAAATAAATAAATAAATTTAAATTGATTTTCTTTTATTTCTTATATTCAAAACAGTTTGTAGATTCAATATACTACTAACAAAATTTAATTGATTAATTTGTATCTATTTCTTTATTGTTCTTTTGATATCCACTATACTATATTTTATAATAAAAAATATTTTGAAAAAAATATCCGTAAATTTTAAATAATAATCACCAAAAAAACTTTTAAGTAACAACTGAAGATATCGAACTGGAGCTTGAGTTACGACAGCCGCTGAATCAAGCAACATGTGCAACAGCGACTGAATCAATGACAGAGGTTAGAAAGAGCGTGAATTGGAGCTAACTGATATGGAAGCTAAGGATGCCAGGAGGTGACTAGGACGAAGCTAAAGGAGAGTAGATGAGCTGGACATGAAGATCAGTGAAGATTCACATGAAATATACACTTGAGAGAGTTAGGAAGGTGTACGATGACCTATGATGTATAAATAGGTCATCTAGTGCATTTGTGCTTGGTGCGCCTTTAGAGAGAGAGAGATTGCTTTTAACAAGGATTTGTGTATTCTTAGATAAGAGACAAGCTTGGGTGTTAAGGGTGAATCTAGGAGCTTTGAGATCATTGTGAGATCGAAAAGCAGGTGAGAAACTAGGTTGTTAAGGTGAAACGTTCGTTTGTTTTGCAATAAAAGTCTTTGAAAAATATTACCCTTGTGTCACATTCTGTATTACATTATTCTCGCATTTTCAATTGGTATCAGAGCGGACACTTGTTTGCTCATATATACAGGTGAGATTATGTGAAAGAAATGGAGAACTACAATGAGCTAATCAATAGCTCCAGAGTAATACTGGATGCGACCAACTATGGCTTCTGGAAAGCAAGAACAAGATCACAAATCAAAGGTATTGATCCACTTACATGGAAAGCAGTTGAATCAGGTTGGAAATCTGATAGGTCAAGAATTAATCCCTATTCTAAACTGCAAGTGAACAGCAATGTCAAAGTAGTATATAGGGTTATCGAATCCACAGGGACACTTGGTCTCAATAGATCAGAACAGTAGAGACTAATACTAGAAAGAAAGCAATGTAATTGAATTAGAAGCGGTGCGAGAAAGTAAATCAGTAGCAGAGATTAACGGTTGTGGAAGCAATAAACTAAAAGCGTCAAGCCTAGGGTATTCTCAGGAAATCAGACAAGCAAACAGTTCATTCAGCAAGGATCTAATTAAGCACAGTTCTAGAACTCAAAACACAGATATAGAATTAACCAAATTCCTTTGCGATAATTCTCTAAGTCTAAGTGCAGCAAACCAAACTTTCGTTTGCGAGAACTAACAGATTAAACTAGCATTAATCCCAAGTTTGATATGTTCACAATTATCCTAAACCAAACTTCCGTTTGCTCAAAGTTTAATTGCCCAATTTAATTAGTTCAGATTCCTAAACCCCACTTCCGTGACGTATTTAGCAACCTAAGATCTAGATTCTAATTGATCAGGTTAGAACTAGCTTTAAGCACAATTAAATTGAAGAACAGATATAGTTTGAATCCTTAACTGAATTTGAACAAGTCTAGCAAGTCATGAAATCCTATGTGAGAAACCCTAAACCTAACAAGGAATCTACTCAGACATAGATAATGAAAACATAATCATATGATGAATAAATTGCATAAAAGAATAAGAGTAAAAGGGGTTCGAAATCTTCTCCAAATACAGATGATGTAACAGGTTCTGATCAGCCCCAAAAGCTCTAAAAATCCTCTGCTCTTAATTATGAAAGTTTCTCTAATAAAAACAACTAAAACTTGATTATATAGGTATAATCTCGGCCAGGGGCTTCTTTGTAAATATCAGGAACTTCTGGATAAAAGTGCAATATCTTGATTCTTCTAAACTGCCGAGTTTTGGCCCATCTCGCTGGTGCATCGACCGTTGCAGGTGTGCAACGATCGACACCTTTCTCTGTTTCAGACAGTGAACTCTATCTCTCGGCCAATCACTCCAAAAATCTCCAAAAAGCTCCATTATCTCCAAATATGCTCCAAACCTGATTATACCTGTAAAAGACTCTAAAAGAACACAAAAGACACTAAAAACACAACTATATCATGGCCTAAAACTAGTAAAAACCATGATATATCAACTCCCCCACACTTAGCATTTGCTTGCCCTCAAGCAAAACATAGAACTAAAGCATGGTGAAGAGGTTTGAAAACTCTTCAGAAACTCATTTCATCCTAGAAGCTACAATACTCAGATTCCCCTTAGTAAACCACTGAAAGAATCAATTACAGGATATCAAGACCAACATGTACTTCCCCCACACTTAGCAATTGTCCTAGGTAAACTCCACAATCACATTCAAGCATTCAAATTCTCCCTACTGACTTCTGCAAGTATTTAAGTGCGGTCTCACCTAAGGAGTATCGATCAAAGGGCACATGGATTCTTACCTTATCAGCTCTAGACCACCATACTACCTTTCTCTAGTCCCTTTCTTCTCTTTCCCTTCTTTAACAACTGATTTTTCCCCACTGGGTATCATTTTATTTTTTTTATCAGTGTTCTTCCCGTTATGGGGTGTACTTTGGACACATTCCATGGATCACATGAGAGAAAATAGTGTTTGCTACCCTTCCCATGACCACTTCGGAGTTACTAACTCATCCTCAGTTTATTATCTTTTTTTTTTTTTTACTTTACAGAAGGGAAGAAGGGAACTAAATAAGATAGGTTGACAGGCTGTGTCAGAACTAACAAGGGAATCCGACACAAAGTATACCAAGCCCTTAGGTGAGAAATTTAAGTCAGTATTAAATTGAAGTCAGTAAAAGGATCCTCTGATACCTGAAGTGATGTGGGTGTTCCCAGTAGGTTGATCTGTGATGGGGTTTTCTAATAGTCATAGATAGATCATGCAACTTCATCCCAATGGTTACTTAAGTTCCTGCAAGTCTTGTAAATCTTCTCAGAAAATCATAGTTTCTTACTTAAACAATTTTGACTCAATAAAACAAAATTTTTTTGAAAAACGGACTGACTCTTAAGAAAACAGAAAACAAAAGTCAGTAGCACCTCCCCCACACTTAAGACACACTGTCCCCAGTAGTGTCCAGCGAAGGATCGGTAAAAAGAAAAAATTGTTAAAGTTCTGTTGAGTTCTGTCGGGTTTACCTCTGTCGCTCAGGCATCGATCGTTGCACTAAGTGCATCGACCATTACTTGGCGATTTTCGTGTATGGTCGATCGTTGCTCAGGAGCGCAACGATCGCTGCAGTGCGATTACTTTCGTGTTGTGACGATCGACATAGAAGTGCGTCGATCGTTGCACTGCGATTTATCCGAGACCTACAAACATAAACTCACCAGAAACAAAAACAAACGTAAAATCCTAACAAAAACACCAAAAATTAAGTAGAAAAACACCAGTACCTAATTGTGGGTTGCCTCCCACCCAGCGCTTGTTTAAGGTCAATAGCTTGACTGGACGGATGGGAATTTTCAGGTACCAGGAGGTCCTGACAGAGACTTTTTCTGTCTCTGTTCAAGTCTCCTCATCCAAGGTGGTGAGTAGGCTGTTGCGGAATGCTCATGTCCAAGAAAAGATGGAGTGAAATGTGCTCCAGGATCTATAACCATAGTATGATCAGGCTGCTCAAAATCTGCGTCCCTTATGGTGAATGTCTGCCCATCTATCAGTGGCTTTCGCAGCTTATCCATCTCATAGTGCAGTGGTTCATCTCCCAGATGGAGGTCTATCAAGCTGTTCCTAACATCAATCAACGCTCCTGCTGTAGCCAAAAAGGGTCTCCCAAGCAATAATGCTTCATCCGGATCACAGTCATATCTCAGCACAAGGAAGTCCGTTGGAACTAAGTAGTTTCCAACTCTTACCGGAATGTCCATAAGGAGCCCTTCAGGAACTCGTATGGACTGATCAGCTAGGACAAGAGAAGTCCTAGTAGGAGTAAAATCCAACATCCCCAGCTTCTCTGCCACAGAGTATGGCATTAAACTTCCAGCAGCTCCTAAGTCACACAGAGAACGCCTAAAGCTATCCTCAAAGATAGAACAATCCATCACAAAAACTCCAGGATCAGGCAGCTTCTTCGGGACCTTAGTTAGCAGAACATCACTAATATGTTGAGGAACTATTATCACCCAGTCTTTCAGATCATCATCCAGAGGCAACATCTTGTTCAGGTACCTCTGCACACATGGATGATAAGGTGGATCATCAGAAGTTGGAATTTCTTCCAATTCTTCACCAATCTTCTCTAGCTTCTTAAGCTCTTCAATCTCTTGCCTAATTACTTCAGACACTGAGGAGTGTTGTCTAAAAATCTGTTCGTAGATCTCCTGTTGAGTAATCTCAGAGGCTCCATTGAATAGGCGATCAAGCTCCAAGTCAGCATCTATGCCATTATCATCCGACAGATCTGTCTGTTCACGCCCTGCAACGACCGACACTAAGGGTGTGTCGATCGTTGCCATCCCGACTGGTGTATCGATCGGCACAGATGTTGCATCGATCGACGCACTGCAGCAGATTTCACCCGAGAGTTTTTCACAAATATCCAAAAATTCTTGTTATGTCACCAACTCAGCTGTACTTAGCTCAAATCTTTCACCTAGGTGAGATCCATCATTAATGTACACAGACCAGGCCTTAACATGAGTGTCTGCCACTCCTTTTCCCTTCAGTGAGCTGGACATCTGGTTCACCTGAGTGTCCAACTGCTTCAAGTGAGTGCTCATAGACTCAAACTTCCCATTGAGGTCTTCATAGACAGCGTCCAACTTCTTGTTGCAGTCCACAGAAATCTTGGTTTGACTCTCAATCAGTTGTTCCATCATAGCCTCCATTTTGCTCTCATGGGCTGTAGGTGCAGGAGGAGTCTGATAGGATGTAGATCCATAGGTTCTCTGAGTACCTTGTCCATAGGTCTTCTGAAAACCACCAGTCTGTCCTCCATTGGAAAATCTGTTCCCCTGTTGATTACTAAATCTATTACCTTGGAAACCAGAACCTCCTATGAAATTCACATCTTCTTCCTGAGTTTCCTCCTCAGTCTGAATCACCTCTACATCTTGGGCAAAGTGGACAGCTTTCTTACTTGTCAGGAGATTGTAAACTGTGTCCAATCTGGATCTTATATTGGCTATATCAGAATTCTCTACAGTTCCACCAGATTTCTTTCTCCTTTCATCCATTGTCTTGCAACTGTTGCTGCCAATCAGGTTCTCAATCAACTGCTTAGCTTGTGTAGGAGTTCTGGTGTTGAAATTAGCATTACTGGAATTATCCAGCGCAGTCTGATAAGGGAGATCTATGCCTCTGAAGAAGATACCAATCAGCTGTACTTCTGTGAATCCATGGTGTGGACAGTCACGCTGATACTGCTTAAATCTCATCCAGGCAGTCTTCAAGGGCTCCACAGCTCCTTGGTAAAAAGTGAGTATGTCCTGTCTGGACTGATCTGAGCGCGCATCATCATAAAAGTGACGCAGGAACTCACTCTTTAAGGATGCCCAGGTAGTATACTGACCAGGTGCCAGTTGTCTCAGCCATGCACTAGCGTCTCCAGCAAGACTGTGCGGAAATAGCTTAAGGAACAGATAGTCCGGGCATACTCCTTCATACTTCATGCCAGTGACTATGTCCTCAAACTTGTCAATGTGATCCATAGGCTGTTCTGCTTGAAGACCATGAAAAGCAATCTGTCTCATCAGCTGGTAGTAGATGGTCTTTACCTCAAAATCATTCCTCTCAAAAGCAGGAAGCACTAGAGCTGCTCGGTTTGCATGAAACTCATTAGGTCTGTTGTAGTCAGCTAGTATCCTCTCATGAACCACCATCTCTCTACCTTGAGCCTGTCCTTGACCCTGATTTTGGTTCAGCTCCTGTTGTTGTTGCTCAGGAGGATCAGGGATGACATTCCCTTCAGCATCAACCCGATGCCCAGCAGCATTGTACGGGTTGTTATCTCGGTCCCTCAGGGTACCTTCAGCATCTGGTATCAAGATCAGACGTTCTCGTACCATTCTCTCTCTCTTTTCTCTTCTGATAGTCCTTTCTAGACGTCCAAGTTCCTCTAGTCCGAGATTAAGCAAGCTCGAGTTCGGATTACTTCGAGTTTTCTGCGTTGGCATAAACTGTCTGTAATCGTCCAGCAACGATCGATGCTATCAGTGCAACGATCGATTCAATCTCAGAATCGCCTAGTGACGATCGACGCAAGGGATGCAACGATCGACGCAAGGCGAGAGTCGTACCTGCGACAGAAAGAAACAGAGAAAAAGTTAGCAAAATATAAAAACAAAACGAAAAAGCAAAAACAAAAAGAAAAATTTCTAGTAAAAACCCTAAGTTCGGTCCTATCGAAGACTCTAAGAGTCCCCGACAACGGCGCCAAAAACTTGATAGGTCCAGAATTAATCCCTATTCTAAACTGCAAGTGAACAGCAATGTCAAAGTAGTATATAGGGTTATCGAATCCACAGGGACACTTGGTCTCAATAGATCAGAACAGTAGAGACTAATACTAGAAAGAAAGCAATGTAATTGAATTAGAAGCGGTGCGAGAAAGTAAATCAGTAGCAGAGATTAACGGTTGTGGAAGCAATAAACTAAAAGCGTCAAGCCTAGGGTATTCTCAGGAAATCAGACAAGCAAACAGTTCATTCAGCAAGGATCTAATTAAGCACAGTTCTAGAACTCAAAACACAGATATAGAATTAACCAAATTCCTTTGCGATAATTCTCTAAGTCTAAGTGCAGCAAACCAAACTTTCGTTTGCGAGAACTAACAGATTAAACTAGCATTAATCCCAAGTTTGATATGTTCACAATTATCCTAAACCAAACTTCCGTTTGCGCAAAGTTTAATTGCCCAATTTAATTAGTTCAGATTCCTAAACCCCACTTCCGTGACGTATTTAGCAACCTAAGATCTAGATTCTAATTGATCAGGTTAGAACTAGCTTTAAGCACAATTAAATTGAAGAACAGATATAGTTTGAATCCTTAACTGAATTTGAACAAGTCTAGCAAGTCATGAAATCCTATGTGAGAAACCCTAAACCTAACAAGGAATCTACTCAGACATAGATAATGAAAACATGATCATATGATGAATAAATTGCATAAAAGAATAAGAGTAAAAGGGGTTCGAAATCTTCTCCAAATACAGATGATGTAACAGGTTCTGATCAGCCCCAAAAGCTCTAAAAATCCTCTGCTCTTAATTATGAAAGTGTCTCTAATAAAAACAACTAAAACTTGATTATATAGGTATAATCTCGGTCAGGGGCTTCTTTGTAAATATCAGGAACTTCTGGATCAAAGTGCAATATCTTGATTCTTCTAAACCGCCGAGTTTTGGCCCATCTCGCTGGTGCATCGACCGTTGCAGGTGTGCAACGATCGACACCTTTCTCTGTTTCAGACAGTGAACTCTATCTCTCGGCCAATCACTCCAAAAAGCTCCATTATCTCCAAATATGCTCCAAACCTGATTATACCTGTAAAAGACTCTAAAAGAACACAAAAGACACTAAAAACACAACTATATCATGGCCGAAAACTAGTAAAAACCATGATATATCAAAATCCCCTACTACGAGGAATGAGGCAGGAGTCGATGTACCCAAATCGGAGGAACTGTCGACTGAAGTAGAACTCAAGCTGTCCAAGTTCAACTCCAGAGCTCTAACTGCAATCTACTGTGGTGTAGCCAAGAAACAATTTGAGCTGATACAAGGATGCGAACTAGCTAAAGAAGCATGGGACATCATACAGATCCATTTTGAAGGAACAAATAAAGTGCATAACTCAAGAAAAGATCTTCTGGCTACCAAGTTTGAAGATCTAAAGATAGAAGATGATGAAACAATTTTTGACTTCAGTGACAAAATCAGCTCATTAGCTCAAGAAGCATCACTTCTTGGTAAGAAGTACAAGGACAAGAAACTGGTCAAAAAATTCCTAAGATGTCTACCGGCCAAGTACATCCCATACAAGGCAGCACTGAGTGTATCAGCCAACACTGAAAGTATGAGTTTTGATGAGCTAGTCGGAATGCTGCAAGTTCATGAGCTAGAAGTGGATGGTACTAAAAAACTGAAAGGTATTGCGCTTGTCATACAAGCAAAAACCAGTCAAGATATCGAGGAAGAAGATCCAGTAAGTCTCATTGTTCGAAGATTTAATCGTGCTCTACGAAGGGTAGAACAAGGACAAAGCTCATACAAGAACACCAAAAGATTGACTGATGGAGAAAAGACTACAAAAAGTCTGAGATGCAGTGTCATGAGTGCAAAGGGTTTGGACATTTCAAAAGTGAATGCCCAACAGTCAGGGGAAGAGAGATGAAGTGCTTTGGCTATTAAGGGACTGGACATACTCATCTAGAATGTGTCAATGATCAGAAACGAAGACAAGAAAAATCTCTGCTGGGAATAAACAATGATGAATCAAATGATGAAAGTGATGAAGAAGAAGTCAACAACTTTGTAGCTTTTCTTGGGATTGCTGAAATTGAAGGTAATGAGTCTGAATCAGATTCAGAAACCGAGACAGATCTAGTAAGCAGCTATAGGGAGGTAAGGGATACTCTTGTCAAAGTTGGGCTAGAGAACACTATATTAATGCAGATGAAGCAGCGGCCTGAAGCACAGATTGAGTCACTACAGGATGAATCTGAAACCGAACGGAAGCTTAGCAAAGAAAGTGTTTACTTAATCAAAGAAAATCTGACACTAGCTAAGAAATCAGAAGAATTGGAGCTGATGTTGAGGAAAGAAAAGGAAGTGACTATGCAGCTACAGTAAGAGCTAGAACAACAACAGCGCAAAATCCACATGTTTGCGAGAACAAAGCAACTGGATAAGATTCTGAGCTATGGCAGAACTGAATACACGAAGTCAGGACTTGGGTATACTGGACGAACTGGATCCAACTCAGGAAAAACCACGTTCGTACGTGCAAGCTCAATGATCCCAACTCAGACAGTGTATTACACATCTTCAAGGAGCTGCTACTATTGTGGAAAAAGAGGACACTTCAAGGCATACTGCTATAGATTCCAGCAAAGAGTATGACAACTCAGGAAATTGGGAAAATTCAACTGGAACAAGGACATATACCAGATTTGGGTGAGAAAAACTGATTTGTATGGAACATGAAGTCGTAAAAGCGGTACCACATGGAAACAGATGCGATGCAGTATGGCCTTTGTTACTTATAAACCAGAGGATGCAAGTCAATGGTACTTTGATAGTGGTTGTTCAAGGCACATGACGGGGACAAGAGATCATCTTAAAGACATCAAAGTGATCAAATCTGGCAAAGATACCTTTGGTGATGGAGGACAAGGTGAAATACAAGGAAAAGGTAAGACAATTGACTCAGATTTACCTAAACTAATGAATGTTTATCTTGTGAAGGGTTTTAAGGCAAACCTGATCAGTGTGAGCCAACTGTGCGACGAATGATTGGTGGTGTGCTTCACAAGCTATGACTGCAAGGCTATAGATGACACTAGTGATATCATTCTTCAAGGGAAAAGATCTGGCAACAACTGCTACATGTGGAAGAACAACCCTAAATGTCTCAGTGCAAGATTTCTCACTGCAAAAGACGACATTCCCTTATGGCACCAACGGCTGGGTCACATGAATGAGAGAAACTTGACCACTCTGGTTAAGAACGAAATAGTCCGAGGGATACCTCAACTCAAGGAGGAGAGCAAGATGGTGTGTGGGGCTTGCAACAAAGGCAAGCAGGTCAAAGTTCAGCATAAGAAAGTGCCAGACATTCAGACAAAACCCAAATTGGATCTAGTGCACATGGACTTGATGGGATCAATGCAAGTTGAAAATGTGGCAGGAAAATGATATGTGTTTGTACTAGTAGATGACTTCACAAGGTACACATGGGTGAGATTTACTAGGGACAAGTCAGATACACCCGACAACTTTCAGATATGGGCACTTCAGCTAATCTATGAAGAAGGCAGAATCAAGAAGATCAGGAGTGATCATGGAGTGATCATGGAGGAGAATTTCAAAATGAAACCATGAAAGTATTCTGTGAAGATCATGGAATAGCTCACCATTTTTCAGCACCAAGAACTCCTCAACAGAATGGAGTAGTAGAGAGAAAGAATAGAACTCTCCAAGAAATGGCAAGAGCCATGATTCCCAACAATGATGTACCACTGAAGTTCTGGGCGGAAGCTATCAATACAGCATGCTACATCATCAATCAGGTGTATGTAAGGAGAGGAACAACCAAGACTCCATACGAGATATGGAAAGGGAAGACTCTGAATCTGAGCTACTTCCATATTTTTGGAGGAAAGTGCTATATACTGAATGACAAAGATCACCTTGGGAAGTTTGATTCAAGGAGTGACGAAGGTATCTTCTTGGGTTATTCATGGACTAGTACAACCTTCAGAGTGTAAAACACAAGATCACGAATGATTGTTGAATCAGTCAATGTCGTGTTTGATGATCTGTGTCAAATGAAGATCCTTAATAATTCCTCGGACAGTGAATCAGAATAGGGAGAGCAGCACAAGCCCACGAATGAAGGTAAAGAGGAGCAAGAAAAAACTGCAGAAATAACTCAATCTGAAGAAGCCAAATCTCATGTGAAAATCAAATCAAGCAGAACTCAGAAGAACCATCCTATCTCAGAAGTATTAGGAGATGTGAATGACGAACGGATGACAAGGAAAGTCAATATGAACTTTAGAGAAATGGTGCAGTTTGCATGCTTTGTCTCAGTCATAGAACCCAAAACACATATTCAAGCCTTGGATGAGTTCTGGATTAAGGGAATGGGACAGGAACTATAGCAGTTTGTGCGCAATGATGTATGGGAACTTGTGCCACGTCCTGAAGGAGTTAAAATTGTAGGAACTAAATGGATCTTCAAAAACAAGATTGATGAGAATGGAATGGTAGTTCGTAATAAAGCCCGACTTGTATCTCAGGGATACTCTCAGATGGAAGGAGTTGACTTTGAAGAGACCTTTGCTCCTGTCGCACGTCTTAAGTCAATTCGACTATTCCTTGAAATGGCATGCATCATGAACTTCACCGTGTACCAAATAGATGTGAAGAGTGCCTTCTTGAATGGCTTTCTCCAAGAGGAAGTACATGTAGAACAACCAAAAGGATTTGAGGATGAAAACAATCATGAGTATGTGTACAAACTGAAGAAAACTATGTACGGTCTGAAGCAAGCTCCCAAGGCATGGTATGATAGACTCACAAGTTTCCTTCTGGAAAAGGTTTGCAAGAGGAAGTGTGGACAAAACTCTTTTTGTTCTGGAACAAAAGAATGAGATCATCATAGTCCAAATCTAGGTAGATGACATAATCTTCGGAGGCACATCTCAAAGATTAGTAGATACATTTGTGAAATACATGACTCAAGAGTTTGAAATGAGTATGGTGGGAGAATTGAAGTACTTTAGGGGCTTACAAGTTAGCCAAAACAGTGATGGAGTGTTCATATCTCAAAGCACATATGCTAAGAACCTGCTGAGCCGATTCAAACTAGATCAATGTAAGGAGGCTAGAACACCAATGAGTACCAGAACCAAGCTATCAAAAGATGAAGATGGGCCAGACGTGGATGTAAAGCTGTACCGAGGGATGATTGGCAGCTTACTGTATCTAACAGCTAGTAGACCAGATATGTGCCTAAGTGTGGGAATATGTGAAAGGTATCAAGCTAAACCGAAATAGTCACATCTTGAGGCAGTTAAGAGGATCAACAAGTATGTCAAAGGAACGATCAATCTAGGGATTTGGTATTCAGAAGGATCCAATAAACACTTGGTTGGTTACTGCGATGCTGATTGGACAGGAAGTCTGGATGACAGAAAGAGCACTAGTGGAGGATGTTTCTTTTTGGGGAACAATTTGATTGCCTGGATGAGCAAGAAGCAGAACTATGTGTCACTGTCTACGGCAGAAGCCGAATATATTGTGATGGGTAATTGCTGTGCTCAGCTTCTCTGGATGAAACAAATGTGAGCTGATTATGGATCGATTCAGAACCACTCCTAGTTCACTGTGATAATAAGAGTGCTATAAGCATCTCAAAGAATTCGGTCCAACACTCTCGAACAAAGCATATTGACATAAGACACGATTTCATTCGAGAGCTAGTGGAGGAAAAACAGGTAGTAGTTGAATACATATTGCAACTGGCTGATTTCTTTACAAAACCTATTGATTTTAACCGATTTATTACTCTAAGAAACTCAATCGGAGTATGTGGAATGTAACAGTCTACAGGGCTGATACATGCACTGACTCATGGATTACATCAAGTACTTATTTGTTTTGGAGTCAGGAAACCCAGTGGAAAAGAGCTGCATGTTGTGCCGTCTTGTCTCATGTACAGTACAGGTTTCTCGAGTGAGATCCAAAAGCCAGAAGGAAAGAAAAAGCTAGGGGTTGATATCCTCAGAAGTCACATGATGGAATCAACTCTGATTATAGCTCAGTCACTGACTCAATGAAAAAAAATATAATAAAGCAAGTGGCGATCTCACTCGAAGGATAAAGGTTGAAAACTGAATTGAGACAGGATAAAGGCATGAGAGTGTGAAAGCTAGTCACTGGGAGAATGATGGCCAAATGAAAGAATCATATGAGCAAGGTGTAAAGACTAAATCATGTGAAGTGTCAGTTCCTGACACACACAACACTGATGAGAGGATTCAATGAGGAAAAGATATTGTTTTATATGTTTAAAATGCCAAATACTTAAGTAAATATGTAGTCAACTTATTCGAGTTAATTCCCATTGCTTGAAAAATAGAATGTGGCTGATCAAATGTGATGGTATGTGTACTATGTGGTCTAATAAACTAAATGAGTGGTACACTGAACAAGATTTATGGTTTAATTCGGGTCAGAGTTGGTTTGGCAGGAAACAAATATCCGAGATTTATGGGCACTAAAGAGGAAAAGAAGATTTGAATTTTAAAATTCAAAATATTTGGAAAATCCTTCTCCCAGTAGAATCGCATGCAAAAAGGAAATGATATCTCTGACACAGATTCTGCTTCAGTCCATAAAAGGAGAGAAAAAGCGAAAAGGAAAATCATTTTTCTTGGAACTCTGACGAAACTTAGATCTTTCTTCTTCATTCTAAAATCTTCTTGTTTCAATTGTTCAAAGGATAACCGTGGTGCATGCGACCAGGAGAGGTAACGTTGGTTCCAGCTCAACTCAACGACAAACTCAAGCTCCGCCGGAATAGAAACCGCCACAGCGGATTGATGACTCAAGCTCCGATGGGGAGGTACCGCCACCCAGAAACCCTAACCTTGTTTCTGACCAGATTATGGGTGAAAATCAACATACCAGCACGAATTCCTTTGCTACGGCTCAAGAATTAGTGGTAACAGATCCGGTCGACAAGGATATAGCATAGGAGAAAGGCGATGACGAGGCTCAGTCAGGTCATGTCTCAGATCTAGAAAATCAGCCGCCCAAGCAACCATCTGATCCTGAAACAGAGGAGATCCAAACGACAGAGTCACCAAAGGATGATGACAAGGAAGCTGAGTCAGCTCGCTCAGATGGGCAGAATGGGAAGGAGATGTTGGAATTATGTCCAGTAATCTCTGTACTGTCTCTAGAACGTAAGAGTATGTCAATGATCAGACATAAGTCATATAATACTGGGGGTCATGATGGCTTGCTAGAGTCCGCTCATGATCTATAAGTCTTGGACTTATTGCCTTTATTATATGATCCCATATGGGTCACACGCCTAAGCTAACGGGAAAATACGAAAGAACGGTTTAGCAGAAGTACGGTAAAAGTGCTAGGCATTTACTGTGCTTAGAGAGACTAAAGGGCCTGATTGGGAAATGGGCCTAAAAGCCCAATAGAGTTAAAGAAGGGTTTTAATAAACTAAAACCAAGTCTTTTCTCCTCTAACTTTTCCCTTCTGCGCCGCCAACAGCCTCTCTCTGCGCCTCCTCTCTGTCTGGTCTAGCAGCCAATTCCCGAGCGTGCGTGTGTGAGTCTTTGGAGGATCCATCCCTTGGTGGTTCTGCTGATCTCTGACCATTACCTTCTCATTCCGCTGCATAAACAGGTATAAGGTGAGATCCATTAAGTTTCTAAATAAGAGAACCTAGATCTGCATGTTTAGTAGATGAATCAATTGAGAATTGAATCAGGAAACACTAAACGATCCAACAGTGGTATCAGAGCTATTGGTTCTGTGGTTTTTCTTGTTTAGAATCTCGTTTAGGATTGTTTAAGAAGTGTTTTTGAATCAACCTACTGATAAGGAAAAACACTTAAGAAACAAAGAATTAAAACCTAAACAAACAAGAAATCGCATGATCCGATCTATATTGAATCGGTATGCGTCGGAGTGTTGATCAGTTTCGGATCACACGTCCGGATCGTTTTGAC
This sequence comes from Orychophragmus violaceus, assembly GCA_030180135.1. Lineage (NCBI taxonomy): Eukaryota > Viridiplantae > Streptophyta > Magnoliopsida > Brassicales > Brassicaceae > Orychophragmus > Orychophragmus violaceus. Next base: position 37,692,697 of record CM058231.1, on the reverse strand, counting down.
GAACAAACCGTTCGTGGATCGGCTTGTGTCATCGACACGATCGTGAGCATGGCTGGACGGCGGGTCGATCGATCGGACGGATCAAGGATCGCGTCGAGTGGTCGATCGGATCAGCCGAGGATCGCACGATCGATTGCGATCGGATCGTCGCGCCTCGTCCCGTCGCGCCCGGCATCGTCCCGCTCTCGTCCAAGGCTGTCCCGATCGCTCGGCGATCGAGTGAAGCAACCGACCCGAGCTCGACGATCGACCGACCGTCCCATACCGTCCGCGTCCCGAGCGTCCCGTCCGAGCATCGTCGCGAAAGACATGGACCGATCTTGGATCGCGTCCGTTGCTTGCGGCTGACCGATGTCTCGTCTCGATTGCGGCTAGGTCACGACCGTGAACGGTTCGTGACCAATCGGTTCGGTTCGGTTAATGTTTCGGTTTAAAATTAATTAAAATTAAACGTCGCGGTTTAATAAACAGATTTAATAATATTTATTAAGTTCTGGTTAAACCGGGATAAGAAATCCAAAGTCGAAAAATTGGATTTGTGCCTAAACCAGTGATTTTCTAATTTGATTTGGTTGGACCAAATAAATTGAGAAAATCCGGTTTAGTAAATAACCGGTTGACAATTGTGGTCATCGTAGTAATTAATTTTGGTTAAGACCAATTTTAATGAACCAGACCGGTTATGTCATTTAATTGGGCAATTGGGTTATGTCTTGGACATGAACCAATTCTTGGGCCTCGGGCCAAGAAGTTAAAACAATTGGTCCAATTATTTGAATCTTTTCATCAGATTAATTTAAAATTTATTTTTATAAAATAATTATAAAAATCGATTTTTAAAATTAATAAGTTTCCAAAATTTTGAAATTAGAAAGTTTCTTAAATTAGAATTTTCTAGATTTGCATGTTTTGGATTTTAGGACATTTCCATTATTAGAAAGTTTCCAATTTTAGGAAGTTTCCAATTTTAGAAAGTTTCCAAAATTAGTAGGTTTCCCAAAAAGGAAAGTTTCCCAAAATAGTAATCTTCTATTTTGGGATGAATTTTTTTAATAAACCTATAAACCTCAAAGAATATCAAGCGTTGGATGTCTTGTCCAGTCTATGTCAGCTGTCGAAGCCCATTCAATTGTATTCATGGCCTTACAGTGTGAGGGTGTCTACTTTTGCGTGGATAAGACGGTTTGTGATTCATAAATGTCATTGGGAGTCCCAGACATTAATGATTACATGACTGTATAGTCTGGTTTTCTTGACTGGGCCATCGGGAGTCCCGGGCCTTGAGACATCAGAGTGGATTGGGCCTCGGGCCCAGATTCACAACCAAGAGTTATATCACGAATATAATTAGCCGACATAGGGCTTACCGATATAAGCTAAGGTTGGGTGACGGCCAGTGGCCCACTTTGATCTTAGTTATATGTGGATCTTGGAATCATTATATTCTATTGAGGGTAACTTATGTTATTGAATATAATGTGTGATTAATCATATTAAATTTAATACGAGATTAATCATATTGAACATATTAACTAAAATTCTTTTATCTTAAATTTCAGTTATGACTAGCACAAACAATCAAAACACTTTCTCGATCCGGTTTGTCCTTGAGATGGACAAACTGAACGGATCAAATTTCTTGACTTGGTCGCGGAACCTGAGGCTAGTCCTCAGGCAGGAGAGAAAGGACTATGTCCTTGAGAGAGCTCTTCCCGTGAGGATCGGGTCCAATGCTTCTCATGCAGTATATGATGCTTGGAATAAGCATTATAATGATGCGGTAGATGTGCGTGGTCTGATATTGGCTACCATGGACTCAGACTTGCGGAAGCAATATGAGAACATGGAGTCGCCAATAAAGATGATCAGCAGCCTGAAATTGAAATTTCAGGATCAGATAAGAGTGGAGAGATACCGGTTGGTTAAGTCTCTCACTAGCTGCAAGCTACCAAATGATCATCCAGTGAGTCCTCATGTCAGTAAAATGATGGGTTACATTGATAACCTGAGGAAACTGGATTATCCAGTTAGCCAAGAATTGGCAACTGAGATCATTCTGCAGTCACTGCCGTCAAGCTATGATAAGTTCAGAAAGAACTATATCAAGAAAGGCTTAACGAAGACGCTGACTGAACTGCATGATATGCTACAATCTCATGAATGAGAAGGGTAGGTTTAATAAACCTAATGCTGACAAGGGTGAAGACAAAGTTGTCCAGATTTTGAATCATGGCAAGCGTGGGTCTTCTGAGCCCGAGTCAGATACCTCTTACGTTGGTAAGTGCTGCTACTGTAAAGAGACTGGGCATTGGAAGAGAAATTGCATTAAATTCATGGAAGATGATGAGGAGTTAAAGTTGATGTATGAGACTACTTCCTCAGGTATTCATGTTATTACTTCAAGTTCTACCTTAAAGGTATTGGATACTGGTTGTGGCACTGATATTTGTAGTAATATGCAGAGCCTGGGCAACAGTAGAACGTTGAAGGAAGGGCAAGTGAAACTGCATGTCTGGAAGGAGCTTGGGATGCTGCCTCAGCTGTAGGGTTTTCACTTATAGATCCCTTTGAGGCTTGGTTTTGTATTAAGTAATTGCTACAATGTACCTGCTTTAAGCAGAGTTGTCTTTCATTTTCTTGTAAGAATTTGAATGTTTTTCATTTTGATAAAAGACAAGTTTTTGTTCTTTTGATCTTAATGAAATATTAATTGTAGCACCCTATTCAAGGAATGGGTTTTATATCTTAAACCAAAGAGTGCCTAAATGTAACATAAATACCAAATTGGTTTAAATCTGATGAATTAAACCTGATTTTTCTTGGCATAAAAGTCTTGGTCACATAGAGTAAGTCGGATTCAGAAATCCCATAGTTATGCACTATTGGGCTCATTTGATCGGATATCTTATGAGACTTGAATTCTGTTTACTGGACCAAAAGACAAAGGGGCCTATCTTAGCCGAGCTGGAGAAAGGCCCAAAGGCTTATTGGAGATTGAACATACTCATGTATGTGGTCCGATGAGCAGTAATGCCAGAGAAAATTTCTTGTACTTCATTGTCTCTACTGATTAATTCAGTGAGTAAGACTGTGTTCATTTGATGAGACACAAGTCGGAATTTATTTTTGACATGGTCGAAAGAGTTCCGGAATGAGGTATAGAATCTGAGTGACAGAAGTATTAAGACTCTGAATTAAATCACGAGTGAGAATACTTGAGTCATTAATGGTGTGATCATCTGAATGAGTGTGAAGTCGTTTCACAGCTCAATTCTCCTGAAAACCTTGAGGTATTTCTGTGAGAAAGAATCAGATCTTATAAGAAATGATTAAAGATGAGTCACACGAATCTTCCATGATATTCTTGAAGAATAACGCTCTAGAAATATCTAAGTTTACGCTGAAATAGTTCCACCAATATCAGTTGAAAGACACCACGTAAATGTGGATTGGAATCGATCCAAATTCGTCTTTACTGAGTATTTGTAGTTGTGCTACTTCGCTGGTTGTCCGAAGGAAACCAAGGCTTGTTACTTTTACGTCCATTCTGTTTTCTAAGAAGGGAAGTTATTTTCCAAGAAGAACAGTGGGAGTAAAAGTATAACTCGAAGAAATTCGAGAAATACAGGAGACTGCTCAACCTGTTGAGGGAGAGCAACGGATGGATTTACAGATTTCTGTAGAATCTACACCTGTGGAGCCTGAAGTTCGCAGATATGAATGAATCAGTTACTAATCAGAGAGTGATTTCTCGTCATTAGTTGAAACTGATAATCATTGAAAGTTCGCATGATCTGATGATCATTGAGAGCGACGAATCTGCGAAATTCAAAGAAGCGAAAGTGAGCCCGGACTCCGAAAAATTACACTATGTAAAAGTTAGCTTTATTGATCCATTCATGGATGGAAGCAAACATATCGTAGTTGGAATCTTCGTTCTGTTGAAGTAGTCAAGGTTTTGACTTGAACAGGAACGAAATGGAACTGTGCGTTTACTAATAGATAAGTGGGAGCAATATTGCATTTCTCATAATGTATGTCGATGACATACTGATTCTCGGATATAGCGTCCCAATGCTGCAGTCGGTAAAGGACTGGCTTGGGAGTTGGTTCTAATGATTGACATGGGTAAAGCCACGTATGTTCTTGGATTTTGGATCTAAAGATAGAGATCCGAAAGAGCTGGTAGGACAAAGTCAGAAGTTATTTTCCAAGAAGAACAGTGGGAGTAAAAGTATAACTCGAAGAAATTCGAGAAATACAGGAGACTGCTCAACCTGTTGAGGGAGAGCAACGGATGGATTTACAGATTTCTGTAGAATCTACACCTGTGGAGCCTGAAGTTCGCATATATGAATGAATCAGTTACTAATCAGAGAGTGATTTCTCGTCATTAGTTGAAACTGATAATCATTGAAAGTTCGCATGATCTGATGATCATTGAGAGCGACGAATCTGCGAAATTCAAAGAAGCGAAAGTGAGCCCGGACTCCGAAAAATTACACTATGTAAAAGTTAGCTTTATTGATCCATTCATGGATGGAAGCAAACATATCGGAGTTGAAATCTTCGTTCTGTTGAAGTAGTCAAGGTTTTGACTTGAACAGGAACGAAATGGAACTGTGCGTTTACTAATAGATAAGTGGGAGCAATATTGCATTTCTCATAATGTATGTCGATGACATACTGATTCTCGGATATAGCGTCCCAATGCTGCAGTCGGTAAAGGACTGGCTTGGGAGTTGGTTCTAATGATTGACATGGGTAAAGCCACGTATGTTCTTGGATTTTGGATCTAAAGATAGAGATCCGAAAGAGCTGGTAGGACAAAGTCAGGATTCTTATCCCGACAAAGTCCTACACGTTTTCAGCATTCCAAGAAGGGTTTTATGCCAATGTCACATGGCATTACGTTAAGCAAGACACAGTGTCCTACGATAACTGCTGAGCTTAAATACATGGATAAGATTTCATATGCGTCGGCAATTGGATCTATCATGTATGCCATGAAACGTACTTGTTTGATGTTGTTTTAATGTTAAGCAAGACAAGTAAAGACCAGTCAAATCCAGCAAAGAATCACTGGATTGCCGTAAAGAATATCCTAAAGTATTCAAGAAATACTAAGGATAAATTCTTGATTTACGGAGAAAGTGAGGTGCTACAAGTCGATAGAGTCTGAAAGGCAAGTTTCCAACAGACAAAGATGATTTCCGGTCACAGTCTGGTTATATCTTGTGTCTGTCTGGCGGTGCAAGGCACTGTTGCTGACTCCATGACTTAAGCTGAACATTTCGCAGCTTGGGAAGCGGCGAAAGAGGTTGTTTGGAAAGAAGAGTTCATCACTGAACTTGATGTGATTCCCAGCATAGATGAGACTAGCTGCACATCAGAGGTCCAAACATCTTAAGGGTAGGTATAACCTATTCCGTGAGATAAATGACAGAGATGTTAAGTAAATCAGCAAGTTTCAACGAAAGAAAGAACGTTGCTAATCTATTAACGAAGCCACTCCTTAGGCCTAAGCACGAGTCTCGGACTGTTGCTGTAGGATAAGTGAAATTAAGATGTAGTCTAAATTTCAGTGGGAGTTAGTAAAGGGCTTTATTTAGTTATTGATATGTTCTTGTAAAACATTTTATGATGTTTAATGAAATTATTATTTCAAGATTATTTTAACTGTGATGAAATAATCGTTCCAAAATGATATGAACCATCTTATAGGTCATCAAAGTCATTTAGCTTGATCATGAGACCCTATATTTGATAGATGGTTTATATCATCCTGTACCTAGTCGAAGGTTGTTGAAATTGGAACACCAACAACTGTGTGAGACTAGATTGGTATGTGACTTATGACAAAGTCTCAGTGTATCATAGATGCGCGGCATCAAAGTCAGTACATAGGTGTATGTAGGGTACATACGACCGGACATGACCCGATTATAAGAACTCTTCAGGATATTTATATATGTGTCATAAGAGATTCTTACTACGACTATGGAGTATAGTCCTTAGACCTGAGTTCGCATGCATGTGACTGCACATGAACTAATGCGCTTTGATCATTGTCTAATGATGTCGTTAAGCGATAGTTATAAGGACCTTGTTTGGGCGTATTATGAAATGAGTAGTTTACAGTGATGGAACAAGACGGGATTTGTCCCTCCAATATAAATGGAGTGAATATCTCTAGGCCAATCGGAGATTTGAATACTGGAAAATGCATGGCCATGCTCAAACGGACTTTCCCGAGTCGTTTGGATTGTCAGTATCAAATCAGAGTCCGATGAACAAGATTAGGCTTTATAAGGATGACACTAATCTTGCCTTATGACTAATCGAGATATTGAGACAAAAGGATTATGAATACAGAGATTCCAGTTCAAGTGGAAGATTGTTGGAATTATGTCCAGTAATCTCTGTACTGTCTCTAGAACGTAAGAGTATGTCAATGACCAGACATAAGTCATATAATACTGGGGGTCATGATGGCTTGCTAGAGTCCGCTCATGATCTATAAGTCTTGGACTTATTGCCTTTATTATATGATCCCATATGGGTCACACGCCTAAGCTAACGGGAAAATACGAAAGAACGGTTTAGCAGAAGTACGGTAAAAGTGCTAGGCATTTACTGTGCTTAGAGAGACTAAAGGGCCTGATTAAATCCAAGGGAAATGGGCCTAAAAGCCCAATAGAGTTAAAGAAGGGTTTTAATAAACTAAAACCAAGTCTTTTCTCCTCTAACTTTTCCCTTCTGCGCCGCCAACAGCCTCTCTCTGCGCCTCCTCTCTGTCTGGTCTAGCAGCCAATTCCCGAGCGTGCGTGTGTGAGTCTTTGGAGGATCCATCCCTTGGTGGTTCTGCTGATCTCTAACCATTACCTTCTCATTCCGCTGCATAAACAGGTATAAGGTGAGATCCATTAAGTTTCTAAATAAGAGAACCTAGATCTGCATGTTTAGTAGATGAATCAATTGAGAATTGAATCAGGAAACACTAAACGATCCAACAGGAGAAACTTGAGGAGATATGCGAACAAGAGAAAGACACCGTCGATGGACTAGCTTCTCTGAACGATGCCTTAGCTCTGGTGGTGGCTAATCCAGTCAGTACAACAGCTAATCCAGTCAGTACTGCAACAATCGATGCCAATCCGTCTGAACGGAACACAGGAGAAGAACATGCTGAGCCAGTCTCTAGGCCTAAGAAGCGGAAAGCAAGAAAACAGACAAGACCTCTACCTGAGCTAAAGAGGGTGCATACTGAAAGGTCAGAAGAAAGCAAGCCTGTCAAAGCTGGTTCATTTACTGCAACTGGTGCCTCGGTCAAGATCAAAAATGGTTTTGTCTCCAAGCGTTTTCCATCCAGAGAGATTAAAGCCAGGTATGCCTTGTTTAAGGATCGCGGAATCTTAGCTGAACAGATAGTAGATTTTGATGAAACAGATAAGTGGGGATATCTAGGATTGATAAACATAGGGATGCTGAGGAGTTATGTTGATGGTTTAATTGGATTTGTCCCTTAGATTGTGAAGGAATTCTACTCCAATTTGCCCGAATCTAGCCCGGCTTTCTCTGATAAGGGAGTTTGAGTCTTTATGCGCAAAAGAATGTATGATTCTTCCCTGCTCACATCAATGCTTGCTTGGACTTAGAACCCCTGAGCAGTGCTGAGATCAAAGTTGATGCAAGCATTGATGCAGTCTCACCTGATACCCTCTCCAAGTACTTAAATGAAGCACAAAAGAAGACCTGGGCAGGAATGAAATTTGTAGATCTTCCTCCAAAATATGCAGCCCTAACTATTCTTGGAATTTGGATTGATTTTGGGAAGCTGGTCTACAAGCAAGTGATGAGTTTTACCACGGATCAGTAGAACGATCGTCGTTGGTTGGTCTTTCTAAGGATCATATCAGCTCTTCTAGAAATGCAGCATCCACCTCGCACGTTTGCTGGTGAAGAACTTATTGGGCCTGTCTTATACAAGAAGGATCCGAGGGGTGGAGAAGCATTTCTTAATCGAGAAGCTGAGAGGAAGAGACAAGAAATTGCATCTGGCAAGCGTAAGGTATCATCAGTCACTCGTTCAGCTGGACGATCTAAGGCTTCTGCATCTACTAAAGAAGAACCTGTGGAGATTTTGCAACTTGGTACAATCCGGATAGGATTCATGGTGTTTCATCTCCGTGACTTCAGAACCTGACTGACGTGGTGTTTCATCTCCGTGATAGGATTCAAGGTAAGTTTTCAGCTTTTTCCACTTCTTATTCTGACATAAGTATTTTTAACTTGTGTGCTCTCAAGCAGGGGGAGAAACAAAGGTGGGTGAAGAGTCGGATCAAGAAGAAGAGTCTCCTTATGGAGATGATGACTCTGATGAGATGACCTCGGGTGATGTTTGAGTGACCTGTAGGGCTTGTTTTGTGGGAGAGTGATAGAATTCTGGGGGAGTAGGATTTATTTTGTTTGGATTAAGAACTTTTCTTTGTTTCCTCTCCGTGTAATGTTGAACACATGCTTTGCTTTCAAGGGATTTTATGTTATGATGTGTGATTGCTTGATGAGTCTTATGATAAACATAATTCTTGTGCTTCGGCTATATGTGTGTATAAGCTTATTGAAGTATAGGTACTTGAGAAGCACACGAAGCTAAAAAGGGGGAGATTGAAGATGCAGCGAGCTGGAGCATGAGTTACGACAGCCGCTGAATCAAGCAACATGTGAAACAGCGGCTGAATCAACGACAGAGGTTAGAAAGAGCGTGAGCTGGAGCTGACTGATATGGAAGCTAGGGATGCTAGGAGCTGACTAGGACGAATCTAAAGGAGAGTAGTTGAGCTGGAAATGAAGATCAGTGAAGATTCGCATGAAATATACACTTGAGAGAGTTTAGGAAAATACGCTTTTTCCTAGACAAAGATAAATGGAAATTTGCCTAAGAGTGTTTAGGAAGTTGTACGATGACCTATGATGTATAAATATGTCATCTATGGCATCTGTGCTTGGTGCGCCTTTAGAGAGAGAGAGATTGCTTTTAACAAGGGTTTGTGTATTCTTAGATAAGAGACAAGCTTGGGTGTTAAGGGTGAATCTAGGAGCTTTGAGTTCATTGTGAGATCGAATAGCAGGTGAGAGACTAGGTTGTTAAGGTGAAACGTTCGTTTGTTTTGCAATAAAAGTCTTTGAAAAAGATTACCCTTGTGTCACATTCTATATTACATTAGTCTCGCATTTTCAACAACTACAACTTTCACAACCATTTATACATATAATTGAGAAATAATTTTGAGCCGAATCTTAAGAATCATCACGAGAGTGATTTTGCGGCGATTAATAATGACTTGGAATGATGATATGGCCTAAAAATAAATAAAAGGGTTTGAAGTTGGACTTATTTACGACAAATGCCATTACTTCGATTTTTCTTCACTGCATTAATTAACTTTCGGAAAACATATCACATGATCTTATTGAATATCTCATTAGTTCGACATTCAAAAAATATTCTATGGCATATACAATTTTTCAACAGAAGATTTCGAAAACTTAGTTTAACCCTAAATTATAATATCCTTATAAGTAGGGCCGCTATCACATTCAATGAACACTCACATATCGAGACATTTGTTTATATTCTATCGAAATTAACATGGTTATAATTTTGTATTGTGGTATTGAGGAATTTGCAAGTTTGTTTCATTCCACTCCGAACAAATAGGTATTTATTTTCTACAATTAATCAGGGTTCTAATTTTTATATCCTGCTATTCATGATTTTGCAGGTTTGTTTCATACCAAGCATTACGAAAAGGTATTGATTTCTTATAATTACCACAGTTCAAATAAGATATGAATTTGCGTGTATATGATTAGGCAAACTATGATTAATAGGTTGAATCTCCAGCGTCTAAATAAGATTGGTGGTGTCCTTGATTGATAAGATAGATTCATGCATGGACGCTCATAGCTATTACAAACCGTTTTATTTACTTTTTCTTTTTTTGAATGAATGTAAAATTGTATTCAATAAAAAAAAAACTGTTTTACATCAAGTGCATAATATGTCTTGGTTTAGATAAAAAGTTTCCAAGAATCAAAGAATGAATAAATCAAACCAAGGACTATGTGATCAGATTGTTTGGTTGGCGTGTGGCAAACCAAACTTGAAGAGCATCCGTTAGAGTGTCGCGCCCTTGTTGGATAGCAATTAGCTTGTTTCAGACAGCTTTGTCGATGAACATCAGGAGCTGGTTGTGGTTCTGTGGATCAGTACCATGTTTCCGAGCGTTCCTCTCCTGCCAGATTGCATGAATGGCAGTTTGAAACGCATACCTTAGTAGGAACAGCGTGGTAGTAGTCAGCGTTGAGTCGGATAGAATCGAAATGAGATGGTCCCAGTCGCCAGAGAATTCCATATGCTCTCAGAGTAACAACATTGGAAGAACAAATGTTGGCGGGATTCTATGTGATTTGAGCATAACACGCAAGCAGGATCAGTGTTGGACCATCTCGCCATTCTCTCACCTGTTTGCAATCTGTTTTGGATGGTGATCCAAGCCATAAGAGCATATTTTAAAGTGTGCATTTTGAACCAAACACATCTTCTCCAGGTACACTTTGGCGATTGCTGCCTGACCAACTCCCAAGTTAGTTTAGTTGAGAAGGTGTTCTTGAAGGTATCATCCCTGTGACGCCATACTGCTCCATCGGATTGCTCAAAATCCATTTGGCCTCTCAGCTTATCTATTTCCTCTTCAATGGCATTCAGAATCGGGACTCTATGTCGACATCTACGGTGTGTGCAGAGAACCTCATGGACAGTGGAGGTTTCAGTGATTCCCAGATCAATCACTCCTCGCCTGCCCAGAACTTCCATGAGCCTGCCTAAAGGACACCACCAATCATACCAGAAAGAATATACCACAGTTTCAATTTGTTTTCCTTATAGTACAATCTTATTTTTCTATAGTGGGACATCAATGAAATGCATAGCTAAAAGAAAATTGGCAGTCCAATTTTACGAATACTGGTATTCAATTGGTGACTATGAGACTGTTGTCGTCTTGAGGTTTTGGTGTGTAAATTTTAGTGAGGATAAGTAAAGTTTGATTTTTAGTAAATTTTAATTTTTAGTTCAATTTTTTTAATTTATCGATTTGCAATTTACTTAATTCACTAATTTTAATTATTGTTTATGAATTTAGTTGTTCCATATGTCTACGATTCTGGGGCGATTTCACAACTTCAATTTGATCCAGATATTGAAAATGTAAAAGATTATAAAGAGGAGTTATTTACGTGTGTAGTCACTTTGTGACTTTACAATTACACAAAAACTCACATGCTTGTGATAGAGCACTTTCAACCTTGAAAAATACTAATTTATCCCTAAATCTTTTCTAACTAAGCGTTACATTTATACTTATCTCACACTTTTTTATTTTGACTCTTTTATTTTAATTTTTTACTCATTACTTCAAAATAATGGATATTATTGATAGGACACATTACAAAAAAAACTTAAAAAATTGTATATATATTGAAAATAATCATGAAAACTATGTATGATTGCCCCCAAAATGGTAAAAAATTCATGTAGTGACCAAATGAGTGATGTGAATGTCCACGTAATGAATATTAGAAATAACCAAAGGAGTCATGAAAATGATGTATGATTGTCCATAAAAAATTGTATACGCACAAAACCGGATATCGAAATGATTGTGTGTCCACGAGCCTATGTGCAAAAATTAAATGTGGAGTATATATACATAGAATGTTGTCCACGATGGACGAATAATCCAATGACGGCTAGGCCGTACAATCATTTCGTGTTCATCTTAAATGTCCGTGTGGACACGGTTAGATGGACATTTAAACATGTGTTCTTGAATAGAAATTAGATTAATCATATATAACTTGCTAGAACTTATTGTTTATCATTTTCCGTGTGGACAAGTTCAAATGGACAACTGATTTATAAAATGTTAGTCAAGATTAGTATGTATAAGTCCGTGTGGACATTATGTAGTGGAAATTTGTATATCAACTTCATGGATACATGTTAATAGACACCAATTTACTTTTATTACGTTTAGATAGCTATTTAGGAACTTGTTATCCAATTGACACATGATACCTATTATAACTTATTAAAGTGTTCCTTTATTATGATTTAAATGGGCACATGCAAATGGACATTGATTTATATTCCGTTTAAAAGATTAGCATTTTAAAATCCATTATCGTGGATAAGTTTTAATGGACATATGAATCTATATATGCCACCATAATTCTTGGTTATTTCGTCCATGCGGACCACTTTAAATGAACATGTCCATGAAATTAGTTAAAAAAGAACAAGTTTCAAACCAAATCATTCACATGGACACATACACAAAATCAGTGGTGGAGCCACGTACAGCTTGATGGAGGCCACTGAACCCAGTAAAATTTGTTAATTTAATGTAAGTTATTAAACCCAAATTTTTATGCCCCCACTAATAAACTTTTTTATACCCCCATTCATTTATTTACTCACCACATTAGTTTTTAAACCCAAACAAAAGATATTGTAGCCCAAGCTAATTATTTATTTAGAAAGAAAATATATTTTAAATCCAAGCCAAATGTATTATAAAGGTCTAGTCCAGTAATTAATTAATTAACAAAACCTAGAAAAGTCTACCATATCCCCTTACTCCTCCATCGCTAATGTTCCTGTGCGACGTTTTGCAAATTCTTCGATAGTTAAGTTCTGAGTCTCATTTCCTATTTAAATAATTGTTTTGATATTTTTATATAAAATAATAATATACTATTTTTGTCAGATTAATCGATGAAAAAGTATTTAAAAAAAACCATTCACAAACAAAATTTGGATGATTTGTGGGTTGCTACGGCAACTGCGGAGAGATGTATTTTTACAGTGAAGTTTATGAAGACCGTTTCTCACAATCTATTGAAGATCAATTTTTAAATAATTGCCTTGGTTGTTTTATTGAGAATGACATATTTGCATAAGTTACAAATGAAACAGTGGTGAAATTTTTCAAACCTTGGCTGAAAGTAATGTATGTTTGTAAAAAAAATTATAATATTTGCACTTTTTCTATCATAACAATTTTTTTATTTAATATTATTTTTATTTAATATTTTATTTTGATAATGAATATTTTTGCTCCAGGTGAAATTTTTTTCTAGCTCCGCCACTGCACAAAATGAATGACCGAGTTACCAAAATAATGTCCATGTCAACTTGTCCAAAAACTCTTGTCCATGATACTTTGCGAATGCATTCGGGCTATACATTTTTAACGTCCAAAATTTTTTATAAAAATCTATAAAAATATATCAATATGGATATCAAATTATAGAGAAAAAATTATAATGTACAGTATGAATTAAAATAATTTTATATTTTATATAAATAAATAAATACCTAAATAATTATTATAAAGTTTTGTGGTCCCATATTATATAAATAAATAAAAATACAAAACAAAACTATTTCTCTTTACATTTTTTTAACCAAACTTTTGATAATTTCTCTTTATTTTAGTCACATACAAACCAAAACATAACTGATTAGAAAGGCAAGTTAGCCATTAAAAAATATGAACAGTTGAAAAAGCCCTTTTTATGACCAATGCGCCTTAATCTGTTATTTTCAAAAGACAATGTCCTTTTATGTTAATCACTCTTATAAAGAGTTGTATATTAGCAACAAAATTAATACTTTTTATTTAACTTCTGCAATTTACTAACTTCTGAAATATTTATTTTGGTTGTAGAGCTCCCTTCACCAGAGCCACTTGATCAAATTTTAGACCATGAATATATCTTCTAATATACTTCATTTGGGACCTAGGTTGCCATCTGTATATATAAAATTTTATGTATGTTTTTTTTTGTTTACGCATATTTCATGGGTTGTTACTTATTTATTTTTTGTTTAACTTTTAGTTATTTATTTATTATAATTATTCTCAATTATATTTAATCTTATAAAAACTAACCACCAAGCAAAAACGAATCGTATATTAATATTCGCTTTAGGATTCTAAAGGATATATTATTTTGAATCATAACTTACTGATTTCGCCATTTATTCTTAAATCAGTTTTTCATGCCTTAGTAAAGATTATCAAATATACAATACCATTTATTAGATAGAATAACTAAATTAATTAAATTAATTATCTACGATTATATATTTAAATTTTAGAAATAGATAAATGTGGATCATTTTCAAAAAATATTTCAATAACAATATATGATCACAAGATCTAAACACAATTTATGAAGATTACACAACATATATTAAATCTGCGAACCATTGACACTTAACAAAAATAAATATTACAAAAGGAAAACCCTAAATATTACCCACACACATAGTATATTCGAAGTCTTCTACCTATCATAGTTGCCAAACAAACCTATCGATGTGACTGTGTAAATAGGTGTTTTCTAATGAAGTTGTATTTTCCATATTCTTACTTTTTGATTTCTTTATTAACAAGTTATGGATCGTTGTGCTCATATGTTTACGGTAGGGTTTACTGAACTTAGTTGTATTATGTGGTTTATGTGACTTATTAAATGTCTTTCTAACACCATATGAATGTAGTATTTTTAGTTGCAGTCATGTTTTAACTCTTTATACGTCGACATTAGCAATGAAACGTAAGAAGCATGTTTGGCTTGGATACATAATATATTGCTCCTCCACCACATTACGGAAAAGTAAGTTTAGTAAGTTGTAGTTTTTGTAAGTATAGATTCGATTTTTTATATGATAACCTCTAAATATTGTTTAATCTACTATATTACTTAGCTGGAAGACAAATAAAACAAACTATTGTTAAACAAACTGGAAGTCCTTCAAGCAGTTGTGTGACTATTACACAAAATAGGGTTTCATTCATGGATGTTACAAACATTGCTCATTCACCTCCTCAATTACGGAAAGGTAAGTTAAGTACATTAATATTCTTTAGGGTTTATGTATAATATATTTATGTTTGTCACATTAATCTTTATTTTTAGGTGGAAGGCCATTCCAGAAAAACTCCTTTAGAAAAAACTCCATTCATGAGTGTTACAAATGTATTGAGTCAGCAGATCTCTAGGATGAACATTATAAAACAAAAGCGAATTGGTCAAGTTTTCTCTCAGTATTCAGGTTCGTTTAGATATTTATAAACAATTAATTTTTATACATTATATATCTTATCTTGTGCTTACAAAAAATGTATAAATTTTATTTTCATTTTTGTTTTCTACAGATTCAAGCACAATACATAATACAAGGTTCCTTCTACACAAAGTTCTGTAAATACTCTAACTCCAACGAATCCCGTCCGGAAAACACAGAATAAACCTCAAAAAGGAGGTTCGTTTCCGATTATAAAATTGATTGTTTAAACTATATTAGTTTATATGTAATAATATTAGTTTCAACATTAAATATTAACCCAATATTGGAAGAGTTGTATTAAAATTATATACAATTTATTGTTGTAATCGATGTTAATTTTATAAAAATCCATGTTAGAACTAATTTTCTACAGATAACATGATCTCATATGTACATGATGATGAGTTCGTTGCATTATTAGCAACGGATTCAGAACACGAAAATGAGTCAGATAATGAAGGTAATAATTATGAAAACATCGACTTAGTTTATAAGTTGTTCAATTAAATTTTCACTCAATTATGTCTACTCTTTTAATGCCATATTTGGACGATGAGTTTGATGTCAGTTACCTGACTTCCATTCATGATTACAATGTTGAAAGTAATCACACAGCAAATTATATCCTACAAGAAAGTAAAATGAGTGCAACTATTAGAAAAGGCTTTAGAAATGTTTAATAAGATGCATCTGGCCTCCAGGACCGTTAAACTTGGAATTGCGGAAAATGATATCATTTTAATTGTTTTAAGTTATTTATTGACACTTATTTTCCAGTCATGGATTTGAGTATAGCTTGACTAAGTTTTTAAAATATATGACATTAGGATACAAGGACCATGGAGATCCTTCATACACGTGTACTCATTGTGGTGCTTATATGTACTTCGATGAGCGTATAAATAAAAGAGGATCGAAAGAGAGACCGGTTTTCTCAATGTGTTGTAAATATGGACAAGTTAAGGTTCCTCTTCTTAAAACACCTCTGTCTACATTGCTTGCATTGTTGTATAATGGTGATGATAATAGCAAAAAAATTTCGAGAGATTATTAGAGCTTATAGTATGATGTTTTCATTCACTTCACTTGTCAGGAAAGTGAACCACAAATTGAACAATGGGAAATGACCTTATTTGTTTCAACTACAAGGTGAAAACTACCATAACATAGGAGATATGTTACCAGATCCTGATCAAGATCCAGTTTTTTTGCAACTCTATATTCATTATTGCCATAATGAGACGAATAATCGAATAAAGGCTTATAGTTAACTGTTCCACTAATTTTTACATGTATATTTTAATTAAGTTCTTTATGTTATTATGTTGTTTAACTTTACAGGAAGACTGGTTCAGTTGAAAAAATTAGGCAAAAAATAGTTGATCTAATCAAGAAAATGTTGGATAATCATAATCCTCACGTGGGTGCTTTTAGATCAGCAACAGATCGAATGTACTTGACAAAAAATATTGAAAATATAAAACTTAGAATTCCAAGCAAAAGAGATAGAGATGGTAGGACCCATAATATATCAACAACAGACGAGGTGGCTAGATTAATACCGGGAGATTTTCAAATGAGCATGGAACCGTGCAATGTTATTATTCAAAGTAAATCAGGGAAATTACAGAGAATAGGTGAATTGCTTCCTACATATTTGCCATTGCAATATCCTTTGCTATTTTCATACGGTGAACACGGTTTCAGGTTCGTAAGGGTGTTTCAGTGGTTGAACTGTTATATGATTGTCATTGTAAATGGTTAACTTTAGTACTTTAATGGTTTTAAATAAATTCAGGCTACTTATAGACATTGGCTTTGTCGACACTAACGGAAGGACGGGGAAAAGATCACCATGCGAGAATTTTTTGCATTTCGAATTTTGGAAAGGCGTAACGAATCTCCGACTATTGTCATGACTGAAAAAATATTTCAGCAGTTTTTGGTTGATGTATACACCATGATTGAGATAAATCGATTGAGGTATTTACGTAAAAATCAGAAAAACTCTAATGTGAAAATTACAATAAACTAAAAGAAGCTTCGTCAAAAGGAGATGCGGATTTGTCTAACCAAGGAACAAAATACATTTGTCGTTTTTATTTTTTGGTGGTCCAAGGTATATGATGCAAAATTATTTTGATGTAATGGCTACATGCAAGTATTTTGGTTTTTCAGATTTTTTTCATAACGATTACATGCAACTCGAAGTGGCTTGGAGTTACAATATTCCTTCAGAAGAATGGTTTAAAAGCAGAAGATAGTCATGAAGTATGTTGCAGAGTATTCAAATTGAAACTTGACAACTTAGTTGAAGATTCATAAAGAATAAGACGTCTGGGAACGTTAATTCAGGTAAAAATCATTACTTCAATATTAATTTGTTAATATTATTTCTGTTAATATATTTATATTTTACGAACATAATTTAAAACTATTTCAAAATATTAATATGGTCGTCTATTTATATATATGCAGTTATGTACACAATAGAGTGACAAAATAGAGGTCTTCCACAGGCTCATCTGATTGTTTTCTTACATCCTGATTCTCTAAGCTACCAATGGGTGATGATATATATATATATATATATATATAAGTTCACCAGTGCAGAAATTTCTGATAAAGAGCATGATCCTTATTTGTATGAAGTTGTTGCGTATATGATGATGCATGGCCCATGTGGCCCTCACAATAAAGATAGTCCATGCATGCAAGATGAGAAGTGTACAAAGTTCTTTTCAAAACCTTTTAGTGATACAACTCATGTTAATGTAGCGGAGTTTCCTATTTACAGACGTAGAGAGGACAACACGAGGTTTGTAACAAAAATAGGGTTTAATTTTGACAATTGATATGTGATATCTTATAAAATGACTTTATCCAAACGTTATCAAGCTCGTATAAACGTTGAATGGTGTTGCCAAACCCGAGCTGTCAAATATCTCTTCAAATATATTCACAAGGGTCCTGACTATGTAAGAGCATCTTTAGGAAACGAAGCTGCAAATGATTGTGATAAAGGTGATGGTAAGGTTGTTAATAAGGATCAAGCCAAATATGAAGTTAAAGAGTATACCAGCTGTAGGTATGTAAACCAAATAAAACTATTGTTGTTTGTTTTTTTTAATGTGATTGTGCCATATATTCCGAATCTTATACCTAATTTCTGTTGAAAATAATTTCATATTATCCAGGTATATATCTTCTTACGAGGCTACATAGAGAATTCTTACATTTTGTACTAATTTCCGAACGACAACAGTAGAGAAATTGTCGTTTCATCTCGAAGGTGAACAGCCCATGCTATACAAGGAAGATGACGATGTGGATGACATTGTTAACCGACCATTGGTTGGTAGATCTAAGTTTCTGGCTTTTATGGACTACAAAAAGAATTTCAATGCAAAGAAGATGACTTATGCAGATTTTCCAACCGAACATGTTTGGGTTCTAAAGACTAGAGAATGGAAATTTCAGCAAAAAAGTTTTGCA
This sequence comes from Orychophragmus violaceus, assembly GCA_030180135.1. Taxonomy (NCBI): domain Eukaryota; kingdom Viridiplantae; phylum Streptophyta; class Magnoliopsida; order Brassicales; family Brassicaceae; genus Orychophragmus; species Orychophragmus violaceus. Next base: position 37,673,997 of record CM058231.1, on the reverse strand, counting down.
ATTGGACGGCTAACCTATGTCCCCGAGGTAAAAGAAGATGCATATTTTTGTAGGGTTTTGTTTAACATCCAACTAGGTCCATCATGTTATGATGATATCAAGAAGGTTGATGGTGTTATTTATCCTTCATACAAATTGGCTTGTGAAGCGTTGGGTTTGCTTGATGATGATATTGTATATGTTAAAGCTATAAAAGAAGCAACTCAATGGGGGTAGCGGTATCTATGTACAGAAATCGTTTTTTTATACTTTTAACTAACAATGTTCAAAATCCACCAGAACTCTGGAATAAAACATGAGAATTATTATCAGACGACATATTAATCAAGCAAAGATCCATAAGAAAAGATCCATGTAAGTAAAATCATATCATACCATTGCGAAAAATAGCTTTGTTCATATAACTTTAATAAATTTCTTATAATTCTATTTTCGTATATTGCATATTATAGCATGAACGAACAACATATCAAAAATTATGCATTAGTGAAAATAGAAATGTTTATGTGTAAAAGTGGGAGTTCCCTATCTAAAATTAAGGATATGCCAAAACCCGATATGAGCGAAATGGCTCAGGATAACAACACGTTGATATAATAAAAGTTAGCATACGATTGTGATGAGCTGAAATCTGACTTAGTTAGAGATCTGCCCAAACTTACAGAAGAACAAAGAGGTGTTTATAATGATATTATGACAGGAGTTGACAATGGAACTGGTGGTATGTTCTTCGTTTATGGATTTGGAGGAACATGGAAAACTTTTATGTGGAGTGTTCTTGGAGCGACTATTCGATCTAAGGGTCAGATATTATTAAATGTTGCATCCAGTGGTATTATTGCTTTGTTACTAAAAGGTGGTAGAACGGCTCATTCTAGATTTGGGGCCCTATTCAAGTAAATGAATGGATGACGTGTTCTACTCTGAAACCTGGAACATATCAAGCAGAGTTGGTCAAGTTAGCCAAAGTTATTATATGGGATGAAGCACCAATGATGAGTAAACACTGTTTTGAGACTCTGGATCGGAGCATGCGAGATATTTTTGGACAAGATGTGCCACTTAGAGGTAAGCCGGTTATTCCTGGTGGTGATTTTAGACAGATTTTACCAGTAATAACCGATGGTGGAAGAGAGCAGATTGTTATGGTTGCTCTGAATGCATCGTTCATGTGTAACAAATGCAAAGTTTTGAAGCTCACAAAAACATGCGACTTCTGGCTGATGGTCAGAGTATCGATCAAGCTCATGCTCTTAGGGAATTCTCCAACTGAATTTTGGATATAGGAGACATAAAGATCAACGGTGGAGATGATGAAGATTTTGATATAGATATTCCAGAAGATTTGCTCATATCGGATTCTGTTGAACCTATCAAAGAAATTATTAAAGAAGTATATGGAGATTCTTATGCGGTTCAGTCTGACCCAAAGATTTTTCAAGGAAGAGCAATTTTGAATCCAACCAACCAAGATGTTGATAATCTGAATGACTATATACTTGAATCATTAAAAGGTATTATATTTATTATATATATGGTAATGTTTAATCCAATAATATATATTTATCGTTTGAATTTTTTATTGTTGTATATATTTGAGTTGAAAGGTATGTTTGTTTGATAGTAGGTGCAGAAAAATCTTACCTCAGTTTTGACACCATTGACACTTAAGATAAAGGAAAAAATGATGATATGGTATACTCCCAGGAACTTCTGAACAGCATCAAGCTATATGACTGTTGAACCATGATTTGAAATTAAAGGTTGATTCTCTTTCTTAGGAACATTGATCAGAGGAATGGTTTATGCAATGACACTAGGTTACAAATTACTTAGTTAGGTAATCAAATTATGGAGGCTAGAATAATAATTGATCTAGGTTTGGTCGTAAAGTTGCACTGAATAAGATGTTTGTCACACCTCCCGAAGCAAGATTTCCTTTTAGAATGCGACGTAGGCAGTTTCCTGTGGCTCTTGCTTTTGCAATGACTATAAACAAAAGTCAAGGACAAACACTAGAGAAAATTGGTTTGTATCTTCCAAAACCTGTTTTTACTCATGGCCATTTTTATGTTGTCGTTTCAAGAGTAACTTCTAGAGCTGGTCTAAAGGTATTTATCACAAATAAAGAAGGAAAACCAATGAAGAGAACAAAGAATGTTGTTTACACAGAAGTCTTCAATAACCTTTAGTAGATTTTTATTAGATTGTATTTTTATTTTTTTAGAGACCAATGTTTGTTTGTCATATATCGGAGAAAACGATTTATGGGTTTTTCATTTTTATGAAAATTGTTGGCGGATTCATTTTAGGATTTTAGGCATTTCGGATGTGCATAAAAATCGGATGTGCATATAATTATGAAATTATGCATCCGAATGTGCGAAAAATTAAAATGTGCATATAAAACGATGTATATAACCTTGCAATGTTTTGTTTTGACACAGCCAAAAAAATAACTAACAAATAGTTTAATGTCCGCACATTCGTACAGATCGATCACGTAGTTATTTATACAACCAAAAGTATACCGTTAAAATATGATGTCACAACTCTTGTCAAGCACCCCTACTTTGACTCATGAATAAAATTATGTGTAATATCTATAGAACGTTGATGTTGGCAAACTATGGCTTTGAATCGTAGCAGCGGTCGCAGCGGACAAAACTAAGTGCAAATTAAAATATTATAATTTTGAGACAGACACAGTCCGCTGCGAACTAAATTAAATTTGTTCATAAAAATGGACCGATTTTAGTCCTCAGCGGATTGCTTTTATTTTTTTAATTCCGCACCACTGCATACAAAAATAGTATGAATGATAAATAAAAGCAGTTGTGACCGTTTACGAACTAATACGTCTTAACAGGGGCAGAGCCACTACCAGGTAAGGGGGGTCAGTGGACCCCACTAAATTTACAAAATTTCATTATATTTATTCAATATTACATGAGATGACCCCTCTAAAAATTAATTATTGACCCCTCTTATTTTTTATTTATGTATTGGTCCTTTTTCGTTCTTTTTTTAGTTTTGTATTTTTCTTTTTCTTTTTAATTCTATCTAATGTTATAAGACATTTTTGATTAAAAAACTTCTATTCCTGACAAAAAAAAATCTTCTATTTACAATTTTTATGTCTTTTAAATCCATTAAAATCGATTTTATATATGTTTTTAAATCATTTTTATATTATATTAATATATATATATATATATATACCGGTAAAATAACTTTCTGGCTCCGCCATTGCGTCTTAACCATGGTTAACATTCAAAACCTATGTAAAAGGACATTCTTACTTTTATAGTGAACTAGGTTTTTCACCTGCGCTACGCGCAGGTACGTATTTATAATTTTGTTTATTATATTTTATGTTTATTTTCTAAATTATTCAAATTCAATATTACTAAAGTTTACATTTTTTATTATTACCTTTTCAATTTTACTATTTATATTGTAAATTAAAATGTCTTAATGTTGACAAATATGAAAATTTCTTAAAACAATTGTTACACATATTTTCTAAAATTATGATATTGAACTTTTATTTGATAGTTTGAAAATTTTAAGTAGTTGTGATAACTAAATATTGAATATATTATGTATTAATAAATTTTCAAATACCTTTTGATTAATGAGGAGGAGTTCAAACTCATAAGTAAATTTCCTTTTTATGTTTCGTGTCCCCCAAAAGTGAAGAACTCTAACCAAAACTTCTTTCTTGTTAAAATCTTTCAGAAACTCGTTCAAAAACAAAGAAGCAATTGGTTGGGTAGAAAAAACATTGGTCATTGCTTTATCAAGTTATCTTTGCCTCTAAAAAAATATTTTTGATTTAGAAATTTGTTTAACCTATTGGAATTTGAGCTGCTTATTTATAATCAACAACTAAACTTAAAAAAAAACTTCTAATTTTAAGGAAAAAATAATTTCATTTAAATTATGTTAATCAAAGAAAATGTAATTCATGTAAGTAATAATTGGAAATTATGTTAATCAAGAAAAATGTAATCATGTATGTATATACTTATTTGACATTTTGTTCTTTTTATGACAATTTATGTATGCTTATTATTACCATTTCTATGTTAGTTTTCCTATACATAAAATTGTGTTTCTTATTTCCATTTCTATGCTAGTTTTATCATTTTATAAAATTTAAAATTTATAATTTTGAATGATGAAGTGAAAATTTAAATTTGTAATTTTTTTCAATTTTAAATGATGAAATGAATAACCACTTCTTATTTAAAATTACTTAATTTTTAAATAAGATTGAAAATTAAAATTATCAATTAATCATATTGATTGATATATGATTAATTGATTTTTATGATTAAAATTAATTCATTAAAATTAACTCAAATCAATTCATAAAAATTAACTCAAATCAATTGATCATCGTGTATTATTATATAACCATTTCTCTCATATAAATATCTACATCAATTAAAAATTAATCAATATGATTTAAAATTGACTTATCGAAGAAAACCCGTGTGGAAGAGGTACATGAGAGACAAAACATATCTACATCAATTAATTCAAGTGCAGTGGTACCATTAAATGGTTTATGTAGGATACACAAAATGGAATTTCTATGAAGCTATGTTAGCATTTCAAATGATATAAAACTTAAACATACTAAACGTTGAATTATAGGTTTAAGATTATATACCTCTAAAATATTTATATGTAGGAAGTCACTTTGTAGTTGTTTTTGTTATCAGTAACTACAAATTTTTAATGTGTGGATAACAGTCCCTGCATTATAGTGATTTCATTCAATTTATAAGTAGTTGTTTTAACTTAATATTGAACAGATAATGTATTAATAAATTTGAAAATACCTTTTGATCAATGAGAAGGAGTTCGAGACCCATAAGTAAACCTTTTTTGATGTTTCGTGCTTCCCAAAAGTGAAGAATTCTAACCAAAACTTTCTTCTTGTTAAAACCTTTCTGAATTTCGTTCAAAAACAAAGAAGGAATTGGTTTGCTAGAAAAAGAATTGGCCATTGCCTCTAAAGAAATATTTTTGATTTAGAAATTTGTGTAAGTTATTGGAATTTGAGCTGCTTATTTATAATCAACAGCTAAACTTTAAAAAAAGTAAACTTCTAATTCTAAGGAAGAAACTAATTTTCTTTTTATAATAATTGAAATTATGTTAATTAAGGAAAATGTAAAAGTTTTTTTATGACAATTTAGGTATGTTTCTTATTTCTATGTTAGTTTCTTATTTCTATTTCCATTTATATGCTAGCTTTATTATTGTAATTTAAAATTTGTAGATTTTCTCAATTAAATAAAGAAAACTTCTAATTCTAAGGAAGAAACTAATTTTTTTTTATAATAATTAAAATTATGTTAATCCAGGAAATGTAAATATTTTCTAACAATTTAGGTATGTTTTTTATTTCTATTTCTATGTTAGTTTCTTATTTCTATTTCTATTTCCATTTATATGTATTGAAATTATGTTATTCAAGTAAAATGTAAATGTTTTTATGACAATTTAGGTATGTTTCTTATTTCTATTTCTATGTATTGTAATTTAAAATTTGTAAATTTTCTCAATTAAATAAAGAAAACTTCTAATTCTAAGGAATAAACTAATTTCCTTTTTATAATAATTCAAATTATGTTAATCCAGGAAATGTTAATTTTTTCTGACAATTTAGGTATGTTTTTTATTTCTATGTTAGTTTCTTATTTCTATTTCCATTTATATGTATTGAAATTATGTTAATCAAGGAAAATGTAAATGTTTTTATGACAATTTAGGTATGTTTCTTATTTCTATTTCTATGTTAGTTTCTTATTTCTATTTCCATTTATATGTTAATTTTATTATTTATAAAATTTAAAATTTGTAAATTTTTTCAATTAAATAAGTACTTACCATTTATATGTTAGTTTTATTATAGTAATTTAAAATTTGTAAATTTTTTCGATTTTGAACGATGAAGTGGACCAATCATATTGAGTTTTTTAAATCTCGATTTTGAACGATGAAGTGGACCAATCATATTGAGTTTTTTAAATCCTACGTGGACACTCTCAGAGGCCTATAGCTTCAACTTTTATATTATATATATATTTATATGTATTGAAATTATGTTAATCAAGGAAAATGTAAATGTTTTTATGACAATTTAGGTATGTTTCTTATTTCTATTTCTATGTTAGTTTCTTATTTCTATTTCCATTTATATGTTAATTTTATTATTTATAAAATTTAAAATTTGTAAATTTTTTCAATTAAATAAGTACTTACCATTTATATGTTAGTTTTATTATAGTAATTTAAAATTTGTAAATTTTTTCGATTTTGAACGATGAAGTGGACCAATCATATTGAGTTTTTTAAATCTCGATTTTGAACGATGAAGTGGACCAATTATATTGAGTTTTTTAAATCCTACGTGGACACTCTCAGAGACCTATAGCTTCAACTTTTATATTATATATATATGATTAGTTTCATTCGAAAAAGAGAACAAAAAAATTAGATTCATTCCATATTTATAATATTAATTATTTAATTAATAAATGATAAGAACAAAAAAAAAAGTTGGAGAAAAACAATTTTTAGCATATTTTGAGTCGTGCGGATCTCAAACTTTTTTTTATATTCCATTTCTTATTTTTAGCATAGGTATTCTTCCTTATCTTTTTCTCATATTCTATAATTCCACGCAATTTCCATTCAAATAAAAAAATAAAAAAGAGTTATCAGCTTATCTTCCAAAAATGGTCATTACCTCTATTTTGAGATTTCTTCTCCACATCTATTGATAGATTAGGTTTAAAGAAAGATTAGGTTTAAAGAGAAAAAAGTTTCTTTTTCCTTTTTAACATTAAAAAGTCTCTTCTTGTTCACATGTAAGTACTTTTCATAATTTAGGTAATTCCCGTGAACGTTATTTGCTAAACATTTACAAAGTCAGTTAATGCATATCTTTATATCTACACAAGAATAAAGAAACTATACACATATTTACTCCATTGCCTCTGAATATATAATATTCTTTCCATATAATATGATTGAATTTAAACCCTCTAGCAAGGAATTATATTATATATAGGATAGAAGAAAAGCCCATCACATTATCATCTTCTCTGATTCAGCGAGCAAAAATAAAAATAAAAGGCCAAAAATGGGTGCCGGCGCAATCGAAACAAACGGTCATGATCCCGCCAAGTTAACCGCCGTAGAAGGGATCCAACGTTTGAGATGCGCCGTGAAGAACTACGAGTGGGGAAAACTCGGACTGGACTCACTGGTTGCGAGACTCTACGAAGCGAATTCAGGGCACCGAGTCGACCCGGCGGTTCCTCACGCCGAGTTGTGGATGGGTACTCACGAGTCAGGACCGAGTCACGTCGTGAAGGAAGAAGAAGAACTCCGGTCGGGTCATGAAGGGGGCGAATGCATGGTGACGTTGAAATCGTGGGTTTCGGATAATCCGGATTTACTCGGGTCTAGAGTCGTGGACAAGTGGGGATGTGATCTTCCTTTCCTCTTCAAGGTATATGTTTCTAATTAAAACATATGTTTTTCAAAGTCTGTTTATGGTCAATTTTCTATTACTTTTCCAGTTTTGTCGCGTATATAATCATTCAGTAATTAAAAGTATTTTATGATCTTAAGATTCTCGTAATGAGTAGTTGCCCTGTTTTATTACTCTGTTCTGACGATGTTTGACTCTGTTTTTCTTGTATAAAATTAGATCTGTCTTTGTGTTTAAAATTTAAAACGTAGACATTTGAATCTAATGATTAAGTGTTTTGGTGTTGAAAAGGTTTTGTCAGTAACGAAAGCGTTGTCGATTCAAGCACATCCAGACAAGGCCTTGGCAGAGGAATTGCATAGAGAAGATCCTCTTCTTTACAGAGATGCTAACCATAAGCCTGAGATTGCTCTCGCAATTACTCCTTTCCAAGCTCTTTGTGGTTTCGTATCTCTCAAGGTACACATTTCAGATTCTTTTCCCTTTCTCATTCTGTGCAAACCATTAAGCGGGTTTGGCTTTTGGTTTAGCTCATCTAATTGTTCCGTATACCATAGGAAATTGCAACCGGTTTAAGCTTGTAATTAGTCATTTAGATTCGGTTGATTACTCGGAAACGAAGGAAGATGTGTCTTACCATTGTCTCGCTTGGATCGTTTGGTTAACAATCAGTAAAAGAGGCATGTCGGTTACAAGAGATGTTCATTCAAAGATAAACTGATCCGAATCTAAAAGCAAATTTGAACCGAAATAACGGAAACAAAAACCAGTGAAATCTTTGGTATTAAAGCCAAGGGGGGGTTGACCTTACGTAAAAACTTTTAAGGCAATAAAGACGTTGACTTTTTCTTCTTATTTTATCCAATTAAGGTTCAACAGCCATACATATGATTCGTTACGAGTTTTGGCTGTAAAAGTGTTAATGCTTGGAGCTTGGCTCACAGTGTTTAAACCGAATTAATTTGATTTTGATTTGGTTGTTTTGCCTATTACATATGCTAAAACCAAAATTGACCCGGTTCTGTATCAGGAGCTGAAGGAAGTTATCGCCAATGTACCAGAAATCACAGAGGTCGTTGGAAGTAAAGCTGCAGATCAAATCTTCACCGTCAGCGAAAAAGACGGAGACGAGAGTATTAAATCCGTTGTCCGTTTAATCTTCACACAGTTAATGTCTGCCAGTGACAATGAGACGAAGCAAGTCATATCTCAGATGAAGATTCGTCTAATCTCAGAGACAAAACACCGTGACCTATCGGAGAAGGAGAAGTTAGTTTTGGAACTAGAGAAGCAGTATCCAGGTGACATAGGCGTCATCTCAGCATTCTTCTTTAACTTCGTCAAGCTTAATCCGGGAGAGGCTTTGTATTTGGATGCGAACGAGCCACACGCTTACATCTCCGGCGACTGTGTAGAGTGTATGGCGGCTTCAGACAACGTTGTTAGAGCTGGTCTTACTCAGAAACACCGCGATGTTCAAACGCTCTGCTCTATGCTTACATATAAACTGGTAACTTTCTTTACAAGTTAATGTTTTGGTTTTAGTTGGTAAACCGAGTGAAACAAGGCCTAACCAAAACCGATTGTTTCGTTTTCTTTGTTTGGTTATTGACTAACTGTACCGGATTTTTATCAGGGCTACCCGGAGATTTTAAAAGGATTTTCTCCGACTCCATACATTACGAAATACGTTCCTCCATTTGATGAGTTTGAAGTGGACCATTGTGATCTTCCTACAGGGAAATCGACGATTTTTCCGGCCATCGCGGGGCCATCGGTTTATCTGGTTATTGAAGGAAAAGGGAAATTGCAAACCGGTTCATCAACATCTCAACTGTTGGTTAACCGAGGAAATGTTTTGTTTGTTCCGGCTCATAATGAAATTCACGTAACCGGAGAAAGTGATGTGATGAAGCTTTACCGAGCTGGAGTCAGCAGCAGATTCTTCCAAACATTATAGACAAACTACATATATATTTCTAAATATCGCCAGGGATCATTCAGGTTCTCCTACGTGATTGACTTTTGGAATCTCTTGAATCCGACAAAACGATGTTCTCTAAGGCTAGTTCTCTTCGCCTCATTCACATAGATTAGACCATGAAACAGAAGAATGAAAAACCCCACTTATCAATTCCTTCTAACCTGTGATGTACTTTTATGTGTATAAATACCCACGCCAAAAGCTGATTTTGCATTTCAAAATTATTTTTGTTCTTGGTATATATGGACTGTGTCGATCACCTATGTTTATTTTGCACATCCCTATGTCTTTCAAAGTGTCTCTAGTCTCTACTAGTACTCGTTTAGGAAGAGCCAAATTCACAAGCCATGCTAGGAAGAACTCGTTTAGAAGATACGTGCACAAAGTGTGTGGTTCAACTAATTCATGTGGAAGTTTTGTCCAATTTTGCCTCTTAAATAAACTCAACCTATCATGGGAGAAGCATCAAAGGAATTAAGGTGGACGTCAAGAGTCCTTCCTTCTTCTTCAGATAATTCATTATTGTAAGATCGTAATTCCGTGTATCCAAAGATAGCAAGAATTTTAGGGTTTGTGAATTAGGGATTCTAAAAGAAGGATTAATGAACGCGGTGAGATTTGGGAATTAGGGTTTATAACCGGTGTTTCCAAGTCGGAAGTCGGTAAAAAGGATGTTTAAAGTCGCCGGAGAGATATTTAGGTTAAATTCGCTCTAAAAGTCTCTCAGGCACAAAAGTAATAAGAAAGCGTGATCTTTATTGAATATCGGGGTTCCCTTATATAGGGTTACAAGTCGGTTTATCATAATAAGGAAAGTAAGAGATAATTATGAATATTTCCTTTAAACTCGGCTTCGTTTTGATACGGAATATTTCCTTTTGCCGACTTTCTTACGCGGCGCCTTCGGACTAGTCACCCTCCAAACCCTAGCGTAAGCCGGTTTAGCCCGAGTTCGGTTTAACCTAGGTTTTACCGCCTTGGGCTTTATTTCCGACTTTCCCTTCTGGGCCGACCTAAACTCATGAATAGGCCTTTTTAGGAAGGTGCTAATACCGACTCTAACAATAAGCCCCCCCCCCCCAGTGTGGCGACTTGAATTAAAGTCGTCATTACGAGGAGTTAACCTATGGTTTAAGAAATGATTTAATGTAGGCCCGTTTTTTGGTCGTCTGGCAAATTCTACTTCCGCTCCGGCCCATTTTTCTTATTGGATCAATCCGGCCCAATGCTGACTGATGGTAAATCGAATGATTGGTCCTAAACCGATGGCGATTTAACGAAACCGGAATCGTTTATCGGTACAATTGCCGGGTAGACGCGAAATACGAAGCGTCGCCTAGGTAATGATGTGCCTCGATTGCTGTGCCGTCATTTTCACTATAAGTAGCCCTTCTCTGTTTCTTACTTCCTCAGTTCGTTCGAGTGAAGAAATTCTGAAAGGTAATTTTCTCTCTCGATATTTTATTTTCCGGTCATCCTTCCGCCGCTGCTCCATCTTAATTTATAGATTCTTAGATCAAATCTTTGTTTTTCCTTCGCATTCTTCGTTTGTTCTTCGATTAGCTATGTCTTTGACCCGCTGTTCCTCAAGCAAAGATAAGGAAGTTGTTTCCGTTTCATCTGCGGATGATTCTTCAAGTCGTCAATCCACTTCGAGTACTTCATCCGGCCTGGGAGATCATTCTGCTTGTTTCAAAGTCGAAGATCTCCAACTTCGTTGCGAGACATCTCGTCAAGCCGGTGCTGCCGAGAGTTCTGGCCGGGAGGAGTTAATCATACCTCAGTTACGAGATTTTGATGACGGTGAGGATGATGTCGATGCGAATCAAGTCGACTCCGAGGATGATGTTCCTCCTTCGTTGCCGGTTGATCCTTATGAAAGCTTCAGTAATATTTTAGGTACCAAGTCGACTGCATCTTCGGTGAGATCCATGCTTCGAGACTGTGGAGCAAACCCAAAGATCAAAGTCATCATTCCCTTTCCGCTTGACCGTCCTTGGAGTCCGCCTCCGGGATATATGACCCTCTACGAGTCATACTTCATCAACACCGATACCGGGGGCAGCCGTTGTTGGTTTCCTCTACCCGACTTGCTGATTTCGTATTGTCATCGTCGCGAGATCGCCATCTCCCAACTGTCAGCCGTTGCAGTTCGCCATATGGTTGGTCTTTTAGTGTTAGGGGCCGAAGCCGGTATCACGATAACTGCACAGATTTTCGAGGAAATGACGTCGGTTAATCGCATGAAAGCCACCAATCCAGGGTGCTTCGCGGTTCGGTTCAAGAGCGGCAACCGAGTTTTGACAGATGCGCCTAACAAGATTAATAATTGGCAACGGTCCTATTTTTTTGTTGAAATGTCCTCATTAGTCGTTCCTGACGAACACAAGGGACTTATCAGGACGTCTTGGAATACGGATTATGGTAGATGTCGTCCCAAATTTGCTATCTTTTTATCTCGATAATTTACTTAATTCTTTTTCATCTTTGCAGTGCAACATCCCTTCCTGAAGCCGTATCCCGACAACTACTTCCCCATTCTCGAGCAGATTCAATCTCTCGGCTTACGCAAGTGGTCGGACCTTACTCGCGAGCGCATCAATAAGTTCCTTCCAAAGATCTCCGAAGGTTCGTATAGTTTTTTTGTTATGGCATTCTTTTCTTTGTTTCATTCTGATCGTCTGTCCGTCAATGCAGTCAAGTGGGATACCAAGACGAAAGTTACCCCTGAAGAGCTTGTCAAGCCAAGGAGGATGGGAAAAGTTAAGAGAATCGACTCCGTGGATTACTCCAAAGAGATTTCGTCAAAGCCTTCTGCTTCCTCCAAGTCGTCAAAGGACAAGGACAAGGCTCCTTCTTCTCAGGGCGGCATTCGATCCGATGTTAATACGACGTCGACTGCCCCAGTGGTGAATCCTCCCAATCTTCCGCCCAAAGTTCCATCAAGGAAGAGACCCGCTGATGATAAGTCGGTTCAAGATAAACCATCTAAGTCGTCAAAGACGGGCAAATCGGTCGAGGATGCTTCTACCGAGATAGCGGTTGTCGGTGAGCCTGCTAAACAAAAGGATCCGTGGCAGCGCTTCTATAAGTTCAAGGGGACTGTCCCTGATTCGTCTGGCAGTTTGAAGCCCTTTGAATCTAACAAGGAGCTTGTTCTGGCGCGACCTAGGCGCGCAGTGAAGAAGGGAGAGGTGCGCCCTTCGATCCACAACTTCGCTTATCAGTATGAGAGCGAGGTTCCTTTTATCAACAATCCCCAGGCATGCTTTGATATGCTGACGTGCGTAAGAGGAAACGAGTCGGATTGGCCGGTTCTGGAGGAATTGCCACACTCTGATGCTATCGTCAGGTTGAAGCATGCCGAGGCAACGGTAAGTTTCCTGTACCGACTTTTGCATTGTTTGCCGATTATAACATTTGGTGTGCTGTTTTCAGATGATCGCGGCTTCTAATCGTGTCGCATTGGAAAGTTCCTGGGCTCAGAAGAAGTTGGCTGACGCGGTCACCAAACGGGATGATCTTCTCAAGAAGATCAAGGAAGAGAAGAAGGCTTTGGAAGCGAGCAACCTGGTCCTGGAAGGAAGATTGAAGGAGACTGAGGAGAAGTCAAAGGCTGATTTCCTCAAATTTCAGCTGGAGAGAAAGCAGCTGCAGAAGTCTTGTCTTGATCTGGTTCAAAAGGAGCGGGAGAGAGTCGAGGCCGCTGCTAGGACGAAGGCGCAGACCCATTTCGACCTTATTCAACGCTACATCGGTGATCAAGAAACTGCTGTTGCGATGCAGGTCAAACAGGCTCAGATTTCTGGTCTTAAGAAATGTCTGGAGAAACTTAGCGGGCAAGGCGTGTCGGTTCCTCAAGCTGTTTTGGACCAGATTGCCGCTGATGAGGTCGCAGCAGATGCGGAGTTGGATAATTTGGACGTTGTGACGAAGGAGGAGCTTACGTTTGTACTCTCACCTATTCATCATCCCCTCCTTAACCGTTCTCACGATTCTCCTCCTCCTGTCCTGCGGCATGTCGACCAATTCGGGACTAATGTCGGCATAATTCCGGAGGCGGTTCCTGCCGATCTTGTCCAGTCTGTTCGGAAAGACATTTCAGTTGCAGATGGCGGGCCTTGAGTAGTCGTCAAATGTCTTTAGTACTTTATTTGTATCAGTTCTGTAATAACTCTCTATTTTATTCACAAACTCTTTTGGTTTAATCTAAGTTTGCTTTTTAAGCTTTGATAGTGATTTGAATCAGTCTATCTTTCTTTTGCCAAACTTAATCAGATACTAGTTTAAAACCGTACCAATTTTGTCTAGGTTTGCTCTTGGATAACCCTTTAGACAGTTTAGTAACTTCGAATAAGCGCTTTATTAGATAAAGCTCGGCGCCGACGATTTCAATGAATTTCGTCATTGACAAACCGAAATGTGATTAAGCCGTGCTACTGTTTCTAAACTTGTAGCGACTTTCATCACCAAGTCGTGCTATCGTATTAAAACTATTCTTGATAATTTCAAACGAGTAGCGACTTTTTAATGTTGTTTTGCCCTAAGGTGGTTTGCGAGTCTATAATTTGCTCGGCTTTATTCCAAGGGTGGGCGAATGTGCGATGCTGTGCTCGACTTATTTGTTATCACCCACCGCGAAGAATTTGCGGGATGGATCCCGGCTTTTCCTTACCACGATGTGCACCTCGTGCGCAAGGAAGACCACACCCCTGGCCAGGAGGCATGATGCTAATGATGCGAGTCGTTTGCTCGTCTTTTTTGCGAGTTGATACTCGGCTTTTTGCGAGTTGATACTCGGCTTTTTGCGAGTTGATACTCGGCTTTTTGCGAGTTGATACTCGGCTTTTTGCGAGTTGCTACTCGGCTTTTTGCGAGTTGATACTTGGCTTTTTGCGAGTTGATACTCGGCTTTTTGCGAGTTGATACTCGGCTTTGTTAGTACCATCAAATATTTGAATATTAATGAAAGGATTTACCTGATTTTTGGCTTTGCTTGTCTTTCAAGACGGTAAATTATCTGAAAAATAAGGTTTTTATTAGATTTGTGACTGTGCCGGTAAAGGCTGCCTACGTATCCTCCGAGGAAGAATCAAGTCACTCGTAGTTCATAGTACATAATCTTTTTTTTTTTTTTTTTTTTTGGCGCCTTGTCGTCTTAGTGGTACTCCTTCAGGCTTGCCGAGTTCCAGGATCGAGGTAAAGCCTTGCCTTTCATTGATTCAAGCTCGTAGACTCCCGATTTGACGACTTTTGTGACTTTGTAGGGTCCTTCCCATTTCGCCCCGAGTTTCCCTGCTCTCCGCTCCTTGGTGTTTTCGTAAACTTTGCGGAGGACGAAGTCACCGACTTGAAAATGGCGTTCCTTGACTTTCTGGTTGTAGTACCGAGCTGCGAGCTGTTGGTAGTTTTGAATCCTGAGTAGGGCTCGTGTAGGATTATGTGTGTTCATTGGTGTAATTATCAGATTACAACCTAACATAATCAACTAGGATCTAGGTGATTTGCAGTTGAATCATAAACAGATCAGGATCATTACCTTATGATTGCAGCGGATTGATCAAAGGAATATCGAGATCTGCAAGAGCTGATGATAACCGGCTCCTCCTAGGTATCCACACGCTTACAAGCTACTGGATCAGGCTGCTAGACCAAGCTGGAACAACAGAGAGAGAGAGGACGGCCAGCTCTAGAAAAATCGCAGACCCTTAGGCTTAATGGCGCCTCCCTCTTGCTTATATGGGCCCAAGTAATTAAACTAATGGCCTATTAGGCTTTTGGGCCCAAGACCCAAATCAGACAAAAGACTGTCTTTTGTCTGGCCCAATTCTCTGTACAAATACAGTAAATGCCTTGCATCTTACCGTATTAATTCCATTTAACTTTCCCGTTAGCTATGGTGTGTGACCCTTTGGGATCATACAATACTGGTAATAAGTCCTAAACTTATAGATCAAGAGCGGGCTCTAGCAAGTCATCATGATCACCCAGTATTTATGACTTATGTCTGATCTCGACACTTATCATACTTTCTAGAGATAGTACAGTAGATTTCAGGACATTCCCAACAATCTCCCACTTGTACTGGAATCCTACATTCCCTAATCCTTTTGTCTCAATATCTCGATCTGGCATAAGGCAAGAAGCGTGTCATCCTTATATAGCCAGACCATGTTCATCGGACCAGATTTGATACTGACAATTCAAACGACTTGGGCAAGTCCGTTTGGGAGTGGCCACTCTCTTACCAGCTATCAAGTCTCCGATTGGCCTAGAGATATTACCTCCGTTAAACGGCAGGGACAAATCCCATCTTGTTCCATCACTATGAACTACACACTTCATAATACACCCAACCAAGGTCCTTATAGCTCCCAGTTACGAAACAGCGTTAGACAATGATCAAAGCGCATCAATCCATGTGCAGCCACATGCATGCGAACTCAGGTCTAAGGACTATACTCTATAGTCGTATATGAGAACCTCTCATGACACAGATATTAATATCTTGTAGAGTTCTCATCAGCGGGCCATGTCCGGTCATATGCTCCCCTGCATATACCTATGTGTCGACTTTGATGCCGCGCATCTATGACCCCTCGAAACTTGGTCATAAGTCTCAACACACTCTAGTCTCAAGTGGTTGTTGGTGTTCCAATTTCAACAACCTTCGACCATGGACACTATGATTTATGTTATTTCGTTAAATATGGGGTTTCAGGATCAAGTCTACTCATGTACTTCGATGGCCCATATATAATGACATGAATCATTTTGGAACGATTATTTTGTATCACAGTTAAAAATAATCCAGAAATAAAATTTCATTAACATTTAAAATGTTTTACATGAACCATTCAAAATAACTAAAATAAAGCCCTCACAACTCCCACTCAAAAAAATTACATTTGAATATCTCTAATTCCTACAGCAGCAGTATGCAACTCGTGCTTAGGTCTCGGGAGTGGCTTTGTCAACGGGTCAGCCACGTTCTCATCAGTGGGAACTCTGCTGACCATCACTTCACCTCTATTCACTATATCACGAATCAGGTGATACCTTCTCATAATATGTTTGGATTTCTGATGATGTCTCGGTTCCTTGGCTTGAGCAATTGCACCATTGTTGTCACAATACAGTGTCAAGGGCTCAGTGGCATTTGGGAATACACCGAGTTCAATCAAGAAGTTCCTTATCCAAACTCCTTCCTTTGCAGCTTCTGAAGCAGCGATGTATTCAGCTTCAGTTGTGGAATCTGCCCCGGTGCTCTGCTTGGAGCTCTTCCAACTTACTGCACCGCCATTCAGACAGAAGATGTAACCAGACTGTGACCGGAAATCATCTTTATCTGTCTGAAAACTTGCATCCGTGAATCCACTCATTTCAAGCACTTCACTTCCTCCGTAAACCAAGAACTTATCCTTAGTATTCCTCAAATACTTCAGGATATTCTTTACGGCAATCCAGTGATTCTCACTTGGATCAGACTGGTACCTCGTCATGCTTAGTGCATAAGCAACATCAGGACGAGTACAGATCATGGCATACATGATAGATCCTATAGCCGAAGCATAAGGAATCCTACTCATGCGCTTAAGCTCATCAGGTGCTTAAGGACACTGATCCTTGCTTAGTGTAGCACCATGTATCTTTGGCGTGAATCCTTTCTTGGATTTATCCATTCCGAATCGATGCAGGACTTTGTCTATATAAGAATCTTGATAAAGTCCAACCAGCCTTTTAGATCTGTCTCTAAAGATTCGAATTCCAAGAACATACGCGGCTTCACCCATGTCCTTCATGGAAAAACAACTTCCCAGCCAGTCTTTAACAGACTTCAGCATTGGAATATCATTTCCAAGAAGCAATATGTCATCGACATATAGGATAAGAAACGCCACTTTGCTCCCACTAGTTTTCTTATACACACATTGTTCTTCCTTGTTTCTGATGAAGTCAAAATTCTTTATTGCCTCATCAAAACGAAGATTCCAACTCCTGGATGCTTGCTTCAATCCATAAATGGATTTATGAAGTTTGCATACTTTCCCAGCATTCTTAGGATCAATGTAACCATCAGGCTGTGTCATATACACATCCTCCTCCAAGATTCCATTTAGGAAGGCGGTTTTCACATCCATCTGCCAAATCTCATAATCATAATAAGCGGCAGTTGCTAGGAGAATCCGAATTGATTTCATCATGGCCACTGGTGAATAGGTTTCATCATAGTCTATACCATGAATTTGCTTGAAACCTTTTGCCACCAACCTGGCCTTGTAAATCTGGACATTTCCATCCATGTCAATCTTCTTCTTGAAGATCCATTTACACTCGATGGCTTTAGTACCAGCGGGTAAGTCAACCAGTGAAAACACTCGGTTGACAGACATGGAGTCCATCTCGGATTCAGTGGCTTCACGCCACTTTGAGGAGTCAGGGCCTATCATGGCTTCTGCAAAGTTCGAGGGTTCATCACCGTCAATGATCAAAAGATCATGGCAATTAGTCACGAGGAATCCCTGATATCTATCGGGTTCATGACGGATCCTTCCGGATCTTCGAACTTCAGGTACTTCAGGTTCAGGTTCTATTACAACTTCATGTAATTCATCCTGCTGTTCTTCCTCATTAGGTTGAACAGGTTCCTGTCCTTCTTGAATTTCATCAAGTTGTACCTTACTCCCACTATCTTTCTTAGAGAGAAATTCCCTCTCAAGAAAAGTACAATCCCGAGCAACAAAGATCTTGTTCTCGGATCGCAGATAGAAGTAATAAGCCTTGGTATCCCTAGGATAACCAATGAAGTAGCATTTGTCAGATTTTGGTGTAAGCTTGTCTGAGATTAATCTTTTGACATAGGCTTCACAACCCCAAATTCTGAGAAAAGACATTGCTGGAGATTTTCTAGTCCATAACTCATATGGTGTCTTTGTTGGAATTGTGTCCAGTAATCTCGGTACTGTCTCTAGAAAGTAAGAGTATGTCAATGATCAGACATAAGTCATATAATACTGGGGGTCATGATGGCTTGCTAGAGTCCGCTCATGATCTATAAGTCTTGGACTTATTGCCTTTATTATATGATCCCATATGGGTCACACGCCTAAGCTAACAGGAAAATGTGTAGGAACGGTTTAGCAGAAGTACGGTAAAAGTGCTAGGCATTTACTGTACTTAGAGAGAATAAAAGGTTTAGCCACTGTGCATCGATCGATGCATAAGGTGCAACGATCGATGCAGTGCAAAAACGCTTTCGAGTTAATTGGCATTTGGGCCAAATGGCCCAAACGGAACCGAACAAGTTTTATAAATAAAACTCGAGTTCAGAACCAAAACTAACCCTAATCTGAGCCGTCAACTCTCTCTCTCCCCTGCGCCGGTTTCTCCCAGTGGCCTAGCAGCCTGCTTCCTGATTGGTGTGCGTGTGTGAACCTCTGGAGGAGTTATCTCTCGGTGGCTCTCTGATCTCTGACCAATACCATCTCTTCCGCTGCAATAACAGGTATAAGGTGAGATCAATCTAATGTTTCTATTCAAGAAGAACCTAGATCAGCATGTTTAGGATAATCTGAATCTGGAATTGAATCAGAATTGAATCAGGATTTATCTAAACATTCCAACAGTGGTATCAGAGCTTTGGTTCTGTGTTTTTCTTGTTTAGATTCATGTTTAGGACTGTTTTCTTGTTTAAAAGTGTTTTGAATCAACTACTGATAAGATAAATCACTTAAGAAACAAGAATTGAATCCTAAACAAACTGTTTAAAAATCGCATGACCAAACTATATTGATTTGGTATGTGATCTAAACTGATTTTGCATCGACTGAGATCGCATTGCATCGATCGATGCAATGCAAGGATCGATCGTTGCAGTCGCGAGAGATTGACCGCGATCGCATGGATCGTTCATACGATCGCATGGATCTCGCGAGAATCTCTCGGCCAAACCTGATAACCGTTCGTGCACGCGTGAGAGCATCGATCGATGCAGGATCTATGAACGATCGTTGCAGGATCGATGCTGTGAGCATCGATCGATGCGGTTAGGGTTTTGGCTCGGTTTAATTTAATTAAAATTAATCGTCTCGGTTTAATAAACAGATTTAATAAATTTATTAAGTCTGGTTAAACCGGGATAAGAAATCCAATGTCGAAAGAATTATTGGATTTAGTGCCTAAACCAGGATTTTCTAATTTGATTTGGTTGGACCAAATAAATTGAGAAAATCCGGTTTAGTTAATAACCGGTTGACAATTGTGGTCGTCGTAGTAATTAATTTTGGTTAGACCAATTTTAATGAACCAGACCGGTTATGTCATTTAATTGGACAATTGGGTCATGTCTTGGACATGGACAAATTCTTGGGCCTCGGGCCAAGAAGTTAAAACAATTGGGCCAATTATTTGAGTCTTTCTTCAGATTAATTTAAAATTTATTTTATAAAATTATAAAGTCGATTTTAAATTAAAGTTTCCGAAATTTTAAATTAGAAAGTTTCTTTAAATAGAAGTTTCTGGATTTGCGGGTTTTGGATTTTAAGAAATTTCTAAAGTTAGAAAGTTTCCGGTTTTAGAAAGTTTCCAATTTTAGAAAGTTTCCAAAATAGTAGGTTTCCAAAATAGAAAGTTTCCCGAAATAGTAATCTTCTATTTTGGGAAGGAAATTTTAATAAACCTACGAACCTCAAATAATATCAAGCGTTGGATGTCTTGTCCAGACTATGTCAGCTGTCGAAGCCCATTCAATTGTATTCATGGCCTTACAGTGTGAGGGTGTCTGCTTTTGCGTGGGTAAGACGGTTTGTGATTCATAAATGTCATTGGGAGTCCCAGACATTAATGATTACATGACTGTATAGTCTGGTTTTCTTGACTAGGCCATCGGGAGTCCCGGGCCTTGAGACATCAGAGTGGATTGGGCCTCGGGCCCAGATTCACAACCAAGAGTTATATCACGGATATAATTAGCCGACATAGGGCTTACCGATATAAGCTAAGGTTGGGTGACGGCCAGTGGCCCACTTTAATCTTAGTTATATGTGGATCTTGGAATCATTATATTCTATTGAGGGTAACTGATGTTATTGAATATAATGCATGATTAATCATATTAATTTTAATACGAGATTAATCATATTGAACATTTTAACTAATAACCTTTTTATTTATATATTTCAGCTATGACTACTACAAGCACACAAAACACATTCTCGATCCGGTCTGTTCTCGAGAAGGAGAAGCTGACTGGAACGAACTTCCTGACGTGGTCAAGGAACTTGAGGCTGGTCCTCAAACAGGAGAAGAAGGACTATGTCCTTCGTGATCCCCTCCCCGAGAGGCCTCTTGCCAATGCCGCCAGGACTCTGCACAATGCTTGGGAAAAGCATTCGTCAGATGAAAATGATGTCTATTGCCTGATGTTGGTGACAATGACTCCTGAGCTGCAAAAACAGTTCGAAAGTGTATTGTCTCCCATCGAGATAATGGCAAGCCTGAAATCGCTTTTTCAGGAGCAGGCTAGGACTGAGAGGTTCCAGACAGTTAAGAACCTCTTGGACTGTAAGTTGGCTGCGAATGCGGCAGTGAGTCCACATGTCTTGAAGATGATGGGTTATCTCGATCATCTTCAGAAACTCGACTGCCCAATCAGCCAGGAACTTGCCTGCGACATCATTCTGCAGTCTTTACCTGCAAGCTATGATCAGTTCATTCTGAACTTTAACATGCATGGCTTGAGTAAGACACTACCTGAGCTTCACGGAATGCTCAAGACTGCAGAGCCCAATTTGAGGAAAACCGCCAAGGACCCCAATGTGCTTATGGTGCAAAAGGGCAAGGGGTTTAAGAAATCCTCTGCTAAGGATAAGGGAAAGGCCAAGGCCGTCCAAGTCGCGGACAAGGACACGCCAAAGCCCAAGCCCAAGTCCAAAGCTGGGCCAACTGACATGTGCAGGTTCTGCAAAGAACTGGGGCATTGGAGAAGAGATTGTAAGAAATTCCAGGAAGGTCTAAAGGAATTGAAGAAGAAGACTCTCGAGACTTCTTCATCAGGTATTTTTGTTATAGAAGTTAATACAACTACTTCTGATAATACCTCATGGGTTATGGATACTGGTTGTGGGGCTCATATTTGTACTAATATGCAGGCACTCAGCAACAGTAGAAGGCTGAAGCAAGGACAAGTGGAGCTACGAGTTGGGAATGGAGCGAAAGTTCCAGCACTAGCTGTAGGCACATACTTGTTGTCTTTACCTTCGGGATTGATTTTAGAACTCAATAATTGTTATTTTGTACCTGCTATAAGCAGAAATATTATTTCAATTTCTTTGTTGGATTTGGAAGGTTATGATTTTTCAGTTAAGAATAAATTATGTTCCTTCAATCGCAACAATTTGTTCTATGGTTCTGCCCCTCTTTCGAATGGGCTTTACATACTCGATCAATCCGCGCCAATTTATAACATTAATACAAAACGGTTCAAACCTAATGAGGAGAACCAAACGTTTCTATGGCATTGTCGTTTAGGGCACATCAGCGAGAAACGCATCAAGAGGCTCCATTCGAATGGACTTCTTGGCTCATTTGACTTTGAGTCATGTGAGAAATGCGAATCCTGCATGATGGGCAAAATGACACGGGCCCCCTTTAATAAACCTAACGAGAGGGCCAGTGACTTATTGGGCCTGATACACACTGATGTGTGTGGCCCAATATCCACAAATGCAAGAGGAAACTATCAGTACTTCATTACCTTCACTGATGATTTCAGTAGGTATGGATATGTTTATTTGATGAAACATAAGTCTGAATCTTTTGAGAAGTTCAGAGAATTCCAAAATGAAGTACAGAACCAACTTGGCAAAAGCATTAAGGCTCTTCGGTCCGACCGAGGAGGAGAATACTTAAGCCAAGAATTCAGTGATCATCTGAGAGAATGTGGGATCGTATCCCAACTCACTCCTCCTGGAACACCACAATGGAATGGTGTGTCTGAGAGGAGAAATCGAACCTTATTGGATATGGTTCGGTCTATGATGAGTCACACAGACCTTCCAATATCCCTTTGGGGATATGCTCTGCTAACAGCAGTGTTCACTCTAAATAGAGCGCCATCAAAAGCAGTAGCAAAGACACCATATGAATTATGGACTGGAGAAGCTCCAGTGCTGTCTTATCTCAGAATTTGGGGTTGTGAAGCCTATGTCAAGAGATTGATCTCAGACAAGCTTACACCAAAATCTGACAAATGCTACTTCATTGGTTATCCACGGGAAACCAAGGCTTATTACTTCTATCTACGTTCCGAGAACAAGATTTTTGTTGCCCGGGATTGTAACTTTCTTGAGAGGGAGTTTCTCTCTAAGAAAGACAGTGGGAGTAAGGTACTGCTTGAAGAAATTCAAGATGAACAGGATACTGCTCAACCTAATGAGGAAGAGCAGGAGGAGGCCCTACAAGAAATTGTAGAGCCTGAACCTGTGGTACCTGAAGTTCGAAGATCCGGGAGGATCCGTCACGAACCCGAGAGATATCAAGGATTCCTCGTGACTGACTGTCATGATCTTCTGATCATTGATGGTGATGAACCATCGAACTTCAATCAAGCCATGATGGGCCCAGATTCCTCGAAGTGGCGCAAGGCCACTGATTCCGAAATGGACTCCATGTCGGTCAACCAAGTCTTTTCGTTGGTTGATTTGCCTGCTGGTGTAAAAGCCATCGAGTGCAAATGGATCTTCAAGAAGAAGATTGACGTGGATGGAAATGTCCAGATTTATAAAGCCAGGTTGGTGGCAAAAGGTTTCAGACAAGTTCACGGTGTGGATTACGATGAAACCTATTCACCAGTGGCTATGATGAAATCTATTCGGATTCTACTAGCAACTGCAGCTTTTCATGATTATGAAATTTGGCAGATGGACGTGAAAACCGCCTTCCTGAATGGAATTCTGGAAGAGGATGTGTATATGACACAACCTGACGGTTACATAGATCCAAAGAATGCTGGGAAAGTATGCAAACTTCACAAATCCATTTATGGATTGAAGCAAGCATCGAGGAGATGGAATCTTCGTTTTGATGAAGCGATCAAGCAATTTGACTTCATCAGAAACGAAGAAGAACAATGCGTGTATAAGAAATCTAGTGGGAGCAAGATTGTATTTCTTATTCTGTATGTCGATGACATACTGCTTCTCGGAAACGACGTTCCAATGCTAAAGTCGGTAAAGGACTGGCTTGGAAGTTGTTTTTCCATGAAAGACATGGGTGAAGCCGCATACGTTCTTGGAATTAGGATCTATCGGGATAGACCTAAGAAGCTGATAGGCTTGTGTCAAGATTCATACATTGACAAAGTCCTACAAAGATTCAGCATGAAAGATTCCAAGAAGGGCTTCACGCCAATGGTACATGGCACAACGCTAAGCAAGAAGCAGAGCCCTACGACGACTGCTGAGCTCGAGCGTATGAAGAACATTCCCTATGCATCAGCAATAGGATCTGTTATGTATGCCATGATCTGTACTCGTCCTGATGTTGCTTATGCATTGAGCATGACGAGTAGATACCAGTCAAATCCAGGTGAAAACCATTGGATTGCCGTAAAGAATATCTTGAAGTATCTAAGACATACTAAGGATAAGTTCTTGGTGTACGGTGGAAGTGATGTGCTTAAAGTCAGTGGATTCACGGACGCAAGTTTCCAGACAGACACAGATGATTTCCGGTCACAGTCCGGTTATGTCTTTTGTCTGAATGGCGGTGCAGTAAGTTGGAGAAGCTCCAAGCAGGACACCGTTGCTGATTCCACTACAGAAGCTGAATATATCGCCGCCTCAGAAGCAGCGAAGGAAGCTGTTTGGATACGAAAGTTCATTATGGAACTAGGTGTGATACCAAATGCGGCTGAGCCTCTGGCACTGTTTTGTGACAACAATGGTGCTATAGCTCAGGCAAAGGAACCAAGATCACACCAGAAATCCAAGCATGTTCAAAGAAGATTTCACTTGATACGTGACATCGTTAATAGAAAGGAAGTCAAGATCAGCCGAGTCCCGACAGATGATAATGTCGCTGATCCGTTGACAAAGCCACTCCCAAGGCCTAAGCTCGAGTTCCTGACTGAAGCTGTAGGCATTAGAAACATTGAAATGTAATCTAAATTTGAGTGGGAGTTTTGTGAGCTTTATTTTAGTTATTTGATATGTTCTTGTAAAACATTATTTTATGTTTTAATGAAATTATTATTTCAAGATTATTTTAACTGTGATGAAATAATCGTTCCAAAATGATATGAACCATTTTATAGGTCATCGAAGTAAATGACTTGATCTTGAGTCATCGAAGTCATTTAGCTTGATCATGAGACCCTATATTTGATAAATGTTTTATATCATCCTGTCCCGAGTCGAAGGTTGTTGAAATTGGAACACCAACAACCGTGTGAGACTAGATTGGTATGTGACTTATGACCAAGTTTCATGTGTCATAGATGCGCGGCATCAAAGTCAGTACATAGGTGTATGTTGGGAACATACGACCGGACAAGACCCGATTATAAGAACTCTTCAGGATATTTATATCTGTGTCATAAGAGATTCTTACTACGACTATAGAGTATAGTCCTTAGACCTGAGTTCGCATGCATGTGACTGCACATGGACTGATGCACTTTGATCATTGTCTAACGCTATCGTTCTGCGATAGTTATAAGGACCTTGTTTGGGTACATTAAGAAATGAGTAGTTTACAGTGATGGAACAAGACGGGATTTGTCCCTCCAATATAAATGGAGTGAATATCTCTAGGCCAATCGGAGATTTGAATACTGGAAAATGCATGGCCATGCTCAAACGGACTTTCCCGAGTCGTTTGGATTGTCAGTATCAAATCAGAGTCCGATGAACAAGATTAGGCTTTATAAGGATGACACTAATCTTGCCTTATGACTAATCGAGATATTGAGACAAAAGGATTATGAATACAGAGATTCCAGTACAAGTGGGAGATTGTTGGAATTGTGTCCAGTAATCTCGATACTGTCTCTAGAAAGTAAGAGTATGTCAATGATCAGACATAAGTCATATAATACTGGGGGTCATGATGGCTTGCTAGAGTCCGCTCATGATCTATAAGTCTTGGACTTATTGCCTTTATTATATGATCCCATATGGGTCACACGCCTAAGCTAACAGGAAAATGTGTAGGAACGGTTTAGCAGAAGTACGGTAAAAGTGCTAGGCATTTACTGTACTTAGAGAGAATAAAAGGTTTAGCCACTGTGCATCGATCGATGCATAAGGTGCAACGATCGATGCAGTGCAAAAACGCTTTCGAGTTAATTGGCATTTGGGCCAAATGGCCCAAACGGAACCGAACAAGTTTTATAAATAAAACTCGAGTTCAGAACCAAAACTAACCCTAATCTGAGCCGTCAACTCTCTCTCTCCCCTGCGCCGGTTTCTCCCAGTGGCCTAGCAGCCTGCTTCCTGATTGGTGTGCGTGTGTGAACCTCTGTAGGAGTTATCTCTCGGTGGCTCTCTGATCTCTGACCAATACCATCTCTTCCGCTGCAATAACAGGTATAAGGTGAGATCAATCTAATGTTTCTATTCAAGAAGAACCTAGATCAGCATGTTTAGGATAATCTGAATCTGGAATTGAATCAGAATTGAATCAGGATTTATCTAAACATTCCAACAGTCTTTGCTACTGCTTTTGATGGCACCCTGTTCAGTGTGAACGTTGCGGTCAGCAAAGCATATCCCCAAAGGGATATAGGAAGGTCTGTGTGACTCATCATGGATCGGACCAAATCTAACAATGTCCGATTCCTTCTCTCAGACACACCATTCCACTGAGGTGTTCCAGGAGGTGTGAGTTGGGAGATGATCCCACACTCACTCAGATGATCACGGAATTCCTGGCTCAAGTATTCACCTCCTCGGTCCGACCGAAGAGCCTTAATACTTTTACCAAGCTGGTTCTGTACTTCATTCTGGAATTCTTTGAACTTATCAAAGGTTTCCGACTTATGTTTTATCAAGTAGACATATCCATATCTACTGAAATCATCAGTGAATGTAATGAAGTACTGATAGTTTCCTCTAGCATTTGTGGATATTGGGCCACACACGTCAGTATGTATCAGGCCCAATAGTTCACTGGCCCTTTCTGTGGGTTTATTAAAAGGGGCCCGTGTCATTTTGCCCATTAGGCAAGATTCGCATTGCTCACAAGACTCAAAGTCAAATGAGCCCAAGAGTCCATTTGAATGGAGCCTCTTGACGCGTTTCTCACTAATGTGCCCCAAACGACAATGCCAGAGAAACGTTTCATTTTCTTCGTTAGATTTGAACCGTTTTGTATTAATGTTATATACTGGAGTAGATTGATCCAGCATGTACAGCCCATTAATAAGAGGGGCACAGCCATAGAACATATCATTGAGATTAAAGGAACACAATTTATTCTTAATAGAAAAATCAAATCCTTGTAAATCCAACAATGAAACTGAAATGATATTTCTGCTTATAGCAGGTACAAAATAACAATTCTCAAGTTCTAAAATCAATCCAGAAGGTAAAGACAACAAGTAAGTGCCAACGGCCAGTGCTGGAACCTTCGCTCCATTGCCAACCCGCAACTCTACTTGCCCTTGCTTCAACCTTCTACTGTTGCTGAGCGCCTGCACATTAGTACAAATATGAGCCCCACATCCAGTATCTAATACCCAAGTGGTATTATCAGAAGTAGTTGTATTTACTTCAATAACAAAAATACCTGAAGAAGTAGTCGCGAAGGATTTCTTCTTCTCCTTTAGACTTTCCTGGTATTTCTTACAGTCCCCGATAATGCCCTGCCTCTTTGCAAAAGTGGCAGATGTCAGAAGGCCCAGCTTTAGACACGGGCTTGGGCTTGGCCTTTTCGTTGTGGACAGCCTTGCCCTTTCCCTTGTCTGCAGCAGATTTCTTGAAACCCTTGCCCTTCTGCACCATGAGTACAGACGGGTCCTTGGCCTTCTTCAGATTAGGTTCCGCAGTCTTGAGCATACCATGTAGCTCATGCAAAGTCTTTGTCAACCCATGCATATTATAGTTCAAGGTGAACTGGTCATATGCAGGAGTAAGAGACTGCAGAACGATATCACAAGCAAGCTCTTGGCTTATAGGACAGTCGAGTCTAGTCAAATGATCGAGATAACCCATCATTTTCAGAACATGTGGACTCACTGCTGCATCCTTAGCCATTTTACAGTCCAAGAGATTCTTTACAGTTTGGAATCTCTCTGTACGAGCCTGCTCCTGAAACAACGCTTTCAGGTTTGCCATCAGTTCCATGGGACAAGTCAGGCCTTCCCACTGAATCTGCAGTTCGGGAGCCATTGTCGCCAACATTAGGCAAACCACGTCATTAGCATCTGAAGAATGCGTATCCCAAGCATTCTTCACAGCTTGTGCGGCATTATTCGCAGGTCTAGGGGGGGAGAACTCTTTCAAGGACATAAGCCTTCTTCTCCTGCCTGAGCACAAGTCTCAGGTTCCTGGACCAGTTCAGGAAGTTTGATCCGTTCAGTTTGTCCTTCTCAAGGGCAGACCGGATCGAGAAAGTGTTTTGTGTTGTTGTGCTTGACATAGCTGAAATTATGAGACAATAGAGTTTTAGTTATTTAGTTCATAAAAGAGTAATCTTAAAACTTATAAGAAAACTCGCATTGCATTCAAAATTTCTTGGTTTAACCTCATAAGAATGCAATGATTCCGAGACCCATGTTCAACTAAAACCAAAGTGGGCCACTGGCCGTCACCCGGAATTAGCTTAACTTGGTAAGCATACACACAACTAGTTATATCCATATAACTCTCGGTTGTGGATTGGGCCCAAGGCCCAATTCACCAGATGTCTCAAGGCCCGGGACTCCCGATGGCCCAGTCAAGGAAACCAATCTCTTACAGCCAAATAATCACTAAAGTCTGGGACTCCCAATGAAATTAGTGACTATATACTACTTTACTTACGCAAAAACAGACACCTCACACTGTAAGCCATATCTGTAATTGAATAAGCATTAAGTAGCTGACAAGATTGGGCAAGACATCCAAGCTTGATATTGGTTTTGAGGATTTTAGGTTTTGTTTCCAAAAATAGAAGATTACTATTTTGGGAAACTTACTTATTTTAGAAACTTTCTAAATCTAGAAACATGCTAAAAATAGAAATTTCTAATTTAATATTTTATTAAAGTTTTCGGTTGGGTCACAAATTATAGGCCCAATTCTTGGCCCAAGACCACATAATTCCAATTGGCCCAATAATTTGACATAACCGAGTCGGTTCATTAATTCTGGTCCAAGACCAAATTAACTACTAAATCCAACTGGTTATTTACTAAACCAGACCAGCTCTAAATTATTTGGTCCAACCAAATCAAACTTAGACCAGCCTTCGGTTTAGGTTAAAATTCAATTTTTGAATTTAAATCCGGTTTAACCAGAAATTAAATAATACCAATTGTATTAAATAATTTCCAGCAAACCGCGATTTGGGTTAACCGCTTGAACCACCAATTAAATTGGATCGGTTCGGTTAAGTCCAAAACCGGGAAGAAACACCTTGTGTTTTAGCCAATTTTGACCTAACTTGCGGTTTAAGCTAAAGCTGACAATGAACCACAATCGGTTTGATTGGTTCATTGTCGCGGGTTTGGGAAGAACGAACCGCGAAGCTCGGCTGAACCGATTGGCTACTCGCGGACCGTATGCCTCGCCAGCATATCGATCGATATCACGCTCTTGCGTCGATCGATACTCGCGTGCATCAGCTCGTTGCGATCGGGTCATCGGGACAACGAGAAGCAATCGATCCGATTCATATCGATCGATATCTCGCTCCCTCGTCGATCGATACGGGCGATCACATCGCATACCGATGGGTTTCAATCGGATCATGCGATTTTCATATTAGGGTTTTTACAAGTTCTAATCAAATTTTACTCATAAAATCGATTCATCAAACTAATAAACAACCTAAATATGATCCAAAAAGCAAAAACCTAACGACCTAGGCTCTGATACCACTGTAGGATTATGTGTGTTCATTGGTGTAATTATCAGATTACAACCTAACATAATCAACTAGCATCTAGGTGATTTGCAGTTGAATCATAAACAGATCAGGATCATTACCTTATGATTGCAGCGGATTGATCAAAGGAATATCGAGATCTGCAAGAGCTGATGATAACCGGCTCCTCCTAGGTATCCACACGCTTACAAGCTACTGGATCAGGCTGCTAGACCAAGCTGGAACAACAGAGAGAGAGAGGACGGCCAGCTCTAGAAAAATCGCAGACCCTTAGGCTTAATGGCGCCTCCCTCTTGCTTATATGGGCCCAAGTAATTAAACTAATGGCCTATTAGGCTTTTGGGCCCAAGACCCAAATCAGACAAAAGACTGTCTTTTGTCTGGCCCAATTCTCTGTACAAATACAGTAAATGCCTTGCATCTTACCGTATTAATTCCATTTAACTTTCTCGTTAGCTATGGTGTGTGACCCTTTGGGATCATACAATACTGGTAATAAGTCCTAAACTTATAGATCAAGAGCGGGCTCTAGCAAGTCATCATGATCACCCAGTATTTATGACTTATGTTTGATCTCGACACTTATCATACTTTCTATAGATAGTACAGTAGATTTCAGGACATTCCCAACAGCTCGATCCCGCTCTTCCTCTAAGGTGTCGAGAGCCTGGATTAGCATCTTTTCATTGATTTCAGTATGGTGCGGCATGAGAGAGCGGCGTAGAGTGTAAATGTTAGCTTATGCCGGTACCATTGCTTCTACGCCAAAGGCTAAGGAGAAAGGGGTGGCTCCTGTTGCGCTGCGAGGCGTCGTTCTATGCGACCAGAGGACGCCGTCTAACTCGTCTGCCCAAACTCCTTTTTTGCTTTCAAGGCGCTTTTTGATGCCGGCGATGATGGTTTTATTCGTAGCCTCGGCTTGACCATTCCCTTTAGGGTACCTTGGTGTCGACTTGCTAAGGCGTATATCCCACTTCTTGCAGAATCCTTCGAATACTTTCGAGATGAATTGCGATCCATTATCTTTGACGATCTCGTAGGGTAACCCGAAACGACATATTATGTATTTCCAGACGAAATTTTGAACCTGGACATCGTGGATTGCGACGTAAGCCTTGGCCTCTACCCACTTTGTGAAGTAGTCGGTCATAATGAGCAGAAAACGTCTTTGATTGGATAATGGTAACGGTCCAACGATGTCCATTGCCCATCTCATGAACGGGTAAGCCGCGGTTGACGTCGTAAGTAATTCTGTGGGTCGATGTATGAATGGCGCATGTCGCTGACACTTTTCACACTTGTTAGAATAGGTCTCGCAGTCGGTTATCATAGTCGGCCAATAATGACCGTTCAACTTGATTTTGAGGGCAAGAGACCTGCCTCCGGAGTGGTTTCCGCATGCTCCAGAATGCGTTTCTTCGAGAACCCGACTTACTTCATCTCTGTTTATGCATCTGAGGAGGATCTTGTTAGCAGAATACTTGTAGAGGATACCTTCATGTACAGTGTATCGCGCGCTCTTGACCTTAAGTCGTCGTGCTTCCCATTTATCTTCTGGGAGCTTTCCTTCTGTCAGGTATGCCCTTATCGGAAGCCGCCAGTCTTTATTTTCGCCGGTTAGGACAGCGATGAGGTCTGTGCCCTTTGCTTGAATATTGTAGCACATGTCGTCTTCACCACTCGGGATTATTTCTTCAGGTTCTTCTTGATTGTTCTCGGGGGGCGGGATGCTTGGTTCATGGATCGTTTCTACCGGGATCCGTGGACAGAGATTGGGATTAGATGCCAGCGACGCGAGTGCATCTGCCGGGGCATTCTTTCTTGGTATCTGGACAATGTCGAAGAATTCGAAGGAACTGGTGAGTTCCAACGCCGTCTTTCGGTAAGCCTCCATTCGTTCATTTTTAGCTTCGTAGTCGCCGTTGATCTGGTTGGCTACAAGCATGGAATCACAATGGGCCAAGAGATGTCGTACTCCGATTTCCCTGGCTAGTCTGAGACCGGCTAACAAAGCTTCGTACTCGGCTGTGTTGTTAGAAGCCGTGAAACCTAGTTTGAATGACTGCTCTAGTATCTCGCCGGTAGGTGATATGAGGCGTATCCCTATCCCGGCTCCTTTTTTGGATGAAGCCCCGTCAACGAACAATTTCCAATTTTTGTCTTCTGTCTCGGTACCGACATCCAATTCAGGCGATAACTCGACAAGGAAATAAGCTATCACCTGTGACTTGGCGGTTGTTCTGTTTCTGTACTCGATGTCGTATTCACTTAACTCTATTGCCCACTTTGCTAGACGGCCAGACTGCCCTGGGCTATGAAGGATCGTCCGAAGGGGTTGACTGCTTAATACGGCAATCGGATGTGACTGAAAATATGGTCGCAGCTTTCGCGCCGAGATGACGACTGCGAAAGCCAGTTTTTCCATTGCAGGATACCTGGTTTCGGCTCCGTTCATTGTTTTGCTGACGTACAAGATCGGCTTCTGTTCTCCTCGATCTTCCCGAACTAGTACGCCACTCACTGCCGTCGTTGAGACGGCGATGTAAAGCAACAATGTCTCACCATTCTCGGGTTTAGACAGTATCGGCGGGTTCGACAAGTAATCTTTGAGTTGGATGAATGCTTCTTGGCACTTATCGTCCCACACGAATCTTTTGTTCCCTCGTAGGAGCTCGTAAAAAGGCAGACATTTATCCGTTGACCGGGATATAAACCTGTTCAAGGCGGCTATGCGGCCAGTGAGGCGTTGTACCTCTCGAGTGTTCTTGGGAGATGGTAAGTCGATTATGGCCGTGATCTGCTTTGGATTAGCCTCTATTCCTCTCTGAGTTACCACGTATCCTAGGAATTCTCCCGATGTCACTCCGAACGTACACTTAGTTGGATTAAGCTTCATGCCGTACCGGTTAAGGATGTTGAAACATTCCTTTAAATGGCCGACATGCTGAGAGGCAATCAGAGATTTGACTAGCATGTCGTCGATGTAAACCTCCATTGTTGCGCCGAGTTGTCCTGCAAACATCCGGTTTACCAGCCGCTGGTAGGTGGCGCCGGCGTTCTTGAGGCCGAAAGGCATGACTTTGTAGCAATATGTGCCGCGTTCAGTGATGAAGGCTGTCTTTTCTCTCTCGTCTGGGTTCATGAGGATTTGATTATATCCTGAGAACGCATCCATGAATGATAGCAATTCGTTCCCGGCCGTCGCCTCAACAAGTCGGTCGATATGCGGCAGCGGGAAACTATCCTTGGGGCAAGCTTTGTTGAGATCCGTGAAGTCGACACATACTCTCCACTTCCCGTTTTTCTTCTTCACGACCACTAGATTGGCCAACCAGTCAGGATATTTGACTTCTTGGATTGAACCGGCTTCGAGTAGCTTCTCTACTTCATCGTTGACTGCTTTAGCTCTTTCAGGGCCGAGTTTTCGCCTCTTTTGTTTGACTGGTTTGTAAGTCGGATCGACATTCAACTCGTGAGTTGTAATGGTTGGATTGATACCCTTCATTTCCTTCATTGTCCACGCAAACGTTGTAACGTTTTGCTGTAGGAAGGCGATCAGTTCCCCTTTGATGTCGTCCGGTAATTCTGCGCCAATGCCTACGCACTTGCTTGCATCTGATTCGTCAATGATGACTTGCTGGATCAGTTCTTTCTCCGGTCCTTTTCTTCCGTGTTCTGTGTTGATCATGCAGGAAGGCACCCTGATCTTATGTTCTCTCGCGAAACATGACCGACTTGCGCTCTGGCATCCTTTGACTGTCTGGATTCCTTTAGGTGTCGGGAATTTCAGACATTGATGGTATGTCGAGGATACCGCCTTCATGCTATACAGCCATGGAGTTCCGAGGATCACGTTATAGATGGTTGGCTTGTCAATGACATGAAACATCACCAATCTGTTGACTCCTCCTGCGAAAACAGGCAACTTGATAGTTCCAATTGTGTATGTCGTCTCACTTGTGAACCCGGTGAGCGGCTTGGCTTTCTGCTTGATATCCTCCTCCTTAATGTCCATCTTCTTGAGCGTATCTAGGAAAATTAAATCTATCGAGCTCCCGGTGTCCACCAGTATTCGAGATACTTGGCAACTTCCGATCAGAAGCTCAACCACCAGCGGGTCGTTATGAGGGTAGTGAGTTCCATAGAGATCATGGTCGGTAAAGATGACGGGCGGATCGTCTGATAGGATTGGTTGAGGCGCCTTCTGCGCGGCTAATGCTAGGCGTTCATAGACTTTGATTGACCGGACCGAATCGTTTACGGAGATTAGACCTCCCATGATCATGTTGATTCTTCGGATGGTCTTGGGGGTTTCTTCTTCGTCCTCCTCCTCTTCTTCTTCACGGTTACGTTTCAAAGCTATACTTTTGATACGCCGTGGTGGTTTATCCTGCTTAGGAGCCTGCTCGTCGGCTTTGTCTTCCTTCTTTTGTCCCGATTCTTCCTTTTTTAATCTTTCGATGGCCGCCTTGATCTCTTCACTGGAAAGTCGGGAGTAGAGTGCGTTTCTGAGGTTCCGACATTCAGCCGTGTCGTGTGACGTAGCTTGATGGTATTCGCAGTACTTATCCCCTGTAGCGGAGGCTGCTTGCGCCTTCTTTGCCTCTTTTCCCCTTTTATTCCACGGTTTTGATGACCGGGACTTGTCGGTGCCGTCCACAACCATTGTTTTGGCGCTTTTACTGTCGTAGTGCTGTCTGGGTTCTCTTTCTTCTTTCTTATCTGCTTGTTTGCCGGAACCGAATCTCTTTGCTAACGCGATCTTCTTCTCTTCCAATTCCACGAACTTGTTTGCCCGATGGAGTGCGTCTTTGATGGTTAGTGGCGGGTTGACGACTAGATCTTGGTAAAAAGGTGATTCGTGCCAGACGGCGTTTGTTAGGGCCGCGATAGTGAACTTATCTGGTGCCTCAGCTCGTGTCATCACCGCCCTGAACCTTTCTACGAAATCTTTCAATGTTTCCTTCTTCTCTTGCGTCATCGACATCAACGCACTCAGCGAAGTGTCCTTACGAATGTAGGCAAAGTGATGCCTTACGAATGCCCATGTGAGGTCGGAGAAGCTATCGATTGACTTGGATGGGAGTCGGGAGAACCAGTTTAGCGCGTCCCCTTCCAGGGTTTCGGTGAACAGTTGGCAGAAACCGATGTCACGCTCCTCGCTTGATGAAAACCGTGCCTTTGCCGCCATGATTTTGAACGTTGTGAGGTGGGTTGCTGGGTCTTTTGTGCCGTCGTACATCGGTAGCCTGAGCTTCTCTCTTTGTCTGATATACGTGTTCGTGATGCGTGAGGTGAAGGGTGTCCTACGAGTTTCTTCGATGATCCGATCGATCTCGGGTGCGGACCCCTTCACGCCATGGACCTCCCCTTTTAATTCTTTTAGGGTGTCTTTGAGATCGATTAGCTGTTTCTCGACATGGTTGCGACTTGCTCCGCGAATAGACGTTCCATGAGTTTTCTCGTACGACGTACCTCGCTCGCGGCGATAGTTGTCTCGGTGCGAGTCATTCTCATGTCGCGAATTTCGTCTGTGGTGCATGTCCCGTGTCTGGTGACTGGTGTGTTCCTCCCTATCGGGTGAATACCTCTAATCACTCCGGTCATTATGTCTCCGACTTTCGCTCCGTCTGGGTTTTTCAGACCCTTCCTTCCGATGTGGGCTCCGCTCGCGGGCATCTTTCTTGTTGCTCTCCTTACGCGGGTTTCTCCTGGACTCGCTGCTACGGCTCTGTTCATGGTGGCTTTCCTCAGATGTGCTATAGACCAGTCGTCTGGCGACTTTGTCTTTCACCTTCGACGGCACCTCTCTCCTGGGTTTTCTTGACTGTTGTCCTGAAAGGAATTTTGCTTGCTCTGTCTGCAGTAGGTCGATTTTCTCCGAGAACGTTTTGATTAGGTCGTTTTGTGACTCGATCTTGGCCATTAGAGTGGCTAAGACCTTGTCCTGCTCGATTTGGGCTTCTGTTTCGCTGAGTGACGGGGCATGTTTGCCGCCATCTCGAGCTTTGTTTGTCTTGGCGGCGTCTCGCGGCTGCTTGCCGCCTTTGGCCGCGTCGTCTTCTTGATCACTCTGGTTGTAATCACTTTCATCTTGAACGCTTAACTCAACTCTAGGGTTTTCTTGATCGATCTCCTTATGATTCCCTGACATCTCGTTTCAGAAATTTCTCTTAGAAATCCCCACAGTCGGCGCCAATTGTAAGATCGTAATTCCGCGTATCCAAAGATAGCAAGAATTTTAGGGTTTGTGAATTAGGAATTCTAAAAGAAGGATTAATGAACGCGGTGAGATTTGGGAATTAGGGTTTATAACCGGTGTTTCCAAGTCGGAAGTCGGTAAAAAGGATGTTTAAAGTCGCCGGAGAGATATTTAGGTTAAATTCGCTCTAAAAGTCTCTCACGCACAAAAGTAATAAGAAAGCGTGATCTTTATTGAATATCGGGGTTCCCTTATATAGGGTTACAAGTCGGTTTATCATAATAAGGAAAGTAAGAGATAATTATGAATATTTCCTTTAAACTCGGCTTCGTTTTGATACGGAATATTTCCTTTTGCCGACTTTCTTACGCGGCGCCTTCGGACTAGTCACCCTCTAAACCCTAGCGTAAGCCGGTTTAGCCCGAGTTCGGTTTAACCTAGGTTTTACCGCCTTGGGCTTTATTTCCGACTTTCCCTTCTGGGCCGACCTAAACTCATGAATAGGCCTTTTTAAAAAGGTGCTAATACCGACTCTAACAATTATATGTTTCCTCATTTTCTCCTAATACAAATAAGCCAATCGGATAGGAGTCAAGCTTGTTCCTACGTCAATGTTTATGCTAGGTACTGAAAAGACATTGAAACTCTATCTAAGTGACATGAAAGCAGATTTACAAGTGACTTGTTGCTTGTCTTGGATTTAGTTTCGTTATAGAACTAAACGCTACCGAACATGTACATTAATCTTCTATTTTATCTCCGCTCAATTGATTTGGCACTAGGCGCTACCAAACCATCCGATTAGAACTTAGTTAAATGAACCATCTCATCCAAAAGCTTGATTCATTTGATTTTGTCAAGAACTTAATCTACTACAAACTCATTTTACTGTAATTTAACCGAAGCAAAAGCAAAATGAACCATCTCATTAAAAAAATATTACTAGACAGCAGTGTTCTAAAATGCGTTAGGCGCTCGCTAGGCGGTGGACGAACGCCTAGCGTCTTGCCGTATACGCGGACGCCTAAACGGGGCCTATGCGGTTTATTATATATATATATATATATATATATAATTTTCATAGAGAATAATTTTTTTATATATTATAGTTTTAAAAAAGAATAAAACATAGACTCAAGTAACAAATTGAATAAACTTTGATAAAATAAAGTAAAAATATAGTTTTAAAATATATAAATGATCTCCAACGATAATAAAAAAAAATCATAATCTTTATAAAAAAATAAATAAGGATATATAGTTTTTAAACTTACTCCCAAAATGAATTAATTTTTTTTAGTGTAAAAACTTATAATAAATATTATTCAAACTAAATAGTCTTGACATACACAATAAAATATAATTATATAATTTAAAAAAAAAAAAATCAAAACGGCCGCCTAGAATTCGCCTAGGCACCCGCCTAGGCCGCGTAATGGCCGCCTAGACGTTATTAGGCGTCCGATTTTTTTTAAACCGCCTAACCCATCGCATAGTGTAAAATCGGAATGCTCGACCACCGCCTAGCACCCAGGCGACGCCTAGCGCCCAGGCGCCGCCTAGGCGACCGCCTAGGCCGCGTTTTAGAACACTGCTAGGCAGTCAAGAAAGACATTGATAATGAGAGACCAAGATAACCAGTTTACTTGCACTGGTTGTTGTTGTTTGAGGTTGAGTTATTGGTTAAAGCTTTGGTTACGAAATGAGAAACGATTCCAACCGGGCAGAAGAGAAGGCAAAGTGAAACCGAGTGCCTAGTCTCGATCTTATTCTCTAGTCCATCATTAAAAACTTGCCTGCGAGAGAAAACACCAAACACTGCGTTATAAAAATAATATTCTTTTTTTTTGAATAATATGTTAAATTAATTCAAAAAACCATTGTTATTATAGATGTGAGCTTGAAACAAAAAAAAGAGAAGCCTATCTTTACAAACTAATTTGGTCTTGTAGCAAACCAAGCTTGAAGTTCAAACTTGTGTTATATGCTTGTCACCAGAGAAACAATTTTGTTTCGGACTTGTTTATCCAGATTTCGAATAAAAACAAAAGAAGGAGATGGAGCTTCGCCGTGTTTCCTTTGATTTCTTTCCACTCATATAGTGTGAATAGTGGACTGAAAGACGTACCGGCAAAGAAAATGCTTTACCTTCGCTGTGGAAGAAGCTGATAACATGTCAAGTATTCTAATTGAGAATTACGCCAAATTTTGTCTGTGTACATACATTGGAAGAACAAGTGGTCGCGAGTTTCGGGCTGTTGTTGACAGAGAATGCAAGTCGGGTCAGTGCTCAAATTCCATTTTATGATTTTTTCACCTGTAGCAAGTCAGTTATGAGTCGCTATCCAGGTGATAACTGAGAATTTCGGAGTGGCAAATGAGAACCATACTCCTTTCCCAGCTAACAAGAGGCTGCATTTCCCTAGTAAAGTTTCCAGGTTTCCTTAGCGTCAAAGCATGGCCTGTAAGTATCCGCCTTTCGTTTTCATAACCAGATGTCCTTGTTGAGGTTAAGCCCGCGAGTTTTAACCGCACTTATTTCATCTTCAATTTGATTCATCAATTCCACTCTATGTCTCCTCCTTCTATGAGTGGTTATAGCCATTTCCACAGTAGCCTCACGCTTTATACCCATGTCAGTATATCCTCTCTTCCCTGTTTTGTCTATCAGCCTGCCCAATTGTGACCAATCGTCGAACCAAAAAGATACCTCTGAGCCGCTTTGGATATCAACTTTAATCAGTTATGTTGTCACATAGTTGTATTTTAACAGTCGTTTCACATCCATGAGCCCAAGAAAATTTTATCATTTGCAGTTCAAAAAAATCCTTTCCGAATCAAGTACTTGTGGATCACACTTACCCACAAGGACGATCAATCAGACATGATTCTCCATATAAGCTTTAAATATCATACCTTGTCAGCTTCTGATATTGAACGTAACCCCAAACCTCCTTCCTCCTTCGGCTTGTAGATTTCTTTCTAAGATATTTTTGATTTTTTAGCGATCAATCTCCTTAATGCAAGCCTTAAGAAGTCGATAAGCTGATATTCAAAAGTTAGTGAGACTATGGATAACTGAAGCAATAAGTTGCAGCCGGCCAGAAAATGACAAATTTAGAGCTCTCCATGTGCTTATACAAGATCGAATTCTTTCTAGGTGTGTAATATGCGGAGGTCATTATTTTAGTCACCAGTGGGAGACCTAAGTACCTGACCGGTAGTGCTCCTGAATCGAAAGCAAAATCCTCATGAATAGATTCTTTATCTGCATCCAATAATCCAGCCATATAAAGAATGGATTTCTTCATATTTATATGCAGACCTGAAATTACCACAAAATCCTTGAAAACTTCTAGTATGCCTGAGACTGACTGCTTTGTACCATCTGAAAAATCAAGTAAATCGTCTGCAAAACATAAATGAGTCGTCTTTAATGCTTGACAGGAGAGGTGATATCCGATTTTTTATTTGAGGCAGCTTTGTCAGTCATCTTGGACAACACTTGCATACATATGACAAATAAATACGGGGATAAAGAGAAACCTTGTCTAATACCCCGATCACTTTTGAAATAGCCCGCCAATTCTCCATTAACCTGGACCGAGAAGTTAGCCAAAGTAAGTCATCGTTTTATCCATAGAATGAACTTCGCAGGGACTTTCAACGAGGACATAATTTTCAGTAGGAAAGGCCATTCTACTGAGTCAAAGGCATTGGATATGCCTATTTTCACAGCACAACTTGAGGAGATGTTGCTTTTGTGATAGCTCTTGACCAACTCCGACGCAAGTCACACATTTTCCATAAGTAACCGGCCTTTAACAAAAGCTGACTGGTTCGGAGAGATGAACTTTGGCAGCAGTAGTTTGAGGTGGTTAGCTAAAATCATGGATACCACCTTATATAAGACATTACAACAAGAGATAGGACGGCAGTCTTGTATCTTTGTTGCTTCTGTCTTTTTAGGAATCAATGCCAAGATCGTCGAGTTAACTCATGTTGGTAGGAATCCAGTAGAAAAAAAGATTGAATCGAGGTCACAAAATCTTTCTTGATAATCTACCAAGCTCCTCTATAGAATTTTGCGGTATAGCCATCGGTGCCTGGTGAATTATTATTTGCCATTGCAAAAAGAACTTTTTTATCTCTTCCTCTGATACATCCCTCAGCAACGTTGTTGTGTCCTTCTCTTGGCATTCAAACTTTAGCAGCTGATGTAAGTCCTCAATAGGCATATTCGTGTAGTCTAATGGTATGTGCTTCAGAAAACCTTCAAAATAATTCACTGGCTCATTTTTTTAACTCCTCTTGCGATTTTGCAATAGTCCCATCTTGCGTTTTAAGTTCACATATAGAGTTCCTTGGTTTTCTTATTGTCACATCTTGATAGAACTGTTTATTATTACCATCTCCTACATCCAGCCAGTGAATCTTAGCTTTTTGGCTTAACGCCTTTTCCTCTATACGTGACAATAAACTCCATCTATCATAAGTTCTTGTTTCTTCTTCTACATGCGTCCGAGAGGGGTTAATGAGAGTATTTGATTGACATTCACACAACTTAGAATAAGCTTCCTTTGTCCTCCTCGTAATGTCTAAAATATGTTTCTTACTCATTTCTCTCAACAATGGTTTTAGTGCTTTTAACTTCTTTGATAGACGATGGATCACATAAGTGGACTGAAACATAGGTTATGTACTTTCCCAAAAAGAATCCACAAGTGGTAAAACTCCATGTAACTCAACAATTGCGTTAGTAAATTTGAAAGGTCTTCGCGGTTTCACAGTGTCAACTAGTATCTGAATTCTTCAGCAGAGATGATCGGAGCATCCTCCAGCTTCAAACACCCAATACGTTTGAGGAAACTTGGAAACCCAGGCACTGTTCATTAACATTCTATCCAGCTTCTTACATACGAGGCCTTCTTTTCTCTTGTTACACCAAGTCAGTCTTGGTCCATGAAAATTCATGTCTATCAATGAGTAATAATGAGTTGTATCTTGAAAATCTCTCATTCCCAAAGGATGTTTCATAGATAAAGTGCTCATTTACATCCAAGATTTCACTGAAATCCCCAAAAACAATCCTCGTTTTACTGCTAAACAATGGAGAGTCTTGATGATTCCTTAAATCTGTCCATAGCTCTTTTCGTTCATCTACGGTGTTAGCCGCATAAACAAAAGAGCATAAAATTTATTCTTCCATCCTTCCATCAAAACAAAAAATGAGATCATTTGCCCCCTCTTAAAACAAGGTGTAACCCTTACTTGTGAGCTCCAAACCACCCAAATCCTTCCCAATCTATTATTCTCATAATTCTATATAAATGACCAGTCACGAAAAACAGAGGATGCTATACACATTGCTTTATTTTCCTTGACTCTCATTTTCAATAGACACCTGAACAGAAACCCTCTTTTCTTAATCCAATCTCGGACCACATCATGTTTATTTGATTTGTTAAAACCACAGATGTTCCAAAAAAAACCAAACATCAATGATTTCTTTGGGGTTGCCTTGTTTTCAAAACACCAGGACCAGTGTCCTTAGTCTTCTGAGAAGTTTGGTCTACAAAGAATTTGTTATTCTCTTTAGAGTTCCGGGGTAAAGAATGTCTAAGAGCACCCTACGTAGTCTTGCTTTGGACCTGCTCTTCAGTTCGTTGTACATTGTCAACCACATTCTCCTGACTCACGAGCTCTGACCTTTCTTCCATGACTACTTCCTCATACTGATCATGTTCTTGATTCTCCTCATCAAGACTTAGCACAAAATATCTCGAATTTGATAAAATCGCTACCTGGCCAAATGCAAGATGATGCAGCCCCAGAGCGGAAGCTTGAGTTATGGATTGATGGAGGACAAGCACTGGCTTAAAAGCTCTCTTACTTGACCGAGATGGATGGAATGGATGAATGAAATGATTGACTCTCTCAACCGGTGGGTTTGATTGACTCTCTCAATCGGTGGTGAACTAGTTCTGCTTGATTCACACAAGCAATACTAATCCAACAATCTTCGGAAACAATTGAATCACTCAATGAATTCCTAAGACAAAAGATCTTTACAAAGAACACTCTTTGAAGAACTGAATAATACTTTGATTAATTGAAAGGTTGAAAGGTTGAATAATACAATGAGCTAAACTATGCCTTTATAGGCTCTTTACAAACGGTCATATTGACCTTGAACAAGAAAGAAATCGAAACTTAATGAAAAACTAGCCGTTAGGCTGAATATGGCAAGGCTTCAATGGCTTGGATGCTTTCTTTGTATCTGGATGGCTTTAGGGGATAAGTTAGGATCTCTGGAACATCTTGACAGGCAAAGAATTCGCAGCTCTCATTCTTGGAAAGGAGCCGTTGGATGATCTTCTCCTTGAATGTGCTTGTGTCGGAATAAGGAAAGTTGAACAAGCTGAGCCTCCAATTGATTCTGAGCATTCTGGATGAGTTGTGGACATCTTCTATATTCTTGGCCTCATGGTAAATGTCTCCTGGTCGCCATATCTTGGTTTGAGAGGTGGTAAACCAATTGGTCTTCATAGCTTCCATAAATAGCTCCGGTTGAGTTGGTTTATGTTCCAATAGGATCCGCCTGATCCTGTGTGGGCTGGTGCTTCTTAAGGTGTTGTAGAGTGCTTCTAGGAGTAGTAATAAGCCTCTTGGTCGCCAAATTCGAGTTTGGCAATATTTGCACTCATGATCTTCCAAATAAGGCAAGTGTAGCATCTCCTGATTTGGAAGTTGAATATCTTTCAAACCATTACTCCTTTTGGTTCGAATCCAATTCTCCTTGGTCCTATTATGAGTTGGGAATCCAGAACAATTGGATTTGTTGATTGGTTCCTCCTGGATTGGTCGGAGTGCTTCATTTCCTGACTGTTGGTCTCCATCGGGTCTGGTTGCGCTGACTGACGTAGTGGTTGAGTTAGTCAGCGTGCTGAGTGACGTAGTGGTTGAGTTAGCGATTGAGTCAGTGAGCTCCTGGTTTAGTCTGGTTCTGATGACCGCATCATACCCTCCCTCTTCAAGAAGTTTTGACCTCAAAACTTGATAACCTGCACATAGATAAGTCAAGTTAGTCCAGTGAAGTGAATGAGGGCTTAGAAGATTACCTTGGGAATCATTTTGATTCCGGTTGAGTTGTTGAGCATCCGGTGGTTCTTCTTTGAGTAGATAGGATAGCAATGCTACTCTGCTTTTAGCTGGTGTGACGTCTCCTTTGCTTATCTTGCCCCTGCTCTCCTTAAGACCTGAAATATTCTCAACACTTTGGCAAAGAGACAAGTGCATTATGGGCTTCTTATGAAGAGATAAACTTGAAGCTATTTCACTATCCCTAGTTGTAGTAACTTCTGGGAAGTTTAACAAGTCATTCAACAGAGCTGTTGGGTCATTAGAAATGAGGTGGAGTATCGATAGACTTACCTGGCTAACATCCTGATGGTGGTGACTTTCTTTAGTGGGCATGATGGTAGAGCCAAGTGATGTTTGGTCCGGTGGATTTTCCTTGATCTCCCATTTGGCCTTATCTTTGGCTCTAATCCCTGTCTCAACACTTGACTCAAGAAACAAGTGTATTATACCAGTGGGTTGATAGTCAAGAATACTCATTTTAAGTTCAGAAATAACCCCATGTTTGGTTGAAGCATGATATACGTCAAGCCCTTGATTTGCTTGTGGCTCATGTGTGGAAACATGGCTCGGTTTTGGTCTCTCTTTCAAGACTCCGTCTACCCTTGGCTTCTTGATCTTTATCAGACCTGTACCTAAGTCAACTCTTAAGGAAAAGAGCAAGTGTATTATATCTGAGTTTGAGACTTTAAAAACAGGTTGCACAAGGTTGGATCTTACCGTTATGGCTTTGAGAAGCTGGTTCAGAGTCTCCTCTCTCCTGGTGCGTGTACTACTAGATGTTTTAGGCTCTAGTTCATCATTGGTTGAAGCTCCATGATCTTTCTCATCTTGATTCCTTTGTATTGATGATTCTGCCCGAAACTTGACTTCAAGACCTATACCTTTCTCAAGTTCTTTTGGACAAGACAAATGCATTATCATATCCTTGGAATCAGTATGAACATTTTGAGTAAGATATTGACTTACCTTGTCTCGCTCATGTCTTGGTACAACAGTCATGATGGTACCTTGAATGTACTCTTGTCCTTTACTTGCTTCTGGATCATGACATTGGTGTTGCTCCACTTCTTCTTTGTCACCTGAACTTTCATGAACCTTTTGGTCCAGACACAAGTGCATCATAACAGTGGTTGGACAAACAAGTTTATTCACTTTAAGTTCAGAACTTACCTTGTTATTTGCCAAAAATTGAACTTCTTCAATTATGGGGATGTCTTGTGATTTAGACAATGAGTTGGTGCTCAAATCTGGTTTCTCCTTCAGGACTTCGTGAGTGTGCTCTACTGGTGCTAAACTGAAGGTGGGAAACTCATTAAATGGTTCAAAGGCTGCTGGTTGCTTTTCTCCTCCTTTGGTCTCTTGTGGTACTAGCTTTTCACCATTTGATGTTGTGGTCCTCTTTCTTGGACAGTCCTTAGCAACATGATCCCTGCTCTTACACTTACAACACATTAGTTCTAATGTATTCTTATAGACAGAGAACTTACCTTGATACTTTGTTTGAGAGTTATTGGCGTCTTGCACAAGTTTAGGAGTTGATGATCTCTTCGGTGGATAAGTAGTTTTGTTCTGTGAACAATACTTCTCCCACATGCTCAACTTTAAGTCATCCCATGTTCTGATCTTTGGCTCCTTGTAGTACCATCTCTCATACTCTTCTTTGTTCCACCATCTTAGAGCCTCTTTGGTGAGTTGTCCAAGTGCTATATGGAGTCGCTCTTCATCAGGAACACAATAGTAGCTAAAGTACTCTTCCATGTTGCTTTCCCAATCTATATAGCTTGCTTTACCTCCTGGATATACAAAGAATTCAGGTCCATAATAATAATATCCATCATCCCAAATTAACCTGACTTTTGACTTATAGGTGGCTTGGAATGTCGCACGGCTTGAGTCACTCCCTGATTTTCGTTGGGAAGTCCTTGGTGGATGTGACTTTGTCGTTCTTGTTCTCCAAGATTGGTCTG
Source organism: Orychophragmus violaceus (assembly GCA_030180135.1). Taxonomy (NCBI): domain Eukaryota; kingdom Viridiplantae; phylum Streptophyta; class Magnoliopsida; order Brassicales; family Brassicaceae; genus Orychophragmus; species Orychophragmus violaceus. The sequence goes on along the minus strand of CM058231.1, from coordinate 37,629,094 downwards.
GTGGTTTAGGCTCCACATAAGTAGTTCCTGGTGCATTCCCAAGTCCATTCTCTTCTTGTTGTTGTGTAGGATGGGACTTCTCTAGCTGGGTCAGATGCTCACTCATGCCTCTCAAGACTTCAAGAAGCTGATTCATGGTGATCTGATCAGCAGCTGCTCCTTCTCCCATGTCTGATTCAGTACCTGAAACAATTCAAATTAAAAGAGTATCAATGGGTTCGAAGTGATTTGAATGAAAATTGAAAACCTTCCTTTTTTTTATAAATGCAATAAACAAGAAATGGAAACAAGATTTTGGTGACACAAAACTTAAATGTAAATTTTTTTTTTAATTTCGAAATGAAACAAAACTAATATGGAAAGAACACTTTTTTTTTTTTTGGTTTAAAGGAATTCAAATCAAACAATGAAAACTTTTTTTTTTCTTTTTGAACTTTTTGACACAAACTAAGAACACTTAAATAGAAATCAAAGAAACACAAACTTGAACTCTTTTTCTTTTAAGTATGCAAACAAAATCAGAGAAATAGATGAAAAATGAAAACAATTTTTATTGCATTTATATTTCTGTTTTCATTGCATTTAGAAATAGATCAAATTAAGAAAGGTAAAGGGATAGATAACACCTGATTAGGAACCTTTCGGCTCTGATACCAGATGATGCAGCCCTGGAATCAAAGTGATGCTCTGATACCAGATGATGCAGCCCCGGAGCGGAAGCTTGAGTTATGGATTGATGGAGGACAAGCACTGGCTTAAAAGCTCTCTTACTTGACCGAGATGGATGGAATGGATGAATGAAATGATTGACTCTCTCAACCGGTGGGTTTGATTGACTCTCTCAATCGGTGGTGAACTAGTTCTGCTTGAGTCACACAAGCAATACTAATCCAACAATCTTCGGAAACAATTGAATCACTCAATGAATTCCTAAGACAAAAGATCTTTACAAAGAACACTCTTTGAAGAACTGAATAATACTTTGATTAATTGAAAGGTTGAAAGGTTGAATAATACAATGAGCTAAACTATGCCTTTATAGGCTCTTTACAAACGGTCATATTGACCTTGAACAAGAAATAAATCGAAACTTAATGAAAAACTAGCCGTTAGGCTGAATATGGCAAGGCTTCAATGGCTTGGATGCTTTCTTTGTATCTGGATGGCTTTAGGGGATAAGTTAGGATCTCTGGAACATCTTGACAGGCAAAGAATTCGCAGCTCTCATTCTTGGAAAGGAGCCGTTGGATGATCTTCTCCTTGAATGTGCTTGTGTCGGAATAAGGAAAGTTGAACAAGCTGAGCCTCCAATTGATTCTGAGCATTCTGGATGAGTTGTGGACATCTTCTATATTCTTGGCCTCGTGGTAAATGTCTCCTGGTCGCCATATCTTGGTTTGAGAGGTGGTAAACCAATTGGTCTTCATAGCTTCCATAAATAGCTCCGGTTGAGTTGGTTTATGTTCCAATAGGATCCGCCTGATCCTGTGTGGGCTGGTGCTTCTTAAGGTGTTGTAGAGTGCTTCTAGGAGTATTAATAAGCCTCTTGGTCGCCAAATTCGAGTTTGGCAATATTTGCACTCATGATCTTCCAAATAAGGCAAGTGTAGCATCTCCTGATTTGGAAGTTGAATATCTTTCAAACCATTACTCCTTTTGGTTCGAATCCAATTCTACTTGGTCCTATTATGAGTTGGGAATCCAGAACAATTGGATTTGTTGATTGGTTCCTCCTGGATTGGTCGGAGTGCTTCATTTCCTGACTGTTGGTCTCCATCGGGTCTGGTTGCGCTGACTGACGTAGTGGTTGAGTTAGTCAGCGTGCTGAGTGACGTAGTGGTTGAGTTAGCGATTGAGTCAGTGAGCTCCTGGTTTAGTCTGATTCTGATGACCGCATCACAAGATCTTGTTTGACTGGAAATTGTCCTATTTTGCATGGAGTAGACCATTCTCCTTCCTTCAACTCACATTCTGCACCCACAACTGTTTTCGGAACCTCCTTATACTGATTCTCCTTATCCTCACTCACGGATACTTATTCCACCTCATCCCGACTTTTCTCTGCTCAATCAGCCAAGTCCTCCACTTCTGCAACCACAAGATTAACAGTCTCTTTCTCTGACTCCACAATTTCTTCCACAATATTAACAGTCTCTTTCTCTGACTCCACAATTTCTTTCTTGTTAGATATCGAAGTCGTGGATAGAAAATCTTTCTGCTGATCATTATTTTTAGCTACACACCCCCATTTTTCACAGTTTTAAAATTTTGATGGTAATTATGGGTAAGAGTATTCAACTATTATTTCCTTCCCCTGAATTGTAAACTTCATTGATCGCAACAACTCTTTTGTTAGATCCGACTTAACAAATATTTTTGCTAATTTGAAATCCAAACATTGAGCTGTCTCTGGGTGTAGACGAGATGGTACTTCTACCAGGCTTGAAATAAAGCTAAGACCCTTCCATCAGAACATGTTCATGGGAACGTTCCTTAGTTGGACCCATAAAGAGATAAACTTAACCTCGGGCTGATTCTCCTCCTCCAAAGGAGCCCACTTTGACTGACATCACCACTAGAATCTAAGCCAAGTTCCACATGCCTCGGCATAAGACACGATTTCTTGTTATAGCATTGCTAATCAAAAACTTTATTGTTGTGGAGTTTATTTCAAAGACATCTATCATCTGAGACTTATCTCCTTGTGCACAAATCTTATTAACTATTGCATGCACTTTTGCAATGTGCGGTCCTTTATCCAAAAACCGACCAACTAGAAAGACTTCCCACATAAGCGAAGCATCCTCCAAAACTTCATCTGACACAATCACAGAACCTACACCATCCTGCATCTTTACTTCCATCTCATATTTAGTTAGATTTTTAGCTTTTGAACCATATTAGCCCATGAAACCGATGGCTTGATCTGAGAGCTAGGTAGAGATTGTTGGTTAGCAATCTTCGGAGTATTAGAGACGCTGAGACCTCCCGTCGGATACATGAGGGGGCGCCGGCGTGATGCCTTGACGAAGTCGATAACGAGAAGCCCTAATCACCCTAAAAATTGCCCAGAGCCAAAACGACAGCGTAAAACACAAAACCAGTTTCACAAAAAAGACTTCTTAGGCTTAATAAAGGGCGAACCGGAGGAACAAGGTAAAAGTTGTCATAGTTTATGATTCAGAGACCGAGATGAATAAAACTAAAGCTTTTGGTTAACTGTTTTGTGGATGTGTTCAGTGGCAACGAAATGGCACAACTTCTATAAGAATAATATTCGGATAAGTATAAATTCAAGAAACCGAAAATTTCAACATACCTGGCAGCAAAAAGTTTTACAACAAGAAGATGAATCCAAGCAGAAGCAAGAGTCATTTCACTTGAGAACATTTTTGACATTCTGGACAACTAGAGACGACATAAATCTATTATATAATGAGAGAAACATCTCTCCAACTAAGGCATACACGTGTCCCTTTAAAAAAAAGCAGTTTGGGCCTTCTTAACTGTCAAATACATGGCCTGGCCAGTATCTTACTGGGCTTTTAATCCTCTATCTCCTCCTATCCTTTCTCCTTCCTCTACCTTATACAATAATACAAACGAACCCCTCAACCTTCCCATGGATTTAAACCGTACATGGCTTCGTACATTCATCATTCATTGAATCCCATCGAATGCCTACAGCCACCATTCAAATAACTCTGAATCCACTTAAGCGTCTCTATTGCCAGATCTGAATATCTACCATTTTTTTCCTGAAATCCTTCACATCATCATCATCACCATCACCATCCATGGCTTTCTCTGATTTCGATGGAATCCTCTAAGACATGGGAAACCCACTCCTCGAGGACGATCTCTGAGCATGATTTCTATGGTCATGGCGAGTCCGAAACTACCATATAAGTATCTATTATTGAGGTAATTAACTCTCGCTTGTGCGATTCCTTTTCTTCCGCTGGTTTCGTTACCATCGTTCGTTTGTGGCTTTTTGTGTATAGAATATGAAGGACGATTACGGATAGTTAGTTTGGCATTGTAGCGTTATCCTCGCTGAGTTTGTTTGGCAACAGAGGTCTCTATTTCGTGGGTCTAACATTCTCGAGGTAAGCAACGACTCCTGCTTGCTCTTTGATTTTGATTTTGATTTTGATTTTTTTATCATAACAGCTCAATAGAAATCGATAACATAAATTGAGGTAATGTTTTACCTGTTTCCAAGTTGTGTAGTTTTGCTGATTACATAACTGGGATATGTGTGGTTGTGTTCGAGCTAATGTATCAGCTTGATCTTTTTTGGGTTCATCTTTTGACTTCATACTCTCTCTTAGATATGTGTTTGATGGAATTTGCAGCTAGGAGCTGTCATTTCACTTGGTTGTCTATTGCAGGTAATGGGTCTCACTTGGGGTGGAGTGTGGGATGCAACGATATTTGATCTGCGGCAGAACATTATACTTGGGGGCTGATGTCTTATATGATTCAAGTGGTTAGTTATAGATTTCATCAATTATGTATTAGAGTACAAGAATCCAGATACCTCATGAACCAGGGAAACAGGAAATGAGTATTCTAGATGTCAGTTGATAACATAAAGTTCGATCTTTGATCTGCGGCCTAACATTACACTTGGGGCTGATGTCTTATATGATTCAAGTGGTTGGTTATAGATTTCATCAATTATGTTCTGCAAACTGTAAAATCCTGTTGTTTAACTAATTCATCTTACCAGGTCACGAGATTGAGTATACAAACAGGGTTTCCTAGCAAATACACGCAGATGGTTTTATCACTCAAACACAATGACGAGAGCGAGGCCTGTTGCTAATTTTATAGACTTCTCTGGAGCAGACACTAAATTACTTCCCTATGGCTCGCTTTTATGAGGAAGAAGATCTTGGTTGGTATTCAAGGGCATCTAATGATATTCCAGATCCTGTCGTAGATGTCCAAATCAATGCGAGTTCTGTATCCCATGGGATTCTGTGTCCAAAACATAGGAAATATTACACATATTTTTCCCAAAGGGAAGAAAAGTATTTGAGTCTTTTAGTGCAATCATTCTCTATAGGAGATAACAAAAGATGAGTTTGTTGTTGAGAATGGGAACTCATTTAGTGAGAGGAAGACAATTTCTGCTGAGAATGGACGTTTGGCAGAAACCCAAGATAAATATGTAGTCTCGGAAGACCCAAATCTGTTTTTGTATATAACCAGTGGCCTGCAGCGCAACCATCAGGTCAGCGGCCAAAAGCTGTCATGAGGTAATATATTTCTTTCTCTCTTTTGGAAGTAAAAGGTCCTGTCATTCATGTATCATCTGCATTTTCTAACTCATGTTTATCATATTTGCTTTAGCATGGAGCAGCAGTTATTCAAGATAAGATGTATATATATGGTGGAATCAAAATGGATGTTACCTTGGTGATCTTCATGTAAGCAACGCATATGATACATACGCATAGGCTGATCATTAAATTGAAGTATTCAGTTTCATGTTCGCTCCGGAGCTGGGTTACCAGAGTTTTTGCTAAACCAAATGTTTGGGACTGAGGAAAATGTGTCGGAGGAAGGATTAAGCTTGATGGTTAGCCGGAAACTGGTGAAGCTGATGAATGGAGTTGTTCAGTACTTGAGCCAAGCTGGGAAATCGAGTTTCATTATCACTGGACTCACTGCAGCAAACAAGTAGTCCCCAAAAGAATAAAGGGGTATGGCTTGATATGATATGTTACCAGTTTCTCTTTGTTACGTTCCTTATTGCTTTTGTTTTCATTTTCAGCTTTCAATAACGATGAAATATCCATCCATTTATATCTTCTTTTATCTCTGTTCTGAAGCTGTAAATAAGTATACATATCTCTCGAGTGTTTTGGTTTCATGATGTATTATTCAAAAACTGATGTATGGAAATTAGCTAATTTACAGTTGATGGTGATCATAGGAACAGAAACTCCTGGCATTAATATCTCTTCTTTTTAAAAGTAATTGCCACTTGATGAGATTAGATACTGTGATTAATTAATTACATTCCGTTTTAATCGCAGGTAACAGTGGGAAAGAGAGCTCAGCCGTACTAGCAGGTTGGGGTTGGCCTGATTTTGTTCCTTTAGCTGAACTTGAGAAGACTTACTTGGACAAAGAAGGTTCACTGAAAGTGGAGACCGAACTTATAGTTGTTTCTACCACCAAACTCTCCATGTAGCTTTCATTATCACTTATTTACTTATTTTATGTTTTGTTTATGATTGTTGTAATGACCAAAAACAAAATATTACCACTAAAATATATTACATTTTAAAACTAAATACAAAAAAAAAAAAAAATTCAACAAGCTTCTGCAACCAAACCTCCGCGCGTGCGCGGGGGGTGGGAAGATCACTAGTAAACTTAATGATACATTAAAAAATATGCATACATTCTTGTGTTCGCTATTTTTTCAGATGATTGGAGGAGAACGAACCTCTTGCAACATGTACTGACTGGAAAACATGTATTTGAGCGTATCAGGTGTCCAAGAAAGGTATAACAAATACGCATACAGTATGCCTAAGACAATATACGGTATGCTACTCTCCATACACTTCTTGGTCTGCATACACACACACACACATATATATATATATATATATATATATATATATATTCAATTCAAATGAACTTCTTTAACTGCAAGGAAAAAAAAAAAGAGAAAGACTCACAATTTTAGCTTTTGGAGCTACAACCATTAGAGTGTAAAAAGGAAGAACCGTTGTTGTTCCAACCGCAAATACATTGCTTGCGATATGAGAAGTAGCTAACCCTGACATCAACATATTAATTGCTCTTTCCAAGATGAAATCACAAGGGACAAAGTTTAAAGGCTTTAAACTGCTTTTTTTTAATGTTTCAATAAAGAGACGTTTACATGAAGCTCGTACGCCGGAGCATTTCTTGTGATTCGATGAAACATTGGGGGAAAAGAGCGGTTCTTGTCCGGAGGAGGTAGTCCAAGTGGAAGGACGGATCTGTGGTGGCTACCACCATCCGGGTTCGATTCTCCCCCATGCGGAAACTAACATGTCTCCTCTGGACACTTAACGCGGGCACTGGCCCAGTGAAAAACCTCCCAGGTGAAACTGACCTATGGCCTGACTGGGTCCAGGAGATTAGTCTGGACTGTTTAGTCTGGGATCTACCCCTGGATTAACAAAAAAAAAAAAGCGGTTCTTGATCCATTGATGAAGCTCCAACGAATTTTTAAAGAATCAACGCACACTCTTGCTTGATATTGTTGCTGAGAGAAAGACTTGTTGTTACCAAGCTCTTAGCTGCATCATTGCGATTCATCATCTGTATCACCAAAAATGAATTAAAAAAGCAAAGAACTTGATAATGACATTTAATTCTCAGAACCTGAAATTTCCAGACAAAGACAGGGCAAAGCCAAGTCAAGGACATAGAATCTAATCCGACAATATCCATAGGGAATCTGAACTATTCCAAATAGTTAGAACCAGGACGTAGAATCTAATCCGACAATATCAAACAACTGTACGTACATACCGAGAGAGATGAAGAAGACAAAGGCTGGGAAAAAGCCATCTCCGATTCAGATTTTCCCAACTTCTTGACAGAAACTTGCCCTTCATTAACGAACTATATTCATTTATATATTTTTTGAACAAAGAGTTTTCCACTGAACAAGTGGAGAAGAAAGCCTCTTTCTTTCTCAGTGTCGTCGACAATTATACTCGTCACTTGTGACTTTTGGGCTCTTCCACTCACTCCTATATAATTTGTTTCCATCACTTGCTTCGATTTCAATACTTTCCTCTTGATACTCATTTCTTTTTATGGTTATAACTATAGATCATAAACCAAAATTCAGACTAATTATCATATTCAAAAATATTATATATTTTTGTCACTTAAAACATTCATATTTCATAGTGACCAACCATGATTAAAATTGCAATGAAAGAAAGAAAATATCAAATTCTAGTATATGAATCCCAACCACTGAATCATCATGAACTGATTACCCAAGCAAAAGTCTGAGATCCTATTTATGGTTGATCGATTAAATTTTTTTTAGAAGAATGGGTATCATTACCAAAGTATTGATAGCCATAGTAATATACGAGAGTTGGTTTTGTTGTGCTCCCGATTAAAACTATCTTTGGTGTGAATAGTTATTTTTGAATAATGGGTATAATTTCAAAGGAAATTAGAACGGCTTATAACTCAAGTGAAGTGAATATAGCTGGGCAAGACACAATTCTAGTTTCAGGACAGAACAAGACAAGAGTGACAGTGAGTGCTACTTCTACTCACCAGTGGTTGTGACGTCCTCTAAACACAAAAGTTTGTGTTTCCACCATGAAATTCGGTTTTTCTTTTCCATTATTATAATGTTTTTTTTTTACCTTGAGAATTGCATTAAAGGAATTATATCTGTTTTTTTGGTCAATTAAAGGAATAATATGGGGAAAAATCTTGCTGTTCAAGAAAAAGGGAAAGAAAAAAAAATGTTAAAGAAAATGGGAAAAAATCTCCCAAAAATGTTTTCTATATATATGGGGAAAATAAACAATAGAAAGATAGATATATGTGGGGAAAAATGCCATATAATGCCTCAACTTTTCCATTCTGGCCAAACAATACCCAGGTTGTCTTGCTGGCCAAATAATACACCAACTATAGTTGACTTTTTCAAATGTTGCAGAAATCATAGTTGACTCGGCCAAATTAGCATGCCGTTATCCCAGTTAACAGAATGATTAAAAGGCGTTTACAGATCCGTTTACTGTACCGTTAGAACAAAACTACGTCGTTTAGTATTAAAGCTTTGATTAAGAATTAAAATAAAAAAACCCCAACATGGTAGGCTCGAACTCGGATATCTCACGAAATGGTCAAGGGTTTATCGTTCGATATTTGTTACACACTAAAAATACTTAAACGCTAGTTGCTCTCGTTTCTTAAAAAAAAAAAGACACCGAAATACAAAGCAGCCAAGACTCTGTACGATTTCTGCGTCAAAACTTTCCCGAATTGCTTAACCCGAATGCTTCTCATGGTGTATCGACATTCTTCCGACGACGTCTTCAGACTCCGATCAATCTTTCTACTTTCGGAATCAAGAGATCACGGCATCATCGAACTCTCTCACATCGCTCTCCATGACATCAAGCCTCTTCTTATTTCTTGTCTGACAATGCAAAAGCACAAAAGATCTCACACCAAGATCCTTGGAACCATCGTTTCTTTGGTTGCCTACAATGTCAATGGACGATCATGGGACGAGCTCAGCGATTGTATACTCTCACTCGTAGATACCGAACCTCTCAAAGCTTTCCATGTGTTCCTTGGTTTGCCACCGATCAAGAACTGGGTATTTATCAACCGGTTTATGCAGAGGATTCTAGTGGAAGCCGAGATGGTGTTGCGTGATCCTCACCCTGAGGAAGCTGATTGGCGTTTAGCTTTAGTAACTGTAGTAAAGATAGGGATTCAGGTATTGAACACTGAAAACAGATACGACTCTATACAGCGTATTATTCCAATTCTTGTTAATGCAATAGATCAGGAGATGAGGATGAAACAATTACTACAACAACGGCTTGAAAGTCTGAAGAAGTTCCTGTCTCGAGACAATAACTTGTGTAATTACAATGAAGATCAATGTCGTTTCTTGTCAGAGTTATCTGTAGAATTCAGAAACCGCAGCTTCGACTTCTACCCTTGCTTCATTCAGACAGAAGAGACTAATTCATATGATCGTGCAGTAAGATTTGGACTTCAAGGGTACGAGTCGTAGATTGGGGATTGGTCGATTGGGGATTTATTAAGAAACGAGAGCAACGAGCGTTTAAGTATGTTTAGTGTGTAACAAATATTGATTAAAAGACAGTCTCCCAGTGGCGACAAACCCTTGACCATTTCGTGAGATACCCGAGTTCGAGCCTACCATGTTGGGGTTTTTTTATTTTAATTCTTAATCAAAGCTTTAATACTAAACGACGTAGTTTTGTTCTAACGGTACAGTAAACGGATCTGTAAACGCTTTTTAATCATTCTGTTAACTGGGATAACGGCATGCTAATTTGGCCGAGTCAACTATGATTTTTGCAACATTTGAAAAAGTCAACTATAGTTGGTGTATTATTTGGCCAGCAAGACAACCTGGGTATTGTTTGGCCAGAATGGAAAAGTTGAGGTATTATTTGGCATTTTTCCCGATATATGTGGCTAATTCTCACGGTTTAAGAAAAATGTTTAAGTAAGAAGGTAGCTTTGGTAATGTTCAAAAAAAGAAGGTAGCTTGGGTGCTATTTGTTATGATAATTTCTGCATATTACCGGGCCTTTTTGAGCCACTCGACTTTGGTTTTGTTTGGTCACTCTCTTACCCAATTTGTTTATTCAACAAAAGGAAACGCACGAAAACAAAAACAAGATTAGGTATATTCTTATAGTTTTAAAAAAAAAGATTTGGTATATTCTCTCTCTCAATTTTTTTATTTGGTAATTTGGTATATGCGCATTTCGATGTATTCGGATGCGACCGCAACTCTTTTGAAAACAAAATGTATAGTTCTTTATAGTTTTTGGTAAACTTTTTTTTTAATCATTTTTTATAAAATGAGTGTCTCAAATAATAAATGTATATGATCCATAAGATCGATCCTTGAATATACTTTGGTTGATTAGATAGAAATAACAATGAACATTCGAGACTCTTATCTACAAAGCTTATCATAAAGAAAGCACGTCCACGAATGTTTACATCACAGATTTTCAGTGGGACCATCTATCTTTTAATTCAAGATATTGTTCGGAAAAATGCTTCTACACCTCACTAATCATGTGACAAAGGTTTTAATGTGAATCTAATTTTTCAAAATATCTTTGGAGAAACTTTGTTTACAGTTGTTCAGCTTTGTAAAATTTCATGTCTTGAGCCGCATTGTCATTTGTTCAAATGCAAAAATCAAAATCAAAGATTTATAGAACATTACATATATTTATTTCATCAGACATTTGAGAATCCGATAGAAAATGACTCGGAAATGAAAACAAAAGATAGATTATAAAATCAAAGGTGGAGGGGAAGGATAAAGTTTTAATGTTTACACAAAGCAAAGGAAGCTGTGAAATTAAGCACCGGTGAAGCTTGGTGGCTTGTAGGCGATGAAACTGATGCACTGGACTTGACGGGTGTTGTCGAATCCGATGATCCTGATGAAGGCGTTGGGGTACTCCTTCTTGCACTCTTGCACTTCCTTCAACACTTGTGCTGAGTCTGTGCATCCGAACAAGGGAAGCTTCCACATTGTCCAGTATCGTCCATCGTAGTATCCGGGCGTGTTTCCGTGCTCACGGTACACAAACCCGTGCTACAACACACAAATTATACTAAACCATAAATCAAGAATTTCATATTTTACTACATGAATATGAGTTACCAGATTCGTATGGTGATTATCTAAAACGTAATATGATCTTAAAGATCTAACTATTGTATATGAATTTTTCAACTTACCTCCAACTCGAATTCAACACAGGGAATCCACTTGTTGCGGAGAAGGTAGTCAACTTCCTTACCCAATTCAACATCGGTAAGGTCAGGAAGGTAAGAGAGAGTCTCAAACTTCTTCTTACCAATAGGAGGCCACACCTATTTTATTTCCAATCGAAAAAAGCAGTGTTAGTTTATATTAATTCCGAACTAAAACCTATTAATTTGTTTGGTATAAGAAATATGTATGACCTGCATGCAGTTCACTCTTCCGCCGTTGCTTGCGATGGAAGTAATGTCGGTGTTAGCCTTGCGTGTCACTGGGAAAGCAGCGGAGGACTTAAGTCCGGTGAATGGTGCGACCATTGTGGCCTGAGCCGGAGAAGCGACCATTGTAGCGGAAGAGAGCATAGAGGAAGCCATATTGCCTTTACTCTTTGTGTGTGACTTAGGTTCTGGTCTAGTGCTTTGGTTGTCTATATATAATGGTATCAACAGTGGAAACAAGCCTTGGAGTGATCGGAGGGTTGAGAATCCAGGAGATTGGAGTGGAATAGGATTTAGACCGTTGGATTTTTGAGTGGATATGTGTGAAGTTTAATTACATGGTAACGGCCACAAAGGCTAAGGAAAGGTGGTGAGACCCTTATCGGCTTGAATCGCTAGAATAATGCCACGTGGAAGATAATTCCATGAATCTTATCGTTATCTAGGAGTGAAATGTGTGATAGTGGTGCTACCAATTTTACTTTCTGATGAGTTTGGCCCCTTCCTTCTGAGGGAAAGAAACTAGAACTACTTAAGGCCTTATGTTTTTTTTTCTCGCTTTTTTATCTTGGAGTTGGTTATATAATTTAGAATGACATGGTCAGGCCCAAATCGAACCTTGGATTGGGTTAGTGGTTAGTGAGGCCCAAATTGATAATCTGAAGAAATGTTTGTAGTTAAGGCTTAGAGCTTGTTGGGAATACAAACAAGTTCTTATTTTTTTTTTGATCAAAGAAACAAGTAAGTTCTAACTAGCCTAATGTCTAACTACTTAGTATTATGTTTTCACTTACAGCTTTAAGATATTGAGAGACTTTGTAACCACTCTAAATATATAAAACTACTACTAGGAGGTGATCAACCCGTATGCATGTGCATGCATTATTTTGTTTGTTAGTTAATTTATGTGTATATTTCGCTTAGTGTCAAGACAAAACGTGATATATATTTTTTTCTCGAATGAAATGATATAAGATTTAATTAATAATTTTATATGCACATCAAAATTGTTACATTCGAATTCATAAAATAATAATTATATACACATACAAATAATAATTATAGCATTATTGTATGTATGGAAAAATTAACACATATGTAATAATTCTAGGTGGTCGATCTGCGCGGATGTGCGTGCATTAAACTATTTGTTGGTTAGCATATGTTATTTGTTCGGTTTGTGTCAGAACAAAACGAGATATAAGATTTAATTCATCGTTTTATATGCACATCCGGATGTAAATACATTTGGATGCATTGTTTACATAATTACATACACATCTGAATTTTATTCACATTCAAAATTATTAAAATCCTAAAACAAACCAGCAAAACAATTTTCTTTAAATGAAATAACCCATAATTCTTATTCTCAAATCTATAACGAATAAAACATTAGTCTCCAATAAAGAATACTAGCGATTACAATCTAATAAAATCCACTTAAGGTTATTGAAAACTTCTGTGAAAACAACATTCTTTGTTCTCTTAACTGGTTTTCCTTCTTTATATGTTATCAATATCTTTAGACCGGTTCTGGAAGTTACTCTTGAAACGGCAACATACAACATACAAGTGAAAGGAGCGACCTCGATTCCCGGAATCCCTTTCGGATTCCCCTTGGAACGCAATCATTCTGCTCCTATCCAACGGCTGAGACAAGAGCATATGAGAGGTCTTCACATCGAATCTTTTCAGTAGGCTTCAAATCGATCGATCTTATCTCTCCCTCGTATCTAATGGTTACGATCTGCTGACGTGGCACAAATCCGATGATCTCGAGGTCGATCTTAATTATGACTTTAAAAGGAGGAGGTTAATCCCACGTTTCCCACTACAAGCTTTCACAGTATTTATCACAAGTAACTCCTTCTTCCTTACTCGTTTTTCATTTTTACTTTTTAGCAAAAACCAGAGGAAAAAGGTTGTTCTTCGCTGGAATCTCTTCCTTTCCTTTAAACTTTCCGATGGTTCCAAAAACTAGAACCGTGGGAAGCAGTTCTTCTCGGGAACCTTACGGTCCTCATCAGAAGTCTAAACTCACGATGCGTGATATCCAAAAGCTCCGAGAAAACTGCCACATTCCTCCGAAGGTGGAAATGGTGTTATCGAACGAGTCAGAGTCTCCGGATATTGTTCACTCCGGTTTTTGTTGCGCATATTCGACTCTCTTCGAGAGGTGTGGACTGATCTTTCCGATCCTGCGCATACTTCTCGACGTTCTGGTGACTCTCCAACTCTCTTTTCCTCAAATGACTCCGAATTTCGATCGGCAGGTCATCGAAATTGGAGTGTTGGACGCCGAGCAAGGAATTCCGGTGACGGTCGATCTCATCTTACTCAATGCCTTGTTAAGTACAACAAGAAGTTCCCAGGAACTTACCTCTCGCCACTTCACGGGAGGATCATAAAAGATATTCCTCCGAGGGACGTGTGGCAGGATTAAATCTTTTTCTTTAAGATCAACAAGTTCTCCGTCTCCGTCTGCGACTTCGACTTCTCTGTTATCCCAACGCGCTGGGCAGTCATCGTTGGTCAGAAAATAGATCATCATATTTAGATCGAACTTAGCTCGATGTATTTTTGTGATCTATTTTGACCATTTTTTGTGTTGACTGATACTCCGGACGCAATACCTCTTGATACGGATAGCGCAAATCTGATCGCTCGCCTGAAGAGTGGGAGGGTAGATTGACATTCCTTCGCGGCCGATCGCATCATATCCGCTATAGGAGAGCAGAGTTCGAAGAAGCGTCAAATCGATAGTCTTTCGTTCCTTTTCTCATTGGTCGAAAGACTTCGTCTTCCTGAGTTAATTTTATTTGTGTCTAGGTCGTACCGTCTCCGACTCCGGTTCAACATCAAGTACTCCGCCGCCAGAAAAGATGTCCAAAAGAAACAGCTCTCGTCGCACTGGAAAGGCTCCTGCTCACTTGGATGACCCATGATAAATCGGGTCAGTTTGCAGCGGGCCATTAGCTCGACTAATCCGTCGTTTCAGGCTGTCAGCGAGGAGGAGGTGAACCAGGGGGTTCTACTGTGAGCGGGCTTCCGCCTCTGCCTAGCCAGCAGTCCCGGGAGATCGTGCATGTTCCTGAAGGAATTTCTAGCAGTTCCTAATCTAATTAGGCAACCCTGAGTCTAAATTCCAAGCCTAGGATCTAGGGTTCATATAATCGAATCATTAGGATCTCAGGATTACCTGGTTATTAGCAGCGGAAGGTTTTGCAGATAATTGAGATCTAGAGCGCCTCAAATGCTGCGCCTCTACTGGTATCCACACGCACACAAACTGAACAGAAGGGATGCTAGTTCTTTTAGAGATCAGATCTCTCGAGAGGTTTCTCTTACCTTTTTGATGGCTGTGAATTAGGTTAGATCAGTGTTTAGGTCGACCATATATCTTATATATGTCGACTTAAACCACAACCGAATTAACCAACGATTAAACCGATTTTAATCTAGCAATTCGCGAGTTGTGTCGACCGACACACTTGATGTGTCGATCGACACTGCCCCAGAAAATTGGTATCGAATGCATATCAAATATACATTCATCAGATCATTACAATAATGATCAACCTCGTATACTACGTCCAGTTTGCTTAGGTGTGTGACCCTGTAGGATCATATAACACTAGCAATGAGTTCTAAATTCATTGATCATAAGTGGCTTCTAGCAAAGCATTATGACTGCCTAGTGTCACATGATTGTCTCATCTCGACAATACGACTTTCACTTAGAGTAAGCACAATAGATTTCAGGACATTCCCAACAATCTCCCACTTGTACTGGAATCATCTATTCCTTTAATCCCTTCGTCACTATATCTCGATCTGGCATAAGGCAAGATCTGTGTCACCCTTATTTAGCCAAGATCATGTTCATCGAACTCCGATTTATACTGACAAGACAAACGACTGACAATCACCTCGTTTGAGTGTGGCCACACATTTCTCAGTATCAAATCTTCGATGGGCCCTGAGATATTTATCTCCTGTTATATAGGAGGGACAAATCCCATCTTGCTCCATCCCTGTTTCTTCACACACTTCATGATACGCCCAATCAATGCCTTTATAGTCACCAGTTACGGCTGACGTTTGACAAGGTTAAAGCGGACCAATTCATATGTAAGAAAACATGATGAACTCAGGTCTAAGGACTATACTCTATAGTCGTAATGAAAACTCTCATGACACTTATATAACTATCCCGTAGAGTTCTCATCAGTGGGTCATGTCCGATCCTGTGTTCTCCAACATATATCTATGTGATTGACTTTAATACTCTTATTAATGACTCCATGAAACTTAGTCATCAGTCACCTCACATACTAGTCTCACGCGGTTGTTAATGTCCCACTTTAACAACCTCGACCAGGGACCAACATAATTTATGTCATTTATTATCTATAGGGTTTCATGATCAAGTCACATACTTGATGACCTATAAAATGTCATAAATTACTTTGGGACTATTATTTAATAACATAATTAAATAATACTGATGTCAGATTTCATTAACATAATCATATTATGTTTACACGAACATCATATCATAACTAAAATCAACAACAACAACTCCCACTAAACTTAAGATCACATCTTAAGACATCTAATGCCTGTAGCAGTTGTCTGACCCTCATTCGCTCTTGCTCAGCGTGTGTCGAAGGACACTGCGTCTTGCTAAGAGTAATACCAAGAGTCATTTGCACGAAGCCCTTCTTGGAATCATGCATACTGGACCTATGCAAGACCTTATCACCATAAGTGTCTTGACACAATCCAATTAGCTTGTCCAATCTATCTCCATAGATTCTTATTCCAAGAATGTATACGGTTTCTCCCATAATTTTATCGAAAAACAACTTTCGAGTCAGGTCTCTATAAACTGAAACGATGGAACTTCATTTCTGAGAAGTAGTATCATACAATACTAGAAATGCAACTGCGCTCCCACTAGTCTTCTTGTAAACACATGGTTCCTCTTCATTCATGACGAAGTCAAACCTTTTGACTGCTTCACCAAAACAAAGATTCCAACTCCGAGATGCTTGCTTCAATCCATAAATGGATCGGCGAAGCTTGCATATCTTCCTAGCTTCATTAGGATCAATGAAAACTTCAGGTTGTGTCATGTACACATCCTTTTCCAGAATTCCATTAAGGAAAACTGTTTTTCACATCCATCTGCCAGATCTCATAACCATTATGAGTTGCGGTTGCTAGGAGAATCCGAATGGACTTTAAGCATGTTGACTGGGAATAGGTTTCTTTCATAGTCAACACCATGAATTTGCTTGAGACCTTTTCCACCAATCCAGCTTTGGATATCACCATTCACATCAATTTCCTTTTGAAAATCTATTTACACTCAATGGGTAAATCGACCAGAGTCCACACTTGGTTCTGTGACATGGATCCCATTTCGGATTCAGCGGCTTTCAGACATTTTCGGAGTCAAGGCCCATCATTGCTTCTTCAAAATTCGCAGGCCCGTCACTTTCAATGATCAACAGATCATGGCAATTGGTTACGAGAAATCCACATTTCTCGGGTTCGTGACGGATCCCTTCGGATCTGCGAGCTTCAGTTTTGTGTAAAAGTCGCGAGCATATCTCATATGTTGACTTTTACCATGACCTAATTAACCAAGATTTAAAACGTAGTTAATTAAGTCATAAACCAAAATCAATATTTTGGTTCACGATCTGTGTCGATCGATGCAACTTTTGTGTCGATCGACACTTCTTCAGAAACTCGCCATTTTAAATGTACATCGAATATACATTTACCAGATCATTTGCAAACTTTAGGCACCACAGGTGCAGGTTCTACAACTTTTTGTAGATCCAACTGCTGCTCTTCCTTATCAGGTTGAACAGCCTCCTGTGATTTTCGAATTTCTTCGAGTTGTACTTTACTCCCACTGTTCTTCTTGGAAAGAAAGTCTTTCTCAAGAAAACATAGTTCCGAGCAACAACCAATTTGTTCTCGGACTGGTTGTAAAAGTAACATGCCTTGGTTTCGTTAGGACAACCAATGAAGTAGCACTTATCGGATTTGGGTGTGAGCTTATCAGAGATTAAACGTTTTATATATGTCTCGCAACTCCAAATCTCCATGATGGATAAATCAGAAACATTTCCATTCCACATCTCTTGTGGTATCTCTGTAACTGATTTTGATAGAACCCTATTTAATGTAAACGCAGACATTTCTAGAGCGTATTCTTAGAAGGATAATGGAAGATCTAAGTGACTCATCATTGATCGAACCATATCTAATAAAGTCTGATTCAGGAGGAGTGAATTGTGAAACACTTTCACAATCTCTCAGATGATCAGTAAATTCTTGACTTAAGTATTCACCTCCATGATCTCATCGTAGAGCTTTAATACTTTTGCCAAATTGATTCTGTACTTCATTCTGGAACTCTTTGAACTTTTCAAAGATTCTGATTTATGTCTCATTAATAAAACATAACCGTACCTTCTGAAAATATCAGTAAGGTAATGAAGTACTGAAGATTTTTCTAGCACTTGTGCTCATCGGGCCATACACATCCGTATGTACAAAGCCCAATAAGTTACTGGCCCTTTCATTTTGATCGTTCGCAACCTGTATCGACCGACGCACCGTTTGTGTCGATCGACACTACTTTTGTTGAAAGGGGCCTCCGTCATTTTACCCAATAAACAAGATTCACTTTACTCATTATGATTCATAATCAAATGAGCCCAAAAGCCCATCACTATGGAGCTTCTGAATCTGTTTCTCATTCATGTGGCTCAAAACGACAATGCCAGAGAAAGAGTTTGATTCGTATCATTTGACTTGAATCTCTTGGTACTAATGTTATAGTTAGGCACGTTTTGGTTTAGAACATAAAGTCCATTATCTAATGGATTGCTACTATAAAATATATCATTGTAATCAAATGAATAACACTTATTCTTAATTTGAAAACTGATATCCTTCCATATCCAAACAAGGAATAGAAATAATGTTTCTACTCATAGCAGATACATAGTAGCAGTTCTTAAGTTCTAGAATTATGCCATAAAGAAAACAAATGAAATACTCCTACGGCTAATGCAGCAACTCTTGCTCCATTTCCCATGCGTAGATCCACTTGTCCTTTCTCCATAGTCCTACTTTTTCACAAAATATGAGTACCACAGCTGGTATCAAATACCCAATAAGTAGGACTATAAGAAGTAACATTTACTTCTATAACATAATACCTGAAGAAGAAGTCTCGTACGTCTTCCTCAGCTTCTCATAATCTTCCAAGAATTTATTGCAGTTTCTTTTCAAATGCCCATAACCATTACAATAACGACACTTAACACCTTCAGAAGGACTGGTTTTAACCTTAGGAGCATGGCCAGACTCGCTTGGATTCACAATCGAGCTCGTCTTGCCATCACCTTTGTTCTTACCAAGTTTCTTAAACCTTTTACCCTTTTGTACCATAAGGACTTCTGGGGTGTCCTTCTTGATGTTAGGTTCAACAGTCTTAAGCATCCCATGCAATTCAGTCAACGTCTTTGTCAAGTTGTTCATGTTATAGTTCATAACAAATTGATCATAGCTTGACGGCAGTGATTGCAGAATGATGTCAATAACCAACTCTTGGCTAATGGGACAATCCAGTTTCCCCAGGTTATCAATATAACCCATCATCTTAATGACATGAGGACTAACTGGTTCGCCCTTTGGTAGCTTGCACTCAATCAAAGATCTTACCGTCTGGTATCTATGAGTTCGTGCCTGCTCCTGAAACATATTTTTCAGGCCATTGATCATCTCTATTGGCGACTCCACGTACTCATATTGCTTCTGCAATTCCGATTTCATGGTAGCCAACATGAGACAACTCACATACACCACATCATTAGAATGCTTATCCCAAGCATCCTTATCTGACTGCCAGGCATTGGCTCGGTACTTCTTGGGGAGAACTTTCTCAAGGACATAGTCCTTCTTCTCCTGTTTGAGAACAATTCTCAAGTTCCGATACCATTCAAGAAAGTTTGATCCATTTAACTTGTCCTTATCAAGGACGGATCGCAAGGAGAAATTGTTACGATGGTTTGTGCTAGACATAGCTGGAAAAACAAGGGAGGTTTAGTTATGATGTTCAAGAAATGAGAAGTCTTAACATTTAAGAAAACTCGCATTATATTCAAACAATGTTTCCTCAAATGAATATAATGATCCAAGACCCATACTTCACTAAACTTGAGTGAGCCACTGGCTAGCACCCAAATTTTAGCTATCTAGGTAAGCAACAACCTTGCTAGTTATATCCAATATAACTCTTGGTTGTGGATCGTCATCTCATGCCCAATCCACCTGATGTCTCTGAGTCCAAAATTATTTTGATGGCCCAGTCAAGTAAATCAATCTCTTAAGTCATGTAATTGTTGATGCCTTGCACTGCAAATCCATCAACACGATTACCTCTTGTCTTACTCATGTAATTGTGGACATCTCGCACTGCAAGTCTATCGCACAATGAAATGAGTCTTGACTGTTGACAAGATTGGAAAGACATCAAGGATCACTTGATATTTGTTTGAGGAACGGAATCTTAAAACGTTCAGTTTTATTATGTTTTAATTCTTCTAATTAAAATGATTTATCTTGGTTTGGTTCTGTGATTTCAGGTTCAATAACCTAAACCAGCGGATCTTGTGTCGACCGACACTACTTTAGTGTCGATCGATGCAGATTAACCAAAATCAATTTGCGATAACCGATCAATCCAATTGATCCGGTTTTATGATAACCGGTCTGTGTCGATCGACACTACATTAGTGTCGGTCGATGCGAACCTAATCAAACCAATCACAATAAAACGTTCTTAGCGTTTAACCATTATTAACCAAGCTCGATAACCGGTCTAATCCAATTGAACCAATTTACCAATTTCGCGAGGTTTGTGTCGACCGACACAACTCTTGTGTCGATCGACACTAGGCGAAACCTAAGTTTTATTCGGGTTATCCTTCTGTGTCGACCGACACCGGATTGGTGTCGATCGACACAGGGCGATAAACCCTAATCGTTTTCAAGCAAAAAACCTAAAACTAGATTACTTTCATGAAAACGAATTTTAGCATGTTTGTATCAACTATACAGAGATCCAGATTCAACTAATCTAATCAACATGCTACTTATTCAATGGAACCCTAAGGCTCTGATACCACTGAAGGAATTTCTAGCAGTTCCTAATCCAATTAGGCAACCCTGAGTCTAAATTCCAAGCCTAGGATCTAGGGTTCATATAATCGAATCATTAGGATCTCAGGATTACCTGGTTATTAGCAGCGGAAGGTTTTGCAGATAATCGAGATCTAGAGCGCCTCAAATGCTGCGCCTCTACTGGTATCCACACGCACACAAACTGAACATAAGGGATGCTAGTGCCTTTAGAGATCAGATCTCTCGAGAGGTTTCTCTTACCTTTCTGGTGGCTGTGAATTAGGTTAGATCAGTGTTTAGGTCGACCATATATCTTATGTATGTCGACTTAAACCACAACCGAATTAACCAACGATTAAACCGATTTTAATCTGGCAATTCGCGAGTTGTGTCGACCGACACACTTGATGTGTCGATCGACACTGCCCCAGAAAATTGGTATCGAATGCATATCAAATATGCATTCATCAGATCATTACATTAATGATCAACCTCGTATACTACGTCCAGTTTGCTTAGGTGTGTGACCCTGTAGGATCATATAACACTAGCAATGAGTTCTAAACTCATTGATCATAAGTGGCTTCTAGCAAAGCATTATGACTGCCTAGTGTCACATGATTGTCTCATCTCGACAATACGACTTTCACTTAGAGTAAGCACAATAGATTTCAGGACATTCCCAACAGTTCCGTCTGACCCGGCGAACTCAAATGGATCTAGGGGTTCGAACGGGTCCCGTCCTCCGATCTCGAAGCAAGCTCGAAGTGAGGCGGAGGTTCATGCGGGTGGTGGTGCAGAGGCTAAGCAGACCTCAACGAGTTCTTCCGTAAGCAAGGGCTTTACCTGGCAGTTCAAGCACAATGAGTGCTCGATCGCCGATGATCCTACGGGAGTGGCATTCCTCCTCAGGCATTTCAAGCCGGAAGGGTTCCAGCTCCCTGCAGTACGGGATATGGCGCTAGAACAAGCTTACGTCGAGATGATGTCGGCCCAAGGAAAGATATTCCGAGGTCGATAAATTTTATTTTTTTACTTTGTAGGTTTTTGAGCGATCTCAGATCGATATCTCTGTGTTACTTAGGCCCTTGAAGCGGTCAACAAGTACGATGCGCTCTCCAAACAAAAGTCAAAGTAAGTCCCCCGCACTGGCGAGCTAGAGGAGGCAGATAAGGTTGTCAATGACCTCAATGTAAACCTCCAGGCTGCTAAGGCTCGGGAGGCGGTGCTGAACATGCAGCTGACCAGGTACAAGGAGCAGGAGGCCCGGATCATGCAGCTGGAGAACTCGGAGGAAGACCTTAGGATAAAGCTCGGGATCGCCACGAACAAGATGTTCGTTTCTCATAAGGAAGGCAGCTCTCCTTTGAGCAGGTAAATTGTGATACCGAGGAGAAGTGCAAGGCTATTGCCAGTCGCAATGCTGCGGTCTGAGAGACGGCGAGGGCGGTGAAGGCAGCAAAGCGGGAGCTTGCCGAGGCGTACATGTCGATCCTCCAGCATGTCAGAGAGAAGTGGGACAAGAAGAAGATCGAGGTCGACTTCGAGATTGCCCTTTAGGAGGCCATCACGAATCTCGATCTCCTTGTTGCGATTGGTGGTGGAGGGTTCGACACGACGAATGAGATTGACAAGCTGGTTGCGAAGAAAGAAGAGATACAAGCATCATCATTTGGATCTGTGTCCACGTGATGAAACCAAGATTCTTAGCATCATTTTGCATGGAAGAAGAGAACTGCCATATTCCAGATAAATATTTTGGGAAGGCTAACATGACTTGCTCCCCCGCATGAATATCAAACATGGAATCAGTGAGGATTTTACTGCAGCAAACACAATGAATTCCTGCTTTTGTTATCCATCCATCCAACATCAACTTTGTACATTGATGGTTCATGTGTTGCACCTTTTCTCTTAGTTGAAAACTCCACATTCAATCAACCGAGAGAGCAATCTCCTTTTTCCAGAGTATGGATTAAACCTGTCCATCGCTGGACTTTTTCTCCTCAGAACTACGCACCTTCAAAGTACACCTTCCCCTTTTTTTTTTGCTTTTTCTTCTATGTAAATAATGTGAATCTGATCCAGACAATATTTTATTTTTCGAGTGTAAATCCTCTCGATCGGTTTCATATCTTCCTCTTCTTTTCGATTTCCCACTTATATCCATGTCACAATTGTTTCTCTAAAGCTTATGATTTTGTTTATCTCCGACGCGAGAGATATATGTCTCTAATCAACAAAACAAATTGTAAGGGCCCTGGCCCAGCCCTTTTAAAAATCTCCAAAAGAAGGAAGGAAAGCTCAAAAGCCCAAGCTCAATTGCCAAAACCCTAGGGCTTTCCCTTCCCCCAACTATAAATAGAGTCTCCTCCTCCCTAAAAACTCATCTCTTTTTCTCCCGGCGAAGCCCTGTCGAGTTTGTGAGCCAAACGAGGTGGACAAAAGCCCTATTTTCGAGATCTCATCGTTCCATATCACCAGATAACTTCCGAGATTCCAGATCTGAGTTTTAAACCGCCAAAAACATGTTTTATCCCGTAACTCCAAAAATACCCCGAATCCCGAGAACTGAGCATGCCACCGTGACCGTCGCGACGAGACGAAGCCGGAGCCGCCGAGACGAGCCCCACGCGCCGCCGCACGCGCCCCCACGCGCCGCCACTCGCCGGAGGGGTCTCGGGCGCGTGAGATCCACGCGCGCCGGAGTCCCACGCGCCGTCGCCGGAGCCCCACGGGCCGCCGCCACCGTCGCCGTCGCCGCCGCCGCCGTCGCCGTCGCCGGAGAACCGCTGGAGCACCGCCGCCCGCCGCCACCCGCCGCCGCCGTTGACCGCCGGAGTGCCGCTGTTGACCGCCGCCCGCCGCCGCCGTTGACCGCCGTGGGTTGACCGTTGACCGCCGATTCGGTTCGCCGGTTGGTCCGGTTCAATTCGATCCGGTTTACTTCCAATTTCAATTTCAATTTCCTTCCGGTTTAGTTGGTCCAATTAGGTTCCCGTTCAATTCAATTTCCAATTACAATTCCTGGTTTAGTTGGTTAGTCTGGTTTAGGATTTGGGCCAGTTATGGCAAATGGGCCTGGATCAGTCTGGGTTTGGGTCTGGGTCTGGGTTGACCGGGTCAACCGGTTGACATTGACCAGACCGTTGACTTTCAGTCAACCGAACTTCAGTAGGTCATGACTTGACCGTCCTAAACACGATTCGAACGAAACGAAAGCCTATCTCACTTGAATTTTTGCCCTCTTTTCAGAAACGATGTCTGTTCGGGCCAATGGGGTTGCTAAATTACCGTTTTGCCCTCTTCTTTGGCTAAGGTTAGGAAAACTGTCGTTACTCTATTCCAATTCCGGACGATAGTCCTAGGTTAATCGTATCTTTCCTAGGTAGAGTAGATTAGTAATGTGCACTATGTGAATGATTGTGGAACGTAGAACTGCTAGGATATCGCTGAGCCCGAAAACGTTGATTGTGTGTGATGGATATGATTGATAGTTGTGGTAGGGCCCCCGAAAGGGTGTTGTGTGGCAGGGGCGTATACATTGCCGGGGTATGCGTCCCTTGAGAAGGCGTCGGGGGTCTGACGAGCCCCCAAAGAAGGATATGAGAAGGATTGTGTGGGCCTACGGGTCGAAGGAAGGGGTCCATGAGTGCGAAGGCACGAGTGGGTGTAGATTGTGTGATGAAGCCTTTGGGCCTGTTTGCAAGGTGTTATTAGCGTAGGACTTGTGATTCGTAGTTGTGTAGTGTAAGGGGAATCGCGGACTCCTTAAGTCCGACCTCACTGGGTGATTGTGTTTGAAACAATTACTCAGGCCTCCTTTTCCTTTCCCTGTCCCCGTTTTTCTTGCAGGTCCGGATGCAGGATTGATACAGTCGAGTGACGTCATTGGTGATCTTTAATACGAAGGAGGCGCCTGGGACCTGGGACAAGTTGAGTCGGCGTCCCGGTTGGACCGAATCCGGTTCAACGGGCGTCCTAACGCCGTGTCTCCGGTTATGCCGGGAGGCGGGTGTTACAATTTGGTATCAGAGCCTAGGTTAAGATCTCCCAGTTCCATCCTGAGAGATCATCTTTCGTTGTTTACCCCAAAACCCAGCTTTCAATCTTTTTCCAAAACCGTTTACGAAAACTTTTATAAAATGGTTACTTTGCGAAATCTTTTCAAACACCGATGTAGCACTGATCATCTCCTGTTGTGACCTCACTTAGATTCGTTTTATGCAGGATGTTCACTGATTCTAGCACCGATTCCGGGTCCGATTTTGCTCTCAGTTTCGGCAGTGCCGTGCGCAACCGTGCTGTGGCCAGGAGGAGTTTACCGCCGCGACAGAGGAGACGACTTGTGATTGGGGCGCCGGACGCGACCACGGGCGCCGCCCTACCCGCGTTGAGCCCAATTGCTAGGCATGTGCCACCATCAGTTGAGCCAGGATTGAGACCAGTGAGGGGTAGAGGACGACCGAGGAAGACACCTGCAGTTGTTCCACCGCCGACAGCAGACAGAGTGGATGCGCCTGGTACGAAGAGGGCAGGGAAGGAGCATGTGGTTGAGGAGAGCCGGCCGGAGCCGCCATCCCATGTGTGTTTCATGACGGTGAGACCGGCAGATCAGCGTGACTCGGGTTTTCCGCCATTCGAGCTTGAGTCGATCCCACAGACTGACGACACCCCAGGAGCGTCGGCTTCGAGGCCGCCGACGCAGGAGCTTCCGCGGGAAGTACCCCGACCATTCCAGGTGGCTGGGATGAGCGTGGAGGATTACGTGGAGTTGTTCATATGGAGGTCTGGATGCATTTACCCGCGATCGCCGACCCACATGATGGACCTGTTCATGGACGGACTGCTACCGGAGATACGGCAGGGGATGACAGATGGCAGGGAGTATGGAGAGTATAGTTTGGTGATGATGGCCGCCTGCTACGCTGAAGCTGTGGAGAGGAACCAGAGAGACCCGGTTTTCAGGCAAAGGACCAGGGAGAGGCGACAGAGAGATGAGCTCCTCAGGCAGCAGGTGAGAGCTGAGCAACAGAGGGTTTGGGACGAGGAGCAGAGGATTAGACAGGAGCAGGAGGCCAGGGATTACGCCTGGTTGGATGAGCGGAGGACTGCCCGAGAGAGGGCACATGAGAGGTTGGATGAGCAGCAGGTCGCACGGGATCAGGCTCAGAGGCAGCAGCATCAGGCTGCACCAGCACAGGAGCAGGCAGCAGCACCTCCTGTGATCATCATCTCAGACTCAGAGCCAGAGCCGGAGTCGGACCCCGAGGAGTATGATAGCGAGGAAGGACTGGTGTACCGCGGAGACATGGACCTTGAGCTACGAACTCCGGGATCGTCGAGTGGCTAGAGTTGGGGGGCCTTAGGGATTTGTGTGGGATGGGGCTTAGTGATTCTTTTAGGATTGGGTTTTATTTAGTAGAGTTTCGAGGATTTTGCGTGTGTTTTGTTTCCGTTTTTCTTTCTTCAAACTATGTAGCCCCATTTCCATTATATTCATTCTTTCGTTTTATCGTGCCTTCCGAGCGGACTTTCCTTTGTGCCAATCCTTAAACCCAGAAAAAGGACGGTGCCTTGAGTTTAGAGGTGAACGGGAAACCATGCACCTCAGAATTCGGGACGAATTCTTTTTAAGGGGGGGATAATTGTAAGGGCCCTGGCCCAGCCCTTTTAAAAATCCCCAAAAGAAGGAAGGAAAGCCCAAAAGCCCAAGCCCAATTGCCAAAACCCTAGGGCTTTCCCTTCCCCCAGCTATAAATAGAGCCTCCTCCTCCCTAAAAACTCATCTCTTTTTCTCCCGGCGAAGCCCTGTCGAGTTTGTGAGCCAAACGAGGTGGACAAAAGCCCTATTTTCGAGATCTCATCGTTCCATATCACCAGGTAACTTCCGAGATTCCAGATCTGAGTTTTAAACCGCCAAAAACACGTTTTATCCCGTAACTCCAAAAATACCCCGAATCCCGAGAAACCGAGTATGCCACCGTGACCATCGCGACGAGACGAAGCCGGAGCTGCCGAGACGAGCCCCACGCGCCGCCGCACGCGCCCCCACGCTCCGCCACTCGCCGGAGGGGTCTCGGGCGCGTGAGATCCACGCGCGCCGGAGGGGCCACGCGCCGGAGTCCCACGCCCCATCGCCGAAGCCCCACGCGCCGCTGCCACCATCGCCGGAGCCGCCGCCGCCGTCGCCGGAGAACCGCCGGAGTATAATAATCCAAGATCCATACATCACTAAAATCTGAGTGGACGACTCGTCATTACTCAGAGTTTAGTAATCTAGGTAAGCAATCCATTGCTAATTGTACTCAGTACAATTCTTGGTCGTAGATGAGACAATCCATGTCTCATGCACTCTGACGTCTCTGGGCCCAGAACTTCTGACAGCCCAGTCAAGTAAAACCAATCTTCTTTCTGTCTTGTGGTCACTGACAGTCGCACTGCAAATCTATCAATGACCACCTATCTTATTCATGTTGCGTTGGATACCAAGGACTCCAAGACTATCCAACAACGACACGAGTCTTGACAGTAGACAAGATCGGGCAAGACATCAAGATCACTTGATATTTAGTTGAGGAAACTGAACTCAAAAGTTAGTAATTCAATATCTTAGGTCATGTAATTGTTGATGTCAAGCACTGCAAGACCATCAACACTACTTCCTGCCTTACTCACGTAATTGTGGACACCAAGCTCTTGGAAAGACTATCACTACAACCAAATGAGTCTTGACAGTTGACCATATTGAAAACTAAACTTTTGATCTAATACACATCCAATGTGTACCAGATAGATTTAGAACATGTTTTACTTTCAATTTCAATTAAGTTTTACTTGCTCTAATTTAAGTGGGTTAGGTCATTTGGTTCGGTTTTTTTTCCAATCATCTGGTTCAAAACCAAACGATTACGGTTCGCATCGTCACCATGCGCATCGACTGACACACTTGGTCTACATTTGATATGCAACCTTTACCAACCCTATAACTGGTCTTAGACCAATTGCGATAACTGGTCCAATCTAATTGAACCGACTTATCCAATCAAACTGATCTCAACCAATCAAATCGGTTTATTCCAATTGAGATAACTAATTCAATCCAATTGAATCAATTCATCCAATTTAAACCGATCTGATCTACCTCAACCAAGCATGATAACCAGTTCAATCCAATTGAACCGATTAACCAATTGCAAGGCCTGTGTCGACCGACACTAAACCTGTGTCGATCGATACAGTAGGGTATCAGGGAATTTTAATCGAATTAAACCGACATTACCATGCGAGATAACCGGTTCAATCCAATTGAACCGATCTATCCTTTCGCACAGCCTGTGTCGATCGATGCACCTAGTGTGTCGATCGACACAGTGCGATTTCTAAATTGAAACCCAATGTTTTAATAGGCGAATTCGCGATGCATCGATCGACACAAGTTTGTGTCGATCGACGCTATGCGACAACACAATATCCTTTTGTATTTTCGCGCTGCATCGATCGACACACCCAGTGCATCGATCAATGCTGTGCGAAAACCCTAAAATTTTCATCGTTTTCGCGGTGTGTCGATCGACACAAACTTGTGTCGATCGACACTGTGCGAAAACACAGTTCTTCGTTTTCGATATTAACAAATCTGAGATTATTATTATCAAAACGAATCCTAGCTAGCATCAATTCAATCAAAAACCATTCTAATCGAATTCCAGGCAACTTTTTCAATCTATTAAACCCTATGGCTCTTATACCACTGTTGGAATCCCTAGGATCCTGGGTCTAGGTGATTGAATCTAAGAACTGACCTCGTGATTACCTGGAGATTGGCAGCGGAAATTGGAGCAGGTAAACGAGATCTGGAGCGCCTCAATCGCTGCGCCTCTATCGTAGTCCACACGCACACAAGCTGGAATCCGCCGGGATGCTAGTACCGGTGATAGGATCTCCTGGGATTCTCTGCGCGTTTCTCGAGGAAGAGGGTCTGTTTTTCTGTCAAGAAAAACTGTCTGCGACGGCTCTCATTTTAGGTCGTGTAACCTGGCCCCTATAAATAGGCCCACGGTTTACAAACCGTAACATCAGTTACGGTATTGACCTTGTGTCGATCGTTACACCCAATGGCAACGATCGACATACCTCTTGTATCGATCGACGCACCAATGGCATCGATCGACACACCTCTTAAAAACACGAATTCAATGTGTATCCAATACACATTGATCGAACCATATGCCAATGATCAATTCCCTACAGAAGCGTATCCAACTTGCTTAGGTGTGTGACCCTTTAGGTTCACACGATACTAGAAATGAGTTACAACTCATTTGTCATAAGCGGTTTCTAGCAAAACATTATGACTACCCAGTATCACATGAATTATCCGATCTCGACAATACAACTATCTTTAGAGTGAGTACAATGTGATTTCAGGACATAATCCCAACACATTGGAATAAACATCACCAATTCTTCTATCTCTCTTCTATTCACAACACGTTATCAACACGATTCTCTAATCACTAGAGTTAGAAGGTAGGCAAGTTTATAGTAATCATTTTTTTTTAATCTAGTCGTCTTTTGAATCATGTTTATTATCAACTCATGGTTCATAAGAAGAGATTCAATTCTATCGACATTTAATTGAAGTATTACTTATCGATATTATTTGATGAATCATGTTATTATCAATTCATGGTATATCTTAATGAATTCAATTTTATTTTTTTGCTCGTGTTCAATAACTTATATTCATACATTATATTATATTAAATTATAGTAATTATTTTTGATGAACACGCTTTAATGTTTCATATAAGTAAAAAATTTTGTTTGCATTGTATTTCCAAAATTTTAATTCTGATTTTAGGAAAATGCTTAAGTTTCTATTTTTAAATATCAATATATTCCCTTTTGTTTTAAGAAAAATATTTAAGTTTCTATTTTTTATTTTTGCTAACTTGCATATAAACTCCAAATATACAATACATCTTTTAATTTCCATGACGTCATAGTTTATTTGATTCTTACTTATACATACAATATATATTTCAAAGTCATACGTATATATAACTATATATATATATATTTATCATTATTCAGTTTTTATTAAGTTTGCTCACGTATTATCGTGTATGACCATTATGAATTTTCTAATTAAGCAAATTTTACAAATTTTGCTTTATAAATATGTATGGTTTAAATAAGTTAAAGTTGATTTATTGTTATTAAGTTATTTATATTAATTAATTTTATTTGTTTATTTGAAGAAAATGAATGGTGGAGATTTATGCTTGGCAAACAGTGCAACTAGCCACACTATTTTGAAAAATAAGAATTATTTCACTTGTTTGACAATGAAAGAAGCAAGTGTAAGTATCGTAACATGTAGTGCTAAGATAATCTAAGGCTCTGGAAGAGCAAATATATCATTGCCTATGGGAACAAAGTTCGAAATTGCTGATGCATTATACTCCCCTAAGTCTCAAAGAAATTTATTAAGTTTTAAGGATATCCGCAGAAATGGATACCATATTGAGACTACGAGTGAAGGTAATATCGAATACCTTCAAATCACAAGTAATACCCAAGGCTCTAAAGACATTGTGAAAAAAACTACCTGCATTCTCCACTGGACTCTACTATACTACAATTAATACAATTGAAGCAAATGTTATAGTAGTTCATAAGTCCACAAAAAACTTCAAAGTTTGGCATGACCGGTTAGGCCATCCCGGTACAATAATGATGCGAAAGATTATTTCTAATTCATGTGGACATTCATTAAAGAACCAGAAGATTCTTCCTAATGACTTTTCATGTGCTGCTTATTCGCAAGGCAAGTTGATTATACGGCCTTCACCAGTAAAAATCAATTCAGAATCAATAAGTTTTCTGGAACGAATACAAGGAGATATTTGTGGGCCGATTCACCCATCATGTGGAACCTTTAGGTATTTTATGATTTTAATTGACGCATATAGTAGATGGTCACATGTATCCTTGTTATCAACTCGAAACTTGGCGTCTTCGAGATTACTTGCTCAGTTGATTAGACTACGAGCCCATTTTCCAGATTTTCCCTTAAAGGCAATTCGCTTTGATAATGCTGGTGAATTCACGTCTCAAGCTTTTAATGACTATTGCATGTCCATTGGGATAAGTGTTGAACATCCTGTAGCACATGTTCACACACAAAATGGTTTAGCATAATCTCTAATCAAACATCTACAGTTGATTGCTAGACCATTACTAATGAAATCAAAACACCCAATATTTGCTTGGGGACATGCTATATTACATGCAGCAACATTGATTCGCATCAGGCCAACAAGTAATCAAAAGTTCTCCCCATCACAACTGATTCTGGGTCAAGAACCAAATATTTCCCATCTGAAAGTTTTTGGATGTGCTGTATACGTTCCAATTGCTCCACCACAGCGATCTAATATGGGTCCTTAAAGGAGGTTGGAAATATATGTTGGATATGATTCTCCATCAATAATTAAATATCTTGAGCCATCTACGGGGGATTTATTCAAGGCTCGATTCACAGACTGTCATTTTAATGAGTCTGTTTTTCCAACTCTAGGGGGAGAAAATAAAAAGCTGGAAAAAGATATAAATTGGAATGAATTATCAATGTCTTATCTTGTCCTCGGACTAAAGAATGTGAATTAGAAGTCCAAAAGATAACTCATTTACAAAGCTTAGCTAATCAGTTGCCAGACGCGTTTACTGACTGAAAAGTGTGATCAAATCACATATACCAGCTGTAAATGCTCCGATAAGAATAAATATTCATGAAGGACAAAATCAAACTTCTAATGAGTCTAAGGCACGCTTAAAACGTGGTAGACATATTGGTTCCAAAGATAAAAATCCTCGAAAAAGAAAAGGAGCAGAAATTGGCAATGGTGAAACAGAGGAAATAATTACGAATGAAGGATCTCTAGAAGAGACTTCAAACATGACAAAGAATGAAATTCAGGTACCTGATAATGATGAGATCTCAATTAATTATGTCATGTCTGGAATAAAATGGAACCGAAAAAACAAATCGACGTCGATGATATTTTTGCATGCAACGTAGCAGTTGATGTTATGGATGAGGATCATGAACCAACATCTATTGAAGAGTGTACACAAATAAGTGATTGGCCAAAATGGAAGGAAGCAATAGATGCAGAATTAAAATCTCTCGCTAAAAGAGAAGTATTTGAACCAGTAGTCCGTACACATAAAGGTGTAAAACCAGTGGGACATAAATGAGTCTTTGTACGAAAGAGGAATGAAAATGGAGAAATTGTGAGGTATAAAGGACGTTTAGTAGCACAAGGATTCTCACAAAGACCTGAAATTGATTATGAAGAGACATACTCTCCTGTGGTGGATGCAACTACTTTCAGGTTCCTTATTAGTCTGGTGATAAAAGAAGGAGATGGTTTACGTTTAATGGATGTAGTGACAGCCTATTTATATGGGCCACTGGAAAATGACATTTATATGAAAGTTCCAGTAGGATTTAAACTACCTAAAGTAGTAAATTCGAATTCCCAAGAACAATACTGCATAAAACTAAATTGATCTCTTTATGGACTAAAACAGTCAGGGCGTATGTGGTATAATCGCCTTAGTGAGTTCTTGTTAAGAGAAGGCTACAAGAATGACCGTGTTAGTCCATGCATCTTTATAAAGAGATTTGAGAAAGGATTTGTGATAATTGCAGTATATGTTGATGATTTAAATATTATTGGAACTCCTGCAAAGATTTCATACACAATAGAGTATTTGAAGAAAGAATTTGAGATGAAAGATCTTGGGAATTTTTTTTTTTGTTTGGGACTACAAATTGAACATGTAAAGAATGGAATTCTAGTACATCAAGAGACATACACAGAAAATGTGCTCAAAAAGTTCTATATGGATAAAGCACACCCCTTGAGTAGTCCAATGGTTGTAAGATCACTTGATGTGTCAAAGGATCCATTCCGTCCTCGGGAAAACAATGAAGAAGTTCTTGGCCCTGATGTACCATACTTAAGTGCAATAGGATCATTAATGTACCTTGCTAGTCACACAAGACCAGATATATCATTTTCGGTGAATTTGTTAGCAAGGTTTAGCTCATGCCCAACTCAAAGGCATTGGGATGGGATTAAGCATATACTTCGTTACCTCCAAGGTACAAAAGACATGGGCTTATTCTTTTCTAACTTATCCAAGGAAGGCATAATTGGTTTTGCAGACGCATGATACTTATTTGATCCCCATACTGCTAAATCGCAAACAGGATATGTGTTCACTTGCGAAGGTACTGCCATTTCTTGGCGATCTATGAAGCAAACTCTCACCGCCACTTATTCTAACCATGCAGAGATTTTAGCCATCCATGAAGCTAGTCGCGAGTGTGTATGGTTAAGATCTGTCGTTCATCATATACAAGAAGATTGTGGTATTTCTGTAGGGAAAGAAGCTCCAACAATTATGTATGAAGACAATGCAGCATGCATCGCACAACTCAAAGACCGATACATTAAAGGTGATAGAACAAAGTACATTCTACCAAAATTCTTCTTCACACACGATCTACAGAAGAACGGCGATATACATGTTTTACAGATCCGTTCGAGCGATAATTTCGCTGACTTATTTACAAAGGCGCTACATACTTCTACTTTCAAGAAGTTAGTTCATCATATCGGATCACGCCGTCTCAAAGAACTCGACACATGTACTCATGAGGGGGAGTAATTGCGTGTTGCACTCTTTTTCCCTTAACCATGGTTTTTTCCATTGGGTTTTCCTGGTAAGGTTTTTAATGAGGCAACATCTTAAACGCATTACGAACCATTCCATTATAATGGACATCTAAGGGGGAGTGTTATGAATAATAAGTAGATGCCCATTATAAGGCCCATTACTTGTAATCTAGGTTTTACTTGGTCGCCAAGTTCTTTTATTCCTATATAAAGGAGTTTTCATTCATTGGAATAAACATCACCAATTCTTTTATCTCTCGTCTATTCACAACACGTTTATATTACTAAATTGCATTCTATATAATTATTATTGATTTTAACAACTTTTTAGCAATGAAATAATGATTTGAATTAAGTTAGAATTAGATTAAATAAAAAATTATCAAATAAAATGTACAAATGCTTTTAAAGCAATAAAATTAGCTAAGCATCTACTAAAAATAACAATAACTCACAAATACTAAAAATATAATAAAATAATAAAATAATATCAAAAAAAAAATATTACATTTAGCATCATATCATTATATTTTTCACTTAATATATATTGGATTAAATAGTTAACAAATTTAATTTATAAAATATAAATTTAAAATAAAACTTTTTTTAAAAAAACATAAATCCGCGTTTCTTTAGAGCTAGTAAAAATCTAGTATATGATTTAAGAGTCTTGGCAAGAGAAGGTTTCCACAGAAGTAGACTGTGTCAAGTAACAATAGTGCCAACCGATTTACGCCAATTTTATCCCCAAAACAGCAATTGAAATAACACAAAAAGACAAAGCAATTGAATCATACAGTAAAAGTTATAATAAACTTAAAACTCACGATTTTTTTTTTGGCTCCCCTAATGTTTAATCCTCCTCGCTTTTATTTTCAGTCATCGTCTATCCGATACAACAACGTCATCATACTTAGCTTGGTCATCCTGGAGTGACTGTTGCAGATCAAGATCATCAGATGTATCATCTAAGGCTGGTGAATCTGATCCAGTTGAGGGAAGTTTGATATCAACTCCAATATTTTCAGGTTCAGAACTCTTACGACTCTCAACTGATTCTTCCTTCATTTCAACAAGATGATCATCGGATGAGGTTTTGTCATTATGACTTGTAAGAGTTTCTTCAATGAGAGATGGCTCTACTGTTTCCTCTTTGTCGTCGACGGAATCTTTTCTTGTGGTGTCAGAGGCACGATCAGATACAAGATGTTGATCATCAGCTTCTTCTGCAAGTGGTGATTTATTTGATTCATCATCCTGAATGGAAGAGCTCACAGGAAAACCTGCCTCCTCTTGAGTAACACTTTCTGTCTTTGATCCTGACCCTTCAATATTTGTGGAAGCAGGAAAAGACTGGAAAGTGTCCCAATCATCATCATCATCATCATCTTCGTCCTCATCATTTTCTTCGTCGATTCCACTTTCTATTGTGCTAACCTGATTTAATGATTTTTCTGCTTTAACAATATCAGCAGAAGAGGTAACTTTCTCAGGTGTTGCTACCACATGTGCTGGTAATTTGATATCCATTGGTGGAACCAAGGATTTTGGCTTCGGAAGGGGCCTATCTTGAGAGACGGAAGCACGTATAATATCCTAATAGCAGAAAGACAAGGAAGCCAATTAGCCCACCAGAAATATTAACTGGTGGATTATTGTCTCCAGAGCCCCTTTGTACTGGAAACAAATCTCATATGCCCCTCTATTTATTAGAATTTTTATTAACATTTATTTTTAATCGAAAACTTGTGAATTTACCAAAAGACCTTATGATTTTCGTTTAATTACATGATAAACCAGCCGGTTTTCTCGACCAAACCGAAATCCAATTTCAGACCGTAAATGAACCAAGGAAACCAAAAACTTGGTGGTTCACCCGACTTACCCGAATCGGATAACCCACAAATCGGATAACCCGCCCAGCTCAAAGATATTAGAAATTACGATTTTAACCTTAATGAACACAAAGAAGAAAAAACACATTAAAGTGACACCAATTGGATTCGAACTCGGGTGGCTATATGAAATAAAAACACCACAGCCACTGAACTATCGTGTTATATTTTTAATGTACTCAAGTTATATTATATTTAAAGTTATTTGGGGAGAAGTGATCAATTCAAAACAAAAGGGTATCCCAAAACAGAATCTATTTATCTCGTGTAAAAAACCAAAAACACTAAATTTTATATGTTTTTAAACTTTCCGTTTTTATTTTAATTTTTAATAATAACGCGGATTTATTAATATCTGAGTAAAACTATTGATGTATATTTGATTTTATAGTTGTAGAGTTGATTATACTCAATTAATCTATGAATCTAATGCTTCTGCATATTAATATGAACAACTTTCGAATTTTCTTGGAAAATGATGGAGATATAGCCGAGAAATTAAAACTAATAAAAAAGAGTACTACATAGCCGAGAAATTAAAAAAAAACAGAGTACGAGAAAAGAAATTATTGCACATAAGGAATAAATTGATTCATGTAGAAGAGCTTCATGGCCCGTTTGAACATGAAGCAATCCGGACAGTCGATTTCCAAATCCAAAAGATGGCAAGATGCAGGGGGCTTTCGGTTCCGCAATGTTTGCAAATAAACCGGTTTCTTCTCGACATTGAGTCCATGCAGTATCCTCCACAAGTTTTTCCAAACGGGGGCCACCAAATCCTCCTCACCTTCCCGCCAGTCACGGAAAGCAACGTCCTCAATATCACCTTCTAGAGGATCGTCGTGGAGGAAGCGCAGAACACCCCAGAGGTAAGCAGCTTCTAGAATCTCTTCCTTGCCTTCTCCAATGGCGGCATTGTTAAGATATAACAATCCTCTTACCACATCACCCTCTTGGAAGTATGTGGGGATACTTGATGTAAAACCGGTAAAACTGAGTAAAACTATCGACGTAAAACTGGTAAAACTGAGTAAAACTATGTAAAACTGAGAAAAACTGAGTACAATTGTCCTTGTAAAACCGGTAAAACTGAGTAAAACTGTCGATGTAAAACCGGTAAAATTGAGTGAAATGTGTAAAATTGAGAAAAACTGAGTACAACTATCCATGTAAAACCGGTAAAACTGAGTAAAACTGTCGATGTAAAACCCATAAAACTGAGTGAAATGTTAAAGTAAAACTATTGAGGATACCTTTCATGAAGTTATCCGCGCAGCTGTGATTGTCTACGCATAAGTCCAGAAAATCCATGTGCTCATACGCACTGAGAGGATTCTTCAACATGGTTGAGAGAGAGAGATAACGGAGGACTTCTTGACTCTTTCCGGTTTCGTTCATAATTCTGCATGTTTTTCGAAGGTTGAAGTAATCGGCCGGGGAATTTTTATCGGCTTTCAGTAAGAAATTGGAGAGAATTTCGACCGGAAATTGTTGAAGAGAGACAATCGATCTCCTGTTGGCCATGGTGAGTCTCTGTTTTCTCTAACTTCTCTCTGTTTTCTCTAACTTCTCTTTGTTTTTGTGTGGAAAACGTTTATGTGAGAGAGGAAGAACTTCTCTGTATTTATAGAGAAATACATTTTGTTTGGGTTGCGTCCATAAGACGCAGAGATGTGACGGTTCGCCGGCTTGTAATAAATAGCATCTTTCTTGGGTTTGTCAAGCGACGGGTTGTCATGCTTGTCTCTGCATTAAACGGAGCATGTGATGTGACGGTTCGCCGGTTTGTAATAATGCTCCGTTTAATGCAGGGGACAAAGAAGGAAGACAAGGCGACTCTTGACAAACCCAAGAAAGATGCTCATCATTACAAGTCTCGGTCGAAAACAGAGACTCACACAGTTGTACACAGGTTGTCCTCAGTTATACAAGTTATACATAACGATGGAATTTTGGCGCCAAAACCTAACACATAGTTTTACAGGAGTTCATAGTTGTACAAAATTTCTTAATAGTTGTACTTTGGCTGTTTTCAATATAATAAGTTTTACTAGAACGTTAAATTTGATTTTATAGTTTTACTTTTGATTTTACTCAATTAATATATGAATCTAATGCTTATGTATTTTAATATGTTAGAACATTCGCTCTTTGTAAATTTACCCTCCTATCTTGTCTGTTATTCCAAAAATGATCTTGCAAGTATATGAACATTGTTGGTATAATTACTTAGTCGAGCGATTTTCCCAATCTAATTTAATGTAATGTCACCCATTGACCATAGTTAGGATAAAAGTGATTTTACAAGTTCAAATTTCATATAGTTAGATGATATTCATTATGGGGAAAAATGTTATTTTATCCAATGATATTCATTATGGGGAAAATGTTATTATTTTATCCAATGATAAACCATGAACTTTCGGACGGGTCCCACGGATACATGGCCGGGTCCTACATGACCCATTCAATTAAAAAATCCTCAATTTCTTGAATTCAAACCCTAGAAATCAAAATAATTCCAATTCCTCTCAATTGATTTCGATTTACCCTTTCGATTTCTTCATCTAAACACCGATTTCATCTCACCTCTCATTCATTCTATCCATAAGTCCCTCGATTTCTCAATATTCTTCATCCTCCATGAGCTGTAATACATCTTCGTTGACTGTTGAAGATGGAGACCGAGGGTTTCCGGCGAAGTGTCACTGCGGTAAAGGCGTCGTCATTCTCACGTCTAAGACGAAAGACAACCCAGGAAGACCATTCTTCAGATGTTCAACCATGAAAGATGTAAGCATATTGTCAAATAATTTGTGGATAATGATTTATGCTCTGTTTTTTTGTTTATGCTTCACTACATTTTGCTTTTGTTTTTAAACTCAGAAACATTTGTTCAAATGGGTGGAGGATAGCATGTATGAGGAAGTCAATGATGCATTGCCCAAAATTTCGAGTATTGAAATTGATATTGAGAAAGCCAAATCCGAGATTGGTATCGAAATTGAAGCCTTAAAGTGTAGGATCCATGACTTGGAGGAAGAAGCATTAGTAACAAAAAGAGACCTTAACAAGGGGAGAGTGATGATCAAATGTTGTTGTGTTGGGTTCATTTGTGTTACTATCATTGCCATTTTGATGACAATGGTTGTTAAGGCAAAGAAGCATAAAATCGAGCTTGGTTCTATGTAGTTCGTGGTTGTATTGTTGGTTATTGTCGTTGTCTTTGTATGCTTTCGCTGTCTTTATGTGTAACGTATGTTTAAAACGTGAAACATATGTTTAGTGATCAAGGTATCAAATTCACTTAGTTTTACACAATTTTACACGGTTTTACAAAGTGAAGAGAAAATAAAAATGATATAGACTTAACATTCTAAAAAGAGTACAACATAGCCCGAGATATTAAAAAACAAATACAGAGTACGAGAAAGAAAATTAATGCAGATAAGGAACAAATTGAGTCATGTAGAAGAGCTTCATGCCCCGTTTATACATGAAGCACTCGGAACAGTCGAATTCCATATCGAGAATGTGGCAAGATCTAACGGGCCTTCTGCTGCGCAACGATTGCGTATAAACCCTCTTCTTATCAACAGGGATTCCATGCAGCATCTTCCTCAGGTTCTTCCAAACACGGGCCACCAATCCTCCTCATCTTTGTGCCAGTACATGAAGGGCATTTCGTCATAAGGAGAGGTCAGGGGATCGCCGTGGAGGAAGCGCAGAACACCGTACAGTTAACAAGCTTCCAGAATCTCATCGTACCCCTCCCCGAGCGCTGCTCTGCCTAAATTCGCAAGTCCGTCTGCAACATTATTTTCTACAAAGTAGGTGATAATACCTTCATTGAAGATTGCGGCGGTGTTATTCTGATATAAGCATTTAAGGTGAATCTGTTGGTGCAGCATCGCACGGATAGGCTTCTTCACAAGCGGAGATAGACAGAGAGATTGGAGGACTTCAGGTTTCTCTGAGGCTTGCCGCATAATTTTTCAGGTTGCTCTGAGATTGTAGTAACCGGCGGAGGAAGCTTTGCCGGTTTTTTGAACAATATTGGTGAGGATTTCGACCGGAAATTGTTGAAGAGAGACGATTTATCTCCTGTTGGCCATGGTGAGTCTCTGTTTTTTCTAACTTCTCTCTGTTTTTTTGAACTTCTCTCTCTTTTAACGAAATACTCTTGTGTGATGGATATGAGAGAGGGACGCATAACTCTGTATTTATAGAGTGGAGTCCCGTTTGATGGGTAGCGTCCATAAAGGATTTGCAATGATGAGACGTGACTGTTCGCCGGCTTCGAAGAGACTGACCAATAAAGGATTTGTTGAGTTACCCGAGGTGACGGTCCGACGTTCTTCTTTGTCCCCTGCATGCATCAAATGGGGCATTAAACAGCTCCATTAACTTGATTTGATAATATTTAGAGAAGTGTAAACGTCATATCGATTTATGACTATTTATGACTAGTTTCACGGATTTGTTGTGCCAATTATACCAATTTTACAGGTTGTACCAGTTATACCAGCTGTACCAGTTATACACAACGATTCTTAGTTGTACCAGTTATACTAGTTTTACCAGTTGTACTATTTATACTAGTTATGCAGAACAATTCTTAGTTTTACAAGTTATACTAGTTGCACTGGTTGTCCCCAGTTACCTCTGCAACACAAATTCCAATTTGAATCGATTTCCGCGGCCAATATTACCTCTGCAGTACATTTCTACTCAATTGGTAGTCTCAATGGTGACGAGGCACGACAGAGCCAACGAATGGTGGTCGGAGGCGAGGCGACGGCGGGATGCCGACGAGCAAAACCCGGTTGAGGCGAGACGAGGCTCGGAGGCGAGGCGAGGTTCGGAAGCGAGGCTCAGAATTTTTTTTTTTTTCATAAGCCAAATCAATCCAATTAAATGGATTAAATCCCAACCAACCAAATCCATCCAAGACCCAATTTAACCAGGATCCATAAACCAATGGCAAAAGGGTCAAACAACATTTCATTAAACTGAGAAGGGTATGACAAATTATTATGGGGTAGTGTGGATTTTTTTTAGAGCCATAAGGCTACACGAGAAGTTGACCTTTTAATTCGATCCTAATTTTAAGCTTCTATGCTAGATACAAGCTTGAATCACCAGGGATATAATTTTACTAAAACGCATATCAAATCAGATTGAATGCATTCACGAACCTGAAGCTGCTGCTGGTGTGTTGTTGGCAGCGACAGCAAAACATCCTTAGAGTGAACAGCTGAAGAAGGCAACTGAGCTAGATGGGAAAGAAGCCGCACAGCTACATTTCTTAACTCGAGGACTTCCTGGTAAGAACCAAAACGTTGAAGTTTACGAACTGCATTAAGAGGGAGCACAAGTTTCTGGTGCAGAATTTAGAGGCAGGGATATGAATGGAACCTGAGAAACGCCATCTGAGTTCTTAGAGAAAACCAAAAGAATGGATTCAAGAAAAAGGCTCATGAATCCCATCTGAAGTTCATCAACATTTGAGTGCGTCTGAAGTAGCATTATGAACCGCAAGCATTCACCAGCTATAACCACCGATTCCTTATTCATAGGTTTCTATCCAAAAGAATAAGAAACAAGTCAGTTATCAAAGTCTTTTTAACATAAAAATAATAATTTCTCTTCTTCTCCTGATATTGGAAGGAAGAAACGAGAAAATAACCAGAAGCGCCCTCTGCATCAGACTGACAATATCTCCAATAAGTTCCCCAACAAAGAAGATCACAAAACTTTTCTCCTCTGTGTTGTTGTAACGCAGTACCAAGCTTTTTAGCACTTGTAAGGCAGTAGCTTGAACCTGCATATTTTTGAACACATTCTGTTAAAAGCTTGATAAGTATATGACAATACGGCAAGTCTCAGTTAATTACCTGCATATTGGAATCTTTAATTACTACTGCTATACTAATGTGGCAACTCTTCAACACGGAAATACAGATAGAATGGGTCTCAGTTTCATCTCCTGGACAGTCAAACTCGTAGGCAACTTAGTCGGTGAAAAAAGTTGTTCCAGACAGAATGCAAGCTTCAACAGAAGAAGCTTGCGTAATCCTGATCTCTTGTTGTCCACAAGATGGATACCGTCGATACAATCTTTGGCCAGATGCACACAAGCACCAAAAATTGCTCCAAGGTAGACCCTCACTAACTGATGACTTCATTACCTTCACTGATGACTTCAGTAGGTATGGCTATGTCTATTTGATGAGACACAAGTCAGAATCCTTTGATAGATTTAAGGAATTCAAGAATGAAGTACAAAATCAACTTGGTAAAAGTATCAAAGTTCTGCGATCGGATCGCGGAGGAGAATACTTGAGTCAAGAATTCAGCGACTATCTGAGCGAGTGTGGAATTATTTCACAACTCACTCCTCCTGGTACACCCCAATGGAATGGAGTGTCAGAGAGGAGGAATCGAACCTTATTGGATATGGTTCGGTCTATGATGAGTCATTCTAATCTTCCATTATCCTTTTGGGGATACGCTCTAGAAACGTCTGCGTTTACACTAAATAGGGTGCCATCTAAATCAGTGGAAAAGACACCACATGAAATGTGGACTGGGAATGTTCCTTAATGAAAAGGTGTACCATCAAAGCGAATCCAACGTCTTGCAGAAATTTGACACCATCTGATAACAACCACTAATCAGCCTAGGCCCTAGTAGAAAAAAGTAACCCCGTTCCATCTCTAAAAAACTTAATTCTCTGTTCATTCTTTCAAACTCTTGGCGATGCTATTCTGTTTGAGCAAACGCCATAGTGTCTAAGTATTGTATTTTGCATATGCCTTTATCTAAGAACAAGGTTATTGTTTCGGCCCATGTAGCTAAAATGATAGTGTCCCTTATTTATCATATTATCACATTAACTGTGGATTCAATTTTCATAGTGTAAGTATGGTTACCTACTGAGGTTGAACCGTAATAGGGATTATCATAAGAATCTTTGTAACTCGTCGCTATTGAATATGGCGATTTGTTGGAAAAAAAAGAAGATGATGAAAACAAGCTGGAAAAGCTCAGAAAAGATGAATTAAAGACCGACTCGAGACGAAATAGTGGTCGAATAAAAAAAAAAGAGTTCGATTTGAAGAATCGAAGCTTAGATTAATGGTGGATTGATGTGCGTAAGGAAATGCGAAAGCTCTGATACCATATCAGAAAGAGAGTGAATGTAAAAGTTTGTTATTCACATTAACCGTCAAATGTATGAGTATACAAGTATTTTTACTGCTCTTCTCGTGTACACATATTATATATCAACTAACTAACTCTAATAGAATGTATCCGACCAAACCAACGTAGCATATACATTAATTATCTCGATTCCGTCAACTACTTTAGACCCACATTCACAGGAGAAGCTTTTGGAACTTTAGTTTATCATGAAATTTTGGTAATCTAATCATTTTAGTTTTCCTACTGTTGACATGTTTCTTGTTTTCTGACAGATTGGATATCTCTGAGTATTGTAAGATTCGAGGTTTCACTACGTGCTATATATTGTCGTGTCCAGCTAAAAAAGGACAAGACTACATTATGTATTATCATCCTAAGACTCAGAAACCCCCATCACCAATGGTCAGTCTTTACTCCTCTCGTGCGGAAACTTAAACAACATTATTGCAGGTATGTGTTGTCGCAGCCGAGCAGAGGGTAGTGAAGAATGTTACAAACTTGTATAATCGGTTCTTCGTTAAAACAGAGGAATCTACCTGCAATATTACAGCTGTGCGGTTGCCTTACTTCAAAGGATCTTTGTGGTCTTGTAAGGCTGAGCTACTGACTCAAGAAATCGAGAAAGAAAGCGACAATGAGTTGCAGAAAAACATGAAGTCTCTTTCTAAAAGAGTGGTGTTGGAGTTGATAATGCTAAAAACATTCTCCTGATGAGAAAGGTTTATTCATTACCTTTTGAATACATTAGTTATTGATACATTATGTTTCAGGGTCTTTAATCTTTAGCTGATTCAGTTTTGTGTAGCGTGAAAAGATGATATCCCATAACAAGGAGGATTACATGGTGGTGGATTTGAATTATTCATGCACACGCTGATCGGAGGCCATAGTATCGGGATTGAGATGGTTTTTCGACAATCATCTCTTTGTAATTCATTAGGGTTTCTCTGTTTTTCTTATGTTAACAGAACCAATCCTTTACTGAAAAAAGATGGCATGATGCAGAAGAGGAGACTCCTGGGGAACACACACATAATATGGATGACAAAGAGAAGCATTCGCTGTCAAAGGTTCAGGTGAAGGGCATACAGTCTACAACAGAGGATAAAGATGTCATCCTAGAAAACAATATGCTTCTTAGGTTTTCACAAAATGGTTTCTTGAGGGTCGTTCAACGCTCAAGTGACAACGAGACGACATGACTGGTCGGGAGATAGGGATAAGGTTTGAATAGAAGATAGGCCAATTACTCCATCTCTTCCATCCACCTAATCTACCACATCTGATGAGCCTATCGTTTTAACATGCCAGAGAAATAGGAAAAGGGGTAAAATAAATAGATCAAATGCAAACACTTATGGTTACAAGGAGACCACTCTCATAAAATCAAATAATCATCTAAAACAGACCAAAAGAATTGAGAATTATCCTCTTTACAATGGAAACACTACATTTTTGTGGAAAAAAGATCGACACGAAGTTAACACAGCAAAAAAAAGAGAGAAAAAGAGTCTCCTAAGATAGCTAGAGATAAAGAAGCAAACACTAACACTGTCAACAGATGGCCTTTTCAACAGCATAGGCCAAAACAAACTACATGATCTTGATCAAAGATGGGGCTACGTCGTTAAGAAAGTCCAGAGCTTCTTACCAATGGAGGCTTTCCCGGTATGTTCTGATTCCGACTCATCTCCTTCACCATCGTACTCGTTTCCAGGTGTTTTGTTCACATCTTCTTCACTCATTGCTGCACTCTCGCCTATTCTTTTGGGCGAACCAGCATCTGTGTCCTCAGAGTCTGCCATGGCTTCACGCTATTGAAACATATAATTGAAATAAACAGATTTGTCAACCCAAAGAAAAGGTAAAAACAAAATGCAGCTTCGTTTTTACCTCCATGACATTCGTGCTTACTCCATTATCGCTACCAGCAACGCCTACTG
This sequence comes from Orychophragmus violaceus, assembly GCA_030180135.1. NCBI lineage: Eukaryota > Viridiplantae > Streptophyta > Magnoliopsida > Brassicales > Brassicaceae > Orychophragmus > Orychophragmus violaceus. Next base: position 37,584,301 of record CM058231.1, on the reverse strand, counting down.
ATGCTGTGGCAGTGGTTTGCGCACAGTAAATACCTTGGTCTTGTTGCACTCCACCAGTCTCTTCATTCTTCTTACCAAGTGCGGTTTTTCCGGCCACCCTAATAACCCAAATGTCAAAACAGTTTATTATCAGTTCTAACGCATTATCCTCAGGATCTGTGTTTGAAAGTAAATGGGATTTGAAGTAACCTTCTAGATCGCCGGAGATTATATCTTTGTCCCACCACTTGTTCTGATGCAACCTTTTGCCGCCTCTTCCCACGCTGATGTTCTCCTCCGGTGACACTATCTGATTTTCCATCACTCTCGTTACCATCCTGCTCAGTAGTACAAGCTCTCAAAGAGGCCATACGTCCACGTTTCCGTCCATTCTTTGAAGCTCCTTTATCAGGTTCACCCGTGCTTCCATCATTTGCTTTAGCAGAGTCCTCAACATTTTCTGTTGATTCATCGGGCTCATTGAATTCTATAGATTTTCCATAGATAGCTTTAGCATCTTCGACAACAGCTTTGACAGAGCGTGTTCTTCTGGTTCTGGCTTTCCCTCTCAAGCGTGATTGACCATCAGCATTTAGATTAGACAAAGAATCTGCAGCAACTTCTTGAGCCTTGCTGTTGATGTTGCTTTGATCACCGTCTGAGTTAGCATTGGTGACTTCGACCTCTCTTGTGTCGCTTTCAGATTGGGCCGGAGGAATAGTTGATGGCCCACTGTTCACGTTAGCTTGTTCAGTAGACTGAGGTTCTTGGTCAGCAAAATTCAGAGTAGCAGATGTTTCTGCCATTTTTATTGGGGACAATTTAAGAATCTTTGAAGTACATTTCCGCAGCCATGACACCGTCCCACCAGGAGCTGGCAATCCTAAGGCGGTAGCAGTTGGGGATATATCCCTCATTTCATTCTGTGGTGCAAGAATGTTTTCCAGTTTTGACAAATTAGGTATTTCCAGGTTGTCAATGTCAGGAAGCGTGAGCTCTGAAACCAGTTCACCGCAAGGATTGCAGTTCCTATTACTTTCCATGGAAGAAAGGAAACGATTTCTCTCGCTAATAAATTGTTCCCGCTGGTCCTTCAGTTTCTTGGTTAAGGCAACAAGGTCCTCAACATCTTTCCGTATTTCTGTCTGCTGCTCTTCAAGATGTTTTTTACTAGCATCAATTTCTAGCTTTTCCTTCTCTATTCTCTGTCTATCGATCTGTAAATCCGTCATTTCTCTTCTGGCTACGTCTCTTAGGTAATTAATATTGCTCAGTTCCTTCTCTCTCTCTTCCTCAAATAACTTCTCTTTGGCTTGCAACTCCCTTTCTCTGTCTTCCACTTTACTCTGCATATCAGACTCGAGCTTCCTTTTGAGCATTTCAATATCATGAAGCAGTTGACTTCTTTCGCTCTCAGCTTTCTTAGAGATCACCGAACGCTCATGCTCCATAGTATCTGCAAATGAAGCTTTTGCCACTTCAAGAGTTTCTAGCTCCCGTTTCATGTTGTCAATTGCTGCTTGCTTTTCCTTTTTCAGCCTTTCTTCCTCCAAGTGACTGTTTCTCTCTAGTTTTTCTTTCTGAACAATTATATTCTTCAGTTCGGTCTCGATCTCAGCTTTCCTCTCATCAAGTTCTTCCCATTCTTTCTCAAAACATTCCCTTTGGGCCTTCAGATCCTCAACCTCTTTCGAAAGCAGCTCCTGTTGGGACCTGCACTTTTCTAGTTGCTCCTTTAATTCGGTTTGCAGACGAAGATACTCGGACCTCTCTTCTTCAGTAACTCTAAGCCCTTCCTTCTCTTTGTGAATTTCTGACAGCTTTAACTCATTATCAGCCCTTATCTTCTCGACTTCAGTTTTAAGATTGAGAATAATTTCTTTATGCTCTTCCAGTTTCCTCTTCTCAGTTTCCAATGCCTTTTCCTCACTTTTCAGGGCTTTCTCTCTGCCATTTACGCCTTTCAGTCTTAATTCAAAATCTTTTTCTTTTTCTTTATGCTTCTCCAGTTTCCTATCTAACACCTGTTCACGTTTAGCAACTTTATCCTCCATGTGCTTCCACTCAGCCTCCCTCTTTTCCACCTCAGCAACCTTGCTCCTCAAGCTATCATCAATAGATTTTCTTTTCTGCTCCATTTCCAACTCAAACTCACGCTGTGTTGCCTCCAATTTAGCTTGGTGTTCATCAATTAGTTGCTCAACTGCAACCTGTTATTAGCCAAAATTAAACAACTAGCACGGTCAATGTGGCACATAATATGTAATAGAAATTTGGTCAATTAAATATTAAATTTCATCCACAAAAAAAGGGTGACAGAGAGATTTATATATTTCTATATAGCGCTTGCCTTTTCTCTGGCATCCAGTTTCTCTTGCATAGCTAGTAGCTCTTGCTCCTTTGTATCTATGGATTTCTTCAGCACATCAGTTTCCTGCATCCGGAGGAAGTGTGTAAATGGACAAGATTCCAAATACTTTAAATAACAATAAAATGTTACAATTAAAAACAAGCAGCTTACTTGCTCCCTTAAAGCAAGAGCTTTTATCCTTGAGCTGACATCGTCTTCTTTTTTCTTCAAAGCAATGTTAGCGGCATCAATCTTCTTTTGTGCCTCTTCAAGTTCTTTTCCCTTTTGCTTGATAATCTTATCACTTTCATTTGCCCTATCCTCTCTCTGTTTTACAATCATCTGAGATTTAGCAACTCTTTCTTCTCCTTCTTGCAACTTTCTTTCCCATTCACGCAAGTCCTCCCTCTGCTTCGACAAAGTTGCCTCATCTGCTTCTCGTCTGTAAGAAAAAGAAAAAAAAGAAATCAAGACAAATTACTCATCATACAAAAAAGATACAAGACAAGAAGTCCAATACGTACTCAGCAATGTAGGAAAACCGCTCCCTTTGAAGAGAACTTTCTCGAGCTTCCACTTCCTTGGACTTCCTCTCAACCTCTGAACTCTTTCTACTAACTTCAGCAAGTCTCGCATCAACAGCACGTAGCTTTGCCTCGACTTCAAGGGATTTTTCTTCAACACTTCTAACCAATGCATTTGCCTCCGTCAACTTTGAGTCAGCTGTAAATTTGATCTCTGCGTTTTCAGACCGTAGTTCCCGCAGAGCCTTCTCCAGCTGCATCAGTTTTAAAAGTGACTCAATCAGAAATAATATATGCAAACTGGAACAATGTATAAAAAAGGATCTGGGCAGGGCTCACGAATCTGCCTGTAATAAATAGTTAAAAGGTAACTGTAGGATCTCCTAAAGGAATAGAACTATTATATGCATACAGAAAATGCCATGTATGAGTCTTGAACTCTTGATCATTAGAAAAGGCAAAAGGACAAAATATGATCAAAAAGGAACCGGTAAACATATAAACAGTATGGAAACATGAATCTTACATCACGTGCACATTGCTTCTCAGTCCCCAAAGCTTTCCTCAACCCCTCTTCCCGTTTCTCGACATCTGCTATAGCAATCAGATGCGAATTGCGTTCTCGCTTAAGGTACTCGTTTGCCTCTTCAAATTCCAGTAGAAGATCCTCATATTTGAAACTCCACTCCTTTTTCTCGAGCAGAAGAAGACCCATATTGTGTTGGTACTCAAAAAGCTGTTTCAGCCGAAGAACAAATCAGCAGTTATTCCAATAAAACAAGAAGAAGAAATCATATGATCAACCAACCACTAACAGTAAGAATTATTTACAGTTTAACAAATTTTCACATCCATAATTGCAGGTGAAACCAAGGCATAACCACTGGTTACAAAATTTACCAAACTCTTAAAGATAATTGAAGTATAGTGTCACGTGCTTTGCAATTATGAGACGCAAATCTTGAAAGAGTAAATACAAGAAATTTCAAGCGACCAAGTTATCAGAGGAAACCATGTTTATAATGCCATCAGCTGTGAATCGATTCAATTAAAAGCAAAAAAGAAAAAGAAAAAAAAACCTCACCTCTTTTTCAAGCTCTGAAACTTTCTCAGGCAATCTTCTGGGATCATCGTCGTACTGGATCTCAGTGACCCGACCCGGAACTGGGGTGACCATGTCTGGACCCATTCCGTTGGAATCTGGATTTGTCACTTTCGTTGGAGTAGACCAACGTTGCCACACCTTCATAGGCGTGGACGTCTTTTCCAATTACTCAGAATTCGAAGAGATCTCTCTGAGTCAAACAAACAAAATACAAAAATAAAAAACCCAAACTTTATCTCACCAAAGCAGTCAATTCCGTAATTGAACTCCGGAAATCGAAAACCCAGATGCCGAAAAACTAGAAAGTACAATTCCTCTGACTTCTGACTTCACTCTCTGTAAAAATTCCGATAGAAGAAGAAGAATAAAAACGGATACCAAAACAAAATGTTTTTTGATGGCTCCGGATTTAAACAGAGTTCCTAAATTCCGGCCGAAACTGATTTGAAGTCCGGCAACGTCTCTCTCTCTCTTCTCTCTGTGCTGGAACCTTTTTTGTGTGGCTCGCGCGGATCGTTTCACGTTCTTTCTCTTTTTCTTATATTATACATGTGGACCCCTAATTTTCTCTTTATTTACATTTAGGGGCGCCGTCTTAGTTATTTGCTCGAAGGTTCAATAAGGGTACATTTGGAATTTTGGATTTACAACGGTTATGCGCAACTGTCCAACTTTTGTTTAAGACGGAACTACCCCTGTTGATAAAGTGTAGAACCGTAGTTTAGGTCCGTTTGACTGTAAACCGTGACCGTATATTTTTGGCTGTAGAAATTTTAGTTGTAAAAACTATAACTGTTATTTTTAACAATTTTAAATAATGATTATTAACAAGATCTATAAAAATTGTGAATATTATTTTAAGTATTATTTTTTATGTTGAAATATAAAGTATGCTATATTTAAATATCAATAATGATACATTTTATTATCCTACATGTTATGGTTATAACTATATTATTAATAATAAGATCTACATAATTATTAGCATAAGTAATTATTACAAATCTTGACAAAAAAAGTAATTATTACAAAATATTATTTAAAATACAATAGCTTAAAATCATATTAATAGATAAATATTCTTTAAAAGATTTATTTGAATTTTGTTTTTAGAAGGCCTTTTTCTATCTCAACCAAAGTATCTTTTGTTAATAAATTTTAATTAAGAAAACAAAATTATCAATTAATTGAAATCTGTTGTAATAAAATCAATATAATATTTTATTGTTTGGTTAAAAAGAAAAGAATAATAAAAGAAGAAAAAAATGTATAGAAACTTTTAATATGGTGTAAAAGTCACAAAAATGTCTTTAGAACAAAAAAATCGAAATAAAGAACAAAAACAATTATTATTATTGTGGATATTTTATGTTCTTTCAAAATTTACTCTTTGTCCCTCTATTAGAGGTGTTTCAGAAATGTCTGCAATCGAGTAAATAGCTCTACGAACTAATGGATCAGATCGAATTGAAAAATGGAAAGATTTGTAAATGTTATACCTTTCGTCACCATTTTGTGGTCATAAATTAAATTCTTTGTTGATAAAAAAATAACCTAAATTTTTTAGTATTTTGGAAGCTTTTTAATCTAATGATTGATTAACTAGTTAATTAATGCTTTTCTACCAACAAATTAAGGATTGGATTTCTTAGATGATGGTACATTAATGGAAGACAATTTATAGGAAATCTTCGGTATGGTGCAAGTAGAACTGTTTGTCAAAGTTTGATGCATGTCAATTCGAGATGTCTTGAATATTGTTGAGTAGATAGAATTGTCTGTTGAAAAGTTATTTTTGTAGTTGTTCTTAAAAATTAAAGAAGACATAGATCTTTGAGGAACATCATGTCTTAGTTAAATTGAATGTGCATGATATTAGTTATATGGAATGAGCGATTGAGATCACACCATATATCAATTATATCATTTATACACTGTTTTGACAGATATGAAATGATACGGTTCGGCAAGTATGCTTCACCATGTACATTCTTGATAGATATGAAATGATACAGTTCGGCACTATGGCCCCGAATGGCACTTCGATTTAGGTGTGACTGCGATTTATATGTAGGAGCGACGTATTTAGGAAAAGATGCGATTAGTTAAAATTATGAATGGAGTTACGTTTTAGGTATCATGTGATTACTCTACATTTTTGAATGAAAAAGTAATTTAGATGTGATTAGGATAAAAAAATATATTAATATTATAAATTATTTTTTTGTCAAAAAAATCAAATTTCTAATATCCAGTAAAAACGTAAATTTTCTGTTTTTCCGTTGAAAACATAAATTTTTATTTTCTCGTCAAAATCACAAATTTCCATTTTCTCGCCAAAACCGCAAAATTCCATTTTCCGCCAAAGTGCAAAATTTCCTTTTTGCCAAAACGCAATTTCCGTTTTCCCGCCAAGACCACAACATTTCCGTTTTTGGAGGGAAAATGAAAATTTGCGTTTTATACGGGAAATGTAAATTTGCGTTTTTGACGGGAAAACCGAAATTTTGCGTTTTGGAGGGAAAACAAAAGTTTGCGTTTTTGGCGGAAAAAAGAAAATTTTGTGTTTTAGCGGGAAAACATAATTTCACGTTTTGGCAGAAAACAGAAATTTTGCGGTTTTGGCAGAAAATAGAATTTTGCGGTTTTATGAAAAAAATAGAAATTTGCATTTTTGTTAGGACTTTGCATTTTCCTGCCAAAAACGCAAACTTCCGTTTTCCTGCCAAAACCATAAATTTCCATTTGCCCGTCAAAACTACAAAATTTCGTTTTTCCGCTAACCCGCCAAAAAAAGCAAATTTATAGCATCTATAAATCCAATAATATTTATATCATCTAAGGCAATAAAAACATTGCAAAATTCAGTCATCTTAGTATTGTCTACAAGACGAAGCTAAATGGTCAAAAAACCTAGATGACATACATTATGCAAAAAAAAAATGAGAGGGAATAGAATCCAAAGATTCCACAATCATAACAGCTCATAAAGCTCTAAATTTTAAATTAACAACAACCGGAGAAGAATCATATTTGAGTTTTGCAATATGCTAGTTCAGATTGATTTATATGTAAGGTTTGAAATGATAACAACGTACATTGGATCAAGTATAAAAAACTATCATAATATAGACATCATAAAGTATGAATTGCACTTACAATTTTGGAATCAAGTAGAAATTGAACTCAATCGCTCTTATCTATCTACTGTATATTATTTGCAAAATCAAATTATTGAAAAATCTTAGGTACATGTTTCTTGACCAGTCAAAACTATGATGTCATTGATAACATGTCTTTAATTGAAATATTTTGATTGATCAAGAATTTTTTCTACCTTAAAAATATATCAAAATTCATTTTGAAATAAATAATTCAAACAAAAAAAAATTCGACCATTATTATACTTCAATTTAATGTTATTTCCTTAAAATTCGATTGTAATCTTAACAATTCAAGGAATATTTTTTGACATTAACTGAATAACTTCTACCCTAAATTTTACACCATCCGATATTGACAAGTTACATTAATTGTGATATCTACAGAATTTTCGGAACAAATGTATAACTTCCACCCTAAATTGTATATAACAATTATTTACTACATAATATATTTCCTTATTTTTCAAATTTAAAATAACACTCCACTGAAACAATAAATATATAATATAATGTCTTCCCATAAACTTAGGATCTATAATAATATCATCAAATTTTTTGAAACTAATAACTATCCATATAAATTAGCAAATTTAAAAATATGGCAAATACGACGAATCATACATACGATTTTATTTGTAACCAAAAATCTTATAGCCTAAAAATATTTTAATTTAGTTAAAACACAATATTCTCTAAACTAATTTGATTTCATCCCTTATTATTCCAAACTATTATATATATCGTTCAACATTTAACCTAATTTACATTCACATTTAATCATCGCTTTCTTTTATATCCTTACATTTTATAATATGGAATAATTAGTGGAAACTACTAAGAACGTCACTCGTAGACGTCGGTCGACTTATTTTTTACTTGGAAACATAGACAAAAGCCTCGAAACCGAAAAAATCCAGGTTAGAATTTTATCACAATAGACTTTGTTTAACGCTAAGACTGGAAATGTAATAGAGATGATTTGGTCTGACATAAAGGTATGTTTACAGTCTCTTAGTTTTGGGTACTTGTTCGGTTCTAAATTGTTCATTCATATAATTCTAATTTGGGTTTTACTTTTGGAGGGAACAAGAGTACAAGCATCATGTGCTGAGTTGTTATTCAACAAGCATAAAGGATTTCTTCAAATAGGTAAAACTATTATGGTTTTCTCTCAAGGAATATATTGGCGACTTCCGTGCAAGTGATCTTCCTTACAAGTTATCAATCACACGTACTACATGAGTTAAACCATTGGAAGATTTTGATATTGACAATCACGATAAGTATTATTATACTATTTCTCAAATTCTCGAGAGATCTCTTGATAAAAGAGTTTTGATTGGTAAGATGTTTTTTATAACATACATGTTATTCCATATATTATACTTTCAATCAACTGTTGTTAATTATTGTTTTACCTAACTAAGATGTCATGAGAGTCTTTATGCACATGGGTGCTATTGAGATGTGAAGACAAAGAGCAAGTTGGGAAATAACAACAAGCTTGAATTATACCTAAAAGATAATGGGTAATTATTCGTATATAGGAATATAATAAATAAACAATTTTTATATGATTTTTTTATCGTCTATATAAAAACAGAGATGATGCATTGCCTTGCACTTTATGGGGAGACTATGCCAAGAAAGTGATTGAGCATACTTCGACCAATAGCTCATCTCATGTCGTCGTTATTATCCGGTTTGCATAGATCAAAGAATATGGAGGTAACCACATATTTACCGTAATGGATAATTATTTGTATATAAAATTAATGGATTAGTATATATTTTAATAAATATAGGGAAGATGTACATCTCGAATGCGTACAACTCGATGCAACTCATATTTGGAGATGAAAATAACCCTGAGATTGCAAAGTGGTTGGAAAGGTAATGTCATACATATGTTTTTAATATTTTTTCGTTTCATTTTTTTGAAGAGTAATAATATTTAGTGGAATAATATTGTACAATATACCAAAAGAATCTGAAGCTCTAATCATCAAGTCTGAGAGAAGCATGGTTTCTTTTGTATCGGGTCCACGCTTGGATTTGCGTACATAATTTTTCATCAAGAATAATAGGATGCCTATACTTGAGATTCTTCAATCGGAAAAGGTTAGATATAATATTAAACTGAAAATATGTGGATTTAATTGTAACCATGTTATTATTTACTTATTCATTTTATCGTTGTTTAGCATGGTAAGGTGGTTACGTGTGCCACAATTGTCTCTATTGATCATTCAAAAAAGTGGTATTTTCAAGCTTGCAAAGTTTGCAATCTCAAAGTACTTCAGTATGGATCTGATTCAGAAGACGATGAAGAGTCTAAACCCTTATATAATTGTAAAACATGTGGCGATGTGAGAAATGTCATGCTAGGTAATTGTTTATAAATATGCAGTCTGATATAACTAATATATAAAAACTATTGTTTATATATTGTTTATGTATGCCGTAGGTATTATTTGATCTTCCGTGTGTCTGACTATTCTGAGGATGAAGAAAAATTTCTCACATTTTATGAAGTCAGAGATAAGCTTGTGAATAGATCGGCAGACAATATCTTTAATGAATTCAAAAGACAGATAAAGGTATTTGAATTTTGGAATTGTTTTTTGTAGATATATAACTAATTATATTGAGAACTTGATGTTTTCTTCTTTGTGTTTTTAGGATGATCCATATTATCTCCCTATTGAATTAAACAATTTGATTGGTCGAAAATATTCTTCAAAGTGACATTTCCAAAGGACAATGTTCAGAAGGTGTCAAGAAGTCCATATGTGGTGGACTTATTTTGGGATGATGACTATGCCATCGATGAATTTGAGAATTTAACCAACTAGAGTCAGATATGTAATATATTTTGATCATTTTAAATCATTATTTTATAACATTAATAAATCTTTTCTAATATTTTTCATTTGATTAGGGACCTCATATGACTACCACAAGTATGGAGACTGATTCTGATGCATTAATGGCCCTACCACTTACACCGTCAACATCAAAAAGATCAGAAGATATCTCATTAAGCAGTGTTGGTGAAAATTCATCGGTTTCAAAAAAGATTAAGCATGAAGACAAGGAAAGCTTAAAAAGAAGAAAAATTTAGAATTTTGTTTTGTATTTTGTTTTGCGTTTGCCGACGATTTTTACTATTATCGTAAAATTTATATGTTGTACGCAAATCATTATATAAGTATATGGTGTGTTAACAGATCTTCTTATTTTGACAACAAATTTATTTTGCTTCACGAACATAATATTTTAATTAAATACAAACATACAACAAATTATATCCTCATATAAATTCGCTAGATATCTACTTCCATCAATAATTATATTTTAGATTTTTTTTTTTAAATATTTTCATTAGGGAAACAAATATATATTCTTACATAGAAGAATATATTAACATTCTAAATTTAGTTTTGATTTTAGTTGCTCATTAACATATTTTTCGTCGTAAAATACGTAACAAAATCCTTAAATTAAAATATACCTATTCTCCTTTCAATTATTCTCCTCGACACAATCTCATTCTTATTATGATTTGTATATTCATCATTGGCAGGATTCTTTGAAGGCTTGAGTATTATATTGGAGAGTATCAATATATTCTCGAATATATAATGAAAAGAGGTGGTTCCGAATCTGATAAAGAAAATCATTCTGTGTCATCTCCATTACAGAAATGTGAGAGTTTTGAATTTCTAATTCGAATGTTTGTATGATATATGCTAACAGTTTATATGACTTTGTCTTAGGTGGAAGAAGATGCCAGAACAAAGGGATATCACCTCCTCTTCAAAAAGATTTGCATTTCATATAGAATATCATTATATTTATATTTATAAATACGCACTAATACAATTATACTTCTTTTTAACAGTAGGAAGACCCTCAAGCTCATCTTCGATGGCATCTGCAACAATCACAAATGGTCTAAGCAAAAATAGCATTGGATTTGTTACTCAGATATAAGATATTACCAATATTCTTCCTCAAAAAACACATGTTTCAAGTGAAAATATTAGTCACAGAAATCACTACAATACTCGAGGTACTTTTTATTTGCTTAACTCTTTATTTCTATATTATATTTGAAACGACATTCCGTATTTAATAATTTTCGAAAATATCACAGGTACCAAAAATTTATCATCACAAATGGTAGCTCAAATTCCATATTGTTGAAGACCATGTCATCAGTAGTTACATCCGGTTTTGCATGTCTATTACTCTATTTGAAAATCAAATATTAATTATCTAACCATTAACGGAATATACTCTTTGAATGCAATTATAAGCTAATTTATCTCAAGCAAGAGGAAACAAGAAAAGCCAAAATACATACTGCTCATCATCAGTAAATGTGGAAGAAAACACATTTAATGCCCCCTGTAACTGAGATTAATTATCATTCTCAAGGTACTATATAACATATAATCAATTGACAAGTATAAAAATATATAATTTCAGTAATCAGTTTGAATTATTTAATTTATACAATATTGACAATATTCTATTTCAGCCTTTGTAACAGATATGTCGATGCAAGTGAATCTAATGATGAAGATAATGCAAGTGACGTAGATTCAATTTCATCAGATATTGGTGATGCAACTCATCACATAGACAATGATAGAGATAATCATCCAGAAGTTCAAACTACAACTAATGTCGATCATGCCATTTTAGATGACTATACTGGTATGTTTTAATTTATTATGTTTTTTCAAATATTATAATCTACAAAATTTCCTTAAATCAAACCAATAATTAACTGGTTACTATGACGATAGAGATCCATCTTATAATTGCAAAAGTTGTGGAGCATACATGTGGTTTGGAGAACGAATAGAAAAAAGAATTAGACAATTACAACCAGATTTTAGAATTTGTTGTAAGAAAAGAAAAGTCGTACTACCGAAGCTAAGGAATCCTCCACTGGCATTATTAGAATTAATTCTGAATGGTAGTGAATTATCCAAACATTTTCGCGAATTTATTCGTGCTTATAGTATGATGTTCGCTTTCACATCTCTTGGAGGGAAGATTAATTATACCATCAATAATGGTCGTGGACCATATATTTTCAAGATGCATGGTCACAATTACCATCGAATAAGTGTTCTCTTCCCAAATTTTGGAGAGTACTTAAGTTTATACAGCTATACATTTATAACACGTTAAATGAAATTACTAATAGAATTGCGGCACATATGTAATAATTTATACACTAATCTTTTAATAATAATTGTATATTTTACATATGATTAATAAGAAGATTTGTAAATAATATTTTTATTTTTTTATAGGGGCGATAACGACATAGATGTAGCAAAATTGAGGATTTAAGTTGTCGAAATCTTGAAGAATATGTTAGATGAGGTTAATCCTTATGTTACATAATTAAGGACAGCTAGATAGATTTGGTGTTACCCAAGATACTGGTTTTCGTCGTAGATTCATTGAAAGTGTAGCGTTAGATTGAAGGACTCACAATATGCCAACAAAGTTGAAGTTGTGCTCTAATTCCAGGAGATTTTGTTTGTAACATGGAGACATATGACATTATATTGGAGGCAACCGAATGCTGTTTTCATAGGATTAGTGAACTTTATCCATCCTACTTGCCTCTCCAATATCCAATTATGTTTCCATACGGGGAGGATTGTTTCCGATTAAAAATTCCTATAGGTTTGACAGACGCTGATGGAAGGAAGAGGAAAGTTATTTCTATTCAGGAATTTTTTGCATATAGAATTTGTGAAAGGGTTGGCGAGGCTCCTACAATAAACATATGTGGAAGATTGTTTCAACAGTTTTTGGTTGACGTATATACGATGATTGAATCCAACCGGTTGCTTTATGTGTGGAAAAACTAGAAGAAGCTTCAATCAGAAAACTACGAAAAAAATCAAAAAATGGCTGAGGCGGGAGGTATTAATCTTCTAAAACAAGGTCAACGCATATTTATTCCATCAATTTTTACACGTGGTTTTCAGGTATATGCATCATCATTATTTGGATGCAATGGCTATATGCAAATACTTATGTTTTCTTGATATTTTCATTACTTTTACATACAACCCTGAGTGGCTGGAAATAAAAAGATACCTGGAGAAATATAGATTTACCATCGAGGATATACCAGATTTTTTGGTCGAATTTTTAAAACAAAACTTGACAGTTTGATCACCGAATTGACTAAAAAAGGAGGAAGTGTCTTTGGAAGGATGACTGACGGTATATATTTTAGGGCCATGTTATTTACCTATTCATCTAAATATACTATATATTGTGGCTAATCATTTATCTCTAAACTACTATCTTTTGTTCTTATGTTACAGCAATGTACACGATTAAGTTCTAAAAAGAGGATTGCCGCATGCACATATTCTACTATTTATGGAAAAAGGTTATAAAATCCCAACAACAGAAGACATTGATTAGATTATTTTTGCAGAAATACCAGACAAGGCTACAGATCTTGACCTATACGCAACAGTATCAGAATGCATGATGCATGGTCCGTGTGGAAACACAAACAAGAGTAGTGTTTGTATGGTAAACGGAAGATGTTGAAGAAGTATCCTAGGCCGGTAAATAATAGGACAACAATTGATACTAATGGTTTTCCTTGCTACAGACGTAGAGATGATAAAAAGATTTGTTGAAAAAGGAAAATTTCAACTTGACAATGGATATGTTGTTCCATATAACAAGGAACTCATGCTTTGATATCGTGCACATATTAATGTTGAATGGTGTTTCCAGCCGTGAACTATCAAGTATTTGTTTAAATACATTCATAAAGATCCTGATTATATTGCGGGTACTATTGAAAAAGAGAATGAATATGGTGTTATTGACGAAATTGAGCATTACTACAACTGCATGTATTATACTCTTTTTGTGTACACTTTTGATTATATGTATAACATTTACCATTATTATTTTTTAAATTATTTTTAACTCTGCCATTTCTAGATATCTTTCACCGCCCAAAGAAACATGGCGTATATTTGCATTCCCTACACATTACCGTAGTGTAGCTGTTGAGAAACTGAGTTTTCATCTTCCAAACCAGCATATTATCTTTTTGATGAAGATGAACCCACTGAGACTCTGCTTAATAAAACGACAGTTATACAATCTATGTTTATTGCTTGGAAGATTGCGTGTAGAAAATATCCTAATCTTACAACGGACCTCACTTATTCTCAATTCCCAACTAAATTTACATGGATATCAAAAGAGAGGGCATGAAAACCAAGGGAGAGAAAGCTTGGTGCTGTGATTGGTAGGATTGCCCATGTGAGTCCAGCATGCGGTGAGTTGTATTATTTAAGAATACTTCTAAACTATGTTAAAGGACCTAAATATTATGAGGATATAAGGACATCTGAAGGAATTGTCTATCCTACCTTTAAAGATGCATGTGATGCTCATGGATTGCTAGATGATGACAAATAATTTATTCTAGCAATTGAGGAAGCAAGTGAATGGGCCAGTGAAAATTATATTTTGGATTATTTTTTTTGAGATGTTAATTACAAATAGTATTTCCCATCCTCTAGTTGTTTGGAATGCAACATGGGAATATCTAACAGAAGACATTTTATTTGATGATAGCAGGAATCATCAGAATCCTGGTATGCTATCTGAATGTTTACACTTTATTCTTTTCTCACCGTATATTATAACTGTTTCTTATATACTATTTTTATTTTAGTAAATTACCTTATGAAAATATAATATTCTGTAAATTATTTTTATCATGGAGATTTGATTTTAAATGATGATCAAAGTAAAAACATAGCATTGACAAGAATACCAAAAAATATTGGAAAGTTATGGTCGATCACCACTAAATGGCCTGAGATGTCACTACAACAAGATTATGAAGAGTACAATGGCAACCGTCTTATAGATGATGAGAGGAATTATAACCGTGAGGATGAACAAAAAGAAGAAGAGAGACTTCTTGCCATGATAACATACAAGCAAAGAATAGTATATGAAACTATATTGGATGGAGTAGTGAATGATAAAGGAGGAATGTTTTTCTCTGTGGGTTTGGAGGTACGGCCAAAGCATTCTTTTGGAGTTTATTAATTGCATCTATTCATTCCAGAGGTCTTATTGTGATCAGAGGTGATTTTAGATAGATTCTTCCAGTAATTCCCAGGGGAGAAAGATCAGATACAATCATTGCAACTCTTCAGAACTATGGCAACAAACATGAGATTGCTTGGTGGAATCAGTGACGAAGATTTTGAAGAGTTGAAAAGGTTTTCATAATGGTTATTGGAAATAGGTGACGACAAGATTAATTCTCAAAATGATGGAGTCGTTGAGATTGATATCCCTGAAGATTTGTTAATAACTTAGTGTGAGAAACCAATCGAGACAATAGTTATTGAAGTCTATGGTCCGAACTTTGTTAACTCAACGGATGGACGAGTATTTAAAAGCAGAGCTATACTCAGTCCTACCAAAATGTCGATGAGATTAATGACTATATGCTTTCCAAATTAGCAGGTATACATACCCTTCTTACTTATTAGTATATTTTATCCCTATTCAACTACATTATCTATAATATGGTCTAATTTGTTTAGTTTTACTTTATAGGCAAAGAAGTAACATATCGAAGCTTGATAGTATTATTCCTTCAGATGCTGCCAATAATGATGATATCAATTATCCTATTGAATTTTTTAACAACATAAAAGTGCTTGGATTACCGAAACATTATTTGAAGCTAAAGGTTGGTGCGGCAATGATGTGTTTGCGTACATTGATCCTAACCAGGGGCTATGCAATGGAACAAGGTTAATTATTACTCAACTCAGACCTCATTTCATAGAAGTAATGATTTTAACGGGGAATCAATCCGTCATTGGTCGAAAGATACGTCTAAACAGAATGTATGTCACACCGTCAGATATAAAGTTTCCATTTAGGATGCGTCAGCGACAATTTCTCATGGCGTTAGCATTTGCAATAACCATCAAAAAAATTCAAGGTAAAACACTTGAGAATGTCGGTTTGTATCTTCCTAGACCTGTATTTTGTCATGAACAATTATATGTTGCTTTGTCTCTAGTGAAATCAAGATATGAATTAAAGATTCTTATTACATATGAAGATGGAAATGTGATGAAAAAGACTACGAATATAGTTTACGGGGAGGTTTTTAGAAATGTTATTCAGTAGATCAGAAGGAGCATTTTTTCGTTTTGTAGAAATGAAGATTAAAACATTTGTTTTGCACTACTTCTTTTTCTATTTTTTTAAATTAAATAACACATACATTTATTTATGGTTAATTCTAAGTATTCTTATATTTGTCACTATAAAGTATTAATTTGGGCTTGTAACATATGGACTTCTTGATGAACAATCTCATAACAATACTTAATTCAATTAATTCACTATGGCCCAACAATCATAGAATAATGCATTTGAAAAATAAAAGAAAGATATCGACCAAATCAATAAGGCAAGTAGTCTATTCTATCTAAAATAAAATTTCATGTCTTCAATTATGTAATTAAATTGATTTGACCAAAACCTATAAACAACACACATTTAGTAACATGCATATAATATAAATTTAGTCCGACATTCACGAAATTATAACTGATTCCTTGACTTTAAATATAAGGAATATTATTAAATGCTAATATTAATTGCAAAATCGTACACGATTACAATTAAAACTGAAAATGAGTTACTAAATCGAACATAGTACTTAAATGAATAAATATACGGTATAGAAAATATACGAGATTGCTTTATAGGGGAATGATAAATATTATATTTTTCTCATGTTGTGTTTTTGTAATTAAATAAAAGTTTTAAATGCAACTAATATAACTACCACAAGGAATGAATATACAGAAACATAAAATAAAGAAAACTGAATATCCTAATAAAATCTTTCTACACCCTATTGAAATCAATGATAATTGAACCACAACACCTCTCAAGGGTAACAGAGGATGAAAATGCTCTCCTTAAGGAAAAGAGTCTACAGCACCTCTCAATGGATTACAATGAGTCTGAGATGGGGTCATCAGGTAATCAAGACACGGCCAAGGTGATTTTCGATGGAGATTCAAGGATGGTGAAGGCTGAAGGTAAGAAGATAGGGAACCAGAAGCTGCTAGGAGGGAAGAAGAAGGAACCAGCTGGTCCCTTACTGATTGTAAGCTTCAGAAAGAAAAGGATGGTCCAAGCTTTGACCTCTTTAAGGAAGAAGACAACTCAAAAGGGGGAGGCTGATACAAACAAGGGACATAAGAAGCTTGACGGCAAGGACCCCAACCTGCCACCCTTCGGCAGAGGCAATGCTTCAGACCCATTGGGTTAAGAGCTTTTTATTTTCTAAGTCCTAGTTATGGAGTCAATAAGCCTAATACACTTAGTTTTTAGTCTTTTGAATTTTGTTTGGTGTCTATTGTGTTTTTGGAAGCTTTGGCTTTGTTCTTTTTATGTGTTTTCAATCATAATGAACAAGACGGTTGGTTATGTAACTATGAAGTCTTTTGGTTATTATGGCTTTGGGTTACATGGGTCAAATGGTCTGGTTTCACTACAAGAAAACCAGACATTGATAGCAGAACAAGATAGCACGAATATGGGAACTACTATTATAGATGGTCAGATTATTTGGGAACTAACATCGTTAAATTAGTGCTAACCTGTTTTTTCATTAAGCGGGAAACCCAAATTTGGTTTTGAAGCCCATTTTATGATATCCCGCGCAAGGCGCCAACACTTAGTAGAAAAAACAAAGATTTGGGGCCTTTGCTTATTTCAGATTCGTGACAAAAAGACAAAGCTAGGAAGAAAAAACACTTCTACCTTGATTTCTCCGACATCTTAACTCCACAACGATCATGTCTGCTACGACAACGACCACGTCCAATGTAATATCCTGTCTCACAAAATTGGTCAACGGGCAATCGCAAAGTCAACATGAGCATTTCTGTAATTTCCAAGAGTTGAGGGGCATTTTGGTAATTTTATAAAAATGCGAGCCGGAAGCTAAGATGGGCCAAATGTTATTCTTTTTAAATAAAGAAAACATTTCTAGGACCAAGAATGGTGGAAACGGACCATAGATAAGTTTTTCGGACTATCGGGAATGGAAACCGATAGAACCGAAGAAACTTGTAAAATTCATAACCGGAGCTACGGGTGTCCCAACGGAATGATTCAAATTTCTAAATTCATTTAAGATCCTCTAGAATCTGAAAATTAGGCTTCATGGATTTATAGAAGCAGCTAAGGAGTTTCTAAAATATTAAACACGAAAAAAGCAACATCGGTACGTCGGAATAGTTTGGGAATAGGGAGCTTCTAGAAACGGTTTGGTGCAATGGTTTTTGAAATACTAGTTTGTTCTATAATATTACTCTCCTTGTGCTTCATCTTCAATAACGAATCCTTCCTGGTCTTGCTCAGCATCTGCATCAAAGCAAGCTTCTGACGCTGCTTCTTCTGTCCAAGATGCTTCAAAGAAATCTTCTTCTACATTCTATGAGTGCTCTTCAAAACCCCAATCAACCTCTGAGGTAGTGTATACACTTGCTTCTTCATCTTCATATTCCATGTTTGTACCTTTGGGAAGCTTTAAATCGAATTTAGGATGACCGGTAAGGTACTTTTCAAAACAAAAGTTTCTTTGGTTTTAAACCTGGTCCACAGTCTAGTAAATTAATTAAACTTTTCCCTTTTGATTAAACCAAGTGGAACACGGTTTGAAACAGGTTTTAGGGTTTTAGAAAACCGGTTTAGGAAGCTGGTACACTACAACTTTTGAAAAGGTACAAGAAGCAGCTAGTTTAAATAAAAATATTGTCTTTCCTTTTTCTCAAGAGGGTGCACATGTTTTGGCTGGTTGAAAATGGAAAACAAATTTTCTTTACCAAATCAGGAGGAGCCTTAGTCAAAATTTTGAAAACTAAAGAGATAACAAAAAGGTAATAACACCTTTTGTGGTTTTGCTTATGAAAAACGAATCAAACAGGAAAACTCTTTCTTTTTTGTTCTTAAAACGTTTATGAATGCTTTGAATTTCTGGTCAACTAAATTCGACAGAACAAAAGGTAATAAGGAACTTTTCTTTTGGTTTTTATAATATGATGCAGAGATGAATAACAAACAAAAGCTATGAAGAACTGATGCAAAACAGTAAGCTTTGTATGAGATTTTCGATTTTTATGATGCAGGTATGATGAACAACAGTTAAACTAGATGCAACAAGATACTTTTATGGTTTTTCTTTTGATATGAAATGAATCATAATGGTGAACTAAGATGATAGACTAAACTGAATAACAAAGCAGACAGATTTTTTTTTAGGTTTTTGATTTGGATGCAATGAAACAGAAACTAGATGAATGAAACTATGAATCTAATGCAATAAAACAAATATTAATGGATAGATAACATATGTTAGGAGCCTTTCGAAAATAATACCAGATGATACAGCCTCAGAATCATAGACAAGGATGGTGGGAGATGGAAGAACAGGTGCTGGCTTTGAAGCTCTCTCGCTTGCTCAGATTTGAATGGATGTGCGAGATAGATGTGTAGGTGAACAACTCTCTTGTTCAGTGGGTTGATTGACTCTCTCAATCCTTGGAAGAAGTAGTCTTTTTGAATCACACAAAGAAAACTATTCTGGAAACTCAGAAGAATCAATGAATCACTCAATTGAATCTAATGAACACAAAACTCAAAGAATACTCTTTGAAACGAAAAATGTTGTTTATTCTTAATTGATTGAAAAGTAAATGATACAATGGAGTATACTAAGCCTTTATAGGCTATACACAACGGTCATATAACCATAAATAAAGAAACAAATCGAAACTTAATGAAAACTAGCCGTTGGGCTGATTCAAGGGGATTCTCGGCCAAGTATGGAAATCCTTGAGCCTTGGTGGTTTAAGCATGTATGATTGATGTCTTGGAATGTACAGGTGCAGTGAATATGGCTTGTGATTGTGTAAAAACACATCAGAATGTAGCCGTTGGTGAATGATTCCTTTAGGCTCCAAAATAGGCAAGTTGGTCCAAACGATTCTCGAAGTGATCATGTGAATTATGGATGGAGTTAGGAAGTCTTCTATCTTCTTTGGTTTGTGGTAAATGTCTCCTGTTCGCCAAGTCTTGGTTTGAGAGGTGATAAACCAAGTCGTCTTCATAGCTTCTTAAATGGCTCCGGATTGGCAATTTGAATAACTTGTGATCTAACATGGACCAGGGCTGTTCTGGCTCGACCATTATCTTCAAGGAAGGCTGTTTGATGCAAGCCATTGATGCTGAGTTGGTTGGCATAAGTGGAATCTCCATGGCTGAGTGGTTGAGCTCCTGGCTGCTTATCTCCAAGGGGCATGGACCGGCTGGTTGGTCTCTCCTCTATGCATCTTGGTTGATGATGGCTTGATTTCCTCATCAATTTTACCCCACCTTTTTCATTCTTTTTGGATCAGATATTATTATCGATTGACTAGTTAAATTTTCCTCATTTTAAATTTTTTTGCAAAGTGTGAAATACATCAAATGCTTGACTACGGGTCAAAATGCAATGAAGTTTTATGAATTCTGACACTCTACTGGGAATTATGAGTCCATTGTTGTTTTGAGGTTTTGAGAAGTGAACAATACTTTGAGTAAGTAATACCATCTTACATGCACTTTTATTATTACCATTTTAGTCTAATCTATTTAATTGGTTTATGTAAGGATTCATATCTTAATGTGATTTTTTAAGGTAGTCCATTTTTCCAAGATTCAGGTATATCACAGCTTCTATTCGATCCAGATACGGAAGAGGTTCATCAATGAAACAGTGATAAATATATGAACAATTATCATTTGTTACATACATCAACATAACTTTCTAACTAAATTCAATTTCCTTCATCTCTTTTAGGAGTTGCTTCACCAAAGCCATTAGATCTCATTTCAACCCTTGAGCTTGTCGTCAACTCTACTTCAAAATTCATCTATGATACGTCAAATTTAAAAACTTTTGTTATGATTTGTATTTTATTTTATGATTTTTGGAAATGCCATATATATGGCTCAAATTTCTTGTGGAAGTTAATACTTTCTATTATTTTATTTTATTACTTTTTATCGGTTTTATTGAAACCTACTATATTATTGTAGGATATTTAATGCAAAAAGATAAATACAAATTTAAAATACAATAAATGAAAACACATGTTATTGTCCATGATGATGTATATAATGCAAGGACAAAAAAATTATTTTGCATAATTCACAAACAGTTCATGTTGATTTTTTAATAAGTTGGGATATACTATTGATGTACCAAAATATGAGATTTATTTTAATTTAGGTTACTATAAGGCCATTATTAAAACATGTTAAAGATGTTTGAATGCCCGTTAAAATCTCTTGAGATATGTCTGAAATGGTAAAAATCCACATCATTAATATCGTAACCAAAAAGATAAAATATCTAATAATACAATCAAAAGACAAAATTAGTTCAATGCCTCTGTCGCTAACCTACTTCATGATGCTTACTCCATTGTGTCAAAGATCAAATTGGAGGTATGTTAAACCTCACTTTTATATTCGATTTTTTTTATATACTAACATTATTTTATTCAAAATTGATTAGGATTTTGATGATTTTAAGATAAAATTTAAACAACATTGCGTGATTGTTGTGTTAGGATTTTTGTTTGCTTATACTGTCAGTGGTCTGATGTTACCAATTATTTGGGGTTTATATGTGTTCTGATCTTTGGGTGATTAATGTCGGTAGCTTAAGTTCACACTACAAAACAACACTGAGGATGGGTAACCCTTATTTTGTCAAGACTCTTCTTCCCGAATTCCTTTTGGGTTTGGTAAGTAATCTTAGTTTTTTCTCTCACTTTTTCTTTATTTATAACGTTTAATTATTCTTGGAAAATATGTTTTCTTTTTGGGATTACAGAATATCCCAAAATGTTTTTTAAAATACCACATATATGGAAGAACTAATGTTACCAAAGGGAAGCTCACTTCTGATGCTTGTGGTAAAAAAATAACCTATCAAACGATTCGGTACATGTTAAAGAAATGCTGGAAAGAGTTCGTGGAGGGGCATGATTTGCGAATATAATGGGAGACTTTTTAAGTTTGAGCACTATGGAGATGTAAATTTTCATGTACATGCTAATTTCTGTGAACTCTAATGGGTCAGGCTTCAATGGAAGATCAAGAGGAGAACATGAGTAAGTTATATTATGTTGTCTTCCATGATAAATGTTGGAATTGTGTCCAGTAATCTCGGTACTATCTCTAGAAAGTAAGAGTATGTCAATGATCAGACATAAGTCATATAATACTGGGGGTCATGATGGCTTGCTAGAGTCCGCTCATGATCTATAAGTCTTGGACTTATTGCCTTTATTATATGATCCCATATGGGTCACACGCCTAAGCTAACAGGAAAATGTGTAGGAACGGTGTAGCAGAAGTACGATAAAAGTGCTAGGCATTTACTGTACTTAGAGAGAATAATTGGGTTTGGCCACTGTGTGTCGATCGATACACAAGGAGTGTCGATCGACACAGTGCGCGAACGCCTCGGAGTTAATTGGCCTTTGGGCCAAATGGCCCAAAACGAACTGAACGAGTTTTATAAACTTAAGACGAGTTCAGGTCGAAAATAAGCCCTAGCCGCGAGCCTCCTCTCTCTCTCTGCGCCGATTCCCTACTGGTCTAGCAGCCTCTTCCTGCTCGGTGTGCGTGTGTGAACCTCTGGAGGAGTTACCTCTCGGTGGCTCTCTGATCTCTGACCTGTTCTCCCTTTCCGCTGCACAAAACAGGTAAAAGGTGAGATCATCATTTGTTTCTATTCTGAGAAGAACCTAGATCCGCATGTTTAGGTTGATATGAATCTAAGAATTGAATCAGGATCTACTAAACAATCCTTCAGTGGTATCAGAGCCATTGGTTCTGGTTTTTCTTGTTTAGATTCAAGTTTAGGATTGTTTTTCTTGTTTAAAAGTGTTTTGAATCAACTACTGAAAAGAGAAACCACTTAAGTAACAAGAATTGAAACCTAAACACACATAAAATCGCAGAAACCAAGCTATATGATTTGGTAGAATGCGATTTTCATAAGGCAGTATCGACTGCGATCGCATGGATCGATCGATACGATCGCATGGATCGGTCGATACAGTCTATCGGCTAACCCTGTTAACGCGTGAAAGCATCGATCGATGCAGGATCGATGCAGGTTCGATATTGGTGCATCGACCGATGCGGTTGGTGCACATCGATCGACACGGTTAGGGTTTTTGGCTCGGTTCAGTGCATGCGTGAGAGCATCGATCGATACAGGATCGATGCACGATCGATGCAGGATCGATGCTGAGAGCATCGACCGATGCGGTTGATGAATCGATCGACACGGTTGGTTCATCGATCGACATGGTTGGTTTAAGGCTCGGTTTAATATTTTGAATAAAATTAATTCGTCCTGGTTTAATAAACAGATTTAATAATTTTATTAAGTCTGGTTAAACCGGGACAAGAAATCCAATGTCGAAAGAATTATTGGATTTAGTGCCTAAACCAGGATTTTCTAATTTGATTTGGTTGGACCAAATAAATTGAGAAAATCCGGTTTAGTAAATAACCGGTTGACAATTGTGGTCATTGTAGTAATTAATTTTGGTTAGACCAATTTTAATGAACCAGACCGGTTATGTCATCTAATTGGACGATCGGGTTATGTCTCGGACATAGACCAATTCTTCGGCCTCGGGCCAAGAAGTTAAAACGATTGGACCAATTATTTGAGTCTTTCTTCAGATTTAATTTAAAATTTATTTTATAAAGAATATAAATCGATTTTAAATTAAAGTTTCCGATATTTTGAAATTAGAAAGTTTCTTAAGTTATAGAAGTTTCTAGATTTGCATGATTCGGATTTTAAGAAATTTCTAAAGTTAGAAAGTTTCCGGTTTTAGAAAGTTTCCAATTTTAGAAAGTTTCCAAAAATAGTAGGTTTCCAAAAATGGAAAGTTTCCCGAAATAGTAATCTTCTATTTTGAGAATGAAATTTTAATAAACCTACGAACCTCAAATAATATCAAGCGTTGGATGTCTTGTCCATTCTATGTCAGCTGTCGAAGCCCATTCAATTGTATTCATGGCCTTACAGTGTGAGGGTGTCTGCTTTTGCGTGGATAAGACGGTTTGTGATTCATAAATGTCATTGGGAGTCCCAGACATTAATGATTACATGACTGTATAGTCTGGTTTTCTTGACTAGGCCATCGGGAGTCCCGGGCCTTGAGACATCAGAGTGGATTGGGCCTCGGGCCCAGATTCACAACCAAGAGTTATATCACGGATATAATTAGCCGTTATAGGGCTTACCGATATAAGCTAATATTGGGTGACGGCCAGTGGCCCACTTTAATCTTAGTTATATGTGGATCTTGGAATCATTATATTCTATTGAGGGTAACTGATGTTATTGAATATAATGCGTGATTAATCATATTAAATTTAATAATAGATTAATCATATTGAACATATTAACTAAAATCCTTTTATCTTAATTTTCAGTTATGACTAGCACAAACAATCAAAACACTTTCTCGATCCGGTCTGTCCTTAAAATGGACAAGCTGTACGGATCAAATTTCTTGACTTGGTCGCGGAACCTGAGGCTAGTCCTCAGACAGGAGAGAAAGGACTATGTCCTTGAGAGAGCTCTCCCCGTGAGGATCGGGTCCAATGCTTCTCATGCAGTATATGATGCTTGGAATAAGCATTATAATGATGCGGTAGATGTGCGTGGTCTGATATTGGCTACCATGGACTCAGATTTGCGGAAGCAATATGAGAACATGGAGTCGCCAATAGAGATGATCAGCAGCCTGAAATTGAAATTTCAGGAGCAGATAAGGGTGGAGAGATACCAGTTGGTTAAGTCTCTCACTAGCTGCAAGCTACCAAATGATCATCCAGTGAGTCCTCATGTCAGTAAAATGATGGGTTACATTGATAACCTGAGGAAACTGGATTATCCAGTTAGCCAAGAATTGGCAACTGAGATCATTCTGCAGTCACTGCCGTCAAGCTATGATAAGTTCAGAAGGAACTATATCAAGAAAGGCTTAACGAAGACGCTGACTGAACTGCATGATATGCTCAAGACAGTTGAGCCAAACGTGAAGAGTACCCTGTACAATCTCATGAATGAGAAGGGTAGGTTTACTAAACCTAATGCTGACAAGGGTGAAGACAAAGTTGTCCAGATTTTGAATCATGGAAAGCGTGTGTCTTCTGAGCCCGAGTCAGATACCTCTTACGTTGGTAAGTGCTGCTACTGTAAGGAGACAGGGCATTGGAAGAGAGATTGCATTAAATTCATGGAAGATGATGAGGAGTTGAAGTTGATGTATACGACTACTTCCTCAGGTATTCATGTTATTACTTCAAGTTCTACCTTATAGGTATTGGATACTGGTTGTGGCACTGATATTTGATATAATATGCAGAGCCTGGGCAACAGTAGAACCTTGAAGGAAGGGCAAGTGAAACTACATGTCTGGAAGGAGCTTGGGATGCTGCCTCAGCCGTAGGATTTTCACTTATAGATCCCTTTTAGGCTTGGTTTTGTATTAAGTAATTGCTACAATGAACCTGCTTTAAGCAGAGTTGTCTTTCATTTTCTTGTAAGAATTTGAATGTTTTTCATTTTGATAAAAGACAAGTATTGTTCTTTTGATCTTAATGAAATATTAATTGTAGCACCCTATTCATGGAATGGGTTTTATATCTTAAACCAAAGAGTGCCTAAATGTAACATAAATACCGAATTGGTTTAAATCTGATGAATTAAACCTGATTCTCCTTGGCATAAAGTCTTGGTCACATAGAGTAAGTCGGATTCAGAAATCCCATAGTCATGGACTGTTGGGCTCATTTGATAAAATATCTTATGAGACTTGAATTCTGTTTACTAGACCAAAAGGTAAAGGGCCTATCTTAGCCGAGCTAGAGAAAAGCCCAAAGGCTTATTGGACCTGGAACATACTCATGTATGTGGCCCAATGAGCAGTAATGCCAGAGAAAATTTCCTGTACTTCATTGTCTCTACTGATTACTTCAGTGAGTGTGACTGTGTTCATTTGATGAGACACAAGTCGGAATTCTTTGACATGGTCGAAAGTGTTCCAGAATGAAGTATAGGATCTGAATGACAGAAGTATTAAGACTCTGGATTAAATCACGAGTGAGAATACTTAAGTCATTGATTGTGTGATCATCTTAATGAGTGTGAAATCGTTTCACAGCTCATTTCTCCTGAAAACCTGAAGGTTTTTCTGTGAGAAAGAATCAGATCTTATAAGAAATGATTAAAGATGAGTCAAACGAATCTTCCATGATATTATTTAAGAATAACGCTCTAAAATATCTAAGTTTACGCTGAAATAGTTCCACAAATATCAGTTGAAAGACACCACGTAAATGTGGATTGGAATCGATCCAAATTCGTCTTTACTGAGTATTTGTAGTTGTACTACTTCGCTGGTTGTCCGAAGGAAACCAAGGCTTCTTACTTTTACGTCCATTCTGTTTTCTAAGAAGGGAAGTTATTTTCCAAGAAGAACAGTGGGAGTAAAAGTATAACTCGAAGAAATTCGAGAAATACAGGAGGCTGCTCAACCTGTTGAGGGAGAGCAGCGGAAGGATTTACAGATTTCTGTAGAATCTACACCTGTGGAGCCCTGTCCGAAGGAAACCAAGGCTTGTTACTTTTACGTCCATTCTGTTTTCTAAGAAGGGAAGTTATTTTCCAAGAAGAACAGTGGGAGTAAAAGTATAACTCGAAGAAATTCGAGAAATACAGGAGGCTGCTTTACCTATCAGAGGAGAGCAGCGGAAGGATTTACAGATTTCTGTAGAATCTACACCTGTGGAGCCTGAAGTTCGCAGATATGAAAGAATCAGTCACTAATCCGAGAGTGAATTCTCGTCATTAGTTCAGCCTGATGATCATTGAATGTTCGCATGATCTGATGATCATTGAAAGCGACGAATCTGCGAAATTCAAGGAAGCGAAAGTGAGCCCAGACTCCGAAGAATTACATTTTGTGTAAGTTGGCTTCATCGATCCATTGATGGATGGAAGCAAACATATCGGAGTTGGAATCTTCGTTCTGTTGAAGTAGTCAAGGTTTTGACTTAAGCAGGAACGAAATGGAACTGTGCGTTTACTAATAGATAAGTGGGAGCAATATTGCATTTCTCAAAGTGTATGTCGATGACATACTGATTCTCGGATATAACGTCCCAACGCTGAAGTCGGTAAAGGACTAGCTTGGGAGTTGGTTTAATGATTGACATGGGTAAAGCCACGTAGTTCTTGGATTTTGGATCTAAAGATAGAGATCCAAAAGTGCTGGTAGGACAAAGTCAGGATTCTTAAATTGACAAAGTCCTACACGTTTTGAGCAATCCAAGAAGGGTTTTATGCCAATGTCACATGGCATTAAGTTAAGCAAGATACAGTATCCTACGATAACTGCTGAGCTTAAATGCATGGATGAGATTCCATATGCGTCGGCAATTGGATCTATCATGTATGCCATGAAACATACTTGTTTGATGTTGCTTTAATGTTAAGCAAGACAAGTAAAGACCAGTCAAATCCAGCAAAGAACACTGGATTGCCGTAAAGAATATCCTAAAGTATCTAAGGAATACTAAGGATAAATTCTTGAGTTACGGAGAAAGTGAAGTGCTACGAGTCGGTAGAGTCTGAAAGGCAAGTTTCCAATAGACAAAGATGATTTCCGATCACAGTCCGGTTATATCTTGTGTCTATCTGGCGGTGCAAGGCACTGTTGCTGACTCCATGACTTAAGCTGAACATTTCGCAACTTGGGAAGTGGCGAAATAGGTTGTTTGGAAAGAAGAGTTCGTCACTGAACTTGATGTGATTTCCAGCATAGATGAAACTAGCTGCACATCAGAGGTCCAAACACCTTGAGGATAGGTATAACCTATTCCGTGAGATAAATGACAGAGATGTTAAGTAGATCAGCAAGTTTCAACGAATGAGAACGTTGCTAATCTATTAACGAATCCACTCCTTAGGCCTAAGCACGAGTCTCGGACTGTTGCTGTAGGATAAGTGAAATTAAGATGTAGTCTTAATTTCAGTGGGAGTTATTAAAGGGCTTTATTTAGTTATTGGATATGTTTTTGAAATAACATTGAAAATGTTTAATGAAATTATTATTTCAAGATTATTTTAACTGTGATGAAATAATCGTTCCAAAATGATATGAACTATTTTATAGGTCATCGAAGTAAATGACTTGATCTTGAGTCATCGAAGTCATTTAGCTTGATCATGAGACCCTATATTTGATAGATGTTTTATATCATCCCGTCCCTAGTCGAAGGTTGTTGAAATTGGAACACCAACAACCGTGTGAGACTGGATTGGTACGTGACTTATGACAAAGTCTCAGTGTGTCATAGATGCGCGGCATCAAAGTCAGTACATAGGTGTATGTTTGGGAACATACGACCGGACAAGACCCGCTTATAAGAACTCTTCAGGATATTTATATCTGTGTCATAAGAGATTCTTACTACGACTATAGAGTATAGTCCTTAGACCTGAGTTCGCATGCATGTGACTGCACATGAACTGATGCACTTTGATCATTGTCTAACGCTATCGTTCTGCGATAGTTATAAGGACCTTGTTTGGGTACATTATGAAATGAGTAGTTTACAGTGATGGAACAAGACGGAATTTGTCCCTCCAATATAAATGGAGTGAATATCTCTAGGCCAATCGGAGATTTGAATACTGGAAAATGCATGGCCATGCTCAAACGGACTGTCCCGAGTCGTTTGGATTGTCAGTATCAAATCAGAGTCCGATGAACAAGATTAGGCTTTATAAGGATGACACCAATCTTGCCTTATGACTAATCGAGATATTGTGACAAAAGGATTATGAATACAGAGATTCCAGTACAAGTGGGAGATTGTTGGAATTGTGTCCAGTAATCTCGGTACTGTCTCTAGAAAGTAAGATTATGTCAATGATCAGACATAAGTCATATAATACTGGGGGTCATGATGGCTTGCTAGAGTCCGCTCATGATCTATAAGTCTTGGACTTATTGCCTTTATTATATGATCCCATATGGGTCACACGCCTAAGCTAACAGGAAAATGTGTAGGAACGGTGTAGCAGAAGTACGATAAAAGTGCTAGGCATTTACTGTACTTAGAGAGAATAATTGGGTTTGGCCACTGTGTGTCGATCGATACACAAGGAGTGTCGATCGACACAGTGCGCGAACGCCTCGGAGTTAATTGGCCTTTGGGCCAAATGGCCCAAAACGAACTGAACGAGTTTTATAAACTTAAGACGAGTTCAGGTCGAAAATAAGCCCTAGCCGCGAGCCTCCTCTCTCTCTCTGCGCCGATTCCCTACTGGTCTAGCAGCCTCTTCCTGCTCGGTGTGCGTGTGTGAACCTCTGGAGGAGTTACCTCTCGGTGGCTCTCTGATCTCTGACCTGTTCTCCCTTTCCGCTGCACAAAACAGGTAAAAGGTGAGATCATCATTTGTTTCTATTCTGAGAAGAACCTAGATCCGCATGTTTAGGTTGATATGAATCTAAGAATTGAATCAGGATCTACTAAACAATCCTTCAATAAATAGTTTTATCTTTTGATTATAGTACTAACTTAAGTTTATATGTTTTCTACAGGGATTGAAGAGAACTTCGTAACACTAACCATCACAAGAGACAATATCAAATGTAGCAGAATTGTAAGTTGTTTTCCCTTATGTTTTTGAAATTTAGATATAGATTTTGTTTGGTCGTTGATGCATTTCATTTTAGAAAATTGTAACATGAGCTATAATATATTTTTGCAGTTTCTTCCCTAGTCCTTCACCAACACAAATGATTTTGAGAAGGCTGCTGGTGAGACCACATTTATGGCAAATGAGGTTGGAGCAAAGTGGTCTGTTAAAATCGTGATGCAGTTTGAGAGTAGTAGACAACATTTGCGTTTAATTGGTGATGTGGTTTGAGAGTAGCAAATGGCGTTTGCGTTTAACTGGTGGCTTGAGAGAATTTCTCATGACAAACAACATCCAAGCTAACAACATTATTGTGTTGGAGCTAATTTGGGAAAACACAACAACTTCTATCCCGAAGATCTCTTCCAGGAACCACACCCCAACCTGCTGTTTCTAAGTCTAATGTTTAAAATCCATTTTCGTGATGAACAAAACTTATTTTTAGTGTTTTGTGTATTTTGTGTGGATGTTGACTTGGTCCTCAACTTTATTTTTTGATTTTTTTTTTCCTGGTAATTTAGTGTTTCCAATTGTATTTGCATAACACCATATACATGCCCGGGCTTGTGAAATAGTTAGTCACCAAAAAAAAATTATATCGACTTTGTTCATTTAGTATCATATCAACCGACATGAATCACCTGCACAAGGTGGACGAGTTATCTAGTACTATTTTATAAAACAAAGAATTTAGTAAAGAGAAACAAAAATTGTTTCAAACTATTTCATTTATTGACTAAAACTGATTTACATAATTATCTAAATAATTTATAATTATCTTAAGTGACTGACTCATAATAAATTGTTAAACCATGCCAAATCATGAAAACTATGCTAACTGAATATCTATACTTCAATAACTTCCAAAAAAGATTATACTCTGGTTATTCAACTCCACACATTATAACTATTTGGACGATCTTTTGACTAATAAATGATAATAGGATGAATTGAAAATATGGCCATATCAGAGAGAAAATATTGGTTGCATGCAGTAAAAATAAAATGACAGATGTGAAGGCAAAACAAATATATAGTTTTATAGCAATTTATCATGCTGTATTAGTGTGAAATAGAAAAGAACTAAAAAGACGAACAAACAAAAATAAAGCAAGCCACATACGAAATAGGAACATATATAATGAAAATGGTTGATATTCTTTTGTTTTTATGTATTAATAAGAATATTAAGAATATATTTTCTTCATGGTTAGTCAGCAATAATATCGTCATAATATAGTTTAATTTATTGTTTACATTGGGTTTAGTATTTAGATTAGTGTATTTTTTTAATAGTGTGGTTGGTCATTTCTCAGCTGATTGAAATTGTATTTAAAGCTATTGTCTATGATGGTATTTCCCACCCAAACCAAATTCATTAATAAAAAAAATAAAAGAGAAGTAAAATACGAAAAAAATTTAAGCAGAAAATTAAAACCAATCCAAAGTCGATAATGAAATCAAGCAATAAAAATAAAACTATCCTTTTGGAAATATATAATTTTCACAAGAATAAACAATTCATCTTAAAACTACTTTAAGATGTTGAATGGAAGACACATGAGGTGCAACTTTGTTTGCGTTATTTTAAAAAACCGCACTCATAACACCATTCACAAAATTAATACAAAAACATAAGATTTTTTTAAAAAAAAAGAATCACATCTAGTTTCAGATTTCTCATTAGTACAAATAATAAATACCGCACATGAAGTCCCATGACAAGTAATAATCCAGCGGTTTGTTGAATAACGCCTTGAATAGTAACTTTTATGAATTAAAATATGTATATAGATATTAGTTGATAAAAATAATTTTGCTGATATAAAAGTTATGAATAGCTTCTATTTTTGGAGTTTAACTAATCTCTTTTTGTTCAAAGGTTTGGTCTTCGCCGATTAGCGATATTATACGTCTTCGCCGATTAGCTCCGATCTGATCTTCCTACGGCCTAACCTCGCCGGTAATCGGTGATACCGAGGTTTCTACGAGTTCAAGGAGAGACATTTCATCCGTTCCATCGCCGCTGGTCACCGTCACCGTCGACCCTGTCTCGGACAACGGGTTCCGTCGCCGCCGTTACAGTTCAAGGACGCTGCGATCGTTCGTCTTCGAGTTTGGGCTCGTTAACAGATCCTGATTTGGGCCTTTAGGGTTTCGATTACTGGTGGTTGGGATTGTTGATAGCGTTATCGCACTCGTAACTCCATGCTTGTGTAAGCCTTACTGTCGGTAAGCTACCCCCGATTTCATTCTACAAAGCTGTAAGATAGGCTCTCTACCTTAACAAACAAATTTCCCAAAACACAATGCAAATATGGTGGCTTCTGGTTTGATGATGTTGCATTTCCAATGAGTCTCTTGAGTTGGAACTGTCAAGGAGCTGGTAGCACCGAGACAGTTCAGTATCACCGGGAATTATGTAAAAGGTTCTTTCCGGATTTTGTGTTTTTAATGGAAACGAAACAAAGATTCAGTTATTTGCAAGAATTACAGTTAAGTTTGGGTTACGACAATTTAGTTACTGTTGAGCCAGAAGGTTTAAGTGGAGGCTTAGCGGTGTTGTGGAAGCAACACTATGAAGTAGAGGTATTATCTAAACACAAAAGGTTGATTGACTTACGAGTTAAACTTGGATCACTGTCCTTCTATATCTCGTGTGTTTATGGTGATCCCGTACGGGAAAGAAGGCAGAGAGTGTGGGACCTACTGGTTCAAATTGGCTTGTCAAGAACTGATCCATGGATGTTGGTTGGTGATTTCAATGAACTCATGAATAACGATGAGAACCTTGGAGGTGCGGTCAGACATGAATCGACCTTCTGGAATTTTAGAAGGATGGTTGAGGAGTGTAAGATACGAGAAATGTGTTTTGCTGGAAACTCTTTATCATGGGCTGGCTGGCGAGACAGAGTTTGGATCCAATGTCGTTTGGATAGAAGTTTCGGAAACGATGGTTGGTTCAGATTGTTCCCCCGCTGCAAGGCAGAATACTTGGATTTATGGGCCTCAGATCATCGTCCAATTAAAATGAGTTTTGCGTGGGAACCTGAGGAACAGGGTCGTGGGAGGTTCTACTTTGACAAACGTATGGTTGGTAAACCGGGTGTGGCAGAAGCTGTGAGGAAAGGATGGGGTGGTGATCAAGCCAACGACAACACGCCCCTGACTGCTCGAATTGCTGGTTGTCGCAAGGAACTGTCCAAATGGAAGCGGACATCTAATCTCAACTCTAGGGATAGAATATCTTGCCTTCGCCGAGCTTTGGAGGAAGAAGTAACCAAATTAGATCCTCGGCATTGGGTTCTGCGGAAGCTCAAAACAAAACTTGCCAATGCATACAAAGAGGAAGAGTTGTTCTGGCGACAAAGAAGTAAAGAGCAGTGGCTCAAAGCAGGTGATAAGAATACACCATTCTTCCAAAATAGTGTGAGAGGAAGAAAGATCAAAAACAGAGTGTTAATGCTGAAGAATGCTTCAGGTGAGGAGATCTTTTCAGAAGGAGCGAAGGGTCATGTGGCTGTGGAATATTTCCAAGAGTTATTCATGAGTTCAAACCCCTATGACTTGGATTCTCTCTTTGATGGTTTCACAGGGCGTGTCACTCCTGCCATGAATTCAGCTCTAACGTTTCCTGTCTCTGATACCGAGATTCAACAAGCTGCGTTTAGTGTAAAGAGTAGTAGTGCGCCAGGGGAAGATGGACTGACGGGAGTTTTCTACAAAAAGTTTTGGGACATTGTGGGGCCTAAGGTGACAGAGGAGGTCAGGAATTTTTTCGATACAGCAGTACTTCCTGCAGGATGGAACCACACACAGTTAAGCCTCCTCCCCAAGAT
Organism: Orychophragmus violaceus; assembly: GCA_030180135.1. Lineage (NCBI taxonomy): Eukaryota > Viridiplantae > Streptophyta > Magnoliopsida > Brassicales > Brassicaceae > Orychophragmus > Orychophragmus violaceus. The sequence goes on along the minus strand of CM058231.1, from coordinate 37,550,410 downwards.
ACCTAATCCGACGGAGATGAAAGACATGAGACCTATCAGCTTATGTTCAGTACATTACAAAATCATATCGAAGATATTGTGTTCTCGTCTGAAACAAGTCCTCCCAAGTATTATTTCCGACACTCAAGGGGCCTTTGTTTCTGGCCGGTTAATCACAGATAATGTGATCATTGCTCACGATATGGTACATGGCTTAAGGACTAAGGACAAGGTCTCTGATACATTTATGGCGGTTAAAACAGATATGTCCAAAGCTTATGATCGCGTAGAGTGGTGCTTCCTGGAGATTTTGATGGAGAAGATGAACTTTGATCGCCTCTGGATACGCTGGATCATGTCTTGTGTTTCATCGGTAACATATTCGGTTCTGCTCAACGGTCGTTCTCATGGTTTTATCAAGCCCGAACGAGGGATTCGACAAGGGGATCCTCTCTCCCCATTCTTATTTATCATGTGTGCCGAAGCGTTAGTGAGTTGCCTCAATGCTTCAGAATCCAACGGTAGGCTGCATGGTATTAAACTCACAGCCTCTAGTCCATCAGTCCACCACCTTCTATTTGCGGACGACAGTCTTTTGATGTGTCGCGCCAATGTCGATGAAAGTTCTGAGCTTGTTCGATGTCTTAAAATGTATGGAGACGCATCAGGTCAGGTCATCAACCTGCAAAAGTCTTCCATAATTTTTGGTTCTAAGATTCTCGACAGTGTAAAAGCAGAGGTGAAAGTCACTCTAGGCATCGAGAAAGAAGGAGGTGAGGGTACCTATTTAGGCTTACCGGAGTGTTTCAATGGATCGAAAATAGCACTGCTCAACTTTATCCGTGAAAGACTCCAAGGTAGGTTGAAAGGATGGTTCTCTAAGGCGCTCTCACAAGGTGGCAAAGAAATCCTCATAAAATCAGTATGTCTATCTCTCCCAATTTATGCCATGTCGGTGTTCAAACTTCCTAAGGCGCTATACGACAAGATCACTAGCGCTTTGGTGGAATTCTGGTGGAGCTCAGGGACTAACAGAAGGAAAATCCCTTGGGTCGCTTGGAAAAAGCTTTGCAAACCGAAAGAGGAAGGCGGTTTGGGTTTTCATGATATTGGAAGGTTCAATCAAGCGTTGCTCGGTAAGCAAGCATGGAGGATTTGGTCCAACCCGGATTCCTTGCTAGCGAGAATAATGAAAGCAAGGTATTTCAAGAATCATAGCTTTCTCGAGTGTGGTTTAGGTTCACGGCCCTCGTACGCGTGGAGGAGCATATTGTATGGTCGAGATCTCCTGCAACGTGGTCTGGTTAGAGGAATTGGCAACGGTTCTGATACAAACGTCTGGGCGCATAAATGGATTATAGATCCTGTTCCAAGGTATCCTACCTACCGTGATAACAGTGATGTGAATCTGGCCCTTAAAGTTTCGGATCTCATTATCCCTTCCACGAACTTATGGGATGTTCATTTGGTTCGCCAAACCTTCTCTGCTCACGATGCTGCAATTATTCTCTCCATGAAACCATCAATTTTGCTTAATGATGCTGATAAATGGGGATTCACCAAGACAGGACTTTACTCTACTCATTCTGGTTATCGTCTCCTTGACATTCCTGTCTCCACCGAGGCTCAACAAGCTCAAGGTATGCCGCCGATCGAGAAAAAGCTGTGGAGCGGCATTTGGAAAGTTAAGACTTTACCCAAAATTAAACATTTCCTGTGGAAAGCCCTAGCTGGAGCACTGCCGGTGAATGAGAGGCTGAGGGGGAGAGGTATACAAGTGGACTCTATTTGCAAGCAATGTGGTGCAGCCGTGGAAACAATCAACCATACTTTATTTACCTGTTCTGTAGCAAATGAAGTATGGATCAGCGCAAAAATGAAGTTTCCATCTGCAGGTTTCTCTGGGAATTCTGTTTTCTTAAACTTCCATCATTTACTGAGATGCTTCACTGATCGATCAATTGATGAAAGAACACGCAGAGCTTACCCGTGGATTCTCTGGCATATATGGAAGGCCAGGAATGCTCTGGTTTTTGAGCAAACCAGCATGAGTCCTTCCACAATACTGGAAAAAGCACTGGAAGAAACACATATCTGGTTTCAGGTCAACTGTCATGCTGGAACAGAACCTTGTGCTATCAACTCTTCTGCCCCGGCCATTAAATGGCGTACACCGCCCACCGGTAGACTTAAATGTAACATGGGAGCATCTTGGTCATCATCTGAGTTAAACAGTGGAGCTGCGTGGGTGGTCCGTAATCACCTTGGAGAAGTCCTTTATCATAGCCGAAGATCTTATCATCCAGTTTATTCTAAGGAAGAAAGTGAGCTCTTAGCCCTCCATTGGGCTGTTGAAAGCATCAAAGATTTGCACCTTTCTGATATGATCTTTGAATCTGATCTGCAATTGGCGAGAGCGGTCATGACAAATGCTTTATGCTTCCCGGCTCTCCTCCACCTTTCGTCTGCGGTGATCAATACTCTATCTTGGTTTCAACATTATAGTTGTGAACATGTGGTGAGTGAGAGGAATGTGATTGCAAGGTCCATTGCAGGCAGTGTTATTACAGACAATAGACTGCTACAATCTTACGTTGCACGTGGAGGCCCGCGTTGGCTTCGTTCGTTGATCATGGCAGAAGCGTCAGTTGGCAATGCCTGTGATAGTCATTCCTGGCCTTGGGGGTACGGAGAGCTGATCTACTACCTTCCATCATATGGTCAAGCTGTGGATGATGCATTTTGGATGTTAAATCTCGTTCAACGCCTACTGGTGTTTTGTTTTGTTGTGTTTTATGTAATTTCTTCTCTGGTAATACTTCCTTTGAGGTGAATGTTGTTTCTCTCCTGTCCTTTGAAGTCTGCTTTGAATAAAGAGTCCAGTGTTAAAAAAAAGTTATGAATTTGATATTGAACAAAGAGTCTAATATTCCACCAAGGACAATGCTCAAATTTTAGCGAATCAATTTTTTACTAGTAAGCATGCGATTTTGGCAAACTGAACCGAAACGGCTTTTTGTTTATCGGTTAACCGATTTTTTTTATAAAGTTACCAAATTAACTCATTTAAATTTTGGTGAAGTTCTCTTGGTTTATTGGTTATTTCCAGTTATTAAATTCAAATCAAAATTAACTAAAATTTGTTTTCCTAAATTCGGTAAATTATGTTAAATTTAGGTATATTTGATTAGATTGGTTAATTCGGTTTGCTTCATAAATTTGTGTATTTTGGTTATATTTGTATATATTGAATGGGGAAAAAATCAGTTAATTAAACCAAACTGAACCGATAACCGGATTGATAAAAAATAATGTCAATCGGTTCAAAAACCAAAAAAATTGACCTGAAATAACCAAATTTATCGAAAATTAATCGTATTAGCCCAATTTACTTATTCAATTTATTCTAAAATCCGCACTTCTCTTGCAAATCATTTTTCACCAATCAATATGTATATTGCACTGCCTATTATGTATAAACCGCACTTGTCATGCACTCTGCGTGTACCGCAATTGAACTGTACCACACTTTAAACCCGCTTTTTCCGCACAGCTAAATTCGTGGTCACCATTTGAACCCTAAGACTTTTGGTGGAATCTCCCCTTCTCTATCTCTTTACCCTAGAGCGTGGACGTCTTCCCATTTTTTATCATATTTTTGTTCGAAAGTGGTTCTCACCGCCTACAAAATGGCTTCATCGTCTTCTTTGTTTCCTCCTTAGGCTTCATTCTTCGTGAGATTTCAAGGCATTGATTGTGGATTTGGTTTTACAGCTTTTCGCTCTTTTGTTTCTTCGTTGGTGTCTTGAGTCGGGATCTCTGCATCTCTCTTTTCGTCTTTTTCTGGTAGTCGCTTGAGGACAGCGTCTCCGAAGTTTAGGTATGTTGTGGTTGCGGTTTTCCTTGCCTTCATTCTCTCACGACGATCTCTGGGTAGTCACTATATGTTCAGTCTCTAGATTGGGGCGTCGGGATTTCTGTCTCTCTCCTCTCGTGCTGAATGGGTGGCTCTGCGTTTTGGTGGTTCGGTCTTCTACGCATCCCTCTGGTTTCTCCAGGTAGCTTTCTTATGTTCAATATGCTGGTTTGCTTGCATGTTTCTCTTTGTTTCCTTCTCCAGGTTCTTGTGTCCTTAGTGTAAGTTTTTGAGCTTGTTGGTTTGCGCCGTTGTTGGAGCTGGGTTTTGAACCGCTTTTTAGTCTAACAACTAGAACGTCCCATAGAACATCAAGCCCAATGAAGAAGAAGGAGGCCTGTTTCGAGCCCAGCATTCGTCCCCGCCCACCTGCATCAAAAGGGAAATATGATTAATGTCAAATTAACATATTTGAGAAAAGGAAGAAGAAAAAGATGTATCTCCGAAAAGGAAAAAAAATCCAAGATTGTTCGGATTTAACATTATCATAGGGAGAATTTATGAAATAAACATTAATCTCCTGATATAAATATCATTCCACTACGCGGGAAAAGACTATCATGAATTTTTGTACTCAAACCATAATTCTAGGGAAGAGAAACCCGACATTGATTTTCAAACTCTAAGTAATAAAATGACTACGTTTTCGGTCATTAATATGTTATTGACTTTAAGTCCTTTATTCGAAATATCCAAGTCCCTTTAAATCGATCAATTTATTGAATTGATCATTGTGAATCTTGGATTCAACAATTGGCGATGTCTATGGGGGCTTTGGATATATTCATACAACCAAAGGATAGATCGACAATGATACAAACACCACTCTCATCGAAGGAGACTGAAGGAATAAACAGCGCCGGCGACATCGTCAACACCAACAACACAGGAGCGGGAGGAGATCAGATCCAATCCAACTCGCCCCCGCGAGATGATGGAGCCCGCGATAATTCGACAAACTCAGGATCACATGTCAATGCGGCATTAACGAGAAACATAAATGCCCCCATTCACATCCACAACAGGAGGAACGATTCAAGACAGCAAAAAGAACCTCAGACAGGTGCGCAGAAAAGCGGCAACATCGGTAAGGGCAGCTTGTGCAGCAAACAATGCAGCACCAACCGACATGACCGGAAACCAGAGCACGACGGATAAGATGCTCTATGTGCTAATGAACTGAATGGATAGAATTGATAGGGCGGCGAACGAGGGAATCACCATGCTTGCCAACCAGCAAACAGTTCTCCAAGACAACTTGATCGGACGTCAGAGCGCGCCTATAACCGAACAGACCTTTGAGAAAATACCTCCAACAAACAGGCTTCTCTTCTCCGAAGCACCCCTAAGGACCACGGGTCGACATTCAACCTGACAAGCACCGTACCCACATCGAGTCGCTAGCTCGGCACTTGAGCTTGATCGTGTGTTGGAGCAAGCTCATTTCACACATCGGATAATGAGCACAAGGATCCCGCACATCGACAAAGTCAAGTTCGCAACTTAAGAAGGGAAATATAACCCCAGTCAATTCATGACAGCATTAATGATAGCAATGGGTCGGAATCGATTCACAAACGAAGAAAGATCCGCCGGACAGGCAGAACTTTGTAGAAAACCTCATAGGAATGGCCCTTAACTGGTTCTTACGACTGAAAACGGCATCGATTGACAACCAGCTCTCAGAAGCATTCTTAAAACATTGCTTTATGTTCATAACTCCATAATCATCAGATGCCGAACTCTGGGACCTCGAGCAAAGACAAGCCGAGCCATTGCGAGATTTCATCGATCGATTTAAAGAAGTGGTATCCAGAGTGACAATAGACAATAGTGCAGCTCGAGGAGTGCTTTGGAAAGCTTTGTGGTTCGACTCGGGATACAGAAAGGACCCAAATCTTAAAGAGCCGACGTCCTTGGAAGATGCATTGCATAGAGCGGTCGCATTTATGGAATTATAAGAAGAACACGCAATACTCTCTAAAAACACTTCAAGTTAACCGAAAAAGCGCTGGCAGCAAAGGAGAATTCTTAACATGATCACCAGGAAGAAAACCACAAATCCTCCTCGGGCTATTACATCGAAAGTAAATCATAGGGTTGTAACAAGTATGTTCGATACCAGCCACGACCCGAAGAAGGGAGCGCAGACCGGCCATAATGCTAATATCACAAGAAGTACTCCCATGATACCGCATCATGCCTAAATTTGGCGGACTACTTGCTAAACCAGTACTGCAAAGGTAAAATTGTCAACCTCGAGCGAGGAGGTCGGCGGTCCAAAAATTGCAATAACAGGAAGGAAGCAAATGGGAAAGAAAATGAAAGGGAACTTCCAAACCAAGAAACGGTGCTGGAAGATCATCCTACAGAAACGGAGCCCCAACAGACGAGATCGAGATGAAGGCGATGAAGATAGAGCGGCCCCACAACCTCGTCGAAGAGATAATATGATCATGGGCGGTATGCAGTTGTGCTCGTACTCAGTGAGGTCGATCAAGGAATACGTCCGAAAGGCCACAGCATCCAAGAACAATCCTCTTCCCATCGAAGAGGGCAAACCCCTGTAGTTCAGACGTACCACATTACGATCCCCTGGTAGGCGATATCCTGATTGGAGACTGCAAGATCTCCTGCGTACTAGTCGATACAAGAAGATCGTTCGACGTAATTTTGAAAGAGGCATTGGAAAAAGCGGAATTCAAGAACGTGCAGGTCAAGCCAAAGGTGCAATTACTTCCCAGATTCGACGGCGATCGGACCATAACGATCGACATAGTCAAGCTCCCGATCTAGGTCGGAGGGATGACAACTATAAAAAATTTTGTCATCCACGACAGACCGGCTATCTATAATGCCATTTTAGGAACTTCTTGGATCCACGCCATGAAAACCGTCGCGTCGACATACCACCAGTGTGTAAAGTTTCCAACTCCAAACGGTCCATACGCTCAGAGAGGACCAAACCACTTAAAGTCTATGTTTCATCAGCAAACGAAAGCTCCATCACCCCTTTGAGCCGAAGGAAAAGAAAAAGATCATCCCAGACCCGCCCTCAGTCGGAAAACCCCAGAAGGAAGTGGAAACCCAAAGAAAGTGAATGAACCTTGGCATGACCAGACCTAAGATCGACAACAAAAATCATTGCGGCCAAGCTCCTTTTAAGTCAAAAACTAATATTATAATAATAATAAATATTACCTTATGTAATATGAACTACGAACGACTTGATACTCGCTACCGAGGAACGTAGGCAAATATTTCTGGAGTGCTGTTGTAAATCAATAAAACCAATTTTTTTTTTAAACTCTTGTCTCAAATTCGTCGGCATCCTGGCAAGATGATCGGCTCAATCAAATCCGCACATCGACATGCAAAAATATTCATCTTTACCATGCGATGAAGATTCTAATCCAAATCGCATCAGTATAAGGAAAAGACCGGGAATCTCCCCCGCTCCCTAACTCAAACGAACTACATAAGCCGACTCGTCTCGCATAGCCAATTCCAAGTTGTGGATTCAAAAACTGACTCCGAGCCTCGCTCGACGAATCAAAACCGAGTCTTCACTCTAGTAATAAAAATTAAACCATTTTTCAAGTTACAATTAAGAGTCGCGCTATTGCCAAGCACCTACTCGCAAAGTAGAGCTCTCACTAAATTATCATTCGCAGGCAAGGACCAAATTCTTTCTCGCTGAATCCTTCAAGGGATTGTAAAAAAAAAAGAGAGTCAACAATTGACTTAGTCGCTAAACTGAGCCTTCACTCATAAGTCAAAAACGATTTTTCACTCACAACAAGACCAAGAATTTGCTCGCAAAACAGTTCTAAACCTTCGCTCGATGGACGATGTGACGAACTCCCGCCCGTCCGTAGAAACTCCTGAAGTCTTGACTCGGCACATCAAGTTAAGATGACAAAACATAACCTTCGTTCATAAGAAACGATGAGTTTTCACTAAATCGATCAGAAGCATTATACGCCGAGCTATGACAGCCAACTTAAAAAAATTGTCAACCTTAAGATGAATTTCATTCTAAGGCGAAGTGTTTCCGCCTTCATATGAGAAAAACGCAGTTAAATTCCTAAAGTTAATTTGCGAAGGAAATCCCGCAAAATGTTGACTAAAGCGAATCAAGTCATTGCAATAAAAGAAGAGGAAATTGTTCTGATATAAAGTAAAAAGGGGACCTCGTCACCTCAACCAAGTTTTACAAAAAAAAATGGAGACTTCACCACCCCAAAACAAAGTCTTACAAAAAATAGAGATAAAGGCCTAGGCCGTTGGAGGAAGATCTTGACTAGGCTCTGTCGGAAGAACCACTGAGGTCGAAGAAGGAAGCACTATGGGAAATGACGAAGAATTTCCCATCGCCGCAACTTGAGAAGCCTCAAGGGGAGTCTTCAGCGTCCAAACGACATCCTTCGACATCGTCTAAACATTTCTTCCAAACTCGCCAAACGTGACGGCACCATCAGTTTGCGATATCATGGACTGAGGTTGGAAAGTAAGAGGGGTAGGAGGATTGCAATCACGCACTCTCTTTGGCACAGGCGAGACCACAAAAAAGTCATCGCCAACTTTCGGATCATTGATCCGATCGATTTCCGTATCCCACTTCTTCTTTGTCTCCTCAAGTTTGTCGAAGATATCTCCGGGAAAGATTACCACCTTTTCATAACCGATGGTAAACAAGAGTACCAGAGTACTGGCTCAATTACATGTAAGCATCGCTTTCAGCATCATTTTCGTAAACCGCCGTCTTAGCTCTTGAAAGCGATACTTGTACTTGGTCGTCAATATACGACGAGCGTTAAGAATCCACAGATCGTTATCAATGAAATATTCCGCTCATCCCTTACTTTCTCAAAGTGTTTCTTCTTCGACTTCGCCAGCTCGGCGATCAACTTATCATTGCTCTCTTCAAGATCTATATTGTGAGTCTCAAACAACTCAACTTATTCCGAGAGAGAAGAAATCTGACTCTTCAGATTCGCCTCGTTCACCCTCGAGATATCAGCAGAAAGGCGAGATGCTTCCAAATCACTCGTCTTTTTAGCAAGCTCGTCTTTGAACTTGGCGCATTGGCTCGATAGTTGCCGATACACATCAAAGACATGAGTTCATCACACTACAAGAAATATCGGTATTAGTATCACACTGAAAACGCTACCATAGGGTTTTGGTAGCGTTTCCATGAACGCTATGTCAGCCGCAACTATAATAGACCCCCCTACCATAGCGTTTTTTTAATGCTACATCAGACAGACCTATTATAGCGCTAATAAAATGATATATAAATTTATTTCCTAACGCCGTATCCATGCTATTATTCTATTTTTCCTAACATATTTTTAGTGCTGTAATATATTTTATAATGACACATATAAAATGCCATTGAATTTTTTTTTCATGGCATTTTATTGGTATATATTATAGCTTTGCTGTATTAAATAAAATATATTGCAATTTGATTTTTAAATAAAATTTATATTACATTAAATTTATAAAACATATATTATTTCCATAAATCATCCAATACATAAACAATAATCTTACATTAGTCTTACATAACATTATTCCAAGTCCTAAACTACCTTGAGAAAAAATTAAACTAACTCCTTAGATCTCTCTTTCCCGTCTTCTTCCTTAGCACGTACCACTAGCTGCAATTTTGTTTAGCAGTTCGACGACAAGATGACTTTGTTTTCTATCATGTTTAGCAGTTTGACGTTAGCGGTTGCCTTTGCGCTAGCATCCTTAATGACAATGTCCATGTTTGATAGACTCACAAATGACGAAGGGAACCTCCTGCAACAGTCTCAAACATAAAGAGGAATGCTTAAAAATGAATGTTTATGTGCTTATCAATGAGCAAGATGCATAGTAAGAAGACTGACTGGAATATAACTCGAGCAGCAAGTGAACCAGGAGTGTTGGATCCAAACCACTCAAAACTCCACCTGCCTTCAAGATAAGGAGACCTGGAAAGCTATTTGGAACCAGTTAATGGCATTTTCCTTTTTAAAAGTTAGAAACTTGAAGCTGTAATGAAGCACTTACGTGGTTGGTCTAGGAGTTGGGTTAAGCCGTTCAAGAGTTGTTATCCTCTCATTCACATCAATCCTTTGTATATCAGTGATATTCCCTGTAACTAAAGCCTCAAAGCCTCCAGCATCATTGAACTATAACAGAGAGAAATCAAAAACAGCTTAATGCTTCTAATTCTTGAAACAGAGAATGTAAAATTGTTTCCTTTTTCATAATCCAAGCAATCTGAGAATTTCCCAATACTAAATTCAACCTAAATTACTAAGCAAGCAGGCAAATTCCGATTCCAGATTTTGAAATCAAAGACCTAAATGGAGAGACACGAGACGAGAGACGTTAAGAAGAGAGACGCTCCATTTCCCTGGCGTAAACAGAAGGAATCTCTTGAGCCGTCTCTTGTACCATAGCTCTGCATATCATTATCCGGCAATAACTCCTCCTCCAACCCTTCTTCTCCGGCTGGAAATTGAGAGAAACCCTTGTTGTCGATGGAGGAGAAGACGACGGTGGTGATGCAGAGGATGAGAAGCTCGCCGTTCCCTTCCTCATCTCCATAACTAAGAAAATTCACACACAAAAAAATAACTCATGAATCGATTCAGAAATCCACAGGGAATTCAAAAAGCCAAATCGTTATCCCAAACCTCTCCTCGCTCTTCCGTACAATGTTGGTAAAATCGTTGGGCTTCGAAGAGATTCTGTTCGCATTTGGAAGTGACAAGATCCCGAGACCGAGAAGAATCAGAATCACTACGAGAAGAAGGATGAGCACCGTGAAGGCTTGAGTCGATCGCGATGATGATTTTCGCGGTTGGTAACGAAAGTTCTTCGATTTGGGCGCCATGGATTGATTTTGATTTTTTTTTTTTCTGTAAATTTTCTCACGAGATCTAAAAGAAAACATTGAAGAAGAGAAGTTACATAGAAGCTTTGAAATCTAGTGATTGGAGAACAAAAACCCTAGCTTAGAGAAACAAAGCGAGTGAAAGACAGAGAGAAGATCGCGTCTGAGAGAGAGAGAGAGAGAGAGAGAGAGAGAGAGAAGAGAGAGAGAGAGAGAGAGAGAGAGAGAGAGAGAGAGAGAGATGACGGTGGGTTCAGAAAAGAATCGTTAAAATTTGTCAACTTTTTGACCGCCAAACCCAAAAAAATTGGAAAAGTTGCGCCAAACCCAAAAAATTGGGAAAGTTGGACCAAACCAAATTTTTTGGAGGTAAAAAGTATTTGACAAAAAAGCTAAATAAAATTTATATTTTAGGCATATATATCATTAGTTTGGGGTATAGATTCTGAATATTAATCATAAAATAATTTTTTAATAAAATACAAATTACATAAGAAATTCAAATTTGTAAAAACTAGTTCATAAAATTCACCACAATATAATTAGGGGTTTAGAAGTTTAGGGTTTAGTGTTATGTTTAGGGTATAGAGTTTGGGTTTTAGAGTTTAGGATGAAGGAAATAATTATACTTAATTTTTTATAAATGCTGATTTGTTTTTTATATTATATGATGTTAATGTATATTACTAGGGGTTTATGAGTTTAGGCTTTAGGGTTGTGTTTAGGGTATAGAGTTAATATATACTTGAAGTGTTGATTTGTTTTTGTATATTATATGATGTTAATGTATATTATTAGAGGTTTATGAGTTTAGGCTTTAGGGTTAAGTTTAGGGTATAGAGTTAATATATACTTGAAGTGTTGATTTGTTTTTGTATATTATATGACATTTATCTTTATTATTAGGGGTTTATAATTTAGGGTTTAGGGTTGTGTTTAGGGTATAGAGTTAATATATACTTGAAGTGTTGATTTGTTTTTGTATATTATATAATATTTATGTTTATTATTAGGAGTTTATAATTTTAGGGTTTAGGGTTGTGTTTAGGATATCATTATTCAATGTTTAAAAATTAGTGTTTATCATTAAAGGTTAATAGTAGGGTTTAGGGTTTGCTAGACGAACAACAGGGAATCAAACATTGGCAAAAATGTAGCAAGAGCTTAATAGAACAAGAGTGAAGCAACATTGATCCAAAATCCTAACGAAACACAACACAAAGGTCTTCTGAACATAAAACTGATTAGCCAGAGCGAACCAAAACTTTAAGTTTCAGAAATAACAAAGCTCCCATGACATAGAAGACTTAAAGATGTTTACTTCTTCTTCTCAGTAACACCACCACCACCAGACCTGCAAGACAAACCAGTAAACCTTACTTCAGTCAGAGAAACCCAATTTGTTCTAAAGAAGAATCCTAACACTCTTTACTAAGCAAAGTAAAATGGACACCCAATGCATAAACAACATTTTCGAGCAAAGCACAAGAATCAAATGATTAGCTTATATACCTCATCTTGCGTAGAACACCAGACATCTCCTCTCTCTTCCTCTTAGCTCTCTTGTGGGTACCCAACTTCCTCTTAGCAACCTTAAGAGCTCTCTTGTCTTTACCAACCTTGAGAATCTCAATGATTCTCTTCTCGTAAGGAGCAAAACCAGCTACTTCCCTTATCAATGATCTGATGAACAATGTCCTCCTGCTCGTTTTCTACAATATACACCAATCCAAAATAATAATAATGTCTAAATTACAAAACATCTTAAGACAAAATCATTTCTCAGCTCAGAATTAAACATTACCAAGATGTCTGAATCCAACATGCTCAAGAATCAAAGTAAAGTTCCCATCTTTAAGCTCATATCCATAAACAGATAAACATGAAACCAGTACAAATTAGCCAAATCGACATAGAAATTAACAAACACAAAGGAAATAACTAAGCAATCTTTCATGCACTATTATTACCCCTTTGCGAGAGTTAGGACGAGGAGCTAATTCGCGTCTGGTGACGACATGTCCTTTGTTCAATCCAACGAACAAACCAGTCTTCGACATGTAGGAATCCTTTAACAGATTGGAGAAAACTAAAAGATTCATATGAAAAATCAATCATAATATGTATAATTGTCAGTGAACAGCGATAGACTCGAGATACTCAAAGAGACGAAAGACAAGTAGTAGTACATAAGTGGTATTCTCCAAATCGAGGATTGGCAAGCTGGTATCGTAATTTCTGAATATTCTCGGAAGTTGGACGGATGAAATAAACAGCTTTCAGATGCGACATTGATTCTTTTGATACGGAAATTGAATCGATCATCTCCACAAGAAAAACTTCTTTCTGAAGCAGCCCTGACTGTGAATACACAATGCTCACATTGCTAACCTACAATTCAAACCAACAAATCAAAACACATGTATTGACGAAGATGTGCCTAGTTCTTCCGGCTCCGAGGAAATTAATCATGAACAGCGAATCCCAGATACAAATCAGAGGATATTATTATTATCGACGGAGAAGAAGAAGAAGACGAGATTGGATTTACTGTTTCGGAGTCGATTATGAGAACCTTCATGCCAAAGATATCCTGAAGCATCCGGTTAATGTAATCACGCAATTTCAGTAGTATATCAGGAAACCCGGAAAGAAGAAATTGTTAAGGGATTATCATTTAACAGTACCTGGAAGACGAAACAGAGAGGTCGGAGACAATTTCCGGCGAGGTACGCAGTGGCGGGAAGAAACCCTAATTTCCGAATTTACCAGTGAGAGAGGAAGATGGAGAGGGTTTTTCATTTCTTCGACGCGGCCGAGAAGTAATATAGGAACTGATAACCGAACCGGTTTGTACAACCATTGAGAAGCAGAAAGGGAGGAGGAAAGCAAGCAAAATGGAGGATGAAGAGAGCATGTCTGGAGCTGGGGAGGGAGATGGAGGATGAAGAGAGCTGGGAATTTTTTTTTTTTTTTGATGTTTTGTTTTGGATCGGTTCAATGAATTATTTTTGTTCATGTGAGAAAAATGACTTAAGCAAAAAAATTCATTACGCCCAAACAAAAAAAATTTGGTGGTAAAATTAATTTTCGGCTAAGTATTTGGCGCTCAGTGTATTACAGATGTGAAAAATTGGTAAAAAAAGTAGATTTTTGTCGATTTTTTCCTTCTCCGTTAATGAAAATCTTTTCTAGCGCGAATTTTATGCTACGATAGAGTTGTAATCCGATTTTGGCATTTTTAGTAGCAGTTCGTGAATTAGTGCTACAATGTACTGCTACCAATGCCCATATTTCTTGTAGTGTCATAAAGGTTGCATGCGTAGAAAGCAGCTGTTAGAATAAGAAAGGACATTAAAATTGAAAAATATGAAAGAAAGAAATAATTATCTTGACGAGGTACTGAGAAATTGACTGGTACACTTCTGGCTTGTAGAGTTGGTTCACCGGGAAAGGGGGTGACATCGAACGAGATGTTCCAAATCAACTCGCCGCAAAATAATTCATTCGGAGTTTTAAGCTTCTCACCCCAAAGCGTTAAGGACCTGTTTTTCAAGTCCGACAGATTCACCGGCTTTTAAGCGCTCTCCAGGTGTCGAGCTCTCAGAATGACATGTGTGCTCTGAAGGCCGTTTCCTCGCCCCAGCAGGCGAGGACGGTATTCTGGGAGGTCCTGTGGAAGGAACTTTAGAAGTATCAGAAGGAGGCACATCTCTCTTGTCAGTCGAAGGGGTCTTTTCCTCAATTGGACCTGAAGACTATGTAGACTTTCGTTTCAGCTGAGTACAAACGTCATCCGACTCGTCTTCAAAAAAGGCAATCACTCTCTTCTTCTTAAAAGCTTCGGCATCATCAGACGCCTTCTTCAATCTGAGCTCAGACCTGCGTCTCTTGGCCTCCTCAGCCCTTTTATTATCGGCATCATCAGAGGATCGTTCATCTCCCCTCTTGGACTGCGATCTAGGGTAGGCATTGGGTTTGTCGGCCACAGAACGGCTAGAGCAATCGATATCACCGTCCGATGGTTTAGAACTCTTCTTCGGATCAATCACCATGCTAGGAATAACTTTCCTTGCTATCCCCATCTGATTCTTCGGCTGGGATGTTGCAAAAGAAACTCGGAATAATAAGAATAAACAAAACAAGTGATATAGTAGATAAATCAAAGCGTAATGAACGTACTGGGTTTTCTCGTTTTTTCAGTTTCAGGCCAGTCTTGTGGCCGAGCTCAGAGAATTTAGTGCCGACATCGTCCAAGTATTCATGGTTTAGTCGCTCGGGTTGAGACTAGCTGAAACAGGTAAAAATCGACATTTAGAGGCAAGGATAGCAAAGAAGCAATATCGGCCAACTGATTAACTACTGACGGAGAGATTCCATTCGTTGACGACCAAAGTTGTTGGATCGGGAAACAAAAATTTATCAATTTTGACAAAGAAATGCTTCCTCTGCCAATCATGAGTTTTGCTAGGTTTCACGCCAACTCGCAACTTGTACTTTTGCCAAAGGTTAACTTGAACCCATTACGGCTTCGCCCTAACAATATTCAGCTTGCCAAGCACTCAAAGAGGTCAACCGTCAGCAGAATTACGAGAACCGTGTTGAGCTCCAATAGGCCAGTCACGTTCATTATACTGGCGAGATTAAGCTGTGTAAAGGCGATTTAGAACCTCATAGAAATCGACCAACACCTTCGGCAGCGGAAACCGGATATTGTCCGAGTGAAAAAATGACTCATAAAGGCATGCATAATCTGGCGGAGCATGCCGCGGACGCTCTGTAGGAGAAGGCAGAAGAAATGTTACATTCACACATACCGAGAGAGTTTTCAGCAATGCCAACGAGTTTTTTTTAGACGAAGTCGGCAAAACGCCGAAGTCGTTATCAAGAACATAATAAGGAGCCAACTCTTTCTCCTTTCCTTTCTTCGTGTTCTTTTGGTTACATCGGCCGCGAGATGCCGCCCTCAAAGCAAGAGGGACATGCTCGTCGGAATGATCAGCAGCATCCTCGCGAAGGGATTCGGCTTGACGCCGGGACATCCGGCCTAGGACTTACGGTACCCGAGTTATGGGTTCACGGGGAAGAAAGAACACTATCTCCTTTGAAAGCACCGACACTCACAAAGCTAGCGGAGTTTTCACTCGATTCGGTACGAATGTTACATATATCGGCAGGAAAATCGGCGAAAAGGAAAAGATAAAGAAAGAATTTAAAAGTTAAAAGGAGGAAAGGTCAGAAGGGACAGTACCTGAAATTTACTTCTGATAGCGAATGGTAAAAGTGAAGAGTAAGAACGATATTTATAGAAATGGAAAGATGTGAGTCTTCGAGGGAGGCAACGTTACTTCTCAACGGACGCGACTCTGCGGCTTCCCGCCACATGTGTACGATTATTATTGGTTGTAGAAGGAAGTGTGCTTAAAACTAGAGCATGCGGACAGCCACGTGGCAGAAGAAGGCAGCAATATAAGCATTATAGACGAAAAATCTTCACTCGCGACGATCGACTGTTTGGCCGAAATAGGGGGCTTACTATTGGAGGTGAGTTTAGCATCCCTCCTTAGCCCGGCCCAACAGCTAGAACGGCTCTTCAAAATCAAGCCCAATGAAGAAGAAGCCGGCCCATTCCGACGAAGCCCGGAAATCATCCCCGCCAACCTGCATGAAAATGGAAATATGATTAATGTCAAATTAAAATATATGAAAAAACAAAGAAAATAAAGATGAATGTTCGAAAAGGAAGGAAAAACCAAGATTGTTCGGATTTAATGTTATCATATCATAGAGAATTTAGAAAATAAACCATAAATCTCTTGATATAAATACTCTTCCCTGCGGGGAAAAGACTATCCTAAATTTTGTATTCGAACCCTAATTCTAGAGCAGAGAACATCGACATTGATTTTCACTCTAAATAATAAAACAACTACGTTTTTCGTTCGTTATATTATTTCTTTTAAGTCTTTTATTCAAATTATTCAAGTCACTTTAAATTGAACACTTTCTTGAATTGATCATTGTGAATATTGGATTCAAGAGCGGGTTTAGTGCTTGGTCTTCTCCTTTGGTTCCTGTCTCAGCTTCTCCTTCGCTTTCGATGCTTCTTCTTTCTCTCCTCTCCATTGCTTCCTTCTCTCCTCATGACAAAGGGTTGTGACCGTTGCTAATATATTTATGTTGTCTTTCTGTTCAATTTTGAAGAGGACGTTAGCAAAAAGCTCAGCTGAGAAAATAAATCATCATTCGGCGTGACTGAATTCCAGTTTGTCAGCTGAAGAATCATGTTTGTTTAATTGTTTCATTTCGTTTCATCTAAAGATATCACCGGTTAACCCAAATAAGTTTGTTTAGTAGACGCTGATTACATATTTTTATTTTTAGATGCGCCAATTTCAATTTCGATTGTGAACTAAATTGTTCGGTTCTAGCCACTTGGATTTTCTAGATCGGTATAGATGCTTAATCTGTACAAGACTTCGGAAATGGAATAAAAACCATATTAAATGGTCGTCTCATCTGAATTTCAAACTTAGGTCAAGAGAGTAGAAATCTAAGGTCGAAATAAGTTAATAAACAATCTCGCTTGATTCATCATTCAAAAGCTAAAAGACATAACATCCAATAGAACCCACCCATAAGGGGGCCGACCTTATATGAAACTTGGGGCAACTGGGCCCTTGGAGATGCCAAGACGAACTTCCATCCCGTGGTGGAAGTCTACTGGCTTGAATGTCTCCGAGTCACGAGGATCTGCAAGGGATGAAAATACTAGTTTCAGGTAACCGATATCGCTTTTTAAAACCATTTGTTAGACCCACTTTCATTACTTACTTTAGCCAATTGGTGTCAAGAACATATTTTTACTAAAAAGGCCGAAAAAAATGAACTAAATGTTTTGAAGAGAATTCACCTAATAGTTTTCTGCTAGTGCATATATTGAGATACCATCAAATTGGTGTCCACTGAACAAGAGTAAGTGAATGTAGCATTTGCAATAGGAGAAAAAGACAATTACCATTCAAGTAATCCTCAAAACCAAAGTTATCAATGGCTCCTGTGTAGACTTCTAAACCGAGCATTGACGAAGCAATTGGTCCAGGAGGTCTCTGGAACCTAAATATTTCAGAAAGAGAAAAATGATAGAATGAGAACAGTACAACCAAATATTGTTTTTTTTCCTTCACGACAGCAGATTATGTAGCAATGAACGCATAGATTAATCTGCTCCCCAATACAGAGCTTGTTTCAAGTTTTAACCGAGTACGGGCAAGGCAGATAAATACAAGGAATGCATACAATTATCATATTATAAATGAAAACATGAAAAAAAAATGGGACCTTATAAGTTTGTGCATTATATTTTAAACCATAGACTAGCTTTCCCAATGAATTGTTGATTCACTCAATGACTCAAATAACAAATTCATTACGTACAATTGTTTCCTATACAAAGAAGAGCAATCTGATGTAGATACAGATGGAATTTGATCTAGTGGTAATGTCCAGAGTCTCAGAGATATTGTCAAGAATCTTACCGTGAGAGAATTTGCCTGTCCATATTCATCTTCAGTGGAAGTGCAGTACCGTAGGTATGAGCAATAATGGTCCTCTTCATCGTCTCGTGCAATCTCTTCTCCTGAAACCGAAAACAAGATTTATAAAATGTAGGACTAGGAAAGCAATTAAAACCCCTAGTGTCTGAATGAGAAATCTAGTAAGATCGAAAGCCCAATTGCTACACAATCCAATCCAAATAGCAAACATGAGAAGAACTAATCAGGCAATTGAAGAAACGCAGAAAGCTAATCAAGCACACAAGTTCCTTTTTATTTTCCCGAGAAAACAAACAGATTCAATCCCTAATCAATACAGAACCAATATCAACCACAAGAATAAAAAAGCTCGATTTAGGGGATTCATTACAGATTCGTAAGACGATTCGAGAGGGTGAGATCCGACGATGTCGCTCTTAACGCCGTTGAGACCAAACCGAAGAGCGTCTTGCTTGACACCACCGATCTCATGAGCTATCTTCTTTGGAGACTCCATATTTTTCTTCCTTCTTTCTCCTTCTCTGCTTTGTCTTCCTCTTTCTAGCTTCCTCTCCGACTTTCGGGGCAAGAAAACTAAGAGGCAAGTCTAATAATGGGCTCTCTTCTATGAATAAGCCTGATGTTTAGGCCCACTAATATTAAATTTGCCCATTTAGATAAGTGTTAATCTGTCTTGTTTTCAATGAGTAATCCACGAGACTTACGTCATCATGTAATCCTTAATTAGGAGAAGCATATTTCCCAAACCGGAAACCCGTACCCGTACCCGTACCCGTACCCGAACAAGTCGGCTCGGTATAGGTTCGGTATCGTCAAATAACTGTATGGTCTTTAACCTCTAATACTTTGGGGTTACGGTTCAATGCGGATTAAATCTGATATCGATTTGGTTACCCATTAAACCGAACACCAATACTTGTTCTTAGGGTATATCGAGATATTTTCTTCAAACTAAATATTCCCAAAAGAAGTGACAACCCCTTAAGATCTGGTCTCAAATCCTCGTGAATCGTTGTAGACAATTTTTGTTTTCAGATTATTCTTCAAGAGTTACAGTTTAAAAACTCAAATCGATGATTTCCTGCATAAACACCCTTTGTGAAACCCCTAGTCTTCATGCTCGAAATCTCTTCATTCAGCAATTCGTAGTAAAATCAGCATGTTTCTACTTCTTCCACTCTGTAGGTAATTAGAAGATTCGGATTTCGAATTCTTCAGTTTAGCTTTGGGTGTTGTTGTAGTTCGATTTTGTAGTCGGTTAGGTTGTTAAGCTCCAATTTCGATATTGTTGTTTATTAATCTTTCATGACTTAAAATAGTAGGCTAAATAGGCTATTGATGTGATGATGATCTGAGTTTGCAGAGTTAATCTTTCATGATTTGATGAATGAATTTTCTTGATAGAGTTAGCTATTGATATATTCGTTCATGGTTCCATTTGATGATACATCGATGAATGAATTTTTTTTACAGAGTTATTGATGATAACTGATCTTGATAAAATACTTTATGTTTCCAAATGATTGCAGAATTGAAACAAGGCCTAAAACCATTGGTTATGTTTTAATACTCACTTATTGCTTAACTTTGTTTCACAAATATTAGCTTAGTTTCAATGTTAACATAGGGTACTGCGTGAATCGAAAATTTGAGTACCTTAACTTAGTTTCTATATTTGTCATGTATACTTAGTTTAGCTTTGATTTATGTCTTGAGCTATAAGTTTCTCTTTCATTCTTTGTCATGTATAAGTTGCTCTTTACATCTTTCTCACTTACTAGTCTCTAATGCTTTGTTGTATTAATGATTGTATATGGGTTCTACAGTTTCTCAGGAGATTAAAACATGGAGATGAATAACGATGCATCTGTAGAGATTTTGACGAATGAAAGTAGGGGAAAAAGGAAGGAGTCACCTGGTGAAACTGGAGCTACTTCTCAGTCCATGAAACCACAGAAGATTCTCAATCCACATTCTCCTTCTTGGGAACACTTCTTGAGGTTGAAAGACAACCACAACAAGTGCGTATGCAACTACTGTCAGAAGCTTTTTGGATGTAAAACGTCATCATGAACTTCAAACCTCACAAAGAACTTGCTTATCTGCAAGGTGCACTTGGCGTGAAATCTGGCCAAAGTTTGAGATAGAACATTCATAGAAGCATCAAATGAGATGCTAGTGTTGGGAGAAATGCCACTTGGTTTCATTGAAAGTGTGTCTTAGAAATTTTTTTACAACAAAGTGAGTTTTATATTCAACTTCTTATTTATTTTATATTGTATCTTAGTTAATGCAAAATCTTATATGTTTTTATGCGTACAAATAATTCTATACCAACCACACTCGAGAAGAACCGCAACAGGGACATAGTGGATATGTAAATGTGAAGGAAAGAAGCGTTAAAGGAATAGTTTCTCTCTAGGAAACTATGATTGTCTCTTACGATAGATACTTGAGTAGCTCAAGCAACATGTACTCTCTATTATGATCTTAGTTCCAATTACTTGAAGTTCATAATTTTTTTTTTGTGATCCGATTTCATTATGTGTTGTTTTTTATTTTAGTTCATTAACTAGAAGTTCATAATGTTGTTTTGTGATCCGATTTCATTAAATGTTGTTTCTGATCTTAGTTCATTATTTAGAAGTTCATAATGTATGTTTTGGTACATGATTTGACTAAGTGTTCTTTTCTGATCTTGCTTCATTTACTCATAATGTTATTTTTGTGACCTGATTTTACATTGTAGTTCATTTTGTTTTGACGTGATTGTTGTATATTGCAGGTGCGAGTTACATGGTTGTTACTGCACATTTCACAGATCCATCTTGGAGGCTGAAGAAGTTGATCATAAGGTTTAAGTATGTAAGTGATCACAAAGGTCATACCATCTCCATTGTACTTCTTGATTGCTTAGTTGAGGTATGGACAAGGTTTTTTTGCATCACTATAGACAATGCTACTGCAAATACTTCAACACTACAGAAGTTTCACAGGGGTTTCACTAGGATCTCTTGATTCTTCAGTGTTAGATGAAGAGTGTCTGTATATGATATTTGTTGCGCATATAATAAACATAGTTGTCAGGGATGGTCTAGCTGAGGTAGATGTTAATGTCTTTGCAATCACAAATGCAGTTTGATAAGTCAGATCCTCTAGTAATCGAATGCAGACATTTGAGTCAAGAGTTGATTCAGTAAAGATGACTAGGGAAAGTTTGCCACTGGATGTGAAAACACGATGGAACTCCGCATATTTGATGTTGAAAAGGGCACTCAATTAAGCTGGAGTTTTAGAAGATGGAGGCAAAACATAAGTTGTACAATGATCACTTCCTCAAAGTAGAAAACATAACAAGGCGAATGGGACCTCCTATGATGAATTATTGAAATGATGTCCATAGATTAGTTAAATTCATGTAGATCTTCTACAACTCCACTTTAGCCGTCTATTCCTCTACGAGCTGGAATGCACACAAGTATTATGGTGAGCTAGTTACCATACAGAAGAATCTTGTGACTCTAAGCAACAATTTAGATCCTTCGTTGAAGACGAAAGCTGAAGAGGTGATGAAGAATTTCAGCAAGTGCTGGGATGGATTGAGGAACATCAACAAGATGTTGATTGTGGCCA
Organism: Orychophragmus violaceus; assembly: GCA_030180135.1. Taxonomy (NCBI): domain Eukaryota; kingdom Viridiplantae; phylum Streptophyta; class Magnoliopsida; order Brassicales; family Brassicaceae; genus Orychophragmus; species Orychophragmus violaceus. The sequence goes on along the minus strand of CM058231.1, from coordinate 37,528,428 downwards.
CTGTTTTTGTTCCAATGAATAATATGCAGTTTGCGAGGCTCTGTTTTGATAGTATGTATGGGAATAACATTTTACAAAGAAAGGATATGATGGAATCAACTGAAAATCTTCTTGGAAGCTTGTTTAAGGATTATAATACACGCTATAACAAGGCACCAACACCACAATCATCAGTTTACTCAAGCAACAACATTTGGTGGACAAGATTAAGTTGTTGATATAATGGAGTTGGGTGATGATGACTTTGGGTATGAAAGTATGGACTTCAAGTACAAAGAAATGGTTCAAGAGGATTGAGTTAATGATCCAAGAGATGAATTGGAAAGATACCTCGTCGAACTTGTTGAGAATACCAAGTGTATGGTTGGTTGCGAGTTTGATGTTCTATCTTTGTGGAAACACAATAGTTCAAATTTTGCGGTCTTGGAAGAGATTCCACTTATGTTCTTGCAATTCGAGTCTCATTTGTTTCATCTGAAAGTGCTTTTAGCACTAGTGGAAGGATTATAGAACCGTATAGGAGCTGTCTTATACACTACATGATTGAGGTTCTAATGTGTACTGAGAAATGGATGAAACAAGACATAAGGCTAAGTAAAACAAAACTTGTCACAAATCAGCAATGGCTAGCTGACATTGAGACGACAAGTTGGAAAAAGGTATTTGTCTAACTTTTAATCTGTTATTACTGATTGATGTTGCTTAATGTGTGATATTGTGAAGCATGAATGATCTGATCAACTTACGCTTAACGAACTTAACATTGTTTTTCTTATAGTCTGAGCTAGTGTGGTGAACTAATTCCGAGCAGAGGACATGGCTTTTCTTATGTTGAGCTGATGTTGTTTAATGTGTTATATTTTGAAGCATGGATGATATGATCACCTTACATTTGGCGTGTTATGGTCTGAGCTAGTGTGATGAAATAATTCCGAGCAGAAAGCATAAGGGATTTTCTTATGATGAGTTGATGTTACTTAATGTGTTATATTTGACGGTGTTATATTTAACGATGTTTTAAACTTTAGTTGAACTACTACAATGTTGTTTTACTGAACTATTATAATGTGGTTTGCAGAGTTAAAGGAGATGTATGCATAATAGAAATATGTTTTGAGTGAGGAAAAGATCGTGTCCCAGAGATGGACTAGTAGTTCTTTAAGTTTTAAGACTTTTGTTTCATGTTTTTCATTTTGGTGTTATGCATTTGTTTAATATTTTATCTTTAGAATAATTTGGTTGTTGCTTTCTGTTATTCGATTGAAGATTTTGATTCAAATAAATTTGTTGTCACGCAATACACAATGTGCAGAGATATATGATAGGTCAAATCTTATTCCTATTTATAAATCCAAGTGTATAGTGTCGAAGTCTAAATATCTAGGGTGTCCAATCGACAGAGACTCAAGTTTCACGCGATAGATTATATGTAATCGAATTAAGCTAAGCAAGACATATGTAAGCAGTAAATATGCAAGTAATTAAAAGAGTTTTTTCGATGGGAGAAAAGCGCTAGACTTATGAAGTTCTCAGGAAATCATGCTATGTCAAGTACTTAATAAATTATGATTCAGATTAAGCACATGTTCAAGAACTAGAATCACAGATATCAAACAACTCAACTCTCGCCGCAATTGTTCTCTATGTATAGCAATCCAACGATTAAAATCTCTTTGCAATCTTAGAGTTCTAGACAAACATTAATAGCAATTTTTTTAGTTCACAATTCTTCTAAACCAAATCTCTGTGTATCTAGCCAAACTGTCACACTAAGTTCTGTCAGATTATAATTTTCACTCTTTTGCCAAATTGTTAATAGATCTAAACCCTAGGTGATCAGTCCATAATTTAGTTTTAATCTCAACTTAGGTGATGAACAGATAGTTGTAAAATCTTAATTATTCAAAGATCTAACAAAGCATGAAAACCGTATGAGAATCCCTAAATCTAACAAAGGTCACTACTCATACATGATATCAATCAGACAATACATACTGAATAGAAAACCAAAAGAATGAATAGATATAGATAACGGGGTTCGAAATCCTTCTCTCAAAGGTTACAGAGTAGCAGATTAGCCCCAATAGCAATAATTTCCTCAAGCCTTCAAAAGACGAAAGCAAGAACAAAAGTTAAGAGAATAAACTCTTAAAAACCTAGTTAATAGTCTAAAAACGTTTGGGGGTAAATTGGAAATAATGGAAACTCATGGGCTTATGCGCAATTCTTCATAAGAAGAACTTCAATCCGCAATAAGTCTTGTTGGGATTTAGTGTCGACCGACACTAAGCATGAACATCGGTCAACATCAGTCCTCACACTCAGCTCCAACTTCTTGGAGAACGCTCCAGAAACGTCCCAAAATTCCTAGCTTTGCTCCATACGTATGCTAACCATGATATATTAAATCCCCCACACTTAGCTTTTGCTTGCCCTCAAGCAAACCGAAAACCAAAGTATGAAAAAAGGTTTGAAAACACGGAAACTCATTTCGTCCCAAGAACATCACATTCACTTAGTAATCCACATGAAAACATTCCTGCAAAGATCAAGACCACAATGTACTTCCCCCACACTTAGAAACTATCCCAAGTGCGGTCTCACTGAAGGGGTATCGATCAAAGGACACATGAAATCTTACTCAGCAGTTCCTTAACTGCAGACTGTCAACTTATGGTTCCTTTCTTCTCCCTTTTCTCACTCCAGCAGCTGATTTTTCCCTTTTGGGTATCATTTTTTTTTATCAGCTGCTCTTTCCTCATTGGGGTATCACTTTGGACACATTGCATGAATGTACATGAGGTAATAGGGGTAGCTACCACTCCCATGATCACTTCGAAGCTACTAGCTTATCCGTAGTTTATAACTTATATAGTAATAGTTTTACTTTGCTTGAAGGGAAGGGAGAAGGGAACCATACTCAAACAGATTTACAGATTTTCAGGACTGACAGATGAGTCCAATCTAATGTATACCAAGCCCATGGGTAACAAAATTAAGTCAGGATTAGAGGTGAAGTTAGTGATGGATCCTCTGATTACCTGAAAAGATATGGGTGTCCTTGGTAGGTTAATCTGTGTGTGGTTTTCTAACAGTCATATAGCTACTGCAAGTCCGTCCAATGTTCACTTAGAATCCTGTGAAAGTGAAAATTTCCTCGAAAAATCTTTTTTTCCAATTGATTTTGACTCAATAAAATAGACACGAAAACAACAAACTTACTCTAAGAAAAGAAAACATGTCGTTAGTAACCACTTCCCCCATACTTAAACCGCAATGGCCTCAGTGCAATCGCAGCTTGGGTTCGGCTGAAATCAATCTGGAACGATAGGAGTTAAAATCTCATCCCTGAATACGATTAGTGTCGACCGACACTAAGGGTAATGTCAATCGACACTGAATCTGCAAGATCATACGCAGGAATAGTTTTAAGTGTCATGGTCGGGTTAGATGATTTAGCATTCAAAATCTCACATGTTTGCTGCGTTAGATCATTCAAAAATCATCTCAGAAGCAACAACACAATATATAAACTCATAACATCCAAGTTCCAAACTGATGGGGCAAACAGGCTGACTCAAATAAAGACATAAAAATGACTCAAGAACACAAAAGAAAAAGAAAAGAAAAGAAAAAATAGAACCATAAGCAATGGAGGATCTAAAAGTCCTGAGAGTCCTCGTCGTCCATATCCTTAGAATAAACAGCCTCATAATCATCAGCCTCCATCTCATCATCCTCTGGACTGACAGTTACTGGTGGTGTGGGCTCGCGATGACGTGGTTGTGGGTGAGAGATAAGCGGTGCACGACGACAAGAGCAGCCAAAAATCCCCTTCCACATATCCTTGATTGTAGAGGTCATACACTTTTGCCATTCTCCAGATGGCATGTCTTCTGGTGGCATCGGAGGATCCGAGAAACCATAAGTCTAATCATCATCAGCAGGAACAGCGTCGTTCTCAGCAGCATAAGGAGCAGATCCAGAAGATGTGCCTCTAAGTACAGTGGAGCGACGCAGACAAGATCAACAGAGCTCCTCAGAAGGCTGAAAACTCAGCATCAGAGGCTCGTCTGTAATCCTTGTGAGCCTAGTGTCAGTAAGAGGAAACATACGCGCTACACCAGACGAGTCAGTGAAGTGCCATAGTAACTCTCCCTTCTTATTGTCGCACTTGAGCCAATGAGTGCTCCTCAAATGGGCAATTTCCATAGTAGACCTCTCTATGAAGATCTTGAGCTGACTCCTGTCGATCCTAAAGTGGTCAAATATAGGAGTCAAGAGGCTCCCAACAGACTCTATCTTTGGTCCCTTTCCTATGAACGGCTTGGTCTTAAGCTCCTCCAAGTGGTGTGCAAATACTGCTCCCATGTTCACATATGCAGCCAAATGGGCATCATGTACTTCTCAACGTTAATGATGTGACCAATCCCAAAATACATCAATAAAAGCTCAATTATCTTCATCATTCTGGGCTCCATCTTGCATAAGATGGTGCTGCTAAACAAGCGCACAAGATACCTCAATACATGATGCCTCACCGCGGACTGTCTGGTCCTTTGGTAATCGTAGATCCCATTACCAAAATGTGACCAAAACATTTTTACGTCTCACCACTGCTCTGGAAGATTCACCCGTTCTCCAGTCTTGTCGAACCCATAGATGTCACAGAGTTCAGGAATAGCAAACCCTTAGCCATGAATGTCAAAAATCCTTGAGGAGCTTTACGGACCACCTCATTGGTGTAATACACCCTGACCTTCACCATAAACTGCCTGACAAGCTCCTCGTGCAGGTCATACTACTTGGTACATATGGTACCCAATCCGATTGTCCGCAAGATGCAGATAACATCTGACTGGATCTTTAGCTTCGACATAGTGGTATGACAAGCAAATCTGGTGGGACTGATGTTGACGCCTAACCAGGCGTTGTAGTACAAAAAGTCATAATCCTCCCACTACAATGAGATCGGCATGTGAGTGCATGTATCCTTCTTCTACGCAACATCAGGATCATTCTCCCAATCCGGTTGTATAGGATCTTCAGCTTCTCATGCCTTGAACAAGGTGGGCCGGTCTGCGGGTTGGGAGCGTTAGTATCAGCTGCAGCGTCTTCCCGCTGTGGTGAGGAACATGAAGCAGAACTTTCAGTAGCCTTCCTCGCTCGCTTAGATTGATGTCATGATGCCATCTGCAAAGCAAAACAGACAACCCAAGTATAAGACTCAAAAGTAAAAAAAATTCAAAGTCAATATATCATCAAATTGAGTCTATACAATCATCCACATCATTGAAATCAACCATATTACATCCAAATTTCGTCCTAAATAACAACAAAGTCAACGAATAAAGGAGTTCGTCATCAAATCAAAAAAATTCCGGAACTCTCTAATTAAGCACGAAATCTGTATGGGGACCCTATAATTCCTCTAGCATTACCTAAATAAGCAAGAATCAACCATAGAAACAAGTTATTGGAGGCAAAAATTGAAGCTTTTCACCTTATGGCTGAATTGGAAATAGGGAGATTGAGAGACATACCTTCGCAGATCGAGAAAAAAGAGACTAGAAATGGATAGATGAGGGAAAATCGTGTGGAATAGCACTTGGAATCACTCAAAACGGTTAAGAATAGAGAGAGATGGTGACTTTTAGAGAGAAAATCGCGAGAAGAGGAGAATGGGGAAGATGAAGTCTGTCCAGAGATTTATAGGAACTTACCTCATGAATATCGACGTCGACCGAACTAATGATTAATGTCGGTCGACGTTAAATGTATGTGCCCACAATCGACCTGAGTAATTGAATCTAGTCGATTTTCGTCCGTGCTCGAAATCCTCTACGCCGATGTCGAGCGACACTACTGGCAATGTCGATCGACACTCAATTCTGAGTCCTTTGGTCCTACGAAACTTAACACAAAAACACCAAAAACCCAAATATCAAAAATCAAAACCAAATATTCCTAATATTTACAACTTACCAGTGGGTTGTTTCACACCAAGCGCTCGTTTTACGTCATTAGCTTGACTGAACTGTGACTAGGCAGTGGGTGGATCATCCAGATGAACGATGTCTCCTCTGGAATCTTAGCTTTCACCCAATAGTGTTTCATCCTTTGCCCATTCACTGTGAACTCATCGCCTTTGGAATTCACCAAGATAACAGCTATTTGTGGTTTGACCTCCTTGATGGTAAAGAGACATGACCAACGAGAACGCAACTTTCCTGGAAAAAATTGTAAACGTGAGTTATACATAAGTACCTTGTCATTTGGTTCAAAGTTGCGTGAGATGATCTTCTTATCATGATATGCCTTTGTACGCTCCATGTACAACTTTTAGTTCTCATAGGCGTGGTGGCGAATCTCATCCAACTCATTCATGTATATCAAACGCGTCTCTGCTGCAGGTTTGAGATCGAAGTTCATATATTTGACAGCCCATCTAGCCTTGTGCTCAAGCTCAACTGGAAGGTGACAAAATTTTCCATGGAGGAGACGAAACGGTGTAGTCTCAAGTGGCGTCTTAAACGCAGTCATGTAGGCCCATTACGCAACATCCAATTTAGCAGACCAATCCTTCCTAGTCTTTCCCACTGTCTTCTCTTGAATCTCCTTAATCTGTCTGTTTGAAACCTCAACCTGTCCACTAGTCTGAGGGTGATATGGAGTAGTCACACGATGATTAACACCATGCTTCTTCAGCAACTTCTCGAAGACCTTGTTGATAAAGTGAGAACCACCATCACTTATCACAATCCTATGCACTTCAAATCTGGGGAAGATGATAGTCTTAAACAGCTTAAGAACTATCAAAGAATCATTGGTTGGACTAGCAATCGCTTCAACCAACTTAGGTACATAGTTTAGAGAAACCAAGATGTACTTATTCCCATAGGTAGATGGGAATGTCATATAAAATCTATGCCCCAGCTGTCAAAGACTTCAACCTCATAGATGAAGTTCTGTGGCATCTCATGTGTCTTTCTAATCTTCCCCCTCCTCTGACATACGTCACAAACCACTGATCATCCTTAAACATTGTAGGCCACTAGAATCCTGCTTGAAGAACCTTGGACACTGTCTTGAAAGTAGCAAAGTGTCCAGTATACTCAGAACCATGGCAGTGATACATCACATTCTCAACCTCAGACTCTACGATGCAACGTCTGTAGATACCATCAGAGCAGTGCTTGTACAAATAGGGCTCATCCCAATAGTAACAGATGATTTCTCGAAGAAACTTCTTCTTTGCATAGCCCTTAAAGACTTCAGGCTCATCCTCTGCAGCAATGTAATTAGCTATATCCGCTTACCAGGTCTATGAGAGAGATAACCTTGGGAAACTTCAGCTATAAAGAGGTCTACTTGACCATCTGAAACAGCTTCGCTCGTCTGCGTTTAGTGTAGACCAAAATTAGTGTAAACGTCGGCCGACATTGATACCAATCGACCACGTGATATCGGACTTGGTCAATTTTCATCCGCCTTTTCGATTTGAACGTCGACCGACGTTAAGGGAACGTCGACCGACAGTCGTCCTGAAGCTCATGAAGATTGCAGAAGTCCTGCATATTCCGTCTGAAAAGTTTTCTCAACCATGTAAATGTTCTCCTCAGGTAGAAAATCATCTATAGGAACGTCCTAATCAATCCTGATCCTTGACAGATGATCAGCTACACCATATTCCACTCCTTTCTTATCTCTCACATCGATATCAAACTCCTGAAGAAGTAGAATCCATCGAAGCAACCATGGCTTAGCATCCTTCTTCTGCACCAAATATTTAAGTGCAGAATTTTCTGTGTGCACAACCACCTTAGATCCAATCAGATATGGACGAAACTTCTCAAAGGCAAATACAACTGCTAGCAACTCCTTCTCAGTTGTTGCATAGTTCCTCTGCGCATCATCAAGAGTTATATTTTCTTAATAGATAGCGTGAAGCTTCTTATCCTTCCTCTGACCAAGTAGAACTCCTCCTGCGTAGTCACCAGCATCACACAAAACCTCAAAAGGTAATGAATGCACTTTGCGTGCATGGAAGGTCATGTCGCTTTAAATCTGCATTGGAATCATCGCGTCGCTTTGAAAAAACGCTGCTTCTTCTACTATAAATAGAACCCCTCCTTTCGTCATTCTTTATCATCTCCGCTTCCTTCTTCTCCCTTTGCTTTTATTTTGAATGTTCGTAGTTCAGAGCTTTGATTCTGTTTAACTTTTTGTAGAGCAACTGATGGTACATCGGAGCAGACTCATGCTGGAAGACGTGGAAGGACTGCTACTTTGAGCAAGCTGTTCAGGAAGCTTGGTTGGCTTCGAGATAGACGTTTTGGAACGGTTAGGTTGGCGCATCAGAATTATTTTACCCTAAGAAGATCCACCGTCCAACCTTGGTTTTCATCGCGGTTCCCATTTGTGCAGCTGACTATTAGGGATGAGCCTTGCGGGAGACATGCGACAAAATAATATTAAAAAAAAGGTATCTCGGCGATGAGATGACTGTTTAAGATCAGTTCCTTTGGGTTCCCTTTTTGAGAAGAACATTGGTTCCGGTGTTGATTTCATAACATTTTATTTCTCAACGGCCGCCTTGCTGGGAGAAGACGATGCAATCGTCTTTTCGAGAAAATCGGTTTGGTTTGTAGTAGGAAGAAACCAAACCATCAACGCGAGCTTAAGCTTGGACGAAAATATCTTTCTAGAAATTAGTTTAGCTATATTTTCTTCGTAGCTCGAATTGTAATAATATCTTTTAAAGATAAATAAAACGAAGAATTTTTCTTCTCGCCTTGTCCCTTTATTGTTGCACTTCGGCTCATGTATGTGTACTTGATAAGTAAAAAAGAAAAGAAATTATCCTTTTGTTTTGTTGCGAAATGGATACTATTTTTCTTCTTGTAGACTTGTGTTGATCTGGTAAATTATTTATAAGGAAATTCGATATTTACGATCTCGGTGTAGTTTTATTACCGGATACATATAATATAGATGTGGCTTCTTATCCTGCCAACACAATTTGGACTTGTCAATGTAACTGAAATTTTTCGATTTCCTTCGATTTACTAAGTTATTTTGGGCCAGGTTATACATCGGCGGGATTGTAACCCTTTGCTGTGAAACAAGGGGGGGGGGGGGGGGGTTCCGAGGTGTGCCTCGGTACCCATTTTGTGATGCGAGTGGACGTAAATTCCGACATCGTATCATGGCTATCGCTAAGTTTGAAATTGGGTATGCGAGGTCGGCTTATTTTTCGCGACTAGACTTAAGCAAGCGGGGGCGATCCCAACTTATCATTTCAGCAATGTGGATAGAGATAGCACTTTTCGCACACATGAAGAAGGTTTGGATTATTTCACCAAGGCATTAGAGGAGCGCATTTGGGTCTATTATCTGGCCAATATGCTGACGTAGAAGACATATCTCTTTGCAAGATGTGATTTTATTAATGGTATATCTGAATACATAAGGATTGCCTATGTACCCCGTTAAAAAGAGGATCAAGTCTTTTGTAGTTCGTATTACATAAGTGATAGCTCGGTGAGCATTTTTTTAGACGAAAGGTCTAGTATATGAAACATTTGAGGTGCATTGAGTTCCATGAGAAATCGACAGGTGCTCCGCTGATTGGAGAGTCCATAGACCCTGGGCTTGACGACCTTTGTGATTTGGCGAGGTCCTTCCCAATGTATGCTAAGTTTGTTGGCATTCTTTTCTTTTGTTCCTTGATGAACTTCAAATCAGACGAGGTCTCCTTTCGTTAGGTGTCGACCTTTGGTTTTTTTTTTGGTAGTATCGAGCCGCGAAGTGTTGATAGTTTTGAATCCATACGAAAGCCTCGTACCTTTGTTCTTCGAGCGAATCAAGGTTATCAAAAAGAATTTTGTCATTTAGTTCAGGGTCTGGATGAGCATGGATTGATGAACAGTTGGTAGGCTTATTTCGGCTGGCGACATTGCTTTCACTCCTTGATCTAAGGAGAACATAGTTTGATTGAAGGACGTCTCAGGTGGTTCGATGAGACCACCATACTTCATCTACTCGTCGGCCCAGTTTCCTTTATGCTTGGCGAGCCGCTTCTTAAGCCCAAGGATGATTGCCTTGTTTGTGGCTTCCGCTTGAACATTTCCCTGTTGGTAGTATGGCATTGACCTGCTCAATTTGATGTTCAATTTCTTACAGAACTGAGTTATTAAAGATCAAAGTAAATTGTTTTATGTTGTCGGTCAACGATCTCGTATTGTTAGCCCTTGTCTACAGATGATGTATTTCCACAGAAATTTGGTGACATCCCGAGCTATCATCGTACGGTATGCTTTTGCTTCCACCGTTTAGTGAAGTAGTCCGTTAGAATCATGATGTGTTCAATTTGACGGGATTTGTGCATTGGGCCGACTCTATCCACTGCCCATTGCATGAATGGATATGGTGATGTAGCTGATTGCTGCTCTTCTGTAGGCGCATGTATGACCAGGACGTGTTTTTGGCATGGCTCGCACTTTCCGGCATACTTTCACAATCTTTTATCATAGTTGGCCAAAAGAAACAGAGTTTCTTAATCTTCAATGCCAGTCATCGTCCTCCGGCATGATTTCCTCCCGCTCCTTTGTGGGTTTTCTTAGTTACTTCCTTGATCTCATTTTCTTCTACACATCGCAACATAGCACCGACAACGTTATAGTAGAAGAGCCCATCGTCCATCATGATGTACCAGGCTGCTTTTGCTTTGAGCCTTCTAGCTGCATATATCATTGGGTAGATCCGTCCGATATATATATGCCTTTATTTCCGATGTCCAGTCATCTAATTGTACTTCGTCAGCATGAACTTGATCCTCCATGATATCTTTATCGTTTATGTCTCCGTCGATAACGTTGCAGATATCGGGAGGACTTATACTTGGTTTGTTTATGAGTTCCACAATGATTATTATTCTTAGGTGTGCGTCCGAACTCGAGGCTAAGAATGCGAGGGCATCTGCCGAAGTATTTTCCTTTCTTGGGATTCTTGTCAAGTTGACAGACTGAGGTTGTTCGTTCGTTGCTTGGCTATGCCAAGGTAGGCATCCACTCTTTCATTTATAGCTTTGTATTCTCCGTTGAATTGGTTTACAACCAGTTGCGAGTTGCAATGGGATTGGATGCGCTTTGCACTGATGGATATGGCCAATCGCAATCCGGCTATCAAGGCTTCGTATTCGGCTTCATGGTTTGAGGCTGGAAACCCTAGCCTGAACGATTGCGCGAGTACTTCACATGTTGGTGACTTGAGCCAAATTCTGATTCCCGAGCAAGCCTTCGATGATGACTCGTCTACGTGAAGGCTCCAACTCTTGTCCTCTGGTTGATCATCTTGTGTAAACTCAGACGGGAGCTCGACAATAAAATCTGCCAAGAATTGAGCTTTTACGCTGGTTCGACCTTTGGATTCGATGTCATATTCGATTAGCTTGATTGCCCTTTGGATAATCGTCCGAACTAAGTCGTTTGCAAGATCGACCGCATGGGCATGGTTGTTAGGACGGTGCGTGGGTGTGTTTGGAAGTAAGGTATAAGCTTTCTTGCCGATGTTTAGACTGCCAAAGCCAATTTCTCGATTGTCGGTACCGACTCTCTGCATCGTCTAAGGTTTTACTGATGTAAAAAATTGGCCTTTGATAACCACGCTCTTCCTTAACCAAGACCTCCATTACGTCCGCACTCGACACTTCTATATATAGGTTATCTCTCCTTCTTCTGGCTTCGCTGATATCGGCTTTGTTTTGAGATATTCTTTAAACTGTTGAAAGGTTTCCTCACAATTTTCATTCCAATCAAACTTCTTGTTTCCTCTTAGTATTTGATAGAATGGAAGGCATTTGTCGGACGTCCTGGAAATAAATCGGCTGAGCGCGACAATCCTGCCGGTGAGCCTTTGTTCCTTGCGAGTTTTCATCGTGGAAGGTAAGTTCATTATCGCTGTAATCTACTTCGGTTTGGCTTCGATTCTGCGTTCGGTTACAATGTGTAGGATTATAGTGTTTTCTCATGGTTCAATTCTCAGATTGCAACCTAACACATATTTAATCAAGGATCTAGGTTCTTGTAATCGAATCATAAAACAAACCTGGACATTACCTTTGCAGCGGAATTTGGTGGTAATGACGAGATCAACGAACAGATGAATACCTGTTCCTCCTTGGTATCCACACGCTTACAAGCACGGATGGCTGCTAGACCGGATGGAATTCAACCAGAGAGAGAGAGAGAGAGAGAGAGAGCCTGCGGCTGCTCTTCCAAATCGCCAAGAAGCCATTAGGGTTTCATAACCCAAATGTTGCAATTAATTAACTCACTAATGGGCCCAAGTTTAATTAATTAAACTAATGGTCCATTAGACTTTTGGGCCCAAGACACAAATCAGACAAAAGCCCATTTGTTGTCTGCCCAACTCTCTGTACAAATACAGTAAATGCCTCAGCATCTTACGTATTAATTCCATCTTAACTTTCCCGTTAGCTATGGTGTGTGACCCTTCGGGATCATACAATACTGGTAATAAGTCCTAAACTTATAGATCATGAGCGGGCTCTAGCAAGTCATCATGATCACCCAGTATTTATGACTTATGTCTGATCTCGACATTTATCATACTTTCTAGAGATAGTACAGTAGATTTCAGGACATTCCCAACACAATGTATTCCACAAATTCTCCCGAGATGACGCCAATAGTTCACTTCGCTGGATTTAGCTTCATGTCGATTCATTTAGAATCTCGAATCATGTCTTTAGGTGCGTGACAGGATCCAATACTACCATTTACTTTAAGATCATGTCATCGATATAGACTTCCATAGTGTAACCGAGGTGTTCGGCAAACATCCTGTTGACGAGGCACTGGTACGTTTCTCCTGCATTTTTTAATCCGAATGGCATGACCTTGTAGCAGAAGGTTCCTCGGTCTGTTATGAACGATGTCTTTTCTCTGACATCAGGGTGCATCAGGATTTGGTTGTACGCGGTCAATATGCGGCAGTGGGAAGCAGTCCTTGGGGAACGCTTTGTTTAGATCCGTGAAATCCACGAAGACTCTCTACTTGTCATTCGTCTTCTTGACAACCACTGGATTAGCGAGCCACTCCGGGTATTTTACATCCGTGATGGACCCTCCTTCTAGCAGTTTACCACCTCGTTGTTTACTTCCTTTCCTCTTTCTATTCTGAGCTTCCTTCTTTTTGTCTTATATGTTTGAATTTCATATGGTTGTTGAGTTCTTGATACGTGATGTTCAGATCAATTCCTATCATGTCCGTAACTGACCATGAGAACGTTGACACGTCTTTCTTGAGGAAATCTATCAGCTCAGCTCTGATAGCGGGATCGAGGTCAGCTCCAATTCCCACGCTTTGATAGGTATGTCTGATAGGTCAAGATTATTCCCTATTCTACTGCAAGTGCACATTTATGCTACTGTAGTATTGAGGGTATCGTATCCACAAGGACTCAAGATTCACGCAATAGACTATATGTCTTTGAACTTAGCTAAATCAATCAGATGAGAAAGTAGAAAGCAATGCAAGAAAGTAAAGGTGTGTCTCCTAGAACAAATCTCTTTGCATCTAATCAAATTGCTCACACTAAGTATATTCAGATTATAATTCACACTCTCGTGCCAAATTAACAATGTAAGATCTAAACCCTAGGTGATCAGTCGAGAATTTAGTATTAAACTCAACTTAGGTGATGAACAAATAGATTTAAAATCCTAATCATTCAGTGATCTATCAAAGCATGAAATCCTTTACGAGAATCCCTAAATCTAACTAAGGTTACTACTCAGACATGATATCAAATGAATAACACATGAATGAATAGAAAGTAAGACTGAATAGATAAAAACAGGGGTTCGAAATCCTTCTCTCAAAGGTTACAAATAGCAAGAATCATCCCCAACTCAAATCTCTCAATCTCCAGAACAAAAGCAAGAACAAAGAACCCGATGTGAGTTTTTGCTCAAAAACCTAATTAAAAACCACTAATCATGTTTAGGGCTAAATTAGAATTAGAAAACTTCTGGGGCAACTTTGTAATTCTTCAAAAGATGTCTTCATTTCTCTATCGCCATCAGTGTCGACCGAAACTAAGGTGAGTGTCGGTTGACATCACCTCGTGGTCGAGACACCAACTTCAGCTTGTTGCACAAATCACCAGAAACGTCCCAAAACTCCACTCTTCACTCCAAACGCAAGCTTACCTGTAAAAGACTCGATAGACTCAAAAAACCAGGTTAAAGACTCAATATATACAATAATATCATGGTTGAAAACCTAGAAAAACGATGATATATAACCTCCCCACACTGAGCTCTTGCTTGCCCTCAAGCAAATAAAGAACCTAAGCAATGAGAAAGAGGTTTGAAAACTCAGAAACTCATTTCATTCTAGGAACATTCGCATTCACAATCACTTAGTAAACCACTGAAAACATTCCTACAGAGATCAAGACCACAATGTACTTCCCCCACACTTAGCAACTGTCCCAAGTAAACTCCACAATCTAGACAGAGCATTCAAGTTCACCACACTAACCTCTGTATACAATTAGGTGCAGTCTCACAGAGGGAGTATCGATCAGAGGACACATGGACTCAACTAAGTCAGTACTTGACCACCAAACTGTCGGTTTCATGTTCCTTTCTTTTCCCTTTTCCCTTAGCACTGATTTTTCCCCACTGGGTATCATTTTATTTTTTCTATCAGTGCTCTTCCCTTTTTATTCGGGGTGTAACTTTGGACATGTTTCCATGGTTGCACAGGAGGTAATAGGGGTCTCTACCATTCATGTGACCACTTCGAAGCTACTAGCTTATCCGCAGTTTTAATCTCTCTTTTTTTTACTTTCAAGGGAGGGGAAAATCAGAAACCATACTTAGACAGGATCATAAGCTGTGTCAAACACATCAGAGGAATCCGATCCAGAGATACCAAGCCCCTAAGTGGGAAACTTCAGTCAGGATTAGAGGTAAAGTTAGTGATGGATCCTCTGAATACCTGAGAAGATATGGGTGTCCTTGGTAGGTTGATCCGTGTGGGTCAACCGAACACTTGGAACATTAGAAACCTTACCTGCAGGCGTGGTGTGTGTTAACCGACACCCAGCCAGTGTCGAGGGACACATGGCTTAGTTCGACATTCACCCGCTCCTAATCGAGTGTGCTCGATTTCTGTTCGTGTTTTCGAGTTTGGTGTCGACCGACACTAAGGAACGTCGGTCGACACTGCTGTCTGCAACCTGTTCTTCACGATTCTAACACACAAAAACCAGAAAAATCAAAAGACTCAAGACTAAAGACCAAAAAAAAAAAACTGACCCTACAGTGGGTTGCCTCCAACTCAGCCCTCGTTTAACGTCAATAACTTGACTGTACTGCGATCAGGCAGTGGGTGGATCAGCCAGATGGACAATGTCGCCTTCTAGGATTGTGGCTTTCGCCCAATAGTGTTTCACCCTTTGCCCATTGACTGTGAACTCCTCGCCCGTGGAATTCATCAAGATAACAACTCCGTGTGGTCTGGCTTCCTTGATGGTGAAGGGACCTGACCAACGATAATGCAAATTTCCAGGGAAAAGTTGTAAGCAAGGGTTATAGAGGAGTACATGGTCATTGGGTTCGAAGTTGCGTGAGATGATCTTCTTATCATGATACGCCTTTGTACGATCCTTGTACAGCTTTGAGTTTTCATAGGCATGGTGGCGAATTTCATCCAACTCATTAAACTGTATCAAACGCCTCTCAGCTGCAGGCTTAAGATCAAAATTCATCTATTTGACAGCCCATCTAGCCTTGTGCTCGAGCTCAACTGGAAGGTGACAAGCTTTCCCATAGAGTAAATGAAACGGTGTAGACTCAAGTGGCATCTTGAACGCAGTTCTGTAGGCCCACAACGCATCATCTAGCTTAGTAGACCAGTCCTTCCTAGTCTTCCCCACTGTCTTCTCCAGAATATCCTTGATCTGTCGGTTTGAAACCTCAACCTATCTACTAGTCTGAGGGTGATATGGAGTAGCCACACGATGATTAACACCATGCTTCTTAAGCAACTTCTCGAAGACCTTATTGATGAAGTGAGAACCGCCATCACTTATCACAATCCTAGGCACTCCAAATCTGGGGAAGATGGTAGTCTTAAACAGCTTAAGAACTACCGAAGAGTCATTGGTCGGACTAGCAAGCGCTTCAAACCACTTAAAGACGTAGTCCACAACAACAAAGATGTACTGTTCCCATAATAAGATGGAAACGGTCCCATAAAATCGATGCCTCAACAGTCAAAGACTTCAACCTAGAGGATGAAGTTTTGTGGCATCTCATGTCTCTTGCTTATCTTCCCTCTCCTCTGACACACATCACACTGCGAGACAAACAACTGAGAATCCTTGAACATTGTAGGCCACCAGAAGCATGCTTGAAGAACCTTGGACACTGTCTTGAACGTAGCAAAGTGTCTTGCATACTCAAAACTATGGCAGTGGTACAACACATTATCAACTTCAGACTCTGCGATGCAACGTCTGTAGGTACCATCAAAACAGTGCTTGTACAAGTAGGGTTCATCCCAGTAATAGCGCCTGATTTACCTAAGGAACTTCTTCTTAGCATATCCTTTAAACACTTCAGTCTCATCCTCTGCAGCAAGGTAGTTGGCTATATCGGCGTACCAGGGTCTCGTGGAGAGAGAACCTTGGGCAATTGCAGGTATGAACATGTCAGCTTGATCATCCAAAACAGCTTCCTGCATCCACGACTGGTGTCGACCGACACTGGTATTGGTGTCGATCGACATCGTTCCCAATCGACCAATCGATGTCGGGTTCGATCGATTTTCGTCCGCTTTTTCAAATGGAGTGTCGACCGACATGAACTGAATGTCGATTAACACTGATCCTGCAACTCGTGTAGAAGGCAGTGAACTCGCAGAAACTGCCTGAAATCATGTCTCAACCTTATAGATGTTCTCTTCTGGTAGAAAATCATCTATAGGAACATCCTCATCGATCCTAATCCGTGACAGATGGTCAGCAACACCATTTTCCACTCCTTTCTTATCTCTCACCTCTATGTCAAACTCTTGGAGTAACAGAATCCATCGTAATAGCCTTGGCTTAGCATCTTTCTTCTGCATCAGATACTTAAGCGCGGAATGGTCAGTGTGCACAACTACTTTGGATCCGATCAGATATGGGCGGAACTTCTCCAATGCAAACACAACTGCTAGCAGCTCCTTCTCAGTTGTTGCATAATTCTTTTGTGCATCATCAATAGTTCTACTAGCATAATAGATGGCATGGAGCTTCTTGTCCTTCTTCTGACCAAGTACAGCTCCTACTGCATAGTCACTAGCATCATACATCACCTCAAAAGGCAGATCCCAGTCCGGAGGTTGTACATTTGGAGAAGAAATCAAAGCTTGTTTAAGCTCTTTGAATGTAGCATGACACTCATCTGTGAACTCAAACTTCACATCTTTGCAGAGGAGTGCAGTGAGTGGTCTAGCTATCTTGATGAAGTCTTTAATAAACCTCTTGTAAAATCCAGCATGCCCAAGGAAACTCCTCACTCCTTTGACTGAGTCTGGCGCCTGTAGGCCTGTCATTACCTCAATCTTAGCCTTGTCCACTTCAATCCTTGCCTCAGATACTCTGTGTCCAAGTACAATGCCATCTTTGACCATAAAATGACATATCTCCCTATTCAAAACCATGTGCTTTTCCTCACATCTAGCTAGCACCTTGCACATATTATCCAGACAAGCATGTTAAGATGGTCCGTTGACAGAAAAATCATCCATGAAGACCTCCATAAAATCCTCTATCATGTCTGTGAAGATAGACATCATGCACCTTTGAAACGTCGCAGGAGCATTACACAGTCCAAATGGCATTCTGCGGTATGCAAAGGTGCCATAAGGACATGTAAATGTGGTATTCTCCTGGTCCTCTGGGTGGATAGGGATCTGAAAGAAACCAGAATAACCATCCAAAAAGCAGTAGTATGGATGATTTGCCAACCTTTCTAGCATCTGATCAATGAAAGGGAGTGAAAGTGGTCTTTTCTAGTGGCTGCATTCAACTTCTTGTAGTCTATGCACATCCTAGGACCAGTGATTGTCCTTTTAGGAATCAGCTCATTCTTGTCATTCTTCACCACTGTGATTCCTCCTTTCTTAGGAACCACATGAACCGGACTGACCCAATCACTGTCTGATATAGGATAAATAATCCCAGCTTGCATTAGCTTCATAATCTCTTTCTTAACAACCTCTTGCAGATTAGGATTCAAACGCCTCTAATTCTCAATTGATGACTTGCTCTCATCCTCAAGGTGTATCCTATGCATGCACAAGTCTGGAGAGATACCTGAAATATCATCAAGAGAATAGCCAAGAGCTTTGCGATGCTTGCTCAGCTTGCTTAGCAGTAAAGTGATTTATGTGTTATTCAAATGAGAATTAACAATAACATGATAGGTATAATTCTTACTTAGAAATGCATATTTGAGGCCTATAGGAAGCTGCTTCAGCTCAATCTTTGGAGCATTTTGCTCGCTCCAATCTCCAAGTGTGATAGCCTTTTGCGAAACGCCGACCAGCTCCTCTTGAGATACTACTTGCATCACATGCTCAGCAGAATCCATCAGCCTTAAATACCCAGCAGCAACAACATCTTCTAGCTCCAAATCCTGCTCAGAGCTCATCAAAGCTCGCTCTAAAGGGTCAACAGGATGCATCTGAGATAAAAATTCTGCAGCTAGATTATCCAAGGTGTCCACATAGAAAGTCTGCCCATCAATAATAGGATGTCTCATCAGCTTGTTCATGTCAAAATCCATCACCAAATCACCCACATTAAGTCCAAGCTTCCCTCGCTTAACATAAATGATTGCACCAGCTGTAGCAAGGAACGGTCTGCCCAAGATAAGATGATCCTTAGGTTCCTCATTGTACTGTAAGACAACAAAGTCTATGGGAATTACACATTCACCAATCTTCACCGGTACATCCTCCAAGAGATCTTCAGGAATCCTTATGGAACGATCAGCTAGAATCAAAGAGATCCTAGTAGGTGTGAAATCTGTCATCCCCATCTGCTTAGCAACTGAATACGGCATCAGATTAACACTTGAGCCCAAATCACACAATGATTTCTCAAATCTGTCTCTGAAAATTGTGCAGTCCAAGATAAAGCTTCCTGGATCCTTTTACTTTTCTGGAACTCTGTTCAGAATGACAGCGCTGCAGACCTCAGTAATCATCACCACACACTCCTCATCTCCCATGTCAGAAGTCAACATCTTCTTCAAACACCTCTTCATCACTGGGTTATTGTTGATAGCATCCATCAATGGCATTGGAAGAGTGAGCTTGATCAGCATAACCATATATTTAGCTTTGAACCGTTCAAACTTGGACTGCTTCGGGGTTCTCGGGAAAGGTACCTTGGGTTTATACTGTTGGGAATGTCCTGAAATCTACCGTACTATCTCTAGAAAGTATGATAAGTGTCGAGATCCGACATAAGTCATAAATACTGGGTGATCATGATGACTTGCTAGAGCCCGCTCATGATCTATAAGTTTAGGACTTATTACCAGTATTGTATGATCCCAAAGGGTCACACACCATAGCTAACGGGAAAGTTAAAAAGGAATTAATACGGTAAGATGCAAGGCATTTACTGTATTTGTACAGAGAATTGGGCCAGACAAAAGACAGTCTTTTGTCTGATTTGGGCCTTGGGCCCAAAAGCCTAATGAGCCATTAGTTTAATTACTTGGGCCCATATAAGGAAGGAAAGGCGCAGGGAAGCCCTATGCTTCTGCGATTTTTCACCCTGGCCGTCTTCCTCTCTCTCTGTTGATTCCGAGCTTGGTCTAGCAGCCTGATCCGTAGCTTGTAAGCGTGTGGATACCTAGGAGGAGCCGGTGATAATCAGCTCTTGCAGATCTCAATATTCCATTGATTAATCCGCTGCAATCATAAGGTAATGATCCTGATCTGTTTATGATTCAATTGCAAATCACCTAGATCCTAGATGATTATGTACTAGGTTGTAACCTGTGAATTACACCAATGAACACACATAATCCTTTAGTGGTATCAGAGCCAGGTCGTTAGGTTTTTGCTTTTTGGATCATACTAGGTTGTTTATTAGTTTGATGAATCGATTTTAATGAGTAAAATTGATTAAAACTTGGAAAACCTAGAAATAAGAAATCGATGAGATTGCTTGATAATTAATTTGATTTTGTTTCAATTAATTAGCGATCGTTTATCGTGATGTTCGTGATGTTCGTAATCGTGATTAAAGTTAATCGTTTATGATCGCTTGTTTATGTTTTACGCTGCAATCATAAGAAATTTATTTGATTGATAATGTTCAATGATTGTTTTGTCCTTTAGTGTTTGATTGTTATCGTTAACAAATAAAAGTCGATTGTTGACTTTGCTTTGTTTCATAATCATAAGCGATTTGATTGGTTTGTTGAATAGCAATTATTGAATTGGTTAACAAACGATCACATGTTTGTCTTGAGGTTTGTCAATGTATCAAATCGGTTTTGTCTTTAGTGCTAGATATAAATCGTTGTTGACTTTAAGAAACATGTTCATCAACATTATAATGAGAAAATCATTTGAGAATCGATTTGATGGTTTGTTAATGTGATCATAATCGAATTTTGAATTTGAAGATATTATAAAGATCACGATTTGTTAAGGTTGGTTAGCGTGATTTAATATATGAATCATTAATTATTTAATTAATGTATGGTTTAAGCCGTTAACCCAAATCGCGGTTTGCTGGAAATTATTTAATACAATTGGTATTATTTAATTTCTGGTTAAACCGGATTTAAATTCAAAATTGAATTTTAACCTAAACCGAAGGCTGGTCTAAGTTTGATTTGGTTGGACCAAATAATTTAGAGCTGGTCTGGTTTAGTGAATAACCAGTTGGATTTAGTAGTTAATTTGGTCTTGGACCAGAATTAATGAACCGACTCGGTTATGTCAAATTATTGGGCCAATTGGAATTCTGTGGTCTTGGGCCAAGAATTGAGCCTATAATTTGTGACCCAACCGAAAACTTTAATAAAATATTAAATTAGAAATTTCTATTTTTAGTATATTTCTAAATTTAGAAAGTTTCTAAAATAAGTAAGTTTCCCAAAATAGTAATCTTCTATTTTTGGAAATAAAACCTAAAATCCTCAAAACCAATATCAAGCTTGGATGTCTTGCCCAATCTTGTCAGCTACTTAACGCTTATTCAATTACAGATATGGCTTACAGTGTGAGGTGTCTGTTTTTGCGTAAGTAAAGTAGTATATAGTCACTAATTTCATTGGGAGTCCCAGATTTTAGTGATTATTTGGCTGTAAGAGATTGGTTTCCTTGACTGGGCCATCGGGAGTCCCGGGCCTTGAGACATCTGGTGAATTGGGCCTTGGGCCCAATCCACAACCGAGAGTTATATGGATATAACTAGCTGTGTGTATGCTTACCAAGTAAAGCTAATTCCGGGTGACGGCCAGTGGCCCACTTTGGATTTAGCTGAACATGGGTCTCGGAATCATTGCATTCTTATGAGGTTAAACAAAGAAATTTTGAATGCAATGCGAGTTTCTTATAAGTTATTAAGATTACTCTTTTATGAACTAAATAACTAAAACTCTATTTATCTCTAAATTTCAGTTATGACTAGCACAAACAATCAAAACACTTTCTCGATCCGGTCTGTCCTTGAGATGGACAAACTGAACGGATCAAATTTCTTGACTTGGTCGCGGAACCTGAGGCTAGTCCTCAGGCAGGAGAGAAAGGACTATGTCCTTGAGAGAGCTCTCCCCGAGAGGATCGGGTCCAATGCCTCTCATGCAGTATATGATGCTTGGAATAAGCATTATAATGATGCGGTAGATGTGCGTGGTCTGATATTGGCTACCATGGACTCAGATTTGCTGAAGCAATATGAGAACATGGAGTCGCCAATAGAGATGATCAGCAGCCTGAAATTGAAATTTCAGGAGCAGGTAAGAGTGGAGAGATACCAGTTGGTTAAGTCTCTCACTAGCTGCAAGCTACCAAATGATCATCCAGTGAGTCCTCATGTCGGTAAAATGATGGGTTACATTGATAACCTGAGGAATCTGGATTATCCAGTTAGCCAAGAATTGGCAACTGAGATCATTCTGTAGTCACTGCCGTCAAGCTATGATAAGTTCAAAAGGAACTATATCAAGAAAGGCTTAACGAAGACGTTGACTGAACTGCATGATATGCTCAAGACAGTTGAGCCAAACGTGAAGAGTACCCTGTATAATCTCGTAATGGAGAAGGGTAGGTTTACTAAACCTAATGCTGACAAGGGTGAAGACAAAGTTGTCCACATTTTGAATCATGGCAAGCGTGTGTCTTCTGAGCCCGAGTCAGATAGATCTTACGTTGGTAAGTGCTGCTACTGTAAAGAGACTGGGCATTGGAAGAGAGATTGCATTAAATTCATGGAAGATTATGAGGAGTTGAAGTTGATGTATGAGACTACTTCCTCAGGTATTCATGTTATTACTTCAAGTTCTACCTTATAGGTATTGGATACTGGTTGTGGCACTGATATTTGTTAAAATATGCAGAGCCTAAGCAACAGTAGAACGTTGAAGGAAGGGCAAGTGGAACTGCGTGTCTGGAAGGAGCTCTAGATGCTGCCTCAGCCGTAGGGTTTTCACTTGTAGATGCCTTTGAGGCTTGGTTTTGTATTAAGTAATTGCTACAATGTACCTGCTTTAAGCAGAGTTGTCTTTCATTTTCTTGTAAGAATTTGAATGTTTTTCATTTTGATAAAAGACAAGTTTTGTTCTTTTGATCTTAATGAAATATTAATTGTAGCACCCTATTCAAGGAATGGGTTTTATATCTTAAACCAAAGAGTGCCTAAATGTAACATAAATACCGAAATGGTTTAAATCTGATGAATTAAACCTGATTTTTCTTGGCATAAATGTTTTGGTCACATAGAGTGAGTCGGATTCAGAAATCCCATAGTTATGGACTTTTGGGCTCATTTGATCGGATATCTTATGAGACTTGAATTCTGCTTACTGGACCAAAAGACAAAAGGCCCATCTTAGCCGAGCTAGAGAAAGGCCCAAAGGCTTATTGGACCTTGAACATACTCATGTATGTGGCCCGATGAGCAGTAATGCCAGAGAAAATTTCCTGTACTTCATTATCTTTACTGATTACTTCAGTGAGTATGACTGTGTTCATTTGATGAGACACGAGTCGGAATTCTTTGAAATGGTCGAAAGAGTTCCAGAATGAGGTATAGAACCTGAGTGACAGAAGTATTCAGACTCTGGATTAGATCACGAGTGAGAATACTTAAGTCATTGATGGTGTGATCATCTGAATGAGTGTGAAGTCGTTTCACAGCTCATTTCTCCTGAAAACCTTGAGGTGTTTCTGTGAGAAAGAATCAGATCTTATTAGAAATGATTAAAGATGAGTCACACGAATCTTCCATGATATTCTTTAAGAATAACGCTCTAGAAATATCTAAGTTTACGCTGAAATAGTTCCACCAATATCAGTTGAAAGACACCACATAAATGTGGACTGGAAATGATCCAAATTCGTCTTTACTGAGTATTTGTAGTTGTGCTACTTCGCTGGTTGTCCTAGGGAAACCAAGGCTTGTTACTTTTACGTCCATTCCGAAAACGAAGTTAGTTTGTTCGGAATTCTGTTTTCTAAGAGGGAAGTTGCTTTCCAAGAAGAACAGTGGGAGTAAAAGTATAACTCGAAGAAATTCGAGAAATACAGGAGGCTGCTCAACCTGTTGAGGGAGAGCAGCGGATGGATTTACAGATTTCTATAGAATCTACACCTGTAGAGCCTGAAGTTCGCAGATTTGAATCCGTCACTAATCCGAGAGTGATTTCTCGTGATTAATTGCCATGATCTGATGATCATTGAAAGTGACGAACCTGCGAAATTCACAGAAGCGAAAGTGAGCCCGGACTCCGAAAAATTATACTGTAAGTAAGTTAGCTTCATCGATCCATTCATGGATAGAAGCAAACATATCGGAGTTGGAATCTTCGTTCTGTTGAAGTAGTCAAGGTTTTGACTTGAACAGAAACGAAGTTGAACTGTGCGTTTACTAATAGATAAGTGGGAGCAATGTTGCATTTCTCATAGTGTATGTCGATGACATACTGATTCTCGGAAATAACGTTCCAATGCTGCAGTCGGTAAAGGACTGGCTTGAGAGTTGTTGTATGATTGACATGGGTAAAGCCACGTATGTTCTTGGATTTTGGATCTAAAGATAGAGATCCAAAAGAGCTGGTAGGAAAAAGTCAGGATTCTTATATTGACAAAGTCCCACACGTTTTCAGCATTCCAAGAAGGGTTTTATGCCAATGTCACATGGCATTACATTAAGCAAGATACAGTGTCCTACGATAGCTGCTGAGCTTGAATGCATGGATGAGATTCCATATGCGTCGGCAATTGGATCTATCATGAATGCCATGACACGTACTTGTTTGATGTTGCTTTAATGTTAAGCAAGACAAGTAAAGACCAGTCAAATCCAGCAAGGAATCACTGGATTGACGTAATGAACATCCTCAAGTATTTGGAAAATACTTAGGATAAGTTCTTGATTTACGGAGAAAGTGAGGTGCTACAAGTCGGTAGAGTCTGAAAGGCAAGTTTCCAACAGACAAAGATGATTTCCGGTCACAGTCCCGTTATATCTTGTGTCTGTCTGGCGGTGCAAGGCACTGTTGCTGACTCCATGACTTAAGCTGAACATTTCGCAGCTTGGGAAGCGGCGAAAGAGGTTGTTTGGAAAGAAGAGTTCATCACTGAACTTGATGTGATTCCCAGCATAGATGAGACTAGCTGCACATCAGAGGTCCAAACATCTTGAGGGTAGGTATAACCTATTCCGTGAGATAAATGACAGAGGTGTTAAGTAGATCAGCAAGTTTCAACGAATGAGAACGTTGCTAATCTATTAACGAAGCCACTCCTTAGGCCTAAGCACGAGTCGCGGACTGTTGCTGTAGGATAAGTGAAATTAAGATGTAGTCTTAATTTCAGTGGGAGTTTGTATAGGGCTTTATTTAGTTATTTTGAAAGGTTCATGTAAACATAATATTTTATGTTTATAAAATCTATGATTTCTGGATTATTTTAACTGTGATATAAATAATCGTTCCAAAATGATTCATGTCATTATATATGGGCCATCGAAGTACATGAGTAGACTTGATCCTGAAACCCCATATTTAACGAAATGACATAAATCATAGTGTCCATAGTCGAAGGTTGTTGAAATTGGAACACCAACAACCACTTGAGACTAGATTGTGTTGAGACTTATCGAGGGGTCATAGATGCGCGGCATCAAAGTCGACACATAGGTATATGTAGGGGAGCATATGACCGGACATGGCCCGCTGATGAGAACTCTACAAGATATTAATATCTGTGTCATGAGAGGTTCTCATATACGACTATAGAGTATAGTCCTTAGACCTGAGTTCGCATGCATGTGGCTGCACATGGAGTGATGCGCTTTGATCATTGTCTAACGCTGTTTCGTAACTGGGAGCTATAAGGACCTTGGTTGGGTGTATTATAAAGTGTGTAGTTCATAGTGATGGAACAAGATGGGATTTGTCCCTGCCGTTTAACGGAGGTAATATCTCTAGGCCAATCGGAGACTTGATAGCTGGTAAGAGAGTGGCCACTCCCAAACGGACTTGCCCAAGTCGTTTGCATTGTCAGTATCAAATCTGGTCCGATGAACATGGTCTGGCTATATAAGGATGACACGCATCTTGCCTTATGCCAGATCGAGATATTGAGACAAAAGGACTAGGGAATGTAGTATTCCAGTACAAGTGGGAGATTGTTGGGAATGTCCTGAAATCTACCGTACTATCTCTAGAAAGTATGATAAGTGTCGAGATCCGACATAAGTCATAAATACTGGGTGATCATGATGACTTGCTAGAGCCCACTCATGATCTATAAGTTTAGGACTTATTACCAGTATTGTATGATCCCAAAGGGTCACACACCATAGCTAACGGGAAAGTTAAAAAGGAATTAATACGGTAAGATGCAAGGCATTTACTGTATTTGTACAGAGAATTGGGCCAGACAAAAGACAGTCTTTTGTCTGATTTGGGCCTTGGGCCCAAAAGCCTAATGAGCCATTAGTTTAATTACTTGGGCCCATATAAGGAAGAAAAGGCGCAGGGAAGCCCTATGCTTCTGCGATTTTTCACCCTGGCCGTCTTCCTCTCTCTCTGTTGATTCCGAGCTTGGTCTAGCAGCCTGATCCGTAGCTTGTAAGCGTGTGGATACCTAGGAGGAGCCGGTGATAATCAGCTCTTGCAGATCTCGATATTCCATTGATTAATCCGCTGCAATCATAAGGTAATGATCCTGATCTGTTTATGATTCAATTGCAAATCACCTAGATCCTAGATGATTATGTACTAGGTTGTAACCTGTGAATTACACCAATGAACACACATAATCCTTCATATACACCTTCCTAGCAGCAACATGAGATTTTTTCACAGTTTCAGACTCTGTCCTCGAAGGGTGTCGGTCGACATTGGGTTGGTGTCGGTCGACATCGATCGATTTCCCGTTGTTGCTGAATCCATAATCGATCTTGGTCGATTTCCGTTCGTCACGAGCACTCGAAAAGTTGGGTGTCGGTCGACACTGGGTATCATCGTCGGTCGACACTCGTCTTTCGGCTTCAATCTCTTCATCCAATTCTTCTAACTCCTCGAGTTTCTCAGCACTCACTTGCATGTTGGGGATAGTTTGCAGATTTTTCCCACTCCTTAATGATATTGCATTGCAGTGATGCTTAGGATTGGTATCTGTACTTCCAGGAAGGAATCCAGCTTGCCTCTGAATAGCTCCAGCAGTTTGAGCAACTTGAGTATCCAACTGCTTCATATGTGTGCTCAAAGACTCAAACTTCCCATTCAGATCAGTGTAGATGGCTTCCATCTTCTTATTGAAATCCACAGTAGTCTTGGTCTGCTCCTCAAGTATCTGTTGCATCATAGCTTCCAACTTGCTCTCATGAGCATTAGCAACAGGAGGAGTCTGATAAGAAGATGATCCATAGGTCCTCTGATAGGAGTTGTTCTGCTGAAAAGGTTTTTGGAAACCAGTGTTCTGACCATAACCAGAAGAGTTTTGATTGCTTGTGAAAGCACTCTTCTGACCACCAGTGTAGAACTTGTTACCTTGCTGATTTACAAACATGTTTTCTTGAAATCCAGACCCACCAATGTAGTTCACATCCTCTTCTTGGCAGCCATCTTCAGGTTCAATATCCTCAACCTCTTGAGCAAAATGGACAACTTTCTTCACAATCAGCAAGCTATGAACAGTGTCCAGCTTATTCTTCATCTCAGCAATCTGGAAGTTATCAACTTTTCCACCAGACTCTTTCCTCTTCCTATCAGCATTCTTAGTGCTTTTGCTGCTCACCAAGTTCTCAATCAATACCCTAGCCTGCTCAGGAGTCTTTGTGTTAAAGTTGCCATTGCTAGCAGCATCCAACGCAGACTGGTACCAAAGATCCACACCTCTGAAGAAAATGCCCAACAGCTGAACTTTGGAGAATCCATGATGAGGACAATCTCGTTGGTACATCGTAAACCTCACCCAAGGAGATTTAAGAGGCTCTATAGGTCCCTAAGTGAATGTCAGAAGGTCCTGTCTGAGCTGATCGGAGTTAGCATCATCATAGAAATGCCTCAAGAACTCTCTCTTCACTACATCCCAAGTGGTTAACTTCCCAGGTGGAAGTTGCTTAAGCCAAGCTGCAGCCTCTCCAGCGAGAGAGTATGGGAAAAGCTTGAGATGTAGAAATTCATACCCTACTCCATTGTGCTTCTTCCCAGTGACAAAGGCTTCAAAATCCTCAATGTGATCCATTGGCTGCTCATGGGGAAGGCCATGGAAAGGATGCTGCCTCACCAATGCATAGTAAGCAGTCCTAAGCTCGAACTCGTTTCTTTCAAAAGGAGGAGGCACAATATCAGACCTGTTGGCATACAACTCATCAGGCTTGTTGTAGTCAGCAAGAGTCCTCTCCGGTGGAGGGTTGTGTTGCGGATTAGCTCCAGGATTAACCACCTGGCTCTCACCTTGAGGCTGCTCAGGTTCAGGGATCACATTCCCTTTGGCATCAATTATTTGTCCCTGGGCATTGTAGGGATTGTTCTGTTGGTCCCTCAGAACTCCTTCAGCATATGGTATCAAAATCAATCGATTATTCATCATCCTTGAAGTTCTCCGGGCCTTTCTGTTCGTTCTCTCAAGTCTAGAAAACTTCTCAAGTCTGAGGTTCAAAAGTTCTTTGTTTGGGTTGCTTCGGGTGTGACGGTTAGGCATACACTGATCTCAAAGCTGAAATCCGTGCTTGGTGTCGAGCGACACTGAGTGATGTCGGTCGACACTCGATTTACCTGTCGATTCCTGCAGCAACAAAACAAGAAAGACCGAGAAAAATATCAGTAAACAAGAAAATAAAAATGACTTAGACTAAATTCTACAACAAAATCTATTGGCGCACTCAAATGAGTCCCCGGAAACGGCGCCAAAAACTTGATAGGTCAAGATTATTCCCTATTCTACTGTAAGTGCACAGTTATGCTATTGTAGTATTGAGGGTATCGTATCCACAAGGACTCAAGATTCACGCAATAGACTATATGTCTTTGAACTTAGGTAAATGAATCAGATGAGAAAGTAGAAAGAAATGCAAGAAAGTAAAGGTGTGTTTCGATTAGTTAAAGACGCTAGACTCAGGGTATTCTCAGAAAATCATACAATGCCAGACACTTAGCTAAACATGATTCAGGTTAAGCACATGTTCAAGAACTAGAATCACAATGTAAAACAATTCAACTCTCGCTGTAACTGTTATCTATTTCTAGCAACCTAATGATTCAAATCTCTTTGCAATCTTAAAGTTCTAGACAAGCATTAATAGCAAGTTCTTAAGTTCACAATTCTCCTAGACCAAATCTCTTTGCATCTAATCAAATTGCTCACACTAAGTATATTCAGATTATAATTCACACTCTCGTGCCAAATTAACAATGTAAGATCTAAACCCTAGGTGATCAGTCCAGAATTTAGTATTAAACTCAACTTAGGTGATGAACATAGATTTAAAATCCTAATCATTCAGTGATCTATCAAAGCATGAAATCCTTTATGAGAATCCATAAATCTAACTAAGGTTACTACTCAGACATGATATCAAATGAATAACACATGAATGAATAGAAAGTAAGACTGAATAGATAAAAACAGGGGTTCAAAATCCTTCTCTCAAAGGTTACAAGTAGCAAGAATCAGCCCCAACTCAAATCTCTCAATCTCCATAATAAAAGCAAGAACAAAGAACCCGATGTGAGTTTTTTCTCAAAAACCTAATTAAAAATCACTAAACACGTTTTGGGGCTAAATTAAAATTCGGAAAACTTCTGGAGCAACTTTGCAATTCTTCTAAAGATGTCTTCATTTCTCTGTCGCCATCAGTGTCGACTGACACTAAGGTGAGTGTCGGTGGACATCACCTCGTGGTCGAGACACCAACTTCAGCTCGTTGCATGATAGGGTCTAAGTTTTAATCCCATTCTACTGCAAGTGCACAGTTAAGTGATTGTAGTATATAGGGTATCGAATCCACATAGACTCTGGTCTCGATAGATAAAGAACCGTATGAATTTAAATTAAGAAGAAAGCAATTTGTATTAAACTAAAAAGAAATGCGAGAAAGTAAATCAATAGCAGATTGGTGGTGGTGAAAGCAATTAATTAGAGGCGCTAAGTCTAGGGCGTTCTCAGGAAATCAGACAAGCAGACAAATCAATCAGTCAGGATCTAATTAAGCACAATTCTAGAACTCAAATCACGGAATTAGAATTAACCAAATCTCTTTGCGAGAATTCTCTAAGTCTAAGTGCAGTAATCCAAATCTCTTTGCAATTACTAACAGATTAAACCAACATTAATTTCAAGTTCGATATGTTCACAATTAAATTAAGCCAAATCTCTTTGCGAATAATTTAATTGCTCAACCTAAATAGTTCAGATTCTAAACCACACTCTCGTGTCGTATTTAGCAACCTAAGATCTAGATTCTAATTAATCAGGTTAGAACTAGCATTAAGCACAATTTAGATCGAAGAACATTCTATTCATGTGAATCCTTAACTGAATTAAACAAGTCTAGCAAGTCATGAAATCCTTAATGAGAAACCCTAAACCTAACTATGAATCTACTCATACATGATTAATGGAACAGAAATCATAGAATTAATAGATTGCATATAAGAAATTAAATAGATAAAGGGGTTCGAAATCTTCTCCAAAATAGATGAAGTACAGGAATATATCAGCCCCAAAAGCTCTAAAAATCTCTTAGCTCTAAGTATGAAAGCGTATGTAAAATAAACACCAAAATCCTAATTATATAGGCATAATCTCGGCTGGGGCTTCTTTGTAAATACTGGAAACTTCTGGGCCAAAGTGAAAAATATTCAATCTTCATTAAACCGCCGTAATCGGCCCATCTCGCTAGTGTGTCGATCGACACCAAAGGTGTGTCGATCGATGCATGATCTCAAATCGGACAGTGAGCTCAATCTCTCGGCCAATCACTCCAAAAATCCCCAAAATGCTCCAATATCTCCAATTCCGCTCCAAACCTGATTATACGTGTAAAAGACTCTAAAAGAACACAAAAAAATACTAAAACACAATTATATCATGGCATAAAACCGGTAAAAACCATGATATATCAACTCCCCCACACTTAGCCTTTGCTTTCCCTCAAGCAAAACAGAGAACTAGAATGTAGTGAAGAGGTTTGAAAACTCTTCAGAAACTCTTTTCATCTTAGAAGCAGCAACACTCAGATTCCCCTTAGTAAACCACATGAAAGAATCAACCTGCAGACATCAAGACCAACATATACTTCCCCCACACTTAGCAACTGTCCTAAATAAACTCCACAATCACATTCACGCATTCAAATTCACCCTACTGACTTCTGCAAGTATTTAAGTGCGGTCTCACCTAAGGAGTATCGATCAAAGGCATATGGACTCTTACCTTATCAGCTCTAGACCACCATACTATCTTTCTCTAGTCCCTTTCTTCTCTTTTCCCTTCCTTAGCATTCTGATTTTTCCCCATTGGGTATCATTTTTTTTTTTTATCAGTGCTCTTCCCGTTAAGGGGTGTACTTTGGACACATTCCATGGATGCACAGGATATGAAAGTTTTAGCTACCAATCCCATGACCACTTCGGAGTTACTAACTCATCCTCAGTTTATTATCTTTTTTTTTTTATGGAAGGGGAGAAGAGAACTAAATAGGACTGGTTTACAAGC
Source organism: Orychophragmus violaceus (assembly GCA_030180135.1). Classification (NCBI taxonomy): domain Eukaryota; kingdom Viridiplantae; phylum Streptophyta; class Magnoliopsida; order Brassicales; family Brassicaceae; genus Orychophragmus; species Orychophragmus violaceus. The sequence goes on along the minus strand of CM058231.1, from coordinate 37,496,922 downwards.
TGTGTCAGAACTAACAAGGGAATCCGACACAAAGTATACCAAGCCCTTAGGTGAGAAAATCTAAGTCAGTATTAAGGTGAAGTCAGTAAAAGATCCTCTGATACCTGAAGCGATGTGGGTGTTCTCAGTAGGTTGATCCATGTCTGGGTTTTCTAATAGTCAGAGATAATTTGCAGCTTCATCCCAATGGTCACTTAAGTTCCTGCAAGTGCTGCTAATCTTCTCAAAAAATCATTGTTTCTTACTTAAAAGTTTTGACTCAATAAAACAAATTTTGGAAAATTTTAACTGACTCTAAGAAAACAAAAGAAAGAAGTTAGTAGAACCTCCCCCACACATAAGACACACTGTCCCCAGTAGTGTCAAGCGAAGGATTGGCAAAAAAGAAAGAAAAATTTGTTTAAGGAATGGTTAAGTTCTGTCGGGGTTTACCTCTGTCGCTCAGGCATCGATCGTTGCACTAGGTGCATCGACCGTTGCTAGGCGATTTTTCGTGTATCGATCGTTTCTCAGGACCGCAACGATCGCTGCAATGCGATTTCTTTCGTGTTGTGACGATCGACACAATGTGTGTCGATCGATGCACTGCGAATCTGTCGAAACCTGCAGACAAAATTCACCAAAAACCAAAAACAAAAACGTAAAATGCTAATGAAAACACCAAAAATAAATTATGCAAACCTAACAGTGGGTTGCCTCCCACTCAGCGCTTGTTTAAAGTCAATAGCTTGACTGTGGAAAGGAGATCGGACTCATGGTGGTTTCAACAGAGACTTTGAATGTCTCTGTGAATATCTCTTCATCCAAGGTGGTGTATATGCTTTCGGATCATGAGATTTCCCAAGGAAAGAAGGAAGAGAACCAGGGCGGGAGTGAAGCTTGGGTGGGATGCTGCGTTTTCCTGCATTCAAAGCAATGGAGTCAGGAGGTTTAAGCTTAGGTGATTTGTACCTTACCTTTGGTGCAGATCTGATGTTTTGAGCTTTCTGCTTATGAGTAGTTGCAGGCTTTGAAGATGTTAGAGCAGGTTCAAGAGGGACCGCCATCTTCTTCTCTCCACTATCAGATACTCTAGTTCCACCAATCTGAACTTCATCTTTTAAATGACCATCAGTGGAGACCATCTTCTTTGAATATCCCAACACAGAAGGATGAACTCGTGAAGCTTCAGCTGGTGGAGTTTCATTCATCTTCTTATCCACCACTACCATGCACTTGACTACACTCTGCTCATGTTTAGACCTTATAGGAACTTTTGGGAATGGTATTGGAGGTTTGTAGACCCTTTCCTTAGCAAAAACATCAGATTTGGGCGAAATTGGGTCTGCCCGACTGTCGCGTCGACCGACGCAGAGTGGGTGTCGGTCGTCATTGAATTGATGTCGACCTTCAGTGTCGACAATGGTCAATTTCCGTTCGTCGTAAGAACTCGAAATTGCCGTCAGAACTGCGTGTCGACCGACACTAAGGGGGTGTCGATCGATGCATGTCTCAGACAAACAATATTCATCCAGAAAATCCGAGATTATGCTCTCTTCTTCACCTAGCAACTCAATCTCATCTCTTAAGGTCACAGCTTTGATGGATCTGTACGGTTTAGCTTTCCCAGCTTCATTATGCCTTTGTATTGCTTGAGATGTCTGTTGGATTTGAATATCCAGCTTCTTCACATGTGTGCTCAGAGATTCCAACTTCTCATTCAGATTTTCACGCATAGCATCCAACTTCCTGTCGAAGTCTACAACAGTCTTGGTCTGATCCTCTAGTAACTGCTCCATCATGGATTCCATCTTGCTCTTATAAGCATTAGCAGCAGGAGGTGTCTGATATGAGGACGATCCATAGGTTCTCTGATAAGAATTACCTTGCTGATTACCAAACCTGTTTCCTTGGATTCCAGAGCCATTGATGTAGTTCAAATCTTCTTCCTGTTTTTCCAAGAACTGCTCCATCATGGTTTCCAATCTGCTCTTATATGCAGGTGCAGGTGGTGCTTGGTAAGAAGAAACACCATAGTTCCTCGAGAAGGCATTACCCTGTTGCTGGAAAGGTCCCTGAAAAGCAGATTCCTGACTGTAGAATTCATTCCCTCCAACGCAGTTGATAGCTTCTTGCGCATACTTTTCAAGTAGAAGACTATGCAGATAGTCGACTTTACTCTTCAACCCAGCTATCTGTGAACTGTCAATCCCTGAGCCGAAAATATCATTATGACCCATCCTCCTTACGATCTACTCTTGGTGCTTCCGCGAAACTGTGTCGACCGATGCAATAAGAGCGTCGATCGATGCAGTGCGAAAACTGTGACGATCGACACACAGGACCGTGTCGATCGATGCAGGGCGAAAAGGCGTACCTGAAACGCAAGAAAAAGAAAAAGAAAAAAAAATTAGTAGCCAAAAACAAAAAACGAAAAACCTAGTCTAAACCCTAAGTTCAAATCTATCGAAGACTCAAAAGAGTCCCCGGCAACGGCGCCAAAAACATGATAGGGTCTAAGTTTTAATCATATTCTACTGCAAGTGCACAGTTAAGTGATTGTAGTATATAGGGTATCGAATCCACAGAAACTATGATCTCGATAGATAAAGAACCGTAGGAATTTAAATTAAGAAGAAAGCAATTTGTATTAAACTAAAAAGCAATGCGAGAAAGTAAATCAATAGCAGATTGGTGGTGGTGAAAGCAGTTAATTAGAGGCGCTAAGTCTAGGGCGTTCTCAGGAAATCAGACAAGCAGACAAATCAATCAGTCAGGATCTAATTAAGCACAGTTCTATAACTCAAATCACGGAATTAGAATTAACCAAATCTCTTTGCGAGAATTCTCTAAGTCTAAGTGCAGTAATCCAAATCTCTTTGAAATTACTAACAGATTAAACCAGCATTAATTTCAAGTTCGATATGTTCACAATTAAATTAAGCCAAATCTCTTTGCGAATAATTTAATTGCTCAACCTAAATAGTTCAGATTCTAAACCACACTCTCGTGTCGTATTTAGCAACCTAAGATCTAGATTCTAATTGATCAGGTTAGAACTAGCATTAAGCACAATTTAGATCGAAGAACATTCTATTCATGTGAATCCTTAACTGAATTAAACAAGTCTAGCAAGTCATGAAATCCTTAATGAGAAACCCTAAACCTAACTATGAATCTACTCAGACATGATTAATGGAATAGAAATCATAGAATTAATAGATTGCATATAAGATATTAAATAGATAAAGGGGTTCGAAATCTTCTCCAAAATAGATGAAGTAGAGGAATAGATCAGCCCCAAAAGCTCTAAAAATCTCTTAGCTTTAAGTATGAAAGCGCATGTAAAATAAACACCAAAATCTTAATTATATAGGCATAATCTCGGCTGGGGCTTCTTTGTAAATACTGGAAACTTCTGGGCCAAAGTAAAAAATATTCAATCTTCATTAAACCGCCGTAATCGGCCCATCTCCCTAGTGTGTCGATCGACACCAAAGGTGTGTCGATTGATGCATGATCTCAAATCGGACAGTGAGCTCAATCTCTCGGCCAATCACTCCAAAAATCCCCAAAATGCTCCAATATCTCCAATTCCGCTCCAAACCTGATTATACATGTAAAAGACTCTAAAAGAACACAAAAGAACACTAAAACACAATTATATCATGGCATAAAACCGGTAAAAACCATGATATATCATTGCACAAATCACCAGAAACGTCCCAAAACTCCGCTCTTCGCTCCAAACGCAAGCTTACCTGTAAAAGACTCGATAGAATCGAAAAACCAGGTTAAAGACTCAATATATACAATTATATCAGGGTTGAAAACCTAGAAAAACCATGATATAGGTCAGCTCCAATTCCCACGTTTTGATCGGTATGTCGCTCGTTGATCTTGAAGTGTTCAATCAGATCTAACCGGGGGTTATCTAGATCGAATTCTTTTGGGGGCATCTCCTTCTTCTGTGATGTGGCTGGTCTCTGTCCGTGACTCGGAGTCGATCTTATGGTTGTATCATCGCAGTTGCAGCTTGTTGAGAGGAATTGGATCAGATTCGTTCTCCTCTTGTTGCATTGTTGGCGTTCTTGTTGGATCTGGGTTTAGCACCCATCCATAAGCCCATTGGAAATCTTGTTAAATCAGCCACATTCATTCTGGCCCACGAGGACAAGCCCGCTAAGGAGTCAATGGCCCAAAGAGAAGTCAGCATCCAAGCACTATAAATAGGACCCTTCACTCTTCTTTTTAGACACATTGTAACTTGCGAGAGTGCCGAGCTACTTCTATAAAGCTCCGACCTCAAGCAATATTTAGGGGGCACTTCATTAGACGTATTCCCACCTCGTACCATCCTGTTCACAGCTCGGTTTCGGCCTTAAGATCAATAAAGAACAGTTTCGACCTCGTAGTTCGAATATTTCAGATCATAGCCCGCCTTTATTTACTATATAGAATTTCCTTAACAACAATTGGCGCCGTCTGTGGGGACGAGAATTTCTTTATACTCTAAGATGAAGCCGAGATGACAGGATCCTACCCAAGCCAAGGCGAGCGAGCTCCGAGCCCTCCCACTCGAAGCCCGCTCACCCAAATCTCGAACTCACCAAGCCCGTTAGATGAGGAACGACTGTCAACCCTACCTGTCAATTCTCAGGACGACTGAATCAAGCAAGCCTACATCCCCCGAGGTTTCGAGCTAAGGGACATAGTTCCCGACTTCCAGGGTCGAGGCGCCCCTTCCCTCGTCAAGACTCTGGTGAATCTGGTCGACGAATTGACCAAAAATAAAATAGCCACTCCGACCAGCTGGCGGGCGAAGTAGCCCAGTATCAAGCAACAACTAGCAGACATGGCGAGCTCACGCTGCTGGGAACACGACCGAGTCACAAAGCGCTATATGAATATGGAGCACTCAACTCATCCCAAGACGACCAATCCCCTGGAGAGGAACAAGACATGCCGTTCACGGTAAGAATAATGAGCATGCCGATCGGGCACCTCGAAGGGATCAAGCTACCAGTCTACGAAGGAACTTTAGACCCCCGCCAATACTTGACAGCCTTTAACACAGTGTTAGCACAAACGCAACTCCCTACAGAAGAGCGCGACGCCGGTTTTTGCCGACTCTTCGTGGAAAAGCTAGGCGGCGCCGCTCTCGACTGGTTCCTATGCTTAAAAACGCGCTCCATCGACAGCTACCACCAGTTAACAACCGCATTTCTCGAGCACCACTCCGCGATTGGCAAAGAATAAAAATCCTAACGCCGACCTCTGGGCCGTAAATCAAGGGCCAAGGGAATCTCTTAGGTTATATGTCAATAGGTTCAAAGCCACCGCCTCTAAAATCCCGGTAGCGGACGTAGAAGGGCTACCGACGCTACGATACGGGCTCTGGCATGAGTTGCCTTTCTGCTATGAACTGGTAACAAACAAACCACGAACCCTCAGGGACGCACTCCTCCAGGCGTCAACCTTCTCTGCAACGGAAGAAAAAAGGAGCTCGTTGATAAAAAAAGTTCTCCTCTACCAAGAGCGCAAAGGATCCCGTACAAGGGAACCTAAATGAAACAAAAAAGAGGCCAGGAACGTACTGCAGTATCGGCCAACAAAATAGGGCACGGAGCAAACCCAAACGAATCGACAACCAAGATTGGCTTTTCTGCACTTTCCACCAACGATCCGGACACGACACCACCGAGTGTCATCATCTGCGAAGTCTTTTATTCAGCGAATACCAAAGCAAAGCGACGGCCCCAGCTGATTAAAGCACACCAACGACCCCCCCCCCAAGAAATGGAGCAGTTAGAACAACCCGACCAGCGGTGGGAAGAACAGGAGACAACCGCCGTAGCACAACCTAAACGGATTCCTCACAAAGACAACGAAAAAACCGTCATGACAAGTGAACGAGCTCACGCGATCACTGGAGAATCATCAACCCGAAAAAGCTCAGAGCGATCAACACAAGCACGTACCCAGGATGTCAGCACACATGGACCGGCAGACAAAGCCATCACCAAAGGATGGAGAAGCAACGAGGAAATCATTCCCACCACGAAGGACCGAGCGAATCTCGGGATAGCCCACGACAACTCGCTTACCATCAAGTTTCGCCCTAGCGACCAAAAGGCCATCAAAATCATGATGAAACTGAAAAGCTCAATCAACCTCACCTTCAAAAGGACCTCACAAATATCAGAGCCGCAAAAGCTCTTCGCTAACCCCACCAGCGATACAGCTGAAGCGGTCGAACTATCTACGCACATTGAGCAGATAATCATAATGAACAAGGGCAGACAAAGCCCCATGACGGACAAAGAAGACGTGTCGGCCAGCTCAGAGCACTCCAGCACTCTCTAAAAGGCGACATTACTGGACCACAACCACCAAGGGTAAAATAGGCTTTTCGTCGTTGTTGTAAAAACCGAAAGGAACTACGCTCGGCTTGATCTCTCCTCGGAGAGTACGTGGGCAACCCACCCGTACAAGGTGCAGCCACCTCCAAATTTTCAATATTAAAAGTCCTCGTACACTTTTGTATAGCTTAACCCTAACAACTGACTATCGACATTCTGGCTAAATGATCGATCCCATAAACACGTGCCCCATGCACAGTGACATATTGCGTCATATTTTTTAAGCCGGGCCCAGACCCCGCACGAGTCCTTAGAAAAATTTTTGTAAGCCGAACCTCCTTCGCACAACTATGTTTTAATAACCCAAATGTTGCAATTAATTAACTCACTAATGGGCCCAAGTTTAATTAATTAAACTAATGGTCCATTAGACTTTTGGGCCCAAGACACAAATCAGACAAAAGCCCATTTGTTGTCTGCCCAACTCTCTGTAGAAATACAGTAAATGCCTCAGCATCTTACGTATTAATTCCATCTTAACTTTCCCGTTAGCTATGGTGTGTTTCGGGATCATACAATACTGGTAATAAGTCCTAAACTTATAGATCATGAGCGGGCTCTAGCAAGTCATCATGATCACCCAGTATTTATGACTTATGTCTGATCTCGACATTTATCATACTTTCTAGAGATAGTACAGTAGATTTCAGGACATTCCCAACACAATGTATTCCACAAATTCTCCCGAGATGACGCCAATAGTTCACTTCGCTGGATTTAGCTTCATGTCGATTCATTTAGAATCTCGAATCATGTCTTTAGGTGCGTGACAGGATCCAATACTACCATTGACTTTAAGATCATGTCATCGATATAGACTTCCATAGTGTAACCGAGGTGTTCGGCAAACATCCTGTTGACGAGGCACTGGTACGTTTCTCCTGCATTTTTTAATCCGAATGGCATGACCTTGTAGCAGAAGGTTCCTCGGTCTGTTATGAACGATGTCTTTTCTCTGACATCAGGGTGCATCAGGATTTGGTTGTACGCGGTCAATATGCGGCAGTGGGAAGCAGTCCTTGGGGAACGCTTTGTTTAGATCCGTGAAATTCACGAAGACTCTCTACTTGTCATTCGTCTTCTTGACAACCACTGGATTAGCGAGCCACTCCGGGTATTTTACATCCGTGATGGACCCTCCTTCTAGCAGTTTACCACCTCGTTGTTTACTTCCTTTCCTCTTTCTATTCTGAGCTTCCTTCTTTTTGTCTTATATGTTTGAATTTCATATGGTTGTTGAGTTCTTGATACGTGATGTTCAGATCAATTCCTATCATGTCCGTAACTGACCATGAGAACGTTGACACGTCTTTCTTGAGGAAATCTATCAGCTCAGCTCTGATAGCGGGATCGAGGTCAGCTCCAATTCCCACGCTTTGATAGGTATGTCTGATAGGTCAAGATTATTCCCTATTCTACTGCAAGTGCACATTTATGCTACTGTAGTATTGAGGGTATCGTATCCACAAGGACTCAAGATTCACGCAATAGACTATATGTCTTTGAACTTAGCTAAATCAATCAGATGAGAAAGTAGAAAGCAATGCAAGAAAGTAATGGTGTGTCTCCTAGAACAAATCTCTTTGCATCTAATCAAATTGCTCACACTAAGTATATTCAGATTATAATTCACACTCTCGTGCCAAATTAACAATGTAAGATCTAAACCCTAGGTGATCAGTCGAGAATTTAGTATTAAACTCAACTTAGGTGATGAACAGATAGATTTAAAATCCTAATCATTCAGTGATCTATCAAAGCATGAAATCCTTTACGAGAATCCCTAAATCTAACTAAGGTTACTACTCAGACATGATATCAAATGAATAACACATGAATGAATAGAAAGTAAGACTGAATAGATAAAAACAGGGGTTCGAAATCCTTCTCTCAAAGGTTACAAATAGCAAGAATCATCCCCAACTCAAATCTCTCAATCTCCAGAACAAAAGCAAGAACAAAGAACCCGATGTGAGTTTTTGCTCAAAAACCTAATTAAAAACCACTAATCATGTTTAGGGCTAAATTAGAATTAGAAAACTTCTGGGGCAACTTTGTAATTCTTCAAAAGATGTCTTCATTTCTCTATCGCCATCAGTGTCGACCGAAACTAAGGTGAGTGTCGGTTGACATCACCTCGTGGTCGAGACACCAACTTCAGCTTGTTGCACAAATCACCAGAAACGTCCCAAAACTCCACTCTTCACTCCAAACGCAAGCTTACCTGTAAAAGACTCGATAGACTCAAAAAACCAGGTTAAAGACTCATTATATACAATAATATCATGGTTGAAAACCTAGAAAAACGATGATATATCAACTCCCCACACTGAGCTCTTGCTTGCCCTCAAGCAAATAAAGAACCTAAGCAATGAGAAAGAGGTTTGAAAACTCAGAAACTCATTTCATTCTAGGAACATTCGCATTCACAATCACTTAGTAAACCACTGAAAACATTCCTACAGAGATCAAGACCACAATGTACTTCCCCCACACTTAGCAACTGTCCCAAGTAAACTCCACAATCTAGACAGAGCATTCAAGTTCACCACACTAACCTCTGTATACAATTAGGTGCAGTCTCACAGAGGGAGTATCGATCAGAGGACACATGGACTCAACTAAGTCAGTACTTGACCACCAAACTGTCGGTTTCATGTTCCTTTCTTTTCCCTTTTCCCTTAGCACTGATTTTTCCCCACTGGGTATCATTTTATTTTTTCTATCAGTGCTCTTCCCTTTTTATTCGGGGTGTAACTTTGGACATGTTTCCATGGTTGCACAGGAGGTAATAGGGGTCTCTACCATTCATGTGACCACTTCGAAGCTACTAGCTTATCCGCAGTTTTAATCTCTCTTTTTTTTACTTTCAAGGGAGGGGAAAATCAGAAACCATACTTAGACAGGATCATAAGCTGTGTCAAACACATCAGAGGAATCCGATCCAGAGATACCAAGCCCCTAAGTGAGAAACTTCAGTCAGGATTAGAGGTAAAGTTAGTGATGGATCCTCTGAATACCTGAGAAGATATGGGTGTCCTTGGTAGGTTGATCCGTGTGGGTCAACCGAACACTTGGAACATTAGAAACCTTACCTGCAGGCGTGGTGTGTGTTAACCGACACCCAGCCAGTGTCGAGGGACACATGGCTTAGTTCGACATTCATCCGCTCCTAATCGAGTGTGCTCGATTTCTGTTCGTGTTTTCGAGTTTGGTGTCGACCGACACTAAGGAACGTCGGTCGACACTGCTGTCTGCAACCTGTTCTTCACGATTCTAACACACAAAAACCAGAAAAATCAAAAGACTCAAGACTAAAGACCAAAAAAAAAAACTGACCCTACAGTGGGTTGCCTCCAACTCAGCGCTCGTTTAACGTCAATAACTTGACTGTACTGCGATCAGGCAGTGGGTGGATCAGCCAGATGGACAATGTCGCCTTCTAGGATTGTGGCTTTCGCCCAATAGTGTTTCACCCTTTGCCCATTGACTGTGAACTCCTCGCCCGTGGAATTCATCAAGATAACAACTCCGTGTGGTCTGGCTTCCTTGATGGTGAAGGGACCTGACCAACGATAATGCAAATTTCCAGGGAAAAGTTGTAAGCAAGGGTTATAGAGGAGTACATGGTCATTGGGTTCGAAGTTGCGTGAGATGATCTTCTTATCATGATACGCCTTTGTACGATCCTTGTACAGCTTTGAGTTTTCATAGGCATGGTGGCGAATTTCATCCAACTCATTAAACTGTATCAAACGCCTCTCAGCTGCAGGCTTAAGATCAAAATTCATCTATTTGACAGCCCATCTAGCCTTGTGCTCGAGCTCAACTGGAAGGTGACAAGCTTTCCCATAGAGTAAATGAAACGGTGTAGACTCAAGTGGCATCTTGAACGCAGTTCTGTAGGCCCACAACGCATCATCTAGCTTAGTAGACCAGTCCTTCCTAGTCTTCCCCACTGTCTTCTCCAGAATATCCTTGATCTGTCGGTTTGAAACCTCAACCTATCTACTAGTCTGAGGGTGATATGGAGTAGCCACACGATGATTAACACCATGCTTCTTAAGCAACTTCTCGAAGACCTTATTGATGAAGTGAGAACCGCCATCACTTATCACAATCCTAGGCACTCCAAATCTGGGGAAGATGGTAGTCTTAAACAGCTTAAGAACTACCGAAGAGTCATTGGTCGGACTAGCAAGCGCTTCAAACCACTTAAAGACGTAGTCCACAACAACAAAGATGTACTGTTCCCATAATAAGATGGAAACGGTCCCATAAAATCGATGCCTCAACAGTCAAAGACTTCAACCTAGAGGATGAAGTTTTGTGGCATCTCATGTCTCTTGCTTATCTTCCCTCTCCTCTGACACACATCACACTGCGAGACAAACAACTGAGAATCCTTGAACATTGTAGGCCACCAGAAGCATGCTTGAAGAACCTTGGACACTGTCTTGAACGTAGCAAAGTGTCTTGCATACTCAAAACTATGGCAGTGGTACAACACATTATCAACTTCAGACTCTGCGATGCAACGTCTGTAGGTACCATCAAAACAGTGCTTGTACAAGTAGGGTTCATCCCAGTAATAGCGCCTGATTTACCTAAGGAACTTCTTCTTAGCATATCCTTTAAACACTTCAGTCTCATCCTCTGCAGCAAGGTAGTTGGCTATATCGGCGTACCAGGGTCTCGTGGAGAGAGAACCTTGGGCAATTGCAGGTATGAACATGTCAGCTTGATCATCCAAAACAGCTTCCTGCATCCACGACTGGTGTCGACCGACACTGGTATTGGTGTCGATCGACATCGTTCCCAATCGACCAATCGATGTCGGGTTCGATCGATTTTCGTCCGCTTTTTCAAATGGAGTGTCGACCGACATGAACTGAATGTCGATTAACACTGATCCTGCAACTCGTGTAGAAGGCAGTGAACTCGCAGAAACTGCCTGAAATCATGTCTCAACCTTATAGATGTTCTCTTCTGGTAGAAAATCATCTATAGGAACATCCTCATCGATCCTAATCCGTGACAGATGGTCAGCAACACCATTTTCCACTCCTTTCTTATCTCTCACCTCTATGTCAAACTCTTGGAGTAACAGAATCCATCGTAATAGCCTTGGCTTAGCATCTTTCTTCTGCATCAGATACTTAAGCGCGGAATGGTCAGTGTGCACAACTACTTTGGATCCGATCAGATATGGGCGGAACTTCTCCAATGCAAACACAACTGCTAGCAGCTCCTTCTCAGTTGTTGCATAATTCTTTTGTGCATCATCAATAGTTCTACTAGCATAATAGATGGCATGGAGCTTCTTGTCCTTCTTCTGACCAAGTACAGCTCCTACTGCATAGTCACTAGCATCATACATCACCTCAAAAGGCAGATCCCAGTCCGGAGGTTGTACATTTGGAGAAGAAATCAAAGCTTGTTTAAGCTCTTTGAATGTAGCATGACACTCATCTGTGAACTCAAACTTCACATCTTTGCAGAGGAGTGCAGTGAGTGGTCTAGCTATCTTGATGAAGTCTTTAATAAACCTCTTGTAAAATCCAGCATGCCCAAGGAAACTCCTCACTCCTTTGACTGAGTCTGGCGCCTGTAGGCCTGTCATTACCTCAATCTTAGCCTTGTCCACTTCAATCCTTGCCTCAGATACTCTGTGTCCAAGTACAATGCCATCTTTGACCATAAAATGACATATCTCCCTATTCAAAACCATGTGCTTTTCCTCACATCTAGCTAGCACCTTGCACATATTATCCAGACAAGCATGTTAAGATGGTCCGTTGACAGAAAAATCATCCATGAAGACCTCCATAAAATCCTCTATCATGTCTGTGAAGATAGACATCATGCACCTTTGAAACGTCGCAGGAGCATTACACAGTCCAAATGGCATTCTGCGGTATGCAAAGGTGCCATAAGGACATGTAAATGTGGTATTCTCCTGGTCCTCTGGGTGGATAGGGATCTGAAAGAAACCAGAATAACCATCCAAAAAGCAGTAGTATGGATGATTTGCCAACCTTTCTAGCATCTGATCAATGAAAGGGAGTGAAAGTGGTCTTTTCTAGTGGCTGCATTCAACTTCTTGTAGTCTATGCACATCCTAGGACCAGTGATTGTCCTTTTAGGAATCAGCTCATTCTTGTCATTCTTCACCACTGTGATTCCTCCTTTCTTAGGAACCACATGAACCGGACTGACCCAATCACTGTCTGATATAGGATAAATAATCCCAGCTTGCATTAGCTTCATAATCTCTTTCTTAACAACCTCTTGCAGATTAGGATTCAAACGCCTCTAATTCTCAATTGATGACTTGCTCTCATCCTCAAGGTGTATCCTATGCATGCACAAGTCTGGAGAGATACCTGAAATATCATCAAGAGAATAGCCAAGAGCTTTGCGATGCTTGCTCAGCTTGCTTAGCAGTAAAGTGATTTATGTGTTATTCAAATGAGAATTAACAATAACATGATAGGTATAATTCTTACTTAGAAATGCATATTTGAGGCCTATAGGAAGCTGCTTCAGCTCAATCTTTGGAGCATTTTGCTCGCTCCAATCTCCAAGTGTGATAGCCTTTTGCGAAACGCCGACCAGCTCCTCTTGAGATACTACTTGCATCACATGCTCAGCAGAATCCATCAGCCTTAAATACCCAGCAGCAACAACATCTTCTAGCTCCAAATCCTGCTCAGAGCTCATCAAAGCTCGCTCTAAAGGGTCAACAGGATGCATCTGAGATAAAAATTCTGCAGCTAGATTATCCAAGGTGTCCACATAGAAAGTCTGCCCATCAATAATAGGATGTCTCATCAGCTTGTTCATGTCAAAATCCATCACCAAATCACCCACATTAAGTCCAAGCTTCCCTCGCTTAACATAAATGATTGCACCAGCTGTAGCAAGGAACGGTCTGCCCAAGATAAGATGATCCTTAGGTTCCTCATTGTACTGTAAGACAACAAAGTCTATGGGAATTACACATTCACCAATCTTCACCGGTACATCCTCCAAGAGATCTTCAGGAATCCTTATGGAACGATCAGCTAGAATCAAAGAGATCCTAGTAGGTGTGAAATCTGTCATCCCCATCTGCTTAGCAACTGAATACGGCATCAGATTAACACTTGAGCCCAAATCACACAATGATTTCTCAAATCTGTCTCTGAAAATTGTGCAGTCCAAGATAAAGCTTCCTGGATCCTTTTACTTTTCTGGAACTCTGTTCAGAATGACAGCGCTGCAGACCTCAGTAATCATCACCACACACTCCTCATCTCCCATGTCAGAAGTCAACATCTTCTTCAAACACCTCTTCATCACTGGGTTATTGTTGATAGCATCCATCAATGGCATTGGAAGAGTGAGCTTGATCAGCATAACCATATATTTAGCTTTGAACCGTTCAAACTTGGACTGCTTCGGGGTTCTCGGGAAAGGTACCTTGGGTTTATACTGTTGGGAATGTCCTGAAATCTACCGTACTATCTCTAGAAAGTATGATAAGTGTCGAGATCCGACATAAGTCATAAATACTGGGTGATCATGATGACTTGCTAGAGCCCGCTCATGATCTATAAGTTTAGGACTTATTACCAGTATTGTATGATCCCAAAGGGTCACACACCATAGCTAACGGGAAAGTTAAAAAGGAATTAATACGGTAAGATGCAAGGCATTTACTGTATTTGTACAGAGAATTGGGCCAGACAAAAGACAGTCTTTTGTCTGATTTGGGCCTTGGGCCCAAAAGCCTAATGAGCCATTAGTTTAATTACTTGGGCCCATATAAGGAAGGAAAGGCGCAGGGAAGCCCTATGCTTCTGCGATTTTTCACCCTGGCCGTCTTCCTCTCTCTCTGTTGATTCCGAGCTTGGTCTAGCAGCCTGATCCGTAGCTTGTAAGCGTGTGGATACCTAGGAGGAGCCGGTGATAATCAGCTCTTGCAGATCTCAATATTCCATTGATTAATCCGCTGCAATCATAAGGTAATGATCCTGATCTGTTTATGATTCAATTGCAAATCACCTAGATCCTAGATGATTATGTACTAGGTTGTAACCTGTGAATTACACCAATGAACACACATAATCCTTTAGTGGTATCAGAGCCAGGTCGTTAGGTTTTTGCTTTTTGGATCATACTAGGTTGTTTATTAGTTTGATGAATCGATTTTAATGAGTAAAATTGATTAAAACTTGGAAAACCTAGAAATAAGAAATCGATGAGATTGCTTGATAATTAATTTGATTTTGTTTCAATTAATTAGCGATCGTTTATCGTGATGTTCGTGATGTTCGTAATCGTGATTAAAGTTAATCGTTTATGATCGCTTGTTTATGTTTTACGCTGCAATCATAAGAAATTTATTTGATTGATAATGTTCAATGATTGTTTTGTCCTTTAGTGTTTGATTGTTATCGTTAACAAATAAAAGTCGATTGTTGACTTTGCTTTGTTTCATAATCATAAGCGATTTGATTGGTTTGTTGAATAGCAATTATTGAATTGGTTAACAAACGATCACATGTTTGTCTTGAGGTTTGTCAATGTATCAAATCGGTTTTGTCTTTAGTGCTAGATATAAATCGTTGTTGACTTTAAGAAACATGTTCATCAACATTATAATGAGAAAATCATTTGAGAATCGATTTGATGGTTTGTTAATGTGATCATAATCGAATTTTGAATTTGAAGATATTATAAAGATCACGATTTGTTAAGGTTGGTTAGCGTGATTTAATATATGAATCATTAATTATTTAATTAATGTATGGTTTAAGCCGTTAACCCAAATCGCGGTTTGCTGGAAATTATTTAATACAATTGGTATTATTTAATTTCTGGTTAAACCGGATTTAAATTCAAAATTGAATTTTAACCTAAACCGAAGGCTGGTCTAAGTTTGATTTGGTTGGACCAAATAATTTAGAGCTGGTCTGGTTTAGTGAATAACCAGTTGGATTTAGTAGTTAATTTGGTCTTGGACCAGAATTAATGAACCGACTCGGTTATGTCAAATTATTGGGCCAATTGGAATTCTGTGGTCTTGGGCCAAGAATTGAGCCTATAATTTGTGACCCAACCGAAAACTTTAATAAAATATTAAATTAGAAATTTCTATTTTTAGTATATTTCTAAATTTAGAAAGTTTCTAAAATAAGTAAGTTTCCCAAAATAGTAATCTTCTATTTTTGGAAATAAAACCTAAAATCCTCAAAACCAATATCAAGCTTGGATGTCTTGCCCAATCTTGTCAGCTACTTAACGCTTATTCAATTACAGATATGGCTTACAGTGTGAGGTGTCTGTTTTTGCGTAAGTAAAGTAGTATATAGTCACTAATTTCATTGGGAGTCCCAGATTTTAGTGATTATTTGGCTGTAAGAGATTGGTTTCCTTGACTGGGCCATCGGGAGTCCCGGGCCTTGAGACATCTGGTGAATTGGGCCTTGGGCCCAATCCACAACCGAGAGTTATATGGATATAACTAGCTGTGTGTATGCTTACCAAGTAAAGCTAATTCCGGGTGACGGCCAGTGGCCCACTTTGGATTTAGCTGAACATGGGTCTCGGAATCATTGCATTCTTATGAGGTTAAACAAAGAAATTTTGAATGCAATGCGAGTTTCTTATAAGTTATTAAGATTACTCTTTTATGAACTAAATAACTAAAACTCTATTTATCTCTAAATTTCAGTTATGACTAGCACAAACAATCAAAACACTTTCTCGATCCGGTCTGTCCTTGAGATGGACAAACTGAACGGATCAAATTTCTTGACTTGGTCGCGGAACCTGAGGCTAGTCCTCAGGCAGGAGAGAAAGGACTATGTCCTTGAGAGAGCTCTCCCCGAGAGGATCGGGTCCAATGCCTCTCATGCAGTATATGATGCTTGGAATAAGCATTATAATGATGCGGTAGATGTGCGTGGTCTGATATTGGCTACCATGGACTCAGATTTGCTGAAGCAATATGAGAACATGGAGTCGCCAATAGAGATGATCAGCAGCCTGAAATTGAAATTTCAGGAGCAGGTAAGAGTGGAGAGATACCAGTTGGTTAAGTCTCTCACTAGCTGCAAGCTACCAAATGATCATCCAGTGAGTCCTCATGTCGGTAAAATGATGGGTTACATTGATAACCTGAGGAATCTGGATTATCCAGTTAGCCAAGAATTGGCAACTGAGATCATTCTGTAGTCACTGCCGTCAAGCTATGATAAGTTCAAAAGGAACTATATCAAGAAAGGCTTAACGAAGACGTTGACTGAACTGCATGATATGCTCAAGACAGTTGAGCCAAACGTGAAGAGTACCCTGTATAATCTCGTAATGGAGAAGGGTAGGTTTACTAAACCTAATGCTGACAAGGGTGAAGACAAAGTTGTCCACATTTTGAATCATGGCAAGCGTGTGTCTTCTGAGCCCGAGTCAGATAGATCTTACGTTGGTAAGTGCTGCTACTGTAAAGAGACTGGGCATTGGAAGAGAGATTGCATTAAATTCATGGAAGATTATGAGGAGTTGAAGTTGATGTATGAGACTACTTCCTCAGGTATTCATGTTATTACTTCAAGTTCTACCTTATAGGTATTGGATACTGGTTGTGGCACTGATATTTGTTAAAATATGCAGAGCCTAAGCAACAGTAGAACGTTGAAGGAAGGGCAAGTGGAACTGCGTGTCTGGAAGGAGCTCTAGATGCTGCCTCAGCCGTAGGGTTTTCACTTGTAGATGCCTTTGAGGCTTGGTTTTGTATTAAGTAATTGCTACAATGTACCTGCTTTAAGCAGAGTTGTCTTTCATTTTCTTGTAAGAATTTGAATGTTTTTCATTTTGATAAAAGACAAGTTTTGTTCTTTTGATCTTAATGAAATATTAATTGTAGCACCCTATTCAAGGAATGGGTTTTATATCTTAAACCAAAGAGTGCCTAAATGTAACATAAATACCGAATTGGTTTAAATCTGATGAATTAAACCTGATTTTTCTTGGCATAAATGTTTTGGTCACATAGAGTGAGTCGGATTCAGAAATCCCATAGTTATGGACTTTTGGGCTCATTTGATCGGATATCTTATGAGACTTGAATTCTGCTTACTGGACCAAAAGACAAAAGGCCCATCTTAGCCGAGCTAGAGAAAGGCCCAAAGGCTTATTGGACCTTGAACATACTCATGTATGTGGCCCGATGAGCAGTAATGCCAGAGAAAATTTCCTGTACTTCATTATCTTTACTGATTACTTCAGTGAGTATGACTGTGTTCATTTGATGAGACACGAGTCGGAATTCTTTGAAATGGTCGAAAGAGTTCCAGAATGAGGTATAGAACCTGAGTGACAGAAGTATTCAGACTCTGGATTAGATCACGAGTGAGAATACTTAAGTCATTGATGGTGTGATCATCTGAATGAGTGTGAAGTCGTTTCACAGCTCATTTCTCCTGAAAACCTTGAGGTGTTTCTGTGAGAAAGAATCAGATCTTATTAGAAATGATTAAAGATGAGTCACACGAATCTTCCATGATATTCTTTAAGAATAACGCTCTAGAAATATCTAAGTTTACGCTGAAATAGTTCCACCAATATCAGTTGAAAGACACCACATAAATGTGGACTGGAAATGATCCAAATTCGTCTTTACTGAGTATTTGTAGTTGTGCTACTTCGCTGGTTGCCTAGGGAAACCAAGGCTTGTTACTTTTACGTCCATTCCGAAAACGAAGTTAGTTTGTTCGGAATTCTGTTTTCTAAGAGGGAAGTTGCTTTCCAAGAAGAACAGTGGGAGTAAAAGTATAACTCGAAGAAATTCGAGAAATACAGGAGGCTGCTCAACCTGTTGAGGGAGAGCAGCGGATGGATTTACAGATTTCTATAGAATCTACACCTGTAGAGCCTGAAGTTCGCAGATTTGAATCCGTCACTAATCCGAGAGTGATTTCTCGTGATTAATTGCCATGATCTGATGATCATTGAAAGTGACGAACCTGCGAAATTCACAGAAGCGAAAGTGAGCCCGGACTCCGAAAAATTATACTGTAAGTAAGTTAGCTTCATCGATCCATTCATGGATAGAAGCAAACATATCGGAGTTGGAATCTTCGTTCTGTTGAAGTAGTCAAGGTTTTGACTTGAACAGAAACGAAGTTGAACTGTGCGTTTACTAATAGATAAGTGGGAGCAATGTTGCATTTCTCATAGTGTATGTCGATGACATACTGATTCTCGGAAATAACGTTCCAATGCTGCAGTCGGTAAAGGACTGGCTTGAGAGTTGTTGTATGATTGACATGGGTAAAGCCACGTATGTTCTTGGATTTTGGATCTAAAGATAGAGATCCAAAAGAGCTGGTAGGAAAAAGTCAGGATTCTTATATTGACAAAGTCCCACACGTTTTCAGCATTCCAAGAAGGGTTTTATGCCAATGTCACATGGCATTACATTAAGCAAGATACAGTGTCCTACGATAGCTGCTGAGCTTGAATGCATGGATGAGATTCCATATGCGTCGGCAATTGGATCTATCATGAATGCCATGACACGTACTTGTTTGATGTTGCTTTAATGTTAAGCAAGACAAGTAAAGACCAGTCAAATCCAGCAAGGAATCACTGGATTGACGTAATGAACATCCTCAAGTATTTGGAAAATACTTAGGATAAGTTCTTGATTTACGGAGAAAGTAAGGTGCTACAAGTCGGTAGAGTCTGAAAGGCAAGTTTCCAACAGACAAAGATGATTTCCGGTCACAGTCCCGTTATATCTTGTGTCTGTCTGGCGGTGCAAGGCACTGTTGCTGACTCCATGACTTAAGCTGAACATTTCGCAGCTTGGGAAGCGGCGAAAGAGGTTGTTTGGAAAGAAGAGTTCATCACTGAACTTGATGTGATTCCCAGCATAGATGAGACTAGCTGCACATCAGAGGTCCAAACATCTTGAGGGTAGGTATAACCTATTCCGTGAGATAAATGACAGAGGTGTTAAGTAGATCAGCAAGTTTCAACGAATGAGAACGTTGCTAATCTATTAACGAAGCCACTCCTTAGGCCTAAGCACGAGTCGCGGACTGTTGCTGTAGGATAAGTGAAATTAAGATGTAGTCTTAATTTCAGTGGGAGTTTGTATAGGGCTTTATTTAGTTATTTTGAAAGGTTCATGTAAACATAATATTTTATGTTTATAAAATCTATGATTTCTGGATTATTTTAACTGTGATATAAATAATCGTTCCAAAATGATTCATGTCATTATATATGGGCCATCGAAGTACATGAGTAGACTTGATCCTGAAACCCCATATTTAACGAAATGACATAAATCATAGTGTCCATAGTCGAAGGTTGTTGAAATTGGAACACCAACAACCACTTGAGACTAGATTGTGTTGAGACTTATCGAGGGGTCATAGATGCGCGGCATCAAAGTCGACACATAGGTATATGTAGGGGAGCATATGACCGGACATGGCCCGCTGATGAGAACTCTACAAGATATTAATATCTGTGTCATGAGAGGTTCTCATATACGACTATAGAGTATAGTCCTTAGACCTGAGTTCGCATGCATGTGGCTGCACATGGAGTGATGCGCTTTGATCATTGTCTAACGCTGTTTCGTAACTGGGAGCTATAAGGACCTTGGTTGGGTGTATTATAAAGTGTGTAGTTCATAGTGATGGAACAAGATGGGATTTGTCCCTGCCGTTTAACGGAGGTAATATCTCTAGGCCAATCGGAGACTTGATAGCTGGTAAGAGAGTGGCCACTCCCAAACGGACTTGCCCAAGTCGTTTGCATTGTCAGTATCAAATCTGGTCCGATGAACATGGTCTGGCTATATAAGGATGACACGCATCTTGCCTTATGCCAGATCGAGATATTGAGACAAAAGGACTAGGGAATGTAGTATTCCAGTACAAGTGGGAGATTGTTGGGAATGTCCTGAAATCTACCGTACTATCTCTAGAAAGTATGATAAGTGTCGAGATCCGACATAAGTCATAAATACTGGGTGATCATGATGACTTGCTAGAGCCCACTCATGATCTATAAGTTTAGGACTTATTACCAGTATTGTATGATCCCAAAGGGTCACACACCATAGCTAACGGGAAAGTTAAAAAGGAATTAATACGGTAAGATGCAAGGCATTTACTGTATTTGTACAGAGAATTGGGCCAGACAAAAGACAGTCTTTTGTCTGATTTGGGCCTTGGGCCCAAAAGCCTAATGAGCCATTAGTTTAATTACTTGGGCCCATATAAGGAAGAAAAGGCGCAGGGAAGCCCTATGCTTCTGCGATTTTTCACCCTGGCCGTCTTCCTCTCTCTCTGTTGATTCCGAGCTTGGTCTAGCAGCCTGATCCGTAGCTTGTAAGCGTGTGGATACCTAGGAGGAGCCGGTGATAATCAGCTCTTGCAGATCTCGATATTCCATTGATTAATCCGCTGCAATCATAAGGTAATGATCCTGATCTGTTTATGATTCAATTGCAAATCACCTAGATCCTAGATGATTATGTACTAGGTTGTAACCTGTGAATTACACCAATGAACACACATAATCCTTCATATACACCTTCCTAGCAGCAACATGAGATTTTTTCACAGTTTCAGACTCTGTCCTCGAAGGGTGTCGGTCGACATTGGGTTGGTGTCGGTCGACATCGATCGATTTCCCGTTGTTGCTGAATCCATAATCGATCTTGGTCGATTTCCGTTCGTCACGAGCACTCGAAAAGTTGGGTGTCGGTCGACACTGGGTATCATCGTCGGTCGACACTCGTCTTTCGGCTTCAATCTCTTCATCCAATTCTTCTAACTCCTCGAGTTTCTCAGCACTCACTTGCATGTTGGGGATAGTTTGCAGATTTTTCCCACTCCTTAATGATATTGCATTGCAGTGATGCTTAGGATTGGTATCTGTACTTCCAGGAAGGAATCCAGCTTGCCTCTGAATAGCTCCAGCAGTTTGAGCAACTTGAGTATCCAACTGCTTCATATGTGTGCTCAAAGACTCAAACTTCCCATTCAGATCAGTGTAGATGGCTTCCATCTTCTTATTGAAATCCACAGTAGTCTTGGTCTGCTCCTCAAGTATCTGTTGCATCATAGCTTCCAACTTGCTCTCATGAGCATTAGCAACAGGAGGAGTCTGATAAGAAGATGATCCATAGGTCCTCTGATAGGAGTTGTTCTGCTGAAAAGGTTTTTGGAAACCAGTGTTCTGACCATAACCAGAAGAGTTTTGATTGCTTGTGAAAGCACTCTTCTGACCACCAGTGTAGAACTTGTTACCTTGCTGATTTACAAACATGTTTTCTTGAAATCCAGACCCACCAATGTAGTTCACATCCTCTTCTTGGCAGCCATCTTCAGGTTCAATATCCTCAACCTCTTGAGCAAAATGGACAACTTTCTTCACAATCAGCAAGCTATGAACAGTGTCCAGCTTATTCTTCATCTCAGCAATCTGGAAGTTATCAACTTTTCCACCAGACTCTTTCCTCTTCCTATCAGCATTCTTAGTGCTTTTGCTGCTCACCAAGTTCTCAATCAATACCCTAGCCTGCTCAGGAGTCTTTGTGTTAAAGTTGCCATTGCTAGCAGCATCCAACGCAGACTGGTACCAAAGATCCACACCTCTGAAGAAAATGCCCAACAGCTGAACTTTGGAGAATCCATGATGAGGACAATCTCGTTGGTACATCGTAAACCTCACCCAAGGAGATTTAAGAGGCTCTATAGGTCCCTAAGTGAATGTCAGAAGGTCCTGTCTGAGCTGATCGGAGTTAGCATCATCATAGAAATGCCTCAAGAACTCTCTCTTCACTACATCCCAAGTGGTTAACTTCCCAGGTGGAAGTTGCTTAAGCCAAGCTGCAGCCTCTCCAGCGAGAGAGTATGGGAAAAGCTTGAGATGTAGAAATTCATACCCTACTCCATTGTGCTTCTTCCCAGTGACAAAGGCTTCAAAATCCTCAATGTGATCCATTGGCTGCTCATGGGGAAGGCCATGGAAAGGATGCTGCCTCACCAATGCATAGTAAGCAGTCCTAAGCTCGAACTCGTTTCTTTCAAAAGGAGGAGGCACAATATCAGACCTGTTGGCATACAACTCATCAGGCTTGTTGTAGTCAGCAAGAGTCCTCTCCGGTGGAGGGTTGTGTTGCGGATTAGCTCCAGGATTAACCACCTGGCTCTCACCTTGAGGCTGCTCAGGTTCAGGGATCACATTCCCTTTGGCATCAATTATTTGTCCCTGGGCATTGTAGGGATTGTTCTGTTGGTCCCTCAGAACTCCTTCAGCATATGGTATCAAAATCAATCGATTATTCATCATCCTTGAAGTTCTCCGGGCCTTTCTGTTCGTTCTCTCAAGTCTAGAAAACTTCTCAAGTCTGAGGTTCAAAAGTTCTTTGTTTGGGTTGCTTCGGGTGTGACGGTTAGGCATACACTGATCTCAAAGCTGAAATCCGTGCTTGGTGTCGAGCGACACCGAGTGATGTCGGTCGACACTCGATTTACCTGTCGATTCCTGCAGCAACAAAACAAGAAAGACCGAGAAAAATATCAGTAAACAAGAAAATAAAAATGACTTAGACTAAATTCTACAACAAAATCTATTGGCGCACTCAAATGAGTCCCCGGAAACGGCGCCAAAAACTTGATAGGTCAAGATTATTCCCTATTCTACTGTAAGTGCACAGTTATGCTATTGTAGTATTGAGGGTATCGTATCCACAAGGACTCAAGATTCACGCAATAGACTATATGTCTTTGAACTTAGGTAAATGAATCAGATGAGAAAGTAGAAAGAAATGCAAGAAAGTAAAGGTGTGTTTCGATTAGTTAAAGACGCTAGACTCAGGGTATTCTCAGAAAATCATACAATGCCAGACACTTAGCTAAACATGATTCAGGTTAAGCACATGTTCAAGAACTAGAATCACAATGTAAAACAATTCAACTCTCGCTGTAACTGTTATCTATTTCTAGCAACCTAATGATTCAAATCTCTTTGCAATCTTAAAGTTCTAGACAAGCATTAATAGCAAGTTCTTAAGTTCACAATTCTCCTAGACCAAATCTCTTTGCATCTAATCAAATTGCTCACACTAAGTATATTCAGATTATAATTCACACTCTCGTGCCAAATTAACAATGTAAGATCTAAACCCTAGGTGATCAGTCCAGAATTTAGTATTAAACTCAACTTAGGTGATGAACATAGATTTAAAATCCTAATCATTCAGTGATCTATCAAAGCATGAAATCCTTTATGAGAATCCATAAATCTAACTAAGGTTACTACTCAGACATGATATCAAATGAATAACACATGAATGAATAGAAAGTAAGACTGAATAGATAAAAACAGGGGTTCAAAATCCTTCTCTCAAAGGTTACAAGTAGCAAGAATCAGCCCCAACTCAAATCTCTCAATCTCCATAATAAAAGCAAGAACAAAGAACCCGATGTGAGTTTTTTCTCAAAAACCTAATTAAAAATCACTAAACACGTTTTGGGGCTAAATTAAAATTCGGAAAACTTCTGGAGCAACTTTGCAATTCTTCTAAAGATGTCTTCATTTCTCTGTCGCCATCAGTGTCGACTGACACTAAGGTGAGTGTCGGTGGACATCACCTCGTGGTCGAGACACCAACTTCAGCTCGTTGCATGATAGGGTCTAAGTTTTAATCCCATTCTACTGCAAGTGCACAGTTAAGTGATTGTAGTATATAGGGTATCGAATCCACATAGACTCTGGTCTCGATAGATAAAGAACCGTATGAATTTAAATTAAGAAGAAAGCAATTTGTATTAAACTAAAAAGCAATGCGAGAAAGTAAATCAATAGCAGATTGGTGGTGGTGAAAGCAATTAATTAGAGGCGCTAAGTCTAGGGCGTTCTCAGGAAATCAGACAAGCAGACAAATCAATCAGTCAGGATCTAATTAAGCACAATTCTAGAACTCAAATCACGGAATTAGAATTAACCAAATCTCTTTGCGAGAATTCTCTAAGTCTAAGTGCAGTAATCCAAATCTCTTTGCAATTACTAACAGATTAAACCAACATTAATTTCAAGTTCGATATGTTCACAATTAAATTAAGCCAAATCTCTTTGCGAATAATTTAATTGCTCAACCTAAATAGTTCAGATTCTAAACCACACTCTCGTGTCGTATTTAGCAACCTAAGATCTAGATTCTAACTAATCAGGTTAGAACTAGCATTAAGCACAATTTAGATCGAAGAACATTCTATTCATGTGAATCCTTAACTGAATTAAACAAGTCTAGCAAGTCATGAAATTCTTAATGAGAAACCCTAAACCTAACTATGAATCTACTCATACATGATTAATGGAACAGAAATCATAGAATTAATAGATTGCATATAAGAAATTAAATAGATAAAGGGGTTCGAAATCTTCTCCAAAATAGATGAAGTACAGGAATATATCAGCCCCAAAAGCTCTAAAAATCTCTTAGCTCTAAGTATGAAAGCGTATGTAAAATAAACACCAAAATCCTAATTATATAGGCATAATCTCGGCTGGGGCTTCTTTGTAAATACTGGAAACTTCTGGGCCAAAGTGAAAAATATTCAATCTTCATTAAACCGCCGTAATCGGCCCATCTCGCTAGTGTGTCGATCGACACCAAAGGTGTGTCGATCGATGCATGATCTCAAATCGGACAGTGAGCTCAATCTCTCGGCCAATCACTCCAAAAATCCCCAAAATGCTCCAATATCTCCAATTCCGCTCCAAACCTGATTATACGTGTAAAAGACTCTAAAAGAACACAAAAAATACTAAAACACAATTATATCATGGCATAAAACCGGTAAAAACCATGATATATCAACTCCCCCACACTTAGCCTTTGCTTTCCCTCAAGCAAAACAGAGAACTAGAATGTAGTGAAGAGGTTTGAAAACTCTTCAGAAACTCTTTTCATCTTAGAAGCAGCAACACTCAGATTCCCCTTAGTAAACCACATGAAAGAATCAACCTGCAGACATCAAGACCAACATATACTTCCCCCACACTTAGCAACTGTCCTAAATAAACTCCACAATCACATTCACGCATTCAAATTCACCCTACTGACGTCTGCAAGTATTTAAGTGCGGTCTCACCTAAGGAGTATCGATCAAAGGCATATGGACTCTTACCTTATCAGCTCTAGACCACCATACTATCTTTCTCTAGTCCCTTTCTTCTCTTTTCCCTTCCTTAGCATTCTGATTTTTCCCCATTGGGTATCATTTTTTTTTTTTATCAGTGCTCTTCCCGTTAAGGGGTGTACTTTGGACACATTCCATGGATGCACAGGATATGAAAGTTTTAGCTACCAATCCCATGACCACTTCGGAGTTACTAACTCATCCTCAGTTTATTATCTTTTTTTTTTTATGGAAGGGGAGAAGAGAACTAAATAGGACTGGTTTACAAGCTGTGTCAGAACTAACAAGGGAATCCGACACAAAGTATACCAAGCCCTTAGGTGAGAAAATCTAAGTCAGTATTAAGGTGAAGTCAGTAAAAGATCCTCTGATACCTGAAGCGATGTGGGTGTTCTCAGTAGGTTGATCCATGTCTGGGTTTTCTAATAGTCAGAGATAATTTGCAGCTTCATCCCAATGGTCACTTAAGTTCCTGCAAGTGCTGCTAATCTTCTCAAAAAATCATTGTTTCTTACTTAAAAGTTTTGACTCAATAAAACAAATTTTGGAAAATTTTAACTGACTCTAAGAAAACAAAAGAAAGAAGTTAGTAGAACCTCCCCCACACATAAGACACACTGTCCCCAGTAGTGTCAAGCGAAGGATTGGCAAAAAAGAAAGAAAAATTTGTTTAAGGAATGGTTAAGTTCTGTCGGGGTTTACCTCTGTCGCTCAGGCATCGATCGTTGCACTAGGTGCATCGACCGTTGCTAGGCGATTTTTCGTGTATCGATCGTTTCTCAGGACCGCAACGATCGCTGCAATGCGATTTCTTTCGTGTTGTGACGATCGACACAATGTGTGTCGATCGATGCACTGCGAATCTGTCGAAACCTGCAGACAAAATTCACCAAAAACCAAAAACAAAAACGTAAAATGCTAATGAAAACACCAAAAATAAATTATGCAAACCTAACAGTGGGTTGCCTCCCACTCAGCGCTTGTTTAAAGTCAATAGCTTGACTGTGGAAAGGAGATCGGACTCATGGTGGTTTCAACAGAGACTTTGAATGTCTCTGTGAATATCTCTTCATCCAAGGTGGTGTATATGCTTTCGGATCATGAGATTTCCCAAGGAAAGAAGGAAGAGAACCAGGGCGGGAGTGAAGCTTGGGTGGGATGCTGCGTTTTCCTGCATTCAAAGCAATGGAGTCAGGAGGTTTAAGCTTAGGTGATTTGTACCTTACCTTTGGTGCAGATCTGATGTTTTGAGCTTTCTGCTTATGAGTAGTTGCAGGCTTTGAAGATGTTAGAGCAGGTTCAAGAGGGACCGCCATCTTCTTCTCTCCACTATCAGATACTCTAGTTCCACCAATCTGAACTTCATCTTTTAAATGACCATCAGTGGAGACCATCTTCTTTGAATATCCCAACACAGAAGGATGAACTCGTGAAGCTTCAGCTGGTGGAGTTTCATTCATCTTCTTATCCACCACTACCATGCACTTGACTACACTCTGCTCATGTTTAGACCTTATAGGAACTTTTGGGAATGGTATTGGAGGTTTGTAGACCCTTTCCTTAGCAAAAACATCAGATTTGGGCGAAATTGGGTCTGCCCGACTGTCGCGTCGACCGACGCAGAGTGGGTGTCGGTCGTCATTGAATTGATGTCGACCTTCAGTGTCGACAATGGTCAATTTCCGTTCGTCGTAAGAACTCGAAATTGCCGTCAGAACTGCGTGTCGACCGACACTAAGGGGGTGTCGATCGATGCATGTCTCAGACAAACAATATTCATCCAGAAAATCCGAGATTATGCTCTCTTCTTCACCTAGCAACTCAATCTCATCTCTTAAGGTCACAGCTTTGATGGATCTGTACGGTTTAGCTTTCCCAGCTTCATTATGCCTTTGTATTGCTTGAGATGTCTGTTGGATTTGAATATCCAGCTTCTTCACATGTGTGCTCAGAGATTCCAACTTCTCATTCAGATTTTCACGCATAGCATCCAACTTCCTGTCGAAGTCTACAACAGTCTTGGTCTGATCCTCTAGTAACTGCTCCATCATGGATTCCATCTTGCTCTTATAAGCATTAGCAGCAGGAGGTGTCTGATATGAGGACGATCCATAGGTTCTCTGATAAGAATTACCTTGCTGATTACCAAACCTGTTTCCTTGGATTCCAGAGCCATTGATGTAGTTCAAATCTTCTTCCTGTTTTTCCAAGAACTGCTCCATCATGGTTTCCAATCTGCTCTTATATGCAGGTGCAGGTGGTGCTTGGTAAGAAGAAACACCATAGTTCCTCGAGAAGGCATTACCCTGTTGCTGGAAAGGTCCCTGAAAAGCAGATTCCTGACTGTAGAATTCATTCCCTCCAACGCAGTTGATAGCTTCTTGCGCATACTTTTCAAGTAGAAGACTATGCAGATAGTCGACTTTACTCTTCAACCCAGCTATCTGTGAACTGTCAATCCCTGAGCCGAAAATAACATTATGACCCATCCTCCTTACGATCTACTCTTGGTGCTTCCGCGAAACTGTGTCGACCGATGCAATAAGAGCGTCGATCGATGCAGTGCGAAAACTGTGACGATCGACACACAGGACCGTGTCGATCGATGCAGGGCGAAAAGGCGTACCTGAAACGCAAGAAAAAGAAAAAGAAAAAAAAATTAGTAGCCAAAAACAAAAAACGAAAAACCTAGTCTAAACCCTAAGTTCAAATCTATCGAAGACTCAAAAGAGTCCCCGGCAACGGCGCCAAAAACATGATAGGGTCTAAGTTTTAATCATATTCTACTGCAAGTGCACAGTTAAGTGATTGTAGTATATAGGGTATCGAATCCACAGAAACTATGATCTCGATAGATAAAGAACCGTAGGAATTTAAATTAAGAAGAAAGCAATTTGTATTAAACTAAAAAGCAATGCGAGAAAGTAAATCAATAGCAGATTGGTGGTGGTGAAAGCAGTTAATTAGAGGCGCTAAGTCTAGGGAGTTCTCAGGAAATCAGACAAGCAGACAAATCAATCAGTCAGGATCTAATTAAGCACAGTTCTATAACTCAAATCACGG
This sequence comes from Orychophragmus violaceus, assembly GCA_030180135.1. NCBI lineage: Eukaryota > Viridiplantae > Streptophyta > Magnoliopsida > Brassicales > Brassicaceae > Orychophragmus > Orychophragmus violaceus. The sequence goes on along the minus strand of CM058231.1, from coordinate 37,468,238 downwards.
AATTAGAATTAACCAAATCTCTTTGCGAGAATTCTCTAAGTCTAAGTGCAGTAATCCAAATCTCTTTGAAATTACTAACAGATTAAACCAGCATTAATTTCAAGTTCGATATGTTCACAATTAAATTAAGCCAAATCTCTTTGCGAATAATTTAATTGCTCAACCTAAATAGTTCAGATTCTAAACCACACTCTCGTGTCGTATTTAGCAACCTAAGATCTAGATTCTAATTGATCAGGTTAGAACTAGCATTAAGCACAATTTAGATCGAAGAACATTCTATTCATGTGAATCCTTAACTGAATTAAACAAGTCTAGCAAGTCATGAAATCCTTAATGAGAAACCCTAAACCTAACTATGAATCTACTCAGACATGATTAATGGAATAGAAATCATAGAATTAATAGATTGCATATAAGATATTAAATAGATAAAGGGGTTCGAAATCTTCTCCAAAATAGATGAAGTAGAGGAATAGATCAGCCCCAAAAGCTCTAAAAATCTCTTAGCTTTAAGTATGAAAGCGCATGTAAAATAAACACCAAAATCTTAATTATATAGGCATAATCTCGGCTGGGGCTTCTTTGTAAATACTGGAAACTTCTGGGCCAAAGTGAAAAATATTCAATCTTCATTAAACCGCCGTAATCGGCCCATCTCCCTAGTGTGTCGATCGACACCAAAGGTGTGTCGATTGATGCATGATCTCAAATCGGACAGTGAGCTCAATCTCTCGGCCAATCACTCCAAAAATCCCCAAAATGCTCCAATATCTCCAATTCCTCTCCAAACCTGATTATACATGTAAAAGACTCTAAAAGAACACAAAAGAACACTAAAACACAATTATATCATGGCATAAAACCGGTAAAAACCATGATATATCATTGCACAAATCACCAGAAACGTCCCAAAACTCCGCTCTTCGCTCCAAACGCAAGCTTACCTGTAAAAGACTCGATAGAATCGAAAAACCAGGTTAAAGACTCAATATATACAATTATATCAGGGTTGAAAACCTAGAAAAACCATGATATAGGTCAGCTCCAATTCCCACGTTTTGATCGGTATGTCGCTCGTTGATCTTGAAGTGTTCAATCAGATCTAACCGGGGGTTATCTAGATCGAATTCTTTTGGGGGCATCTCCTTCTTCTGTGATGTGGCTGGTCTCTGTCCGTGACTCGGAGTCGATCTTATGGTTGTATCATCGCAGTTGCAGCTTGTTGAGAGGAATTGGATCAGATTCGTTCTCCTCTTGTTGCATTGTTGGCGTTCTTGTTGGATCTGGGTTTAGCACCCATCCATAAGCCCATTGGAAATCTTGTTAAATCAGCCACATTCATTCTGGCCCACGAGGACAAGCCCGCTAAGGAGTCAATGGCCCAAAGAGAAGTCAGCATCCAAGCACTATAAATAGGACCCTTCACTCTTCTTTTTAGACACATTGTAACTTGCGAGAGTGCCGAGCTACTTCTATAAAGCTCCGACCTCAAGCAATATTTAGGGGGCACTTCATTAGACGTATTCCCACCTCGTACCATCCTGTTCACAGCTCGGTTTCGGCCTTAAGATCAATAAAGAACAGTTTCGACCTCGTAGTTCGAATATTTCAGATCATAGCCCGCCTTTATTTACTATATAGAATTTCCTTAACAACAATTGGCGCCGTCTGTGGGGACGAGAATTTCTTTATACTCTAAGATGAAGCCGAGATGACAGGATCCTACCCAAGCCAAGGCGAGCGAGCTCCGAGCCCTCCCACTCGAAGCCCGCTCACCCAAATCTCGAACTCACCAAGCCCGTTAGATGAGGAACGACTGTCAACCCTACCTGTCAATTCTCAGGACGACTGAATCAAGCAAGCCTACATCCCCCGAGGTTTCGAGCTAAGGGACATAGTTCCCGACTTCCAGGGTCGAGGCGCCCCTTCCCTCGTCAAGACTCTGGTGAATCTGGTCGACGAATTGACCAAAAATAAAATAGCCACTCCGACCAGCTGGCGGGCGAAGTAGCCCAGTATCAAGCAACAACTAGCAGACATGGCGAGCTCACGCTGCTGGGAACACGACCGAGTCACAAAGCGCTATATGAATATGGAGCACTCAACTCATCCCAAGACGACCAATCCCCTGGAGAGGAACAAGACATGCCGTTCACGGTAAGAATAATGAGCATGCCGATCGGGCACCTCGAAGGGATCAAGCTACCAGTCTACGAAGGAACTTTAGACCCCCGCCAATACTTGACAGCCTTTAACACAGTGTTAGCACAAACGCAACTCCCTACAGAAGAGCGCGACGCCGGTTTTTGCCGACTCTTCGTGGAAAAGCTAGGCGGCGCCGCTCTCGACTGGTTCCTATGCTTAAAAACGCGCTCCATCGACAGCTACCACCAGTTAACAACCGCATTTCTCGAGCACCACTCCGCGATTGGCAAAGAATAAAAATCCTAACGCCGACCTCTGGGCCGTAAATCAAGGGCCAAGGGAATCTCTTAGGTTATATGTCAATAGGTTCAAAGCCACCGCCTCTAAAATCCCGGTAGCGGACGTAGAAGGGCTACCGACGCTACGATACGGGCTCTGGCATGAGTTGCCTTTCTGCTATGAACTGGTAACAAACAAACCATGAACCCTCAGGGACGCACTCCTCCAGGCGTCAACCTTCTCTGCAACGGAAGAAAAAAGGAGCTCGTTGATAAAAAAGTTCTCCTCTACCAAGAGCGCAAAGGATCCCGTACAAGGGAACCTAAATGAAACAAAAAAGAGGCCAGGAACGTACTGCAGTATCGGCCAACAAAATAGGGCACGGAGCAAACCCAAACGAATCGACAACCAAGATTGGCTTTTCTGCACTTTCCACCAACGATCCGGACACGACACCACCGAGTGTCATCATCTGCGAAGTCTTTTATTCAGCGAATACCAAAGCAAAGCGACGGCCCCAGCTGATTAAAGAACACCAACGACCCCCCCCCCCCCAAGAAATGGAGCAGTTAGAACAACCCGACCAGCGGTGGGAAGAACAGGAGACAACCGCCGTAGCACAACCTAAACGGATTCCTCACAAAGACAACGAAAAAACCGTCATGACAAGTGAACGAGCTCACGCGATCACTGGAGAATCATCAACCCGAAAAAGCTCAGAGCGATCAACACAAGCACGTACCCAGGATGTCAGCACACATGGACCGGCAGACAAAGCCATCACCAAAGGATGGAGAAGCAACGAGGAAATCATTCCCACCACGAAGGACCGAGCGAATCTCGGGATAGCCCACGACAACTCGCTTACAATCAAGTTTCGCCCTAGCGACCAAAAGGCCATCAAAATCATGATGAAACTGAAAAGCTCAATCAACCTCACCTTCAAAAGGACCTCACAAATATCAGAGCCGCAAAAGCTCTTCGCTAACCCCACCAGCGATACAGCTGAAGCGGTCGAACTATCTACGCACATTGAGCAGATAATCATAATGAACAAGGGCAGACAAAGCCCCATGACGGACAAAGAAGACGTGTCGGCCAGCTCAGAGCACTCCAGCACTCTCTAAAAGGCGACATTACTGGACCACAACCACCAAGGGTAAAATAGGCTTTTCGTCGTTGTTGTAAAAACCGAAAGGAACTACGCTCGGCTTGATCTCTCCTCGGAGAGTACGTGGGCAACCCACCCATACAAGGTGCAGCCACCTCCAAATTTTCAATATTAAAAGTCCTCGTACACTTTTGTATAGCTTAACCCCTAACAACTGACTATCGACATTCTGGCTAAATGATCGATCCCATAAACACGTGCCCCATGCACAGTGACATATTGCGTCATATTTTTTAAGCCGGGCCCAGACCCCGCACGAGTCCTTAGAAAAAATTTTGTAAGCCGAACCTCCTTCGCACAACTATGTTTTAGGATTCCACTGGATAAGCCGAGCACGTACTCGCGCCTAGGTAACTAAACAGATGACGGGGTAAGCCGAGCCAAAGCTCGCGCTCTCAAACATCTGTATATGAATGGGAGAGCATTGTTTCGATCCGAGAAAATCAAAGACAGGATAAGCCGTACACGTACTCGCACCTAAAATTTGATCTCGCCCAAAGCCGAGAAACGACTCGCAAACAAACAAACAAAACCAAGGAAGGGGACGATAATAAATCCTTCCTTCTTTCCATTTCATCCCTACCAAAATTACAAGGGAACAAGCAAAAGAAACATGCATAAAAAAGGGAATCTAAAAAAAACGGCAATCCCCATCCAAACACCACGTCAAACGTTTGTTCCATGCAAGACTATCCTCAAAAGACAGGGGATCCAAATAAAGGCAACAAGCCAGGGCGGCCCAAGCTGGGGTAAAAGTCAACCTCACCATGCCAGAAGGGACGGATAAGCTCCAAGGACAAAGTCCACGGATCTCCTGGACAATCCAACGCCGACCACAACTCCCCCCCAAAAAGGATGCCTCCCTCGTAAAAAGAAGGAGAGCTCCAACTCCCTGCTCACCGCTCTACAAAAAAAATAAAGAGAGAGGGGAAAGAGCATTAAAAAGAAAACATCAACCCAAACGCCGGAAAGAAGAAGAACACAAATACCTAACAAACGAGCCGGACACTCACAATTAAAGAAACAAGGCCGAGAAAGGACAGCCTGCGGCTCATTACTAAAATCAGCAATGCATCGAAACACCTTCGCGCTCGCAAAGACAACAAGCAAGAAAGGCTATCGGTATACACCCAAGCATCGATACTGATATATCATGGTTTTTACCGGTTTTATACCATAATATAAGTATGTTTTAGAGTCTTTTTGTGTTTCTTTAGAGACTTTTACAGGTTTTATTAGGTACTAGTACGTTCGGAGTGGATTTGGAGTAATTGGAGCTATTTGGAGCATTTTGGAGTTTTGGCCCGAGAGATAGAGCTCACTGTCCAGAACAGAGTGATGTGTCGATCGACACACATCAGCATCGATCGATGCATAGCGAGTTGGGCCAGTCTCGGCGAGAGTTAATGAAGAATGATGAATTTGCAGAATTGCCCAGAAGTTCCAGATATTTACACAGAAGGCCCAAGACGTGATTTAGCTATTTAATTAGGTTTTTACATCAGTTTTAACATACACTATCATACTTTAGAGCAGAGAGTTTTTAGAGCTATTTGGGGCTGATCTGATCCTGTACTACATCTTGTTTTTGGAGAAGATTTCGAACCCCTTTACTTATTTAATCTCTTTTATGATATCTATTAATTCATTGATTATGTTTTCATATTCCATGTCTGAGTAGATTCATAGTTTGATTTAGGGATTCTCATTAAGGATTTGATGACTTGTTAGATATAATTAATTCAGTTAAGGATTCATATCAATAGATGTTCTTCAATCTAAATTTTGTTTAATGCTAGTTCTAACTTGATCACTTAGAATCTAGATCTTAGGTTGCTAGATTGACACGAAAGTGTGATTTAGAATCTGAACTATTTAGGTTGAGCAATTTAATTACTCGCAAAGAAATTTGGTTTAATTGAATTGAGAACATTAAAGCTGGTTTAATCTGTTAGGAATTACAAAGACATTTGGATTTCTGCAATTAGGCTTAGAGAATCCTCACAACGAAAGTTGGTTAATTCTATATATGTGTTTTTAGTTCTAGAACTGTACCTAATTTGATCATGACTGAATGATTTATCTGCATGTCTGATTTCCTGAGAACTCCCTAGACTTAGCGCCTTTTGTTAATTGCTTACAACAAACCTTGCTACTGATTTACTTTCCTGCTTGCTTTAAGTTTTCTAATCACATTTGCTTTCTCCTAGTTTAATCTTTTCTGTTCTAATTCTATCGTTGCCTAGAGTCCTCGTGGATTCGATACCCTAAGTACTACATTGATATTACTGTGCACTTGCAGTTAGTATAGGGTTAAAACTTACACCTATCAAGTTTTTGGTGCCGTTGCCGGGGACTCTTTGGAGTCTTCGATAGATTCGAACTTAGGGTTTTTACTAGGATTTTTATTTTTTGTTTTACTGATTTTTCTATTTCTTCTCTAACGCAGGTTTTACTTTCGCATAGCATCGATCGTTGCATATTTTGTGTCGACCGTTACTATGTGATTGGAGTTGAATTGATCGTTGCACTGTTAGCATCGATCGTTGCTTGGCGGTTACAGACGGTTTATGCAGACGCGTGATACCAGAAGTAATCCGAATACTAACCTCGTTAACCTCCAACTTGAAGAGCTTGCTAGACTAGAGAGGACTAACAGGAAAGTTCAAAGAGCAAGGATGGTTGTTGAACGTGTGATTATAATGCCTGATGCTCAAGGTACCCTGAGGGACCGACAAAACAATCCGTACAATGCTGCTGGGCAACGGATTGACGCTGAAGGGAATGTTATCCCTGATCCTCCTGAGCCACCACGACATGAGCAGAACCAAGGCCAAAGACAGGCCCAAGGTAGAGAGATGGTTGTTCATGAGAGGACTTTAGCTGACTATAACCGTCCTGATGAGTTTCATGCTAACCGGTCAGCTCTTGTACCTCCTGATTTTGATAGGAATGATTTTGAAATCAAGACCATCTACTACTCTCTTCTGAGGCAGAATGCCTTCCATGGTTTTCCTAATGAGCAGCCGATGGATCACATAGATGAGTTTGAGGACATAGTCACTGAGACGAAGTATGATGGAGTGAACTATAACTATATTTTTCTCAAACTTTTCCCCTACTCTCTCGCTGGAGATGCTGCTGCCTGGCTGAAACAGCTTCCACCTCGAAAGTTTGTTACATGGGATGCTCTGAAGAGTGAGTTTCTGAGACACTTCTATGATGATGATGCTCGCTCTGATCAGTCAAGACAGGACATTCTCACTTTCTCCCAAGGTCCGACAGAGCCTCTTAAGACTGCCTGGATGAGATTTAAAAAGTACCAACGTGACTGCCCGCATCATGGATTCACTGAGGTAACATTGTTGGGCATTTTCTTTAGAGGTATAGATCTCCCATACCAGACTGCGTTGGATAATTCCAGCAATGCAAATTTCAACACTAGGACTCCTATGCAAGCTAAGCAGTTGATAGATAACTTAGTAAGCAGTAATAGCTGCAAGAGTACTGATAAAAGAAGAAAGGAGTCTGGTGGGAAGATGGAGAACCAGGAGATAGCTGATTTTAGGAGTAAATTGGACATTGTTTGCAATCTTCTAGCTGGGAAGAAAGATGTCCATTTTGCTCAAGATGTTGAAGTGATCAATGCTGAAGATGATGCTCAGGAAGAGGATGTGAATTACATCGGAGGATCTGGTTTCCAAGGAAACAGGTTTGGAGGACAGCAAGGTAACAGCTTCTTCAGTGGTCAGAAGAGTGCTTTCACAAGCAATCAAAACTCTTCTGGCTTTGGACAGAATGCTGGTTTCCAGAAGCCTTTTCAACAAGTTAATCAGAGGACTTATGGATCTTCCTCTTACCAAGCACCTCCTGTTTCTAATGCTCATGAGAGAAAGATGGAAAGTATGATGGAGCAACTGCTGGAAGGACAGACTAAGATTGCTGTGGACTGCAACAAGAAGTTAGATGCTGTTTATGAGGATCTCAATGGGAAGTTTGAGTCTCTAAGTACTCATGTGAAGCAATTGGACACTCATGTGAGCCAAATCTCAAATTCTGTCAAAGGAAAGAGTGTAGTAGACACCCATATTAAGGCCTGGTCAGTGTAGATTGATGATGGATCACACCTTGGTGAAAGATTTGAGCTAAATACAGCTGAACTGGTAGAAGAGGCTGAACTTTCTGATTTTGAGGAAAATCTCTTGGGTGGAATCTGTGAAAACTTAACTGCATCGATCGATGCACCCTTAGCGTCGATCGTTGCATGGCGTGGACAGACAGATTCATATGATTCTTATGGCATTGATACAGAGGCAAATCAAGAACTTAATCGTTTATTCCCTGGAGTGTCTGAGATAACTCAACAAGAGATTTATGCACTATCTAATCGATTATATCCTAAAGTGTCTGAGGTAATTCAACAAGAGATTGATGAGCTTAAACAGTTTGAAGAGATTGTTGAAGAGTTGGAAGAAATTTCATCATTTGATGATCCACCTTATCACCCTTGTGTGCAAAGGTACTTGGAGAAGATGCTGCCAATGGATGAGATGCTAAAGGATTGGGTTATAGTTGTTCCTCATCATATAAGTGATGTGCTATTAACTAAGATTCCTAAGAAGCTACCTGATCCTGGGATTTTTGTGCTGAGTTGTTCCATTTTTGAGGATGGTTTCAAGCGCTCTCTGTGTGATTTAGGACCTGCTGGAAGTCTCATGCCATACTCTGTGGCAGAGAAGCTGGGGATGATGGATTTTTCACCCATTAGGACCTCTCTTGTCCTAGCTGATCAGTCAATAAGGATTCCTGAAGGAGTTCTTGAGGACGTCCCAGTGAGAGTTGGAAACTACTTGATTCCGACAGACTTCTTGGTGCTTAAGTATGACAGTGAGCATGATGATGCTTTGATACTAGGAAGGACATTCTTAGCCACAGCTGGAGCAGTGATTGATGTGAGGCACAACTTGATTGATCTTCGTCTGGGAGATGAGCCTCTGCACTTTGAGATGGACATGCTGCGCAAGCCGCTGATTGATGGGCAGACCTTCACTATTGAGGATGGATATGGAGCACAAACAAGTAACACTTTGGTTTTGGATCCTGGGGAACATTTCATTCCGTCTTTTCTTGGACGAGTTCACACTGATGACGCTTACTCTCCACCTTGGATGAGGAGACTTGCACAGAGGCAATCACAGTCTCTGTCAGGATCTCCAGCAAACTGATCTTGTTCGTCCGGTCAAGCTAATGACCTTAAACAAGCGCTGAGTGGGAGTCAACCCACTGTTAGGTTTTAGTGTTTTTCTTTCTTATTTTTGGTGTTTTTCTTAGGACTTCACGTTTTTATTTGTTTTTGCTAAGTTTTTAATAAAAAACACTGTCTGGAGATGTGTAACGATCGTTGCTATATGTGCAACGGTCGTTGTAGGGAGATATGACGAAGATATGGGATCGCCTTGTGACGATCGTTGCGGTCCTATGCAACGGTCGTTGCAAATGGTTTAAATTGCAAAATTAAGGTACGCGTTCTAAACCGGAATCAATTTGGTTCAGCTGTGACGATCGTTGCACACACAATCCAGGTAAGTGCCTTAACCCCTCTTCTCTTCTCGTCTTCCCCATTTCGCCGTCCGTACAACCGCGAGTGCACAACCCTAAATCTCTCATTTCTTCATCATTTTCTCTAATTCAAAGCTTGATTCTACTTATTTTCACACCCACTATCTATTTCTCTAACCCATTTGCAGTGATTCCAAGGTAAGAGCTCTCATTTTCATTATTTTCGGAATCGGTTCTAGGGTTTAGAAATTAGGGATTTTTGGCTTGAAATTGATGATTCCGTACTGATTAGACTTGATTAAGGATGATTGGTTATGGTATTAGGCTGTTTGTGTGGTTTTGGAACGGATTTAGAAACGTTTTTGAGGATTAACTGTCGGCTGTGAAATCGCACTGCAACGATCGACGCGACGCACTTGTGCAACGATCGTTGCATTGCGATTTCACAGGGAGTTTTCTGCCGAGACTTATATGGTTTAATTCTTTCTTGCAGATGCCTCCTCGACCAGCTCGCAAACGTAGAGCCACCACAGAAGCTACAGCTCATCATGCTCCACCAGTTGAGTGGTTCCATCGAGACTCACCACATCTTGAGCCTTATCAGAGAGATAGGGAAGTGATACAACCACCATGGCCTAGAGCGGATAAGATACTGATTCCGACAGACAAGGTCTAGGGCATGGAGATTGATTAGTTGTTCAAGACTGACACGTTCACGGAGAGGTCATTACTTGACCATTAGGATGAGTTTGACACATTGCTCTACAATGGTTGGTGTGGCATGACGCTTAAGCTGACCAAATTTGCGGATTATTCGACTTGCAGGAGTCTAGGCATCGATGAGCAGGTGCTGACATTGTGTAAGGGCATTGGTCTGGGGACAATGCCTAGGCAGCATTATGAGTTGTACCCTGATCTGGTGAGACAACTGCTAGCCACTTGCAGAGTGATTTACCCTGACCCAGAGAGCAGGAAGGCTTCAGGAGGTTTCTTTACCTTCATGTGCTTAGGAGCCAGGTATCGGATTCCCCTTCTCGATATCTGTAGGATTTATGGATTCAGCACTGAGCCTGCGCGCATTGGTATGTCTCTTGAGTGGGATGTGCCAGAAGCTCAGTATTTCTGGGAGTGTATTGGCAATGGTCGGTATAACTCGAGGACGACGAAGCTGATCCAGGTTAGGCATCCTGCTCTTAGATACGTCTTGCGCATCTTGGGATGTACTCTGTTGTGAAAAGCTGAAGCCAACAAGATGCGTAAGAATGAGCTAGAGATGTTATTCATTGGACCGAGGTAGCAGTTTGAGGAGACTGATCTGAGAGATCCCACCAGAGGACTCAACTTGGGAGCTGTCTTTGCTCTCATCATTTGTGCGGTCTGCAAAAGAATCCATTCGGTGGTAAGGGTACTGAGACAGTAGGGAGTCTGCTTACTCCCATTTTCAGGCATTGCAGGATTCCCTTAGAGGGTACGGAGTGTGATGATAGCAAGGAGTTCCTTTATTTTAGCCACCTGCAGAGTGCTACATGGCTGAAGGAGGGACATGTATGGGTCTATTATGACCCTGCCACTACGAAGCATGGTATAGATCTTCCTGCTGCTGGTCTGACACAGATTGATACGCTGGATGCCTTGAGATTCCAGCCTCCTACGAGAGATCAGCGCAGCGTTCCTACTATGGCTCATCCGCTGGGAGAGCCTTCTACACGAGCTTCTTCTTCATCTGCACATGCTGCTCCTGCTGATGATATTGGTCCTTATCCCGAGCCTTCAGTGCCTTTCAGTGAGATGTCTGAGACAGAGTGGAGAGAGCGTGAGGATGGTATTCTACGGAGCATCTAGAACTTCATGCGTACTGATAGGTCTCGAGTTTTACCCTATACTAACTGCAAGTGCACAGTATATCAATTGTAGTACTTAGGGATCGAATCCACGAGGACTCTGGGCAACGATAGAATTAAGAACTTAAAGAGATTAAAACTAGGAGAAAGCAAAGAGAAAATTGTATTGATTTAATTAAAAAGCAAGCGAGAAAGTAAACAGGTAGCAGGTTGTTGTTGTAGGCAATAAACTAAAGGCGCTAAGTTTAGGGCGTTCTCAGGAAATCAGACAAGCAGATAAATCAATCAGTCAGGATCTAATTAAACTCAGTTCTAGAACTCAAAACACAGATATAGAATTAACCAAATTCCTTTGCGAGAATTCTCTAAGTCTAAGTGCAGCAATCCAAATTCCTTTGCAATTACTAATAGTTTAAACCAGCTTTGATTCCAAGTTTGATATGTTCACAATCTAATTAAACCAAATTCCTTTGGGAGTAATTAAATTTCTCAACCTAAATAATTCAGATTCTAAACCACACTGTCGTGTCGTATTTAGCAACCTAAGATCTAGATTCTAATTGATCAGGTTAGAACTAGGATTAAACACAATTTAGTTTGAAGAACATCTATTGATGTGAATCCTTAACTGAATTAATTATATCTAGCAAGTCATGAAATCCCTATGAGAAACCCTAAACCTAACTATGAAACTACTCAGACATAGATGATGTAAACATAATCAATGAATTAATAGAAATCATAAAAGAGATTAGAATAATAAAGGGGTTCGAAAACTTCTCCAAAACGAATATAGTACATGATCAGATCAGCCCCCAAAAGCTCTAAAAACTCTCTGCTCTAAGTTATGATAGCGTATCTAATACAGAAGCTAAAAACCTAATTAAATAGCTAAAATACGACTTGGGTCTTCTGTGTAAATATCTGGAACTTCTGGGCATCTTCGCAATATTGGCAATCTTCATTAAACCGCCGAGAGTCTGGCCCAACTCGCTGTGCATCGATCGATGCAGGTGTGCAACGATCGACACAGTACTCTGTTTCGGACAGTGAACACAGTCTCTCGGGTCAAATCTCCAAAGTGTTCCAATTAGCTCCATAATCTCCACTTTTGCTCCAAACGTACGTGTACCTAATAAAACCTGCAAAGGACTCTAAAAGAACACCAAAAGACACTAAAACAGACTTATATCATGGCATAAAACCGGTAAAAACCATGATATATCAACTCCCCCCCCCCACTTAGCCTTTGTTTGCCCTCAAGCAAAACAGAGAACTAAAATGTGGTGAAGAGGTTTGAAAACTTTCAGAAACTCTTTTTGTCCTAGAAGCAACAACACTCAGATTCCCCTTAGTAAACCACTGAAAGAATCAACCACAAGACATCAAGACCAACATATACTTCCCCCACACTTAGCAACTGTCCTAAGTAAACTCCACAATCACATTCACGCATTCAAATTCTCCCTACTGACTTCTGCAAGTATTTAAGTGCGGTCTCACCTAAGGAGTATCGATCAAAGGCACATGGACTCTTACCTTGCCAGCTCTAGACCACCATACTATCTTTCTTTGGTCCCTTTCTTCTCTTTTCCCTTCCTTAGCATTCTGATTTTTCCCCATTGGGTATCATTTTATTTTATTTTATCAGTGCTCTTCCCGTTAAGGGGTGTACTTTGGACACATTCCATGGATGCACAGGATATGATAGTTGTAGCTACCACTCCCAGAGACCACTTCGGAGTTACTAACTCATCCTCAGTTTATTATCTTCTTTTTTTTATGGAAGGGGAGAAGGGAACCAAATAGGACAGGTTTACAGGCTGTGTCAGAACTAACAAGGGAATCCGACACAAGGTATACCAAGCCCTTAGGTGAGAAAATTAAGTCAGTATTAAGGTGAAGTCAGTAAAAGGATCCTCTGATACCTGAAGTGATGTGGGTGTTCTCAGTAGGTTGATCTGTGATGGGGTTTTCTAATAGTCATAGATAGATCCTGCAACTTCATCCCGATGGTTAAACTCCTCCAAAATTCATTGTTTCTTACTTAAACTGGTTTTGACTCAATAAAACAAAAAAATTTGAAAAACGGATGGATAAAGTCAGTAGCACCTCCCCCACACTTAAGACACACTGTCCCCAGTAGTGTCAAGCTAAGGGTTGGTAAAAAGAAAAGAAAAATGTTAATGGATGTGTTGAGTTCTGTCTGATTTTTACCTCTGTCGCACAGGCATCGATCGTTGCATAAATGCATCGACTGTTGCTAGGCGATTTTTCGTCGTGTGTCGATCGTTTCTGAGGACCACAACGATCGCTGCAATGCGATTTCTTTCGTGTTGTGACGATCGACACAGGGTGTGTCGATCGACGCACTGCGGTTAGGCCGAGACCTGCAGACAAAAACTCACCAAAACCAAAAGCAAAACATAAAGTCCTACAAAAACACCAAAAATCAAAATGCAAAAATGAAACAGTGGGTTGCCTCCCACTCAGCGCTTGTTTAAGGTCATTAGCTTGACCGGACGAACAAGAATCAGGCACCGTGAGATCCTGACAGAGACTTTGATTGTCTCTGTGCAAGTCTCCTCATCCATGGCGGAGAGTAAGCTCTATCAGTATGAACGCGTCCAAGAAAAGAAGGAGTGAAATGCTCCCCATGATCCAAAACCGTAGTGTGACGTGATTGCTCTTCATCTCTATCCATAATGGTGAAGGTCTGCCCATCAATTTGTGGCTTGCGCAGCTTGTCCATCTCAAAATGCAGCGGCTCATCTCCCAGATGGAGATCTATCAGACCGTGTCTCACATCTATTACTGCTCCAGCTGTAGTCAAGAATGGTCTACCCAGTATCAATGCATCATCCTGCTCACTGTGGTACTTAAGAACTAAGAAATCTGTTGGAACCAAGTAGTTTCCAACTCTCACCGGGATGTCCTCAAAAACTCCTTCCGGAATCCTTATTGACTGATCAGCTAGGACAAGATAGGTCCTAGTGGGTCTAAAATCCATCATACCCAGCTTCTCTGCCACAGAGTATGGCATAAGACTTCCAGCAGCTCCTAAATCACAAAGAGAGCGCTTAAAACCATCCTCGAAGATAGAACAACTCAGCACAAAAATCCCAGGATCAGGTAGCTTCTTGGGAACCTTGGTCAATAGCACATCACTTATATGTTGAGGAACAACTATAACCCAATCCTTCAGCTCTTCATCCAAAGGCAGCATCTTACCCAAATACTTCTGCACACAAGGGTGATAATGTGGATCAGACGGTGGAATTTCTTCCAACTCTTCACCAATCTTCTCTAGCTCTTTAAGCTCATCAATCTCTTGTTTAATCACTTCAGACACTTTAGGATATAAGCGAATAGATTGTGCATAAATCTCTTGTTGGGTTATCTCAGACACTTCACGGAATAAGCGGCTAAGCTCTAAATCTGCATCAATGTCATAAGACTCCTGCGAATCTGTCTGTCCACGCCTTGCAACGATCGACGCTAAGGGTGCATCGATCGATTTAGTCAACTTTTCACAGATTCTACCCGAGAGATTTTCCTCAAAATCCAAAATTTCGGCTTCTTCAACCACTTCAGCTGTACTTAGCTCAAATCTTTCACCTAGGTGTGATCCATCATCAATGTACACTGACCAGGCCTTAATATGGGTATCTACAACACCTTTTCCCTTGATGGAGTTTGAAATTTGGCTCACCTGAGTGTCCAATTGCTTCACATGAGTGTTTAGAGACTCAAACTTCCCATTGAGATCCCCATAAACAGCATCCAACTTCTTGTTGCAGTCCACAGCAATCTTGGTATGTCCCTCCAGCAGCTGTTCCAACATAGCCTCCATCTTACTCTCATGAGTAGTAGCTACGGGAGGTGCTTGGTAAGAAGAAGATCCATAAGTTCTCTGATTACCTTGTTGGAAAGGTTTCTGAAATCCACTAGTCTGTCCAAATCAAGAAGAGTTTTGGCTTCTCTTGAAAGCACTTTTCTGTCCTCCATTGAAGAACCTATTACCAGACTGATTTCCAAACCTGTTTTCTTGGAAACTAGATCCTCCGATGTAATTCACATCCTCTTCCTGCTCTTCTTCTTCATCATTGATCATCTCAACCTCTTGAGCAAAGTGGACAGCTTTCTTCCCAGCTAGAAGATTGCAAACAGTGTCCAACTTAGATCTAATATCAGCTATCTCAGAATTCTCAATCTTTCCACCGGACTTCTTCCTTCTCTCATCGGTGGTCTTGCAGCTATTACTGCTTACCAGATTATCTATCAACTGCTTAGCTTAAGCAGGAGTCCTAGTGTTAAAGTTGGCATTGCTAGAATTGTCCAACGCAGTCTGATATGGAAGATCTATTCCTCTAAAGAAGATGCCTAAAAGTGTTACCTCAGTGAATCCATGGTGCGGGCAGTCACGTTGGTACTTCTTAAACCTCATCCAGGCTGTCTTAAGAGGCTCTGTTGGACCTTGCGTAAAGGTAAGAATGTCCTGTCTAGACTTGTCAGAACGGGCATCATCATAGAAATGACGCAGGAACTCACTCTTCAGAGCGGCCCAAGTAACAAACGTCCCAGATGGAAGTTGTTTCAGCCAGGCTGCAGCATCTCCAGCCAGAGAGTAGGGGAAAAGCTTGAGGAACAGATAGTCTTGATTAACTCCATCATATTTTATTCCAGTGACTATGCCCTCAAACTCATCTATGTGATCCATCGGCTGCTCACTTGGAGAGCCATGGAACCCTTTCTGCCTCAGGAGAGAGTAGTAGACGGTTTTGATTTCAAAATCATTCCTCTCAAATTCAGGGCACAAGAGCTGACCGGTTAGCATGGAACTCATCCGGACGGTTATAGTCACCTAAAGTCCTCTCATGGACAACCATCTATCTACCTTGGCCTTGACCTTGGTTCTGCTCCTGCTGCGGCTCTGGTTGCTCTGGAGGATCAGGGATGACATTCCCTTCAGCATCTATCGGTTCTCCAGCAGCATTGTAAGGATTGTTGTGTCGGTCCCTGAGGGTACCTTGAGCATCAGGCTTTATGATCACACGTTCAACAACCATCCTTGTTCTTATAACTCTTCTGTTGGTCCTCTCTAGTCTAGCAAGCTCTTCAAGTTGGAGGTTTACGAGATTAGTGTTCGGATTACTTCTGGTATCACGCGTCTGCATAAACCGTCTGTAATCGCCAAGCAACGATCGATGCTAGCAGTGCAACGATCGATTCAACTCCAATCTCCTAGTGTCGATCGACACAAGAAGTGCAACGGTCGATGCTATGCGATTTTGAAACCTGCGACAGAGAGAAATCAGAGAAAAAAAAATCAGTAAACAAAAATAAAAATAAAAATCCTAGTAAAAACCCTAAGTTCGAAGCTATCGAAGACTCTAAGAGTTCCCGGAAACGGCGCCAAAAACTTGATAGGTCTCGAGTTTTACCCCATACTAACTGCAAGTGCACAGTATATCAATTGTAGTACTTAGGGATCGAATCCACGAGGACTCTGGGCAACGATAGAATTAAGAACTTAAAGAGATTAAAACTAGGAGAAAGCAAAGAGCAAATTGTATTGATTTAATTAAAAAGCAAGCGAGAAAGTAAACAGGTAGCAGGTTGTTGTTGTAGGCAATAAACTAAAGGCGCTAAGTCTAGGGCGTTCTCAGGAAATCAGACAAGCAGATAATCAATCAGTCAGGATCTAATTAAACTCAGTTCTAGAACTCAAAACACAGATATAGAATTAACCAAATTCCTTTGCGAGAATTCTCTAAGTCTAAGTGCAGCAATCCAAATTCCTTTGCAATTACTAATAGTTTAAACCAGCTTTGATTCCAAGTTTGATATGTTCACAATCTAATTAAACCAAATTCCTTTGCGAGTAATTAAATTGCTCAACTTAAATAGTTCAGATTCTAAACCACACTGTCGTATTTAGCAACCTAAGATCTAGATTCTAATTGATCAGGTTAGAACTAGCATTAAACACAATTTAGTTTGAAGAACATCTATTGATGTGAATCCTTAACTGAATTAATTATATCTAGCAAGTCATGAAATCCCTATGAGAAACCCTAAACCTAACTATGAAACTACTCAGACATAGATGATGTAAACATAATCAATGAATTAATAGAAATCATAAAAGAGATTAGAATAATAAAGGGGTTCGAAAACTTCTCCAAAACGAATGTAGTACATGATCAGATCAGCCCCCAAAAGCTCTAAAAACTCTCTGCTCTAAGTTATGATAGCGTATCTAAAACAGAAGCTAAAAACCTAATTAAATAGCTAAAACATGACTTGGGGCTTCTGTGTAAACATCTGGAACTTCTGGGCATCTTCGCAGTATTGGCAATCTTCATTAAACCGCCGAGAGTCTGGCCCAACTCGCTGTGCATCGATCGATGCAGGTGTGCAACGATCGACACAGTACTCTGTTTCGGACAGTGAACACAGTCTCTTGGGTCAAATCTCCAAAGTGCTCCAATTAGCTCCATAATCTCCACTTTTGCTCCAAACGTACGTGTACCTAATAAAACCTGCAAAGGACTCTAAAAGAACACCAAAAGACACTAAAACAGACTTATATGATGGCATAAAACCGGTAAAAAACATGATATATCACGTACCTGTACTTGCAGGAGACAGCCGTAGATACATCATCCAGGACCCTCTCATCGACGTAGACAACGATCTCTGACTCCTGGTTCTTCGAGTGGTACTGATCGCTATGCTGACATAGATGAGGAGTGAGAGTAGTTGCTTCTCTAGACATCGGTTCTGTATCTTCATTTTCATCTTTTCTTTTGCATTTTTCTTTCGATTTTCTTAGGATTCTTATGTTTGGATGATGTTTTCATTACGAGACTATCTGTTGCTTTGATTCTACTTGTTTGCAGTGATTTTCAGCTTGCAGGTTTGAAATTTGACAATTTCTCACGGACTAACGTGCTAACTTGCTGACTGTTCTCGGATATCGCAATGCAACGATCGACACGGTCCTGTGTGTCGATCGTCACAACACGAAAATCGCATTGCAGCGATCGTTGCGGTCCTGAGCAACGATCGACACGTGACGAAAAATCGCCTTGCAATGGTCGTTACATTTATGTATTGATCGATGCATGAGCGACATAGGTAAAAATCAGACAGAACTCAACACATCCATTAACAATTTTTGCTTTCTTTTTACCAACCCGTAGCTTAACACTACTGGGGACAGTGTGTTTCAAGTGTGGGGGAGGTAGCTATCATGGTTTTTACCGGTTTTATGCCATGATATAAGTATGTTTTAGAGTCTTTTGTGTTTCTTTAGAGTCTTTTACAGGTTTTATTAGGTACTAGCACGTTTGGAGTGGATTTGGAGTAATTGGAGCTATTTGGAGCATTTTGGAGTTTTGACCCGAGACATAGAGCTCACTGTCCAGGCCAGAGTGATGTGTCGATCGACACACATCAGCATCGATCGATGCATAGCAAGTTGGGCCAGTCTCGGCGAGAGTCAATGAAGAATGATGAATTTGCAGAATTGCCCAGAAGTTTCAGATATTTACACAGAAGGCCCAAGACGTGATTTAGCTATTTAATTAGGTTTTTATATCAGTTTTAACATACGCTATCATACTTTAGAGCAGAGAGTTTTTAGAGCTATTTGGGGCTGATCTGATGTTGTACTACATCTTGTTTTTGGAGAAGATTTCGAACCCATTTACTTATTTAATCTCTTTTATGATATCTATTAATTCATTGATTATGTTTTCATATTCCATGTCTGAGTAGATTCATAGTTAGGTTTAGGGATTCTCATTAAGGATTTGATGACTTGTTAGATATAATTAATTCAGTTAAGGATTCATATCAATAGATGTTCTTCAATCTAAATTGTGTTTAATGCTAGTTCTAACTTGATCACTTAGAATCTAGATCTTAGGTTGCTAGATTGACACGAAAGTGTGATTTAGAATCTGACCTATTTAGGTTGAGCAATTTAATTACTTGCAAAGAAATTTGGTTTAATTGAATTGTGAACATATCGAACTTGATTGTTAAAGCTGGTTTAATCTGTTAGGAATTACAAAGACATTTGGATTTCTGCAATTAGGCTTAGAGAATTCTCACAACGAAAGTTGGTTAATTCTATATATGTGTTTTGAGTTCTAGAACTGTACCTAATTTGATCCTGACTGAATGATTTGTCTGCTTGTCTGATTTCCTCAGAACTCCCTAGACTTTGCGCCTTTAGTTAATTGCTTACAACAAACCTTGCTACTGATTTACTTTCCTGCTTGCTTTTAGTTTTCTAATCACATTTGCTTTCTCCTAGTTCAATATTTTATGTTCTAATTCTATCGTTGCCTAGAGTCCTCATGGATTCGATACCCTAAGTACTACATTGATATTACTGTGCACTTGCAGTTAGTATATGGTTAAAACTTACACCTATCAGATACTAATTGACAAGATCACCGGTTAAACAGCCTCGCTGCCAAGATCCACCTGAGCACAGCTGTCTGCCAGCCAAAAACGCAACCCCAGTCAACAAAACAAAAGGAAAGGGGGGGGAATATTTATAACCAAAAAAGGGGAGCAGTTCCCCAAAGCAACACATTTAAAGCAGTGCAACGGCTACCAACACAGCCTTCAATACGAAAAATGGTGATTCACCTTCCCACAACACCCAAGAAGAAACTGTTGGAGAACAATAAAGACGCATGCCCAAACCTCGGAAACCAAAGAAAAATACCGCCAAAAATACATCAAGACGCTCCCAAACAAACACAAGCAGGATAAGTATTTACACAAGGCCGGGAATCACCAAAATTCGATACAAAAAAAAACGAAGGAAAAAAGAAGGCCCACAACTTGGCACCCCGCACAACCCCCCCCCCCCCACTCCCCCAAAAAAGGGGTCAACATAACCACTTTACAAAACGCGAAGACTAATCTAAGGAACCTGGCATCTCAGAGACAACCGCGGCCTAAACTGGTGTATCCCCCGTTACACCGCTCACTTTACACAAGGCCGGGAATCACCAAAATTCGATACAAAAAAAAAACGAAGGAAAAAAGAAGGTTAGAAATCCCACAACTTGGCACCCCGCACAACCCCCCCCCCCCCCCCCCTGACCACTATGCTTATCCCTTTCCCATCTAGAAACCACCTTGGACAGATTTCCATCCCCCAAAAAAGGGGTCAACATAACCACTTTACAAAACGCGAAGACTAATCTAAGGAACCTGGCATCTCAGAGACAACCGCGGCCTAAACTGGTGTATCCCCCGTTACACCGCTCACTGCCGCTCCGACAACATCGCTAGATGACTCAGGAAAAGGCAAAGTAAATGGGTCACGAGGCCTCGAAAAAAGCAGGCTTCAACACACTGACTTCTTGACGAAGCAAAGGTTCGTCCCATTCCAATTGAGCAATCGGTATGCACCCAGAACGGCAACCACTTGATTCAGAATGAGGAGCATCCCGAAGTAACGATCTTCACGTTCCCTCTCCGATCTAAACTCCGCAAGATGGTTAGAAATCACTTCAGGTAGAGCTCTCCGCTCAACGAAAATGCGCTCATCGAAGGAAGCCCGCAGCTCGCCACACTAAGAAGATAGGAGACCAACTTCCGACCTCAGGCGATGGACCTCGAGACGCCCTTCACAATTTGCTTCCTCAAAGTCCGCAAACCTCTTCTCAAAATCCGCAACGCCTTGCCTCTCAAACACCAAATCAGCTGCAGACTTCTCAGCTTCCCCAAGCTTTTCACGAGCAGCCTCCAGTTCACAGACAGCACCGTGCCATTCATCGACCTGGTCCCTAAGAACGCCATCCGTCGACCCAGCGTGTTTTATGTCAAGCTCGTAAAAATCCTTAAGCTGGTTAAAAACAGCGGCCGACTACAAAAAAAAAGAGAAGAGAGGAAGAGAAGCGGTCAGCCGAATACACAGTCAAACAGAGCAATAAACGAGACCAACAAAACATACATTCACAACACGATGACTGAAATCCTCCTGAAGGTCGGGCCTGAGCATCTTGGCGATAGGAATTAGCTTCTGGGGAGGCTTCACCGTAATCAATTGAAGAAGATCGGCGCAAGACCGTTTATCACCCACCAAAGGACCCTTCCCCGTATGACAATACGACTAAGAAAAATCCATCGGAGCAAGTTCACGACCGGTCCCCAACCTATCACCACGGTGAAAGACGGGACTAAAATTCGCACGACGGGAACAATCAACGACATTCCCATAGCCCTCGTCAACAACTTCGAAACGCAAAGTATCAGAATCTTCAGAGCCAACACATTCCCCCTCGGGAAGTGCAGACTCCGAACCCAAGACGACTACTCCGGAAGCGGACACTTGATCAGACTCGACCTCCCGATCCCGTCCGACGTCGCAGTCAAAAGCAGCCTTCCTGCCCCGACTCCCACAATCAGCAGGCAACTGCGCGACAACCTGATCAGCAGCGACAGGACTCCCCTCAAGATCGATAACAAGCAGACTCCCTGCAAGGGAAGTAAACTCCCCAGCAGATTGACTAGCAGAACTCGCAGCCGAACAATCTCGATCATCACCTGAAACCTTACGTTTCTTCCTGCAAAGACGAGGAGAAAACGACACACCCACCGGGCCGGACGAAGACGACAACCCCAAAAACTCTGACAAAACAGCCAAAAGATCAACAAGGAGGCAAGTTCCAACAATAACAAAAAAAAGGAGGGAAAAGGATCCATACCTGAATCAACCTTCTCAAACAAGCTCGAACCCTCAAATAAAAAAGAGCCTTTTCCTCTTTCTTCTGCTTTGAAAGCCAGGAGATCGGACAATGAGCCCTCTTCTTCGTCACATTCTCAGAAAAACCCATAGTCCAAAAACCGGAAAAAGGACAAGCTACAAAACAAACAGCAGACGCAAGACGAGCCACGTCAACAAATAGCAGACAACAAAACAGAAAAGAAGAACAAAAGGAAAAGAACAACCAGGGTCAGTATTCCAAGCCGAAAAAGACCATGTCCACATCAAACGTTAACGCACTGTTAACCCACACGAAGAAGTAGCCGTCTTGCCAGCGATCCGTCTTATTTGTGTAGAAAGTCGGACACAATCTTCAGACGATACTTGGGCAAAATATTTGTACAGAAAGTCACGGCGGTCCCTCGATTAACCACTAGCGATGTCAGTTTACAAAAGAATTTGGTGGACACATCGAAGCCATCATCAGCCGCCATAATCAAAGCACCCACCATATTACGAATGGCCCCCAGGCAAAGCTGAGATATAGCCATTTTCTTCGCCTCACAGTACTCGACCAGAATACTCGGGAGAAGGAGCAACAGATGACCCTCAGAGAATAAACTCTCGTACAAGCAAACCCATCCAGGAGGAGCATCCCAGGGCTTCTCATCCGAGGTCGGCAAACGAAATTAGAGACCGGGAACACGAACACGATCTCGCAACAGGACACCCAGGGAATCCTGCTTACAAATAGACGAACGAATTGCCGAGGAGCCACCTTCCTCCTGGTCCCCCCCCCCCTTCACTCGCCATGGCTTCCCCCCTCTTCTTCTTCTTCTTCCCTTTCGGAATCCTCGATTGAGAGCGGCTGCCAGAAGCGGAAGCACTAGGCCCCGAAGCACTGCCTCTAGGGTCAAACAAATCATCGCTATCACCCTCGCGGTCCAGCACGTCTACACCAATGCCTAAATCAAGCTCATTCCCGTTACCATGTTGTTCACCAACGGGCGAGCCCAAGTTCTCTCCTCTGAAAGCGGAGGAAGAGAAGCATCGGAGAACGGCTGACAGGCAAGATGTCTCATCACCATCGGATTACCCCAAAACGGACGAGGTACCCACCCGCTGCGCGAATTAAAGAATTCCTTGTCGTCCCGAGAAAACCTAGACCGAGCAAAATTCACACCCTGCGAATTGGAAGAATCCGAATCACTATTGCTAGAAGACAGATAAAAATTTACCCCCGCTCGCATACCAAATCAAAGAAAATCTGAAAGATAAGAATCAACAAATATTGGCGACCGGAGAAGAAGATATGACGCAGAAATTACAAAAGAAAGGCACAGATATCGAAGAGGCGAAATTTGGAATAAAAGATGTCATATAAAAACTCGGGAATCACGCCCCCTACAGATCGTGTCACTTCACTGGAGATACAACAACAACAAAACGAAGACACAAACAGTATCGGTCAAAGCGAAGCGACCTAACAAGATTTCCGCCGGACTTAAACACTCGAAGAAATTCGACGACCTCGACTAAATACCTCGGCTCGACGAACTGGGGGGACTAACTGTTGGATATGAGTTTAGCACACATCCATAAGCTCATTGGAAATCTTGTTAAATCAACCACATTCATTCTGGCCCACGAGGACAAGCCCGCTAAGGAGTCAATGGCCCAAAGAGAACTCAGCATCCAAGCACTATAAATAGGACCCTTTACTCTTCATTTTAGACACATTGTAACTTGCGAGAGTGCCAAGCTACTTCTATAAAGCTCCGAACTCAAGAAATATTTAGGTGGCATGTCATTAGACAGATTCCCACCTCGTACCATCCTGTTCACAGTTCGGCTTCGGCCTTAAGATCAATAAAGAACAATTTCGACCTCACTTTAAAGTTTATATTTCACCTCGTAGTTTGGACATTTGAGATCATAGCCCGGCTTTATTTACTAGATCGGATTTACGTAACAACAGTTCTCATCAGCATCGTTCGCTCCTCCTATCTCCTGCAATGACGGGGGTGTTTTTGTCATTGTCTATCTTCCCTTTGACGGTACAAATGTATCCAAAGTCCCCACACACGGCATCAATTGTTGATTACGAGAACTATAACGATCAATTCAATAAACTGATCTAAAATTTAGGAACTTGAATAAAACAATTCAAGGGATTGAAGAGCAATAACAAAAAAAAGAGACCGAACAATCTAGTCTTTATTAGGGTTAGAGTCGAAATCGAGATGACCTCTTGCTTTAGGGTTTGAGTACATTGTTTCAGCTTAGTCTTTTCCCATGCATGTGAAAGATATTTATATCAAGAGATCTAGGGTTTTTCCCTAGTTTCTCTCTGATACGATATTGTAAAATCCAAACAACATATAATTTCTTTCCAATTAGAAGATTTATATTTATCTTCTTCCATTTTGTAAATATGTTAATTTTCCATTAACATATTTATCTTCTTTGATGCAGGTCGGTTACAAGCACGTCGCCGAGCTACTCCAAGTTGGTTCGCATTCTTCTTAAGTGGGCTTGATCTTTGATGGGCCGTTCAACTATTGAGCCGAGCTAAAGAGGGGTGCTAAACCCACCTACAACAGGTTACACTCAGAAGTATGGTGTAGAATACATAAGAGCCTTTTCTCCAGTAGCCAAGTTTCACTCAGTTAGTGTACTCCTATTTATTACTACCAATTTGTCTTGGGGAAATTTGGAAAATAGATATAAAGAATGCCATTCTCCAAGGTAACTTAAAATAAGAAGTGTACATGGTTCCCACTGATGGTATTTCTGATGGTGATGGAATGCTTTATAAGCTTAAGAAATATATATATATGGTCTTAAGCAATCTCTTAGAGATTGGTGCTATAAATTGAGTGGTTGTCTACTTGAGAATGGGTTTAAGAAATCTGAGATTGACCACACGCTGTTCATAATTCAGGGGGAAAGAGGAATGGTCGTTGTGTATCTATGTGGATGATACCATTATCACTAGTGATGATGTTGATTAGATTAAGAGAACTAAGAGTCTTCTCAAAGCTTCTTTTGACACCAAAGACATAGGAGAGCTAAAGTATTTTCTAGGGATATAGGTATGTAAATTTGTCCTCTCACTACAAAAAAGTGTTGTGTTACCTAATTCAGTAATCTTTATAAAAAAAAATACAAAAAATACATAAACAATACACAATGAAAAAATACACAAGGGCATAATTCCGACAACGGCAGCTCCGACGACAATCCGGTGTCTCCGAAGACAACATTGCGGCTCCAAAGACAAGATGAAACACAACGGTTTCTGTCTTCTACCTCTTGGTTGTCTGCGGTGGGGTGTGATCTCGATTTCTTCCACTGTGGCTTTGGTGAAGCCTGAATAAAAAAAATCTGATTAAAGCAGAAGACTTGATATAAAAAGATATTTGAGAGCATACAAAAATCAGATATCAACGCAATCCCGTCTTCATTTGTCTTCGTATTTGTCTCTTATGGATTTCAGTTCATTTGTCTTCGTATTTGTCTTGACCTGATTCTTCTTTGCCTTTTTCTTTCAATTTTTTAAACTTGTGTTTTTGTTAAAAAAAGAAGAAGGTGAAGATTGAATATAGCTGCTGTCTGCTATCGTTAATGAGGCAAGGAAAAAGACAATTAATTAGGTTCGAGAGTATATCAATGGTCATGATTTGAGATGAGATAAAAATCTAATGGTTAAAAATGATTACATTAGTCTTCAATCTAACGGTTGATACTAGTGTAAAAAATAGATCTAACGGCTATAATAGTGATCCGTGTGATGGCAATGTCAATCAATAAAAATAATTTATGGGTTTAATTAATATATAACAACTAGAAATAATTTTTAAAATAATAAAATTGATTAAATAGAAATTTTAAAAAGTATTAAATTTAAAATATAACAGGTAAAAACTTTAAAAATTTTAAACAAAAAAAAGTTTGAAATAATAAAAATGATTATATATATAATATAAAATGATCTAAAAATTATTAAGTTTGCATTATGATTTTTTTAAAGTGTTAAACTTAAATATGATTATATATAGTAACTAAATTATTTTTTATTACTTTGATTTATTACTGGTATTCAATTATTAGTAGATTTTTAATATGTAATTTTTATTTAATTTATGTAAAATATATATGTAAATGTCTAAAGTATTAATTTAATGTATTTATATTTAATATCTAATTATATTTTAATTTTATAATTTATGATTAAAAATTTAAAGTTATGTATTTAAATACAATAGTTAGATTTATATTTACATCGTTTATTTGTTGATGTAATATTAGTATCACTTTTATCAAATGATATTAACAAAAAATAATAAATACATCATTCTTATAATTGATGTAATTTTATATTTTGTATCATTAAGTGATACAAATTAATAGGGTTTTATATCAATTTTAATAAACTGATGCTAAACAAGCATCACTTATAATAATTGATGTTAAACCACATATATTGTGTCATTTTATTAAGAAATGATTTTAAAACATCATTTAATTTTGTGATACTAAATAAATAATGTAACACAACACTTTTTTGTAGTGAGAGGACAAAACATATTGAGGTAGATTTTCACTACATAAAGGAGAAGGTATAAGCTGGAATCATATTGCCAACCTTTCTGGGAAGCATTGATCAACTAGCTGATGTCTTCATCAAAGCAAAAACCTCACAAGTGTGTGAAGATCTTCATTGCAAGATGAACTTGTTGGATCTCCACCAGTCAATCTTGAGGGGAAGTATTGAGAAGAAGATCCAAAGTGAAGCCAAGGATTATCAAGATGTTGAGAATATGGAGTGTACGAGCACATTAAATGTATACACTAAAGAAAATCAAAGGTTTACACTCGAGAGAAGTGTCACATCAAGCTTAGTCGTACACTTATCAACGGGGACAAAATCAACCAATGCATGAAACGTGAAATGGTCAATTTGGTGTTGTAGGAAACAAGAAAGATGTACACCCTGGCGTACACCCTAGTGCAGCTGTACACTCTCGCCAATTCTCCCACTGACAGCCATGTTCATCTTAAATCATCTTCACAAGAATCAGCACATGCTTGTTATCTTGTCCACACAAAAAGTAGTTATTAATAGAAATTATAAATCTTTTATAAGTCTTGTAAGCAAGAACAAGAATCAATGTACAAAAATTCAGATTTATCAATATTCTCTCTACTCTTTTTCTTCTTTAGTGAATCTGTTCTTAATCTTATTCTTTCATATACATTCATCTTCTTTGTCGAAACTTTCATCCACCAAATTTCTTTTCTCTGGAAGGCGTTGGCATCTCCGGCGTCGGCCTCCTCTCCTTCATCATTCTCTTATTTATTCTAGATTATATCCTGCCAAAGGTTTGTTGTAGAAGAGTATGTGACGTGTATTCATTTCTTCTCCCTCAACCCTCGTCTCTCACTGTCTTTTCACCGATGATGTCTGGTCTCGAAATGAAAATGGTTCTCTCCTCTCATAGTAAGTGGGCTCTTTCCTTGGACCATATCCAAACTTATTTAACAGAGATTCCTTACGGCGTGATTGTTATGGAATTTTTTTCTGAGGTTTGATTAATACTAATATACAATGTTAGTATAGTGTTTGTTTATGGCCTTCATTATTATTATATGATGATGGTCTGAAGATCACAACAAACCTTTTCAGATTTTTTTTAACGAGGAAACTACTGTGGATTTATTTTTCTAGGGAGAGATCGAAGGATGCTAGGATGATGAAACCGTAGATATCTGGAGCGGTTAGTGAAAAAAAGATTCATCAAGCAATTTAATCTTATTGCGTCAACAAAATACATAGACTTTCACAACATCGAAATCATATCTACTTATTAGAGTAATGTTTAATGCATTTCGGAGTCTCACCTATATATTTTTAGCCAATATCAAATATGTGAAAAAATGACATATATAATAGATTTTATTTATTTTATCTTTTGGCCTATAAGTTTTTCGATAAGAAAACATGGTTGTTCTCCACTTTTTTGTTGAATTATTTTTAATTACGCTTATTAGTTTCAAGTGTTGTAACTACCTTGTTCCGTATCTTGTATATTTTTTAATATCAATATATTGATTTGCCGGAAAATACTATAAATGTTTATATATATAATATAAATATAACAAAATCAAATAAGAAATTATTTTAGAGTTATTAAACTTGTATTTATTGTTAGAATTTATTATAAAATATTTTAATTACATTTTAATTTATAAAACAAATATAATTTTTTATATTTAGACCACTAAAAGACGATTAAAATGTAAATTAATCAATTTTAATTATAAAACTTTATAGCCATTTTTCTACTGTAATACATATAAAAATATGGATTCACTAATACATATTGATATATTCTTAAAACATCAAAATATTAACATTATTTAATATTTATATTATTCAAATATATGACAATTTAGTATAGTTGATGTTTTTATGATCACATTTTTTAACGAATTTTAAAATTTAAAAATATTTAAACTACTATAGAATTGGTTGAAAATAAATAGATTTATTATAATTATATAAATATTTAAAAATATTTATTGAAAGACAAGTTAGAAAGATAAATTAACGAATTCTAATTATTAAAATATTAAACTTGAACGAATGCAAAAATATTAAATGATGGGACTATCAACCTTTATAAATATGTAGTTATATTTTTATTAAATTATATATTATTAAATATTTAAAATATAAATAAATTTTATATATGAACTTATGGGTATTCTATATAAATATTTTAAATCAATATAATACATATTAGATATATAGCACATAAATTTTATAATGAACGTTTTAATAAAAATAAAATATTTTTAAATTATTTTTAAATAAAAAATTATTTAACACATTTCCGCATTAAACACATAAGCATCATAATATTCGGTTACTAAAAATTATATTGAATAATTAACAAATTTATTTGTTATAAAAACAAATTTATTAAAAACAAAAATATTAATTCAAATATTATTTTTATTGAAAATATATCTACTTTTATTAAGCACCGATCAAAATTTAATTTTCTAAAACACATTATTCAGACTAAACTGTAAATCTATTATATCTAAGCAAAGACACTCTTTAAATATTGGACGCAGTGGAGGTCCGGTCAAGGTCAGACTAATAAATAATAGTTAAATAGTACCACAGGTTATGGTAGTTAAATAGTACCATAAAAATAGTTAAATATTAGAAAAGATATTGTGTGAATATTAAAATCAGCTACTTCGGCGAGTTTATTTCATAGGATGATCTGACAAATGAAATTTTATAGAAATATATAATAAAGTTACTTTCACTTTTTGACAAAATCTTTTGAGATAATCAGTTTCCAGGCATTTGTTAATTAAATATTGTAGATTTATTCATAGGTACTTAACTAATCCAGCTAGCCAAGTCTATATATATAATATTCATGTCAGTACAAAATTGAAATGAATCATTTTCACTGGAAATCGATTATATATTGATGATTATCCGAACGATTACACATAATCGATTGTACAGACCAACTAACGAAACACCGCATCATAAATAATCATAAGGCCCAAAAAGACTATATTAGAGAATATTGACACATCCAGATGAAAATATTAATATTGACGTTAGTCTTTAAATTTTACAAAACTGATATTCACAAATTTTATAATCTCCAAACTATAAAAATTATTTAAATTTACTACAAAATATTTACTGCCCATTAAATTTCAGGATCAAGCCTGAACCTAACTACTAATAACCATTTATGATTTAAAGCGATCCTTTGTTATAACAACTTTAGCAATAGGAAAAGATAACATCCGTGTTCTGCAAACTGATCGAGTCAGGATCAAGGCTGTAAACTCAGTTCGTATTATGATGTAAGAAGTGCTGGATTAAGATCGAATCGAGTATGATTCAATAAAGGATGTGAATGATTGAATAATTCAGCTATAAT
This sequence comes from Orychophragmus violaceus, assembly GCA_030180135.1. Taxonomy (NCBI): domain Eukaryota; kingdom Viridiplantae; phylum Streptophyta; class Magnoliopsida; order Brassicales; family Brassicaceae; genus Orychophragmus; species Orychophragmus violaceus. The sequence continues at coordinate 37,438,514 of CM058231.1, read as the reverse complement.
CAATGGAATGATCGAATAAATGAGTTAGGATAAAGGAAACAAGTTGAATGGGTTGAGTAACTGAATGAATTAAGCTAATTAAACTAGATTGACAGATTCATATCAGTTGGGTGACTTCTGAGCTGGAAGTGGCTGAGCCTAGATTTCCGGTTAAGCTGAGCGGCTATGCTGACTGGCCGGGTTCTTCGGACCAGATTGGTCAGATTCAGTTAGCGGAGAATGTGTTAGTCCGCGAGTTTGTTTACTTTAAAAGAGCCGGAACGGTTACTGACGGTTTCTGGACAGTTTCTGGGAAAAGAGGTGTGTGTATAAGGGAGTTAGTGGACAATTACTGGTGTTATAAGTGAAAAAACTACATGAACTGCCTCTAACTCTATAAAAAGAGCTTGATGGAAAATCACGCGGACATTCTGGCCTTAGGGCAGTTTTCCCAAAACTGAATAAGAGAGGAAGACGAGGATTTGCGTGAGACATTCGGTTTGGTCTGTACTGTTTTAGAAGGAACAACCGAACAAAGAAAAAAATAAGACAGAGAGAGGCGATCGAAGATCGCAGGATTATGGCCCTAAGGGCAGTTTTCTACCAAGAGAAAAGAGTGTTAAGTACGGGAAGAAGGGAGCGATCGATCGTTTGCGATGGCAGTCGGATGATCAATTACTTATGGGTAAGTTTTGTCCAGAATGGGTGGTTTTTTTTAAAGCAAAGGAAGATAGACTCTCGGATGTTAGGCGATGGGATCGCTCGATCGAAGAAGGCGGTTAAAAGATCTGGATAGAGACCTTGGATCAACACAACTCGATCCAAGAGACCTGATACTGGTGATGAATGTGCATGATGGGCAATTATTACTATTATCGACTGGGATGATAAGACTGGGCGGTTATCAGTCTGATCGTTGGGAAAGCAATGTACAAGTGGATTGCACAATTTGAGGCAGAGCGGGTTATGCGATTAGAACAAGGGATTTGATGCGATGCAAGACAGATAAATGAGGGATGTGGTTGATCTGAGCGGTTATTGGGACTGATGGGAACAAGCGGACATGAAGTTATCAGCATAACTTCTCTGAACAACTGTAGACATACTGATGGATATACGGGCATGGCATTGTGATGTATTTGATCGGCGATATAGGCGGTTATGCGATAGACAGACATATGGTAATGGACTTATCAAGATGGGACGGCCGATCCAGTAAAGTGAGTTGGGAAATACAGTGCGATCTGGTAGAGTTCGGCAGAAAGGGTGCATGATGGGATGTTAGGACCGATCTGATTTATTGGGCAAAGCGGACTGATCTGATCAGAACCGAATGGGAAGATTTGTGCATAATGTGTACAGACTGATGTGGGTATAGGAAACTAAAATCACTGAATTGGAAATGAAGCTGATCATTGGTTTATGCGGAGTGATCTTATGGCGAGAGGCAATTGGATCGACTGATTGAGACTATATAGACTGACTTATCTAAGGCGATTAGACTGGCTGGTTGAGACGGTATGGATGACTTGGTGTCATCTCTCCTCGTTACTTAGACATGTGGGGATGATTGGTTGATTGTCTGGGTACCGAGGAGATGGTTTGGCAATTGATGTGGGTCAAGGATGATGTGATTGAATGACTAAGACAAAAACATCGGATTATAAAGTCGTGCATGGATCAAAGCATACAATAGAGTGAAATGAGAGTTTGTTCATCAAGTTCTTACCCGGATGGGTTTCCATGATATATGGATTGGTTGGATTGTGGAGTGTATTAAGTCTGTGACTTACTCCTTCTTAGTGAATGGTTCTCCTCAAGGGGCAGTTATTCCATCTCGCGGTCTTCGTCAAGTCGATACCCTCTCTCCCTACATATTTATCTTGTGCATCGAGGTTCTCTCGAATTTATGCTCTAAAGCTCAAGACAAAGGGCTTCTTACCGGGATAAGAGTAGCGAGAGAAAGTCCACCGGTGAACCATCTTCTTTTCGCAGACTACACTATGTTCTTTTGTAAAACTACCCCGACGCTTTGCAATACCCTCGGTGGTATCTTAGCGTCTTATGGGAAGGCTTCGGGCCATAACATAAATTTCGACAAGTCTTCGATTTCTTTTTCGGCCAAAACCCCGAGAGAAGTCAAACAGCGGGTTAAGGAAGCTCTCTTGATTAGCAACGAAGGAGGTGTTGGAAAGTATCTAGGACTGCCAGAACACTTTGGAAGAAAGAAGAGAGATATCTTCTCGGCCATCTTAGATAAGATTTGTCAGAAGTCTCATAGTTGGACTTCAAATCATCTCTCTTCGGTCGGAAAGCAAGTGCTACTCCAATCAGTCCTTGCGGCTATGCCCACTCATGCCATGTCCTGTTTTAAACTTCCAGCATCTTTTTGCAAACAGATTTAGTCTCTTCTCACCCGTTTTTGGTGGGATAATAAACCCGTCAAAAGAAGAATGGCATGGGTTTCTTGGAACAGATTGGCGCAGCCCAAATTTGCAGGAGGACTCGGTTTTAGGGAAATAGAAGCTTTCAATGACTCTATCCTAGCCAAGATCAGCTGGAGAATACTTCAAAGTCCTCAATCACTTTTGGCTAGAGTCCTTCTTGGTAAATACTGCCCCAACACTCCGTTCATGAAGACTCCACCTCCAAGCGCCTCCTCTCATGGTTGGCGCGGAATTTTGGCTGGTCGGGATATTCTCAAACTTGGCTTGGGACGATCCATTGGAGATGGAAAAGATACCAAAATCTAGGAGGATAAGTGGCTGTCCCTTGAACTCCCCACGGGCGTGATGGGACCTCCCACATCTTTAGATACTTCTCTTACCGCGAGTACACTGTTGGACCCCTCTACAAATGAGTGGGATCCCGTAACTATACGGAACACTATTCCTCAGTATGAGGCGGAGATAAGAAAGCTTATTACGAGTACAAACCGGACCAGCGACTCCCACTTATGGCTGCTAGATAAAACTGGATTGTATACCTCGAAATCAGGTTATAATGCAGCCCGATCTTCTTCAACACCTCCCGCTCCATCTTCCTTTGACTGGCAGAAAAGCATTTGGTCCATCCAATCAGCTCCAAAGCTTAAAAACTTTCTCTGGAGTGCGGCTTCTAATGTTCTTCCGGTGGGGCAAGCACTTGCTATCCGAGGTCTTAATGAGAATGTAAAATGTCGACGGTGTAACGCGACTGAAGACAGTCAACACATCTTCTTGAGCTGCCCTTTTGCAGCTGCGGTTTGGGAGCTTGCCCCGACCACCTCCTCTCCATCGCCTTCAGCCTCCATAACTCTCCAAGCTCTTTACAACTTTGGCGCACGGCTCACCAACCTCCCTCCCAGGGGTCTATCATCGACGTTACTCTTCCCTTGGATATTATGGAACCTATGGAAAGCAAGAAACCTCCTCATTTTTGAGAATCGAAGCTTCAGCGAGAAGGAAGTTATGCTAAAGGCCATTAAAGATGCTAAGGAGTGGATGTTTGCTCGCGATGCCAAGCTGAAGACTCCTCCTACGCGTAATCTGATCACACGGACCTCGCCTCTCCCTTGTGCTTCTAATGTTTATTTGGATGCTGCATGGAATGCTACTGATTGTTTGGCAGGTTTCGGATGGATTGTGTCTGATTTTAGCACGGGTCATGCCCAAAATTTCTCAGCCACTAGACGTTTTATCTCTTCCGCAATTTTCGTGGAAGCCCTTGCGATGAAGGCAACGCTATCTTCGGCGCTTGAATTAAGGATCGCATCCCTGAACGTGTTCTCGGATTCGCAGAGTCTTATCTCCATCATCAACTCAAAAGGAACTACTAAGGATCTTAATTGCATTTTTCATGACATTCATGTCCTAAGCTCTTCCTTTGTCTCTATCTCTTTTCTTTATGTCTCTCGTTCTTGTAATGTGGAAGCAGATTCTCTAGCTAAGGCAGCGCTTCGTAGTATCGATGTAATAACCTTCTCTTGAAGGTCTAAACTCTTTTCTTAATCAAATTTTGGTTCGCACAAAAAAAAAGTCGTGCATGGATCAACAGATATTCAGAATCTGCATTTTGGCTAAATACTTGTTAATATAGCTGAACATTTTTCTAAGTAAATAGAAATATCTAAGTTAAGACTTAGGTAGTTAGACTAGATAGATAGGATGATAACTTTAGAAGAAACTTAAAAAAAAAATAGTTTAAAAATTTAAGAAATTTACGGATAATCTGACTGGATTAAAAATATTTAGTTTTCAGATAGGAAAACAAAATCAAGACTTTCAGAAAGCCTCTAAAACATAATTTCTCATTGCAAACTCCAACCTCCATTATTCTCTCAACTAGTAAACCATTTAAAGGATGACCAAGCTGGAAGTTAACAGCACCTACTTAATCTTTCGATTCAGGAGGAAAAAACAATTGTGTCAAACCTTAGACTACACTTACTTTCAGCTGCCCGTAACCAACCATTACCCTTGCTTCTGCATCAGACACAACATTAACGACTGAAATGAAACTTACGTATATAATAAAATGAAATGAAACATTGAAAAAGCAAAACTCGAGACTGCAAACAATATATAATTATTATTGGTAGAGGTGGCAGCGTTAAACTGAACCTAAATTGAACGGAATCTGACTTGAAGTATTCAAAATTTCAAACAGTAATTAATTACTAAATCAATATATCTTGCGATATTTAACAAAAAAAGTTTAAACAAAAAAAACTGAAAAGGTTGGCTGAATCTCTTAAAACTAAGTAAGTAAACTAATTTCTATATTCAGTTCAAGTTGTAATCATTAGGTTTTAAAGATATAACGTTTGTTTTTTATTTATGGTTTAGATTTTAAATACTTTGCTAATTTACAAATAATTAAGACTGTTGACATATTGAATTTAACCTAATTGATATATTTTTCCATATCCAATACAACCAATTTGTTATGCTAAATATAAATTTTAATCCTTTACTTATTAGTTAGACTGAATAAAAAGTCCAGTTATATTCAATAACAAACCAGGAAACTGAAGCTCAGTGTTTTCAAGCTTGAGAATAATGATCATATAAAAAGCAGGACAAACAAAAATATTAATAAATTTCTCAAAAAAATATAAGATTAATACATTTAAAATTCATTTACAAACTTTTTTTATTTACAAACTTACACCCTTATAATTTACCAAGTCCAGTCGTCCTCATATTTTCCATTCTACTTTAATTTCTCCCTTATATATATCTAGTAAATTTTAGTTTGACTGCTTACATATTTCTTCAATATGACAAGATTGTGTTCTCTGTTTCATAATGCTATTATGTTTTATAGCCACGAGGAACAACTTCAAACGTATAGCTATCTATCTCATTCTATCCCTATTTCTTAGCTGTATTAGTTTTGTTTTTGTATATCATATTGTCTGAATTTTAGTGAGCATTTCTTTCTTTCTTTTTAGTTCGTTACAAGAATTTCTTAGTGACTTTATATAAACCTTAAAACACAAAGCTTTAAGATTGATTCGTTAAATATGTATGAGCTTGACTTGAGTCATCTAATATATACTCAAATTTTATCTAGTTTTTAGGGTAAGAGATTTTCAGTGAGCTTCTATTCATCCATATTTGTTAAGCAATGCGCTACGTATGGGTAAAATTTCGAATAAGATAATGTATGGACAATCAGATTTACGCAAATAATATATAATATATGGACTTTAGGGATACCATAAATATCCAAGAGAAGAACCTACAAGAAAACAAGGTACTGACCGACGGATTTATATATTTTGAACATACTTCTATATAATATAAGTACTAATTTATATCAGCTATCTTGATCTTCAAATGACCTAGTTATATATGATCAGATTTTATTATAGAGGTGAATAACGTTTGCAATTTTCCGACCAGATTCTAATTACAACTAAGTTGAACTAAAAATCTGGGAATGGTGAATGTATTTTAAAGTAATAAGCGACTTATAGATCGTTGACAAAGAAGTGACTTAACAGATCACTTCAGAACATTGAACTTTCCTTTAGTAACTACTGATATAAAAACTCGTTTAATTTACATCCTTAGTCAAAGGAGTTTAGTTAATCTCGAAAATGTAGAAGTTAACTAACAATCCTCTTTTCCAAAAACTCCGAAGTTTAAACGCCATATAAAAAACCAATTATTAGTATACCATTGCGAAATATCCTTATCTGAGTAGGATAGAAAATATATGTACATCTATAGATAAGATCTATCCTCACATATTTGGATTATAACCAAAGACACGCTTCCACAGTTCACACACGCTAGTGCGCAGTTTCATTTCTATTTGCAATGTGAAACTGAAATTGTATAAGTTTCATGTGCTAGTGCGCAGATCGCACATGCAATTTTCCGATCAAACTTTACATGTGCATGTGCGTGTGTGTGTGGATATATAATTGTATAAGTGATCCTTCAATAACATCATCATCATCATCCATGTGTAATTATGTGGGTCCTAATGGAAACTAGGGTTTGCGGAAACAAACAATATAAATCATGTTCTGATTCATCTTGAAATTACTTTAAATGTTACAATACCACTTGAAATAGCTAGCAAATCTCAAGGTTGACAAACTGAATCTTATAAAAAGAAATATTGATCAATGTCACAGAAGATCAGATAACATGTCTCGAATAACACAAATAACAAAATATTATTTTGCCTTACATGTTTAATGTGATGCTTACTGCTCCGAAAATATCAAGAGTTATGGGAATCCTGCCAGATAAAAACAAGAAACATATCATGGAATGCAAAGACATGAATACTATTCTATACTAGAGAAGCGTCTTCAATCCAAATTTTACCCCTGGTGAATCTCGTGTTGGTGACTGCAGAAAAGGATTGATCAATAAAGGGGTTTTGATCATAATCAAAATCCAAAATTTGAGGCAGAATAGTATTATAGTTGCTGCTACAACCCTGATCTTTCAACATAAACGTCCCATAATGCTGGTTGTAACTTTGATCCATATTCATGGGAAGATTGACCTTCGTCTTGGTTAAGATATATTCTTGATTATCAAACTCTTGGGTTGCTTCCTTGTAGAAAGAATGTGTCATGTCTTCTCCTTCATTGAATATTATAGACCTCTTGAACGGGTCCATGATTTCAGTTTGTGTGATCTCGGAGATGGTTTCTGGAGGATCATAGGTCATCTCTCTTGTTCTCTCCTTTGCGTTTCCTCTAGATTTTGCTTTTGATCCATTTGAAGATATGCTGCTCTTCTTCTTTCTCTTCTCTGCCTTCTTGACCTCACGTACCATTTCTTCTTCGCAGGAATCAGGGCTTGAGCCATAAACAAAGCTCTTATCGCCATCATCCTCCTCCTCCTCCTCCTCCTCCTCTTCCTCTTCAACTTCACCTCCTATGTTTCCAAAATCTTCATCATTGTTGTTGAGCTTATTTTCTTGGACAAGCTCTTTGATGGCTCTTCTTGATTTCTTGAGTAGCCAGTCTAATGTTTTACTGGCTTTATCAAACCCCAACATATCCTGGAGATCGAAGAATTGGCGAGCAATTCCAACAGAAAGCCTTACCCTCCTGTCTCTAAGACCTTGCGCCGTGTGAATCTTGCTATGCCTATCTTTCTTCACCGCCTTCTTGATTTCTCTCGACACCTCAGGAGTCTCGAAACCTTGCTGATGCACGGCACTGTTTGAATTAAACATGTACTTGATCATAGACTCAGGCACGGCTGATACCATTTGGCCCGGAGATGCTGTCGACTGATGATTGTAGGGATTGCGGATGATGTCTTGATGGCCGGAGAGTGAAGAAAGGTAAAGAGAGAGAGGGTACACACCATTGTTACCATTATTGTAATCACTGTTGCAAGAAGACATCACCGAGCTTAAGGAGCTTCACGAATCTAGAATCAAGAATCAAGAATTTGCGTATTCTTTTAGAAACGAGACCACAACTTTCATATCATCAAAAAGAGAGAATCAGCTAAAAAGAGGAAAGAGTAAAGAAAAAACCCAGAAGAAAGAGAGATCCAGAGAGAGAGAGAGTAAGCTTCCAATTCACACCAAGACAAAAAAGCTATAGAGATATTAATGGTGGATGCTGAGAGAGATGTGTAACAAGAAACTGGTTAGCTGTAGAGACATTATTTTGTGTCGGTTAATTGAAGATCTGCTTCCAAAAGATGATTTTGGTCTGATTTAGAATTATCGGTTCTTCTCCACTCAATTACAAGTTAATTTCTTTAAACTAGGGTTTAAAAGTATTTTTAGGGTTTCCGATTCCCGATCCTATACTGGTTAATGCATTATATATTGAGAGTTAACCTCAAACTCAACTACTTTAATTTAGTATCATCTAAGAAAATACTTTACTACTTGCACATTTTTTTTTTTTTTGACAAAGAAGTTTCATTAATATAAACTTTTTTTAACAGCAAATTAAAGAAAATTTTAAACAAATTAAAAACAAATTGGCTCCCAATTCCCAAATGGACATGGGAATAAACGACCTAGCCCAACAAACCCCACAAAAGCCGTCGAGGACAAAACTAATCATACCTCACCAAACACACATCTGCCAACGTTGGTGGTTGTTTGCTGCCACGCAGCCGCGAGATTGGATGAGAGTCGATCACCCGGAACCGGAGCTTAGGGCCAAAGAATCGCCTCCATCAATTGAAACAAAGACTAAAACTTACCTTGAAGTACCATATCGGAATACAGGTCGGGAAAGCAACAAGAGACGAGATTCTGAGAGAAAGCAAGCATATCGAAATCCGTAGGGCCTGTCGATTTGAGAAGGGATGTGGTCCAGAAATATAAAAATTCAATAGAAAACGACCTGTGAGGGGATTTGTTTCCATTTCGATGATAAAGACCAGGCTTTTAGGAGTCACGATTCAAAGATGTTCTTGAATGTAAAGCTATTTTAGTGTTGTTGTTCTCTTATAATCTGCTTTACTTTCTATTTGTTTTGATATGTAGATCTGCTATTCATTTGTCCACTGTCCTTTTTATCTAATGGTTACTAATTCTTCCTAATTGCCATGAAAATGAAAATTCGACTCTTTTATTTTTGGGTGAAAGTTTTTGATCCGGAATATATTGCACTGTGCAGTAACATAAACATTATCCTTTTTTTTAGGGTTTTTGTCAAAAGAAAAAAGAGACTTAAATGTGACTTGAGTTGGTTCCTCCGTACGATTACATAAAGATTGTGAAAGGATATGTCGTTTTTGACGTCCCTAGCCGTTAGTCAGGGATGTTCTTATTTCAGTGGGCACAACACATGGTGTATTGCAATGAGTGTATATGTTATTTTCTTTTTCTCCATATCTGTATCTTTTTATGTTTTATATCAAGATAATATTTTTTACCAATTTATTATGTGATGGATGGACTAATTTATCCTTCGTGGATAGGAAAAAAATCAAATAAATCTATTGATAGATAAAAATCATATGATATCCCTTCTATCCATATATTTTTTTATTATTTTTTCTCTGTCTTTTTCATTCACTCTCTTTCTTACTTTATATTTATTTTCACCTTATTTTTTTTACGGTGGATAGGATGTCGTTGGTGAGGTTTCTGGCCATATAAACTGCTAGAATGAAAATATTATCGGTCAATATATCAGAATTCAAAAAAAAAAATTTGGACTTAATACAAAAGTTTCGCGTGGACAGTCTAGACTAAGTGTCCACAATATCGACTATTCGTGGATACTACCACGATCATATCACATGCAAATCGCTTACCATGGACACTACCATGATCATATCGCCTATTCATGAATCTGTGGATACATATTACAACGAACCTCACTATCCACGTAAAAAAGCAACATTTCACGTGGCCCTTGTTATCCATGGTAAACGTTTAGCGTGTGATATGAACGTGATAGTGTCCACGAATAGCAGATACTGTGGACACCTAATCTAGACTGTCCACTCGAAACTTCCGTATTAAGCCCGGATTTTTGTTTTTGTATTACGGTACATCGACCGATTATATGTCCATTACGATGGTCTATATGGCCGAAAACCTCAACTCCGCCTTCCTATCCTCCGTCAAAAAAATGAGGGGTGAAGAAAAATGTAAAGTAAGAAAGAGAGTGGAGAGGAAAAGAAAAGAAAAATAATAATAAAAAAGAATGGATAAAAAGAATATCGTGTGACTCATATCCATTCATGAGCCATTCTTATCTGTGAGAGTAAGTGTGATCTTTTTAACACATGAACCCACAAAAAATATAAAAATAGAAACAAACATGAAAAATACAAATTTGCTATTAGAAAGATAAAAATATACACTCAAAGCAATTAATCCGCACAACACAACTATATATTTATTTGCAAAACCATATAAAATGTAATGTTTAAGCAAAAATATAACATTTAAAATGTAATTAGAAAATGAAAATTTACTTGTCTAGTGGTTATTCATAGTTTTATTAATGCTTTTACACTAGAAGATCTGAGAATTGAATCTCAATGAATGCTATTTAAAATTATTTATGCAAATTAATGGAGCTAGATTTACAAAAACATTTAGCGATAATTTTTTTCTGTTGCAGGTCGTGAATGTAACAATTCTCGTAACTTGTAGTAAAATAACAAATCAATATAAAAAGTAATACTAAATTGCATAAATTACGGGGATAAAGTTGAGAAATATTAAATTAAAATATAAGTTGAATTTTTAAAATTGAGAATATATATATATATATATAACTTTGTAAATATTTTAAGGTTAATTAAAAATCTAGGTTTGCGGAGGAGTTGAGGCATCTTTGTTATATAATTGAGAAGTCATGAGATAGAAACATGTGAAGCCCTCTTCATGTAACATCTCAGCATTTCATCACCACAAATTTTTGACATTTTTTTTTACAAAAACCAATTCCCTTACGAACAAAATCATCTTCTCCGTCTCCCATTTTTTTTCCTCCCACGATCTCAATTTCTATGAAAGATGAATAGCCACTTTCTAAAAATCTCTCAAATACTTTTTTCTTTTCTTTTGTAATCTCTCTTCGTCCTCTTGATATTCTCGACTATTATAGGTAAATCTGAGGGAATATCGTCTCACCTACATCTCCCGTGCTCTTCTGATTCATCTTCTTGCATATGGGCCCAATGAGACAAGAGGAGGAGAAGAATTAAAATCAACTTGAGAGGAACCAAATTTCCACCATTGATGATGCCCGAGATTTTTTTGTGCTCCTGTAAGTGTCTATTCTATTTCTAATAGTATGATCCACCTGCAACTTAATGGAATCCACTGATTTGAAGTTCGACCTCATTTTGTTGTTTCATTCAATCCCGTCAATTCGCTATCATTCGACGGTACTGCTCCTCTTCTATCTTCTCAGATTCATTTATCTTGGATATGGAATTTCTTAGATTCATCACCTCTTCAGAATTCTAGGTCATTTTCGGTGTTTGATTCTAGGCCGAATTTTTATTTTCAGCTTCGTTTTTGCAATTTGAGTCGTGTATTGAGTTTATTACTGACGAACCAAGAAAACATGTGTCAACTACTCTGTTTGTGTATATTTGTGTGCATTGCTATACAACCTCAAAAATCTAGGTTCAATACCAGAAAGTTATTTCTTAGACAAAAAACCTCAAAAGTAACTACGAGGAGGCCTTGAGCAGGAATGATGTTGAAGCTATTGTTATTAAGGGTACGTATGGATATCATTCTCTTCCTCGCGAAAAAAAAACACCTGTATGCAAAATTTTGGAGATGATTTGGTAATGACTTCTGTGTTTTTATGCTACAGGTACAAAGGGGAAGTTTTCTGGTAGATTTGATATATCTGATTTTGGTTAAATTCAGAGAGGGACAAGTACGTTTCTATGTCTCGGTATCTTTTCTGATTCTACTGGCATTACGTATTGATGTTTGTAGTAATGTATACTGCTGTTATATTGATTTTCTCAAGGAAATAGCCAAAGGTTGGATACATATCAGTTGACATCATAATCTAATTGCTTGAAGGTTATCATTCTAACTTACCGACTTAATTGTTTCATGCAATGGTTATGGTCATGTGTTTTCTGAGAGATCGATTAATTTCTTTGGATTTCAGCTGCAAGGAAACCGTTAGTACTGAAGATCCAGGGAGTTCGAGGTACAAGACTTCTCTCTCTCTCTCTCTCTCTCTCTCTCTCTCTCTCTCTCTCTCTCTCTCTCTCTCTCTCTCTCTCTCTCTCTCTCTCTCTCTCTCTCTCTCTCTCTCTCTCTCTCTCTCTCTCTCTCTCTCTCTCTCTCTCTCTCTCTCTCTCTCTCTCTCCGCCATTGAAACGTTCTAGCTTGGTGATTTCATAAGAATTTTATCACTGGAGGTATCTTTATGAATTTGAAGTAAGTTGTTGATTTAGGCTGAAGATTATCATCCTCAGGAACAATGTTTCTTATTGATTTAAAAGCCAACAATTTTGTTGAAGCTGGAAAGTTTGCTTCTTTCTTCAATGTTAGAGGAACAATAACAGTGGGATTTCCACCAGACTGGGTTGATGTCTCTGAGGAGATTTCAGTGAACATTCAACGTGCAAGGACTAAAATGGCTGAATTGGGAAAGGCTCATTCGAAAGCATTGATGCCTTCCTTTGGGGACGATAAAGAAGATCAACATCAAATTGAGTCTTTGACGCAAGAGATTTCTTTCCTATTGAGGAAATTAGAGAAGAAACTTTAGATACTGTCTGCATCCAGACCTTCTGAAGATTCAAATGTCAGGAAAAACGTCCAGGTTAGTGTACTTTGACTATACGTGTCTCTTAAACGCGTGTCCGTTCGTTTTTAATCACCATCTAAACTTTGACAGCGATCTCTTGCTACTGGTATTCAAACCTTTCTATGGAGCTCCGCAAGAAACAATCTACATATCTTAAACGCTTTATAGTACAAAAAGAGGTATGCAATCAAGCTCTGTACATTTGGCCTTCAGTAATTGTGATGCTTTAGCTTCTCGGTTTTGCGATTGACACATGATGTAAAAGGATGCCTACTAGGTCGGTAGTTTTCTTATGGTGCGTTAGCACAATTTAAAATGCCGGCATCTGCTTTATGATATAAAGATCTAGAGATTGAGAGAGCAAGGGAATTCACACGGGCGAAGAACAGACGAGGTAAAGACTCAAATCTATTTGTGATTATTATTATTAGTATGCGAATATTATCTCTGTGTAGAAAAATATAAGAATGCGTTTCTAATCGTGTAGTGGCTACGCTATGTTTGAAAAGGATGAAAGTATATGAGCAACAAGTTGAACATATTGGGAGTTTCCAGCTTAGTATTCATGATCAAGTAAGCCTTTTTTATCAAGTTGGGTACTACTGCAAGCGATAATTTGAATATGTCTTTTCTTTTGTTAATAGATGATTATGTTATAAGGTGCTAAATCAACAACTGGGAATGCATATGCTTTGTAGTCTAAACACGTGTGCGTTTTTTAGAAACATTATGTTGACAAGACAATGGATGACATCAAAAAGCAGACTGATAACATGAAATAGATCCATGATGCATTGTAGGCTCCATTTGGATATGATTTCGATTAGGTTAAGTGTCGATTTATTCCCACCGATCATACAATGATACACAAACACACTCACTACAAGAAAACAGTTATTTCGCGACACCCATAGTAGTCGCTATTCAGTCGGTAAATCACATTTTACGATTGATTTACGACTGTTACTGTCAGTAGGTAATTCTTAGTCGCAAAATTACATAGTCGTGAATCAGTCGTTACTTTACAACTGCTCTACGACTGATATATGACTATTAGTTGACGACGCATATCAGTCGTAGAGTAGTCGTAACCCATTGCGACCGTTTTACGACTGACGATACGACTGAAGTGTGACTACTATTTGACGACGTATATCATCGTAGAGTAGTCGTAACCCATTGCGACTGTTTTACGACTGATATGGCGACTAATATAGTAGCAGTCGTAAAATGTTACGACTAATTAGTAATCGTGGTGTAGTCGGGTAATAGTCGTAGCGTAGTCGTACAGTTACGACTCTGTCACGACTATATTATGACTGAATTGCGACTCATTTGCGACTCCTGTGCGACTATTTTCATCTACGGATACAACAATTGGTCAGCTGATAGGTCAGGTTTTATCCCTATACTAACTGCAAGTGCACAGTGATGTAGTTGTAGTACTTAGGGTATCGAATCCACAAGGACTCTGGTCACACGGTAGATTATGAGTAATTCAGATTAAACTAAGCGAAAGCAATGAAGTGAGAAAATAAAAGCAATGCAAGAAAGTAAATAAGTAGCGAGTTTGTAAGCAAGGAGGCGAAGCGTTAAGTCTAGGGAGTTCTCAGAAAATCAGGAACACAAGCTAATCAATCAATCGGGATCTAATTAAGAGCTATTCTAGAGCTCAAACACAGATATAGAATTAACCAACTGTCGTTGCGAAAACTCTCTAAGTCTAAGTGCAGCAATCCAAATTCCTTTGCAATTACTAACAGATTAAACCAGCTTTAATTCCAAGTTCGATATGTTCACAATCTAATTAAACCAAATTCCTTTGCGAGTAATTAAATTGCTCATCTAGGTTCTTTCTAGCTAATTAACCAACTGTCGTTGTATCAATCAACCTAACATCATAAATCTGGGTAGCTAATTCAGATTAAGCAGTAAGAACAATCCCAGATGAAGAACTAACAGATATGAATCCCTACAGATTGATCAACCTATAATTCCATGAAATCCCTAATGAGAATCCCTTAACTTAACAGGTAATCTACTCAGACATAATCATCGAAACAGAAAACATCATGAATAGAAAACCAAATATTATAAAATCAAATAAAGAACTGGGGTTCAAAATCCTCTCTCTTTCGAGATCAGGATCAGCCCCTAACTCTCTCTGAAAATAAAATAAGACTTAAGAAAAGCGTAGCCTAAACAAGTGGCTAAAAACCCTAATATATAGTCTAAAACACGTCTGGGGGCCTTTTTGCAAGTCTGGGAAGTTTCTGGGCAAAAACTGTAATTTCTCCAAAATGCAGATTTTTGGGTGCAGAACTGCGTCGACCACTGCAGAACTGCAACGATCGTTGCACTGCGAAAACGCAGCCAGTGAACTCTGTGAAGTCTCTAAATAGTGCAGAATTGCTCCAAATGCTCCCAAAACGTCCAATTAGGCTCCAGATGTCCTTAAACCTGTAAAACACCTGAAAAGACTCCAAAACACATAGAAATACTCGATAACAAAGACATATACTATGGTTAAAATCCCTAAAATTCATGGTATATCAACTCCTCCACACTTAGCCTTTGCTTGTCCTCAAGCAAAACAAAGAACTAGAATGTAGTGAAGAGGTTTGGAAATTTTCAGAAACTCTTTTCGTCATAGAAGCAACAACACTCGGATTCCCCTTATTAATCCACTGAAAGAATCACCTGCAAGACATCAAGACCAACATGTACTTCGCCCACACTTAGCAACTGTCCTAAGTAAACTCCACAATCACATTCTCGCATTCAAATTCAACCTACTGACTTCTGCAAGTATTTAAGTGCGGTCTCATCTAAGGAGTATCGATCAAAGGGCACATGGACTCGTACCTTGTCAGCTCTAGACCACCATACTGTCTTTCTATGGTCCCTTTCTTCTCTTTTCCCTTCCTTAACAACTGATTTTTCCCCACTGGGTATCATTTTTTTTTATCAGTATTCTTCCCATTTTGGGGTGTACTTTGGACACATTCAATGGATCACACATGAGGTAATAGTGTTTGCTACTACTCCCGTGACCACTTCGGAGTTACTAACTCATCCTCAATTTATTATATATTTTTTTTTTACTTTATGGAAGGGGAGAAGGGAACCAAATAGGACAGGTTTACAAGCTGTGTCAGAACTAACAAAGGAATCCGACACAAGGTATACCAAGCCTTTAGGTGAGAAAATTAAGTCAGTATGAAGGTGAAGTCAGTAAAAGGATCCTCTGATACCTGAAGTGATGTGGGTGTTCTTAGTAGGCTGATCCGTGTCTGGGTTTTCTAATAGTCATAGATAGATCCTGCAACTTCATCCCAATGGTTACTTAAGTTCCTGCAAGATATTGTTAATCTTCTCAAAAATTCATTGTTTCTTACTTAAACTTGTTTTGACTCAATAAAACCAATTTTTTTTTTTTGAAAACTGGACTGACTCTTAAGAAAACAGAAAGATAAAGTCAGTAGCTACCTCCCCCACACTTGAAACACACTGTACCCAGTAGTGTTAAGCTAAGGGTTGGTAAAAGAAAGCAAAAATGTTATGGATGTATTGAGTTCCGTCTGATTTTTACCTCTGTCGCACAGGCATCGATCGATGCATAAATGCATCGACCGTTGCTATGCGATTTTTCGTCGTGTGTCGATCGTTGCTCAGGACCGCAACGATCGCTGCAATACGATTTCTTTCGTGTTGTGACGATCGACACAGTGTTGTGTCGATCAACGCACTGCGATTCTGTCGAAACCTGCAGACAAAATTCACCAAAAACAAAAAAAAAAACGTAAAATGCTAACAAAAACACCAAAAATGAGAAAGAAATGTTGGGATAGTGTCCTGAAATCACACTTGTACTCACTCCTGATGATAGTTGTGTGTCGAGATCAGACATTCGTATGATACTGGGCGGTTGCAATGTTTTGCTAGAAGCCTCTTGCAATCTGTAAGTTGTAGACTTACTGCCAGTATTATATGATCCTATAGGGTCACACACCTAAGCAAACTGGAAGCTACGACATGGGAATGATCATTATGGTAATGATCATATTAATGTGTATTGGATACACATTATTATCGATAAAATGGTGCTGTGTCGATCGACACAGTATGTGTGTCGGTCGACACAGTTCGGGTTTCGAAAGGGCTTTTCGAAATTAAGACTTAATCAAGTCTGGCCCGTTAATTATGTTTTGAGGTCGAATAAAACTTGATAGTTTTCGACCTAGAACACACGCCGTCGAGTTTTTCTCAGAGAGAAGAGCAGAAACACCAGAAACAGAGGATTCCCATCGATCCGGCACTAGCATCCCATTTCCAGCTTGTGTGCGTGTGTATCTGGTAGAGGCAAGGCACCAGCGTTTCTCCACTGATCTCGTTCACCATTTTCCGCTGCCAGTCAAGGTAAGAACGAGGTTGGTTGAATTTCAATATATCAAACCCTAGATCCTAGGAGATCCAACAGTGGTATCAGAGCGTTGTTAGGGTTTAGCTATTGAATCATATGCAATTAATTCGAAAACTGATGTTGTTGAACTGATCATTGCATGCTAAATCATGTTTTCAAAGTGTTAATCTCGGATTATGTGCCTGTTGAAAACGATGAAACTGTTGAAATCGCACTGTGTCGATCGACACAAAGCGTGTGTCGGTCGACACGCCGCGAAATAACACGTAAATTTTTAGGGTTTGTCGCAGAGTATCGATCGACACAAAGCGTGTGTCGGTCGACACAAAGCGAAAACTCGTAAATAATTTTAGGGTTTCGATCTGAGATCGAGTACCCGTAATCCTACTGTGTCGATCGATACACTTGGTGTGTCGGTCGACACAGGCAATGCGATTAGATAGATCGGTTCAATTGGATTGAACCAGTTATCTCGCTCGGTTAATTTTAATTAACCAATTGGTTCTGGTTTGGTAATGTCGATCGACACAGAGTTGTGTGACGATCGACATGGACCGTTAAACCGAACCGGTTCAATTAGATTGAATCGGTTAATGAAATTCGATCCGGTTTGACCAGTTATCGAAGACCGGTTTAAATTATGTTGTATCTGAAGGAATTTCTAGCAGTTCTAATCAGGATTAGCAACCCTAGTCTGAATTCCGAGCCTAGGATCTAAGGTTCATATAATTGAATCTATGGGATCTCAGATTTACTCGTTGATTTGCAGCGGAAGTATTAGCAGATAATCGAGATCACGAAGCGCCTCAAATGCTGCGCCTCTACTGGTATCCACACGCACACAAACTGGACCGCAGGGATGCTAGTGCCTTACAGAGATCTAATCTCCAGAGAGGTTTCTTTCTGTGTTCTGGTGGCTGTGAATTAGGTTAGAAACGAGTTTAGGTCGACCATATATCTTATATATGTCGGCTTAAACCACGACGGAATTAACTAACGATTAAACCGTATTAATCTGGTTAATCCGCGAGTGCATCGATCGATGCACTAACTGCAGCGATCGACACTGCCCCAGAACATTGATATCGAATGCATATCAAATATGCATTCACTGGATCATTACATTAATGATCAACCTCGTCTTTAACGCCCAGTTTGCTTAGGTGTGTGACCCTGTAGGATCATATAACACTAGCAATGAGTTCTCAACTCACTGATCATAAGTGGCTTCTAGCAAAGCGTTATGACTACCTAGTGTTATGTGATTGTCTCATCTCGACTATACGACTTTCACTTAGAGCAAGTACAATAGATTTTAGGACATTCCCAACAATCTCCCACTTGTACTGGAATCATCTATTCCTTTAATCCCTTTGTAGCTATATCTCAATCTAGCATAAGGCAAGAACTGTGTCATCCTTATTAAGCCATATCACGTTTATCGAATCCCGATTTGTACTGATAAAACAAACGACTGACAATCACCTCGTTTGAGCGCGGCCACGCATTTCCAGTATCAAATCTTCGATAGGCCCAGAGATATTTAACTCCTGTTATATAGAAGGTACAAATCCCATCTTGTTCCATCCATTTCTCTTTTATATCTCATGATACGCCTAATCAGTGTCTTTATGATCACCAGTTACGGCTGACGTTTGACAAAGTCAAGACGAACCAATCCATATAAGAGAGGACATGATGAACTCAGGTCTAAGGACTACTCTCTTTAGTCGTAATGAGAAACTCTTATGACACTCATATAACATCTTGTAGAGTTCTCATTAACGGGTCAAGTCCGATCATGTGTTCTCTAACACATATCTATGTGATTGACTTTAATACACTTATTAAATGACTCCATGAAACATAGTCATCAGTCACCTCACATACTAGTCTCACGTGGTTGTTAGTGTCCCATTTTAACAACCTCGACTAGGGACCATGTATAATTTATGTCATTTGTTTCTTACAGGGTTTCATGATCAAGTCACATACTTGATAACCCATAAAATATCATAAATTACTTTGGGACAATTATTTAATAACACAATTAAATAATGCTGAAACAAATTTCATTAAAATAACATAACTATTATGTTTGTGAACATCATGACATAACTAAAACCAAATATAACTCCCACTGAAAACAAGATCATATCTTAAGAAATCTAATGCCTACAGCAGTAGTATGAAACTCATGCTTAGGCCTTGGGAGGGGCTTGGTCAGTGGATCAGCAACATTCTCATCCGTCGGGACTCTGCTGATCTTCACATCTCCTCTATTCACAATATCACGGATAAGGTGATATCTCCTTTCTATGTGTTTGGATTTCTGGTGTGATCTAGGTTCCTTTGCTTGCGCAATGGCTCCATTGTTGTCACAATACAAAGCCACTGGCTCAGAAATGCTAGGAATCACACCAAGTTCAGTGATGAACTTCTTGATCCAAACAACCTCCTTTGCCTCTTCAAAAGCAGCGAGGTACTCAGCTTCAGTTGTGGAATCTGCTACAGTGTCTTGCTTGGAACTCTTCCAGCTGAGTGCACCGCCATTCAGGCAGAAGATGTAACCAGATTGTGATCGGAAATCATCTTTGTCTGTCTGAAAACTTGCGTCTGTGTAACCACTTACTACCAACTCATCACTTCCTCCATACACCAAGAATTTATCCTTAGTATTTCTCAAATACTTCAGAATATTCTTGACTGCTGTCCAGTGACTTTCACCTGGATCCGATTGGTATCTACTCGTCATGCTTAAAGCACAAGCAACATCTGGACGAGTACAGAGCATGGCATACATGATGGATCCCAACGCCGAGGCATAGGGAATCCGACTCATGCGATCTCGCTCAGCAGGTGTCTCAGGACACTGCTTCTTGCTGAAACTTATGCCATAAGACATTGGTATGAAGCCCTTCTTGGAATCTTGCATTCTGAACCTGTGTAAGACTTTATCGATATAAGTGTCTTGACACAGTCCAATCAACTTGTTTAATCTATCTTTATAGATTCTTATTCCAAGAATATACGCGGCTTCTCCCATGTCTTTCATTGAAAAACAACTTCCGAGCCAAGTCTTGACAGACTGTAACAACGGAACGTCATTTCCGAGAAGAAGTATGTCATCTACATACAACACGAGAAATGCAACTGCGCTCCCACTAGTCTTCTTGTAAACACATGGTTCTTCTTCGCTTCTGATGAAATCAAACTTTTTGACTGCTTCATCAAAACGAAGATTCCAACTCCGAGATGCTTGCTTCAATCCATAAATGGATCGATGAAGTTTGCATACTTTCCTAGCTGCATTTGGATCGATGAAACCTTCGGGTTGTGTCATGTACACATCCTCTTCCAGAATTCCATTAAGGAAAGCTGTTTTCACGTCCATCTGCCAGATCTCATAATCATAATGAGCAGCTGTTGCTAGGAGAATCCGAATGGATTTAAGCATGGCGACAGGTGAATAGGTTTCTTCATAGTCAATACCATGAATTTGTTTGAAACCTTTTGCCACTAGCCTTGCTTTATATATCTGAATATTTCCATCCACATCAATTTTCTTCTTGAAAATTCATTTACACTCAATGGGTCTTGCACCATCGGGTAAATCAACCAAAGTCCATACTTGGTTCTGTGACATGGATCCCATTTCGGATTCAGCGGCTTTCAGCCACTTTTCGGAGTCAGGGCTCATCATCGCTTCTTCAAAATTCGCTGGCTCGTCACTGTCAATGATCAACAAATCATGATAATTGGTTACGAGAAATCCATATCTCTCGGGTTCGTGACGGATCCTTTCGGATCAGCGAATTTCAGGCTCCACAGGCGCCGTCTCTACAACTCTTTGTAGATCCAACTGTTGCTCTTCCTCTACGGGTTGAGCATTTTCCTGCGGTTCTCGAACTTCTTCGAGTTGTACTTTACTCCCACTGTTTTTCTTGGAAAGAAATTCTCTCTCAAGAAAGACGCAGTTCCGAGCAACAAACACTTTGTTCTCGGATTGGTTGTAAAAGTAGTATGCCTTGGTTTCCTTAGGATAACCAACGAAGTAGCATTTATCAGATTTGGGCTCGAGCTTATCTGTAATTAATCTCTTAACATAAGCTTCACAACCCCAAATCTTCAGGAAAGACACATTCAGAACATTTCCAGTCCACATCTCATGTGGTGTCTTTGCAACTGATTTTGACGGAACCCTATTAAGTGTAAACGCATACGTTTCTAGAGCGTATCCCCAAAAGGATAATGGAAGAGTTGAGAGACTCATCATTGATCAAACCATATCTAATAAAGTCCGATTCCTCCTCTCAGACACGCCATTCCATTGTGGTGTTCCAGGAGGAGTGAGTTGTGAAACAATTCCACAATCTCTCAAATGATCACTGAATTCTTGGCTTAAGTATTCTCCTCCACGATCTGATCGAAGAGCCTTAATACTTTTGCCAAGTTGATTCTGTACTTCATTTTGGAACTCTTTGAACTTTTCAAAGGATTCCGACTTGTGTCTCATTAAATAGACATAGCCATACCTGCTGAAATCATCAGTGAAGGTAATGAAGTATCGAAAATTTCCTCTGGCACTTGTGCTCATTGGGACGCATACATCTGTATGTATAAGGCCCAATAGGTCACTGGCCCTTTCATTTTGTTTGTTGAAAGGGGCCTTCGCCATTTTGCCCAGTAAACAAGATTCACATTTCTCACATGATTCATAATCAAATGAGCCCAAAAGCCCATCACTATGGAGCTTTTGAATCCGTTTCTCGTTTATGTGGCCCAAACGACAATGCCATAGAAAAGTCTGATTCGTGTCATTTGATTTGAATCTCTTAGTGTTAATGTTATAGATTGGTGTGCTTTGATTTAAAACATAAAGCCCATTCTCTAATGGGCTGCTACCATAAAATATATCATTGTAATCAAAAGAACAACATTTATTCTTTATTGAAAACTGATATCCTTCCACATCCAAAATAGGAATAGAAATAATATTTCTGCTTATCGCAGGTACATAGTAGCAATTATTAAGTTTTAACACCAAACCAGAAGGTAAAGACAATTTATATGTTCCTACGGCTAATGCAGCAACTCTTGCTCCATTTCCCACGCGCAGGTCCACTTGTCCCTTCTCCAACGTCCTACTGTTGCTTAGGCCCTGCATATTTGTACAAATATGAGCACCACAGCCGGTATCCAATACCCAAGAAGTAGAACCAGAAGTAGTAACATTTACTTCTATAACATAAATACCTGAAGATGAAGTCTCGAAAGTCTTCTTCTTCTTCTTCTTCTTCTTCTCTTCCAAGAATTTGTTGCAATTTCTCTTCCAATGCTCAGGCTCTTTACAGTAATGGCACTTATCAGTCTCAGACGGGCCCGGCTTGGGCTTAGGGGCTGGCGCAGGCGCGTCCTGGTTCTCAACCTGGACTGCCTTGCCCTTTCCCTTGCCTTTGCCAAGTTTCTTAAACTTCTTACCCCCTTGTACCATAAGTACATTAGGAGTGCCCTTCTTGATATTAGGCTCAGCTGTCTTGAGCATGCCATGCAGTTCTGTCAACGTCTTCGTCAAGTTGTTCATGTTATAGTTCATAACAAACTGATCATAACTTGACGGCAGTGACTGCAGAATGATGTCAGTAGCCAACTCTTGGCTAATGGGACAATCCAGTCTCCCCGGGTTATCAATATAACCCATCATCTTAATGACATGAGGACTGACCGGACTGTCCTTTGGCAGCTTGCATTCAATGAGAGATTTAACCGTCTGGTATCTCTCAGTTCGTGCTTGCTCCTGAAACATGCTTTTCAGGCTAGTAATCATCTCCACTGGCGACTCCACGTTCTCGTATTGCTTCTGCAAATCCGAGTTCATGGTAGCCAACATGAGACAATTCACATCGACCACATCATTGGAATGCTTATCCCAAGCACTCCTTTCTGCATGTGCCGCATTGGCTCTCGGTTTTTCAGGGAGAACAGTTTCCAGGACATAGTCCCTTTTCTCCTGCTTGAGAACAATTCTCAAGTTCCGATACCATTCGAGAAAATCCGATCCATTTAACTTGTCCTTCTCAAGGACGGATCGCAGGGAGAAAGAGTTATTATGAGTGTTAGTCATAGCTGAGAACAAAGAAAGGAAAAAGGTTTAGTTATGATGTTCAAGAAATGAGAAATCTTAACTTTTAAGAAAACTCGCATTATATTCAAAACAATGTTTCCTCAGATGAATATAATGATCCAAGACCCATACTTCACTAAATTTGAGTGAGCCACTGGCTATCACCCAAATTTAGCTATCTAGGTAAGCAACAACTTTGCTAGTTATATCCAATATAACTCTTGGTTGTGGATCGACATCTCATGTCCAATCCACCTGATGTCTCTGGGCCCAAAACTATTTTGATAGCCCAGTCAAGTAAACCAATCTCTTCAGTCATGTAATTGTTGATGCCTTGCACTGCAAGCCCATTAACACGATTACTTCCTGCCTTAATCATGTAATTGTTGATACCTTGCACTGCAAGCCTATCGTACAATGAAATGAGTCTTGACAGTTGACAAGATTGGAAAGACATCAAGTATTACTTGATATTTGGTTGAGGAACGGAACCATTTAAAACGTTCAGTTTTATTATGTTTTAGTTCTTCTAATTAATTGATTCATCTTGCTTTGGTTCTGTGATTTCAGGTTCCATAACCTAAATCATCAAATCTGATGTCGACCGATACTACTATAGTGTCGATCGATGCAGAATAACCAAAAGCAATTTGCGATAACCGATCAATCCAATTGATCCGGTTTTGAATACCGGTCAGCATCGATCGATGCTACGTTAGCATCGGTCGATGCCAACCTAATCAAAACAATCGCAGTTAAACCATTCACAGTGTTCGACCATCTTTAACCAAGCTCGATAACCGGTCCAATCCAATTGAACCGATTCATCAATTTCGCGAGGTTTGTGTCGATCGATGCAACATTTGTGTCGATCGACACTAGGCGAAAACTGAGTTTTATTCGGGTTTTCGCCCTGTGTCGATCGATGCCGGATTGGAAACGATCGACACCATGCGAAAAACCCTAAATTTTATTCGGGTTTTCGCCCTGTGTCGATCGATGCCGGATTGGCATCGATCGACACCATGCGAAAATACCCTAAAACGTTTTCGAACAGAACCCTAAACTAGGTTTTTCATGAAAATGAATTTTAGCAAGTTTGTATCAACCATACACAGATTCAGATTCAACCAATCTAATCAACATGCTACCGATTCAATGGAACCCTAAAGCTCTGATACCACTGAAGGAATTTCTAGCAGTTCTAATCAGGATTAGCAACCCTAGTCTGAATTCCGAGCCTAGGATCTAAGGTTCATATAATTGAATCTATGGGATCTCAGATTTACTTGTTGATTTGCAGCAGAAGTATTAGCAGATAATCGAGATCACGAAGCGCCTCAAATGCTGCGCCTCTACTGGTATCCATGTAGGAACGTTTAGATCAATCCTGATTCAATTCCAGATTCAGATTATCCTAAACATGCGATCTAGGTTCTTCTCGGAATAGAAACAAATGATGATCTCACCTTATACCTGTTATTGCAGCGGAAATGGATGGTATGTCTGAGATCAGAGAAACACCGAGGGATGAATCCTCCAAAGGTTCACACACGCTTTCACAGGAAATAGCTGCTAGACCACCAGGGGAACTCGGCGCAAGTGTTAGGGTTAATCAGTCTGAAACTCGAGTTTTATGACACAAAACTCGTCCTGTTCCGTTTGGGCCATTTGGCCCAAATACCAATTAACTCGTCGGTGTTTGCGCACTGCATCGATCGTTGCACCTTATGCATCGATCGATGCACAGTGGCTAAACCTTTTATTCTCTCTAAGTACAGTAAATGCCTAGCACTTTTACTGTACTTCTGCTAAACCGTTCCTACACATTTTCCTGTTAGCTTAGGCGTGTGACCCATATGGGATCATATAATAAAGGCAATAAGTCCAAGACTTATAGATCATGAGCGGACTCTAGCAAGCCATCATGACCCCCAGTATTATATGACTTATGTCTGATCATTGACATACTCTTACTTTCTAGAGACAGTACCGAGATTACTGGACACAATTCCAACAATCTCCCACTTGTACTGGAATCTCTGTGTATTCATAATCCTTTTGTCTCAATATCTCGATTAGTCATAAGGCAAGATTGGTGTCATCCTTATAAAGCCTAATCTTGTTCATCGGACTCTGATTTGATACTGACAATCCAAACGACTCGGAAAGTCCGTTTGAGCATGGCCATGCGTTTTCCAGTATTCAAATCTCCGATTGGCCTAGAGATATTCACTCCATTTATATTGGAGGGACAAATCCCATCTTGTTCCATCACTGTAAACTACTCATTTCATGATGTACCCAAACAAGGTCCTTATAGCTATCGCAGAACGATAGCGTTAGACAATGATCAAAGTGCATCAGTCCATATGCAGTCACATGCATGCGAACTCAGGTCTAAGGACTATACTCTATAGTCGTAGTAAGAATCTCTTATGACACAGATATAAATATCCTGAAGAGTTCTTATTAGCGGGTCTTGTCCGGTCGTATGTTCCCAACATACACCTATGTACTGACTTTGATGCCGAGCATCTATGACACACTGAGACTTTGTCATAAGTCACGTACCAATCCAATCTTACACGGTTGTTGGTGTTCCAATTTCAACAACCTTCGACTAGGGACAGGATGATATAAAACATTTATCAAATATAGGATCTCATGATCAAGCTAAATGACTTCGATGACTCAAGATCAAATCATTTACTTCGATGACCTATAAAATGGTTCATATCATTTTGGAACGATTATTTCATCACAGTTAAAATAATCTTGAAATAATAATTTCATTAAAACATAAATAATAATGTTTTTCAAGAACATATCAAATAACTAAAATAAAGCTCACAAAACTCCCACTCAAATTTAGATCACATTTCAATGTTTCTAATGCCTACAGCTTCAGTCAGGAACTCGAGCTTAGGCCTTGGGAGTGGCTTTGTCAACGGATCAGCGACATTATCATCTGTCGGAACTCGGCTGATCTTGACTTCCTTTCTATTTATGATGTCACGTATCAAGTGATATCTTCTTTGAACATGCTTGGATTTCTGGTGTGATCTTGGTTCCTTTGCCTGAGCT
This sequence comes from Orychophragmus violaceus, assembly GCA_030180135.1. Lineage (NCBI taxonomy): Eukaryota > Viridiplantae > Streptophyta > Magnoliopsida > Brassicales > Brassicaceae > Orychophragmus > Orychophragmus violaceus. Next base: position 37,412,165 of record CM058231.1, on the reverse strand, counting down.
ATAGCACCATTGTTGTCACAAAACAGTGCCAGAGGCTCAGCCGCATCTGGTATCACACCTAGTTCCATAATGAACTTTCGTATCCAAACAGCTTCCTTCGCTGCTTCTGAGGCGGCGATATATTCAGCTTCTGTAGTGGAATCAGCAACGGTGTCCTGCTTGGAGCTTCTCCAACTTACTGCACCGCCATTCAGACAAAAGACATAACCGGACTGTGACCGGAAATCATCAGTGTCTGTCTGGAAACTTGCGTCCGTGAATCCACTGACTTTAAGCACATCACTTCCACCGTACACTAAGAACTTATCCTTAGTATGTCTTAGATACTTCAAGATGTTCTTTACGGCAATCCAATGGTTTTCACCTGGATTTGACTGGTATCTACTCGTCATGCTCAATGCGTAAGCAACATCAGGACGAGTACAGATCATGGCATACATGACAGATCCTATTGCAGATGCATAAGGAATATTCTTCATGCGCTCAAGCTCAGCAGCCGACGTAGGGCTCTGCTTCTTGCTTAGCGTTGTGCCATGTACCATTGGCGTGAAGCCCTTCTTGGAATCTTTCATGCTGAATCTTTGTAGGACTTTGTCAATGTATGAGTCTTGACACAAGCCTATCAGCCTCTTAGGTCTATCCCGATAGATCCTAATTCCAAGAACGTATGCGGCTTCACCCATGTCTTTCATGGAAAAACAACTTCCAAGCCAGTCTTTTACAGACTTCAGCATTGGAATGTCGTTTCCGAGAAGCAGTATGTCATCAACATACAGAATAAGAAAAACGATTTTGCTCCCACTAGTTTTCTTATACACGCATTGTTCTTCTTCGTTTCTGATAAAGTCAAATTGCTTGATCGCTTCATCAAAACGAAGATTCCAGCTCCTCGATGCTTGCTTCAATCCATAAATGGATTTATGAAGTTTGCATACTTTCCCAGCATTCTTTGGATCTATGTAACCGTCAGGTTGCGTCATATACACATCCTCTTCCAGAATACCATTCAGGAAGGCGGTTTTCACGTCCATCTGCCAAATTTCATAATCATGAAAAGCTGCAGTTGCTAGTAGAATCCGAATAGATTTCATCATAGCCACCGGTGAATAGGTTTCATCGTAGTCCACACCGTGAACTTGTCTGAAACCTTTTGCCACCAACCTGGCTTTATAAATCTGGACATTTCCATCCACGTCAATCTTCTTCTTGAAGATCCATTTGCACTCGATGGCTTTTACACCAACGGGTAAGTCAACCAACGAAAATACTTGGTTGACCGACATGGAGTCCATTTCGGAATCAGTGGCCTTGCGCCACTTAGAGGAATCTGGGCCCATCATAGCTTGATTGAAGTTCGATGGTTCATCACCATCAATGATCAAAAGATCATGACAGTCAGTCACGAGGAATCCCTGATATCTCTCGGGTTCGTGACGGATCCTCCCGGATCTTCGAACTTCAGGTACTACAGGTTCAGGCTCTACAATTTCTTGTAGATCCTCCTGCTGCTCTTCCTCATTAGGTTGAGCAGTATCCTGTTCATCTTGAATTTCTTCAAGCAGTACCTTACTCCCACTGTCTTTCTTAGAGAGAAACTCTCTTTCAAGAAAGTTACAATCCCGGGCAACAAAGATCTTGTTCTCGGATCGTAGATAGAAGTAATAAGCCTTGGTTTCCCGTGGATAACCAATGAAGTAGCATTTATCAGATTTTGGTGTAAGCTTATCTGAGATTAATCTCTTTACATAGGCTTCACAACCCCAAATTCTTAGATAAGACAGCACTGGAGTTTCTCCAGTCCATAATTCATATGGTGTCTTTGCTACTGCTTTTGATGGCGCTCTGTTTAGTGTGAACACTGCTGTTAGCAGAGCATATCCCCAAAGGGATATTGGAAGGTCTGTGTGACTCATCATAGATCGAACCATATCCAATAAGGTCCGATTTCTCCTCTCAGACACACCATTCCATTGAGGTGTTCCAGGAGGAGTGAGTTGGGATACGATCCCACACTCTCTTAGATGATCACTGAATTCCTGACTTAAGTATTCTCCTCCTCGGTCGGACCGAAGAGCCTTAATACTTTTGCCAAGTTGGTTCTGTACTTCATTTTGGAATTCTCTGAACTTCTCAAAAGATTCAGACTTATGTTTCATCAAATAAACATATCCATACCTACTGAAATCATCAGTGAAGGTAATGAAGTACTGATAGTTTCCTCTTGCATTAGTGGACATTGGGCCACACACATCAGTGTGTATCAGGCCCAATAAGTCACTGGCCCTCTCGTTAGGTTTATTAAAGGGGGCCCGTGTCATTTTGCCCATCATGCAGGATTCGCATTTCTCACATGACTCAAAGTCAAATGAGCCAAGAAGTCCATTCGAATGGAGCCTCTTGATGCGTTTCTCGCTGATGTGCCCTAAACGACAATGCCATAGAAACGTTCGGTTTTCCTCATTAGGTTTAAACCGTTTTGTATTAATGTTATAAATTGGCGCAGATTGATCGAGTATGTAAAGCCCATTCGTAAGAGGGGCAGAACCATAGAACAAATTGTTGCGATTGAAGGAACATAATTTATTCTTAACTGAAAAATCATAACCTTCCAAATCCAACAAAGAAATTGAAATAATATTTCTGCTTATAGCAGGTACAAAATAACAATTATTAAGTTCTAAAATCAATCCCGAAGGTAAAGTCAACAAGTAAGTTCCTACAGCTAGTGCTGAAACTTTCGTTCCATTCCCAACTCGTAGTTCCACTTGTCCTTGCTTCAGCCTTCTACTGTTGCTGAGTGCCTGCATATTCGTACAAATATGAGCCCCACAACCAGTATCCATGACCCATGAGGTATTATCAGAAGTAGTTGTATTAACTTCTATAACAAAAATACCTGATGAAGAAGTCTCGAAAGTCTTCTTCTTTAATTCCTTTAGACCTTCCTGGAATTTCTTGCAATCTCTTCTCCAATGCCCCAGTTCTTTGCAGAACCTGCACATGTCAGTAGGCCCAGCCTTGGACTTGGGCTTGGGCTTTGGCGTGTCTGAGTCCACGACTTGGACACCCTTGGCCTTTCCCTTATCCTTAGCAGAAGACTTCTTAAACCCCTTGCCCTTTTGTACCATGAGTACATTGGGGTCCTTGGCGGTTTTCTTCAAGTTGGGCTCTGCAGTCTTGAGCATTCCGTGAAGCTCAGGCAGTGTCTTACTCAAGCCATGCATGTTAAAGTTCAGAATGAACTGATCATAGCTTGCAGGTAAAGACTGCAGAATGATGTCGCAGGCAAGTTCCTGGCTGATTGGGCAGTCGAGTTTGTGAAGATGATCGAGATAACCCATCATCTTCAACACATGAGGACTCACTGCCGCATTCGCAGCCAACTTACAGTCCAAGAGGTTCTTAACTGTCTGGAACCTCTCGGTCCTAGCCTGCTCCTGAAAAAGCGATTTCAGGCTTGCCATGATCTCGATTGGAGACAATACACTTTCGAACTGTTTTTGCAGCTCAGGAGTCATTGTCACCAACATCAGGCAATAAACATCATTTTCATCTGACGAATGCTTTTCCCAAGCATTGTGCAGAGTCCTGGCAGCATTGGCAAGAGGCCTCTCGGGGAGGGGATCTCGAAGGACATAATCCTTCTTCTCCTGCTTGAGGACCAGCCTCAAGTTCCTTGACCATGTCAGGAAGTTCGTTCCAGTCAGCTTCTCCTTCTCGAGAACAGACCGGATCGAGAACGTGTTTTGTGTGCTTGTAGTAGTCATATCTGAAATATATAAATAAAAAGGTTATTAGTTATATGTTCAAAATGATTAATCTCGTATTAAAGTATAATATGATTAATCATGCATTATATTCAATAACCTAAGTTACCCTCAATAGAATATAATGATTCCAGGATCCACATATAACTAAGATCAAAGTGGGCCACTGGCCGTCACCCAACCTTAGCTTATATCGGTAAGCCCTATATCGGCTAATTATATCCGTGATATAACTCTTGGTTGTGAATCTGGGCCCGAGGCCCAATCCACCCTGATGTCTCAAGGCCCGGGACTCCCGATGGCCTAGTCAAGAAAACCGGACTATACAGTCATGTAATCATTAATGTCTGGGACTCCCAATGACATTTATGAATCACAAACCGTCTTACCCACGCAAAAGCAGACATCCTCACACTGTAAGGCCATGAATGCAATTGAATGGGCTTTGACAGCTGACATAGCCTGGACAAGACATCCAACGCTTGATATTGTTTGAGGTTCGTAGGTTTATTAAAATTCATTCCCAAAATAGAAGATTACTATTTCGGAAACTTTCTATTTTGGAAACCTACTATTTTTGGAAACTTTCTAAAATTGGAAACTTTCTAAAACCTGAAACTTTCTAACTTTAGAAATTTCTTTAAAATCCAAAACCCGCAAATTCAGAAACTTTCTAATTTCAAAATTTTGGAAATTTTAATTTAAAATCGACTTTATAATTTTATAAAATAAATTTTAAATTTATCTGAAGAAAGACTCAAATAATTGGCCCAATTGTTTTAACTTCTTGGCCCGAGGCCCAAGAATTGGTCCATGTCCAAGACATGACCCAATTGTCCAATTAATTGACATAACCGGTCTGGTTCATTAAAACTGGTCTAACCAAGTTTCAATTACTACGATGACCACAATTGTCAACCGGTTATTTACTAAACCGGATTTTCTCAATTTATTTGGTCCAACCAAATCAAATTAGAAATTCCTGGTTTAGGCACTAAATCCAATATTTCTTTCGACATTGGATTTCTTATCCCGGTTTAACCAGACTTAATAAAATTATTAAATCTGTTTATTAAACCAGAACGAATCAATTTTAATTAAATTAAACCGAGCCAAAACCCTAACCGCATCGATCGATGCTCACAGCATCGATCCTGCAACGATCGTTCATCGATCCTGCATCGATCGATGCTCTCACGCGTGCATGAACGGTTATCAGGTTTGGCCGAGAGATTCTCGCGAGATCCATGCGATCGTTTGAACGATCCATGCGATCACGGTCAATCTCTCGCGACTGCAACGATCGATCCTTGCATTGCATCGATCGATGCAATGCGATCTCAGTCGATGCAAAATCAGTTTAGATCGCATACCAAATCAATATAGTTTGGTCATGCGATTTTAAACAGTTTGTTTAGGATTTAATTCTTGTTTCTTAAGTGTTTTAATCTTATCAGTAGATTGATTCAAAAACACACTTTTAAACAATCCTAAACAAGTTTCTAAACAAGAAAAACCAGAACCAATAGCTCTGATACCACTGTAGGAACGTTTAGATCAATCCTGATTCAATTCCAGATTCAGATTATCCTAAACATGCGATCTAGGTTCTTCTCGGAATAGAAACAAATGATGATCTCACCTTATACCTGTTATTGCAGCGGAAATGGATGGTATGTCTGAGATCAGAGAAACACCGAGGGATGAATCCTCCAAAGGTTCACACACGCTTTCACAGGAAATAGCTGCTAGACCACCAGGGGAACTCGGCGCAAGTGTTAGGGTTAATCAGTCTGAAACTCGAGTTTTATGACACAAAACTCGTCCTGTTCCGTTTGGGCCATTTGGCCCAAATACCAATTAACTCGTCGGTGTTTGCGCACTGCATCGATCGTTGCACCTTATGCATCGATCGATGCACAGTGGCTAAACCTTTTATTCTCTCTAAGTACAGTAAATGCCTAGCACTTTTACTGTACTTCTGCTAAACCGTTCCTACACATTTTCCTGTTAGCTTAGGCGTGTGACCCATATGGGATCATATAATAAAGGCAATAAGTCCAAGACTTATAGATCATGAGCGGACTCTAGCAAGCCATCATGACCCCCAGTATTATATGACTTATGTCTGATCATTGACATACTCTTACTTTCTAGAGACAGTACCGAGATTACTGGACACAATTCCAACAATCCACACGCACACAAACTGGACCGCAGGGATGCTAGTGCCTTACAGAGATCTAATCTCCAGAGAGGTTTCTTTCTGTGTTCTGGTGGCTGTGAATTAGGTTAGAAACGAGTTTAGGTCGACCATATATCTTATATATGTCGGCTTAAACCACGACGGAATTAACTAACGATTAAACCGTATTAATCTGGTTAATCCGCGAGTGCATCGATCGATGCACTAACTGCAACGATTGACACTACCCCAGAACATTGATATCGAATGCATATCAAATATGCATTCACTGGATCATTACATTAATGATCAACCTCGTCTTTAACGCCCAGTTTGCTTAGGTGTGTGACCCTGTAGGATCATATAACACTAGCAATGAGTTCTCAACTCATTGATCATAAGTGGCTTCTAGCAAAGCGTTATGACTACCTAGTGTAATGTGATTGTCTCATCTCGACTATACGACTTTCACTTAGAGCAAGTACAATAGATTTCAGGACATTCCCAACAGTATCGACCGATGCCAATGGTTGGCGTCGATCGACACACCATTCGCAGAATTACTGGTTGGACCACAAATTTGGTATACCAGATCAAATTCAATCCCAAGGTTCTAGTTGAACACAAACTTAATAAAACTGAATGTTTTAATTAAATTAATAACTTCTTGGATGTATATTGGATATGCATCAAGATTAAATAATCTTTTCCTCAACAAAATATCAAGTGATCTTGATGTCTTGCCCAATCTTGTCTACTGTCAAGACTCGTGTCGTTTGTTGGATAGTCTTGGAGTCCTTGGTATCCACTGCAACATGAGTAAGGCAGGTGGTCATTGACAGACTTGCAGTGCGACTGTCAGTGATCACAAGACATAAGAGATTGGTTTTACTTGACTGGGCTATCAGAAGTTCTGAGCCCAGAGACATCAGAGTGGATTAGGCATAGTTTGTCTCATCCACGACCAAGAGTTGTACTGGGTACAATTAGCAATGATTTGCTTACCTAGATAACTAAAGTTTGAGTAACGGCGAGTCGCCCACTCGAATTTTAGTGATCTGAGGATCTTGGTTCATTGTATTCATCTGAGGAAACATAGTTTTGAATACAATGCGAGTTTTTCTTTTTAGATAAGAATTCTCATTCCTTGAGCATTATAACTAAACCTCTACCTCTTTTAATTACAGCTATGTCTGTCTCAACTCACATCAATACTTTCTCACTAAGATCCGTCCTTGAGAAGGACAAGTTAAATGGATCTAATTTCTTGGAATGGTATCGGAACCTGAGAATAATTCTCAGGCAGGAGAACAAGGAATATGTCCTTGAAAGAGTTCTCACCGAGAGGCCACATTCCAATGCCCCGCAGACAGAAAAGAATGCTTGGGATAAGCATTCAGCTGATGTCAAAGATGTTAATTGTCTAATGCTGGTGACTATGAACTCTGAGCTGCAGAAGCAATATGAGAACGTGATGTCACCCATTGAGATGATTAACAGCCTGAAAGCTTTGTTTCAGGAGCAAGCTCGCACAGAGAGATACCAGACGGTTAAATCTCTCATGGATTACAAGCTGGCTAAGGACACTCCAGTAAGTCCTCATGTCCTTAAAATGATGGGTTACATTGATAACCTGGGGAAACTGGACTGTGCCATTAGTCAGGAGCTAGCCACTGATATGATTCTGCAGTCTTTGCCGTCGTGTTTTGATCAGTTCATCATGAACTACAACATGCAAAACATGACTAAGACATTGACTGAGTTGCACGACATGCTAAAGACAGTAGAGCCGAATCTCAAGAAGGCAACTCCCAGTGTACTGATGGTACAAGGGGGTAAAAGGTTTAAGAAACCTAAGAAGGATAAGGGAAAGGCCCAAGTTGTCCAGACTGAGAGTCAGGACAAGCCCAAGCCGAAGCCCAAATCCGGGCCTTCTCCTGAGGATAAGTGCAACTACTGCAAGCAGTTAGGGCATTGGAAGAGAGACTGCAAGAAGTTCATGGAAGATTACAAGAAGCTGAAGAAGACGTATGATGCGTCTGACTCATGTATTTATGTTATCGAACTTAATGTTATGTCTTCTAGTTCTACTTCGTGGGTATTGGATACCGGCTGCGGTGCTCATATTTGTACTGATGTGCAGGCACTAAGAAACAGTAGAACGCTGAAGAAAGGACAAGTGGAGCTACAGGTCGGGAATGGAGCTAAGGTTGCTGCACTGGCCGTAGGCACTTACGATTTGTCCTTACCTTCGGGCATGTTTTTAGCTTTGAATAATTGCTACTTTGTACCTGCGATTAGCAAAAACATAATTTCAGTTTCCGTTTTGGATTTGGAAGGTTTTGATTTTGCTGTTAAGAATAAAGTTTGTTCTTTTAATCGTGATGGTACATATTATGGTAGCGCCCCATTAGATAATGGGTTATATGTTTTAAACCAAGAAATGCCTGTCTTTAACATAAATACAAAGCGGTTTAAGTCAAATGACGAAAACCCGACTTTCTTATGGCATTGTCGTTTGGGCCATATCAATGAGAAACGCATCCAAAGGCTCCATCGAAATGGGCTTCTGGGCTCATTTGATTTTGAATCATGTGAGAAATGCGAATCTTGTTTGATGGGCAAAATGGCTAGAGCCCCTTTCAACAAACCAAATGAAAGGGCCAGTGATTTATTGGGCCTTGTTCATACTGATGTATGTGGGCCAATGAGTACTGTTGCCAGAGGAAATTACAAGTACTTCATTACCTTCACTGATGATTTCAGTAGGTATGGCTATGTCTATTTGATGAGACACAAGTCAGAATCCTTTGATAGATTCAAGGAATTCAAGAATGAAGTACAGAACCAACTTTGCAAAAGCATTAAAGCTCTGCGATCGGATCGCGGAGAAGAATACTTGAGTCAAGAGTTCAGCGACTATCTGAGCGAGTGTGGAATTATTTCACAACTCACTCCTCCTGGAACACCCCAATGGAATGGAGTGTCAGAGAGGAGGAATCGAACCTTATTGGATATGGTTCGGTCTATGATGAGTCATTCAAATCTTCCATTATCCTTTTGGGGATACGCTCTAGAAAAGTCTGCGTTTACACTAAATAGGGTGCCATCTAAATCAGTGGAAAAGACACCACATGAATTGTGGACTGGGAACATTCCTAGTCTGTCTTTCTTGAAGATTTGGGGATGTGAGGCTTATGTCAAACGTTTAATCTCTGACAAGCTTGCACCCAAATCAGATAAATGCTACTTCGTTGGTTATCCTAGGGAAACCAAGGCATAATACTTTTACAACCAATTTGAGAACAAAGTATTTGTTGCTCGGGACTGTTCTTTTCTTGAGAGGGAGTTTCTCTCTAAAAAAAACAGTGGGAGTAAAGTACATCTTGAAGAAATTCGAGATGCACAGGAAACTGCTCAACCTGCTGAGGAAGAGTAGCAGTTGGATCCACAAAGTTTTGTGGAACCGGCGCCTGTGGAGCCTGAAGTTCGCAGATCCGGAAGGATCCGTCACAAACCCGAGAGATAATATGGATTTCTCGTGACCAATTCCAATGATCTGATGATCATTGATAGTGATGAACCAGCGACCTTCGCGGAAGCAATGATGGGCCCCGACTCCGAAAAGTGGCTTGGAGCCTCTAAATCCGAAATGGGATCCATGTCAGAAAACCAAGTATGGTCCTTGGTCGATTTACCTAATGGTGTAAAAGCCATTGAGTGTAAATGGATCTTCAAGAAGAAGATCGACGTGGATGGCAATGTACAGATTTACAAAGAGAGGTTGGTGACTAAAGGTTTCAAGCAAATTCATGGTATTGACTATGATGAAACCTATTCCCCAGTCGCTATGCTTAAATCCATTCGGATTCTTCTAGCGATTGCAGCTCATTATGACTATGAGATTTGGCAGATGGATGTCAAAACCGCTTTTCTGAATGGTATTCTGGAAGAGGATGTGTATATGACACAGGCTGAAGGTTTTGTTGATCCTAAGAACGCTGGAAAGGTGTGCAAGCTTCATAAATCCATTTATGGATTGAAACAAGCATCACGGAGTTGGAATCTTCGTTTTGATGAAGCAGTAAAACAATTTGGTTTCATCAAGAACGAAGAGGAACCATGTGTTTACAAGAAGACTAGTGGGAGCAGAATTGCGTTTCTTGTATTGTATGTCGATGACATACTCCTCCTCGGTAATGACGTTCCGTTGCTTCAGTCAGTCAAGACTTGGCTCGGAAGTTGTTTTTCCATGAAAGACATGGGAGAAGCCGCGTACATTCTTGGAATCAGAATCTACAGAGATAGAGTGAATAGGCTGATTGGATTGTGCCAGGACACTTATATTGTTAAGGTGTTGCACAGATTCAGGATGCATGATTCCAAGAAGGGCTTCATACCGATGACTCATGGCATTAGTCTCAGCAAGAAGCAGTGTCCGGTGACACATGCTGAGCGGGAGCGCATGAATAGGATTCCTTATGCTTCTGCAATAGGATCTATTATGTATGCCATGCTCTGCACTCGTCTAGATGTAGCTTACGCGTTAAGCATGACGAGCAGATACCAATATGATCCAGGTGAAGTTCACTGGAAAGCTGTCAAGAATATTCTCAAGTATTTGAGACATACTTAGGATAAATTCCTGGTGTATGGAGGAAGTGAAGAACTTGTGGTGAATGGATTCACTGATGCGAGTTTTCAGACGGATAGAGACGATTTCCGATCACAATCTGGATATGTCTTCTGTCTAAATGGCGGTGCAGTGAGCTGGAAGAGCTCTAAGCAGAATACCGTAGCTGAATCCACGACGGAAGCTGAATATATTGCTGCTTCAGAAGCGGCAAAGGAAGCTGTTTGGATCAAGAAGTTCATGACTGAACTTGGTGTGGTTCCTAGTATCTTGGAGCCAGTGGCTTTGTTTTGTGAAAACAACGGAGCCATTGCTCAGGCGAAAGAACCAAGGTCACACCAGAAGTCCAAACACGTAGAGAGGACATATCACCTGATTCGTGATATCGTCAATAGAGGTGATGTGAAGATCATCCGAGTTCCGACGGACGAGAATGTCACTGATCCTCTGACTAAGTCACTCCCAAGGCCTAAGCATGAGTTTCATACGACTGCTGTAGGCATTAGAGATCTTAAGATGTAATCTTGATTCTAGTGGGAGTTTTAGTTTTATTTTAGTTATAATAAGATGCTCTTGTAAAACATTCTTTTGGATATGTTTAATGAAATTTGATTTCAGCATTATTTATTGTGATCTAAATAATGGTCCCAAAATAAGTTTATGTCATATTATAGGTCATCAAGTTGAGGACTTGATCATGAAACCCTATAAGTCATAGATGATATAAATTATGTTTTGTCCCTAGTCGAGGTTGTCAAAAATGGGACAATGGCAACCGCGAGAGACTAGATTGTGAGGTGACTGTTGGCTAAGTTTCATGGAGCCAATGATATGATTATCACAGTCAGTCACATAGATATATGTTGGTGAACATATGATCGGACATGACCCGCTAATGAGAAGTCTACAAGATAGTTATATCTGTATCATAAGAGGTTCTCATTACGACTATAGAGTATAGTCCTCAGACCTGAGTTCATCATGCTTTCTTGCATATGAATTGGTACACTTTGACTTTGTCAAACATCGACCCGTAACTGGTGACTATAACGGCACTGTTCAAGTATATCATGAAGTGTGCGTTGAAATAGGGATGGAACAAGATGGGATTTGTCCCTCCTGAATAACGGGAGATAAATATCTCAGGGCCTATCGAAGATTTAATACTGAGAAAAATGTGTGGCCGCACTCAAACGAACTGTAGTTCAGTTGTTTGTAATGTTCAGTATGAGATCAGGAGTTCGATAAACACGATGTTGGCTTAATAAGGATGACACCAATCTTGCCTTATGCCAAATCGAGATATAGAGACAAAAGGATTATAGAAATTGATGATTCCAGTACAAGTGGGAGATTGTTGGGATAGTGTCCTGAAATCACACTTGTACTCACTCCTGATGATAGTTGTGTGTCGAGATCAGACATTCGTATGATACTGGGCGGTTGCAATGTTTTGCTAGAAGCCTCTTGCAATCTGTAAGTTGTAGACTTACTGCCAGTATTATATGATCCTATAGGGTCACACACCTAAGCAAACTGGAAGCTACGACATGGGAATGATCATTATGGTAATGATCATATTAATGTGTATTGGATACACATTATTATCGATAAAATGGTGTTGTGTAGTTCGGGTTTCGAAAGGGCTTTTCGAAATTAAGACTTAATCAAGTCTGGCCCGTTAATTATGTTTTGAGGTCGAATAAAACTTGATAGTTTTTGACCTAGAACACAGGCCGTCGAGTTTTTCTCAGAGAGAAGAGCAGAAACACCAGAAACAGAGGATTCCCATCGATCCGGCACTAGCATCCCGTTTCCAGCTTGTGTGCGTGTGTATCTGGTAGAGGCAAGGCACCAGCGTTGCTCCACTGATCTCGTTCACCATTTTCCGCTGCCAGTCAAGGTAAGAACGAGGTTGGTTGAATTTCAATATATCAAACCCTAGATCCTAGGAGATCCAACAAGAAAAACACTAAAACCTAGCAGTGGATTGCCTCCCACTCAGCGCTTGTTTATGGTCATTAGCTTGACCGGACGGTTAAGATCAGATTCATGGGGGGGTTTCAACAAAGACTTAGAATGTCTCTGTGAATGCCTAATCATCTAGGATGGTGTGTAAGCAGTATTAGCGTGAGATCGTCCAAGGAACGTAGGAAGAGAGTTAGGGCGGGAGCGAAGCTTGGGTGGCATTCTGCATTTTCCTGCATTCACAGCAATGGAGTCAGGAGGTTTAAGTTTAGAAAATTTATACCTTACCTTTGGTGGAGATCTGATGTTTGGAGTTTTCTGCTTATGAGCAGTTGTAGACTCTGAAGATGTTAGAGTAGATTCTTTAGGAACCACCATCTTCTTTTCTACACAATCAGACACTGTAGTTCCACCAATATAAACTTCATCTTTCAAATGACCATCAGTTTCATTCATCTTCTTATCCACCACTACCATGCACTTTTCTACACTCTGCTCATGTTTAGTCTTTTTAGCCACTTTTGGGAACGGTATAGGAGGTTTGTAGACCCGTTCCTTAACAATTCCACGAGAAATAAGTGAGGCTGATTCTTCACGGTGTGCAACGATCGATGCATGTGGTGCAACGATCGACGCAGATAGTTCATCTCGAGTTCCAGCTTCAGTCTCGGGTTTTTCGGCCTCTTCCACAAGTTCAGCAACCTTAAACTCAAATATCCCTCCTTGGTTTTGTCCATTATCAATCTGAACCTTTAAAGCTCTGATGTGGGTGTCTATAACACTGAACGGATGTTGATCGACACTGATGGATTTTACCAAGAGATCCATGTCAATCTCGGTTGAGTCTGGTCCGTCGAAACTCTCAAACTCAGGGATTTCAATCTCGGATTCTTCTTTGTTTTCCACAATTTCCATAGTCTTAACTTCAAGATATGATCCCTGATCCAGCCTGTGTTCTCTCTGAACAGAGATAGCATTGACATGAGCATTCTGAGCATTCTTTCTCTTGACAGAACTTGAAATCTGATCCACTGGTGTTTCCAACAGCCTTATATGAGTGTTTAGGGACTCAAACTTCCCATTCAAATCAGTGTACAAGGCATCAAGCTTCGAGTTGGAAGACACAACGATTTGTTGTTGTTCCTCAAGACACTGCTCCATCATGGCTTCAAATCTGCTCTTATGTGTAGGTGCAGGAGGTGCCTTGTGAGATGAATAACCATGATCTCTCGATCTCTGAGCATAACTAGAACCTAGTCTCTACTGATGTCCATATGTCTGTCCATGATAACCTGCTCCAGCTATATAATTCACCTCTGCAAACCTTTCAGCTTCTGCATCAGCTCGGATCTGTCCCTTCCTAAGTAGGATGCTGTGGATAAAATCAATTTTGTCTCTCATCTCAGCTATCTGCTCCACCAATGCGTATGGTATGATGGGGTTTCCTTCCCCATCTAGTTTCTGACCCTTTGCATTGCATATATGACCCTCTTGGTCTCGTAAAACGCCGTCTTCACCGCGAATCAAAATTACAGGTTCCATAGAGCGAAACCTGTTATATGTCCAAGTTCTCGGTATCACTGGTTACGCTTTGTGTCGATCGATGCAAGATAAGCGTCGATCGATGAAAGCTCGAGAATGCAACGATCGACACACAAGACCATGTCGATCGATGCAGGGCGATTACAGGCGTACCTGAAACGAAAGAACAGAAAAAGAAAAAAAATTAGCAAAAAAAAAAAAACGAAAAACCTAGTCTAAACCCTAAGTTCAAATCTATCGAAGACTCAAAAGAGTCCCCGGCAACGGCACCAAAAACTTGATAGGTCAGGTTTTATCCCTATACTAACTGCAAGTGCACAGTGATGTAGTTGTAGTACTTAGGGTATCGAATCCACAAGGACTCTGGTCACAAGATAGATTATGAGTAATTCAGATTAAACTAAGCGAAAGCAATGAAGTGAGAAAATAAAAGCAATGCAAGAAAGTAAATAAGTAGCGAGTTTGTAAGCAAGGAGGCGAAGCGTTAAGTCTAGGGAGTTCTCAGGAAATTAGGAACACAAGCTAATCAATCAATCGGGATCTAATTAAGAGCTATTCTAGCACTCAAACACAGATATAGAATTAACCAACTGTCGTTGCAAAAACTCTCTAAGTCTAAGTGCAGCAATCCAAATTCCTTTGCAATTACTAACAGATTAAACCAGCTTTAATTCCAAGTTCAATATGTTCACAATCTAATTAAACCAAATTCCTTTGCGAGTAATTAAATTGCTCATCTAGGTTCTTTCTAGCTAATTAACCAACTGTCGTTGTATCAATCAACCTAACATCATAAATCTGGGTAGCTAATTCAGATTAAGCAGTAAGAACAATCCCAGATGAAGAACTAACAGATATGAATCCCTACAGATTGATCAACCTATAATTCCATGAAATCCCTAATGAGAATCCCTAAACTTAACAGGTAATCTACTCAGACATAATCATCGAAACAGAAAACATAATGAATAGAAAACCAAATATTATAAAATCAAATAAAGAACTGGGGTTCAAAATCCTCTCTCTTTTGAGATCAGGATCAGCCCCTAACTCTCTCTGAAAATAAAATAAGACTTAAGAAAAGCGTAGCCTAAACAAGTGGCTAAAAACCCTAATATATAGTCTAAAACACGTCTGGGGGCCTTTTTGCAAGTCTGGGAAGTTTCTGGGCAAAAGATGTAATTTCTCCAAAATGCAGATTTTTTGGTGCAGAACTGCGTCGACCACTGCAGAACTGCAACGATCGTTGCACTGCGAAAACGCAGCCAGTGAACTCTGTGAAGTCTCTAAATAGTGCACAATTGCTCCAAATGCTCCCAAAACGTCCAATTAGGCTCCAGATGTCCTTAAACCTGTAAAACACCTGAAAAGACTCCAAAACACATAGAAAGACTCGATAACAAAGACATATACCATGATTAAAATCCCTAAAATCCATGGTATATCATCAGCTTATTCATTTTGGTGATTTGATTGTTTGCAATTTATTTCTTAACCTGTATAAAGAAACTGAACATTATAGACAAAAGAAACTGAACATTATATACAAAACCACTTGAAAAAGTACAACAAAATACATTCATACATTGGTATTTCACCTTCACTACTTTTTTACATCAAAAAACCATAGTTCAAAACACAGAGAATGTAGCTGAGACCTAGATAAACCTATTGGTTAGTTGCTGTAGGATCAGATGCGGCAGTGGAATGATCATCAGCAGCGGGTCTCAGATCTCTGTTTTGCAGCCAAATAGTCCAAGAACCTTGGATCAGTTTCAGTCAAGTACCTTGCGACCAATGTCAATTGGTCGATCTTGGCTTGTTGGGTGGCTGCAAGTCTTCTAAACTCCTCCTCACGAGCAGCATTCTGGGTGTTCACAGCGGCCTGTACTTCTATCTGCCTTTTAGCCTCCTCCAGTTGTTGTTGTATACTAGCGAATGAGGCAGAGCTTCCCGGGTACT
The DNA here is from genome assembly GCA_030180135.1 of Orychophragmus violaceus. Taxonomy (NCBI): domain Eukaryota; kingdom Viridiplantae; phylum Streptophyta; class Magnoliopsida; order Brassicales; family Brassicaceae; genus Orychophragmus; species Orychophragmus violaceus. Next base: position 37,396,108 of record CM058231.1, on the reverse strand, counting down.
TCCTCTTCCCATTGACATGTGTCTGCGCAAGGCTTCCTACTCCATAGAGACTTCCTTTCTCATTTGCGAAAGTGGACTGCCAAAACAAAAAAAAACTCATTCATATAATCCCAAACACAACAATACTTACCATCAAGACAACTCATTCATAACAATCAAGAAATCAAAGTCTATCTGCAAAAAAAATCTCATTCTTCTCATCTATGGTTAGATCTCGAGTCCGAGATGTACCATCTGAAGTCTCAGCGGTATCAGCCTCGATGTCCAATATCTTGGATTCCAAATTCTCCTGAAAACGCTTTGCCACATCCTGCGCTTTCTTATCAACAAATGTCTTATCCGGTTTTGTATGAACCTTGATGAAAACTTCACCAAGACTCACTGGTCTTCCCAAATCTAATTCTTGTCATGATACACAATCAGGATTAATGATATATAGTTAACCGTTTTCTACTGACTGCATATATTTAATTGAAAGACATACCATTTCTTGTTGAATTTGGAGGTAAGACTTCTGCCCGGATAAGTGGATGTGAGGTCCAAGGCCTCCTCGATCAGACATTCGAGCATCAGAAGTGGTTTGGCTCTTCTCTTTAGCTTCTTCAGTCTCCCAATACGCTTTCATCTCTGTCCAAATGGTATCTGTAATCCACTTTGGTTGCACTCCCGAGGTCCTTGCGGTACTGACCATATCCTTCATCCGCCTTTGACCGATCCTCTCGAAATGCTGCTGAACCACACCAGTTAATAGAGGATCCCAGTGGTGTGTTTTCTACATAAAAACATTGATAAAATATTAGTTAGTAATCAAAAGTGCTTCAAATGGTAAACATAAGGTATAAGAACAAAGAAACTAACCGCGAATTCGACAAGGTAACGTTCTTGTCTTTCACGTGGCACCCAAGACCAGCTATAATATGGTCCACTAAATTTGTTGGTGAAGATTTTAGTAATCTTCCTGGTCAGTGACGACTTGTCACGACCAAACCTGCACAAGTTTGAAACAAACAGAACATAAGCAGTATAAACAATTCAAAACACATGAAAAGATTAATAAAATAAGAAATATACACAAGTCAAAACACATGACATAAGAAGATGAGACCAATAGCAAACTCAGAAACGTATCAAAACCAAACTAGAGACACATATCAATATCAAAACTTTATTATCAATCTCAGACTCATTAATTATCAGATTCACCAGGCTCAGACTCATCAATTATCATATTCACAAGTCAAAACACATGTCATAAGAAGATGAGACCAATAGCAAACTCAGAAACGTATCAAAACCAAACTAGAGACATATATCAATATCAAAACAGATTCATCAATCTCAGACTCATTAATTATCAGATTCACCAGGCTCAGACTCATCAATTCACCATAAGGAAACTCAAAACGTAACTCAAATTCAAAGCCATATTGGACCGAAACACAAAAGCAACAAAGAAGCATAACTGAAACTCATCAATTATCAGAAGCAAACTCATCAATTATCAAAAGCAAAGTGATCAACTATTAGAACAGATACTATTAGAACCGAGACACATATCAATATCAAAGTCATAATTATCAATCTCAAACTCATTAATTATCAAATTCACCAGGCTCAGACTCATCAATTATCAGATTCACAAGTCAAAACACATGACATAAGAAGATGAGACCAATAGCAAACTCAGAAACGTATAAAAACCAAACTAGAGACACATATCAATATCAAAACAGATTCATCAATCTCAGACTCATTAATTATCAGATTCACCAGGCTCAGACTCATCAATTCACCATAAGGAAACTCAAAACATAACTCAAATTCAAAGCCATATTGGACCGAAACACAAAAGCAACAAAGAAGCATAACTGAAACTCATCAATTATCAGAAGCAAACTCATCAATTATCAAAAGCAAAGTGATCAACTATTAGAACATATACTATTAGAACCGAAACACATATCAATATCAAAGTCATAAACAATCACATAACATAATTAAGCTCACAAAAAACTCATACTCATGGACACAAAACAAGAATGAAACGGACAAAGACAAGCTAACAAGCTACTTAGATACTTAGATACTAAGCAAACTATCATACAGACCAAGCAAACAAACAAAGACAAGCTGACAAACAAAATAAGAAACCGAGCAAACTAACAAGACAAGCTAACAAGACCAAGCAAACTATCATACAGAGACCAAACAAACAAACAAAGTATTCAGCACAGTCATACCATGTGGTGTTTGGCTTCACCGTGGGAGACAAGACCGTCGTGTACTCTTCCCTCCCTAGCTGATTGAGAAGAGCCATGAGAAGAGCTTCCTGGTCTTCCGAGAGATTCGGCTGGACCACCGCTGCACCTATCTCTTCATCACCGTCAGATTGAGGGTTCTCTGCTTGAGAGTGTTGTGAAGACCGAGGCTGAGAGTTTGAAGCTCTTCGACGGGATGGCTCTGGAGCAGATCGAGGTTGTGGCTCTGGAGTAGATCGAGGTTGTGGTTCTAGAGCAGATCGAGGTTTTGGCAGTGAGAGTTGAGCGCTTCGAGAGTTAACCTTTGCAGTTAATCGAGGTTCGGACAATGACGGCGTTGGTCGAGGCTGAGTCTCCGGAGACGTTCCAGGATGCGTCTGTGGTGGTTGAGTCAGAGTGCTTTGGAAGAGGCGCGCTGGTGGTGGATAATCCCTCACGGACGGTGGATTCTTCTTAGAGAGCTCCGGTACCAACGGCGGCGAGTTCGGAGTGAACTCATACCGATTGGAAAGAGGCGACGGAGTCGAGGCTGGTTTCTTCCGCGATGCGCTTGACCCGCCTCTTCGGGATGGTTTCTTCCTACCGGCCATCGATACGATACGAAGCTGGAGAGGAGAAAGCTGGAGAGTCGGTGACAGATCGAGGCAGACAGTATATGGAGATGGAGATGGCGATTCGTCGCTCGAGAGGAAGAAGAGAGTTAGGGTTAGAGATTCTGGATTTTTTGGGGAATTTGGGGATAATTAAGATTGGCGGTTTAGTGAAATTTTAGGCGGTTTAATGAAAAATTGGGGGTTTGATTTAGGCGGGTAAGTGAAAAATTAGGTGGGTAAGTGAAATAATTGGTGGTTTAGTTAAATTAGGGAGTGGTTTAGGGTTATTTTGTTGGTTTAGTTTTTTTTTTTGGGGGGGGGGGATTATGAATTTAATTAAATAAATAAAATGTATATTAAAAAATTTGATAAACTAAAAAAAATCGATTAGTAAAAAATGTATAATAAATGAAAGTTTGATTATTAAAATTTTTTGGTGAATAAAATTTTGGTTTTGTTTAGAATTTCGGTTAAATCACTGTAAGTTTTGGTTAAAATGATAGTATCTTGGGGGAAAACGTCATCTAATTGCAAATTGAATTAAGAAAACAACTCGGACATTCGAGAATATACGTATCAATATTACATATTGATATACACATGTTTAGAAGGGTTCTTCACCGTCATCATATTCATCATCAAAAGAAGATAAATTACACTGGAATTCATCTTCTGGTTCCGCATCATCGACATCGTACTCGAGTGTTATTGGGTTTACTCTCTGCACCAAATTCCCGACTACAATATCTTCAATTGTAGTCAGCATTACCGAATCATCATTATCTTGTTGCAAAAGAGTAGGTTCACCGTCTTCATACTCTCCTGAGATATTGCCCCTCGGATTGACTTTCACAACATTTAGCCACAAGTGTTTCGATTTCTTCGTGTAAGGATATGTGATATAACAAATCTGATCCGCCTGCGAAGCTGAACAAAAAAATTATTTATAAGTTATATAAACATCCATGTATATATATGATACTATATAGAAATACAAACGTACGTACCTAAAATACGCGGGGACTTCACCTTCATCAAATCTTGTTAACCTTACAAAATAAATTGACATGAGTAAACTGTTTCCTCAATGAGAGTAATTAAAATGTATACCTTGATTTTGTTGTTATGCTCGCATCAAAGTAATGCTCTGAGAAATAAGCTATCTCCTCGTTGATATAAGATTCAACAATCGATCCTGAAGCATATCTTTTTTTCTTTGCTTTCCCTTTCAACTTTTTGAAAATCCTTTCAAAGGGGTACATCCATCTATATTGCACGGGGCCTCCTATTTCTGCTTCGTAGGGAAGATGAATGGGCAGGTGTTCCATCACATCGAAAAATGATGGAGGTAAGATCTTCTCCAAATTGCATATGATTTGAATTATGTTTTGTTTTAGAACTTCGACGTGACTCTTCTGCAAAGTTCTCGAACATAAGTCCCGGAAAAATTCTCCAATCCCTACAATAATAATAACCATTAGAGACAAAGGTCACAATAAATATAACAAAACATAATAAGTTTTTACATATCAAGTATACATAAAGTGTTATAAGTAAGCAGTACCTGATAATGCAATATGGACGTTCCGGTCCAGGAGTTCTGCAAAGATAAATGGAAGTAACCGTTCCATAAAAACATGGCAGTCATGACTCTTCATCCCCGAAAACTTCCCATTATCCAAATCTGCACAACTAGCTAAGTCGGAGGCATACCCATCTGGGAATTTGCCGCATATTTCACACATTCCAATAAACTCTTCTTGGCGTTGTCTGCCAGTCTGCAGGCAGGAAAAGGAGCTTTACCCTCATCATCAATGTGTAAGTGTGGCCGAGAACAGAATCGTGCTATATCCAATCTTGACATTATGGTGTCTTTTGATTTACCTTTCACACTAATAAGAGTGTTCATGATATTGTCAAAAACATTCTTCTCAACATGCATCAAATCAAGATTATGTCGGAGATTGAGGTCCCTCCAGTATGGCAGCTCCCAAAATTTGCTCTCCTTGTGCCAGTTATGCCACTTCCCATAGCCAGGCTTCTTCTTTCGTGCCCGTTCCCACCGCATTCTTTTGTTTTTGGTGGATTTACGCCTTGTAGCCGCTCGCAATAAACTTGCTCACCAGTCAAATACTCAGGAGGACAATCTTTTGAAACATATTTTCCCTTCAGAAAGTCCTTTTTATTCTTCTTGAGTGGATGACTATGAGGAAGAAATCTTCGATGACAATCAAACCAACACATCTTTCTTCCATTCGGAAGATAAAAAGCTTTAGTATCTTCCATACAAACTGGACAGGATAGTGCACCATGCATCGTCCATCCTGATAACATGCCATACGCCGGAAAGTCACTTATTGTCCAGAGCAACACTGCTTTTAGATTAAAACTTTGATTCAAGGATACATCATATGCATTGACTCCAGAAGACCATAATTCCTTCAACTCCTCAATAAGAGGTCGGAGGAATATATCAAGACTAACTCGCGGATGCTTTGGCCCAGAATTCAGAATTGTCAAAAACAAGTATTCTATATTCATGCACATACCAGGGGGTAAATTGTATGGAGTCAAGATGATTGGTCATAACGAATGATTATTAGACATGCCAAATGGATTGAACCTATCTGTACATAATCCAAGATAAACGTTACGGGGTTCTTGGGAAAATCGGGGATGTTGCTCTTAAAAAGATTTCCACTCCGCTGCATCAGACGGATGACACATTTCTCCCTCATTTGTTTGGTGCACGGCATGCCACCTCATTGCTGATGCAGTTTTCTGGCTTTGGTACATTCTCTTCAGCCTGTCAGCAATTGGCATATACCACATACGACTATATGGTATATTGGTTCTCCGGTGTCTCTCATTAGGCTTCCATCTTGGTGCTTGGCAAAACAGACACTTATCTTCCTTTTCATCTTCTTTCCAGAAGATCATACAATTATTGATGCAAATATCAATTGTATAATATGGGAGACCTAGATTGCACATCATTTTTTCGGTCTCGTAATGTGAAGCAGGTGCCTGGTTTCCTTCTGGTAAAAACTCGGTAAACATTTCACATATCGAATCCACTGCCCTTTCACTCATATTATGTTCCGCCTTTCTCTCCAAGACTCGAGCAGCTAAGGATAACTGCGAGTGACCTTCCCGACAGCCATTATATAATGGATTTTTCGCTCCTTCTAGCAGATCGTAAAATTTTTTGTGAATGATTACGGACAGGTTCTTCCGCATTTTGATAGCTAAAATCCTTATAATAGCTATCAAAATTCTCGTTGTCACGAAATGCATCATTCACCATATCCACATACCTATCTTCTACTACATAATTACCAACATCTTCACTCCCACTTATATGCGTCCTATCAACATAACTCGTTCCTATATCCATACCGATTTCTTCTCCATGCTTATACCAAACATAATAATCGGGCATAAATCCTTTACTATACAGATGACTCCAAATGTTTCTGGCAGAGGCTATCGGTTTTTTATTCTTGCAAACATTACAAGGGCAGTTAAACTTACCACCATTACATTGCGCTAGAGGCTGATTGTTTGCAAATGTCATGAACTGCTCCACCCCGATTTCGAACTCTTGCGAAAAAATTTCCTGTAGTTGGATCGATCCTCCTATTCATCCACTCCCGCGAATTACTATAGCTGTAATTTCCCGACATTTTGTGAGTAAAGAAGAACTCGTTTTTCTTTTGATTTCTCGGTTTTCGTAGCTTTATGTGTTAAGTGGTTGAGAATGAGGAGGAGATATCCGAAATCATAATATATAGAAACTTTTACGACTGATTTGCGACTAACAATAATAGACGTAACAATTAGTTACACCTACATACAAACGGGGAACATGTGGGTTCATAACTATTTTTAACGACCGAATTAGCGACTGTTTTTTAACCGACTTCTTGGGAGTCGCTAATCAGTCGTAATACCCCGACTATTTTACGACTGATAGTTTTGGTCGTACATTTACGACTGATGGACGACTAAATGTGTTCAGTCGCTCGACAGTCGCAAACAAGTCGCACTGCAGTCGGTACATTTAGCGACTAAAAAATCAGTCGCAAAACAGGGTAGGTAATTCCCTGTTTTCTTGTAGTGACTATCCTTCTCGTATTCTATGTTTTAAATGGATGGTGACGCTTCCATAAAAGTATTATTAGATAATAACAATGAAGCTGAATAAAAATGATCGGTAAAAACTGCATAAAGATGTTCGATAGAAATTTCTGGATATTATAAAGTATTTATGGAGTTGTTTACAATGACCTGATGATTTATGATTATTATGTTTCTTCTTTTGAAACTGGTGACTTGGTGAGTCGTAGTTCTATGACATCACTAACATTGTTAATTTTACCACAAAATATCACTGAACCCAATTTTATTTATTTATCAAAACCAATCCTAATAAATAAATGTTTTGGACCGTTCAACAGGACGATGGTTATTGACCTAATAGATTATTATTTTTTCTTTATAATGTTAGTTTAGCTTATTTTATATATTCACAATTAGCTATAGTTTGAAGTATAAATGTAGATTCACAGATGATAACAGTGTTAATACATTTTTTTTATATAAAACTATATTGTTAATACATGTTAACTTTAAAAACTAATGATGCTCTGTTATGATAATGACAATCTAAACTACTGATGTGAACATTTAATTGAAGAAATGGAACCACGAAAAACTCAATTCCAATGATTTTTTAGATGATTAGGAGATTCGAGTATGTAGGTCCGTATCACTCTCTAAAATTGATCTAAACCAAAACCATATTAAAAATATGAGACTCCTCCTAGGTAATTGTGTATTTAAACCACAAAAATATTAACTAAAAATAGTATGTATTTAAACCGTCTATTTAAACCAATTCTAGTATATATTTCATTATCAAGTAATAGCCGTTGTCAAATACATAAATACTAGTTAGTAGTAAATTTCAAACTAGCTGCCCTAAGCATTGGTTATTAGCTATATAATTTATTATTATTATTATTATTTTTTCTGTTTTTCAGATTTTTTTGACTTGTAATCTTGAAAATGAATGACACACTCTCTCATTATATATTTTGATATGTGTTCAACGCGGGATATTTATTAAATATTTTTTTTGTTTCGAGATTGTTTTCTTGATCCGTGTTTTATTTGGCATGTGATCTCGAAAAATGAATAGCATACCCATTCACTATATATTTTGACCTGCTCTCAACATAGAGTATTAATTAGATGATTTTCTTTTTCTCTTTCTCGATATTGTTTTCTTGACTCATACTTTATTTGACCCGTGATCTCAAAAATGAATGCACAGTCTCTCACTATATTTTTTGATTTGTGCTCAGACAATCTCCAACCCCCACTCCAAATCTCACTCTAATATAGAGTAAAAGACTAAATTCTCTCCAATCCCACTCTTTATCTCACTCCAAAATAGAGTAATAAATAAGTTTACTCCAAATATAGAGTAACAAATGGGTTTACTCTATTTTTTTAATAGTAATTACTCTATTTTAGAGTAGAAAATAGAATAGTGTTAGAGTAAAACTCAACTCGATTTTGGAGTCACTTTATTTTAGAGTAATTTTTACTCTAAAATAGAGTTTTACATTGGAGATGCCCTCAGTGCAAAGTATTAATTAGATGGTTTTTGTTTTGTTTCGAGATCGTTTTTTGACACATGTTTTATTTGACGTGTGATCTCGAAAATGATACTAAATGATTTTTTTTTGGTCTCAAGATGTTTTATTGACCTTGCTTTATGTTGAATCAGAGATTCACAATGATCAGAAAAGACTTAAGGACAATAACATAATGACCAGAAAACATAGTCGTTTTATTAATCTCAATAAAGGACTTAAAGAAAATAACAAAATGACCAGAAAACATAGTTGTTTTATTAATCTCAGGAGTTCAAAATCGGTGTCGATTTCTCTGCTCTAGAAAGTAGGGTTTTTGGTACAATGATTCATGATAAGTCTTTTTCCGCTAAGGGAAGAATATTTATATCATGAAATTTATTGTTCATTTCCTAAATTCTCCCTGATATGATAATGTTAAATCTGAACAATCTTAGATTTTTCTTCCTTTTCAGAGATTTTTTTTATCTTCTTCTTTTTCTCAAATATGTTAATTTGTCATTAAGCATATTTCACTTTCTTGTGCAGGTCGGCGGGAACGATTGCCGGGCTTCACCAGAATTGGCCGCCTTCTTCTTTGTTCGGCATGATCTTCGTTGGGCCGTTATAGCTGTTGGGCTGGGCTAAAGTGGGTTGTTAAACACACCTCCAACATTAAGCCCTCCAGTTCAGCCCGCTAGGTGAAACATAAATCGCCTAGTTTAATCGTTATTCGGCCCAACAGTCGAATCATATCGTTTCCTTCTTCTGCCACGTTGCTGTCGACATTCCTGGGTGCTTAGCATGGTTCCTTATGCAGTCGATAATGTTCGAACACGTGTGGCGAGAAGTCGCAAAGTCACGTCTGTCGAGAAGTAATGTTACGTCCCGCGGAAGACTCCCACCTCTTCATTTTATAAATACCGTCCTTACTCTTCACTTTTTACCATTCACTATCAGAAGTAAATTTCATCTACTTTCCCTTCTGATCTCTCCTTTTTTTTTAACTTTTAAATCGTGCTGAATCGATTAAAAATTCCGCTAGCTTCGCAAGTGCCAGTGCTTTCAATGGAGATAGCGTTCGTTAACCCGTAGACTGGGTACTGTCAGTCCTGCAAAGGAGCTGTCTTGGCGACAAGCTGAATCTCTTTGCGAGGATGCTGCTGACCATTCCGATGAACATGTTCCTCTTGCTTTGAGGGTGGCATCTTGCGGACGATGTAACAAGAATAAAACGACGAAATTAAAAGAGAAGGAGGCAGTCCCTTCTTATGTTGCCGATAATGACTTCGACGTCTTGCCGACCTTCTCTAACGAAGACTCCCTGGCTTCGTTGAAAACTTTTATGGGATGTGAGGGCGTACAACTTCTTCTGCCTTCTTCTTCTCAGCGGTCGTGGGATGCTCCTCCAAATTTTTCATGTCTCTATGAGTCATTCTTCCATTCCGATAACCTTCAGTTTCCACTTCCAAATGTGTTAGTCAATTTTTGCGCACGGTTCCAATTCGCTTTTACTCAGCTTAACCTTGCCAGCATAATAAATGTAACTGGTCTTGTGGAGCTCGACACGATCTTGGCATACCATTGACAGTCAATCTCTTTAAGTGTTTCGGTCATCTGAATATTGTTAAGATGGAGCCTGTGTGGATTCAAGTTAATATACAGCTGAAGTACATGCTGCGAGCTGGTGTGAAATACAGAAATACTCGCGATTGGAAGAGGAAGTATTTCTTTGTCAGAATTGACAAGTTCCTGACCCAACTACTTTGGTCCTCAACAAGTGGAATCTCTTCGTATGTAGTTAATCAGTCTGTTGACTATTATTGCTCATTTCTTTTCTTTAATTCTAATCATATTTATTTCCTTTGTTTCAGCCTGTCTCAATCCGAAGCGGGTTAATCACGAGTATTTGAAGGACGTCGACAAGAATTTTTCTGAGCTCATCCAAAAGACTTGGCTTGAACCTGATGATGCCAAAACAATAAAAACCAGTGAGTTTACTTCTCCTTGCTTGAATCTTTACATCGCCCCCTTTTTTGTTCTTAACGTTACGAGTTTCTTTTTGCAGTATCCCATCCGAAGAATCAGATGGAGAAATCAGGGAAAGTTATTCCTAGCATGGTGATTGATCCGAAGAAGAGTTCAAAACCTTCGGATGGTGACAAGACGATGGCTCTAGCCATTCTATGGACGCTCAAACCAATGCCTCCCCTAGGTCGCAACTCAAGAGGGTAGATGATCAAGCCTCTGATGATGCTGAGAAGAAAAAGGTTGAGGAGGCCAAAGGACACGCTGTTGAAGTCAGGTCTAAGAAGTCGGCAGACAATGCCTCTTCTTTGAAGAAGAAAAGAGCGACTGCGTCTCTTGAGAATGATTCGGATGATCCTTCTTCTTAGCTGAAACGTAAGTCTGCAAAGTCTTCTGGTCCAGTTGAGGCAAAGACTCCTTCAACTGATAAGGGCGTTCCGCCTCCTTCTTATGCTCCTAAGGTTTCTCCACGGGACCTTCCACGACGTCGACCTTGCCTGCCGGGGCGATCAAAAGGCATTCAGATATTGTAGGTAATTATGGGATTTTGAAGGTGGGCAAGCACTTAAAGACCGGCGAGTCTGTGTTGGATTGGAAAAAGGTCCTTTTCGCTATGTGGTGAGATGCTTAAAACTCCGGATGAGTTCTATTGCGACGAGCTGATTCCGAACATCTCGACGTCACCCCGCCTTTTTCGGTGAACCAGATCTACAAGCCGTACGTGTACCAGTCAATTTCTCAGTACCTCGTCAATGTAAGTATTTCTTTCTTTTATATTTTTCTATTTTGATTTCCTTTCTCTTGTTCTAACAGCCACTACAAGAAAACACGCTTTTTGTGACTGCGTAAATAGGTACAATTCAGTCGCAAAACTATGTTTTGCGACCCAATAGCAACTAAATGAGTTAGTCTCTAATCATTCGTCGCTAATCATATTAGTCGTTATGTTAGTCGCTAATTTTCGACTATATTTCGTTAATATTAGTCGCTACTGAATCGCTAATTTTAGCGACTAATGAGTGACACTTTTACGACTGTAATAGCAACTCTATTATAGTTTCTTTAGAGTCGCTAAATTATTAGTCGCTTTGTAGTCACTAAATTAGCAACCATTTGGCGTCTATTTGGCGACTATCTTAGCGATGTTTTAGCGACTAAATTAGTCATCATAAATTTAAGTTTTGTCCATATTGCGACTACTTAGCGACTGATATTTTGTATATTGTCGCGACTAATTAGCGACTAACAACTTGAATTAGAATAATAATTTAATTCCAATTTGGTTTCGGTTTTCCACTATTTGGTTTTTGTATTTTGATTGTTCAGTTAAATTATGAACCTTAAAGCTTTATAAAAACAGACAACATGATATATTAAAGTTTAAGAACCTAAAGTGCATACATTGGTCTTAAAACAAAAAACTTCAGAAAATCCAAACATTATATACAAGTTTATACAAGTCTGAACAAGTAGAGTCCTAAGGAGTAGGAGAAGAGGGAGCTGGCTCAGCAGTCTGGGTTTTGCAGAAGTTGAGGTATGCCGGGTCTGTTTGCCGAAGATATTTTTCCACCATGCCCAACTCCTTCTGCTCATTTGCTTGTCGAGTTAGCTCAGCAGATTGTGATTCAATTTGGCGCTTAGCTTCTTCGAGCTGATGTTGATGCGAGTTATAAGTTAAAGAACCACCCGGGTACTTGCGCTTTCTGGAGGCGTGAGACTCTCCGAGACTTTCAATACCATAAGCATGGCCTCTATCATCCACAATTGTTGAATTGGAAACAAAAAAGATATTGACACAATTAGGAAATGGGTAAAGAATGACATACGATTCAAATAACATAATCATTAACACATCTGAACAATAACAAAATCACTAACACATCAAGAAATTACACAACTGAAAAATAACAGAATCATAACACATTATCTCACTACCAATAACACAACACATTCATATATGCAACAACAATGCTGAGCATTTTATGCCAAATACACTAGAGTTCAGAACAATAACCAATGCAACAAACAAACTCCATATGTACAAATAACCAATGCAACAAACAAACTCTAAAAGACTGTCAACCATGTGTACTCATATACATTAAAACGCAAATTCTTAATGATTAGTCAGAAGCATAATTACCTGAAGAAAGAGTTCATTGAACTCATCGGTGGCCAGCTCTCTAGGTCGGGAAGTCACATCAGAAGAAATGCTTCAATCTCGGCCTTCTTTGCTTTGAGCTTCTCCTCATACTTCTCTGCGACTTGTTGCACCTTCAAGTCAATGTAAGTTCCATCTGGTTTTGTGTGTGTCTTCAGGAAGACTTCACCGAAACTGACTGCTCTACCAGCTGCTCTTCCTGAAAATGTAACAAAAAATAAAATAGTTAAAGAAAAGTATATAAACTAAGACAAGCATTAGTAGATAGAGGAATGTATATTACCATTTCTTGGTGAATTTGTAGAAAAGACTTCTGCCAGTGTAGTTCTTGTGAGGACCGAGACCGCCAAAATCAGAATTCCGAGCAGCATAAGTGGTCTTACTCCTCTGTACCTTCATCAGTTTCCCAATAGGCAACCATTACTTTCCAGATTGTGTCTCACATCCATGCAGGTCGCACACCAGCAATGTGAGCTTTGCTGACCATATCCTTCATTCTCCTTTGACAAATCACCTTAAAATGTGCTTGAAAGGTCCATGTTATTAGGAAATCCCAGGTGCTCTCTTTCTACAGTAGAAGCAGCAGAATCATGTTAGTAAGAAAATAATGAAAAGTAAAATAAAAGACAGACTAATGTACTATACTAACCGCAAATTCAAGGAAGTATCGCTCTGCTCGCGGCCAAGGCACATGACTCCAACTATAGAAATCTCCATCAAACTTGTTTGTGAAGATCTTAGTAATCTTCCAAACCAAAACAGACTTGTCACGACCAAGCCTACACAGAGAGCAAAAATCAGAATAAATTATGACTTATAAGTACAATAATAACTTAAAGCAAACAAGCAAATTGGGGGGGAGAGAGAGGGAGAGAGAGAGAGAGAGAGAGAGAGAGAGAGAGAGAGAGAGAGAGAGAGAGAGAGAGAGAGAGAGAGAGAGAGAGAGAGAGAGAGAGAGAGAGAGAGAGAGAGAGAGAGAGATATGCTTATACCAAGTGGTTTTTGGCTGCTGAGGAAGTAGTGGAGAGAGCACATTCGTCCACTGATCACGGTTTGGCATGGTTAGCAGCCTCTCAAGATAGTGGAGACGGCTTTCCTCGAAATTTGGTTGAATATCAGGCGCCTGATTAGTTGGAATGCTGAACTTCAGGCGCTTGATTACTGTTGGCTTCAGAGTTCTGATTCGGAGACGGCCTTGGTGGTTGAGACACTTGAACTGAACGAGCCGAAGAGGCTTGTGGAGGAGTCATATGACCTGAAATAAGAACATACAAGAACGGCCAAGACAATCAATCATACAAATAAAATAAAAACATGATTTGGAAGCAAGAGGTTCTTAAAACACAGAACCACATGAGAACTCAATATACGGAACCACAAGAGAAATAAAAACAGACAAGAACAAACTCGCATTGACCATAACATGATTAAGAACATGCTTAAGAACCGACATACAATATGAACCGAATCCAAGAACAAGACAATCCAAGAAAAACATGTTGGGATTATGTCCTGAAATCATATTGTACTAACTCTGATAGATAGTTGTATTGTCAAGATCGGACAATTCATGTAATACTAGGTGATCATAATGTTTTGCTAGAAGCCGCTTATGACTTATGAGTTGTAGCTCATTGCTAGTATTATGTGAACCTACAGGGTCACACACCTAAGCAAGCTGGATACACTTTGTATGGGATTGATCATTGGCATATGGTCTGGTCAATGTGTATTGGATACACATTGAATTCGAGTTTTAAGAGGTGTGTCGATCGACACCATTGGGTGTGTCGATCGACACAGATCGGGTTTCGAAACTGATGTTTCAGTTTGATGACTTAAACGAATTGGATTAATCCAATGATCGGTTTTTGGTCATTCCAGGTCTATATAAAAAGCTTATATGGACGACCTGGAACCCTAGCCGTTGTTGAGACTTTTTCTTGACAGAAAAACGCAGCCACCTCTCTAAACACAAGGATTCCCAGGAGATCCGATTCCCAGCACTAGCATCCCGGCGGATTCCAGATTGTGTGCGTGTGCATCTGAGGCGCTCTTGATCTCACTTACCGGTTCATCATTCCGCTGCAAATCTCCAGGTAAACACGAGATCAGATGTAGATTCAACTCTAAGCATGAATCCTAGATCCTAGGCTATGGAATTGAGACTTAGGGTTGCCTAATTGGATTAGAAACCGCCTAGAAATTCCATCATAACATATAATTAAATTCACAAAATAATGGTGAAAGAAGAGACAAGAACATATAAGAATTGTTCTTGTCTCAGAAATCCACGGCATTCTACTCTTATACAAAAGCATATGCATTCTTAAATTCACAAAACATGGTGAAAGAATCAGACGAGAACAGACTCATACGCATTCGTAAATCCACAAACTTGAACTCAGACAAGAGTCAGTCAACATAAGCATGAACTTAGACTTGAACTCAAACACATTCTATCAATTGCGAATTAACTCAGACTCGAACTCAAGCACATTCTATCACCGTAACAAACTCAGACTCAAGCAATACATACAATACTCAGACTTATTGTCAAGAACAAAATCAAAACAAGGTTACACAAACAAATCCTATAACTGTAAAAACAATCAGACTTATTGCATGCTCCTCCAACGATTCAAATCCTATAATCCTATAACAAATGTCAAACAAATTCTATAATCTTATAACAAATTTCAAAAACAAAATGAATACACACAAAAAATCTCAAAAACAATCAAATCAGACAACACACATAATAAAATCAGACTTACCGTGACCTTGAGAGGTCTGTCTGGGAGTCACATTCGAAGGCCCTCCCCTCTGAGGTTGAGGGTTCATAGAGTGACCTTGAGAGGTCTTTCTGGGAGTCGGCGAGTTGTTTTCGAAGACAATAGTCGGCGGTGGATACTGGCGGACATGCAACTGGGATTGAGTCAGAGTTGGGTGCTGTGGCGGAGAGTCATCGGTCGCTGATAGGTCAAGAATTATCCCTATACTAACTTCACGTGCACAGTGATGCAGATGTAGTACTTAGGTATGATGGGGTTTCCTTCCCCATCCAGTTTCTGACCCCTTGCGTTGCATATATGACCCTCTTGGTCTCGTAAAATGTCGTCTTCACCGCGAATCAGAATCACATGCTCCATTAGAGTGAAACCTGTTAAGTGCTCAAACTCTCGGTATCACTGGTTTCACGTTGTGTCGATCGATGCGAGGTATGCGTCGATCGATGCAGTGCACCAAATAAACAAAAACGTAAGTAAACTAGAAAGAAAGAAAAAATAAAATAAAAATAAAAAATGCTTAGTCTAATCCTAATACTAAATCTATCGGCGAACTCAAGGAGTCCCCGGCAACGGCGCCAAAAACTTGATAGGTCAAGAATTATCCCTATACTAACTGCAAGTGCACAATGATGCAGATGTAGTACTTAGGGTATCGAATCCACAAGGACTCCGGTCACACGATAGATTATGAGTAATTTGGATTAAGCTAAGCGAAGCATGTTGTAAAGCAGTAAACAAAATAGCAAGTAAACAGATCAAGCGTGCTGGATGTAAGCAATCCAACGAAGGCATCAGGTTTCGGGAGTTCTCAGGATATCAGGAAATAAGATTAACAAACAATCAAGATTCAATCTATAGCGTTCTTGAACTAGAATCACGAAGGTAAAACTAACCAGCTTTCGCTGCGATAATTATCTATGTCTAACAACCTAGCAGACCAACTTTCGTTGCGAATCCTAGAGTTCTAAACATGCATTAATTCCAAGTTCGTTCGTTCACAATTTCTCTTGACCAAATTTCTTTGCGAATAGATAAATTGCTCACCTAAATCAGATCTAGTTAATTTACCAACTGTAGTTGTATAAATCAACCTAAAATCAATAATCTAAATGGCCAGTTCAGATTTAGCATTGAGAACAAATTAGATGAAGAACTAGATGATGAATCTAATTAAATTAGTTATTCTAACATTCCTTCAAATCCCTAATGAGAATCCCTAACCTAACAAGAGATCTACTCAGACATAGAAATCATAACAGAAAACATAGTCAAAATAGATATCATAGAATAATCAAAAGAATAAGAACAAGGGTTCGAAATCAAGTCTCTTTCGAAAACAAAACCAGCCCCAAAATCTCCTAAACTCTCTCTAAGAAAAGCCTAGCCTAACAAGTGGCTGTAAAACCTAATAAATAACTAAAACACGATTTGGGTCACTTTGTAATTATGATAAACTTCTGGGTCAAGTTGCAAATCTTCATTAATCGATCAAATCCTCTGGTCCGCGAACTGTGTCGACCGACACCAAAGTGGTGTCGATCGACACCAACACCATATATCGGCAGTGACTTCTTCTTCTCGAACAAATGCTCTAAAAAGCTCCAAAATGTACCATAATGTCCAAGTAAACTCCAAATGTGGTAAAACCTGTAAAGTACCTGAAAGGACTCGATAAACACTATAAATGACTCTAAAACACACTTATATCATGGCTTAAAACAGGTAAAAACCATGATATATCAGTCGCTAGAGTTAATTCGTACTGTGCATGTAGATTAGCGGGCCTACTATGTGTGGAAGAGGAAGGCTGAGTCTCGACGGCGACATGAGCTCCTCGGCCTCGACCTCTTCCTCTCCCTCGACCTCTTCTTCTTCCTTTTGCGGCGGCCATCGGATATGAAACGAAAGAACGAACAAAGAGAGATTTAGGGTTTGTGAAAAAATGTTGAGAGAGATCAAACACACAGAGAGAGAGAGATCGAACACACAGAGAGAGAGAGAGAGAGAGAGAGAGAGAGAGAGAGAGAGAGAGAGAGATAGAGAGAGAGAGAGAGAGAGAGAGAGAGAGAGAGAGAGAGAGAGAGATCTAACAGAGAGATTGAGAGAGGTTAGAGATTTCAGTGACGGAGCTCGATCTAGAGTGATCGAGCAGAGAGATCCAACAGAGAGAACGAGATCAAGAGAGGCGATGAATTTTCAAGAAAGAAGAAAATGAAATTAGGTTTAGGAATTGGGATCGACACTTAGTCGATTTGGGGGAAAAATCAGAGGGAAAAATTCCCGGTTAACCAAAAATCACCCCGTTAAACGAAAAATTGGGCCAAAATATTTTGGCGGTTTTGTTAAATTGGGAAATAATTTTGGCGGTTTGGGTAAATTAGGCCAAAATATTTATGCGGGCCAACTAATTTGTGGCACTAAACTTATTAAACCCTGATTAGTCACTAGTTAGTCGCTAATTAGTTGCTAATTTCCAAATAAATTTGAAGCGTTTAAACGTGAGCAAACATTATGAATTTATATTTAAACATTAAACATTATGAAATTATATTTAAGCATTAAACATTATGAAATTATAATTAAACATAAACATTATGAAATTACAAATAAACATTAATCATTAACCTTATAATTAAAACAATAGCAAGTTGCCATAAACATTAAACATTAAATTAGACATTAAACATTAACATACTCAATTTGAAATTATTATTATGCCAAGTTGAAATTATTTGAAATCTGAAATACATTAATCAGTACGGTTCTTCGTCATCTTCCGCTCCATCATCTCCCCTTCAACATCTTCATCGTCATCATCAGAAGATGATAGATTACACCGAAAATCGTCTTCTGGTTCTGCATCTCCGACATCGTAATCTGTATTGATTGGGTTTTCCTGCTGCACCAAATTCCCGAGAACGAGATTCAATTGTAGTCATCATTACCGGATCATCATTTTCTTGTTGCAAAAGAGTCAGTTTTGTGTTGACATATTCCCCTGAAATATTTCCCCTCAGGTTGACTTTAACAACATTGAGCCACAAATGCTTTGGTTTCTTCGTGTATGGATACGAGATATAACAAACTTGCTCCGCTTGAGAGGCTGTGCAAATTAAATATGTGGAAATTATACTTGAGTATCTATGATATCCAAATAGTAGTTAAAAAATATAGAGATAGATATATTTAAGTACCTAGAATAAATGGTTCGTATTTACTGTACTTTCTCGATGCACGGACGTCTACAATGCCAACATTTCTCCTTCGAGTTCCTCTACCGATAACAGAGTCATAACAGTTACACTTAAAGAGTGTGATTCTCAAATTAACCATCCCCTCGTACTGAAGTTGTATTATATCCATTAAGATCATGTTGAAATCAGTTGCATCAGATGCATCACTGTAATTCTCTCATTTAACACATACACCATAGTTACATGTCTTTCGTCCCTCGATGTGATTCTTTGTATGAAACATATATCCTTTTGTATAAAAGATATGCCAAGTTCTAGCCTTGTTGACGGGTCCATGCACTATGTCTTGAACCCAAGGAGGAAATGGATGGGTGGTGTTCCAGTAAGTAACCTGCATATAGATAAACAAACAATAACAAATATATAGAAGTATAAACACATACATATATAATTTATAGCTAAGAAATATTATTCAGACATACATAATCTTGCACCCATGTATGATATTCGTCAGCTCTTTTCCCAAAGAGTTATTTCTCGGAGAGATCTGGATATTTCCCAGAGATATAGTCTTCGAACATACTGTTTAAGACCAACATGTATATGAGACCAACACAATATATAATTTAATTTAAGTTGTATTATACCTCTCAAATGGTCGAAATAAGCGCAATTTCGCAAAACATAAGCATGTGCACATTAATAATCTTCCGCTGAAAGCCATACTTCATGCATTTTGCCACTTGGACGACCAACCTGAGTAAATATATCAGGTATGTCTTTGTCATGATATTTGGGGACTCCACCTTTATTGTATCTTTTTAACCTGACAACAAGAGTTAATAGAACTTCAGAATAGATAGCGTGTACATGTCTTCATAGACTAGATAAAAATTTACCGTGAATTCGTTTGTATATTCGAGGCAAAATAATACTCTGTGAAATGAGCAATCTCTTCATTTAGATATGATTGAACAATAGATCCAGCTGCATATATTTTGTTCTTTGCTTTCCCTTTTAACTTTTTGAAAAATCTTTCAAAAGGGTACATCCACCGGTATTGAACATGGTCTCCTAATTCAGCTTCGTAGGGGAAATGTATAAGAAGGTGCTCCATCACGTCGAAAAATGATGGTGGAAAGATCTTCTCCAAATTGAAAAGAATCAAAACTATGATTTGCTTTAGAATTTGGACGCGACTCTTCTACAAAGTTCTTGAACATAAGTCACAAAAATACTCAAATCCCTACAACATAAAGAAATTAAAACAGCAAATGGTTAATACAAAATACAAACTCGATATTCAAAATACTATAAATAACAAGTACTTGCTAACGCAAGGTGGACGTTCTTGTCTAGGAGTTCTGCAAATATAAAGGGAAGTAGTCGTGCATAAAGACATGGCAGTCATGACTCTTCATCCCGGAATTGTGCATTACTCATATCAGCACAACTTTCTAAGTCTAAAGAATAACCATCTGGGAATTTGACCTCATGATTCACACATTACAACAGCTTAGTTCTGAATTCGTTTGTCAGTGAGTAGACTGGGAAAGGAGCTCTACCAACACTATCAACATGTAAGTGTGGCCGAGAACAGAATTGATCTATATCCAATCTCGATGGGATGTTGTCTTTTGATTTACCCTTCACACGCATAAGAGTTTTTATAATGTTGTCAAAAACATTCTTATCTATATGCATCAAATCGAGACTATGTCAAAGATTGAGGTCCCTCCAGTACGGTAACTCTCAGAATATGCTTTCTTTGTGCCAGTTATGCTTCTTCCCATAGCCAGGCATCTTATTTTCGTGACTGTTTCTACCAACATCCTTAATTTTTGGTGGATTTACACGACGCAAATGGTAGGAATAAACTTGGTCACCGATTAATGACTTATGTGGATATTCATTCCTAGCGTCCTTTCCCTTCAAGAAGTCTTTTTTTTTTCCTCAGTGGATGACCTTGAGGAAGAAATCTTCGGTGACAATCGAACCAACACGTCTTTCTTCCATTCGGCAGATAAAAAGATTTTGTATCATCCATGCACCATGGACATGATAATTTGCCATGGGTGGTCCATCCTGGTAACATGCTATACGCCCGAAAGTCGCTGATCGCCCACACCAGAACTGCTTTTAGACTGAAATTTTGATTCAAGGACACATCATATGCATCGACTCCATTACACCACAATTCTATTAATTCCTCAAAAAGTGGCTGGAGGAATATATCGAGACTACCTTGCAAATGCTTTTGCTCAGAATTCATCACTGTAAGAAACAAGTACTCCATATTCATGCACTTATCAGCGGTTAAATTATATGGAGTTAAGATCACATGCCACAACGAATGATTATTAGACATGCCAAATGGATTGAACCCATCTGTACATAGTCCAAGATAAACATTGTGGGTTTCTTGTGCAAACAGGGGATACTGATCTTGAAAATATTTCCACTCTGCCGCATCAGACGGATGACACATTTCTCCCTCCTTTGCTTGGTGCTCGGCATTGCCATCTCATTGCAGCTGCAGTCTTCTCGCTCTGATACATTCTCTTTAATCTATCAGCAATAGACATATACCACATACGACTATATGGTATATTGGCCCTACGGCGTTGCTCGTTAGGCTTCCAACTTGGTGCATTATAAAACTGACACTTATATAACCTTTCGTCATCTTTCCAAAATATTATACAATTGTTGAAGCAAACATCATATGGATGACATGGAATGCCTAAATTGCGCATCAGTTTCTCTGTCGCGTAATGTGAATCACTTGCTTGATTTCCTTTTGGTAGATACTCTGTAAACATTTCGCATATCGAATCCACGAGCCTTTCACTCATATTATGCTCTTCCTTCTTTTGCGTGACTCGAGCATCTAAGGATAACAGCGAGTGGACTTCACGAAAACCATCATACAATGGATTTTTCGCTCCTTCTAACAAGTCGTAGAATTTTTTTGAATGATTACGTACAGGTTCTTCTACATTCGTATAACTACCATGTTCCTCCATATTCTGATAACTACCATACTGATGATAGTTATCAAAATCGACATTATCACGAAATGCATCATTCACCATATCCACATATCTATCTTTTACTACATTCCCCACTCCTTCACTCCCACTAACCCATGTCGTATCAACATAACTTGTTCCTAAACCCATAGAACTTCTTCTCCATGCTTATACCTAACATAACAATCATGCATAAATCCATTCCTCTACAATGCTTATGTATTCTTCTCTCCTGCATAATTGATTTATCGTTCTTGCAAATATCACAAGGACAAAGATACTTACCACCGTTGGTCTGCGCAAAAGGCTGGCTATTTGCAAATATGATGAAATGATTATCGACCCCCTCTAAGAACTCTGCCGTTAAATTCCAGTCGCTGCATCGATCCGATTATGCATCCACTCCCGACCATGAGTATAGTTATAATCTCCCGACATTTTTTCACTTAGAAAACGTTTTCTTTCGTTTTTTTCTCAATTTTTCTCAATTTGTTCGTATTTCTTTGGTGTTTTTATGAGTGAGGAGAAGTGAAGAACGATGTTTGTATATATAGAATTTTTGCAACTAATTTGCGACTAAAATGCGACCGATTTAGCGACTACCAGTAACAGTCGCAAAAATAGGTACACATTAGGTACACCAAACTCGAAACAATAAAACGTGGGTTTGTACCGGTTTTTTGCGACTAAAATACAACTGGTTAGCAACCGCCAAATTTAGTCGCCATATAGTCACTAATTTAGTGTCTAACGAGCGACTAATAGAGACTGTAAAATCAGTCACAACTCGTAGTCGCAAAAAGCGTGTTTTCTTGTTGTGAGCTGCTTTTTGTGCCGGCGACCTCTATGATGAACTCATATGTCTTTCATATGAATGGGGAACTATCGAGTCAAGGGGCCGAGGTCAAAGAGGAACTTGCTAAAAAGACGAAGGATTTGGAAACATATCGCCTTTCTGCTGATATATCTAGGGTGAACGAAGAGTCAGATCTCTTCTCTTTCAGGAAAAGTCGAGCTGTTTGAGACTCGCAATAAGGAGCTTGAAGAGAGCAATGAGAAGTTGATCGCCGAGATTGCAATATCGAAGAAGAAACATTTCCAAGACGTAAGGCATGAGCGGAATACTTTTCCGGCGACGATCTGCATGATCCTTAACCCTCGTTGTATCTTGAAGACTAAGTACGAGTAGTGCTTACAAGAGCTGAAGAAGGTGGTTGCCGCGAAGGATGCTGAAAGCGATGATTATATGTACTTGAGTCAGTACTCTGAGACCTTGTATTAACTTTGGTTGCTCCAACACGAAAAGAGGGTACTCATTCCTGACGACATCTTCTATGAACTTGAGGATAAGAAGAAGGAGTGGGATGGGAAAATCGATAAGATCAATGCTCCAGAAGTTGGCGATGACTTCTTCGTGATCTTGCATGTGCCGAAGAGAGTGCGCGACTGAAATCTTCCTTCTTCTCTTCCCTTTCAACCTCAGTCCTTGATACCGCCAACTGATGGTGCCTTTTTGTTCGATAAGCTTGGCAACAACGTTGAGACGATGTCAAAGGATGTCGTTGGGACGTTGAAGAGTCCCCTTGAGGCTTTTCAATTTGCAGCGACGGGAATTTCTTCGCCATTGCATGCAGTGCTTCCCTCTTCGACCTTGGTGATTCTTCCGACATAGCCCACTCAAGATCTTCCTCTAACGGTTTAGACCTTTATCTCTCTCTCTCTCTCTCTCTTTTTTTTTTACTTTGTTTTGGGGTGGAAAAATCCTCCCTTTTTGTAAAACTTGGTTGGGTTGACGAGGTTCCCCTTTTATATCAAAATGGTTTCTTCCTCTTTTGTTGCAATGCTTTGATTCACTTTGTTTTTTTGTGGGATTTCCTTCTCAAAGTAACTTTAGGGAATCAACTGCGTTTTTGTCATATAAAGGCGGAAAACACTTCGCCTTAGAATGGAATTCATCTTAAGGTTGACAAGTGATTTAAATTGTTTTGATAGCTCGACGAATAATGCTTTTGATCGGGTTAGTGAAAATTTAACTTTGCTTATGGATGAAGGTTCCATTTTTGTCATCTTAACCTAGATACTGAGTGAAGACTTTGGGAGTTTCTATGAATGGATGAGAGTTCATCACATCATCCATTATGAGAAGGTTTAGACTTGTTTTGCGAGCGATTGCTCGGTTTTGTCTTTAGTAAGAACTCATTTTTTGATTGATTTGTGAAGGCTCTGTTTAGCGGGTGAACTGATTTTCGAACTTTTCTATTTTGTAATATTTTGAAGGATTCAGCCAAAAAGACTATAGCCTTTATTTGTGAATGGAAATTTATTGAGAGCCTGACTTTGCGAGTAGGTGCTCGGCAATAGCTCGACCCATAATTGTACCTTGAAAAAGGGTGTAGTTTTTATTACGCGAGTGAAGACTCGGTTTTGATTCGCCAAGCGAGTCTTAAAATCAGATTTTGTATCCGTAACTCGGGATCATCTATGCATGACAGGTCGGCTTATGTAGTCTGTCTGAGTTAGGGAGTGAGGGCGAATCCTGGAATTTTCTTTATACTGATGCGATTTGGATTAGAATATTCTTCGCATGGTAAACGTGAATATTCTTGCACATCGATGTGCAGATCTGATTGAGCCGAGCATCTGGCCAGGATGCCGGCGAAGTTAAGACAAGAATTTAAAACAAAAGTTTCTTTTTACTGATTTACAGTTGCACTCTGGGATAAGTTGCATACGTACCTCGGAAACGAGGATCAAGCGGTTCGTAGTTCTTATTACACATCATAACTTTTTTGAAGTAAAAATAACTTGGCTGTAATGCTTCGGTGTTGTCGAGCTTAGCACTGGTCATACCGAGGTTCATTCATTTTGGTTTCATTTCCATTTCCTTTGGGATATTTCCATATTGCGGGCAGACCCGGTATGATATTTTTCTTTCCATTCGCTGATGAAACATGGCCTACAAGTGGTCTGATCCCCTCCGAGTGTATGAATTCCATTTGGAGTTTGAAATTTCACACACTGATGGTATGTCGAGGTGATGTCTTCATGGTGTTTAACCAAGACGTTCCTAGAATGGCGTTATAGATGGCCAGCCTGTCGAGGATGACAAACTTCATCATAGATGCCATCCCGCCGACATAGATCATGATCTTGACTGTGCCAATCATCATGGTCTGATCACCATCGAATCTGGTTAGTGTTTTCACCTTTGGCTTGACCTGCAAGAACTTTAATTCCAACTCTTATTTGAAAATAAAGTCGACAGAGCTTCCTGTATCAACTAGTACCCGTGATGACGCGATATGATGGGAGTACTTCTCGTGATATTCACAATATGGCCAATGTTCGTTTCCTTCTTCGGGTCGTGGTTAGTCTCGAAGCGATGTGCTTCCGACGTAGTAGGCTGAAGAGGATTTGTTGTGGTTTACTTCTTGGTGATTAATTCATGACTTCTACTTTGTTGTCGCTGCTTTATTGGTTAGGTTGGAGTTATTTTAGAGAGTATTGCGTGCTCATGTTCCAATTCCATGAATGCGACCACTATATGCAATTCATCATCCAAGAACGTCGGCTCATGGAGCTTCAGGTCCCTTCTGTTTGCCGAGTCAAACCACAAAGCTTTCTGAAGAGCTCCTCGAGCCGCACTATCATATACTGTCACTCCGAATACCACTTCCTTAAATCGACTGATGAAAGCTCGCAAGGGCTCGTATTGTGTTTGCTCGAGGTCCCAGAGGTCGGCATATGATGACCCGGGGGTAATGAACAAAAAGTAACACTTTAAGAACCCTTCTGAGAGCTGGTGGAGGTTATCGATCGATCCTATTTTAAGTCGTGAGAACCAGTTAAGGGCAATTTCTCTGAGGTTCTCCATGAAATGCTGGCAGTACATGTCATCTCTTTCTTCGTTTGTGAATCGACTCTGACCCATCGCTATCATTAATGCTGTCATGAATTGAATGGGGTCATATTTTCCTTCTTTAGTTGGGAACTTGACTTTATCAACATTTGGGATCCTCGCGCTCATGATCTGATGTGTGAATGACGTCTTTTGAGCCTGCTCCAACACATGATCGAGATCCAGTTCCGAGCTAGATACTCGATGAACCATGGAGTTCAGATCTTGGATTTGACTCAGTATGGCCCAATCTGGGCATTTGGTGTCGATCCATTGCTGATTGGAGCGGTTGCGACGCTCGTCGGATTGATATTCGAACCTATGGTCCTTGGGGTGCGTCGGAGAAGAGACACATGTTTGTGGGATGTCTTTTCTCCGGGGTCTGCTCCATTATAAGCGCACTCCAACGTTCGATCAAGTTGTCTTGGAGCACGACATGCTGGCTGGCGAGCATGGCGATTCACTCGTTCGCCGCCTTATCTATTTGTATATTCGGTTCATTACCATCTGGAACATCTTCTTCATCGAGCTCTGATCTTTGGTCTTGGCGGTCAGTGCTGTAGTGTTTCTTGCACGCGCTGCCCTTGCCGATGCTGCCGCTTCTTCTTCGCGCTTGGCGATGACTGTAGTTTAGCTATCTTGAGTTGTTCCTCCTGGTGCGGATGCGACAGGAGCATTTAGGTTTCCCGTTAGTGCTGCGTTGACCTGCGATCCTGAGTTATCACCTTGCGGGGACGAGTTGGGTTGGATCCGTTCTCCTGTTTTGCTGGTGTTGGTGATGTCGCAGGCGTTGTTTGTTCCTCTTACTTATCTTATGCGATGAGAGTTGTTTTTGTCATTCTGATCTTCCCTTTGGTTGTATAAATATATCCAAAGTCCCCACATATAACACCAATTGTTGAATCAGAGATTCACAGTGATCAATTCAATAAATTGATCAAGTTAGGACTTGAATAATTCGGATAAAGAACCTAAAGGCAATAACAAAATGACTGGAAAACGTAGTCGTTTTATTAATCTCGGAGTTCAAAATCGGGGAGGATTTCTCTACTCTGGAAGTAGGGTTTTTGCTACAACGATTCATGATAGTCCTTTCCCGCGCAAGGGAAGGATATTTATATTATGAGATTTTGGGTTGTTAATGATAGTCTTTTTCTAAATCCTCTCTCACATGATAATGTTAATTCTGAACAATTTTATATTTTTCTTTATTTTCAGAGATTTGTCTTTATCTTCTTCCTTTTCACAAATATGTTAATTTGTCATTAAGCATATTTCCTTTTCTTGTGCATGTCGGCGGGTCGGGCTTCACCAGAACGGGTTGCCTTCTTCTTTGTTTGTCTTGAATTTTGATGGGCCGTTCTAGCTGTTGGACTGGGATAAAGAGGGGGTGCTAAACTCAACTCTAACACTTTATTTGACCCGTGATTTCGAAATGAATGGCACACCCTCTCAGTATCTATTTTGATATGCTTAGCGTGGAGTATTAGTTAGATGATTTTTTTTGTCTTGAGAATGTTTTTTGAACCGTTTTTTGTTTGTCCCGTGATTTCGAAAATGAACGGCACAACCTCTTACGATATATTTTGACCCGAATTCAGTTTGCGTATTACTTAGCTGATGTTTTTTTTTCTCGAGATTGTTTTAATCGTTTTTATGTTAATGTTTATTTTAATTATTTTGGTCATATACTAGTTCATATTATATATTGTTGTAGTGTTTTATTTTATTATGTAAAATAATTGTTTATATTAACACTTTTATCACTATTTAGCAAATTAATTTATTTAGAAGTGTGTTTTAATATGGTTTATTTATTTTTTACCCTAAAAACATAAGTTGTGATAACTAAAATTTTTGGGTTATATATTTTTATGACTAAGAAAATTTTATTTTGTTTTGGGGGATTTTGTTAGCTACTTATTTTCAAGATTTTTCTGCATTTCAAATGCGGATGAAAAATATAGTCACACTTTTAAGGCACCGGTCAAAAATATGGCATAACTGAATATATTTAAATGCTGAAGAGATTAGCAGTGTTGAAAAGTAAACAAGCTTGTAAAAATGATTTTCCAATCATTTTATACTATTAATGAAAAAAAATCATTATCTCGATTATAGATTTTTAAATAAAAATATTGTAAATATGTCAACTCATGCATATTAATCTCTTTAGAATGAACCTATGAGATTAAAAATTACTAGAATCCACCTATTAACCTGGATAGAAAACAAATCTGCGTCGAATGTTTTTTGTTTTTGTTTTTAAAAGCTCCGAGTTGTTTTAATTTTTTTTTTCAAATATTAAAGTACTCTTAATGATGTAATTAATTTCTTATAATTTCAATGGCATTTCATGTAATTTTTTTTTTAAATTAAAGGTTTCTATTTCAAGTTTAATTCTAAATTAATAGTATTTATTATATGGTTTAGTGTGGGTAGGTCAATAATACAAGATTTATGTAGGTGGCTAAGTTTTTTTTAAAAAGTTTCAGAAATATTCTGATATTGAAATCTAACTAAATATATGAGGTTGCAATCTACATTAGTTACTATTAGGATTTATTAAATTTATAAGGTGCTCATTGAGGTCTCTTTGATTGATGCTCTTAAAACCACTCATGTGATGAAGAGATGTCTGAAGGACACATTTTCAGGCAACATAACTGATGAAGAAGGTGTACTGATGAACTCTGAAGTATGCATTGCTGTGATTCAAGGAATGATTCTTGAGAAAATAAAGGATCCAAGGAGTTTTGTTTTAGATTATTCTATCTACAGAGATAGATTTGAGAGGTCATTGTGTGATCTTGGTTTAAGTGTGAACCTCATGCCTTTTTCTGTTTCTCAGAAGCTTGGGATGACAGATTTCATGCCTACTAGAATCTCATTGGTTCTAGCTGATAGGACTGTCAGGATCCCAGAAGGAGTATTGGAGGATGTGCCAATTATGATTGGCAGTTGTGTGATCCCTACAGACTTTGTGGTTCTGCAGTATGGAGAGGAACCAAGGGATC
Organism: Orychophragmus violaceus; assembly: GCA_030180135.1. Lineage (NCBI taxonomy): Eukaryota > Viridiplantae > Streptophyta > Magnoliopsida > Brassicales > Brassicaceae > Orychophragmus > Orychophragmus violaceus. The sequence goes on along the minus strand of CM058231.1, from coordinate 37,367,493 downwards.
CACTTATCTTGGGTAGACCCTTCTTGGCTACTGCTGGAGCGATGATTGACTGCAAGAAGGGAACAATAATTTTGAATGTGGGTGATCTGAAGATGAGTTTTGATATGGATAAGCTGGCGAAGAGTCCAACCATCGACGGACAGACCTTTTATGTGGACACTCTCAGTGATTTGGAAGAGGAGTTCTTTCAATTGACACATGCTGAGGATCCGTTGGAAAGAGCTATGCTAAGCTCTGTGCAGGAATTGGAGCATCTAGAGGACGAGCCTGCTATCTGTTATGCTATGTTGATGGATTATACAGAGCAAGTTATGCAGCTGGAGGTGCAGGACGAACTGGTACATCGACCAACACACCCTGTGCATCGGTCGACGCATGTCGCTGGCGCAGACTGGTCAGAGGAGAGAGCTCCAAAAATTGAACTCAAACAATTCCTTCTGGACTAAGGTACGCATTTATTGGACCTAATTCAACATATCCTGTCATTATTAATGCTTCCTTAAACAACGTAGAAACTTCCTTACTGCTGAGCAAGCTACGGAAGTATCGCAAAGATCTTGGCTATTCTCTTGATAACATTTCAGGTATCTCTTCGGATCTGTGCATGCATATGATACAACTTGAGGATGAGACAAAGTAATCAGTTGAGCATCAGAGGAGGCTGAATCCGAATCCGAAGGAAGTGGTGAAGAAGGAGATTCTGAAGCTGCTGGAAGCAGGAATCATCTATCCTTTCTCTGACAGTGATTGGGTCAGTTCAGTACATGTTGTGGCTAAGAAAAGAGGTGTTACAGTGGTAAAGAATGAGAAGAATGAGCTGATTCCTACAAGGACTGTAATTGGACACAAGATGTGCATTGATTACAGGAAGCTGAATGCTGCGACTAGGAAGGATCATTTTCCACTGCATTTCATCGATCAGATGCTGGAGAGGTTAGTTAATCACCCCTACTACTGCTTCCTAGATGGGTACTCTGGTTTCTTTCAGATTACCATTCATCCAAAGGATCGGGGGAAGACCACTTTTACTTGTCCCTATGGTACATTTTCATACTGCATAATGCCATTTTTAATCTGTAATGCTCCAGCTACCTTCCAAAGATGTATGATGTCTATCTTCACAGACATGATCGAGGACTTCATGTAGGTATTTTTGGATGATTTCTCTGTCTATGGATCATCCTATCATGAGTGTTTGGATAATCTGTGCAAAGTTCTAGCTAGATGTGAGGAGATGCACTTGGTTCTGAATTGGAAGAAATGCCATTTCATGGTCAGAGATATCATTGTTCTTGGGTACAAAGTTTCAGAGGTAGGGATTGAGGTAGATCAAACCAAGATTGAGGTTATGACCAGCCTACAGGCACCAGATTCAGTGAAATTAGTGAGGAGATTTCTTGGACAGCTGGTTTCTATAGGAGGTTCATCAAGGATTTCAATAAGATTGCTAGACCACTAACTGCTTTGCTGTGTAAGGATGTGAAATTTGAGTTCACTGCAGATTGCCAGACTGCATTTGAAAAGATCAAGCTAGCATTAGTGAGTAGTCCTATAGTGTAGCCACCGGATTGGGAGTTACCTTTTGAGGTTATCTGTGATGCAAGTGATTTCGCTGTAGGAGATGTTCTGGGGTAGAAGTAGGACAAGAAACTGCATGCTATCTATTATGCCAGCAGAACACCAGATGATGCACAAAGAAACTATGCCACTACAGAGAAGGAGTTGTTGGGAGTTGTCTTTGCCTTTGAGAAATTTCGCCCCTATCTGGTTGGATCGAAGGTGATAGTACATACAGACCACTCAGCTCTGAAGTACTTGATGCAGAAGAAGGATACAAAGCCAAGGCTTTTGAGATGGATTCTCCTTCTTCAAGAGTTTGATATTGAGGTCAATGACAAGAAGGGAGGTGAAAATGGAGTTGCTGATCATATTTCCAAGATCGAGGTTGAAGAAGACGTTCCCATTGATGATTTCTTACTAGAGGAGAATGTCAACACGATTGATTCAGTGATTTGGGCAAAATTAGACGAAAATCTGCAGAACTGTCAGATTGCAGAGAACATATCGATCGACGCAACACTTGCGAAGATCGACGCAGGCCCCAATAGCGAGTCGAACGTTGCATACCTCTGTGTCAATCAAGGCACTGCGCCTACGAACCTGAAACATTACAAGGTTCAAATTGGTCACTACAACATGGATCTTTATGCTGTCTCGACGCCCGATCGACCATGGTTTGCAGATATTACGAATTACCTTGCTGCAAAGACTGAACGAGACAATCTCAAGGGGTATGCAAAGAAGAAGTTCTTCAGAGAACTAAGGAGGTTCTATTGGGATGAGCCTTATCTGTTTAAGCACTGTTCGGATGGTATTTACAGGAGATGAATTGGTGAATTAGAGGTTCGGGACGTTCTATTTCACTGCCATGGATCAGAGTATGCTGGACATTTTTCTACTCTTAAGACAGTGTCTAAGGTTTTGCAAGCGGGCTTCTGGTGGCCTACTATGTTCAAAGATGCTCATATGTTTGTCTCTCAGTGCGTTGCCTGTCAAAGGAGAGCGAGAATCAGTAAGAAGCATGAGATGCCATAGAACTTCATTCTTGATGTAATGATTTTCGATTGTTGGGGCATAGATTTCATGGGTCCCTTTCCCTCATCCTATGGGAATAAGTTCATTTTGGTTGTTGTGGACTATGTGTCTAAGTGGGTGGAAGCAATAGCTAGTCCAACCAATGAATCTTCGGTGGTGCTTAAGCTGTTTAAGACCATCATTTTCCCTCGATTTGGAGTTCCTAGGATTGTGATAAGTGATGGAGAATCTCACTTTATCAACAAGGTCTTTGAGAAGCTGTTGAAGAAGTATGGCGTTCATCATCGTGTGACTACTCCATTACATCCTCAAACTAGTGGGAAAGTAGATGTCTCTAACAGACAAATTACGAAGATCTTGGAGAAGATAGTTGGGAAGATAAGGAAAGATTGGTCTGCAAAGCTGGATGATGCGCTATGAGCCTACAGGATTGCGTTTAAGACGCCACTGGGGAATACACCGTTTCATCTTCTTTATGGGAAAGCCTTCTACCTTCCAATTGAGCTTGAGCATAAGGCATAATGGGCTGTGAAGCAAATGAATTTTGATCAGAAGTCTGCTGCAGAAAGGCAATTGGTGCATCTGAACGAGCTAGATGATATTAGGCATCATGCCTATGAGAATTCGAAGCTGTACAAAGAAAGGACTACAACATATATTGACAAGAAGATTGTTCTCCAGAAACTCTGAGCCAAACGATCTTCTACTTTTGTATAACTCTCGTTTTCAATTGTTTTCAGGTAAGTTGCGCTCTAGATGGTCATGTCCTTTCACTATCAAGGAGGTGCGTCCCTATGGTGCTGTTGTTCTGATTAGTTCTGAAGGTAAGGAGTTCACTGTCAATGGACAGAGGGTGAAGCATTATTGGGCTAAGGCTGATATTCCAAGATATCAAATTCTGCCTCTGGATGATGCACCCACTGCCTAATCCCTTTCAGTCAAGCTAATGATGTTAAAGAAATGCTTGGTGGGAGGCAACCCACTGGTAAGTATGTACATATTCAATTTGGGGTGTTGATTTGGATTTACTTGGTGTTTTTCAATTTTGGTCGTTTTTGTCTGTACAGATTCAAGTCTGTCACTGGAATCAAACTACACCGATCGACGCACCGATGCAATAGCGAATTGGTACAATCAGCTGCAAATTAACCATAAGTTTCTCTGTTCAGAAAATCGGGACAATTTGGTCTGGTATTTGGAAACACAAAGTGCGTTTACCGTTGCACCCTGTGCGACGATCGACGCACCTCCACGTGAGGTAAGTAACCTAAATTCTTTCTTTCTTTCTTCATTTCATCTCTCTCGCGAAACCCGACCCGCAAATCGCCTCTACCCTAATTTCTTCATTTCTCTACCGTTTTTGGTGATTCAAAAGCCTAAACTACACGATTTTTTCCCCTCATCTCATTTCTATCATCATTTTCATCGATATGTGAGGTATGTGGTTTGAATCCCATCATTTTTTTATTATTTCGGCACTAAGGTTAAAAACTCGAATTTCATCGCGTTTTTGATTGATTCATGCTATATTGATGCCTGTTTAGGGGTTGTGGTTATGATTTCGAGTTACCCTTAAGTTTGCATGAGTAGATTCGAAAATTTTCTGAAAATCTCTGATTTGACGAGGAACACTTGCGATTCCGCGATTTAGGCTAGAATTAAGAGGGAAATTAGAGGAATTGAGACTGATTTTGGTGCTGAGAATGATTGCATGTGCTTTCGAGACTGATTTGTTTGCATTTGTTGATCTTAGAGCTTTGGCTTAATTTGAGAGATTGTTTTTCTTGTGTCTTTGATCGCAGACGGCTCCCAGGAAGCGCATGAACGTTACAGAGGATTCAGATGTTCCTGCAGAATTTGGCACTCGTGCCTCATCACCTCCCATGCCTAATTCACGTGTTCCTGGAGAAGGAAGCCCTCCTTGGCCTAAGGGTGAGAAGGATAAGATCCCAATGCTTAGAGAGTGGAAAAATGATCCCAAGACTGAGACAAAGAGTACTGATTGCACTGAGAGCGAGATTTCTGAGGAGTGGGATGAGTATGATACTTTGTTCTACAATGCGTGGTTGTCGGTGCAGATAAAGCCTACACGGTTCATTCATTACAAGACAATTTAGATTTTAGGGATACATGAGGATGTGCAGAGGATTTTGCTTAAGATAGGCTTGAGTACAATGCCTATGAGATCATATGAGCTGTATCCTGACTTGGTTTGGCAGATGTTAGCTACTTGTCGAGTTAACTACTCGAATGAGCAGCGCAAGAGATCACCTGAAGGGGTCCTGAACTTCATGTGCATGGGCGTCATGTATCACATCTCTATCTTGGATCTCTTCCGCCTTTATGGGTTCAGCGTAGAGCCTTTCAGTTGTTCCTAAATGCTGAGTGTGCAAATGTAGATACTCAATATTTATGGTTACATTTTAGTAACGGGAAGTACCATTCCCGTCATATCAACAAGACAGCCATCAGACATCTTGTCCTGCGGTATGTCGTTCATGTATTGGGGTACCCGATATTGTGCAAGGCTGAGCCGAACAAGATGAGGAAGTCTGAGCTTATGCCAATCTACACCGGGATAGGTCATTTGTACGACGAAGTTGTTTTAGCTGACCCGCGCCCAACCTGAACATGGGGGCAGTCTTCGCAGAGAATCTCTGGTCTCTGAAGACTAAGGTATTCAGCAGCAAGAAGACTGAGATAGTGGACAGCCTCCTTACTCCTATTTCAAGCATTTCATGATTCCTACAGATGGACGTGAGGTTGTGACTATGTAGATGGATGAGGCTCATCTTAGGAGCACCACTTGGATGAAGGAGGATAACCTTTGGGTTTTACATGATGCGCAGGGCAGAGAGTGGTGTGTGAATCTTTCACTGCCGGAGCTCACGAAGATCGAGGCTGTTCTGGACTTGAGCTTTCAGTCCAACCGGAACCTTCTGCGCAGATTCCATACAGTTGCAAACCCGCTGGGAGCTTCTACTTCTGCTGCTCCCACTGCTTCTACTTCAGCTGCCCCTACAGCTGCAGCAGGTGAGTTTGTGCATGTACCTTATCCTGATCCACCTATGCCACATGCAGAGATGTCCCAGGGAGCTTTCCGGACGATGATGAATGATAGATTGAAGGGTATGTGGGAGATAGTAGCTAGCTTCTCCTGCAGACGCGCACAGAGAGTTCATGTTCCTACACCTGCTCCTCGTCGCACACGATCTCCTGCACTTGAGTCTGCTGGTTCTGATCCATATGCAGGCATTGATGATGAGGAAGATTCTTCTTAGTTCTGATTATGGTTCCTATGACACTTGGATTTGTACCTTTTCTCTTTTCTTTTGATTTTCTTTGAGTCATTTTGATGTTTTTCTTGAGTTTATGTCAGTCTCATTACTTTGGAACTTATGTACTGATGCTTTATATGATTATCTGGTGCTTTGATTATGCGTTGTCTCTGATTTATGTAGCTTACATATTGAGTTTTGTGATTATTCATGGAACATATGTTGTTTGCGAAAATTTTCAGAATTAGACACGATATGCGTCAATCGTTGCACTCTATGAGTCGATCAACGCATCATTACGAAACTTGAATCGCCAATTGCACGATTTGAGTCGGTCGACGCAGTTGCGAGTTCAGGTAGATCGCAAAATCAGAAGTACATTTTGTTCCTATTCATCTTTCACCCAGCCTAAGCTTCGATTCCAATGGGGACAATGTGTTTCAAATGTGGGGGAGGTGCTACTGACATAATATTTTTGTTTTCTTAGAGTTTGTTGAGTCTGTTTTATTGAGTCAAAACAATTAGTAGGAAACTAGGACTTTTTGAAGAGATCACTACACTTGCAGGAACTTAAGTGACCATTAGATGAGCTTGCAGCAGATCTTTTACTATTAGAAAATCCAACGCAGATCAACCTACCAAGAATACCCATATCACTTCAGGTATTCAGAGAATCCATTACTGACTTTGCCTTTAACTTGACTTACTTTTTCTCATCTTAGGGCTTGGTATACCTTGGATTGGATTCCTCTGTCAGTTCTTAAACAGCTTGTAAACCTGTCTAAGTATGGTTCCCTTCTCCCCTCCCTTTTAAGTAAAAAAAAAAAGAAAAGAGATAAACTGCAGATAACCTAGAAGCTTTGAAGTGATCACGGAAGTGGTAGAGACCTCTATTACCTCATGTGCTTCATTGATAGTGTCCAAAGAAGCACCCTGAATAAAAAGGGAAGAAAACTGATAAAATAAAATAAAATGATACCCAGTGGAGAAAAACCAGATGCTAAAGGGAGAAAGAGAGAAGAAAGGAACTAGAAATTGATAGTATTGTGGTCAGGTACTAACATAGTAAGAGTCAATGTGTTCTTTGATCGATACTCCCTTGGTGAGACCCACCTAATTAGAATTGATGTCACTATTGTGAATTTGAATACTCTGAATCTGATTGTGGAGTTTACTTGGAACAATTGCTAAGTGTGGGTGAATTACATTGTGGTCTTGATGTCTGCAGGTTCATTTTCATGTGGCTTACTAAAGGGAATCTGAGTGTAGTTTTCTGTTTTTGGTTTCGATACAATTACGATTTTATCAAATTTATAGTATTATAAATTTATTATATTTGGTTTAGTTTTAATTTTAAATTTTTAAATACAGTGGTTTAGATATTTTAATTTTAATTGTTTTTTCTTTGAATTTCATTTTTTTAAAATGTTTTGAAATATTCCGAATTTATATTTTAGTCCATTGGGTTTTAAACTTTATATTTTAATCAAATTATTTACCAAACTATACTATATAATTTTTATTTATCGTTGAATTAATCTTTCTATATGGGTTATTATGTGAGTTGTATCAAATATTCTATTTTACTTGAAAATAAATAAAAAACTAAGCACAAATATTTTTCTTTAAAATTTAAATTTTTTTAAATAAATTTTTTAATTTTATCAATTTATTATTTTCAAAATTCATTATCTTTGATTTGGTTTTGATTTAAAAATTTAAATGATATGGTTTAGATAATTTGTTTGTTTTTTACTTGAACTTCATTGTTTTTCTTATTTCGAATCTTTTTAAAATATTCAAAATTTAGGTTTTAATCAATTGATTTTAATCTACTATTTTAAATTTAGGATTTCAAACTTATATTTGAATCATAATTATTATACTAAGTTATAATATAAAATTGCATTTTTTTATCCTATAAATATTTTCTTAAGGATATAACTGTTTGTGTTTAGTTTTTTTGAATAATGTATTTGTAAATTTGAAAGTTTAAGATATATGCGGGTTTTGTTTTATAAATAATTTATATAGTTCTAAACTTCTAATATGTTCTAGCGATGATAATTTTAATTGGTTTTTTATATATTTTATTTTATGTAAAAAATTATTTTTATATATTATCATTTTGATAATCTATTTATTAAACTTATATTTTATTAGATATTTTTAGTATTTTAATAATCAAAATAGATTAATTTATTTTTAATCCGTTTTGCAATTGTTGACATGTTTTATCTGACAATATGATTTCAAAATGCGTAATTGCAAAACATCAACTCACCTCACTATATGATTGAATAATATATATTACATTATTTTAGTATTTTGAATTTATTTATTTTAAAATAAATCGATTTAATTTTAATATTAAAAAGTTTTGTAGAAATTTAAAATTTCCATTTTATTAATTAGAAAATTACTAATCTTACATTGATTATTTTTTCAAGATTTTATTTTCATTAGTTGTAATATATTCAAATATATTTATTTATGTTAATATATGTGTATATTTATCAATATTTATTTTATTATTTTTAAAAGAACCGATGTATTAAATTATTTATTTATATATCATATGATTTAATATTTCGTATATAAATATATTTTTGGATGTCAAAATTTGAAAGTATTTAATATATATATATATATATATTACAATTTTTTTTAACAATATTTGATTTTATATAATTAAATATTAATAAAATTATAATTGTTAATTTTTTCATATTGGATACAAATATTTTTCAAATTTAGAAGAAAAAATCTTAAAAATTAATTATAGATCTAAGTTTTAAATTCTTACTTTATAGATATTCATTTTATTAATTAATATTAATTTAAATACTTATTTTTATAATAATCCATGAATTTGTGTTGTTTTGTGTACGATTACTATAATTTAATTTATATTTTATAAAATAATTTATTTTAAATTATATAGTTATATTGATAAATTGATTTAATAACTTAATTATTTTTCTATATATATCATATGATTTTATTTTTGTATAATTTAAAATTTTGTTAATATTAATTTATAAAAAATATTTTAATAAAAATTACAAATTTAATTATTATTTTTCTAAAATTTCGAAGAATATTTTTAAAAGATTTGATTATGATAGAAAAAAGAAAAAAAAAGATATTAGAAGATATTATGAGTTATTTAGTTATAAATTGATATGATATGACAATGTTCTTCTATTTTAATAGATTGGAGTTTTCTACGAATCCTTTAGATATGATATGATAAGTTCATATTCACCACCTATAGATGACAAAGAATTACTTCAGGTAGGTCTTTGGTTAAAAATGACTTATCAAGAGGGTGAGAACAAGAGAGTCCATCTCGATTTGGAACGATCTATGGATACCAGCCTATCGCCTGAGACCAGCATTTTAGAAATAAAATATAACTCAGAGCTTGGTTACAATAGATCAGTTGATCGATCATCAATCTCTGATCTGGAATAAACAATTGATGGAGTCAATTATGGAACCTGAGGAGGTAGATATAATCATGAGTATTCCATTTAGCCAACTGAAGAGACCTGACTCATTGGATGGCACAAATCAGGAAAATATACGGTGAAGTCAGGTTATCATATAGAGCGTGATATTCCAAATAAAGGGGTGAAGATTCCATTCCATGGTCCAGATGTTAAAAGACTCCAAGCTTACTCTTGGAAGATTAAATATCCCCCAAAAATAAGGCATTTTATTTGGCAATCTATTTCAGGATGTTTACCTGCAACAAAAAAACTTGAAGGGAATAGTGATAAAATGAGACACACGATTGATATATCATGGTTTTTAGGTGTTTTAAGTCATAATATAAGTATATATTCGAGTCTTTTGTGATGTCTTTCGAGTCTTTTTAGGTGCTTTATATGTTTGGACACGTTTGGAGGAATTTGGAACATTATGGAGCATTTTGGGCAAAAATTAGAGCTGAGGCCGGGACGACAGAGATCACTCTAAGTGATCGAGCTGAGCATCGACCGATGCACCTTTGGCATCGATCGATACAGTTTCCAAACAGACAATTGTCGGCGATTAAATAAAGTTTTGAAGATTTGCATAATTGGTCCAGAAGGTTTATTATTTGCAGAGAAGACCCAAGACGTGTTTTACACTTATTATTAGGGTTTTTGTGTTTTGTTCTTGTTACACTTTTCATACTTTTTGGCTAGAGAGAGTTTTAGAGCTTGGGGATGATCCGAACATTTTACTCCTTTTGGAGAAGATTTCGAAACCCTTTTATGTTCTCTTATCTAATTTAATGCAATCTATTTCAACCATGTTGCTTGTTTCATTCAATATGCCCGAGTAGATTCATAGTTAGGTCAAGGGATTCTCATAGGATTTTTATGGCATGTTGAATTGATTTAATCAGTTAAGGAATTCATAACCTGTTAGTTCTTCAATATGAATGATTCTTAAAGCTAGTTCTAACATGATCAATTGGAATCTAGATCTTAGGTTTTTAAATTGACACGAAAGTGTAATTTGGAATCTGATTTATTTAGGTTGAGCAAATTAGATATCCACAAAGAAAGTTGGTTTAGCTAATTTGTTAACAAATCGAACCTGCACTTAAGGCTAGTTTAATTTGGATTTCTTTGCAATTAGACTTAGTAAATTCTCGCAACGAAAATTGGTTATTTTACATCTGTGTCTGAGTTCTAGAACAGTGCTTAATTTGATTCTGACTGATAATTAATATGCATGACTTGATTTTCTGAGAACTCCTTTGACCTGATGCCTTTTAGTATGGATAACAAACTCGCTGCTATTTACTTTCTGCTACTGATTTAATTTGATTTTTGATTGCCTGCTGCTTAGCTTAACTCAACCCTTCATAGTCTATCGTAAGAACTCTTGAGTCTATGTGGTTCGACCCGTATATACTACATTTGCATGTGCATTTGCAGTGTTACTCTAGGGAATTAAACTCTAAGCATATCAAGTTTTTGGCGCTGGATAGAATTAAGTTTAGAGTTTAGACTAGGCTTTTCGTTTTTAGTTACTAATTTTCCTTTTTGTTTTCTCTTTCGTGTGTTTAGGTTTGTGTGAAGAACAATTGCATCGACCGACACTCTACGAGCATCGATCGACGCACTCAGGACTCAACAACGATCGACGCTTATCTCTACATCGATCAACGCATCTACCGTGAATCAGTAATGTATGCCTAATCGTGCACTCAGAAGAAATCCAGACAAAGAGATCGTTTTTCTTGAGAATAAAGAGCTTGCAACGTTAGAGAGAACGAATAGGAAAGCACATAATCCAGTGAAAATGTTGAATCCTAATGCTTTGGTGTTGATTCGGGATGAAGCTGGTGTTCTAAGGGATCTTGAAAACAATGCTTACAACAATCAGTGCCAGAGACTTGGTGCAGATGGAAATCCTATTGTGATGCCGGTTGTTTAGAAACCGGTTGTGCCTGTGGGCGCATGACAACTTGGAGGCGCTAATGCCAAGCTATAGACCATATCGAGAGATGATCCAATTCAGAGGAATGACTTCGATCTGAAGACTTCCTACTACACTCTTGTGGGACAACATCTCTTTCATGGACTCCCACATGAGCACCCTATGGACCATATCGAGAAATTTGAGTCACTGGTCACAGGGATGAAGCATAATGGAGTGAGCTATGACTTCCTGCACTGCAAGCTTTTTGAACACTCTCTTGGTGGGGAAGCTGCAAATTGCCTAAACCAGATTCCACATGGGACTCTTACTACTTGGGATGTCACTAAGAGGAAGTTCCTTAAACACTTCTATGATGATGCTAGATCTGAGCAGTTGAGAGAGGACATTCTACAGTTCAAGCAGGGACCTACAAAGGCTTTGAAAGTCGTCTGGATCTGTTTTAAGATATACCAAAGAGACTGCCCTCATCATGGTTTCTCTGTAGTTCAGCTGCTGAGAATTTTCTTCAGAGGTGTAGACGGGTGGCATCAGATGGCATTAGATGCTGCTAGAAATGAAAACTTCAACACAAAGTCTACAGAGCAAGCTAAGGAGCTGATTGATAACTTGGTGTCTAGCAATAGCACCAAGAATGCTGATATGGAGAGGAAGAAATCAGGTGGAAAGGTGGATGGAACACATATCGCATAGATGAAGAATAAGAATGATTCTATCCACAGCCTTCTGATTGGGAAGAAGCTGGTCCAATTTTCTCAAGATTTTGAGACATTTGAGGCTGAGGAGTGTTGTGATGAATAGGGTGTGAACTACATTGGTGGGTCTGGTTTTCAGGGTAACAAATTTGGGAATCAACAAGGCAGAGGTGGCTACAATGGAATGGGTCAGAGGAGTACCTTTACAGGTAATCAAAACTCTTATGGTTTCACTCTTAAGCCTCAGTACCAGAAGCCTTTCCAGAGTAACAACAACAGCCATGGAAACAACAACAGCTTCACCAGGAACTATGGAAATTCATCCTATCAGACTCCTCCTCCGCATCCGCAAACCAATGAGCAGTCTGAGATTAAGGTAATGCTGGAATAGATCATTTTGGGTATGAAGAAGAGTACAGTGGACTTCAATGGGAAGATTGACGCTCTGTACCCGGATCTATATGGAAAGATAGATGCTTTGAGCACTCATGTCAAGCAATTGGATGTTCAGGTAGCACAAACTGCTGGGTCTGCAAAGTGACAAGATAGAACTCTCCCTGGGAGAACATATGCTAATACGAAGTACCAATGTAATGAAATTTCGTTGAGAAGTGATAAAGAGGTCGTTCCTGCACTGAAAAAGGGTCTGAGATTGGAGGAATCCATTGAAATTGAGGAAATGAAAGATGACATTCGTGACCTGCAGAGAGCGCCGTCCGACGCAACTCTACATCTGTAGATACATGCTGAAAATCTCAACATTCTTAGAGTTTTGACGGAGACTTGAACAAAGGAGTCACGGCCAAGGTCTGCAAAGATCGATGCATCTGAGTCGAGCATCGACCGACGCACCCCTAGCGTCGATCGATGCAAGGTCCGAGCACATACTTCTAATGCAGAGAAGCTCAAATCTGCAGATTAAAGAGTCTACAAGCCTAAGGTTCCTTTCTCAAAGAATCCTAGGAAGTCAAAGTACGAGCTGCAGTTGGCTAAGTGTAAGGAGATGATGAGTAAGGTGCTCATTGAGGTCCCTTTTATTGATGCTCTAAAAACCACTCATGTGATGAAGAGATGTCTGAAGGACATGCTTTCAGGTAACATGACTGATGAAGAAGGTGTACTAATGATCTCTGAAGTATGCATTTCTATGATTCAATGCAGGATTCCTGAGAAACTAAAGGATCCAAGGAGTTTTTTTTGGATTATTCTACAGAGAAAGATTTGAGAGGTTATTGTGTGATCTTGGTTCAAGTGTGAACCTCATGCCTTTCTCTGTTTCTCTGAAGCTTGGGATGACAGATTTCATGCCTACTAGAATCTCATTGGTTCAGGCTGATAGGATTGTCAGGATCCCAGAAGGAGTATTGGAGGATGTGCCAATCAGAATTGGCAGCTGTATGATCCCTACAGACTTTGTTGTTCTGCAATATGGAGAGGAACCAAGAGATCCACTTATCTCAGATCCACTTATCTTGGGTAGACCTTTCTTGGCTACTGCTGGAGCGATGATTGACTGCAAGAAGGGAACAATCATTCTGAATGTGGGTGATCTGAAGATGAGTTTTGATATGGATAAGCTGGCGAAGAGTCCAACCATCGACAGACAGACCTTTTATGTAGACACTCTCAGTGATTTGGAAGAGGAGTTCTTTCAATTGACACATGCTGAGGATCTGTTGGAAAGAGCTATGCTAAGCTCTGTGCAGGAATTGGAGCATCTGCAGGACGAGCCTGCTATCTGTTATGCTATGTTGATGGATTCTACAGAGCAAGTTATGCAGCTGGAGGTGCATACATCGACCAACACACCATGTGCATCGGTCGATGCATGTCGCAGGCGCATACTGGTTAGAGGAGAGAGCTCCAAAAATTAAACTCAAACCACTTCCTTCTATACTAAGGTACGCATTAATTAGACCTAATTCAACATATCCTCTCATTATTAATGCTTCCTTAAACAACATAGAGACTTCCTTATTGCTGAACAAGCTGCGGAAGTATCGCAAAGCTCTTGGCTATTCTCTTGATAACATTTCAGGTATCTCTTCGGATCTGTGCATGCATGGGATACATCTTGAGGATGAGACAAAGTCATCAGTTGAACATCAGAGGAGGCTGAATCTGAATCCGAAGGAAGTGGTGAAGAAGGAGATTTTGAAGCTGCTGGAAGCTGGAAGCTGGAATCATCTATCCTATCTCTGACAGTGATTGGGCCAGTCCAGTAGATGTTGTGGCTAAGAAAGGAGGTGTTACAGTGGTAAAGAATGAGAAGAATGAGCTGATTCTTACAAGGACTGTAACAGGACACAAGATGTGCATTGATTACAGGAAGCTGAATGCTGCGAAAAGGAAGGATCATTTTCCACTGCCTTTCATCGATCATATGCTGGAGAGGTTAGTTAATCACCCCTACTACTGCTTCCTAGATGGGTACTCTGGTTTCTTTCAGATTACTATTCATCCAAAGGATCAGGGGAAGACCAATTTTACTTGTCCCTATAGTACTTTTGCGTACCGCATAATGTCATTTGGACTCTGTAATGCTCCAGCTACCTTCCAAAGATGTATGATGTCTATCTTCACAGACATGATTGCGGACTTCATGGAGGTATTTATGGATGATTTCTCTGTCTATGGATCATCATGTCATGAGTGTTTGGATAATCTGTGCAAAGTGGTAGCTAGATGTGAGGAAAAGCACTTGGTTCTGAATTGGGAGAAATGCCATTTCATAGTCAGAGATATCATTGTTCCTGGGCACAGAGTTTCAGAGGCAGTGATTGAGGTAGATCACACCAAGATTGAGGTCATGACCAGCCTACAGGCGCCAGATTCAGTGAAATTAGTGAGGACAGCTGGTTTCTACAGGAGGTTCATCAAGGATTTCAGTAAGATTGCTAGACCACTAACTGCTTTGCTGTGTAAGGATGTGAAATTTGAGTTCACTGCAGATTGCTATACTGCATTTGAAAATATCAAGCTAGCATTAGTGAGTACTCCTATAGTGTAGCCACCGGATTGGGAGTTACCTTTTGAGGTTATGTGTGATGCAAGTGATTTTGTTGTAGGAGCTGTTCTGGGGCAGAAGTATGACAAGAAACTTCATGCTATCTATTATGCCAACAAAACACTAGATGATGCACAAAGAAACTATGCTACTACAGAGATGGAGTTGTTGGCAGTTGTCTTTGCCTTTGAGAAATTTCGCCCCTATCTGGTTGGATCGAAGGTGATAGTACATACAGACCACTCAGCTCTGAAGTACTTGATGCAGAAGAAGGATACAAAGCCAAGGCTTTTGAGATGGATTCTCCTTCTTCAAGAGTTTGATATTGAGGTCAATGACAAGAAGGGAGGTGAAAATGGAGCTGCTGATCATATTTCCAAGATCGAGGTTGAAGAAGACGTTCCCATTGATGATTTCTTACTAGAGGAGAATATCAACATGACTGATTCAGTGATTTGGGAAAAATTAGACGAACATTGCATCCCTCTGAGTTAGGGTGCGAGGGCGAATCCTGGATTTTTCTTTATACAGATGCGATTTGGATTAGAATATTCTTCGCATGGTAAAAGTGAATATTCTTGCATATCGATGTGCAGATCTGATTGAGCCGAGCATCTGGCCAGGATGCCGGCGAAGTTAAGACAAGAGTTTAAAACAAAAGTTTCTTTTTATTGATTTACTGTTGCACTCTGGGATAAGTTGCATACGTACCTCGGAAACGAGGATCAAGCGGTTTGTAGTTCTTATTACACATCATAACTTTTTTGAAGTAAAAATAACTTGGCTGTAATGCTTCGGTGTTGTCGAGCTTAGCACTGTTCATACCGAGGTTCATTCATTTTGGTTTCATTTCCATTTCCTTTGGGAGATTTCCATATTGCGGGCAGACCCGGTATGATATTTTTCTTTCCATTCGCTGATGAAACATGGCCTACATGTGGTCTGATCCCCTCTTAGCGTATGGATTCCATTTGGAGTTTGAAATTTCACACACTGATGGTATGTCGACGTGATGTCTTCATGGTGTGTAACCAAGACATTCCTAGAATGGCGTTATTGATGGACAGCCTGTCGAGGATGACAAACTTCATCATAGATGCCATCCCGCCGACATAGATCATGATCTTGACTGTGCCAATCATCATGGTCTGATCACCATCGAATCTGGTTAGTGTTTGCACCTTTGGCTTGACCTGCAAGAACTTGAATTCCAATTCTTATTTGAAAATAAAGTCGACAGAGCTTCCGGTATCAACTAGTACCCGGGATGACGCGATATCATGGGAGTACTTCTCGTGATATTCGCAATATGGCCAATGTTCGTTTCCTTCTTCGGGTCGTGGTTAGTCTCGACCATACTTGTTCCAACTCCGAGATGTGCTTCCGACGTAGTAGGCCGAAGAGGATTTGTTGTGATTTTCTTCTTGGTGATTAATTCATGACTTCTACTTTGATGTCGCTGCTTTATTGGTTAGGTTGGAGTGATTTTAGGTAGTATTGTGTGCTCCTGTTCCAATTCCATGATTGCGACCACTCTATGCAATTCATCATCCAAGAACGTCGGCTCATGGAGCTTCAGGTCCCTTCTGTTTGCCGAGTCAAACCACAAAGCTTTCAAAAGAGCTCCTCGAGCCGCACTATCATCTACTGTCACTCTGGATACCACTTCCTTAAATCGACTGATGAACGCTCGCATGGGCTCGTATTGTCTTTGCTCGAGGTCCCAGAGGTCGGCATATGATGACCCGGGGGTAATGAACAAAAATTAACACTTTAAGAACCCTTCCGAGAGCTGGTGGAGGTTATCGATCGATCCTATTTTAAGTCGCGAGAACCAGTTAAGGGCAATTCCTCTGAGGTTCTCCATGAAGTGCTGGCAGTACATGGCATCTCTTTCTTCGTTTGTGAATTAAGTCTGACCCATCACTATCATTAACGCTGTCATGAATTGAATGGGGTCATATTTTCCTTCTTTAGTTGGGAACTTGACTTTATCGACATTTGGGATTCTCGCGCTCATGATCCGATGTGTGAATGACGTCTTTTGAGCCTGCTCCAACACATGATCGAGATCCAGTTCCGAGCTAGATACTCGATGAACCATGGAGTTCAGATCTTGGATTTGACTCAGTATGGCCCAATCTGGGCATTTTGTGCCGATCCATTGCTGTTGGAGCGGTTACGACGCTCGCCGGATTGATATTCGAACATATGTTCCTTGGGGTGCGTCGGAGAAGAGACACCTGTTTGTGGGATGTATTTTCTCCGGGGTCTGCTCCATTATAAGCGCACTCCAACATCCGATCAAGTTGTCTTGGAGCACGACATGTTGGCTGGCGAGCATGGTGATTCACTCGTTCGCCTCCCTATCCATTTTTATATTTGGTTCATTACCATCTAGAACATCTTCTTGATCGTGCTGTAGTTTTTTGCACGCGCTGCCCTTGCCGATGCTGCCGCTTCTTCTTCGCGCTTGGCGATGACTGTAGTTTAGCTATCTTGAGTTGTTCCTCCTGTTGCGGATGCGACAGGAGCATTTAGGTTTCCCGTTAGTGCTGCGTTGACCTGCAATCCTGAGTTATCACCTTGCGGGGACGAGTTGAGTTGGATCCGTTCTCCTCCGCCTCCTGTTTTGCTGGTATTGGTGATGTCACAGGCGTTGTTTGTTCCTCTTACTTATCTCATGCGATGAGAGTTGTTTTTGTCGCTCCGATCTTCCCTTTGGTTGTATAAATATATCCAAAGTCCCCACATATAGCACCAATTGTTGAATCAGAGATTCACAGTGATCAATTCAATAAATTGATCAAGTTAGGACTTGAATAATTTGGATAAAGAACCTAAAGGCAATATGACTGGAAAACGTAGTCGTTTTATTAATCTCAGAGTTCAAAACCGGGAGGATTTCTCTACTTTGGAAGTATGGTTTTTGCTACAACGATTCATGATAGTCTTTTTCCGCGCAAAGGAAGGATATTTATATTATGAGATTTTGGGTTGTTTCCTAAATTCTCTCTCACATGATAATGTTAAATCTGAACAATTTTATATTTTCCTTTATTTTCAGAGATTTGTCTTTATCTTCTTCTTTTTCACAAATATGTTAATTTGTCATTAAGCATATTTCCTTTTCTTGTGAATGTCGGCGGGTCGGGCTTCCCCAGAACGGGCCTTCTTCTTCTTTGTTTGTCTTGATTTTCGATGGGCCGTTCTAGCTGTTGGACTGGGCTAAAGAGGGGGTGCTAAACCCAACTATGACACTTTATTTGACCCATGATTTCGAAATGAATGGCACACCCTCTCACTATCTATTTTGATATGCTTAGCTCGGAGTATTAGTTAGATGATTTTTTTTGTCTTGGGAATGTTTTTTGATCCGTTTTTTATTTGACCCGTAATTTCGAAAATGAACGGCACAACCTCTTACGATATATTTTGACCCGAATTCAGTTTGCATATTACTTAGTTGATTTTATTTTTTCTCGAGATTGTTTTTATCGTTTTGTATGTTAATGTTTATTTTAATTATTTTGGTCATAAACTAGTTCATATTATATATTGTTGTAGTGTTATATTTTATTATGTAAAATAATTGTTTATATTAACACTTTTATCACTATTTAGAAAATTAATTTATTTTATAAGTGTGTTTTAAAATGGTTTATTTATTTTGTACCCTAAAAAACATAAGTTGTGATAACTAAAATTTTTGGGTTATATATTTTTATGACTAAGAAAATTTTATCTTGTTTTGGGGTTTTTTGTTAGCTACTTATTTTCAAGATTTTTTCTGCATTTCAAATGCAGATGAAAAATATAGTCACACTTTTAACGCACCGGTCAAAAATATGGCATAACTGAATATATTTAAATGCTGAAGTGATTAGCAGTGTTGAAAAGTAAACAAGCTTGTAAAAATGATTTTCCAATCATTTTATACTATTAATGAAAAAAATCATTATCTCGATAATAGATTTTTAAATAAAAATATTGTAAATATGTCAACTCATGCATATTAATCTCTTTAGAATGAACCTATGAGATTAAAAATTACTAGAATCCACCTATTAACTTGGATAGAAAACAAATCCGTGTCGAATGTTTTTTGTTTTTGTTTTTAAAAGCTCCGAGTTGTTTTAATTTTTTTTTCAAATATTAAAGTACTCTTAATGATGTAATTAATTTCTTATAATTTCAATGGCATTTCATGTAATTTTTTTTAAAAAATTAAAGTTTTCTATTTCAAGTTTAATTCTAAATTAATAGTATTTATTATATGGTTTAGTGTGGGTAGGTCAATAATACAAGATTTATGTAGGTGGCTAAGTTTTTTTAAAAAGTTTCAGAAATATTCTGATATTGAAATCTAACTAAATATATGAGGTTGCAATCTACATTAGTTATTATTAGGATTTATTAAATTTATAAGGTGCTCATTGAGGTCCCTTTGATTGATGCTCTTAAAACCACTCATGTGATGAAGAGATGTCTGAAGGACATGATTTCAGGCAACATAACTGATGAAGAAGGTGTACTGATGATCTCTGAAGTATGCATTGCTGTGATTCAAGGCATGATTCCTGAGAAAATAAAGGATCCAAGGAGTTTTGTTTTAGATTATTCTATCTACAGAGATAGATTTGAGAGGTCATTGTGTAATCTTGGTTCAAGTGTGAACCTCGTGCCTTTTTCTGTTTCTCAGAAGCTTGGGATGACAGATTTCATGCCTACTAGAATCTCATTGGTTGTAGCTGATAAGACTGTCAGGATCCCAGAAAGAGTATTGGAGGATGTGCCAATTAGGATTGGCAGCTGTGTGATCCCTACAGACTTTGTGGTTCTGCAGTATGGAGAGGAACCAAGGGATCCACTTATCTTGGGTAGACCCTTCTTGGCTACTGCTGGAGCGATGATGGACTGCAAGAAGGGAACAATCATTCTGAATGTGGGTGATCTGAAGATGAGTTTTGATATGGATAAGCTGGCGAAGAGTCCAACCATCGACGGACAGACCTTTTATGTGGACACTCTCAGTGATTTGGAAGAGGAGTTCTTTCAATTGACACATGCTGAGGATCCGTTGGAAAGAGCTATGCTAAGCTCTGTGCAGGAATTGGAGCATCTAGAGGACGAGCCTGCTATCTGTTATGCTATGTTGATGGATTCTACATAGCAAGTTATGCAGCTGGAGGTGCAGGACGAACTGGTACATCGACCAACACACCCTGTGCATCGGTCGACGCATGTCTCTGGCGCAGACTGGTCAGAGGAGAGAGCTCCAAAAATTGAACTCAAACAATTCCTTCAAGACTAAGGTACGCATTTATTGGACCTAATTCAACATATCCTTTCATTATTAATGCTTCCTTAAACAACGTAGAGACTTCCTTACTGCTAAGCAAGCTGCGGAAGTATCGCAAAGCTCTTGGCTATTCTCTTGATAACATTTCAGGTATCTCTTCGGATCTGTGCATGCATAGGATACATCTTGAGGATGAGACAAAGTCATCAGTTGAACATCAGAGGAGGCTGAATCCGAATCCGAAGGAAGTGGTGAAGAAGGAGATTCTGAAGCTGCTGGAAGCTGGAATCATCTATCCTATCTCTGACAGTGATTGGGTCAGTCCAGTACATGTTGTGGCTAAGAAAAGAGGTGTTACAGTGGTAAAGAATGAGAAGAATGAGCTGATTCCTACAAGGACTGTAACTGGACACAGGATGTCCATTGATTACAGGAAGCTGAATGATGCGACTAGGAAGGATCATTTTCCACTGCATTTCATCGATCACATGCTTGAGAGGTTAGTTAATCACCCCTACTACTTCTTCCTAGATGGGTACTCTGGTTTCTTTCAGATTACCATTCATCCAAAGGATCGGGGGAAGACCACTTTTACTTGTCCCTATGGTACATTTGCATACCGCATAATGCCATTTTGACTCTGTAATGCTCCAGCTACCTTCCAAAGATGTATGATGTCTATCTTCACATACATGATTGAGGACTTCATGGAGGTATTTATGGATGATTTCTCTGTCTATGGATCATCCTATCATGAGTGTTTGGATAATCTGTGAAAAGTGCTAGCTAGATGTGAGGAGAAGCACTTGGTTCTGAATTGGGAGAAATGCCATTTCATGGTCAGAGATATCATTGTTCTTGGGTACAAAGTTTCATAGATAGGGATTGAAGTAGATCACACCAATATTGAGGTCATGACCAGCCTACAGGCACCAGATTCAGTGAAATTAGTGAGGAGATTTCTTGGACAGCTGGTGTCTATAGGAGGTTCATCAAGGATTTCAATAAGATTGCTAGAACACTAACTGCTTTGCTGTGTAAGGATGTGAAATTTGAGTTCACTGCAGATTGCCAGATTGCATTTGAAAAGATCAAGCTAGCATTAGTGAGTACTCCTATAGTGTAGCCACCGGATTGGGAGTTACCTTTTGAGGTTATGTGTGATGCAAGTGATTTTGCTGTAGGAGATGTTCTGGGGTTTAAGTAGGACAAGAAACTTCATGCTATCTATTATGCCAGCAGAACACTAGATGATGCACAAAGAAACTATGCCACTACAGAGAATGAGTTGTTGGGATTTGTCTTTGCCTTTGAGAAATTTCGCCCCTATCTGGTTGGATCGAAGGTAATAGTACATAGAGACCACTCAGCTCTGAAATACTTGATGCAGAAGAAGGATACAAAGCCAAGGCTTTTGAGATGGATTCTCCTTATTCAAGAGTTTGATATTGAAGTCAATGACAAGAAGGGAGGTGAAAATAGAGTTGCTGATCATATTTCCAAGATCGAGGTTGAAGAAGACTTTCCCATTGATGATTTCTTACTAGAGGAGAATGTCAACATGATTGATTCAGTGATTTGGGCAAAATTAGACGAAAATCTGCAGAACTGTCAAATTGCAAAGAACACAACAATCGACGCAACACTTGCGACGATCGATGCAGGCCCCGATAGCGATTCGAACGTTGCATCCCTCTGTGTCAATCGAGACAATGTGCCTACGAACCTGAAACATTACAAGGTTCAAATTGGTCACTACAACATGGATGTTTATGCTGTCTCGACACCCGATCGACCATGGTTTGCAAATATTACGAATTACCTTGCTGCAAAGACTGAACGAGACAATCTCAAGGGGTATGCAAAGAAGAAGTTCTTCAGAGAACTAAGGAGGTTCTATTGGGATGAGCCTTATCTGTATAAGCACTGTTCGGATGGTATTTACAGGAGAGATGCATTGGTGAATCAGAGATTCGGGACGTTCTATTTCACTGCCATGGATCAGAGTATGCTAGACATTTTTCTACTCTTAAGACAGTGTATAAGGTTTTTCAAGTGGGCTTCTGGTGGCCTACTATGTTCAAAGATGCTCATATGTTTTTCTCTCAGTGCGATGCCTGTCAAAGGAGGGCGAAATTCAGTAAGAAGCATGAGATGCCATAGAACTTCATTCTTGATGTAAAGGTTTTTGATTGTTGGGACATAGATTTCATGGGTCCCTTTCCCTCATCCTATGGGAATAAGTTCATTTTGGTTGTTGTGGACTATGTGTCTAAGTGGGTGGAAGCAATAGCTAGTCCAACCAATGACTCTTCGGTGGTGCTTAAGCTGTTTAACATCATCATTTTCCCTCGATTTGGAGTTCCTAGGATTGTGATAAGTGATGGAGACTCTCACTTTATCAACAAGGTATTTGAGAAGTTGTTGCAGAAGAATGGCATTCATCATCGTGTGGCTACTCCATGACATCCTCAAACTAGTGGGAAAGTAGATGTCTCTAACAGACAGATTAAGAAGATCTTGGAGAAGATAGTTGGGAAGATAAGGAAAGATTGGTCTGCAAAGGTGGATGATGCGCTATGAGCCTACAGGACTGCGTTTAAGACGCCACTGGGGAATACACCGTTTCATCTTCTTTATGGGAAAGCCTTCTACCTTCCAGTTGAGCTTGAGCATAAGGCATAATGGGCTGTGAAGCAAATGAACTTTGATCAGAAGTCTGCTGCAGAAAGGCAATTGGTGCATCTGAACGAGCTAGATGATATTAGGCATCATGCCTATTAGAATTCGAAGTTGTACAAGGAAAGGACTACAACATATATTGACAAGAAGATTGTCTCCAGACACTTTGAACCAAATGATCTTCTACTTTTGTATAACTCTCATTTTCAATTGTTTTCAGGTAAGTTGTGCTCTAGATGGTCAGGTCCTTTCACTATCAAGGAGGTGTGTCCCTATGGTGTTGTTGTTCTGATCAGTTCTGAAGGTAAGGAGTTCACTGTCAATGGACAGAGGGTGAAACATTATTGGGCTAAGGACGAGATTCTAAGAGGTCAAATTCTGCCTCTGGATGATGCACCCACTGCCTAATCCCTTTTAGTCAAGCTAATGGTGTTAAGGAAATGCTTGGTGGGAGGCAACCCACTGGTAAGTCTGTACATATTCAATTTGGTGTGTTGATTTGGATTTACTTGGTGTTTTTCAATTTTGGTCGTTTTTGTCTGTACAGATTCAAGTATGTCACTGGAATCAGACTACACCGATCGACGCACTCATGTGTGTTGGTCGATGCAATAGTGAATTAGTACAATCAGCTGCAAATTAACCGTAAGTGTCTCGTTTCAGAAAATCGGGCAAATCTGGTCCGGTATTTGGAAAAACAAAGTGCGCTTTCCGTTGCACCGTGTGCGACGATCGACACACCTCCACGTGAGGTAAGTAACCTAAATTCTTTCTTTCTTCTTCTTCTTCTTCTTCTTCTTCTTCTTCTTCTTCTTCTTCTTCTTCTTCTTCTTCTTCTTCTTCTTCTTCTTCTTCTTCTTCTTCTTCTTCTTCTTCTTCTTCTTCTTCTTCTTCTTCTTCTTCTTCTTCTTCTTCTTCTTCTTCTTCTTCTTCTTCTTCTTCTTCTTCTTCTTCTTCTTCTTCTTCTTCTTCATTTCATCTCTCCCGACCCCCAAATCACCTCTACCCTAATTTCTTCATTTCTTCACCGTTTTTGGTGATTCGAAAGCCTAAACTACACGATTTTTTCCCCTCATCTCATTTCTATCATCATTTTCATCGATATGTGAGGTATGTGGTTTGAATCCCATCATTTTTTTATTTTGGCACTAAGGTTAAAAACTCGAATTTCATCACGTTTTTGATTGATTCATGCTATATTGATGCCTGTTTAGGGGTTGTGGTTATGATTTCGAGTTACCCTTAAGTTTGCATGAGCAGATTCGAAAATTTTCTGAAAATCTCTGATTTGACGAGGAACACTTGCGATTCCGCGATTTAGGCTAGAATTAAGAGGGAAATTAGAGGAATTGAGACTGATTTTGGTGCTGAGAATGATTGCATGTGCTTTTGAGACTGATTTGTTTGCATTTGTTGATCTTAGAGCTTTGGCTTAATTTGCGAGATTGTTTTCCTTGTGTCTTTGATCGCAGACGGCTCCCAGGAAGCGCATGAACGTTACAGAGGATTCAGATGTTCCTGCAGAATTTGGCACTCGTGCCTCATCACCTCCCATGCCTAATTCACGTGTTCCTGGAGAAGGAAGCCCTCCTTGGCCTAAGGGTGAGAAGGATAAGATCCCAATGCTTAGAGAGTGGAAAAATGATCCCAAGACTGAGACAAAGAGTATTGATTGCACTGAAAGCGAGATTTCAGAGGAATGGGATGAGTATGATACTTTGTTCTACAATGCGTGGTTGTTGATAGGTCAAGAATTATCCCTATTCTAACTGCAAGTGTACAGTGATGCAGATGTAGCACTTAGGGTATCGAATCCACAAGGACTCCGGTCACACAATAGATTATAAGTAGTTCAGATTAAACTAAGCGAAGCAAATTGTAAAGCAGTAAACAAAATAGCAAGTAGAGAAATCAAGCGAGGTGAATGTAAGCAATCAAACGAAGGCGTCAGGTTTCGGGAATTTCTCAGGATATCAGGAAATCAGATAACAAACAATCAGATTCAATCTATAGCGTTCTTGAACTAGAATCACGAAGGTAAAACTAATCAGCTTTCGCTGCGATAATTATCTATGTCTAACAACCTAGCAGACCAACTTTCGTTGCGAATCCTAGAGTTCTAAACATGCATTAATTCCTAGTTCGTTCGTTCACAATTTCTCTAGACCAAATATCTTTGCAAATAGATAGATTCCTCACCTAAATCAGATCTAGTTAATTTACCAACTGTCGTTGTGTAAATCAACCTAAAATCAATAACCTAAATGGCCAGTTCAGATTAAGCATTAAGAACAGATTAGATGAAGAACTAGATAATGAATCTAATAAATTAGTTAATCTAACATTCCTTCAAATCCCTAATGAGAATCCCTAACCTAACAAGAGATCTACTCAGACATAGCAATCATAACAGAAAACATGGTCAAAATAGATATCATAGAATAATCAAGAGAATAAGAACAGGGGTTCAAAATCAAGTCTCTTTCGAGAACAGAAACAGCCCCAAGATCTCCTAAACTCTCTCTAATAAAAGCTTGAATAAAACTTAGCCTAACAAGTGGCTGTAAAACCTAATTATAAATCCTAATCACGTTTTGGGGCCTCTTTGTAAATATCAGAAACTTCTGGGTTTTAGTGCTATATCCACATTCTTCATTAACGCTCGCGAGAATGCCTGGTCACGCCTTGCATCGATCGATGCCAATGGTGTGTCGATCGACACAACTGTCAAATATGGGCAGTGACTTCTTTCTCTCGGCCAAACACTCCAAAATGCTCCAAAAAACTCCATTATCTCCAATTCCGCTCCAAACGTGCATGTACCTAATAAACACCTGAAAAGACTCTAAAACATAGTAAAAGACTCGATAAATAAGACATAGGCCATGGTTAAAAGTCCTAAAATCCATGGTATATCAACTCCCCCACACTTAGCCTTTGCTTGCCCTCAAGCAAAACAAAGAACTAAAATATGGTGAAGAGGTTTGAAAACTTTCAGAAACTCTTTTTGTCCTAGAAGCAACAACACTCAGATTCCCCTTAGTAAACTATTGAAAGAATCAACTGCAAGATATCAAGACCAACATGTACTTCCCCCACACTTAGCAACTGTCCTAAGTAAACTCCACAATCAATCCAAGCAATTCAAATTCACCCTACTGACTTCTTAAGCATATTAAGTGCGGTCTCACCTAAGGATTATCGATCAAAAGGCACATGGATTCTTACTCTGTTAGCTCTAGACCACCATACTATTTTTTTCTAGTTCCTTTCTTCTCTTTTCTCTTCTCAGCAACTGATTTTTCTCCATTGGGTATCATTTTTTTTTTATCAGTGCTCTTTCCGTTATGGGGTGTACCTTGGACACATTCCATGGATCGCACAGGAGGTAATAGTGGCAGATACTACTCCCGTGACCACTTCGGAGTTACTAACTCATCCTCAGTTTATTATCTTTTTTTTTTTTACTTAGAGAAGGGGAGAAGGGTTCTATACTCGGACAGGTTTACAAGCTGTGTCAGAACTAACAGAGGAGTCCGACTCAAGGTATACCAAGCCCTTAGGTGAGAAATTAAGTCAAGTTTACAAGGGTGAAGCCAGTAAAAGGATCCTCTGAATACCTGAATTGATATGGGTGTCCTCAGTAGGTTGATCCGTGTTGGGTTTTCTAATAGTCATAGATAGAACCTGCAACTTCATCCCAATAGTTACTTAAGTTCCTGCAAGATGTTGTTAACTTCTCAAAAATTCATTGTTTCCTACTTAAACTGGTTTTGACTCAATAAAACAAAATTTTTGAAAAATAAAACTGACTCTAAGAAAACAGAAAGATAGAAGTCAACACCACCTCCCCCACACTTGAAACACACTGTCCCCAGTAGTGTCAAGCTAAGGTTTGGTAAAAAGAAAGTAAAAGTGTTAATAGATGTGTTAATGGATGTGTTAAGTTATGTCTGATTGTTACCTGCCTCGCACATGCATCGATCGATGCGCATAAATGCATCGATCGCTGCAAGGCGATTTGAAATGTGTCGATCGTTGCTCAGGTCTGCAACGATCGCTGCAGTGCGATTTCTCGTGTTGTGACGATCGACGCCAGGTTGTGTCGATCGACGCACTGCGATTTTTCGGATCAGTCAGCAAGTCAGTAGGTTAGTCCGTGAGAAATTCTCAAATTTCGAACCTGAAAGCTGAAAATCAATGTAGACAAGCAAAATCAAAGCAACAGATAGTTCAAATGCAAGCATATCATCCAAAAACCTAAGCATCCCAAGGAAATCAAAAGAAAAATGCAAAAGGAAAAGAAAATAAAACACAAAACCGATGTCTGGAAATGGAGACTACGCTCACTCGCTCTCATCATCTAATCCAGCCATGAGATCAGAACCACTGGAAACACCCGGAGAGTGCTGTTGACATCGATTGGCAGGAACGGGCTGATGAACCTGTGGCTGTCTCCTGCAAGTGCAGCCACGCATCCACTCCCAGATAGTCTTCAGTATCCCATCCTGACGCTCTCTCCACTCAGTCTCAGACATCTCTCCCAAAGGTACCGATGGAGCTGAATAAGGACCAATGTCCTGTGTAGCAGGCTCAGGTGCAGGCGCAGAAGAAAAACTCTGAGCAGATGGTCCCGGTGCAGAAGAAGAAGAAGCTCCTAGAGGGTGAGCCATCGTAGGAACGCTGTGTCTCAGGTTCCCAGGAGGCTCAAAGCGCAAGGCCTCCAAGGAATCAACTCTAGTAAGCTCAGCAGCAGGAAGCTTCACACACCACTCATCCGAATCTGCGTCATGATAAATCCAAAGCTTCTCGTCCTTTATCCAAGTAGTGTTCTTCAAGTGACTTAATCCATCCACTGCCTCTTGGTGACGCACTCTCTCCCAGCAGTGGGGATCCTGAAATGCTGGAAAATGGGAGTGAGTAAAATCCCTACGGACTCAGTCCTCTTCCCAGAAAATGGCTTAGTCTTCAGCTCGCACAAATGGTCTGCAAAAACTGCTCCCAAATTCAGCTGGGGAGCTGGATCTTGCAAAGGTGTCTCCTCGAACAGGTGACTCACTCCAGTGTATAATAACTGCAACTCCAGCTTCCTTTGCTTGTTCACCTCAGCCTTGCAAAAGAGAGTGTATCCCAAAATGCACCCCACATATCGCAGGACCAGATGGCGCAACTGTATCTGCTTCGTGGCGTGATTTATACACCTCACAGCCAATGTGGTCCCAGAAAAACTGACAGCTCTCGGTATCCCACTCTCTAACCAGAGAGCAATGAGTGGCCTGATCATCAAAGCCATAGATCCTGCAGAGATTACGAATGCTAATCCGATACCTGTGTCCGTTAGTGTAAGGAGCATGCATAGGTGATGTGCGTACGAACCATTCGGTAGGTGGTTCAGTATCAGCAGGCACATTCCGTTTCTTCCTCGGTGCCATCTCAAAACCGGTTGAAATGGGTGCTAGAAATGGATAGAGGGCAGAAAATCGAGTGGATTAGACACTTGAATCGTTAAAAACGAGTGAGAAATGAGGGAGATCGAGCAAAAGGGGATTTAGGGTTCTTGAGGAGAAATCTCGAATTGGAGAAGAAAAGAAAGAGAAAGGTTCTCGGGTACTTACCTCGCTCGTGTTTGCAATGATCGTTGCTTAATCAGGTTTGGGTAAACCAATCTGATTTTCGGTTAACTTGCGTACCTTGATTTTGATTTGAACCGGGTGTGACGATCGATGCACAGGGCAGTGACGATCGTCACACATGCGTTTTTAGCCTCTCCGTATTTTCTCCTTGTGACGATCGTTGCTGAGCGATTTGTCAATCTCCAGACTCTGTATTCTGCAGTGAACATTCACCAAAAGCAAAACCAAAACGTAAAATCCTAATAAAACACCAAAAATAAATAAGAAAACACTAGAACCTAACAGTGGGTTGCCTCCCACTCAACGCTCGTTTTAAGTCATTAGCTTGACTATTGGAAGAGATCAGACTTATGGGGGTTTCAATAGAGACTTGGAGTGTCTCTGTGAATGTCTCTTCATCCAAGGTGGTGTGTAAGCAGTATTAGCATGAGATCGTCCAAGGAACGTAGGAAGAAATTCAGAGCGGGAGTAAAACTTGGGTGGTATAGAGCGTTTCCCTGCATTCACAGCAATTGAGTCAGGAGGTTTTAGTTTAGAAGGTGAATACCTTTGCTTTGGTGGAGATCTGATGTTCGGAGCTTTCCGCTTATGGGTAGTTTTAGGCTCTGAAGATGTTAGAGTAGATTCCTGAGGAACCAGTATCTTCTTTCCTCCACTATCAGACGCTGTAATTCCACCAATCTGAACTTCATCTTTCAAATGACTATCAGTGGAAACCATCTTCCTCGCATATCTCAACACACCAGGATGAACTCGCGAAGCTTTAGCTGGTGGAGCTTCATTCATCTCTTTATCCACCACTACTATGCTCTCGACTACATTTTGCTTATGTTTAGACCTTATAGGAACTTTTGGAAATGGTATTGGAGGTTTGTAGACCCTTTCTTTAATAATTCCACGAGATACAAGTGAGGCTGATTTTTCACGTAATGCAACGATCGACGCATGTGGTTCAACGATCGACGCAGATAGTTCATCTCGAGTTCCAGCTCCAGTCTCGGGTTTTTCGGCTTGTTCCACGAGCTCAGCAGTCTTTAACAGAAATTTCTCTCCCTGGGTTTGTCCATTATCAATCTGAACCTTCCAAGCTCTGACGTGGGTGTCCATGACACTGAAAGGGGGTCTATCGACACTGATTGAATTTACCAAAGATCCATGTCAATCTCGGTTGAGTCTGGTCCGTCGAAACTCTCAAACTCAGGGATTTCAATCTCGGATTCTTCTTTGTTTTCCACAATCTCCATAGCCTTAACTTCAAGATATGATCCCTGATCCAGCCTATGATCAACCTGAACTTAGATGTCGTTGACATGAGCTTTCTGAGCATCCTTCCTTTTGACAGAACTTGAAACCTGATCCACTTGTGTATCTAGCAGCCTTATATGAGCGTTTAAGGACTCAAACTTACCATTCAAATCAGTGTATAAGGTATCAATCTTTGAGTTGGAAGACTCAGCGGTCTGTTGTTGTACTTTAAGAAACTGTTCCATCATGACTTCCAATCTGCTCTTATGTGTAGGTGCAGGAGGTGCTTGGTGAGAAGAATAACCATAATCTCTCGAT
This sequence comes from Orychophragmus violaceus, assembly GCA_030180135.1. Classification (NCBI taxonomy): domain Eukaryota; kingdom Viridiplantae; phylum Streptophyta; class Magnoliopsida; order Brassicales; family Brassicaceae; genus Orychophragmus; species Orychophragmus violaceus. Next base: position 37,337,296 of record CM058231.1, on the reverse strand, counting down.
CTCGGAGCATAACTAGAACCTTGTCTCTGTTGATTTCCATATGTCTGTCTATGATAATTAGCTCTAGCTATATAATTCACCTCTGCAAACTCTTCAGCTTCTGCCTCAGCTCGGATTTGTCTCTTCCAAAGTAGGATGCTGTGGATAGAATCAATCTTGTCTCTCATATCATCTATCTGTCCAACCAATGCCTAGTACTCTGGTATGATGGGGTTTCCTTCCCCATCCAGTTTCTGACCCCTTGCGTTGCATATATGACCCTCTTGGTCTCGTAAAATGCCATCTTCACCGCGAATCAGAATCACAGGCTCCATTAGAGTGAAACCTGTTAAGTGCTCAAGCTCTCGGTATCATTGGTTTCACCTTGTGTCGATCGATGCGAGGTATGCGTCGATCGATGCAGTGCGATTCCTGCAACACCAAAGAAACGAAAACGTAAATAAACTAGAAAAGTAAAATAAAATAAATGCTTAGTCTAAATCCTAATATTGAATCTATCGGCGAACTCAAAGAGTCCCCGGCAACGGCGCCAAAAACTTGATAGGTCAAGAATTTTCCCTATTCTAACTGCAAGTGCACAGTGATGCAGATGTAGTACTTAGGATATCGAATCCACAAGGACTCCGGTCACACAATAGATTATAAGTAGTTCAGATTAAACTAAGCAAAGCAAATTGTAAAGCAGTAAACAAAATAGCAAGTAGAGAAATCAATCTAGGTGAATGTAAGCAATCAAACGAAGGCGTCAGGTTTCAGGAATTTCTCAGGATATCAGGAAATCAGATAACAAACAATCAGATTCAATCTATAGCGTTCTTGAACTATAATCACGAAGGTAAAACTAACCAGCTTTCGCTGCGATAATTATCTATGTCTAACAACCTAGCAGACAAACTTTCGTTGCGAATCCTAGAGTTATAAACATGCATTAATTCCAAGTTCGTTCGTTCACAATTTCTCTAGACCAAATTTCTTTGCAAATAGATAAATTGCTCACCTAAATCAGATCTAGTTAATTTACCAACTGTCGTTGTGTAAATCAACCTAAAATCAATAACCTAAATGGCCAGTTCAGATTAAGCATTGAGAACAGATTAGATGAAGAACCAGATAATGAATCTAATAAATTAGTTAATCTAACATTCCTTCAAATCCCTAATGAGAATCCCTAACCTAACAAGAGATCTACTCAGACATAACAATCATAACAGAAAACATAGTCAAAATAGATATCATAGAATAATCAAGAGAATAAGAACAGGGGTTCGAAATCAAGTCTCTTTCGAGAACAAAAACAGCCCCAAGATCTCCTAAACTCTCTCTAATAAAAGCTTGAATAAAACTTAGCCTAACAAGTGGCTGTAAAACCTAATTATAAAGCTTAATCACGTTTTGGGGCCTCTTTGTAAATATCAGGAACTTCTGGGTTTTAGTGCAATATCCACATTCTTCATTAACGCTCGCGAGAATGCATGGTCACGCCTTGCATCGATTGATGCCAATGGTGTATCGATCGACACAACTGTCAAATATGGGCAGTGACTTCTTTCTCTCGGCCAAACACTCCAAAATGCTCCAAAAAGCTCCATTATCTCCAATTCTGCTCCAAATGTGCATGTACCTAATAAACACCTGAAAAGACTCTAAAACATAGTAAAAGACTCGATAAATAAGACATATACCATGGTTAAAATTCCTAAAATCCATGGTATATTAGTTGTCGGTGCAGATAAAGCCTACATGGTTCATTCATTACAAGACAATGGAGATTTTAGGGATACATGAGGATGTGCACAAGATTTTGCAGATGATAGGCTTGGGTACAATGCCTATAAGATCATATGAGCTGTATCCTGACTTGGTTCGGCAGATGTTAGCTACTTGTCGAGTTTACTACTCGAATGAGCAGAGCAAGAGATCACCTGTAGGGGTCTTGACCTTCATGTGCATGGGCGTCATGTATCACATCTCTATCTTGGATCTCTTCCGCCTTTATGGGTTCAGCGTAGAGCATATCCGTTGTTCCTAAATGCTGAGTGTGCAAATGCAGATACTCAATATTTATGGTCACATTTAGTAACGGGAACTACCATTCCCGTCATATCAACAAGACAGCCATCCGACATCTTGTCCTGAGGTATGTCGTTCATGTATTGGGGAACACGATATTGTGCAAGGCTGAGCCGAACAAGATGAGGAAGTCTGAGCTGATGCCAATCTACACCGGGATAGGTCATTTGTACGACGAAGCTGTTTTAGCTGACCTGCGTCCAACCTGAACATGGGGGCAGTCTTCGCAGAGAATCTCTGCTCTCTGAAGACTAAGGTATTCAGCAGCAAGAAGACTGAGATAGTGGGCAGCCTCCTTACTCCCATTTTCAATCATTTCATGATTCCTACAGATGGACGCGAGGTTGTGACTTTGTAGATGGATGAGGCTCATCTTAGGAGCACCACTTGGATGAAGGAGGATAACCTTTGGGTTTTACATGATGCGCAGGGCAGAGAGTGGTGTGTGAATCTTTCACTGCCAGAGCTCACGAAGATCGAGGCTGTTCTGGACTTGAGCTTTCAGTCCAACCGGAACCTTCTGCGAAGAGTCCCTACAGTTGCAAACCCGCTGGGAGCTTCTACTTCTGCTGCTCCCACTGCTTCTACTTCAGCTGCCCCTACAACTGCAGCAGGTGAGTTTGTGCATGTACCTTATCCTGATCCACCTATGCCACATGTAGAGATGTCCCAGGGAGCTTTCCGGACGATGATGAATGATAGACTGAAGGGTATGTGGGAGATGGTAGCTAGCTTCTCCTGCAGACGCGCACAGAGAGTTCATGTTCCTACACCTGCTCCTCGTCGCAGACGATCTCCTACACTTGAGTCTGCTGGTTCTGATCCATATGCAGGCATTGATGATGAGGAGGATTCTTCTTAGTTCTGATTATGGTTCCTATGACACTTGGATTTGTACCTTTTCTCTTTTCTTTTGATTTTCTTTGAGTCATTTTGATGTTTTTCTTGAGTTTATGTCAGTCTCATTACTTTGGAACTTATGTACTGATGCTTTGTATGATTATTTGGTGCTTCGATTATGCATTGTCTTTGATTTATGTAGCTTACATGTTTAGTTTTTGTGATTATTCATAGAACATATACTGTTTGCGAAAATTTTCAGAATTAGACACGATATGCGTCAATCGTTGCACTCTATGAGTCGATCAACACATCATTACGAAACTTGAATCGCCAATTGCACGATTTGAGTCGGTCGACGCAGTTGCGAGTTCAGGTAGATCGCAGAATCAGAAGTACATTTTGTTCCTATTCATCTTTCACCCAGCCTAAGCTTTGATTCCAATGGGGACAATGTGTTTCAAATGTGGGGGAGGTGCTACTGACATAATATTTTTGTTTTCTTAGAGTTTGTTGAGTCTGTTTTATTGAGTCAAAACTGTTAGTAGGAAACTAGGACTTTTTGAAGAGATCACTACACTTGCAGGAACTTAAGTGACCATTAGATGAACTTGTTGCAGATCTTTTACTATTAGAAAATCCAACGCAGATCAACCTACCAAGAATACCTAATCACTTCAGGTATTTAGAGAATCCATTATTGACTTTGCCTTTAACTTGACTTACTTTTTCTCATCTTAGGGCTTGGTATACCTTGGATTGGATTCCTCTGTCAGTTTTTAAACAGCTTGTAAACTTGTCTAAGTATGGTTCCCTTCTCCCCTCCCTTTTAAGTAAAAAAAAGAAAGAAAAGAGATAAACTGCAGATAAGCTAGTAGCTTTGAAGTGATCACGGAAGTGGTAGAGACCCCTATTACCTCATGTGCTTCATTGATAGTGTCCAAAGAAGCACCATGAATAAAAAAGGAAGAGAACTGATAAAATAAAATAAAATGATACCCAGTGGGGAAAAACCAGATGCTAAAGGGAGAAAGAGAGAAGAAAGGAACTAGAAATTGATAGTATTGTGGTCAGGTACTAACATAGTAAGAGTCAATGTGTTCTTTGATCGATACTCCCTTGGTGAGACCGCACCTAATTAGAATTGATGTCACTATTGTGAATTTGAATACTCTGAATCTGATTGTGGAGTTTACTTGGAAGAATTGCTAAGTGTGGGTGAATTACATTGTGGTCTTGATGTCTACAGGTTCATTTTCATGTGGCTTACTAAGGGGAATCTGAGTGTAGTTTTCTGTTTTTGGTTTCGATCTAAATTTATTATATTTGTTTAGTTTTAATTTTAAATTTTTAAATACAGTGGTTTAGATATTTTAATTTTAATTGTTTTTTCTTTGAATTTCATTTTTTAAAAATGTTTTGAAATATTCCGAATTTATATTTTAGTCCATTGGGTTTTAAACTTTATATTTTAATCAAATTATTTACCAAACTATACTATATAATTTTTATTTATTGTTGAATTAATCTTTCTATATGGGTTATTATGTGAGTTGTATCAAATATTCTATTTTACTTGAAAATAAATAAAAAACTAAGCACAAATAATTTTATTTAAAATTTATATTTTTTTGAAATAAATTTTATAATTTTATCAATTTATTATTTTCAAAATTCATTATTTTTGATTTGGTTTTGATTTAAAAATTTAAATGATATGGTTTAGATAATTTGTTTGTTTTTTACTTGAACTTCATTGTTTTTCTTATTTCGAATCTTTTTAAAATATTCAAAATTTAGGTTTTAATCAATTGATTTTAATCTACTTTTTAAATTTAAGATTTCAAACTTATATTTGAATCATAATTATTATACTATGTTCTAATACAAAATTGCGTTTATTTATCCTATAATTAATTTTCTTAAGGATATAACTGTTTGTGTTTAGTTTTCTTGAATAATGTATTTGTAAATTTGAAAATTTAAGATATATGCGGGTTTTATTTTATAAATATATTATATAGTTCTAAACTTCTAATATGTTCTGGCGATTATAATTTCAATTGGTTTTTTATATAATTTTTATTTTATGTAAAAAATCATTTATATAAATCAAAATTTTATAATCTATTTATTAAACTTATATTTTATTATATATTTTTAGTATTTTAATAATCAAAATAGATTAATTTAATTTTAATCTGTTTTGCAATTGTTGACATGTTTTATTTGACTATATGATTGCAAAATGCGTAATTAATAAAATATATTACATTATTTTAGTATTTTGATTTTATTTATTTTAAAATAAATGGATTTAATTTTAATATTTAAAATATTGTAGAAATATAAAATTTCCATTTTATTAATTAGAAAATTACTAATCTTACATTGATTATTTTTTAAAGATTTATTTTTTATTAGTTGTAATATATTCAAAATATATTTATTTATGTTAATATATGTGTATATTTATCAATATTTATTTTATTATTTTTAAAAGAACTGATGTATTAAATTATTTATTTATATATCATATGATTTAATATTTCGTATATAAATATATTTTTGGATGTCAAAATTTGAAAGTCTTTAATATATATATTTTTTACAATTTTGTTTTTAACAATATTTGATTTTATATAATTAAATATTAATAAAATTATAATTGTTATTTTTTTCATATTGAATACAAATATTTTTCAAATTTAAATGAACAAATCTAAAAAATTAATTATAGATCTAAGTTTTAAATTCTAACTTTATACATATTCATTTTATTAATTAATATTAATTTAAATACTTATTTTTATAATAATCCATGAATTTTTTTTTTGTGTACGATTACTATAATTTAATTTATATTTTATAATAATAATTTATTTTTAAATTATATAGTTATATTGATCAATTGATTTAATAACTTAATTATGTTTCTATATATATATATATATCATATGATTTCTTTTTTATATAATTTAAAATTTTATTATATTAATTTATAAAAATATTCTAATAAAAATTACAAATTTAGTTATTATTTTCTAAAATTTTGAAGAAGATTTTTTAAAGATTTTATTATGATAGAAAATGGAAAAGAAAAGATATTAGAAGATATTATGAGTTATTTAGTTATAAATTGATATGATGATATGACAATGTTCTTCTATTTTAATAGATTGGAGTTTTCTACGAATCCTTTAGATCTGATATGATAAGGTCATATTTACCATCTATAGATGACAGTATTATTTCAGGTAGGTCTTTGGTTAAAAATGACTTATCAAGAGGGTGGGAACCAGAGAGTCCATCTCGATTTGGAACGATCTATGGATACCAGCCTATCGCCTGAGACCAACATTTTAGAAATCAAATATAACTCAGAGCTTGGTTATAGTAGATCAGTTGATCGATCATCAATCTCTGATCTGGAATAAACAATTGATGGAGTCAATTATGGAACCTGAGGAGGTAGATATAATCATGAGTATTCCGTTTAGCCAACTGAAGAGACCTGACTCTTTGGGATGGCACAAAATCAGGAAAATATACGGTGAAGTCAGGTTATCATATAGAGCGCGATATTCCAGATAAACGGGTGAAGATTCCATTCCATGGTCCATATGTTAAAAGACTCCAAGCTTACTCTTGGAAGATTAAATATCCCCCAAAAATAAGGCATTTTATTTGGCAATCTATTTTAGGATGTTTACCTGCAATAAAAAACTTGAAGAGAATAGGGATAAAATGAGACACACGATTGATATATCATGGGTTTTAGGTGTTTAAGCCATAATATAAGTATATATTCGAGTCTTTTGTGATGTCTTTCGAGTCTTTTTAGGTGCTTTATATGTTTGGACACGTTTGGAGGAATTTGGAACATTATGGAGCATTTTGGGCAAAAATTGGAGCTGAGGCCGTGATGACAGAGATCACTCTAAGTGATTGAGCTGAGCATCGACCGATGCACCTTTGGCATCGATCGATACAGTTGCCAAACAGACAATTGTCGGCGATTAAATAAAGTTTTGAAGATTTGCATAATTGGCCCATAAGGTTTATTATTTGCAGAGAAGACCCAAGACGTGTTTTACACTTATTATTAGGTTTTTTTTTGTTTTTTTTCTTGTTACATTTTTCATACTTTTTGGCTAGAGAGAGTTTTAGAGCTTTGGGATGATCCGAATTTTTTAATCCTTTTGGAGAAGATTTCGAAACTCTTTTCTGTTCTCTTATCTAATTTAATGCAATCTATTTCAACAATGTTGCTTGTTTCATTCAATATGCCCGAGTAGATTCATAGTTAGGTTAAGGGATTCTCATAGGATTTTTATGGCATGTTGAATTGATTTAATCAGTTTAGGAATTCATAACCTGTTAATTCTTCAATCTGAATGGTTCTTAAAGCTATTTCTAACATGATCAATTGGAATCTAGATCTTAGGTTTTTAAATTTACACGAAAGTGTAATTTGAAATCTGATTTATTTAGGTTGAGCAAATTAGATATCCACAAAGAAATTTGGTTTAGGTAATTTGTTAACAAATCGAACCTGCACTTAAGGCTAGTTTAATTTGGATTTCTTTGCAATTAGACTTAGTGAATTCTCGCAACGAAAATTGGTTATTTTACATCTGTGTCTGACTTCTAGAACAATGCTTAATTCGATCCTGACTGATAATTAATATGCATGACTTGATTTCCTGAGAACTCCTTTGACCTGATGCCTTTTAGTATTGATTACAAACTCGCTGCTATTTACTTTCTGCTACTGATTTAATTTGCTTTTTGATTACCTGCTGCTTAGCTTAACTCAACGCTTTATAGTCTATCGTAAGAACTCTTGAGTCTCTGTGGTTCGACCCGTATATACTACATTTGCATCTGTATTTGCAGTGTTACTCTAGGGAATTAAAATCTAAGCATATCAAGTTTTTGGCGCTGTTGCCGGAGACTCTTTTGAGTCTTCGATAGATTTAAGTTTAGATTTTAGACTAGGCTTTTCGTTTTTAGTTACTAATTTTCCTTTTTATTTTCTCTTTCGTGTGTTCAGGTTTGTGTGAAGAACAATTGCATCGACCGACACTCTACGAGCATCGATCGACGCACTCAGGACTCAGCAACGATCGACGCTTATCTCTACATCGATCGACGCATCTACCGTGAATCAGTAATGTATGCCAAATCGTGCACTCAGAAGAAATCCAGACAAAGAGATATTTTTTCTTGAGAATAGAGAGCTTGCAATGTTAGAGAGAACGAATAGGAAAGCACATAATCCAGTGAAAATGTTGAATCCTAATGATTTGGTGTTGATTCGGGATGAAGCTGGTGTTCTAAGGGATGGAAATCCTATTGTGATGCGGATGGAAATCCTATTGTGATGCCGGTTGTTTAGAAACCAGTTGTGCTTGTGGGCGCATGACAACTTGGAGGTGCTAATGCCAAGCTATAGACCATATCGGGAGCTGACCCATTTAGAGGAATGACTTCGATCTGAAGACTTCCTACTACACTCTTGTGGGACAACATCTCTTTCATGGACTCCCACATAAGCACCCTATGGACCATATCGAGAAATTTGAGTCACTGGTCACAGGGATGAAGCATAATGGAGTGAGCTATGACTTCCTGCACTGCAAGCTTTTTGAACACTCTCTTGGTGGGGAAGCTGCAAATTGCCTAAAGCAGATTCCACATGGGACTCTTACTACTTGGGATGTCACTAAGAGGAAGTTTCTTAAACACTTCTATGATCTGAGCAGTTGAGAGAGGAAATTCTCCAGTTCAAGCAGGGACCTACAGAGGCTTTGAAAGCCGCCTGGATCCATTTTAAGATGTACCAAAGAGACTGCCCTCATCATGGTTTCTCTGTAGTTCAGCTGCTGAGCATTTTCTTCAAAGGTGTAGACTGGTGGCATCAGATGGCATTAGACGCTGCTAGAAATGAAAACTTCAACACAAAGTCTATAGATCAAGCTAAGGAGCTGATTGATAACTTGGTGTCTAGCAATAGCACCAAGAATGCTAATATGGAGAGGAAGAAATCAGGTGGAAAGGTGGATGGAACACATATCGCATAGATGAAGAATAAGAATGATTCTATCCACAGCCTTCTGATTGGGAAGAAGCTGGTCCAATTTTCTCAAGATTTTGAGACATTTGAGGCTGAGGAGTGTTGTGATGAATAGGGTGTGAACTACATTGGTGGGTCTGGTTTTCAGGGTAACAAATTTGGGAATCAACAAGGCAGAGGTGGCTACAATGGAATGGGTTAGAGCAGTACCTTTACAGGTAATCAAAACTCTTATGGTTTCACTCCTAAGCCTCAGTACCAGAAGCCTTTCCAGAGTAACAACAACAACCTTGGAAACAATAACAGTGATAGGTCGTAAAGTTTTATCCTATTCTACTACAAGTGCACAGTTAGTGATTGTAGTATGCAAGGTATCAAATCCACAAGGACTCTCGATCACACGATAGATTATATGTATTCAAGTTAAGCTAAATCGATCCAGAGAATGCAGCAAGCAAAACAGTAAACTAGAAGGGTCTTTTCAATAGGAAGAAAGGCGTCAGACTTAGGAAGTTCTCAGGAATTATGCTATGCAAGATATTTAACTAACAAGATTCAGATTAAGTGCGGTTCAAGAACTAGAAACACTATGCTAAATAATCCAACTCTCGCGGAGATCATTTCTATATCTAGCAACCTAGTGATCCAAATCTCTTTGTGATCATAGAGTTCTAAACAGGCACTAAGAACAGGTTCTATCGGTTCACAATTTCCCTAGACATACCTTGTTAAATTTCTCACTCTAGGTTCTTTCAGATTATAACTCACACTCTCGTGTTATTGTCATTATCTCAGATCTGATTTTAACTCACACTCTCGTGCTATTGTCAGAAATCAGTACTAAGCACAACCTAGGTGATGAACGATAAGATAGTGAATCCTAATCAATCAATTATCAAGCAAGCATAAAACCTTTGTGAGAATCCCTAAATCTAACTAGGTTACTACTCAGACATAGAAGCAATTAAACAACACATCATGAATAGAAAACCAGAAACTGAATAGATAGAAATAAAGGGGTTCGAAATTCTTCTCTTAGAAGTACAAGTAGCAAGAATCAGCCCCAAAAACAATATCTCTCAATCTCTCTAGCAAGAACAAAGTTAGAACAAGATCTGAGAATTATTTAGTCTGAAAACCCTAATAATACTCTTTAAACACGTTTTGGGGCCAGATTAGAATATAGGAAACTTCGGGGTCTTTTATACAGTTCTTCAAAACTTGTCCAAACTCGGCGCATAACTTCTCTCGGGCTCAGTGTCGAGCGACATCAAAGGTAGTGTCGGTCGACACTCCATCATGGTCGAGACACCATCTTCAGCTCGTTGCACAAATCACCAGAAACGTCCTAATATTCCTCTCTTTGCTCCAAACGCAAGCTTACCTGTAAAAGACTCAATAGACTCTAAAAATCAGGTTAAAGACTCAATATGTACACTTATTTCATGGTTGAAAACCTAGAAAAACCATGATATATCAACTCCCCCACACTTAGCTCTTGCTTGCCCTCAAGCAAGTAAAGAACCAAAATATAAGAGAAGAGGTTTGAAAGCACATAAACTCATTTCGTCTTAGGAACTTTCGCAATCACATTCACTTAGTAAGCCACTGAAAACATTCCTACAGAACTCAAGACCACAATGTACTTCCCCCACACTTAGCAACTGCCCCAAGTAAACTCCACAATCAAGTTAGGACATTCAAGTTCACCACACTAGCCTCTGTGTACAATTAGGTGCGGTCTCACAGAGGGAGTATCGAATCAAAGGACACATGAACTCAACCTATTCAGTATCTGACCACCAAACTGTCGGTTTCTGGTTTCTTTCTTTTCCCTTTCTTCCTTAGCACTGATTTTCCCCCATTGGGTATCATTTTATTTTTTCTATCAGTGCTCTTCCCTTTTATTGGGGTTTAACTTTGGATCTTTCCATGGATACACAGGAGGTAATAGGGGTCTCTACCACTCCTGTGACCACTTCGAAGCTACTAGCTTATCCTCGGTTTTTATCTCTTTTTTTTTTTACTTTCAAGGGAGGGGAAAATCAGAAACCATACATAAGAACAGAATCATAGGGTGTGCCAAACACATCAAAGGAATCCGACCCAAAGATTACCAAGCCCCTAAGTGACAATTTAAAGTCAATATTAAGGTGAGGCTAGTGATGGATCCTCTGAATACCTGGTTAGATATGGGTGTCCTTGGTAGGCTGATCCGTTTGGGGTTTTCTAATAGTCATAGAGGGTCTGCAAGTCTGTCTAATGGTCACTTAGTTCCTGTTCCAGCGAAAAATTTCCTCGAAAAATCACAGTTTCATACAAATTTTGGCTCAATAAAACAATTTTGAAAAACAACTGAAAACCGGGACTGACTCTAAGAAAACAAAACACAATGTCAGTAACTACCTCCCCCACACTTAAACTGCACTGTCCCTAGTGCAATTGTAGTGTGAGCTCGGTATAAAGCAAATTGGAACCGAACCGATTTTGAGTTAAAAATCCGAACCTGTACACGGTCGATGTCGACCGACACTAAGGTTAGTGTCGACCGAAATCGAGCTCGTGTGAGCATACGCAGTGTGGTAAATCTTTCCGTGGTTAAGATCACGAGTTAGCACTCAATTTTCTCACCTATTAGCTGCATTAGATCACTCAAAACCACATCAAAAGCAACAATGAAGATGCATAAATTCAAATAAGTCATAGTTCCAAGCTAAATAGACTGACAGACTGACTTAAAAGAAACATAAAAATGACTCAAGAAAAAGAAAAAGAAAAAGAAAAGCAAAACCAGTAGTAGCTGCAAGTCTAGAACTCCTGGGAGTCCTCATCATCCATCTCCTCATCAGAATCAGCAGCTACCTCAACTTCCTCCTCCTTCGAGCTGACATGCACAGGAGCTGGCGCAGGTGCGCGACGTCGTGGCTGTGGGTGATGCACACGCTGAGATCTCTAGCAAGACATATTGTGGACCGTCTTCTAGATGCCCTTAAGCACAGATGCTGCCGACTTTTGTAAATGTGCTGGTGGCATGTCCTCTGGTGGCACTGGTGGCTCGGGAAACCCATAGGTTTCGTCTGTATCAGCAGCAGGAACATCCTCATGCTCAGCAACAGAGGCAGCAGCTTCAGAAGAAACTTCTCGAAGTACAGTAGATCGTCGCGGGACATCCCTACAGAGCTCCACATTAGGCTGAAAAGAGAGTGAGAGAGGCTGGTCAGTGATACCCGTGAGCTCGATCGCTGGGAGAGGGAATAGGCGCTCAACGCCAGATATGTCATGGAATCTCCACCAAAACTGCCTCCCATTTGTGTCGCCCTTGATCCACTGACTGCTCTTCAAATTCGTGAAGTCCATGGTGAGCTTCCTAGTGACAATGCTCATCTGGCTCCTGTTAAGTCCAAAGTGATCAAAGATGGGAGTTAAAAGACTCCCAATCGACTCCGTCTTCATCGCCTTTCCAGCAAAAGGCTTCGTTACTCTCAAATGCTCCAAATGGTGAGCAAAGAGAGATCCCATGTTGACGTCTAGCTCCAGGTGAGCATCGTCAAACTCACGGACATCAACGCTCTTGCCAATCCCAATGTAGAGCAAGAGAAGCTCAGCTATCCTCATCATACCAGGCTCCATCTTACACAAGATAGTGTTGGAGAGGATCCGGACAAGGTAGCGCAGAACCTGATGTCGCACAGCAGTCTGCCTGGTGGTCTGCGAACAGTACACTCCGGTCCTGAAGTATTTCCAGAAAAGCTCCACGTCGGACCAGTGCTCAGGCAAACTGACCCTCTCTCGTGTGCTGTCAAACTCATAGATGTCGCAAAGCTCCTATAGGCTGAGCCTGTATCTCTTTCCCTTAGCCATGAAGGTCAGTGTTCCCTCTGACGCCTTTCTCATCACATCTTTGGTGTAGTACACACGGACTGTGGCCATAAACTGCCTTACCAGCTCTGGATATAATTCGTAGTACTTGGTACAGATCGTACCCAAGCCTATCGTCCGTAGAATGCGCACCACATTAGATCTGATCTTCAGCTTACTCATTGTGGTCATGTCAGGAAGCCGTGTGGGCTTAATCTTAACGCCACACCAAGCGTTGTAGAACAGACTGTCACAAGCATCCCACTCTTCTGAGATATCCCTGTGTGTGCACTCCGGTTTCTTCACGTCTACCGAAGGCTCGTCCTCAAAGAAAGTGACTGTGAACCTTGTTTTCTCCATTCGCGGCCAGGGTGGTTGGTTTTGAGCATCACGCTGTGACGAGGAGCCAGAAACATCAGATGCAGTGGCTTGTCGTGGTCGTTTTCCTTGGTTCAGAGAAGGATTCATCTGCAAAATAGTCAATGAGCAATCGAAAAGCATGAGGTTCAACCACACCAAAAATTCAAAGTCATAATCTCATCAAATTGAGCATAGATAATCATCCACAGTACTCATATCAGTCATATTCCACTACCAATACATCCTAGAGATCCATAAATCAACCAAAAATCGAAGCTTTTTACTGTTGAACACGAACTGAAAATGGAGATTAAGAGTCATACCTTCGAATATCGATGGAATGAATACTAGAAATGGATAGAGCACGAAAAATCGAGTGGAATAGAGCCTTGAATCGATGAAAACGGTGAAGATTTGAGGTCTGTGGCGATTTTGTAAAAGTTTTCGGCGGAAAAGAAATGAGGAAGAAGAGAGAAGCTCTCGGGTTTTTAAAAATCCGTACCTCGTGTTCATCGATGTCGACCGACATCAAGCTCGATGTCGGGCGACACTTACCGTTTTAGTAGAAGTCAACCTCTGAAATCGACCTCGGTCGATTATCGTCCGTGCTCGAAATTCCTCGAGTTTAATGTCGACCGACACTGATTCTGCAGTGCTACGGTTTCTGCGAAACTTGACACAAAAACTCCAAAAACGAAAGAAATCAAAATGCAAAACTTAAAATCCTAATATTTACAACTTACCAGTGGGTTGCCTCCCACTCAGCGCTTGTTTAAGGTCATTAGCTTGACCGGACTAACGAGATCAGGCTTCTGGAGTTTTCGACAGAAGCTTTGAGTGCCTTTGCGAAAGCCTCCTCATCCAAGGTGGAGAGTAAGCGTTGTCAGCATGAGCTCGTCCAAGGAACGAGAGATTAGGACTAGAGTGTTTCCCTGCATTCTCAGCATCAGAGTTAGTAGAATCAGGTTTGGGAGACATGTACCTTTGCTTTGGTGAGGTTCTGATATCTGGAGCTCTCTGCTTAGAAGCAGTTGTAAGCTCTGAAGATGCTAGAGTGGGATCATGAGAAACCACTATCTTCTTCTCTCCAGGATCAGGAACTAAATTCTCACTCCTCTGCTCTTCCTGTCCATCCTCAATGCTAAAGGTTTGACCATCAATCTTTGGCATGCGCAGCATATCCATCTCAAAGTGGAGAGGCTCATTTCCCAGATGGAGATCAATCAAACCATGCCTCACATCAATCTTTTCTTCAGCTGTAGCTAAGAAAGGTCTTCCCAGTATCAGAGCGTCATCAGGCTCGCTAGCGTACTTCAGCACCACAAAATCTGTCGGAACTAAGTAGTTTCTAACTCTGACTGAGACATCCTCAAGAACTCCTTCCGGAATCCTTATTGACTGATCAGCTAGGACCAAGGATGTCCTAGTGGGAGAAAAATCTGTCATCCCCAGCTTCTCTGTCACAGAGTATGGCATGAGATTTCCAGCAGCTCCTAAATCAAACAAGGAACGCTTGAAACTATCCACAAAGATGGAACAACTCAGCACAAATATCCCAAGATCTGGTAACTTCTTGGGGATCTGAGTTAGCAACACATCACTGATCTGCTTGGGGATCACTATCACCCAATCTTTCAACACCTCGTCCATAGGTAGCATCTTCTCCAAGTATCTCTGCACACAAGGATGATAGGGTGGATCATCAGGCTGTGGTTCCTCTTCCAACTCCTCATTCATTACTTCCAGATGTTTAGCTCCATCTAGCTCTTGTTGAGACTCCACAGACTCATCAGGAGAGGGTATGTGAGGCTCCTGAGTTTTCTCTTCAGCGATGCTACAAACGGTAGATGAGATTAGTTCCTCACGCCCTTGGTGTCGACCGACATTAATGGTAGTGTCGGTCGACATCGAGATATTTCTCTCGGGTTTTTCAGCATCTTCAACAAGTTCAGCAGTCTTAAACTCGAATTTCTCTCCTTGGTTTGATCCATCATCAATATGAACTGACCAGGCTTTGATGTGGGTGTCCATAACACTCTTTCACATGTGTACTTTAAGGATTCAAACTTTCCATTCAAATCTTCATACACAGCATCCAGCTTCTTGTTGAATTCCACAGTAGTCTTCGTCTGTCCTTCCAACACCCGCTCTATCATAGCTTCGATTTTGCTCTCATGAGCATTAGCAGCAGGAGGTGTCTGATAGGAAGATGATCCATAAGTTCTCTGATAGGAGTTACCTTGCTGATAAGGCTTTTGGTAACCAGCATTCTGACCATATCCAGAAGAGCTTTGATTGCTTGTGAAAGCGCTCCTCAGTCCACCAGCGAAGAACTTATTACCTTGCTGATTACCAAACATGTTCCCTTGGAATCCAGAGCCACTGATGTAGTTCACATCCTCTTCTTGGTTGTCTTCTTCAGCCTCAAACACCTCAACATCCTGAGCAAAGTGGACAGCTTTCTTTGCAGTCAACAAACTGTGTACAGTGTCCAGCTTACTCCTTATATCAGCTATCTCCAGATTGTCGATCTTTCCACCAGAATCTTTTCTTCTCCTATCAGCAGTCTTGGTGCTATTGCTGCTCACCAAGTTGTCAATCAACGTCTTAGCTTGCTCAGGAGTCCTTGTATTGAAGTTTCCATTGCTGGAATTGTCCAATTCAGTCTGGTAATGGAGATCAATACCTCTGAAAAATATGCCCAGCAGCGTCACTTCAGAGAATCCATGGTGGGGACAAACACGTTGGTACTTCTTAAACCTCATCCAGGAAGACTTAAGAGGCTCTGTAGGTCCTTGGGTGAAGTTGAGAATATCCTGTCTCGACTGATCAGAGCGAGCGTCATCATAAAAGTGCCTCAAAAACTCCCTCTTCGCAGCATCCCAAGTGGTAAACTTCCCAGGTGGAAGTTGTTTCAGCCAAGCTGCAGCATCTCCAGCGAGAATAAGGGAAAAGCTTGAGAAACAGGTAGTCATAGTTTACCCCATTGTACTTCATCCCAGTGATGAAGTCTTCAAATTCATCAATATGATCCATGGGTTGCTCATTTGGGTAACCATGGAAAGGATTATGCCTCAGAATAGAGTAGTAGACAGTCTTGATCTCGAAATCATTCCTCTCGAAACCAGGAGGTACAATCGCTGACCGGTTTGCATGGAACTCATCGGGACGGTTGTAGTCAGTAAGAGTCCTCTCAGCAGCAGGAGGATTAATCATCTGCCCTTGACCGTGAGGCGGGTCGGGATCAGGGATTACACGTCCCTCAGCATCGAGCCTTTGCCCCTCATTGTTGTACCGGTTGTTTTGTCGGTCTCTCAGAACACCCTCAGCATCAGGTATCAAAATCAAACGGTTATTATTCATTCTTGTTCTTTGACCCTTTCTGTTTGTTCTCTCTAGTCTAGCTAGCTCCTCAAGTCTGAGGTTCACAAGTTCTTCGCTTTGGTTGCTTGGAGTATGTCGACTTGGCATACACAGAACTCAAAACCTCTGTCTCGAGCTCAGTGTCGGGCGACACTAGTGATGGTGTCGGTCGACACTAAATGCGTCTGTGATTTCCTGCGCAACCAAAAACAAGCCAAACAAGATAAAAATCAGTAACAAAGAAAATAAAAACGACTTAGACTCAACTCTAGGACAAAATCTATCGGCGAACTCAAAGAGTCCCCGGCAACGGCGCCAAAAACTTGATAGGTCGTAAAGTTTTATCCTATTCTACTGCAAGTGCACAGTTAGTGTTTGTAGTATACAAGGTATCGAATCCACAAGGACTCTCGGTCACACGATAGATTATATGTATTCAAGTTAAGCTAAATCAATCCAGAGAATGCAGCAAGCAAAACAGTAAACTAGAAGGGTGTTTTCAATAGGAAGAAAGGCTTCAGACTTAGGAAGTTCTCAGGAATTATGCTATGCAAGATATTTAACTAACATGATTCAAATTAAATGCGGTTCAAGAACTAGGAACACTATGCTAAATAATCCAACTCTCGCTGAGATTATTTCTATATCTAGCAACCTAGTGATCCAAATCTCTTTGTGATCCTAGAGTTCTAAACAAGCACTAAGAACAGGTTCTATCGGTTAACAATTTCCCTAGACCAAATCTCTTTGTACCTAGTTAAATTGCTCACTCTAGGTTCTTTCAGATTATAACTCACACTCTCGTGCTATTGTCAATTATCTCAGATCTGATTTTAACTCACATTCTCGTGCTATTGTCAGAAATCAGTATTAAGCACAACCTAGGTGATGAAAGATAAGATAGTGAATCCTAATCAATCAATTATCAAGCAAGCATAAAACCTTTGTGAGAATCCCTAAATATAACTAGGTTACTACTCAGACTTAGAAGCAATTAAACAACACATCATGAATAGAAAACCAGAAACTGAATAGATAGAAATAAAGGGGTTCGAAATTCTTCTCTTAGAAGTACAAGTAGCAAGAATCAGCCCCAAAAACAATATCTCTCCATCTCTCTAGCAAGAACAAAGTTAGAACAAGATCTGAGAATTATTTAGTCTGAAAACCCTAATAATACTCTTTAAACACGTTTTGAGGTCAGATTAGAATATAGGAAACTTCGGGGTCTTTTATGCAGTTCTTCAAAATTTGTCCAAACTCGGCGCATAACTTCTCTGGGGCTCAGTGTCGAGCGACATCAAAGGTAGTGTCGGTCGACACTCCATCGTGGTCGAGACACCATCTTAAGCTCGTTGCACAAATAACTAGAAGCGTCCTAATATTCCTCTCTTTGCTCCAAACGCAAGCTTACCTGTAAAAGACTCAATAGACTCTAAAAACCAGGTTAAAGACTCAATATGTACACTTATATCATGGTTGAAAACCTAGAAAAACCATGATATATCAAACAACTTCACCAGGAATTCACCAGGAACTATGGAAATTCATCCTATCAGACTCCTCCTCCGCAAACCAATGAGCAGTTTGAGATTAAGGTAATGCTGGAACAGATCATTTTGGGTCAGAAGAAGAGTACAGTGGACTTCAATGGGAAGATTGATGCTCTGTACCCGGATCTAAATGGAAAGATAGATGCTTTGAGCACTCATGTCAAGCAATTGGATGTTCAGGTAGCACAAACTGCTGGGTCTGCAAAGTGACAAGATAGAACTCTCCCTGGGAGAACAGATGCTAATACGAAGTACTAATGTAATGAAATTTCGTTGAGAAGTGGTAAAGAGGTCGTTGCTGCACTGAAAAAGGCTATGAGATTGGAGGAATTTGTTGAAATCGAGGAAATGAAAGATGACATTCGTGACCTGCAGAGAGCGCCGTCCGACGCAACTCTGCATATGTAAATGCATGCTGAAAATCTCAACATTCTTAGAGTTTTGACGGAGACTTGAACAAAGGAGTCACGGCCAAGGTCTGCAAAGATCGATGCATCTGAGTAGAGCATCGACCGACGCACCCCTAACGTCGATCAATGCAAGGTCCGAGCACATACTTCTAATGCAGAGAAGCTCAAATCTGCAGATTAAAGAGTCTACAAGCCTAAGGTTCCTTTCTAAAAGAATCCTAGGAAGTCAAAGTACGAGCTGCAATTGGCTAAATGTCAGGAGATGATGATTAAGGTCCTCATTGAGGTCTCTTTTATTGATGCTCTTAAAACCACTCATGTGATGAAGAGATGTCTGAAGGACATGCTTTTAGGTAACATGACTGATGAAGAAGGTGTACTAATGATCTCTGAAGTATGCATTTCTATGATTCAAGGAAGGATTCCTGAGAAACTAAAGGATCCAAGGAGTTTTGTTTTGGATTATTCTACAGAGATAGATTTGAGAGGTCATTGTGTGATCTTGGTTCAAGTGTGAACCTCATGCCTTTCTCTGCTTCTCAGAAGCTTGGGATGACAGATTTCATGCCTACTAGAATCTCACTGGTTCTAGCTGATAGGACAGTCAGGATCCCATAAGGAGTATTGGAGGATGTGCCAATCAGAATTGGCAGCTGTATGATCCCTACAGACTTTGTGGTTCTGCAGTATGGAGAGGAACCAAGAGATCCACTTATCTTGGGTAGACCCTTCTTGGCTACTGCTGGAGCGATGATTGACTACAAGAAGGGAACAATCATTCTGAATGTGGGAGATCTGAAGATGAATTTTGATATGGATAAGCTGGTGAAGAGTCCAACCATCGACGAAAAAACCTTCTATGTGGACAATCTCAGTGATTTGGAAGAGGAGTTCTTTCAATTGACACATGCTGAGGATCTGTTGGAAAGAGCTATGCTAAGCTCTGTGCAGGAATTGGAGCATCTGGAGGACGAGCCTGCTATCTGTTATGCTATTTTGATGAATTCTACAGAGCAAGTTATGTAGCTGGAGGTGCATACATCGACCAACACACCATGTGCATCGGTCGATGCATGTCGCAGGCGCAGACTGGTCAGAGGAGAGAGCTCCAAAACTTGAACTCAAACAACTTCCCTCTGGACTAAGGTACGCATTTATTGGACCTAATTCAACATATCCTGTCATTATTAATGCTTCCTTAAACAACGTAGAGACTTCCTTACTGCTGAGCAAGCGGCGGAAGTATCGCAAAGCTCTTGGCTATTCTCTTGATGACATTTCAGGTATCTCTTCGGATCTGTGCTTGCATAGGATACATCTTTAGGATGAGACAAAGTCATCAGTTGAGCATCAGAGGAGGCTGAATCCGAATCTGAAGGAAGTGGTGAAGAAGGAGATTTTGAAGCTGCTGGAAGCTGGAATCATCTATCCTATCTCTGATAGTGATTGGGCCAGTCCAGTAGATGTTGTGGCTAAGAAAGGAGGTGTTACAGTGGTAAAGAATGAGAAGAATGAGCTGATTCCTACAAGGACTGTAACAGGACACAAGATGTGCATTGATTACAGGAAGCTGAATGCTGTGAATAGGAAGGATCATTTTCCACTGCCTTTCATCGATCAGATGCTGGAGAGGTTAGTTAATCACCCCTACTACTGCTTCCTAGATGGGTACTCTAGTTTCTTTCAGATTACTATTCATCTAAAGGATCAGGGAAACACCACTTTTACTTGTCCCTATAGTACTTTTGCATACCGCATAATGTCATTTGGACTCTGTAATGCTCCAGCTACCTTCCAAAGGTGTATGATGTCTATCTTCACAGACATGATTGAGGACTTCATGGAGGTATTTATGGATGATTTCTCTGTCTATGGATCATCCTATCATGAGTGTTTGGATAATCTGTGCAAAGTGCTAGCTAGATGTGAGGAGAAGCACTTGGTTCTGAATTGGGAGAAATGTCATTTCATGGTCAGAGATATCATTGTTCTTGGGCACAGAGTTTCAGAGGCAGCGATTGAGGTACATCACACCAAGATTGAGGTCATGACCAGCCTACAGGCGCCAGATTCAGTGAAATTAGTGAGGACATCTGGTTTCTATAGGAGGTTCATTAAGGATTTCAGTAAGAATGCTAGACCACTAACTGCTTTGGTGTGTAAGGATGTGAAATTTGAGTTCACTGCAGATTGCTAGACTGCATTTGAAAATATCAAGCTAGCATTAGTGAGTACTTCTATAGTGTAGCCACCGGATTGGGAGTTACCTTTTGAGGTTATGTGTGATGCAAGTGATTTTGCTGTAGGAGCTGTTCTGGGGTAGAAGTATGACATGAAACTTCATGCTATCTATTATGCCAACAAAACACTAGATGATGCACAAAGAAACTATGCTACTACAGAGAAGGAGTTGTTGGCAGTTGTCTTTGCCTTTGAGAAATTTCGCCCCTATCTGGTTGGATCGAAGGTGATAGTACATACAGACCACTAAGCTCTGAAGTACTTGATGCAGAAGAAAGATACAAAGCCAAGGCTTTGAGATGGATTCTCCTTCTTCAAGAGTTTGATATTGAGGTCAATGACAAGAAGGGAGGTGAAAATGGAGTTTCTGATCATATTTCCAAGATCGAGGTTGAAGAAGACATTCCCATTTGATTTCTTACTAGAGGAGAATATCAACATGATTGATTCAGTGATTTGGGCAAAGTTAGAAAAAAATCTGCAGAACTGGCGAATTACAGAGAACGCGTCGATCGACGCAACACTTGCGACAATCGACGCAGGCCCCGATAGTGAGTCGAACGTTGCATCCCTCTGTGTCGATCGACGCACTGAGCCTACGAACCTGAAACATTACAAGGTTCAAATTGGTCACTACAACATGGATCATTATGCTATCTCGACGCCTGATCGACCATGGTTTGCAGATATTACGAATTACTTTGCTGCAAAGACTGAATGAGACGATCTCAAGGGGTATGCAAAGAAGAAGTTCTTCAGAGAACTAAGGAGGTTCTATTGGGATGAGCCTTATCTGTATAAGCATTGTTCGGATAGTATTTACAGGAGATGCATTGGTGAATCAGAGGTTCGAGACGTTCTATTTCACTGCCATAGATCAGAGTATGCTGGACATTTTTATACTTTTACGACAGTGTCTAAGGTTTTGCAAGCGGGCTTCTGGTGGCCTACTATGTTCAGAGATGCTCATATGTTTGTCTCTCAGTGCGATGCCTGTCAAAGGAGGGCGAAATTCAGTAAGAAGCATGAGATGCCATAGAACTTCATTCTTGATGTAGAGGTTTTCGATTGTTGGGGCATAGCTTTCATGGGTCACTTTCCCTCATCCTATGGGAATAAGTTCATTTTGGTTGTTGTGGACTATGTGTCTAAGTGGGTGGAAGCAATAGCTAGTCCAACCAATGACTCTTCGGTGGTGCTTAAGCTGTTTAAGACCATCATTTTCCCTAGATTTGGAGTTCCTAGGATTGTGATAAGTGATGGAGAATCTCACTTTATCAACAAGGTCTTTGAGAAGCTATTGAAGAAGCATGGTGTTCATCATCGTGTGGCTACTCCATTACATCCTCAAACTAGTGGGAAAGTAGATGTCTCTAACAGAGAAATTAAGAAGATCTTGGAGAAGATAGTTGGGAAGATAAGGAAAGATTGGTCTGCAAAGCTGGATGAGGCGCTATGAGCCTACAGGACCGCGTTTAAGACGCCACTGGGGAATACACCGTTTCATCTTCTTTATGGGAAAGCCTTCTACCTTCCAGTTGAGCTTGAGCATAAGGCATAATGGGCTGTGAAGCAAATGAACTTTGATCAGAAGTCTGCTGCAGAAAGGCGATTGGTGCAGCTGAACGAGCTAGATTAGATTAGGCATCATGCCTATGAGAATTCGAAGCTGTACAAGGAAAGGACTACGACATATCTTGACAAGAAGATTGTCTCCAGAAACTTTGAGCCAAATGATCTTCTACTTTTGTATAACTCTCGTTTTCAATTGTTTTCAGGTAAGTTGCGCTATAGATGGTTAGGTCCTTTCACTATCAAGGAGATGCGTCCCTATGGTGTTATTGTTCTGATCAGTTCTGAAGGTAAAAGTTCACTGTCAATGGACAGAGGGTGAAGCATTATTGGGCTAAAGCCAAGATTCCAAGAGGTCAAATTCTTCCTCTGGATGATGCTCCCACTGCCGAATCTCCTTTCCGTCAGGCTAATGATGTTAAAGAAGTGCTTGGTGGGAGGCAACCCACTGGTGAGTTTGTACATATTCAATTTGGTGTGTTGATTTGTATTTACTTGGTGTTTTTCGTTTTTGGTCTTTTTTGTCTGTACAGATTCAAGTCTGTCACTCGAATCAGACTACACCGATCGTCGGTCGATGCAATAGTGAATTGGTACAATCAGCTGCAAATTAACCGTAAGTTTCTCGGTTCAGAAAATCGGGCAAATCTGGTCCGGTATTTGGAAAACCAAAGTGCGCTTACCGTTGCACCCTGTGAGACGATTGACACACCTCCATGTGAGTAACCTAAATTATTTCTTTCTTTCTTCTTCTTCTTCTTCTTCATTTCATCTCTCTCGCGAAACCCTACCCCAAATCGCCTCTACCCTAATTTCTTCATTTCTTCACCGTTTTTGGTGATTCAAAAGCCTAAAATACACAATTTTATCCCCTCATCTCATTTCTGTCATCATTTTCATCGATCTGTGAGGTATGTGGTTCGAATCCCATCATTTTTTATTTCGGCACTAAGGTTAAAAACTCGAATTTCATCACATTTTTGATTGATTCGTGCAATATTGATGCCTGTTTAGGATTTGTGGTTATGATTTTGAGTTACCCTTAAGTTTGCATGAGCAGATTCGCAAATTTTCTGAAAATCTCTGATTTGACGAGGAACACTTGCGATTCCGCGATTTAGGCTAGAATTAAGAGGGAAATTAGAGGAATTGAGACTGATTTTGGTGCTGAGAATGATTGCATGTGCTTTTTAGACTGATTTGTTTGCATTTGTTGATCTTAGAGCCTTAGCTTAATTTGCGAGATTGTTTTTCTTGTGTCTTTGATCGCAGACGGCTCTCAGGAAGCGCATGAACGTTACAGAGGATTCAGATGTTCCTGCAGAATTTGACACTTGTGCCTCATCACCTCCCATGCCTAATTCGCGTGTTCCTAGAGAAGTAAGCCCTCCTTGGCCTAAGGGTGAGAAGGATAAGATCCCAATGCTTAGAGAGTGGTAAAATGATCCCAAGACCGAGACAGAGAGTACTGATTACACTGAGAGCAAGATTTCTGAGGAGTGGGATGAGTATGATACTTTGTTCTACAATGCATGGCTGTCGGTGCAGATAAAGCCTACACGGTTCATTCATTACAGGATAATGGAGATTTTAGGGATACGTGAGGATGTGCAGAGGATTTTGCAGAAGATAGGCTTGGGTACAATGCCTATGAGATCATATGAGCTGTATCCTGACTTGGTTCGACAGATGTTAGCTACTTGTCGAGTTTACTACTCGAATGAGCAGCACAAGAGAGCACCTGAAGGGGTCCTGACCTTCATGTGCATGGGCGTCATGTATCACATCTCTATCTTGGATCTCTTCCGCTTTTATGGGTTCAGCGTAGAGCCTATCCGTTGTGTCCTAAATGCTGAGTGTGCAGATGCAGATACTCAATACTTCTGGTCACGTTTTGGTAACAGGAACTACCATTCCCGTCATATCAACCAGACAGCCATCCGACATATTGTCCTGAGGTATGTCGTTCACGTATTGGGGAACACGATATTGTGCAAGACTGAGCCGAACAAGATGAGGAAGTCTGAGCTTATGCCAATCTACACCGGGATAGGTCATTTGTACGATGAAGCTGTTTTAGCTGACCGTCGCCCAACCTGAACATGGGGGGCACTCTACGCAGAGAATATCTACTCTCTGAAAACTAAGGTACTGAGATAGTGGGCAGCCTGCATTCTTCCATTTTCAAGCATTTCATGATTCCTACAGATGGACGTGACGTTGTGACTACGACGCTGTGTATGGATGAGGCTCATCTTTGGAGCACCACTTAGATGAAGGAGGATAACCTTTGGGTTTTACATGATGCGCAGGGAAGAGAGTGGTGTGTGAAGCTTTCACTGCCGGAGCTCACGAAGATCTAGGATGTTCTGTACTTGAGCTTTAAGTCAAACCGAAACCTTCTGCGCAGAGTCCCTATAGTTGCAAACCCGCTGGGAGCTTCTACTTGTGCTGCTCCCACTGCTTCTACTTCAGCTGCCCCTACAGCTGCAGCAGGTGAGTTTGTTCATGTACCTTATCCTTATCCACCTATGCCACATGTAGAGATGTCCCAGGGAGCTTTACGGACGATGTTGAATGATAGACTGAAGGGTATGTGGGAGATGGTAGCTAGCTTTTCCCGTAGACGCGCACAGAGAGTTCATGTTCCTACACCTGCTCCTCGTCGTAGACGATCTCCTACAAATGAGTCTGCTGGTTCTGGTCCATATGCAGACATTGATGATGGGGAGGATTCTTCTTAGTTCTGATTATGGTTCCTATGACACTTGGTTTTGTACCTTTTCTCTTTTCTTTTAATTTTCTTTGAGTCATTTTGATGTTTTGCTTGAGTTTATGTCAGTCTCATTACTTTGGAACTTATGTACTGATGCTTTGTACGATTATCTGGTGCTTTGATTATGCGTTGTCTTTGATTTATGTAGCTTACATGTTGAGTTTTTGTGATTATTCATGGAACAAATGTTGTCTGCGAAAAATTTCAGAATTAGACACGATATGCTTCAATCGTTGCACTCTATGAGTCGATCAACGCATCATTACGAAACTTGCATCGCCAATTGCACGATTTGAGTCGGTCGACACAGTTGCGAGTTCAGGTAAATCGCAGAATCAGAAGTACATTTTGTTCCTATTCATCTGTCACCCAGCCTAAGCTTCGATTCCAATGGGGACAATGTGTTTCAAATGTGGGGGAGGTGGTACTGACATAACTTTTTTGTTTTCTTAGAGTTTGTTGAGTCTGTTTTATTGAGTCAAAACAGTTAGTAGGAAACTAGGACTTTTTGAGGAGATCACTACACTTGCAGGAACTTAAGTGACCATTGGATGAGCGTGCAACATATCTTTTACTATTAGAAAACCCAACGCTGATCAACCTACCAAGAATACCCATATCACTTCAGGTATTCAGAGAATCCATTACTGACTTTGCCTTTAACTTGAATTACTTTTTCTCATCTTAGGGCTTGGTATACCTTTGATTGGATTCCTCTGTCAGTTCTTAAACAGCTTGTAAACCTGTCTAAGTATGGTTCCCTTCTCCCCTCCTTTTTAAGTAAAAAGAAAAAGAAAAGAGATAAACTGCAGATAAGCTAGTAGCTTCGAAGTGATCACAGAAGTGGTAGAGACCCGTATTACCTCATGTGCTTCATTGATAGTGTCCAAAGTAGCACCCTGAATAAAAAGGGAAGAGAACTGATAAAATAAAATAAAATTATACCCAGTGGAGAAAAACCAGATGCTAAAGGGAGAACGAGAGAAGAAAGGAACCAGAAATTGATAGTATTGTGGTCAGGTACTAACATAGTAAGAGTCCATGTGTTCTTTGATCGATACTCCCTTGGTGAGACCGCACCTAATTAGAAATGATGTATGTATAGTGAATTTCAATACTCTGAATCTGATTGTGGAGTTTACTTGGGACAATTGCTAAGTGTGGGGGAAGTACATTGTGGTCTTGATGTCTACAGGTTCATTTTCATGTGGCTTACTAAGGGGAATCCGAGTGTAGTACTTCAATGATGAAATGAGTTTCTGAAGTTTTCAAACTTCTTCTCCTCATCATGGTTTTCTGTTTTCCTTTACGGCAAACAAAGGCTAAGTGTGGGGGAGTTGATATATCATGGTTTTTAGGTGTTTTAAGCCATATATAAGTATATATTCGAGTCTTTTGAAGTGTCTTTCAAGTCTTTTCAGGTGCTCTATAGGTTTGGACATTTTTGAAGGACTTTGGAAGATTATAGAGCATTTTGGGAAAAGATTGGAGCTGAAGCTGTGATGACAGAGATCACTCTAAGTGATCGAGCTGAGCATCGACCGATGCACCTTTGGCATCGATCGACACAGTTGCCAAACAATCAATTCTCGGCGACTAAATAAGGTTTTGAAGATTTGCAGAATTGGTCCAGAAGTTTTATTATTTACAGAGAAGACCCAAGACGTGTTTTACACTTATTATTAGGGTTTTGTGTTTTGTTCTTGTTACACTTTCATACTTTTTGGCTAGAGAGAGTTTTAGAGCTAGGGGCTGATCCGAACCTTGTACTGCTTTTCGAGAAGATTTTGAACCCCTTTTCTATTCTCTAATTTAATTTAATGCAATTTATTTCATCCATGTTGCTTCTTTCATTCAATAAGTCCGAGTAGATTCATAGTTAGGTCTAGGGATTCTCATAGGGTTTTCATGGCATGTTGAATTGATTTAATCAGTTAAGGAATACATAACCTGCTAGTTCTTGAAACCAAATTTTTCTTAAAGCTAGTTCTAACCTGATCAGTTGGAATCTAGATCTTAGATTTTTAAATTGACACGAAAGTGTAATTTGAAATCTGATTTATTTAGGTTGAGAAAATTAGATATCCGCAAAGAAATTTGGTCTAGCTAATTTGTGAACAAATCGACCATGCAATTAAGGCTAGTTTAATTTGTAGGAATTACAAAGAAATTTGGATTTCTAGGATTTATACTTATTAAATTTTTGCAACAAAAGTTGGTTTATGTTACATTTGTGTTTGAGTTCAAGAATGGTGCTTAATTCGATCATGACTGATAAGTAATCTGCATGACTTGATTTCCTGAAAACTCACTTGACCTGACGCATTTTAGTATTAATTATAAAATCACTGCTATTTACTTTCTGCTACTGATTTTATTTGCTTTTCGATTGCCTGCTAATTAGCTTAACTCAACACTTTATAGTCTATCGTAAAAACTCTTGAGTCTATGTGGTTCGACCCCTATATGCTACATTTGCATGTGTACTTGCAGTTTTACTCTAGGGAATTAAACTATGAGCATATCAACAATGTGTTCGGTGTGGAATAGAAGAGGAGTCGATTAACCATGTATTATTTGAATGCCCGCCGGCCATTCAAACCTGGGCACTATCCCTAATACCAACAAATCCAGAAGTTTTTCCTTCAGCATCTATTTACACCAATTTAGATTATCTATTCTGGAGATTACCATCAGATAATAATATCAATATATATCCCTGGATACTATGGTATATTTTGAAAAGTAGAAATGATATAATCTTCAATCAGATTAATAGAAGCCCTCAAGAAATATTGTGAATGGTAGAAACCAAATTTGGGACATGGGAATATGGACAACTACTTGACTTAAAAGACACTACGGCCGTTGTTAGCGAAGGGCGAGGTTCAAGAATTGATGTGGTCCAAAATAGCCAATTGGTGTTTTCTGGATGGATTTTGGAAGGAAGGGGAATTGTTAACAGGTCAAGGATGGTACAACTATGATGAGAGAAATGCTAATGTCATGATGAGAGAAATGAATCTTAGAGCTAGTTAGTTGTTGGAATTGTGTCCAGTAATCTCGGTACTGTCTCTAGAAAGTAAGAGTATGTCAATGATCAGACATAAGTCATATAATACTGGGGGTCATGATGGCTTGCTAGAGTCCGCTCATGATCTATAAGTCTTGGACTTATTGCCTTTATTATATGATCCCATATGGGTCACACGCCTAAGCTAACAGGAAAATGTGTAGGAACGGTTTAGCAGAAGTACAGTAAAAGTGCTAGGCATTTACTGTACTTAGAGAGAATAAAAGGTTTAGCCACTGTGCATCGATCGATGCATAAGGTGCAACGATCGATGCAGTGCGCAAACACCGACGAGTTAATTGGTATTTGGGCCAAATGGCCCAAACGGAACAGGACGAGTTTTGTGTCATAAAACTCGAGTTTCAGACTGATTAACCCTAACACTTGAGCCGTAAACTCTCTCTCTCTGCGCCGAGTTCCCCTGGTGGTCTAGCAGCTATGTCCTGTGAAAGCGTGTGTGAACCTTTGGAGGATTCATCCCTCGGTGTTTCTCTGATCTCAGACATACCATCCATTTCCGCTGCAATAACAGGTATAAGGTGAGATCATCATTTGTTTCTATTCCGAGAAGAACCTAGATCGCATGTTTAGGATAATCTGAATCTGGAATTGAATCAGGATTGATCTAAACGTTCCTACAGTGGTATCAGAGCCAGGTTCTGGTTTTTCTTGTTTAGAAACTTGTTTAGGATTGTTTAAAAGTGTGTTTTTGAATCAATCTACTGATAAGATTAAAACACTTAAGAAACAAGAATTAAATCCTAAACAAACTGTTTAAAATCGCATGACCAAACTATATTGATTTGGTATGCGATCTAAACTGATTTTGCATCGACTGAGATCGCATTGCATCGATCGATGCAATGCAAGGATCGATCGTTGCAGTCGCGAGAGATTGACCGTGATCGCATGGATCGTTCAAACGATCGCATGGATCTCGCGAAAATCTCTCGGCCAAACCTGATAACCGTTCATGCACGCGTGAGAGCATCGATCGATGCAGGATCGATGAACGATCGTTGCAGGATCGATGCTGTGAGCATCGATCGATGCGGTTAGGGTTTTGGCTCGGTTTAATTTAATTAAAATTGATTCGTTCTGGTTTAATAAACAGATTTAATAATTTTATTAAGTCTGGTTAAACCGGGATAAGAAATCCAATGTCGAAAGAAATATTGGATTTAGTGCCTAAACCAGGAATTTCTAATTTGATTTGGTTGGACCAAATAAATTGAGAAAATCCGGTTTAGTAAATAACCGGTTGACAATTGTGGTCATCGTAGTAATTGAAACTTGGTTAGACCAGTTTTAATGAACCAGACCGGTTATGTCAATTAATTGGACAATTGGGTCATGTCTTGGACATGGACCAATTCTTGGGCCTCGGGCCAAGAAGTTAAAACAATTGGGCCAATTATTTGAGTCTTTCTTCAGATAAATTTAAAATTTATTTTATAAAATTATAAAGTCGATTTTAAATTAAAATTTCCAAAATTTTGAAATTAGAAAGTTTCTGAATTTGCGGGTTTTGGATTTTAAAGAAATTTCTAAAGTTAGAAAGTTTCAGGTTTTAGAAAGTTTCCAATTTTAGAAAGTTTCCAAAAATAGTAGGTTTCCAAAAATAGAAAGTTTCCCGAAATAGTAATCTTCTATTTTGGGAATGAATTTTAATAAACCTACGAACCTCAAACAATATCAAGCGTTGGATGTCTTGTCCAGGCTATGTCAGCTGTCAAAGCCCATTCAATTGCATTCATGGCCTTACAGTGTGAGGATGTCTGCTTTTGCGTGGGTAAGACGGTTTGTGATTCATAAATGTCATTGGGAGTCCCAGACATTAATGATTACATGACTGTATAGTCCGGTTTTCTTGACTAGGCCATCGGGAGTCCCGGGCCTTGAGACATCAGGGTGGATTGGGCCTCGGGCCCAGATTCACAACCAAGAGTTATATCACGGATATAATTAGCCGATATAGGGCTTACCGATATAAGCTAAGGTTGGGTGACGGCCAGTGGCCCACTTTGATCTTAGTTATATGTGGATCCTGGAATCATTATATTCTATTGAGGGTAACTTAGGTTATTGAATATAATGCATGATTAATCATATTATACTTTAATACGAGATTAATCATTTTGAACATATAACTAATAACCTTTTTATTTATATATTTCAGATATGACTACTACAAGCACACAAAACACGTTCTCGATCCGGTCTGTTCTCGAGAAGGAGAAGCTGACTGGAACGAACTTCCTGACATGGTCAAGGAACTTGAGGCTGGTCCTCAAGCAGGAGAAGAAGGATTATGTCCTTCGAGATCCCCTCCCCGAGAGGCCTCTTGCCAATGCTGCCAGGACTCTGCACAATGCTTGGGAAAAGCATTCGTCAGATGAAAATGATGTTTATTGCCTGATGTTGGTGACAATGACTCCTGAGCTGCAAAAACAGTTCGAAAGTGTATTGTCTCCAATCGAGATCATGGCAAGCCTGAAATCGCTTTTTCAGGAGCAGGCTAGGACCGAGAGGTTCCAGACAGTTAAGAACCTCTTGGACTGTAAGTTGGCTGCGAATGCGGCAGTGAGTCCTCATGTGTTGAAGATGATGGGTTATCTCGATCATCTTCACAAACTCGACTGCCCAATCAGCCAGGAACTTGCCTGCGACATCATTCTGCAGTCTTTACCTGCAAGCTATGATCAGTTCATTCTGAACTTTAACATGCATGGCTTGAGTAAGACACTGCCTGAGCTTCACGGAATGCTCAAGACTGCAGAGCCCAACTTGAAGAAAACCGCCAAGGACCCCAATGTACTTATGGTACAAAAGGACAAGGGGTTTAAGAAGTCTTCTGCTAAGGATAAGGGAAAGGCCAAGGGTGTCCAAGTCGTGGACTCAGACACGCCAAAGCCCAAGCCCAAGTCCAAGGCTGGGCCTACTGACATGTGCAGGTTCTGCAAAGAACTGGGGCATTGGAGAAGAGATTGCAAGAAATTCCAGGAAGGTCTAAAGGAATTAAAGAAGAAGACTTTCGAGACTTCTTCATCAGGTATTTTTGTTATAGAAGTTAATACAACTACTTCTGATAATACCTCATGGGTCATGGATACTGGTTGTGGGGCTCATATTTGTACGAATATGCAGGCACTCAGCAACAGTAGAAGGCTGAAGCAAGGACAAGTGGAACTACGAGTTGGGAATGGAGCGAAAGTTTCAGCACTAGCTGTAGGAACTTACTTGTTGACTTTACCTTCGGGATTGATTTTAGAACTTAATAATTGTTATTTTGTACCTGCTATAAGCAGAAATATTATTTCAATTTCTTTGTTGGATTTGGAAGGTTATGATTTTTCAGTTAAGAATAAATTATGTTCCTTCAATCGCAACAATTTGTTCTATGGTTCTGCCCCTCTTACGAATGGGCTTTACATACTCGATCAATCTGCGCCAATTTATAACATTAATACAAAACGGTTTAAACCTAATGAGGAAAACCGAACGTTTCTATGGCATTGTCGTTTAGGGCACATCAGCGAGAAACGCATCAAGAGGCTCCATTCGAATGGACTTCTTGGCTCATTTGACTTTGAGTCATGTGAGAAATGCGAATCCTGCATGATGGGCAAAATGACACGGGCCCCCTTTAATAAACCTAACGAGAGGGCCAGTGACTTATTGGGCCTGATACACACTGATGTGTGTGGCCCAATGTCCACTAATGCAAGAGGAAACTATCAGTACTTCATTACCTTCACTGATGATTTCAGTAGGTATGGATATGTTTATTTGATGAAACATAAGTCTGAATCTTTTGAGAAGTTCAGAGAATTCCAAAATGAAGTACAGAACCAACTTGGCAAAAGTATTAAGGCTCTTCGGTCCGACCGAGGAGGAGAATACTTAAGTCAGGAATTCAGTGATCATCTAAGAGAGTGTGGGATCGTATCCCAACTCACTCCTCCTGGAACACCTCAATGGAATGGTGTGTCTGAGAGGAGAAATCGGACCTTATTGGATATGGTTCGATCTATGATGAGTCACACAGACCTTCCAATATCCCTTTGGGGATATGCTCTGCTAACAGCAGTGTTCACACTAAACAGAGCGCCATCAAAAGCAGTAGCAAAGACACCATATGAATTATGGACTGGAGAAACTCCAGTGCTGTCTTATCTAAGAATTTGGGGTTGTGAAGCCTATGTAAAGAGATTAATCTCAGATAAGCTTACACCAAAATCTGATAAATGCTACTTCATTGGTTATCCACGGGAAACCAAGGCTTATTACTTCTATCTACGATCCGAGAACAAGATCTTTGTTGCCCGGGATTGTAACTTTCTTGAAAGAGAGTTTCTCTCTAAGAAAGACAGTGGGAGTAAGGTACTGCTTGAAGAAATTCAAGATGAACAGGATACTGCTCAACCTAATGAGGAAGAGCAGCAGGAGGATCTACAA
Source organism: Orychophragmus violaceus (assembly GCA_030180135.1). Classification (NCBI taxonomy): domain Eukaryota; kingdom Viridiplantae; phylum Streptophyta; class Magnoliopsida; order Brassicales; family Brassicaceae; genus Orychophragmus; species Orychophragmus violaceus. The sequence continues at coordinate 37,304,643 of CM058231.1, read as the reverse complement.
GAAATTGTAGAGCCTGAACCTGTAGTACCTGAAGTTCGAAGATCCGGGAGGATCCGTCACGAACCCGAGAGATATCAGGGATTCCTCGTGACTGACTGTCATGATCTTTTGATCATTGATGGTGATGAACCATCGAACTTCAATCAAGCTATGATGGGCCCAGATTCCTCTAAGTGGCGCAAGGCCACTGATTCCGAAATGGACTCCATGTCGGTCAACCAAGTATTTTCGTTGGTTGACTTACCCGTTGGTGTAAAAGCCATCGAGTGCAAATGGATCTTCAAGAAGAAGATTGACGTGGATGGAAATGTCCAGATTTATAAAGCCAGGTTGGTGGCAAAAGGTTTCAGACAAGTTCACGGTGTGGACTACGATGAAACCTATTCACCGGTGGCTATGATGAAATCTATTCGGATTCTACTAGCAACTGCAGCTTTTCATGATTATGAAATTTGGCAGATGGACGTGAAAACCGCCTTCCTGAATGGTATTCTGGAAGAGGATGTGTATATGACGCAACCTGACGGTTACATAGATCCAAAGAATGCTGGGAAAGTATGCAAACTTCATAAATCCATTTATGGATTGAAGCAAGCATCGAGGAGCTGGAATCTTCGTTTTGATGAAGCGATCAAGCAATTTGACTTTATCAGAAACGAAGAAGAACAATGCGTGTATAAGAAAACTAGTGGGAGCAAAATCGTTTTTCTTATTCTGTATGTTGATGACATACTGCTTCTCGGAAACGACATTCCAATGCTGAAGTCTGTAAAAGACTGGCTTGGAAGTTGTTTTTCCATGAAAGACATGGGTGAAGCCGCATACGTTCTTGGAATTAGGATCTATCGGGATAGACCTAAGAGGCTGATAGGCTTGTGTCAAGACTCATACATTGACAAAGTCCTACAAAGATTCAGCATGAAAGATTCCAAGAAGGGCTTCACGCCAATGGTACATGGCACAACGCTAAGCAAGAAGCAGAGCCCTACGTCGGCTGCTGAGCTTGAGCGCATGAAGAATATTCCTTATGCATCTGCAATAGGATCTGTCATGTATGCCATGATCTGTACTCGTCCTGATGTTGCTTACGCATTGAGCATGACGAGTAGATACCAGTCAAATCCAGGTGAAAACCATTGGATTGCCGTAAAGAACATCTTGAAGTATCTAAGACATACTAAGGATAAGTTCTTAGTGTACGGTGGAAGTGATGTGCTTAAAGTCAGTGGATTCACGGACGCAAGTTTCCAGACAGACACTGATGATTTCCGGTCACAGTCCGGTTATGTCTTTTGTCTGAATGGCGGTGCAGTAAGTTGGAGAAGCTCCAAGCAGGACACCGTTGCTGATTCCACTACAGAAGCTGAATATATCGCCGCCTCAGAAGCAGCGAAGGAAGCTGTTTGGATACGAAAGTTCATTATGGAACTAGGTGTGATACCAGATGCGGCTGAGCCTCTGGCACTGTTTTGTGACAACAATGGTGCTATAGCTCAGGCAAAGGAACCAAGATCACACCAGAAATCCAAGCATGTTCAAAGAAGATATCACTTGATACGTGACATCATAAATAGAAAGGAAGTCAAGATCAGCCGAGTTCCGACAGATGATAATGTCGCTGATCCGTTGACAAAGCCACTCCCAAGGCCTAAGCTCGAGTTCCTGACTGAAGCTGTAGGCATTAGAAACATTGAAATGTGATCTAAATTTGAGTGGGAGTTTTGTGAGCTTTATTTTAGTTATTTGATATGTTCTTGAAAAACATTATTATTTATGTTTTAATGAAATTATTATTTCAAGATTATTTTAACTGTGATGAAATAATCGTTCCAAAATGATATGAACCATTTTATAGGTCATCGAAGTAAATGATTTGATCTTGAGTCATCGAAGTCATTTAGCTTGATCATGAGATCCTATATTTGATAAATGTTTTATATCATCCTGTCCCTAGTCGAAGGTTGTTGAAATTGGAACACCAACAACCGTGTAAGATTGGATTGGTACGTGACTTATGACAAAGTCTCAGTGTGTCATAGATGCTCGGCATCAAAGTCAGTACATAGGTGTATGTTGGGAACATACGACCGGACAAGACCCGCTAATAAGAACTCTTCAGGATATTTATATCTGTGTCATAAGAGATTCTTACTACGACTATAGAGTATAGTCCTTAGACCTGAGTTCGCATGCATGTGACTGCATATGGACTGATGCACTTTGATCATTGTCTAACGCTATCGTTCTGCGATAGCTATAAGGACCTTGTTTGGGTACATCATGAAATGAGTAGTTTACAGTGATGGAACAAGATGGGATTTGTCCCTCCAATATAAATGGAGTGAATATCTCTAGGCCAATCGGAGATTTGAATACTGGAAAACGCATGGCCATGCTCAAACGGACTTTCCCGAGTCGTTTGGATTGTCAGTATCAAATCAGAGTCCGATGAACAAGATTAGGCTTTATAAGGATGACACCAATCTTGCCTTATGACTAATCGAGATATTGAGACAAAAGGATTATGAATACACAGAGATTCCAGTACAAGTGGGAGATTGTTGGAATTGTGTCCAGTAATCTCGGTACTGTCTCTAGAAAGTAAGAGTATGTCAATGATCAGACATAAGTCATATAATACTGGGGGTCATGATGGCTTGCTAGAGTCCGCTCATGATCTATAAGTCTTGGACTTATTGCCTTTATTATATGATCCCATATGGGTCACACGCCTAAGCTAACAGGAAAATGTGTAGGAACGGTTTAGCAGAAGTACAGTAAAAGTGCTAGGCATTTACTGTACTTAGAGAGAATAAAAGGTTTAGCCACTGTGCATCGATCGATGCATAAGGTGCAACGATCGATGCAGTGCGCAAACACCGACGAGTTAATTGGTATTTGGGCCAAATGGCCCAAACGGAACAGGACGAGTTTTGTGTCATAAAACTCGAGTTTCAGACTGATTAAGCAGCTATTTCCTGTGAAAGCGTGTGTGAACCTTTGGAGGATTCATCCCTCGGTGTTTCTCTGATCTCAGACATACCATCCATTTCCGCTGCAATAACAGGTATAAGGTGAGATCATCATTTGTTTCTATTCCGAGAAGAACCTAGATCGCATGTTTAGGATAACCTGAATCTGGAATTGAATCAGGATTGATCTAAACGTTCCTACATTAGTCCCCACTTCATGCCGAATTTGAACCCTCTTTTGGGCGATGGAATGCATGAAAGTTCCTCAACTATCTTGCATTACATTTACGACGGACTGTTCTGAATTGATTAAGATAGTGTCTGAACCAGACGAATGATCATCTTTCTCAATCCATATAGAAGAGTTTGAACGAAGGAAATGGAACTTTACTTCATTTAACCTTATTCATATACCTCGTACAAGAAATCTGACGGCAGCAAGGTTGGCACGAAGTGTTCGTCTTAGGCAATCAAATACAATGCACTAGGCCTGGGCATTCAGGTATTCAGTTCGGTTTCGGATAGAAACCGTTCTGTTCTAGATATTTTGGTTCTAGAGATTTAGGACCCATCAGATATTTTACATTTTTTGGTTCGGTTCCGGTTCGGTTTCTGTCGATTTCGGTTCGGTTCTAGGTACCTATAAAAAAGAAAGTCTGACAAAAAAAAGAAAAAAAAATCAATTAGCTAGGTATACTGGATTTATAACACCACATCCAACGCGCATTAATGTATTTTTTAAAGAAATAATTTTTTTTTGAGAAAATGATAAGTAAAAGTCCCATATCGAAAATAAAAAGAAGAATTTGTTAGAGTTTTGGCTATAAATAGAGTTTTTTCTTTTAAAACTTACCGTTTCAAATAATTGGGCTTAGTAAAATCGGTGAACCATATATTTATATATATATTATAGGTTACGTCTAATATATATGTATATATATATTTTTGGGTATTCGGGTATCCGATCGGGTATCGGTTTGGTTCTGCGTATTATCCAATATCCACGGTTCCAAAATAAATTACCCATCGGATAAATTCTATATAACCATATCGGTTTTGGGTTGGTCTATTTCGGTTCGGTTCCGGTTCAAATAATTGGTTCCGGTTTAAATGTATGGGCCTACAATGCACGTTGGACCGGAACCACCAACATGAATTATAGAGAAATATAGTTTTCTTTTTATTCTGTATTTTATTGACAAAAAATTAGATGTTTCTTAAACTTATATTTATATTATTAATAATTTATTAAAAATGAGAATGAACATTATGATTGCAATTTTTGTAAAGAGAATTTTAAATATTAAATATGAAATATTAATTTTTATTAAAGTGATCTATTTTTAAATGTGTTTTGAATTAAAATAATCAGACCAATGGGATTAACATACATTTATGCTATTTATTGAAGTTAAGTTAATGCCATAAAAACATTTTTTTATAAAAAATATTTTAAATTAAACTAGATTTTGACCCGCACTTAGAAAGTGCGGGTTTAATTTTCTTTACAAATTTTACTTTTTATTCATTTTGTTAATAGTAGTTTAGATTTTTAATTATGTAATCTAATTTTGATTATAATTGTTTAACTAACATTATAAACAGTGAGTTAGCAATTTAGTTTTTTTTTTAAATGAATTATGTGTTATTTGGAGGAGATATATCGTAAGGATTAAGAGATTAAAATAACGATTTCGCATTATATATTTTAATCTGCGTTGTATCGTAAGATCATAGTTTGGAAAAAATATATATATGTGAAAACAACTATTGTAAAAGTTATATGGTATATGTTTAATTGTTATTTTATTTATCTAAAATATTATTTTATAAAATACATGTTGTAGTTGTATATATAATTTGCAAATTTGATGGAACTATCCGTTAAAAACTTCATTCAAACATAAAGCATAATTTGACGCTTCAAATATTTGAATAATATAAGTATGAAATTATTTTATTATTTTATTAATTTTAAAATATATCAGCTGAAATTATTTACTATATGCGATTTTTTATAGAAAATTTATAATCAAGATTGGCTAATTAATTTTTCAACCCGTTTAATTAATTAAATATTTTTCAGTTTGATGGAAAAACCTGCTAAAAGTACAATCGTAAAAACATCAATCGTAATATGTGTATATATATATATATATATATATATATATATATATATATATTTGAAACAAAATAAAAAGATATTAAAATATATTTCAAATATTTGAATAATATAAGTATGAAATTATTTTAATATTTTATTAATTTTAAAATATATCAGCTGAAATTATTTACTATATGCGAATTTTTAGAAAATTTATAATTGAGATTGGCTAATTAATTTTTCAACCCGTTTAATTAATTAAATATTTTTCAGTTTGATGGAAAAACCTGCTAAAAAGTACAATCGTAAAAACATCAATCGTAATATGTGTATATATATATTTGAAACAAAAAAAGATATTAAAATATATTTCAAATATTTGAATAATATAAGTATGAAATCATTTTAATATTTTATTAATTTTAAAATATATCAGCTGAAATTATTTACTATATGCGAATTTTTTTAAAAAAAAATTATAATCGAGATTGGCTAATTAATTTTTCAACCCGTTTAATTAATTAAATATTTTTCAGTTTGATGGAAAAACCTGCTAAAAAGTACAATCGTAAAAACATCAATCGTAATATGTATATATATATATATATATATTTTTTTTTTTTTGAAACAAAATAAAAAGATATTAAAATATTTTATAAATATATTTTGAATTAAATCATAAATTAAAGAATCTTAATTTATATATAATAGTTGATGTATAAATTATTCATTATATTTACCAATTAATTTGTTTTGATTTTAATTAATTAGGAAAGTGGGACCCATTAGATTTTGGTTGTTTGGCTACATGTTTAATAATTGTCTTGTTTGGAAACATGGATTGTAGAGATAATGTTATATTCCCTAATTACCCTTAATGAAAGTTACAAATCCTAATAATATCAAAGGCAAATTTCTGGAACAACATTTATGTACCATGGCCAAACTCCAATTTTTTAATAGTATTGATTACAAAGTAGCTAATTTATGATGCTATTCGTTTTCCCCCGTTAACTTTTAAAGAAGGAGAATTTGGGGATAGCACCTTTAAACCAAACTGCTTTAGCCCAATCCTTCTTTGCTTCTCGGGCCTAATCTCCTCACGAGTGCTTTTTGCCGAGAAAGAAAGCATAGCTATACCTTTAATCGTCCAATAGTAAGAGTCATGCTCCGTTGATATTGCCAGAATCGGGAGTGTTGTTAGATGAGCTTGAATGGAAAGCGATTGATCTTTTGTTGATCTAGTAAAAAATAAATATTCTTAACGTATAAAAATAACCGATTATTAATCATGAGATAGTCTAGGTTCGAATTTCGAGATTTCTGTTTATATCTTATTTAAATTATAATAAGTCTATTTTCATAAGTATTATACCATTAAGTTTGATGGAGCTTCAAAAGGAAACCCTGTAAAAGCTGGTTCAGGATCTGTTATGCGTGATTCAGAAAGAACTGTCATCTCCTCCTACCGTGAAGGATTAGACAATACAGCAAACAACGTTGCAGAATATAAAGATTTGAATCGTGGTTTGGAGTCTTCTTTAGAAAAGGTTTACACACACGTGAAGGCCTATGGAGACTCTCAGTTTGTCGTTAACCAAGTCACTTGATTTACAACTAATGTCTGTTCTCTCTCTTTAATATTTATCTCTAGACTTTATGATATCTATCATTAAACAAATGTGGGGGTGAATGGCAAGTCAGAAATCCGAAAATGGCTGAGCAGTATAATCAGGCAAAAGAGTTTACCAGCCAATTCAAGTCCTTCGATATTGAGCATATTCCCAAGATATTACACACACATCCTTTTGTGTTTTGAACATTTGAATTGAAGGTGGCTTAGATTTTATGGATTTGTCTAATTTCCAATTTCATGAATATATCTCTGAAGCTGACCGCCATGCAAACTACGAGACCCATCGCCAATGTGAGAAATGAATCTGCAATACAGAATTCAATTATATTTTCCCTGGAAAATTAGTCAAATTTTGATGTTCTTTTTCTTCTTCTATGATGCGCATTCAGATGGCCATACTCAAGTGATTCCAGGGAGGAAGTACTATTGAAGTAGAGATCTTCGTGTATTTCATGCTTAGAAGTTAGATGAACATGCCTTTTGATGCGGTCATCAGAACCAGACCAAGCCAGGCGCTCACTGACTCAATCACTAACTCAACCACTATGTCAAGCAGCGCAAGGAGACTAAGAGAAGTCAAGGCCACGATGAGTTCTGATCCAACACAAGGCATAGGATTGACTATACACCCAACAACTAATCATAAGAAGACGTATGAGTCAGGAGGAATCAGAACACATGGAGAAGAGAGCATGGAGCCGAGAATATCCAACAAGGCGTATGAGCTTATCTTAGCTCAAGTAGATACCAAGGTCAAGACATCTATCTCAGCACCTACTGTGCAAACACACCCAGCTCATCATCAGCATGCCACTAAGAAGAATTATCTCCAAAAGATGACACAAGAAAAAGATACTAAAAAGGAGCTAACCATATGTAGCATCACAACTAGCTCAGCGGATAACATCATGAGTAGCTCAGGAGACTTGCCATATATGGAAGCATTCACATTTGGAAGATTAATTCAGCACAAAACCTTTACCTATCAAAGCTACAAAGTTTTGAGCTCCTTTCCCTCAAGACTAGACGTCCTCAGCTGCACAAGACCACACAAGATTCTCCATAACTTCAACAAGTCACACTTACCATTTTTGGAGAAGAAAGAGATCAAACACCAACGGCTTCTTTCAAAGAATGAAAGCTGCGAATTCTATGCCATTAAAGTTGTTCTAAAGATCCTCACTTATCCCTTAAAGCCATCCAGATAAAAAGAAAGCAACAAGATCAAGGATCCTCACCATATTCAGCCTAACGACTAGTTTTTATTAAGTGTCGATTTGTTTCTTGTTCAAGGTCAATAGGACAGTCGTAAAAAGCCTATATAAGCTTTGTATTATTATTTGTATTATTCACCTTTCAATCAACTAAGTTTATACAAAAGAATTCGTTTTCTTCTTTTCAAAGGTTGTCTTTAAAGTTTCTTGTCTTAGGATTCATTTGTGTGATTCAAGTGTCTCCAAAGATTATTGGATTAGGATTGCTTGTGTGACTCAAGCAAAACTAGTTCACCACCGATTGAGAGAGTCAATCAACACCCACAGATTGAGAGAGTCAGTCATCTTCCATCCATTCCACCCATCTTGGTCAAGTAAGAGAGCTTTTAAGTCAGTGCTTGCGCCTCCTTCAATCCATCGCTCAATCTTCCGCCTTGGGGCTACATCACCTTTACGCTTTTTTCTTCTGTTTTTTCTTTTTCTCATCAGAACATGTTCCTTTTTGAAGAACAAATCAATGTATTTCGCTAAACAGCAGTGAGGATTACGAACTATCAGTTTCTTATGCTAAATTTAACGTTTAATAAATAGAGATTATGAAAGAAAAAAGCATACACAGGTCATTCTCATTTACTTATGATTAATATATATATATATATATATATTAACTTTGATATTCAGTTAAAATTATTAGCAAAATAACCGAACTATCATATATTATTATTATTAAATAAAAAATATACTATATGATACGACTCATAACCGACTACTTTGCGACACGAATAACGAGTCGCATATTAGTCGTACAAATTACGACAAATTAATGACATTGTTATTACTATAAACGGAGTAAAAAAATTAGTCGCTCAAATAGTGACTAATTTGTTACTTTTATACGACCCTTCACCGCAGATGCAGGGTAGTCGCCAAATTATCGACTATGTTGCGACTAATATTTCCGGTCTCGATAATAGTCTTTAACAGTCGTAATTCAACGACTAAATTGGCGACAACCATTTTTGGTCGTATAGTACCGATTAATAAACGACCATATATCTGTAGTCGCAACATAGTCGCAATTGTGTCCTTAAATATTCGCCAAATATTACGAATACAAGTATAGTCGCAGGTTGCAGACACAAAAACAATATTTTCTTGTAGTTACACCTCTTCAATTTGTCCCTCCACTATCTCCTTAACCACTGTTTGAGTTGCATTTATTAACCAAATATGTCAAGTAGATATTTAAATCTTTATTGTAATTATTCCTAGCATATTCTTAGCATCTATTTATTCTCCGAACTCTGTATAAAAGTTGTTGTAAACCTATTCTATTAAATATATCTTTTACACCTTATATGGTATCAGAGCATAACGTTCCAAATACCTAAATTTTTTTTTCTTCTTTTCGAAAACTCAAAGCCGCCATCAATGTCCAATAACCAAAAACATCAATACAACAATGGCTAACAAATTCCTATCAACACTGATTCTGTTTTGAATGTCAACATAAATCATGTCTCAAAGCTCAGGAGTTCGAATTACCTCATGTGGAGCCTACAAGTCAGCTCTTTCCTCGACGGTCATGGTATTGTAGGCCATGTCAATGCGGCTCAATGATAGTTCCACTAACAACTATCATGGTTGGTGATGCTCTTGTCACAAAACCATCCTTCACAAAGTGGAATTATCAAGGTAAACTCATCTAAAGTGCTCTCCTTGGGGCGATCTCGACGCCACTCCAACCTGTTGTCTCTCGCTCAACCTCAGCCTCGGAGATTTGGAACAAGTTAGCATCTCTCTATGCTAAACAAACCTCCAGTCATATTAAGCAGCTGAAGAATCAAATCGAATACTTCACCAAAGGAAAAAAAACAATCGATGAGTATGTACAAGGAATAACAACTCGACTTGATCTACTTGCCTTACTAGGAAAACCTTATGACCACGAAGATGCCTTTGAGACTATCGTCAAGGGATTACTGGAGTCATACAAAATGATGGTCGGCCAAATCGAAGGAAAAAACACACCAATGTCCCTCACTGAAGTCCCCAAACGCCTCTTAAAATACTCTGGTCAATCGAATCTGTAACGGCCCTTTCCTTCCCGGTCTCGGCAAACAATATTCAGCAGAGGATCAACAACAATCAAAGGATTTATGCGTCAACACAATAACAACAATCGCTACACTAACAAGCGCAATGAAGGTAACTCCACCAACTGGCAGCAACAACAACAACATAACCGCAATGATTCTCGTGGCAGCAACAACAACAACATAACTGCAATGATTCTCGTGGCTCGAGACTGTATTTTGGAAGGTGTCAATATTGCAACACACAAGGAGATAGCGCAAGGCGCTGCCCACAACTTTAATCACTCTAGCAGACTGTAATCAGATGCCTCCGATTCCATTTCGACCATGGCAGCCTCGGGTGAATCTTGTTGCCAACACACCTTCCACGGCAAACGATTAGCTACTCGAATTTGGTGAGTCTTACCACATTATCTCAGACCTCAATAATCTCTTCCTTCATCAGCCATATAGAGGTGGAGATGATGTACTGCTTGTTGATGACTCAAGCATAGCCATATCACACACATGTTCAAAGACACTTACCTCTTCTTCTCGTCTTTTGAATTTAGTCAGAGTTTTATGTGTTCTAGATATACAAAAGAACCTTAAAACTGTATATCGTTTGTGCAATACTAATGATGTTTCGGTGGAATTCTTTCCTGCATCTTTTCAGGTGAAGAATATCAGCACGAATGTCCTCTTACTCCAAGGAAAAACTAGAAATCAACTATATGAGTGGCCGATTTTGAGTGCTCAAGCAATGGCTTTGTTATCATCCTCTGGTCCGAAAACAACTATCAACTCATGGCATTCAAGATTGGGTCCTACGTCCACTTCTATTTTGAATTCTATTGTTTCTTCTTTTTCAATTCCAATTTCTTCTTCAAACACAAAGCTTTTGTCCTGTTTAGATTGCCTTATTAATAAGAGTCACAAACTCCCATTTTATCATTCATTTATTGTCTCTCATCGCCCTCTTGAATACATATATACCGACGCATGGACATCTCCAATTTTTTCAGTTGATAATTACAAGTACTACATTGTTATTGTAGACCATTTTACTCGATATTCATGGTTCTTTCCACTGAGGAGAAAATTGGATGTAAAAACACTTTCATTGCTTTCAAATCTCTTGTCGAAAACAATTTTTAAACCCGGATTGGAACCCTTTTTCTGATAATTGTGGTGAGTACATTGATTTGCGGGATTTCCTGTCGTTCAGTGGCATATCTCATTTAACGACACATCCGCATACTCATGAACACAATGGCTTGTCAGAACGAAAGCATCGCCATATAGTTGAAACTAGGCTTACATTGCTATTGAAGGTGTCGATGCCCAAAACCTATTGGCCATATGCTTTTGCAACATCAGTTTATCTCATCAATCATATGCCCACTCCGGTTTTATCAATGCTCTCGCCATACCAAAGACTCTTCAAGCAATTGCGTAACGAGAAACTAAGGATTTTTGGGTGTTTAAGCTACCCATGGTTACGTCCATATACCTCTCATAAGCATAATGTGCTTTCCTTGCGATGTGTTTTCCCTAGGTACTCAACTTCTCAAAGTGCGTATATTGTTTTCATCAACCAACTGGTCGGATATACACTTCACGGCATGTTTTTTTCGATGAGACAGTCTTCCCTTTTACCATGAATCCAAGGAAAGATGAGACATTTAATATGGAGACTGACAAAAGGCAACACCAGTTACGACAGTCACAATGCTGCATCAAACTTCGACCGTACTCATATTGGACCCCCACGCTTAGAACTTTAACCTACACAGTTTACATCATCACCGCCTTCTGTACCGAATGCATATGTATTGCCCTCTTCTTCTCCTTTTACTTTTGAGCCCACTGCTCCTTCAAATAATGGGTTGCACACCCCAAATCAGTTATACCCATTGCCTACTGATCCTACTGCTCAACCTAAAAATGAGTTGCAACCTACAACTCAGACTCAGCCACCAACAAATATTTCTTACCCACACCAAGCCAGTCCGTCCCACACTATACTCACCACTGAACCAAATACAATTATCCCAAATGACCTACCCATTGTACCACCTCCCCAAAATGCCCACAAAATGAAAACACGAGCCAAAAATTCCATTCATAAACCGAACAAGAAACTTTCTCTTACTGCTGAAGGACCACATGGGATTGTCTCAGAACCATCAACTATAACTCATGCACTCAAGGAGTCAAGCAGGCTATGCAGAGTTTGATGTACATGCAACAAATCATACATGGGATCTTGTTCCTCACCAACCTCATAAAAATGTCATTGGTTGTCATTAGGTCTTCACGACAAAATTTCAGTCAAATGGAATGCTTGATCGATACAAAGCTCATCTTGACGCCAAAGGATACACACAACAATATGGTCTAGACTATGCAGAAACATTCAGCCTAGTCATGAAAACAACTATAATCCGCCTTGTTCTTAGCATTCCTACTACACGATCATGGCCCATAAAACAGTCGGATATCAACAATGGCTTCTTATAAGGGGATATCACTAAGGAAGTGTACATGTCACATCCACATGGTTACATTGATCAAGACCAAGATCGTATGTCTGTCGATTGCACAAACCGATTTACGGTCTCAAACAAGTACCATGGGCATGTTATATATCTCTCAAACAACATCATCTCGATAATGGCTTTACATCATCACTTTTTGATATGTTTCTCTTCATACATTCTGCGGGTTCTACTATCACATAAGTTTTAGTATATGTGGATGATATTATTGTGTCTCATGTTCTTGAAAGCTTTGTGAATCGTTTCTCCATCAAAGATCCGACTGATTTACATTACTTTCTTGGAGTTAAGGTCACACGGACATCCACTGACTTCATCTCATGCAGAGGAAATACCTGGCTGATTTACTTGTCAAACATAAATGGTGGAGCTAAAGTCCGTAACTACGCCACTATCATCATCAACAAAACTTACACTCCATGGTGGTTCTCTTTTCACTGATGGGAAACAATACAAGTTTCTGGTCGGAAGTATGCAGTGTCTATCATTCACGAGGACTTATTTATGCTTCTCCATCGAAAAACTATCTCAATACATGCACAAACAAACACAAGAACACTGGTAAGCCGCTAAACAAGTGTTGTGGTATCTTGCTGGTACTCAAACGCATGGTATACAACTACATAAACACTCTCCGCTTACTCTACATGCGTTCTCTGATTCTGATTAGGCAGGTGATGTTGATGATTTTGTATCAACAAATGGTTATATTATTTATCTCGGAAGAAACCCAGTTTCATGGTCATCAAGAAAACAAAAGGGAGTTGCCCGTTCATCCACAGTGGTTGAGTATCATTCTGTAGCAAACACGGATGCAGAGGTACGTTGGCTACGCTCTTTACTCATTGGTATCAAGTTGCAAATACCTATCCCCCGGTGATCTATTGTGATAATGTCGGGGCTACATATCTGTGTGCAAATCCTATATTCCATTCTCGTATGAAACTTATTGCCCTAAACTATCACTTTGTACAAAATAAAATTCAAGCCGGTATGATGATAGTGTCCCATGTCTCGACGAAAGACCAACTAGCAGACACATCAACCAAACCACTTGCTCGTGCACATTTTCAACAGGATTGTACCAAGATTGGAGTCTTCAAGAAACATCCATCTTAAAGGGGCGTATTAACCAAATATGCAAGTAGATATTTAGATCTTTATTAAAATTATTCCTAGAATATTCTTACAATATAATTACTCTCTCAACTTTGTATAAAATTTGTTGTAAACTTATTCTATTAAATATATATTTTACACCTTATAACATTTATCTGAGAAAACGGCCAATTCGTACCCGCAAAATTAGTACTGGGACCGATGAGTTCCTGCTTAATTTTGGTTTGCTTAACAACACCCTCACACCAGATTATTTGAATATCAATATACGAACAAATTTTTGTTGGACAAAACATGATTTGACCGCAGACCTGTTAGTCAACCTCGTTAAACCGTTAACGGATTCCAAATCGGATGACACGTCACCGTCTCGTTGGAACATAAATAAGAGACGACGTCAATTTTTTAATTTAACTGAGCCAATGTGAAACGACGTCGTCTCTTGGTAATCCCTTTGACAATTCCACATTACAAAAATATTTGATTTTTCAGGCGTGAGCATGATGTCGTTTCCTATGCATTCTTATGAGAGCTTAATCAAGCTCTTAATCGTTTGTTTTGCCTCAAACAATTCAATAAAAATGAGTCCTTTTCATTTTCGAATAACAATAACGAGATTAGCTGCCATACCATGCTTGATAAAGTTCGTGGTTTTAGCGTCCATGTTAAGTGACATGACTCCTTGGATTGTTTGAAGATGAATGAAACATCTCTACAACCTGGGAAACTTCTTAGTTATTTCTCGTTGAGCCCGGGAACCTTGTCCTTACATGTAATCTTATCTAATTTACGTGAATCTCGTAGCGTCACGTATAACTTGTTTTACGCGAATTACTTAGCACAAAACACCTACTTTTCTTGGGTACTCGAGTTAAATTACGTGATGACACCGATACACATTTAGGTTAAATCACCAGGGTCTCATCGAACTGAGAACACAAGGGACGAAGTGTAATATGCCACGGAAGGCTTACTTCAGGAGGAAGAAGCAGGGGAGTCAACAGAGAGGGTTGACCAGAAATAAAAAAAAAAAAAGTCAAAGACATGAGTCTCAGGCTGGAATAGAGACTTTGCCGTATGACTGATTGCAACGTTTAAATACTTTTCGATTGAACATTTGTTGATTATCTTGCATTTTATACTTTGGGTTAGTTAGATGTGAGGGAAAAGTAAATAACAAAATTAGGTGGGGAATAATCAAACTTTAGAAATTAGATAAGTAGGAAAGAGAAACAAAAATTAACCCAAAAAAACCAAAAATTTTTAAACTATTTACGAAACTGCCATTTGGCATAAATATGGCAAATCAAATTACAATAAATATTAGTTATACAATAACTGCAATAACTAAACCCTAATTCATAAACCCTAAACCCAAAACTCAACCTAAACCCTAGGGTTTAGGAATTAGGGTTTAGTTTTTAGATTTAGGGTTTAGGGTTCAGAGTTTAGGGTTTAGGAATTAGGGTTTAGTTTTTGGATTTAGGGTTTGGGGATTAGGGTTTAGTTTTTAGGTTTAGGGGTTTGGATTTATGGTTTAGTTTTTGAGTTTAAGGTTTAAGGTAGGTTTTGGTTTAGGGTTTAGTTTTTGGCTTTAGGGTTTAGGGTAGGTTTTGGGTTTAGGAATTAGGGTTTAGTTTTTGGGTTTAGGGTTTAGGGATTAAGGTTTAGATTTTGGATTTAGGGTTTATAGTTTAGGGTCTAAACACTAATTCCTAAACCCTAAACCCAAAAACTAAACCCTAATTCCTAAACCCTAAACCCAAAACCAAAACCCTCAACCTACAAACCCTAAACCCTAAACCCAAAAACTAAACCCTAATTCCTAAACCCTAAACCCAAAACCTACCCTAAACCCTAAACCCAAAAACTAATCCCTAAACCCACAAACCCTAAACCCTAATTCCTAAACCCTAAACCCAAAAACTAAACCCTAATTCCTAAACCCTAAACCCAAAACCTACCCTAAACCCTAAACCCAAAAACTAAACCCTAAACCTACCCTAAACCTTAAATTCAAAAACTAAACCCTAAACCCAACCCCCTAAACCTTAAAACTAAACCCTAATCCCTAAACCCTAAATCCAAAAACTAAACCCTAAACCCAAAAACTAAACCCTAAACCCAAAACCTACCCTAAACCCTAAACCCAAAAACTAAACCCTAAACCCTAAACCTTAATTCCTAAACCCTAATTCCTAAACCCTAAACCCAAAACCTACCCTAAACCCAAAAACTAAACCCTAAACTACAAACCCTAAACCCTATACCCTAAACCTTAAATTCAAAAACTATACCCTAAACCCAAACCCCTAAACCTTAAAACTAAACCCTAATCCCTAAACCCTAAATTTAAAAACTAAACCCTAATTTCTAAACCCTAAACCCTTAACCCAAAAACTAAACCTTAAATTTTAAACTCTAAACTAAAAAATTAAACCCTAATTTTTAAACCCTAAATCTAAAAACTAAACCCTAATTCCTAAATTCTAAACCCTAAATTCAAAAACTTAACTCTATACAATAAACCCTAAACTTTT
Source organism: Orychophragmus violaceus (assembly GCA_030180135.1). Taxonomy (NCBI): domain Eukaryota; kingdom Viridiplantae; phylum Streptophyta; class Magnoliopsida; order Brassicales; family Brassicaceae; genus Orychophragmus; species Orychophragmus violaceus. The sequence goes on along the minus strand of CM058231.1, from coordinate 37,288,422 downwards.
AACCCTAAAACTTATACCACATATAACATTTGAATTTATGTGTCAACTATATATCATACAACAAAAATATAATTGCAAAATTGTAATTATTTGATAAATAAAGGATATAACTGAATTTTATTAGGTGAATAGTAACAATGAAAAAGTAACTTTTGACAAAAACAAATTTCCTTGTTATTGGTTCCTTTTGGGTGCAATTTCTCTTATACTTTCGGGGAAAGAGTTGAGTTGTGCTCATCCTTGGCGATCTTTTTGATCAATTTGCTTAGATGATTGGTGTCACTCTATAGCTTTTGTAATTCGGATGTGGAGATACGAATTACATACTAAATAAAGAATTTGTTACATTTTTTAGAGTTTGGATCTTTGTTCATACCAAATTGGTGCGGTGACTGGTTCAATTGATTCACGCGACGCATTTGCCGAAGATTTTGGGGATTCCTGGTGGCAAAGACGGATCATTAGAAGACGGATCAATAGATTCGTAGTGTTCACACAAAGCATCGGGGAAATATTCTGGTGATTCTTGAAGGCGGTGATGAAATATCTCGACGTATCTGGAACCGATTCCGGTGTTCATTCTCTTAGTACAAGCTAGTGTGAAGTAATCTTAATTAGATATGGGATCAATAACAAATCCTGAACAACAATTGACTTAGCTGGAAGGATCGATGGAATATCTTTCATAACAAGTTAATATCATCCATATGGGATGGGAAAAGCAGACGAAGGAATACCAAGTTTCGGAAGGACGATTATCGTTAATCGAACAAGGATTATAACAAGTTTTAAGTCAATTGGACAAAACCTATTATGCTGAGAAAGCAAATGAAAAGAAATCTTGAAGTTCAACAACAGTTCCGATTCAGGTAAATTCTTCTCCGCTGGAACAAATCGGAAGTGATAATACGTTAGGTTATCGACCTGTGGCTGCTGCTCTAGTTAATCGTGAAAGTTTATTGAGAAAATTTGAGCCTACATTTGATGGTACACATCCGATAAGCTGGATATCCGGGTTGAAAGATTTTTCAGGCTGGGGCATTCTGTTGGTCAGATGCAACTGATTTCACTAAGTTTCAAGGGACCAGTACCGAATTAGTTCAAAACTGAGACGAAAATTGATCCATTTACGGACTGGACACAATTCAAAAGGAGATTGGTGGATCATTTAAGTGTAAGATTAGAAGAAGAACCAGGAAAAGGATTGTTTGGAATCAAACAAACATGGTCAATAGCAGATTATGTGAATGAATTTGAGGAGTTAACATCAATTGTGACCAATGTGGAGGAACATAATTTGGTGGATTTGTTTTACAATGGGCTGAAACCTGAAATGCAAGAAGTTATTAAACTATAAGAACCACAAAGAATTAAGCAACATAAGTAAGCAGTCATCAAGATGGAAACCAATGCTTTTTGTCAGTTACTTAGTTCAGCTAACCATGATACAGTGAAGAGGTCCTAATTTTCATGTGGTTGGCATAAGCAATATGCTAGTTCTGATAGAGGTTCATTGAGATTTTGGCAGAACAATGGAGGGGCGGGGGTTACTGAAATCCAGACAGTGCAGAATAAACCAGGGGGTGAGACACAACAAACAAGACCTCAATAATTATATATAAAAGAGCAGATCAAAGAGAGAAAATGTTTGGGATTGTGTTTCAAATGTCGAGCAAGGTACACTCCAACGCATGAATGTCCAAATAAGACGCTACAAGTACTTACAGTTGTTGAAGGATTATTAATAGAGATATTGGATGAAGTAACATAAGAAGTGGTTGAAGAAGAACTGTGCCAACAACCATAACAGCTTATGATGTTATCTTTGAATGCATTCTTAGGGGCAAACACACCAACTACAACTAAGATGAAAGGAAAATTTGGAAAAAGTGATGTGGTGATTATGCTTGACAGTGGAGCCACACACAACTTTGTGGCACCAAAGATAGTAGAACAGTCGAAGCTGAAAATGATGAAGGCGAGTGGATTGGAAGTGTTATTGGACATGGGTAACCGTAGAAGGACAAGGAGTTTGTCCAAAAGTGGATTTTCTATTCAAGAATTATCATTTACCAATGATTTTATTACATTGGATCTAGGAGGAGCTGATGTTATACTTGGGGTTCAGTGGTTAAGAACTTTGGGGAAGTGTATGGTGGATTGGGAACTTCATGAATTCGTTTTCCAACATCAAGGAAAAATGGTGTCGTTGAAAGGCGATTCTGATTTGCATATACAACAATTTTCATTGAAAATGTTTCCAAATACTTCAGCAATAAGGAGTAAAGGGGTTACATTGGAGTTTGGAAATAATCCAGTCACACTACAACAGGTAGTGGCAACTCCTCAAGCAGTGACAGAGGTTTTGATCAGTATGAACATATCTTTGATGTACCTACAGAGTTACCGCCAGTAAGGGGAAATGAACATTCCATTCATCTTCTACCAGGTGTGATTTCTACTTCTGTCCGACCTTATCACTATCCTCATGTGAGTAAGGAGGTCATGGAGCAGATGGTTACAAATATGTTCACTAATGGAACAATCAGACCAAGCACGAATCATTTCTCTAGTCCAGTCCTACTTGTAAAGAAGAAGGACAGCTCAATGCGTTTTTGTGTTGATTACAGGGCCCTCAATAGAGCGACAGTCCCTGATAAATACCCCATACCAGTTATTGATAAGTTGTTAGATGAACTTCATGGGGCAAGAATGTTTTCAAAGCTGGATTTACGTTCTGGATATCACCAAATAAGAATGGCATAGAATGACATTGATAAAACTGCTTTTTGCACTCATGAAGGAAACTACGAGTTCTTAGTGATGCTTTTTGGATTAACAAACGCTGCAGAAACATTCCATCCTTTAATGAATGAGCTTTTTCATCCATACTTACGCAATTTTGTGTTAGTTTTCTTTGATGATATACTGGTATTCAGTTCATCAGTGGAAGAACATGTGAATCATTTGCGATTGGTGTTGAAGGTTTTCGCAGACAACATACTATATGCAAAAAAGAAGAAATTCTTGTTCAGCCAAAACCAAGTGGATTATCTCGGCAATATAATTTCCGTAGAGGGTGTAGCGACTGATCCTAGCAAAACAAAAGCAATGCGAAATTGTCCAACTCCTAAATGGTGAAGCAGTTAAGGGGTTTCTTGGGATTAACAAGTTATTATAGGCGTTTTGTGTAAGGTTATGGTGTGATTGCTCGAGCCTTTGCACTATTGTTGAAGAAAGATAAGTTCAGGTTGTCTTCTTTAGCACATAAAGCTTTCGATTATCTGAAGCAGGAAATGTGTAGAGCTCCGGTGTTAGCATTACTAGAATTTTAAAAGTTGTTTATTGTGGAAACTGACGCTTTAGGGTTTGGTTTTTTTTTTTCCGGCAAATCAAATATATTAATACTAAGAAATGTTTACAAAGTACTGATTCATTCTAGAACAAATGTTTTTCGTAAATATAGGAAATTGAAACAATTTCGATGAAAGAGTGGAGAGTAACCATGCTATCCAAACGGTAGGCTTATAGGCTAGCAGATGTAATCTACTATGTTCCCCTTTCATAAACTTGTTGGCTAACACCTTGCTGCTGAGACTCCAAAATGCTCTTGACATGATATTGATAATTAAATTTGAGGTAGATGTTGTTGGTGATGTTTCTGTATCTTGTTGATGAGTGAAGATACAATTGCTTGATGTGCCGTTTCTTTCACTATCCGCTCCTGTTATCTGCGGATTTATCATACTAACCATCTTACTCAATAATGTTAATCCAAGGTGGTTTTCGTGGTGGTCTTCGTTTCCATAACAAATCCGAAAAGATTTGTTTCAATCTTCGGATCATCACCATATGATAACAATGACAATCGTAAACAAAAACAATACTAATATTGGGTATTAGCATTGACCAAACCTCAGGGAAGATTGTTATACCAACCATGAGAAGAAACATTCGCTTATCAATGATAGCGAAACTTTTATCTTTCTCCATAACCATTGGAGAAACCGAGTATATACCGTTAAGACCATTCTTTTTTAACGACATAGAATGAGTTTTTGATAGCACCAGGTGTGATGACGAGAACATGTCTTGGTTGGAGTGAGGAGACAAATTGCCATTGCCATGTAAGATTTTCTCCAAATCGGAGAAAGAGGAGTCAAGCCACTGCAACTTGATCCGAGACTCATAAACAGTGTAGTTTCCATGGTCGCCGTTATGGTTCACCAAATTATTGAAATCACTGAATTTTGAATAGTTGTTGATAAACGATGAATTCATGACCACACTTGATTTTTGTTTTCTATCTAATCTATAAACAGTAAAAGATGAAGGAAGGGCATACAACCGACGTCGCCTTGACGTCGGCCGTAAAGGTTGATGGAGATGAGGTTTGACAATCAGAGAAGAAAATAGTTTCGCCTTGGGAATCGCCTAAGGAAGCGGTTTAGGAACAAACCGCTTTAGAGTTTGGTTTAGGAGGTGTTCTTATGCAACAAAAGAGACCTATTTCGTATTTCAGCTGTGATTTAATTCCAGGAGAGCAATTGAAACCAATTTATGAACGAGAATTGATGGCAGTGGTTTACTCAGTCCAAAAATGGAAACACTATCTGATTGTAGATGATTTGTGGTACATACTGATCAAAAGAGTTTAAATTCTTGTTGGAACAACAAGAAGTATCTATGGAGTATCATAAATGGTTAACGAGATTATTGGGATATCAGTTTGACATCATTTACAAGCCAGAGAGTGATAATAAGGCTGCTGATGACCTCTCTCGAATGTTATCACCAGAAGTGGAGGAGACAAATACACAAATGATTGCTTTGACAGTTCCTCAAGCGATACAATTACAAGATTTGTTTTCTGAATAGCTCAAAAAGCAATGGAGGAGAACAGGTCAAGAAAGGGTATAAAATGATTAATGGAATAGTTTGGTACAAGGGCATATTAATGATTGGATCGACTTCAGGTTACATTCCATTGATCATGCATAAAGCGGATTCAGCATCAGTTTCATTGGAAGAATATGAAAGCTCATATTCAGAAGTATGTGGCAGAGCATGTGCTGTGCCAAACACATAAATACTCGAATCTCTCGTATGCAGGTCTTTTACATCCACTTCCCATTCCCTCTCGGATATGGGAAGATATAAGCATGGATTTTGTTGAAGGATCACCATCATCTACATGAGTTAATGTAATTTTTGTAATTGTGAATAGACTGATTAAATATGGCCATTTCATTGGTCTGAAACATCCTTTTATAGCTGATGATGTTGCCAAGAAGTTCGTTCAAGAGACAGTATGTTTACATGTGTATCCCGCAACGTTAGTTTCAGATAAAGAGTAATTTTCTAAGTAATTTTTGGAAAGATGCATTCAAGTTAGCAGGAACACATCTGACGTATAGTTCAGCGTTTCACCCGCAAACAGATGGGCGGACAAGTGTTAAATCGTTGCCTAGAAACGTATCTCTAGTGTTACACATCTTCTCATCCAAAATGTATTTTTTCCTTAGACAAAATACTCTTACAATACATCATTTCACACGGCACTGAATGATACACCATTTAAAGTAGTCTATGGGCGAGAACCTCCACCTCTGTTACGGTTTGAGGATGGTTCAACAAGTTTTGAGTTGGAAAAGATGTTGCATGAACGTGATTTAATGTTGCAGGATATCAAGAGTTCCTTAATGCGAGCTCAATTTAAGATGGTTACTGCGGCTAATAAACATCGGAGGGATTTGTCATTCAAAGTGGGTACAATGGTATTTCTGAATTTAAGGCCATATAGACAGCATTCAGTGCATAAACGAGTGTGTCAGAAGTTGGCAGCATGGTTTATGGTCCTTATGAGGTGTTAGAAAGAACTGGCAAGACAACATATCGTTGGAAACTACTAGTGGGTTCCAAAATTCACTCGTTCTTACATGTCTCTCAGCTACGTCCTGCAGTGGGGTCTAATTTGCAAGTAACACAGTTACCAGATTCTTTCACAGATGCAGGTCAGTTCGTGTTGACACCAGAAAATGTGATAGAAGCTCGTTATGATAAAGAAGGTCACTTGGAAGTGTTGGTGGTATGGAAAGTATTTCCAAAGCATGAATGTTCTTGGACGCTCGCCCGTGATACAGAGACACAATTTCCCGAGTTTGAACTTGAAGACAAGCTTCGTCTTATTGGGGCAGGTATTGATACGCCACGGTAGGATTTCTTCAGGAGGAAGAACATAGTGAAAGAAGCAGGGGAGTCAACAGAGAGAGTTGACCAGAATTAAAAGAAGTCAAAGATAAGAGTCTCGGTCTGAAACATAGACTTTTCTGTTTGACTGATTGGAAAGTTTAAATACTTTTCAATTGAACATTTTTTGATCATCTTGCATTTTATACTTTCTGTGAAAGAGTTGAGCTGTGCTCATCCTTGGCGATCTTTTTGATCGATTTGCTCAGATGATTGGTGTCACTCTGTAGCTTTTGTAATTCAGATTTTGATATACGAATTACATACTGAATAAAGAACTCGTTGCATTTTTAGAGTTGGATCTTTGTTCATAACAAAGTGGTCCACTACAAGAAAAAATTCTTTTTGGGACTACAAGTTGCGTCTGAATTTACAGTCGCTAAGTTTTTCGAGTATTTACCGACTCAGTTGCGTCTAATATTGCGACTAATAGAGAATAGTCTCTCTTTAGTCGCTAATTTGCGACCACAACTTATTCGTCGCTATATAGTCGCTAATTTAGCGACTATTTAGCGACTAACTTCGGTGGGTTGCTAACCGGTTGTCATTTATTCGCAAAAAACCGGCATAAACCCACATTTTTATTGTATCGAGCTTGGTGTACCTAATTTGTAACAAATTTTTGCGATTGTTATTAGTAGTCGCTAAAACGGTCACAAATTAGTAGCGAATTAGTTGCAATAAAAGTCTATATATATATAAAGATCAGTCTCCACGTCTCCTTAGTCACACTAACACCAAAGAAAGACGTAAATGTTCAGAAAAAATTGAGAAAACAGAGGGAAAACGTCTTTTAAGTAAAAAAAATTTGTGACCGTTTCCACCAACATTGTCTTATAGGAAGAAGCATAACTGGCACAAAGAAAGCATATTCTGGGAGTTACCATACTGGAGGGACCTTAATCATCGACATAATCTCGATTTGATGCATATAGAGAAGAATGTTTTTGACAACATTATCAAAACTCTTATGCGTGGGAAGGGTAAATCAAAAGAAAACATCCCATCGCGATTGGATATAGATCAATTCTGTTCTCGGCCACACTTACATGTTGATAGTGCCGGTAGAGCTCCTTTCCCAGTCTACTCACTGACAAACGCTGCCAGCTGTTGGAATGTGTGAAGCATGAGGTCAAATTCCCAGATGGTTGTGCTTCAAACTTACCAAGTTGTGCTGATTTGGGTAATGCACAGTTTTCCGGGATGAAGAGTCATGACTGCCATCTCTTTATGCAGCGACTACTTCCATTTATCTTTGCAGAACTCCTAGACAAGAACGTCCACATCGCGTTAGCAGGTACCGATTATTCATAGTATTTTGAATATGTAGTTTCGAGTTTGTATATATTTTGTATTAACCATTTGTTGTTTTAATTGCTTTATGTTGTAAGGATCGGAGGATTTTTTCGTGACTTATTTTCAAGAACTTTGCAAAAGGGTCGCGTCCAAATTCTAAAGCAAAACATAGTTTTGATTCTTTGCAATTTGGAGAAGATCTTTCCACCATCATTTTTCGACGTGATGGAGCACCTTCCTATACATCTCCCCTACGAAGCTGAATCAAGAGGCCCTATTCAATACCGGTAGATGTACCCTTTGAAAGGTTTTCAAAAAGCTGAAAGGGAAAGCAAAGAACAAAATATATGCAGCTGGATCTATTTTTCAATCATATCTAAATGAAGAGATTGCTTATTTCTCAGAGCATTATTTCGCCTCGAATATATAAACGAGTTCAAGGTAAATTTCTATCTAGTCTACGGAGACATGTAAGTGCTATCTACTCAGAAGTTCTATATATTAACTCTTGTTGTTAGGTTAACAAGATACAATGAAGGTGGAGTCCTCGAATATCATGACAAAGACGTACCTGATATATTTACTCAGGTTGGTCGTCCAAGTGGCGAAATGCATGAAGTATGGCTTTCACAAGAAGATTATCAATGTGCACATGCTTATGTTTTGAGAAATTGCTCTTATTTTCGACCATTTGAGAGGTATAACACAACTTCAATTAATTTATATATTGTGTTGGTCTCATATACATGTTGGTCTTAAACAGTATGTTCGAAGACTATATCTCTGGAACATATCCAGATCTCTTCGAGAAAGAAATCTCTGGGAAAAGGGCTGGCGAATATCATATATGGGTACAAAATTATGTATGTATGGATAATATTTCTTAAGTATACATTATATATGTATGGTGTTTTTATCTACATATTTGATATTGTCTGTTATCTATATGATGTTAGTTACTGGAACAACACCCATGAATTTCCTCCTTGGGTTCAAGACATTGTGATACCCATCAACAAGGCTAGAACTTGGCCTATCTTTTATACATGAGGATATTTGTTTAATACAAAAAACCACAGCAATGGACGAAAGACATGTAACTATGGTGTATGTGTTAAAGGACATAATTACAGTGATGCACCCGATGCAACTGATTTCAACGGGATCTTAACAGATATAATACAACTTTAGTACGAGGGGCTGGTTAATTTGAGAATTACACTCTTTATGTGTAACTCGTATGACCCTGTTATCGGCAGAGGCACTCGAAGAGCAATGCTGGCATTGTAGACGTCTGTGCATCGAGAAAGTACAATAAATACGAAACATTTATTCTCAGTACGTAAATAAAATTGTCTCGTTCTTGTTAACTACTCTTTGGATATCCTAGATACTCAAGTATAACTTCCACATATATAATTTCCACATCCTTTCAAGCAGAGCAAGTTTGTTATATCCCGTATCCGTACACGAAGAAACCGAAGCAGTTGTGGCTCAATGTTGTCAAAGAACCCGAGGGAGAATATTTCGGGGAATATGTTAACATAGAGCTAACTCTTTTGCAACAGGAAAATGATGATCCGGTAATTATGACTACAATTGAAGATCTGGTTCCCGAGAATTTGGTGCAACAAGAAAACCCATTCAATCTTGATTATGATGTTGGAGATGCAAGTCCAGAAGATGAATTTCGGTGTAATCTATCATCTTCTGATGATGAAGCGGAAGATGACGAAGAACCGTATTGATTAATGTATTTCAGATTTTAGATAATTTCAACTTGGCATAATCTATCATATTGAGTATGTTAATGTTTAATGTTAATGTTTAATGTTTATGACATCTTGCTCTTGTTTTAATTATAAGGTTAATGTTTGATGTTTAATTATAATTTCTTAATGTTTATGTTTAATTATAATTTCATAATGTTTAATGTTTAAGTATAATTTCATAATGTTTGTTAATGTTTAAACAAGTAAATTAATTTTGAAATAAGAAACAATTTTGCGACTATCTTGTGACTAATAAGGGTCTGGCCCAAACTTCATCCGAGCCCGCCAACATTTCAGATAACCCCCTAATCTAATTGACCCAATTTGGGTCCGAAAACGTTTAACCGCCCAAAATATCTGAACCGGGATTTTTTCCCCTCTTTCGATTTTTTCCCAAATATCGCTAAGGGTCGAGACAAACCCCAAACCCTAATTTCATTTCTCACCCGATCCGCCTCCCTCCGATCTAGATCTCTCTCAATCGATCTCCCTCTCAATCTCTCTCAAACCCGATTGATATCTCACGAAACCTAAATTTCCCTCTCTCAATCACTCAATCTCAATCTCTCACAATCTCTCTCTCTCAATCTCTCACAAATCGTAATTATCTCTCTCTCAATCTCTCTGTATCAATCTCTTTTAAACCCTAAGACTACTAGTCTCTGATGGCCGCCGCAAGAGGAAGAGGAAGAGGTCGAGGGCGGGGAAGAGGTCGAGGGCGAGTATCTGTCGCCGTCGAGACTCAGCCTTCCTATTCCACACAGAGTAGGCCCTCAAATCTTCCCCCACTGTACAACTTCACTCCGACGAGGGATGACTCTCCTCCGCCACATCCCACAGTACAGACTCAGTTGCATGTCAGCCAATATCCACCGCCGCCTCATTTCTTCGACAACACCTTAACCTCTCCACGAAGGACGTCTAGGTCACGATCCCTCTACAAACTTGCAACCTTAGAGAACAGGCTCCATAATCGCAACCTCGGAGAGCAGGCTCTACAAATCCTCAACTTCATAGGGAAGGGTATTCGAATCCTAAAACTCAGAGAGCCGGCACTACGAATCCTCAATGTAAGCCTCCGATAAAATCGCAAAAATAATCTGATTTTTGTGTTTGGTTGCATGCAAAAAGACTCTGATTTTTGTGTTTAGTTGCATGCAAAAGAGTCTGATTTTTGTGTTTAGTTTCATGTTTGTAAGCTTAATTACTTGTAATAATCTGATTGTGTTTGTTTGAGATAGTTGGTGTCTGATTTAGAGTCTGATTTAGACACAATCCGAATGGTATGTCGTGGTGTTCTGAATTGGTGTATCTTGTGTTGTTCTGAATTGGTGTTGTGAATGATGTGTTGTGTGTGTAGCTAGCGTGTGTGTTTCTCATGGTGTATCTTGTGCTGTTCTGAAGTGGTGTTCTGAATTGATGTATCTTTTTGTCTCATTTTTTATTTATAACTATGTGTCGTGCTTATTCTTTTGGTGGATGTGAATCACATGAGCTGACTTGTTTTGAGGTTGATTACTTTGACTTCGTTATATAACCGTGAGTTCCTCAAACTTGTTTTTTATATTGCTTGATAATTAAATAAAATTTTTATTCTTTTGAAAATCATTAGGATTTTCTGACTAACTAGAACTGATTTGAATCTGTTGGATCGTAAGTTTGAGTGTTTGAATTTGAAAATCATGATTAGTCTGTTTGAATGTTTTTAGATTGTGTCTGGCTTATGTGTTTTGTTGCAACTACAGCGCATATGACTCCTCCACAAGCCTCTCCGGCTCGTTCAGTTCAAGTGAATCAACCACCAAGGCCGTTTCCGAATCAGAACTCGGAAGCTCACAATAATCAGGCGCCTGAAGTTCAGCATTCCAACCAATTGGATGAAGCTGGTGTTGACGGGTTGATGACAATGTTGATATTCACCCAAATTTCGAGGAAAGCCATCTCCGCTATCTTGAGAGGCTGCTAGCTATGTCAAACCGTGATCAGTGGACGAATGTGCTCTCTATACTACTTCCTCAGCTGCAAAAAAACCCACTTGGTATAAGCATCTTTCTATCGCTCACTCTCCAATTTGCTTGTTTGTCTTGCTCTCTGTTTACTTAACTCATGATTTTTTCTGATTTTTGCTCTCTGTGTACGTTTGGTCGTTATAAGTCTATTTTGGTCCGGAAAATTACTAAGATCTTCACAAACAAGTGTGATGGAGCATTCTATAGTTGGAGTCATGTGCTGCGGCCGCGAGCAGAGCGATACTTCCTTGAATTTGCGGTTAGTATAATACATTAGACTGACTTTTATTTTACTTTGAATTATTATCTTACTAACATGATTATGCTGCTTCTACTGTAGAAAGAGCACCACTGGGATTACCTAATAACATGGACCGTTCAAGCACATTTTGAGGCGATTTGTCAGAGGAAAATGAAGGATATGGTCACCAAAGCTCACCTTTGCGGTGTGCGACCTTCATGGATATCAGACACAATCTGGAAAGAAATGGAGGCCTATTGGGACACTGATGAAGGTAAACAGAGGAGTGAGACCACTTCTGCTGCTCGGAATTCTGACTGTGGTGGTCTCGGTCCTCACAAGAACTACACTGGGCAGAAGTCTTTTCTGCAAATTCACAAAGAAATGGTAATATACATTCCTCTATCTTCTAATGCTTCTCGGAGTTATATACTTTCCTATAATTATTTTATTTTGTGTTACATTTTTCAGGAAGAGCAGTTGGGTATATGAGTCAGTTTCGGTGAAGTCTTCTTGAATACCCACACAAAACCAGATGGATACATTGACTTGACAGCGCAACAAGTCGCAGAGAAGTATAAGGAGAAGGTCGAAGCAAAGTAGGCTGAGATTGAGGCAGAAACTTCTGATGGAACTTCGCGACCTAGAGAGCTGACCACCGATGAGATCAATGAACTCTTTCTTCAGGTAATTATGCTTCTGTTAAATCATTAAGCATTTCTGTTTTAGTGTATATGAGTATATATGGTTGACAGTCTTTTAGAGTTTGTTTGTTGCTATATGAATTTGTTGTGTTATTGGTAGTGAGATAGAAATGTTAATGATATTGTTGTTGTTCAGTTGTGTAATTGATTGATGTGTTAATGATTATGTTATTTGAATCTTATGTCATTCTTTACCCATTTCCTAACTATGCCAATACGTTTTCTGTTTTCTAGTCAACAATTGTTGATGATAGAGGCTATGCTTATGGTATTGGAAGTCTCAGAGAGTCTCACGCCTCCGGAAAGCGCAAATAATCGGGTGGCTGTTCGACTTACAACTCGCTCCAACATCAGCTCGAAGAAGCTAAGCGCCAAATTGAGGAACAAGCTGCTGAGCTAGCTCGACAAGCAAATGAGCAGAAGGAGTTTGGCATGGTGGAAAAATATCTTCGGCAAACAGACCCGGCATTCCTCGACTTCTGCAAAACCCAGACTGCTGAGCCAACATCTCCGTCTTCTCCTACTCAGTAGGAATCTACTTGTTCACAATTGTATAAACTTGTATATAATGTTTGGATGTTCTGTTTTTTTGTTTTAAGACCAATGTTTGGATGAACTTTAGGTTTTAAAATTTAATATATGATGTTGTATATTGTTATAAAGGTTTTAGATTCATAATTTATTAGAACAATCAAATCACAAAAACCAAAATAGTGGAAAACCAAAACAAAATTAAAATTAAATTCTTATCCCGGTTCAAGTTGTTAGTCGCTAATTAGTCGCGAAAATAGTCACAAATCAGTCGCTAAGTAGTCACAATATGGACAACTAAATTCTTATGACTAATTTAGTCGCAAAAACGTCGCTATAATAGTCGCCAGATTGTTGCTAATTTAGCGACTACCTAGCGACCAAACATTTAGTGACTATAAAGCAACTGTTTATTAGGCGCTATGTTGGTCGCTTATTAATCGCTCATTAGTCGCTAAAATATAGCGACTCAGTATCGACTAATATTAAAAAAATATATATAGTCGAGAAATATTCGCAATTTAGCGACTAACATAGCGACCGATAAGATTAGCGACTAACTAATTTAGTCGCTATTGTAGTTTTGCGGCCCAATTGCAACTATTTACGCGATCGCAAGAAGCCTGTTTTCTTGTAGTGGTCATATGGATGTGTGTTATTTCCTTACCGAACAGTGGTTGGGGGCATACCGTTGGTACCATCCCTCTCATGCTCTCATCTTTTGGGTATGTTGTCGTATGTCCCATCAAGAATAAATGTTAAGAAAGAGCATGTCCAACCAGTGGAGCGCCTTTAGGAGTAACTAGCAGTCCAAGTTAAGTATCACAACATGGGTCATATATTCTAAGACTCTTCAAAGAGTTATTTTTGCTTTCAAAATATTTCATAAGTAATACAAATAAAGAAAATTTGATGCCTAACATTCTTAAACCTCACAAATTTCAGGAATAGATGAGATCAAACGCTTTTTAACAACCCACATGCCTAAAAGTTATTCCAATGGCTCAAAGTTTTTTTTTTTTTTATGCAAGGATAATCCCCCAAACAAAAGACGGTACAAGCGCTGTGTGCCTCCTCCAAGCACATCGTGATTACTTTGTCTGCCATCTAGTGAGCAAGATAAAGAAAGTAGGTTAAACGCACTTGAGTGTCTCATACTCGTTTGACCCGCGCTAATTAGGTAGGTCAATCCTTCCCAGGAATAAATTTTAAGCAGCACATTCTTCAGGTTGCAACGACTTGACCTCTGTTACCTCCTCCTCATCCCCCATTGGAGATTACTTTGAAACCAGCATAAGAACTCTTGTTCTATTACACATACATCGCCATAATATTCTATTGTGCATCGCATCAATATAAATATGAAACTTCATCGTTTTATGAATCAAGATCAAACACATGAACCTTTTGACTTTTATACCCCTTGCGTCCAAAATCTTATTCACAATGATGTGAACTTTGGCTATATGCTGTGTCGACGATATGAATCTTCCTATTAGGAAATCTTCCCACTGAGGAACCCTTTTTCTATGTTCTTATCATGAATTTCAACTGATCTTTGCCCATCTTTGAATGAAATATCAAGATCAAAACCTTTCAACAACTGCCTATTTTATACCAAGTACCCACAAAGCTCAAATTAAATGGACTAAGAATGCTTGAATCTCCCCTTGCTGCCGAGGAAGATCTCGGCGGCCGTGCCATGAAAGCATAGCTTGAACCGAGTTAACGTAATCACTCAATCACCTCAAAATATCCTTGATACCAAAACGCATTGTTCTCTCTGTAATATAATCAAGTCATTTTTGGAACGAAGGTTACTTATAGAGAGATTGACCTAAACTCGTTTACTGTTAGTTTCAAACTATGGCTAAACAAGAAACCACTTGTTCTTCATCTGTCAATTCACGAGAAGGATTTGGGAGAAGCTAGTGAAGGCGCTTCTAGGCCGCAGATACTGTTATCAGTGGGACATGATAGTTGGAGAGCTCCTAGTTATGTCTAGAGACCGGATAAAGAGTTTTCTATACCGATATGTTTTTCAAGTAATAATCCATATTATTTAGATAGAGCGCAATAACTACAGGCACGACTAGAAGCCGAAGACGGAACTGTAACATACACATACCACCGGCCCAAAAATTTTGTCTAAAAATAAAGAAAAGCCCAAGCCCAATAACCTTTTTCCCAAAACCCTAGGGTTTTAGCAGAGCTTCCCCTATAAATAAGCCTCTCTTTTTCCCAGAAAACCTATTATTTTCCTTTCGGCGAAGATCTGTCGAGATCTGGAGGCGTTCAAAGCAGCAGGAAGCCTAATCACGTTTTCTCTCTCCTCCTTTCTCACCAGGTAACTCCGGGAACCAGATCTGAGCCTTCTTAAACTAAAAACGTTTTAAAACTTTCGCAACTTTCAAAATAGCCAAAATCCCGTGAAACCGAGCACACCACCGTGACCGTCGCGACGAGACGAAGCCGGAGCCGCCGAGCCGACCACGACGCGCCGCCGCAAGCGCCCGCACGCGCCGCCACTCGCCGGGGAGTCACGGGCGCGTGAGATCCACGCGCGCCGGAGCCCACGCGCCGACCGCCGGAGCCGCCCGCCGCCGCCACGCGCCGCCGCCGACCGCCACGCGCCACCGCCGCCGGTCACCGGAGCCGCCGGGAGTCGCCGCCGTCGCCGGAGCCGCCGCCGTCCGCCGCTGTCGCCGTCGCCGGAGCCGCCGCCGGACCGCCGCCGAGTCAACTCGCCGGCGACCGAGTCGACTCGGTCCGGCTGGGTCAACTAGACCGAGTCAACTCGTTGACCGGTTTGGGTCGGTCCAACCCGGTTCGGTCTGGTCCAATCCGGTTTAGTCCAATTCTTCCCAATTTCAATTGATTCTCGGTTTAGTTTGGTTAGGGTCTGGTTTGGGATTTGGGCCGGTTATGGATCTTGGGCCTGGTTCATTCTGGGTTTGGGTCTGGGTCTGGGTTGACCGGGTCAACCGGTTGACTTTGACCTGACCGTTGATTTTCAGTCAACCAAACTTCGGTAGGCCATAACTTGACCGTCCTGAACCCGATTCGAGCGAAACGAAAGCCTATCTCACTCGATTTCTCGTCATTTATCCAGATCCGATGTCCGTTTGGTCTAATGGGGCTCCCAAATTACCGTTTTGCCCTCTTCTTTGGCTAAGGTGAGGACCGAATGTGATCTCCCTTACCTCATTCAATTCCGGGCGATAGTCCCTTGTTAATGTCGTCTTTCCTAGGTATCATAGGCTAGTTGGGTCCCGATGTGATTGCTTGATAACGTTGAACTTTAGGTTATCGCTTAAACTGAAAACGTTGCTTGTGCGTGATGGATATGCTTGGTAGTTGTGGTAGGGCCCCCGAAAGGGTGTTTCGTGACAGGGCGCGTATTACGAGTTTGGTACGCGCCCTTTAATTCGTCGGATGGGAGGTGTTGGCGAGCCTCCCCAGGTTAAATGGCCGTGGGCCCAGGGATACCGTGTGAGCCGGTTGCGTGAGCCTTCGGGCTAGAGAGGGGTTCACGAGTGTGAAAGCACGAGTGGACGTAGTTTGCGTGGTGAAAGCCTTCGGGCCTGTTTGCAAGGTGATATTAGCTTAGGACTTGTGATTCGTAGTTGTGCGGTGTAAGTCGGGATTCGCGGGCTCCTTAAGTCCGCCCTCACTGGGTAATTGTGTTTGAAACAATTACTCAGGCCTCTTTCCCTTTCCTGTCCCCGTTTTCTTGCAGGTTCGGATGCGGGATCGATACAGTCGAGTGACGTCATTGGTGATTTTGAATACGAAGAAGGCGCATGGGACCTGGGACAAGTTGAGTTGGTGTCCCGGTTGGACCGAATCCGGTTCAACAGACGTCCTAATGCCGCGTCTCCGGTTATGCCGGGAGACGGGTGTTACAGGAACTCCAATTATACAAGAAAATCAATAAGATTGTGAGGAGTCAAATCTCTGTGATCACCCGACAAGGAAATTTTAGATATGTGCTTTAAATATGGTTTTCTATGTAATCAAGAAATTGTTTCCTTTGATTTCAAAAAAGGAAAAAGAATGTCATAAACCAGTTGTAAAAATGATATTTTTTATTTAAATATATTTAACATTAAACTAAGTAAGAAAAAATTATGGCTAAGGTATGTATTCATATGGTAATATACTCGTCGTAGGTTTTTTTCTCTTTGACACAAATATCTTAGCGATTCACTTTTTAGCACATTAGCCCACCCAAATTTTTTGAGTTTCTCTCCTATGCTTCTCTAACAAACGATTTACGTCTTCACCACCTAACTGGTTTATCTTGTTATTGTTTATTATGAATTTCGTTTAACAACGTATAAAACGAAGGTTTAAATCTTGGATACTGAAATTAGAGTAGATTTTTCTATTTAAGGACTATATATAAGAAAATTGACATGTATAACGAAAAGATGAATAGTGTTTTTAGAGGGTTAACCATCTAACTTAATATAAACATCTTTCCTTCAGAAGAAAAAAACTTAATATAAACATATAAAGGTTTCCAAAACCTTGAATATGTTTCAGAAAATTATTTATGATAAGTGAAAATTACTTCTGATATCACTAATTTTAAGCTTAATTATTACAACAGCATTTTAAATTGTTTTTAACTAAAATACCATTCTCTTATGGTTAAAAACATTGTGTTGTCCTTCATTAATTTATAAAAAAAAATTATTATAACATAAATATTTTATAAATCGAAATAAAATATTAATGTTATAAACAAGAGAGAAAGATGAAAGTGTTGTGTATTATCCATTGATAATAAGAAGTATATATATAGGGATATAACTTGGAGAACAAGTATAACTTGGAGAACAAGTATAACTTGGAGAACACGTATAACTTAGGGAACAAGTAAATCTAGAACATTGGTTAATGGGCCTATAATGGGCATCCACTAAATCATACATAACACTCCCCTTTGGATGTCCATTATATAAAAATATTCCTAAAGCGCTTAAGATGCTGCCTCATTAAAAATCTTACCAAGAAAACCCAATGGGAAAAACCATGGTTAAGGGAAAAAGAGTGCAGCGCGCATTTACCCCCCATGATTAGAATATAACTTGAGTCTTTGAGATGAAGCATGTGACTAACTCCTTAAAAATGATCGGTCGAAGCGCCATAGTAGATGTCTGTCGATATTAGGTCTTCCAAGACAGTTAGTACAGGTCCCACGAAGACTTTGGAAGATTGATAGATCTTCATCATTTGAGTGATAACATTCCACTTTAGTTGTCTATCATTTGTGTGTTATTTGTTGCCTCGTTAAAACCATGACATGGAAAAACCCAATGGGATAAAAACCATTATAAGGAAAAAGAGTACAACCATACATCATCATATTTCTCCCCCTGGAAGCATCATCTCCAAGATATGCATTCCAACCATATATTATCTTTTGGAAATTACTATAAGCATAACCTTATTGAATAACTCAATTGATTATCATATGATCTCTTAGATTATTGGACTTTTGCTCCATGTCATCCTTTTCACATAAAAGGTCATTCATTCTATATCATACAATCTTCCAATACTTGTACATAAGTTATTCATTTTCTTCTTATAAAAGTTACTAGTATGACTATCCTCCATGTCATACGAAATCACATCTTTCAATCATAAAAGAGATCAATAAATTTCTCAATATCATTTGATATATGATGCGATAATTTTCTCGAGAACTAGCATTTTCTGCTTCTTGTTGCCCAAATCCTTTTGGGACTTTCATACAAATGACATTGTCCAGTGGCTCTTAATTTGTTTCTTGTTACCATAATAAGAAACTTGAAAGTAGTTGCTTCCACCACATGATCATAGTTTCTTTACAATCCATTCTAGGTCTTTGTGAGAACCCTTGTGCTAATACTGTTTTGCACCTCACAATTTCATCTCATCAATTCTTTCACATAAAGACCTCTTCATATTTCTCGCATAAAAACTTATTTATGAGCCACTGGTATTACATCATTAGGTGTACGGACTACTGGTCCGAATACCCTTCTCTTTCCAAGAGATTTTAACTCTGCATCTATTGTTTCTTTCCCATTTGGCCAATCATTACTTTGTGTACACTTTTCAATAGATGACTTGTGATCCTCATTCTCATCAACTGCTACATTTCATGCATAAATCTTAACTACGTCGATTTGATATCGGTTCCATATTATTCAAGACATGACATAGCTATTTGAGATTTTCATATTCTCAGGTACCTGAATTTCTTTCTTGTCATGTTTATCATCTCTTCTCGAGATCCTTAATATTTCATACCTCGGTACTGCCATTCTCATTCATGCTCCTTTTCTTTTTCGAGGATTCTTATCTTTGGAACCGATAGGTCTATCACGCTTCAAGCGCTCTTTAGACTCACTAGCAGTTTGATATTGTCCTTCTGGGAGATCCAATTTAACTGGAGCATTTACAGCTGGTATGTGACTTTGTCACTCTATTAGGGTCAGTTGAAGCATCTGGCAACAAATTGCCTAACCAATCTACTTGAATTATCTTTCGTACATTCATTTGGACTTCTATTCACGCTCTTTAGTACGAGGATCATAGTGTTGGGAATGTCCTGAAATCTATTATACTTACTCCAAGTGAAAGTCGTATTGTCGAGATGAGACAATCATATGACACTGGGCAGTCATAATGCTTTGCTAGAAGCCACTTATGATCAATGAGTTTAGAACTCATTGCTAGTGTTATATGATCCTACAGGGTCACACACCTAAGCAAACTGGGCGTTAAAGACGAGGTTGATCATTAATGTAATGATCCAGTGAATGCATATTTGATATGCATTCGATATCAATAATCTGGGGCAGTGTCGATCGATGCAGATAGTGCATCGATCGATGCAACTCGCGGATTAATCAGATTAATTCGGTTTAATCGTTGGTTAATTCCGTTATGGTTTAAGTCGACATATATAAGATATATGGTCGACCTAAACTGTTTTCTAACCTAATTCACAGCCACCAGAACTTGAATAGAAACCTCTGAAGAGATTGGATCTCTATAGGCACTAGCATCCCTGCTGTTCAGTTTGTGTGCGTGTGGATACCAGTAGAGGCGCAGCATTTGAGGCGCTCTAGATCTCGATTATCTGCAAAACCTTCCGCTGCTAATCACCAGGTAATTCTGAGATCCCTAGATTCAATTACATGAACCCTAGATCCTAGGATTGGAATTCAGACCAGGATTGCCTAATTGGATTAGGATCTGCTAGAAATTCCTTCAGTGGTATCAGAGCTTTAGGGTTCCATTGAATCTGTAGCATGTTGATTAGATTAGTTGAATCTGAATCTGTGTATGGTTGATACAAACTTGCTAAAAATTCGTTTTCATGAAAACCTAGTTTAGGGTATTGTTCGAAAAACGTTTTAGGGTTTTTCGCATGGTATCGATCGATGCCAATCCGGCATCGATCGACACAGGGCGAAAACCCGAAAAGAATTTAGGTTTTTTCGCATGGTGTCGATCGATGCCAATCCGGCGTCGATCGACACAGGGTGAAAACCCGAATAAAACTTAGTTTTCGCCTAGTATCAATCGACACAAGTGTTGTATCGGTCGACACAAACCTCGCGAGATTGATGAATCGGTTCAATTGGATTGGACCGGTTATCGAGCTTGGTTAATGATGGTTGAACACTGTGAATGGTTTAATTGCGATTGGTTTGATTAGGTTGGTATCGACCGATGCTAATGTAGCATCGATCGACACTAACCGGCAATCAAAACCGGATCAATTGGATTGATCGGTTATCGCGGATTGCTTTTGGTTGTTCTGTATCGATCGACACTATAGTAGTGTCGGTCGACATCAGATTCGATGATTAGGTTACTGAACCTGAAATCACAGAACCAAAGCAAGATAAATCAATTAATTATAAGAATTAAAACATAATAAAACTGAACGTTTTAAATGGTTCCGTTCCTCAACCAAATATCAAGTGATACTTGATGTCTTTCCAATCTTGTCAACTGTCAAGACTCGTTTCATTGTGCGATAGACTTGCAGTGCGAGATGTCCACAATTACACGAGTAAGGCAGGAGGTAATCGTGTTGATGGGCTTGCAGTGCAAGGCATCAACAATTACGTGACTGAAGAGATTGGTTTACTTGACTGGGCCATCAAAATCGTTTTGGGCTCAAAGACATCAGGTGGATTGGACATGATATGTCAATCCACAACCAAGAGTTATATTGGATATAACTAGCAAAGAGTTGCTTACCTAGATAGCTAAAATTTGGGTGATAGCCAGTGGCTCACTCAAGTTTAGTGAAGTAAGGGTCTTGGATCATTATATTCATCTGAGGAAACATTGTTTGAATATAATGCGAGTTTTCTTAATAGTTAAGACTTCTCATTTCTTGAACATCATAACTAAAACCTCCCTTGTTTTTCAGCTATGTCTAGCACAAACCATCGTAACAATTTCTCCCTGCGATCCGTCCTTGAGAAGGACAAGTTAAATGGATCCAACTTTCTTGAATGGTATCGGAACTTGAGAATTGTTCTCAAACAGGAGAAAAAGGACTATGTCCTTGAGAAAGTTCTCCCCAAGAAGTACCGAGCCAATGCCTGGCAGTCAGATAAGGATACTTGGGATAAGCATTCTAATGATGCGGTGGATGTGAGTTGTCTCATGTTGGCTACCATGAACTCGGAATTGCAGAAGCAATATGAGTACGTGGAGTCGCCAAAAGAGATGATCACTGGCATGAAAAGTATGTTTCAGGTGCAGGCACGAACTCAGAGATACCAGACGGTTAGGTCTCTGATTGAGTGCAAGCTACCAAAGGGCGAACCAGTTAGTCCTCATGTCATTAAGATGATGGGTTATATTGATAACCTGGGGAAACTGGATTGTCCCATTAGTCAAGAGTTGGCTACTGACATCATTCTACAGTCACTACCGTCAAGCTATGATCAATTTGTTATGAACTATAACATGAACAACTTGACGAAGACGTTGACTGAATTGCATGGGATGCTTAAGACTGTTGAACCTAACATCAAGAAGGACACCCCAGATGTCCTTATGGTACAAAAGGGTAAAAAGTTTAAGAAACTTGGTAAGAACAAAGGTGATGGCAAGACGAGCTCGATTGTGAATCCAAGCGAGTCTGGCCATGTTCCTAAGGTTAAAACCAGTCCTTCTGAAGATGTTAAGTGCCTTTATTGTAATGGTTATGGGCATTTGAAAAGAAACTGCAATAAATTCTTGGAAGATTATGAGAAGCTGAAGAAGACGTACGAGACCTCTTCTTCAGGTATTATGTTATAGAAGTAAATGTTACTTCTTATAGTACTACTTATTGGGTATTGGATACCAGCTGTGGTACTCATATTTTGTGAAAATGTGCAGGGCCTGAGCAAAAGTAGGACTATGGAGAAAGGACAAGTGGATCTACGCGTGGGAAATGGAGCAAGAGTTGCTGCATTAGCCGTAGGAGTATTTCATTTGTTTTCTTTATTGCATGTTTTGAACTTAAAACTGCTACTATGTAACTGCTATGAGCAGAAAGATTATTTCTAATCCTTGGTTGGATATGGAAGGATATCAGTTTTCAAATTAAGAATAAGTGTTATTCATTTGATTACAATGATATATTTTATAGTAGCAATCCATTAGAGAATGGACTTTATGTTCTAAACCAAATCATGCCTGACTACAACATTAGTACCAAGAGATTCTAGTCAAATGATATGAATCAAAACCTTTTCTCTGGCATTGTTGTTTCGGACCACATAAATGAGAAATAGATTCAGAAGCTCCATTGTGATGGGCTTTTGGGCTCATCTGATTATGAATCATAATGAGTAAAGTGAATCTTGTTTATTAAATAAAACGACAAAGGCTCCTTTCAACAGAGGTAGTGTCGATCGACACAAACGGTGTGTCGGTCGATAAAGGTTGCGAACGATCAAAATGAAAGGGCCAGAGGCTTATTGGGCTTTATACATACGGATGTGTATGGGCCGGTGAGCACTAGTGCTAGAGGAAAATTTCAGTACTTCATTACCTTTACTGATTTTTTCAGTAGGTACGGTTATGTCTTATTTATAAGACATAAGTCAGAATCTTTGAAAGGTTCAAAGAGTTCCAAAATGAAGTACAGAATCAATTTTGGCAAAGGTATTAAAACTCTACGATGAGATCATGGAGGTGAATACTTAGGTCAAGAATTTAGTGATCATCTGAGAGATTGTGAAAGTGTTTCACAATTCATTCCTCATGTATCGGACTTTATTTGATATGGTTCGATCAATGATGAGTCACTTAGATCTTCCATTATCCTTCTAAGAATACGCTCTAGGAACGTCTGAGTTTACATTAAATAGAGTTCCATCAAAATCAGTTACAGAGATACCACATGAGATGTGGAATGTAAATGTTTTTGATTTATCCATCATGGAGATTTGGAGTTGCGAGACTTGTATAAAACGTTTAATCTCTGACAAGATCACACCCAAATCTGATAAGTGCTACTTCATTGGTTGTCCTAACAAAACCAAGGCATGTTACTTTTACAACCAGTTCGAGAACAAATTGTTTGTTGCTCGGAACTATGTTTTCTTGAGAAAGACTTTCTTTCCAAGAAGAACAGTGGGAGTAAAAGTACAACTCGAAGAAATTTGAAAATCATAGGAGACTGCTCAACCTGATGAGGAAGAGCAGCAGTTGGATCTACAAAGAGTTGTAGAACCTGCACCTGTGGTGCCTAGAGTTTATAAAGGATCTAGCGAATGTATATTCGATATACATTTAAATGGCGAGTTTCTGAAGAAGTGTCGATCGACACAAAAGTTGCATCGATCGACACAGATCGCGAACCAAATATTGATTTTGGTTTATGACTTAATTAACTACGGTTTAAATCTTGGTTAATTAGGTCGTGGTAAAAGTATACATATGAGATATGTGTGCGCGACTTTTACAGAAAACTGAAGCTCGCAGATCCGAAAGGATCCGTCACGAACCCGAAAAATATGGATTTCTCGTAACCAATTGCCGTAATCTACTGATCATTGAAAGTGACGGGCCTGCGAATTTTGAAGAAGCAATGATGGGCCTTGACTCCGAAAATGGCTGAAAGCCGCTGGATCCGAAATGGGATCCATGTCACAGAACCAAGTATGACTTGGGTTGATTTACCCGATGGTGTAGAAGCCATTGTGAGTAAATGGATTTTCAAGAAGAAAAGATGACATGGATGGTTATATTCAGATGTACAAAGCTAGGTTGGTGGCAAAAAGGTTTCAAGTAAATTCATGGTATTGACTGTGAAGAAACCTAATCCCAGACACCGTGCTAATGTCCATTCGGATTCTCCTAGCAACCGCCACTCATAATGGTTATGAGATCTGGCAGATGGATGTGAAATCAGTTTTCGTTAATGGAATTCTGGAAAAAGGATGTGTACATGACACAACCTGAAGTTTTTCATTGATCCTAATGAAGCTAGGAAGATATGCAAGCTTCATCAAACCATTTATGGATTGAAGCAAGCATCTCGGAGTTTAAATCTTCGTTTTGATAAAGCAGTCAAAAGGTTTGACTTCGTCAGGAATGAAGAGGAACCGTGTGTTTACAAGAGGACTAGTGAGAGCGCAATTGCATTTCTAGTATTATATGTTGATAACATACCACTTCTCGGAAATGAAGTTCCATTGTTTCAGTCTGTTAAGACTTGATTCGAAAGTTGTTTTTCGATAAAATTATGGGAGAAACCGTATACATTCTTGGAATAAGAATCTATAGAGATAGATTGGATAAGCTAATTGGATTGTGTCAAGATACTTATAGTGATAAGGCCTTGCACATGTCCAATATGCAGGATTCCAAGAAGGGCTTCGTGCAAATGACTCTTGGTATTACTCTTAGCAAGACACAGTGTCTTTAGACACACGCTGAGCAAGGGCGAATGAGGGTCAGGCTACTGCTAAAGGCATTAGATGTCTTAAGATGTGATCTTAATTTTAGTGGGAGTCATTGTTATTAATTTTAGTTATGATATGATGTTTGTATAAACATAATTTGATTATGTTATTGAAATCTGACATCTGTATTATTTAATAATGGTTATTAAATAATAGTCCCAAAGTAATTTATGACATTTTATAGGTCATCAAGTATGTGACTTGATCATGAAACCCTATAGATAATAAATGACATAAATTATGATTGGTCCCTGGTCAAGGTTGTTAAAATGGGACATTAACAACCGCGTGAGACTAGTATGTGAGGTGACTGATGACTAAGTTTCATGGAGTCATTAATAAGAGTATTAAAGTCAATCACAAAGATATGTGTTAGAGAACACATGATCGGACATGACCCACGGATGAGAACTCTACGGGATAGTTATATAAGTGTCATGAGAGTTTTCATTACGACTATAGAGTATAGTCCTTAGACCTGAGTTCATCATGTTTTCTTGCATATGAATTGGTCCGCTTTAACCTTGTCAAACGTCAGCCGTAACTGGTGACTATAAAGGCATTGATTGGGCGTATCATGAAGTGTGTGAAGAAACAGGGATGGAACAAGATGGGATTTGTCCCTCCTATATAACAGGAGATAAATATCTCAGGGCCCATCAAGGATTTGATACTGAGAAATGTGTGGCCACACTCAAACGAGGTGATTGTCAGTCGTTTGTCTTGTCAGTATAAATCGGAGTTCGATGAACATGATCTTGGCTCAATAAGGATGACACGGTTCTTGCCTTATGCTAGATCGAGATATAGTGACGAAGGGATTGAAGGAATAGATGATTCCAGTACAAGTGGGAGATTGTTGGGAATGTCCTGAAATCTATTGTACTTACTCCAAGTGAAAGTCGTATTGTCGAGATGAGACAATCATATGACACTCGACAGTCATAATGCTTTGCTAGAAGCCACTTATGATCAATGAGTTTAGAACTCATTGCTAGTGTTATATGATCCTACAGGGTCACACACCTAAGCAAACTGGGCGTTAAAGACGAGGTTGATCATTAATGTAATGATCCAGTGAATGCATATTTGATATGCATTCGATATCAATAATCTGGGGTAGTGTCAATCGATGCAGATAGTGCATCGATCGATGCAACTCGCGGATTAATCAGATTAATTCGGTTTAATCGTTGGTTAATTCCGTTATGGTTTAAGTCGACATATATAAGATATTTGGTCGACCTAAACTGTTTTCTAACCTAATTCACAGCCACCAGAACTTGAATAGAAACCTCTGAAGAGATTGGATCTCTATAGGCACTAGCATCCCTGCTGTTCAGTTTGTGTGCGTGTGGATACCAGTAGAGGCGCAGCATTTGAGGCGCTCTAGATCTCGATTATCTGCAAAACCTTCCGCTGCTAATCACCAGGTAATTCTGAGATCCCTAGATTCAATTACATGAACCCTAGATCCTAGGCTTGGAATTCAGACCAGGATTGCCTAATTGGATTAGGATCTGCTAGAAATTCCTTCACATAGATAATTCATTTCTTTTCCAGCTTTTTATTTTCTCTCCCTAAAGTTGGATAAATTGACTCATTAAAAGAGTCTAATCATCAATGGAGAATCATATCCAACATATATTTATAACCTCCTTTGAGGTCCCATCTTTTGTATTGTGGTGGAGCAACTTATCCAACTTCTCTAGATGGAGATTTATGGTTCCTGACCCAAAACCAATTTGATGGGGAGAGCTATTTTACTCTTTGGCTATTTGCGAATCAATGCTGCTCAGTTTCACCAGTATTACCAATTAGTCTCGCACACTTTAAGTTGCAGATTTATGACAAGGATACATACATATGACAATCTTATCGATGTGCTAATATATAAACATATGGTGGATGATCAGTCCACCAGTGGGTGATCAAGCCCACAAACATTTCCTTGTATACTTTCCATAAATTAAATAGATTCCAAATCTATTTTGGCTGGTGAAATCGTTTTATCGTATTGCCTTGTGAGCAAGCAGCATATAGCAGATCATTCGTAAGAATCTCTGGTTCTTCAACGAATGTCGCATCATTACAAAACCGGGATGGCATAACCGGTTTGCCAAAAATTAAACTTTCAGTAAACTTCTGGTTTACTATAACATTTATCTCCATTTTAATAATCTGTGTGTAGTAGTGTAGTACAATTCAATAGATAATGCATGTATTTTCTCAAAAATACATTTATTGCCTCGGGTATTACTTCTGTTGAAGGCATTCAACATTTCCCTTATTGTCTCAACATGATTAAATTTAAAATCCCTTTGGATTTTTTTATAAATGATTCATCAAGTCTATTTTCAGTGTGAACATAATCTTCAGGATGTTCCACTTAGTACTTAGAATGGATGTGGGATTCTCTAGTTCTCCCCCTCGAGATAGTAACACTCCAGGTTCATATATCTCGAATTGAATCCCACGAAATCAACAACATACCCAACTTAGGTCATGTGTATCTTAGATTCTTTTGACCTTTGAGACTTGGGAAAATATAACGCATTAATGATTTCAAATTGCGTTCCCATAGGCAATTCGCTCTTCTAGAGCTGTCAATAATCTTTATAAAACCTGACATTGTACTCACACAAATTTCTTTCATCATCACATATTGCTACCATCATTATTTTCTCACTTCTGGTGAGGATATGATTTCTTGAAAGAAACTCATCGGGGCTCGACCTTGACCATATTCATATTCATATCCACATATACGTCTACAACTACTTATATAGCTACTCCTCGGGTATTGTCATTACTGTGGTACTTTTCTTTTTCAATAAGATAAAATATAAACTCATAGTACGTCTCAAACACTTTTCATGATATTGTGTCTCCAGAACAACAATATTTGCATGAAAGATAGAGCATGACTTCTATAACATCTCTATATGAGTACTTATTCACAGACTTAAAGTCTTATAATCTTATATTAACCAATAAAGATGAGTTTACGACTATATCACATTCTGGTGATCATATATTTCTTTCGCATTTAATGTTTCAAAGAACATGTGTATATTTTACGTCAAGCCACCAATATCCAAAACCTCATGAAATTTGATGGCAAAACAATATGATCATGAACTTTAAACTTATAATCAAAGTACACATGCTACGAGATATTTGTTTGGAGTTGATATGCAAGTTAGCAAAAAGGAAAAATAGAAACTTAAATATTTTCCTTAAAACAAAAGGGAATATATTGATATTTAAGAATATAAACTTAAATATTTTCCTTAAATCAGAATCTAAAATTTCGGAAACAATTAAAACAAAAGGGAATATATTGATATTTAATAATAGAAACTTAAGCATTTTTCTAAAATCAGAATTAAAATTTTAGAAACACAATGCAACATAATCTTTTACTATATGAAACATTAAAGCGTGTTCATCAAAAATAATTACTATAATTTAATGTAATATAATGTATGAATATAAGTTATTGAACACGAGCAAAAATACAGAATTGAATCCATTAAGATAAACCATGAATCGATAATAAACATGATTTAAATACATGATTAAATCATTTTAATCATGACAAATATCAATAAATTGTTATTCTAGATAAGTATTGACAATCATCTCTATTACGAATAAGATCAGAGATCATAATCGTGAAGGCATAACATATCATAACTATATTCAGAGAAGACATCACCTATCATCCCAGAATAAGACATAAACTAAACATAAACTAAATCTCACCTTCTCGGTGTAAGAAAATAGGAAGAGAGAGACTATCGTGCTGATAACGTGTTATAAACAAGAGAGAAAGATGAAAGTGTTGTGTATTATTCCATTGATAATAAGGAGTATATATATAGGGATACAACTTGGAGAATAAGTATAACTTGGAGAACAAGTATAACTTGGAGAACAAGTATAACTTGGAGAACACGTATAACTTAGGGAACAAGTAAATCTAGGACATTGGTTAATGGGCCTATAATGGGCATCCACTAAATCATACATAACAATGAACATTTAAAGAAAAACTAATCAACCAACCACTATTAACCCTTCCCTTTTATCTTTCACGGTTTATTTTGTCTTCTCTAACAAAACCGAAAATTCGTCGACCAAGGCGAACCTCGACGAACTCGCCGGACACGACGAACTTGACAAACTGGCCGGACACGCCACTCGCTGAACCTCGCCGCGCTCGCCGGACCTCGCCGCGCTCGCCGGACCTCGCCGCGCTCGCCGGACCTCGCTGTAACATCCCAGAACCGGGAGTCTGACCACACCCTAAACGTATGGGTTGTCCATGGAACCAGAAGATGAAACTCACGATCCAAAGGATCTATAAGAGTGTTCCATGGGCAGAATGAAGTCAAATTCAGCTAGGCGGGAGTTTGACCAAAAAGGGAAGAAGCTGAACGCAAAGGGTTTAGCTCAAATGAGCTAGACAGCTGAGCTAAGCAGCTAGTGAAGTTGCAGGCCAGCTTAGCTCAGCTAAGTTGGAGTGTAAGAGTGTGGAACCAGCTGATCAGCTAGTGTCACTAGCTGATCAAGACCCCCATAAGAGAATGGTCACCAATGGGCAAGGTGTCCATTCGCAAGCCAAAAGGCAACCATTCCTTTGGGCGGTTATGGGCGCTTCTTGGGTCTATAAATAAGACCCTTGGGGGTCACTTTTGCGCACGTTACACCCTGGGGGATAGAGCCCAGAATTTCTCTAAGGCACAAGCCATGAAACCGAGAGTTTAAGAGAGGGAAAGAGAGGCTGGCCGCTTAATGAAGTCGCCGGTGAGAAGAGGATTAAGAGACGGATTTGTTGGTGGTTCATGGCGTGAACAAAGAGGAGCATAGGCTTCAAACCCGGCTAAGGACCAGGACAAAACCGTTATATATTTAAGGTTAGGATCCGCGTCCTCTCTATCTCGGCCACGGCCAAACCGCTAGGCCGTTGGTCGCATTTAGATGCAGGCCGGATGATTATTCTCTTCTACTCACCATCTGGAATAGACCGGTTGACTAAGGAGAAGTTGGCTTAAGAATTTGGCTCAATCGTCCTTAAGAAAACACGGTCGGCCGAAGGCCTAGACCGTGAACTGATCGGTGGGCGTGATCGTGATGATGCGCGCGCATGGACTGGAAGGCTCGGACGGTTAAGGGCGAGCGAACGAGCATCTGTTGGGGCGGATGGTCGAGACTCGGCAGACTGAACGCGAGCGGTTCGTGCGCGGACTGACGAGAAGTTGGGTCATGCGCTTTCACGGCCAAGCGATCGATACAGGCGAAGTAGCTGACGATTACGGGCTGTCGCGAACGATCGCGTCTGTCCACGGACTGTCGCGACTCTTCGCGAACTGTCACGTCCGTTCGCGGTCAAGCGCAACCGTCAGGAAGACGAGCGCGAAGGATCGCGGCCAATGCGCTAGCGACCGTGGACAAACCGCGTATGACCACAGGATCGTCGCGTATGACCGAGGAAGCGCGAACGGTTCAATGAACCGGATTGGCGCGACTAGACTGACGGGCGGGTGAACGGGACAGTCGAACGATCGCTCGGCCACAGGACGGTCGTGATTCATCTTCGGATAGTCGCGACCGTTGGGGCTGAACATCACGACTGTTCGCTACGATCATGCTGGTTCATGTCCTACGTACGCCCCAAGGATCGCGGTTGATCCGAGCGTACAAGCAGGCCGGTACACGACGATCACTGCGTCGCAGAATGATTGCGGCAGAACGACCGCGGCAGACTGATCGCGGCAGAATGATCGCAGCGATCGCGGCAGGACGCGGATGGCCCGACGAACAGGAACACGCGAGTGTTGCCGAGTACGCTCGGCGATTCTGCCGCATCCTCGTAGTGTCAAGCCATTGCGCTAATGGACCCACGATCGCGGTACGACCGAGAGACACTCGGTACGACCCGAATGATTGCGTAAGGTCAAGGCGATTGACGGGATTATCAGACTTGACGGGTCCATGTCCAATATACCGTTGGGATTGATCAGAAGATCAATTGCGGTCAAGTTCGGGCTAACGGGAAGGCATGAGTTGGGCCATGGATAGGATCGGGGAAATCATGTGGTCGAAACGCGTACGGCCGGTCAATCAGTCAAAAGAACTGGGTCGACGACCGACGGTACGAACCAAGGATCAGACCATCCACGGAAATGATCGAGAGGATCATTCCAACCTTGTACCGATCGTTGGGCTGGCGATACTAAGGAAAAACCGGTTCACGAACTGGTTATACCTAAAGGACTTGGGTCGGACTAAGGGTAAAAGATGCAAGAAGCAAAACATGGTTAAGTCAAGGCAACAATTGAGAAAGGGAAAACGAGCTAAGGAATGATCGAGATAAAAAGGTTGTCAAAGGAAATAACTAGAAGACCTCTCTTGCGCCTAGTCATGTGGGGATGGTTGGTTAAATGACTTGGTACAAGGGAGGTATGTTCTAGGAGTTCGAGGATCGAACGAGTTAAGCTGGACGTCAAGCTAGCTTCACACCGACTGTACCTAAAAGGCTAAGGTACGAGTTTAAGTACTCTAATGATCTTAAGTATGGATAGAATGAAATAAGTGAATGGATCAATCTAAGCAAGACTTAGGATGTTCGAACGGATAGATAGAAATGGAACCTCGAAAGAGTTTTAAGGAAACGAAATAAGAACATAAGAGGTTCTTGGATGGATCGTTCTTTAGAAGAACGATGTAAATGTTAAGTAAGGATTTCCGCTGCGTAATATTAAGTATGAAGGATCTAAGACTAGAAGTCAATAGAAAGATCCGAGGAATACTTGTCCTAAAGAAAAAATTTAAAATAGGACTGGATTTAGGGTGGTTCAGGCCAGGGTTCGGCCTGATAGTTTAAACGCATCGACCGTGGCCTAGGGTGGCCAGGTCGGGGCTTCACAAATGGTATCAGAGCGGAGTTGTTTCTAGGACGATGCTCGGATGATTGGTGACTTGCTAAGACAAGTGCACCAAGAAAGCATTTAGTCTCGGCCATGGTTGTGTATGGGCCAAGAACGGTTGGTGCGGATCAATAACACTAAGGGGACGAGTAAGCCAGTGGGATGCGGGTGGTCGAACGGCGAGTCTTGGAGACGTTGGTCGAGATCATGAAACCGTACACGGCAAGATCCCAAGTGTGAAACAGTAAGAGGAAACCAAGTTGATCGCAGCCAAACCGAAAGACGGCACCATCGAGCCATTA
This sequence comes from Orychophragmus violaceus, assembly GCA_030180135.1. Taxonomy (NCBI): domain Eukaryota; kingdom Viridiplantae; phylum Streptophyta; class Magnoliopsida; order Brassicales; family Brassicaceae; genus Orychophragmus; species Orychophragmus violaceus. Next base: position 37,256,396 of record CM058231.1, on the reverse strand, counting down.
CCAAGCGTTGTAGACCATTCACCGTGATCACAGGTCGATGGCAACCGTCCACGGACCATCGCACCTGTTTGCGGGAACAGTCGTGTCCATACACGCATAACCGTGCGGTACGTACATGACGTCCTGACGGACGATCACGCGGTACGGCCGCATAGACCCTACAGACGGACGCACGGTACGTACGTGATGTCCTGACGGACAATCACGCGGTACGTCCGTGTCGACCTTACGGACGAATGCGCAGTACGTACGTGATATCCTGACGGACTATCACGCGGTACGTCTGCCATGTCTGTACGGATGGGTACGTGGTACGAACGCGACGGACAGACGGATGGGTTTACGGACATCCGTAACGAACGTGCGGATGAACTTACTGCCGAGCACGTATTGTTGGAATTGTGTCCAGTAATCTCGGTACTGTCTCTAGAAAGTAAGAGTATGTCAATGATCAGACATAAGTCATATAATACTGGGGGTCATGATGGCTTGCTAGAGTCCGCTCATGATCTATAAGTCTTGGACTTATTGCCTTTATTATATGATCCCATATGGGTCACACGCCTAAGCTAACAGGAAAATGTGCAGGAACGGCTTAGCAGAAGTACGGTAAAAGTGCCAGGCATTTGTCGTACTTAGAGAGAGATTAATGGGTCTGATTAAATCCAAGGGATTTAATCAGATTAGTATTTGGGCCCAAAAGCCCAAAAGGGAAAGAGAAGGGTTTTATAAACTAAAAGCCAAATCTCTTTCTCCTCTAACCCTAACCCAGCCGCGATTTCTCTCTCTCTCTGCGCCTCCCACAGCTTGGTCTAGCAGCCTCTCTTCCTTACGGTGTGCGTGTGTGAACCTCTGGAGGAGTTATCACTTGGTGGCTCTCTGATCTCTGACCATACCTTCTATTTCCGCTGCATAAACAGGTATAAGGTGAGATCAATAAAGTTTCTATTCAAGAGAACCTAGATCTGCATGTTTAGGAACTGTTGAATCTGAGAATTGAATCTGGATTAACAACTAAACATCCTTCAGTGGTATCAGAGCCAGGTTCTGGTTTTTCTTGTTTAGAATCTCGTTTAGGATTGTTTTTCTTGTTTAAAAAGTGTTTTGAATCAACTACTGATAAGAGAAATCACTTAAGCAACAAGGAATTGAAACCTAAACATATTTGAAATCGCAAAAACCAAGCTATATGACTTGGATTGCGTCGGCCGAGTGATGATCCGATCGACCAAGCCGATCGCACGTATCGATCAAGGATCGATGGCGTGGACCGCGTTGGCTGATCGGATCGATCGACCGTGAGGCGTCCCGTCTGATCGCGGAAGAGATGGGCCGATGATCGCATGGATCGTGCGATAGCCGATCGCATGGATCGCGCCTCGTCCCCATGCATCGTCCCGCGATCGTCTCGGCATCGTCCCGTCCCGCCTTTCCCGTCCCGATCACGCGGCCCAACCGTCCCGACCATTCGTCCGCCGCGGAAGCATGATGGCTTGCGGCTGGACGATTGTTTCTCGACCGGTTAGGGTTTTGGCGTGTGATGTTTCGGTTCGGTTAACGGTTCGGTTTAAAATTTGATTAAAATTAAACGTCTCGGTTTAATAAACAGATTTAATAATTTTATTAAATTCTGGTTAAACCGGGATAAGAAATCCAAAGTCGAAATATTGGATTTTGTGCCTAAACCAGGATTTTCTAATTTGATTTGGTTGGACCAAATAAATTGAGAAAATCCGGTTTAGTAAATAACCGGTTGACAATTGTGGTCATCGTAGTAATTAATTTTGGTTAGACCAATTTTAATGAACCAGACCGGTTATGTCATTTAATTGGACAATTGGGTCATGTCTTGGACATGGACCAATTCTTGAGCCTCGGGCCAAGAAGTTAAAACAATTGGGCCAATTATTTGAGTCTTATTCGTCAGATTAATTTAAAATTTATTTTATAAAGTTATATAAATCGATTTTAAATTAAAGTTTCCGAAATTTTGAAATTAGAAAGTTTCTTAAAATAGAAGTTTCTAGATTTGCATGTTTTGGATTTTAAGAAATTTCTAAAGTTAGAAAGTTTCCGGTTTTAGAAAGTTTCCAATTTTAGAAAGTTTCCAAAAATAGTAGGTTTCCAAAATGGAAAGTTTCCCAAAATATTAATCTTCTATTTTGGGATGAAATTTTAATAAACCTACAAACCTCAAATAATATCAAGCGTTGGATGTCTTGTCCATTCTATGTCAGCTGTCGAAGCTCATTCAATTGTATTCATGGCCTTACAGTGTGAGGGTGTCTACTTTTGCGTGGATAAGACGGTTTGTGATTCATAAATGTCATTGGGAGTCCCAGACATTAATGATTACATGACTGTATAGTCTGGTTTTCTTGACTAGGCCATCGGGAGTCCCGGGCCTTGAGACATCAGAGTGGATTGGGCCTCGGGCCCAGATTCACAACCAAGAGTTATATCACGGATATAATTAGCCGACAAAGGGCTTACCGATATAAGCTAAGGTTGGGTGATGGCCAGTGGCCCACTTTGATCTTAGTTATATGTGGATCTTGGAATCATTATATTCTATTGAGGGTAACTTATGTTATTGAATATAATGCGTGATTAATCATATTAAATTTAATACGAGATTAATCATATTGAACATTTTAACTAATAACCTTTTTGATTATATATTTCAGCTATGACTACTACAAGCACTCAAAACACATTCTCAATCCGGTCTGTTCTCGAGAAGGAGAAGCTGACTGGAACGAACTTCCTGACGTGGTCAAGGAACTTGAGGCTGGTCCTCAAGCAGGAGAAGAAGGATTATGTCCTTCGTGATCCTTTCCCCGAGAGGCCTGCTAACAATGCCGCCAGGACTCTGCATAATGCTTGGGAAAAGCATTCGTCAGATGAAAATGATGTGTATTGCCTTATGTTGGCGACAATGACTGCTGAGCTGCAAATGCAGTTCGAGAGTGTGTTGTCACCAATTGAGATAATGGCAAGCCTGAAATCGCTTTTTCAGGAGCAAGCAAGGACTGAGAGGTTTCAAACAGTTAAGAACCTCTTAGACTGTAAGTTGGCTGCGAATGCGGCAGTGAGTCCTCATGTCTTGAAGATGATGGGTTATCTCGATCATCTTCAGAAACTCGACTGCCCTATCAGCCAGGAACTTGCCTGCGACATCGTTCTGCAGTCTTTACCTGCAAGCTATGATCAGTTCATTCTGAACTTTAACATGCATGGCTTGAGTAAGACATTGCCTGAGCTTCACGGAATGCTCAAGACTGCAGAGCCCAACTTGAGGAAAACCGCCAAGGACCCCAATGTGCTTATGGTGCAAAAGGGCAAGGGGTTTAAGAAATCCTCTGCTAAGGATAAGGGAAAGGCCAAGGCTGTCCAAGTCGCGGACAAGGACACGCCAAAGCCCAAGCCCAAGTCCAAGGCTGGGCCAACTGACATATGCAGGTTCTGTAAAGAACCAGGGCATTGGAGGAGAGAATGTAAGAAATTCCAAGAAGGTCTAAAGGAATTGAAGAAGAAGACTCTCGAGACTTCTTCGACAGGTATTTTTGTTATAGAAGTTAATACAACTACTTCTGATAATACCTCATGGGTTATGGATACTGGTTGTGGGGCTCATATTTGTACTAATATGCAGGCACTCAGCAACAGTAGAAGGCTGAAGCAAGGACAAGTGGAGCTACGAGTTGGGAATGGAGCGAAAGTTCCTGCACTAGCTGTAGGCACATACTTGTTGTCTTTACCTTCGGGATTGATTTTAGAACTCAATAATTGTTATTTTGTACCTGCTATAAGCAGAAATATTATTTCAATTTCTTTGTTGGATTTGGAAGGTTATGATTTTTCAGTTAAGAATAAATTATGTTCCTTCAATCGCAAAAATTTGTTCTATGGTTGTGCCCCTCTTACGAATGGGCTTTACATACTCGATCAATCCGCGCCAATTTATAACATTAATACCAAACGGTTCAAACCTAATGAGGAGAACCGAACGTTTCTATGGCATTGTCGTTTAGGGCACATCAGCGAGAAACGCATCAAGAGGCTCCATTCGAATGGACTTCTTGGCTCATTTGACTTTGAGTCATGTGAGAAATGCGAATCCTGCATGATGGGCAAAATGACACGGGCCCCCTTTAATAAACCTAACGAGAGGGCCAGTGACTTATTGGGCCTGATACACACTGATGTGTGTGGCCCAATGTCCACAAATGCAAGAGGAAACTATCAGTACTTCATTACCTTCACTGATGATTTCAGTAGGTATGGATATGTTTATTTGATGAAACATAAGTCTGAATCTTTTGAAAAGTTCAGAGAATTCCAAAATGAAGTACAGAACCAACTTGGCAAAAGCATTAAGGCTCTTTGGTCCGACCGAGGAGGAGAATACTTAAGCCAAGAATTCAGTGATCATCTAAGAGAGTGTGGGATCGTATCCCAACTCACTCCTCCCGGAACACCTAAATGGAATGGTGTGTCTGAGAGGAGAAATCGGACCTTATTGGATATGGTTCGATCTATGATGAGTCACACAGACCTTCCAATATCCCTTTGGGGATATGCTCTGCTAACAGCAGTGTTCACTCTAAATAGAGCGCCATCGAAAGCAGTAGCAAAGACACCATATGAATTATGGACTGGAGTGGCTCCAGTGTTGTCTTATCTTAGAATTTTGGGTGTGAAGCCTATGTCAAGAGATTAATCTCAGACAAGCTTACACCAAAGTCTGATAAATGCTACTTCATTGGTTATCCGAAAGAAACCAAGGCTTATTACTTCTATTTGCGTTCCGAGAACAAGATCTTTGTTGCCAGGGATTGTAACTTTCTTGAGAGGGAATTTCTCTCTAAGAAAGACAGTGGGAGTAAGGTACTGCTTGAAGAAATTCAAGATGAACAGGATACTGCTCAACCTAATGAGGAAGAGCAGCAGGAGGACCTACAAGAAATTGTAGAGCCTGAACCTGTAGTACCTGAAGTTCGAAGATCCGGGAGGATCCGTCACGAACCCGAGAGATATCAAGGATTCCTCGTGACTAACTGTCATGATCTTCTGATCATTGATGGTGATGAACCATCGAACTTCAATCAAGCCATGATGGGCCCAGATTCCTCTAAGTGGCGTAAGGCCACTGATTCCGAAATGGACTCCATGTCAGTCAACCAAGTGTTTTCGTTGGTTGACTTACCCGCTGGTGTAAAAGCCATCGAGTGCAAATGGATCTTCAAGAAGAAGATTGACGTGGATGGAAATGTCCAGATTTATAAAGCCAGGTTGGTGGCAAAAGGTTTCAGACAAGTTCACGGTGTGGACTACGATGAAACCTATTCCCCAGTGGCTATGATGAAATCTATTCGGATTCTACTAGCAACTGCAGCTTTTCATGATTATGAAATTTGGCAGATGGACGTGAAAACCGCCTTTCTGAATGGTATTCTGGAAGAGGATGTGTATATGACACAACCTGACGGTTACATAGATCCAAAGAATGCTGGGAAAGTATGCAAGCTTCATAAATCCATTTATGGATTGAAGCAAGTATCGAGGAGCTGGAATCTTCGTTTTGATGAAGCGATCAAGCAAGTTGACTTCATCAGAAACGAAGAAGAACAATGCGTGTATAAGAAAACTAGTGGGAGCAAGATAGTATTTCTTATTCTGTATGTCGATGACATACTGCTTCTCGGAAACGACGTTCCAATGCTGAAGTCGGTAAAGGACTGGCTTGGAAGTTGTTTTTCCATGAAAGACATGGGTGAAGCCGCATACGTTCTTGGAATCAGGATCTACCGGGATAGATCTAGAAGGCTGATAGGCTTGTGTCAAGATTCATACATTGACAAAGTCCTACAAAGATTCAGCATGAAAGATTCCAAGAAGGGCTTCACGCCAATGGTACATGGCACAACGCTAAGCAAGAAGCAGAGCCCTACGACGGCTGCTGAGCTTGAGCGCATGAAGAATATTCCTTATGCATCTGCAATAGGATCTGTCATGTATGCCATGATCTGTACTCGTCCTGATGTTGCTTATGCATTGAGCATGACGAGTAGATACCAGTCAAATCCAGGTAAAAACCATTGGATTGCCGTAAAGAATATCTTGAAGTATCTAAGACATACTAAGGATAAGTTCTTGGTGTACGGTGGAAGTGATGTGCTTAAAGTCAGTGGATTCACGGACGCAAGTTTCCAGACAGACCAAGATGATTTCCGGTCACAGTCCGGTTATATCTTTTGTCTGAATGGCGGTGCAATCAGTTGGAGAAGCTCCAAGCAAGACACCGTTGCTGATTCCACTACAGAAGCTGAATATATCGCCGCCTCAGAAGCAGCGAAGGAAGCTGTTTGGATACGAAAGTTCATTATTGAACTAGGTGTGATACCAGATGCGGCTGAGCCTCTGGCACTGTTTTGTGACAACAATGGTGCTATTGCTCAGGCAAAGGAACCAAGATCACACCAGAAATCCAAGCATGTTCTAAGAAGATTTCACTTGATACGTGACATCATAAATAGAAAGGAAGTCAAGATCAGTCGAGTTCAGACAGATGATAACGTCGCTGATCCGTTGACAAAGCCACTCCCAAGGCCTAAGCTCGAGTTCCTGACTGAAGCTGTAGGCATTAGAGACATTGAAATGTAATCTAAATTTGAGTGGGAGTTTGAGGGCTTTATTTAGTTATTTGATATGTTCTTGTAAAAACATTTTATGTTTAATGAAATTATTATTTCAAGATTATTTTAACTGTGATGAAATAATCGTTCCAAAGTAATATAAACCATTTTATAGGTCATCGAAGTAAGTGACTTGATCTTGAGTCATCAAAGTCATTTAGCTTGATCATGAGACCCTATATTTGATAGATGGATTATATCATTCTGTCCCTAGTCGAAGGTTGTTGAAATTGGAACACCAACAACCGTGTGAGACTAGATTGGTATGTGACTTATGACAAAGTCTCAGTATGTCATAGATGCGCGGCATCAAAGTCAGTACATAGGTGTATGTTGGGAACATACGACCGGACATGACCCGCTTATGAGAACTCTTCAGGATATTTATATCTGTGTCATAAGAGATTCTCACTACGACTATAGAGTATAGTCCTTAGACCTGAGTTCGCATGCATGTGACTGCACATGGACTGATGCACTTTGATCATTGTCTAACGCTGTCGTTCTGCGATAGCCATAAGGACCTTGTTTGGGTGTATTACGAAATGAGTAGTTTACAGTGATGGAACAAGACGGGATTTGTCCCTTCAATATAAATGGAGTGAATATCTCTAGGCCAATCGGAGATTTGAATACTGGAAAATGCATGGCCATGCTCAAACGGACTTTCCCGAGTCGTTTGGATTGTCAGTATCAAATCAGAGTCCGATGAACAAGATTAGGCTTTATAAGGATGACACTAATCTTGCCTTATGACTAATCGAGATATTGAGACAAAAGGATTATGAATACAGAGATTCCAGTACAAGTGGGAGATTGTTGGAATTGTGTCCAGTAATCTCGGTACTGTCTCTAGAAAGTAAGAGTATGTCAATGATCAGACATAAGTCATATAATACTGGGGGTCATGATGGCTTGCTAGAGTCCGCTCATGATCTATAAGTCTTGGACTTATTGCCTTTATTATATGATCCCATATGGGTCACACGCCTAAGCTAACAGGAAAATGTGCAGGAACGGCTTAGCAGAAGTACGGTAAACGTGCCAGGCATTTGTCGTACTTAGAGAGAGATTAATGGGTCTGATTAAATCCAAGGGATTTAATCAGATTAGTATTTGGGCCCAAAAGCCCAAAAGGGAAAGAGAAGGGTTTTATAAACTAAAAGCCAAATCTCTTTCTCCTCTAACCCTAACCCAGCCGCGATTTCTCTCTCTCTCTGCGCCTCCCACAGCTTGGTCTAGCAGCCTCTCTTCCTTACGGTGTGCGTGTGTGAACCTCTGGAGGAGTTATCACTTGGTGGCTCTCTGATCTCTGACCATACCTTCTATTTCCGCTGCATAAACAGGTATAAGGTGAGATCAATAAAGTTTCTATTCAAGAGAACCTAGATCTGCATGTTTAGGAACTGTTGAATCTGAGAATTGAATCTGGATTAACAACTAAACATCCTTCACGTATGACCGCGGGTCGCGATACGGTCGCTGATCCAGGAACGGTCGGGACGTGGATTGGTCTTGTGAACACTTAGTCTTGGGCAGACTTTGAGAACAAGTCCAATTGTAAGTACTTTTCAGCTGAGTATGGGATCAGTTGGAAGGTCGTATGTTCCAGCCGAGTATGGGATCGGTTGGGAGATTAGTTTCCCGGATTTGAATCAAGGTCGCAAGACGATGTTGGGGTGAACCGGAAGAGGGCGCAATCACAGGAAAGGGATTGGCCGAACCGGGAGGGACCTGGGGTGAACCGGAGGGCGCAATCACGGGAAGTGGTTGGCCTAACCGGGAGGGACCTGGAGGAGAACCGCGTTGGCTCAAAAGACAAAGTGTCCTGCTGATCCGGGAAGGACCTAAAGAGGAAATGGAATCAGTTGGGGCTGACAACCAATCCTCTAGAAACCGCACCGAAAGTACCACTTGCAGAAACAATGGAAGCGCACTTTGGAAGTGTAGAAAGCAAGTAGAGTACGTGCGAAGTGCAACGGTGGGGACGTAGGAGCCTAAATCTGGTTGCAAGATGAGGGGAAGGAAAGTGACAATAAAAGACCAATGATTTGCTTCCATTGTAAAAAGCAGTAATCAGAAGTAAAACGTGGCAATGAAAGTCGAACGGTAAAGGCTAAGCGCTAACCGAAGACGCCACGGGTTTACGAACTGGTTAGGGACATTGGCGTGGCCGAGTCCTTTAGTGCAATTGCTGGTTAGTCACTGAACCCCACTTCTTCGAATGTATTCTGGGAATTACGTTCGGGGAAAAGGGTTAAGGTTGCTTGCATTTGGAATGCGTAAGGACCTTAACCAAGGTCGAGTCCTGGAGGGAACAAAGACCTGAGGTCGAGTCCTACGAGGAACAAAAGACCTGATAATGATCTAGTAAGAGATTTACTGAGATCGGGAAACTAAGATCAAGTCCTTGGAGGGCGAAGGTCAAGTTTCGGGTCAAATCCGGAAGGATTGTGATCGGGATTGACTAAGTCTAAGACAAGACAAAAATCAGGGAAATGATTAAGTCTTGACGGACGAAGGTCAATGGGGAATGGAAAGGTTCCTAAAGTTCGAACGGGATAAACACCTTAAGTCGGATTCGGGGACGAATCCCTTTTAAGGGGGGTAGAACTTGTAACATCCCGGAACCGGGAGTCTGACCACACCCTAAACGTCTGGGTTGTCCATGGAACCAGAAGATGAAACTCACGATCCAAAGGATCTATAAGAGTGTTCCATGGGCAGAATGAAGTCAAATTCAGCTAGGCGGGAGTTTGACCAAAAAGGGAAGAAGCTGAACGCAAAGGGTTTAGCTCAAATGAGCTAGACAGCTGAGCTAAGCAGCTAGTGAAGTTGCAGGCCAGCTTAGCTCAGCTAAGTTGGAGTGTAAGAGTGTGGAACCAGCTGATCAGCTAGTGTCACTAGCTGATCAAGACCCCCATAAGCGAATGGTCACCAATGGGCAAGGTGTCCATTCGCAAGCCAAAAGGCAACCATTCCTTTGGGCGGTTATGGGCGCTTCTTGGGTCTATAAATAAGACCCTTGGGGGTCACTTTTGCGCACGTTACACCCTGGGGGATAGAGCCCAGAATTTCTCTAAGGCACAAGCCATGAAACCGAGAGTTTAAGAGAGGGAAAGAGAGGCCGGCCGCTTAATGAAGTCGCCGGTGAGAAGAGGATCAAGAGACGGATTTGTTGGTGGTTCATGGTGTGAACAAAGAGGAGCATAGGCTTCAAACACGGCTAAGTACCAGGACAAAACCGTTATATATTTAAGGTTAGGATCCGCGTCCTCTCTATCTCGGCCACGGCCAAACCGCTAGGCCGTTGGTCGCATTTAGATGCAGGCCGGATGATTATTCTCTTCTACTCACCCTCTGGAATAGACCGGTTGACTAAGGAGAAGTTGGCTTAAGAATTCGGCTCAATCGTCCTTAAGAAAACACGGTCGGCCAAAGGCCTAGACCGTGAACTGATCGGTGGGCGTGATCGTGATGATGCGCGCGCATGGACTGGAAGGCTCGGACAGTTAAGCGCGAGCGAACGAGCATCTGTTGGGGCGGATGGTCGAGACTCGGCAGACTGAACGCGAGCGGTTCGTGCGCGGACTGACGAGAAGTTGGGTCATGCGCTTTCACGGCCAAGCGATCGATACAGGCGAAGTAGCTGACGATTACGGGCTGTCGCGAACGATCGCGTCTGTCCACGGACTGTCGCGACTCTTCGCGAACTGTCGCGTCCGTTCGCGGTCAAGCGCAACCGTCAGGAAGACGAGCGCGAAGGATCACGGCCAATGCGCCAACGACCGTGGACAAACTGCGTATGACCACAGGATCGTCGCGTATGACCAAGGAAGCGCGAACGGTTCAATGAACCGGATTGACGCGACTAGACTGACGGGCGGGTTAACGGGACAGTCGAACGATCGCTCGGCCACAGGACTGTCGTGATTCATCTTCGGATAGTCGCGACCGTTGGGGCTGAACATCGCGACTGTTCGCTACGATCACGCTGGTTCATGTCCTACGTACGCCCCAAGGATCGCGGTTGATCCGAGCGTACAAGCAGGCCGGTACACGACGATCACTGCGTGGCAGAATGATCGCGGCAGAACGACCGCGGCAGACTGATCGCGGCAGAACGATCGCAGCGATCGCGGCAGGACGCGGATGGCCTGACGAACAGGAACACGCGAGTGTTGCCGAGTACGCTCGGCGATGCTGCCGCATCCTCGTAGCGTCAAGCCATTGCGCTAATGGACCGACGATCGCGGTACGACCGAGAGACACTCGGTACGACCCGAATGATCGCGTAAGGTCAAGGCAATTGACGGGATTATCAGACTTGACGGGTCCATGTCCAATATACCGTTGGGATTGAACAGAAGATCAATTGCGGTCAAGTTCGGGCTAACGGGAAGGCATGAGTTGGGCCGTGGATAGGATCGGGGAAATCGTGTGGTCGAAACGCGTGCGGACCGGTCGATCAGTCAAAAGAACTGGGTCGACGGCCGACGGTACGAACCAAGGATCAGACCATCCACGGAAATGATCGAGAGGATCATTCCAACCTTGTACCGATCGTTGGGCTGGCGATACTAAGGAAAACCGGTTCACGAACTGGTTATACCTAAAGGACTTGGGTCGGACTAAGGGTAAAAGATGCAAGAAGCAAAACGTGGTTAAGTCAAGGCAACAATTGAGAAAGGGAAAACGAGCTAAGGAATGATCGAGATGAAAAGGTTGTCAAAGGAAAGAACTAGAAGACCTCTCTTGCGCCTAGTCATGTGGGGATGGTTGGTTGAATGACTTGGTACAAGGGAGGTATGTTCTAGGAGTTCGAGGATCGAACGAGTTAAGCTGGACGTCAAGCTAGCTTCACACCGACTGTACCTAAAAGGCTAAGGTACGAGTTTAAGTACTCTAATGATCTTAAGTATGGATAGAATGAAATAAGTGAATGGAACAATCTAAGCAAGACTTAGGATGTTCGAACGGATAGATAGAAATGGAACCTCGAAAGAGTTTTAAGGAAACGAAATAAGATCATAAGAGGTTCTTGGATGGATCGTTCTTTAGAAGAACGATGTAAATGTTAAGTAAGGATTTCCGCTGTGTAATATTAAGTATGAAGGATCTAAGACTAGAAGTCAATAGAAAGATCCGAGGAATACTTGTCCTAAAGGAAAATTTTAAAATAGGACTGAATTTAGGGTGGTTCAGGCCAGGGTTCAGCCTGATCGTTTGAACGCATCGACCGTGGCCTAGGGTGGCCAGGTCGGGGCTTCACACTCGCCGCGCTAGCTGAACCTCGCTTTATCTCGCCGACCGTGACTATTGCAAGTCAGTGAAATCTTGTTCTCTCGCCGTAATTCTAACTCTGATTTATCTCACCGCACTCGCCGCACTCCACTTCGTCGTGTTAGTCACCGAACCACTTGATTCCGCCGCCGTTAACTTCTTCACCGAAACCTTAAAACCAGATCCGCAGTCCTCCTCAACTCGGCTTCAGTCTCCATCAAGGTGAGTTTTATGTTTGTGTTCTACTTTCAGATTTATTTTGAAATTGTCATATCTTCTGGAGATTTTTGGTCATACGATTTCCTTTTGTTTACACTATGGTTCGGATTATTCCTATGTATTTTCAGTGAATGTGTTTAGGATTTATTTGTTACTCTTGTGGAATTATTTGTTATGGCTGTGGATTTATTTGCTATGTTGCGGATTTTTTTGTCACCATGATGATTTATTTCTTATTGTCTAGGATTTTGTTGGATATATGTTTGTTCATGTTAAGGATTGTTCATGTTTAGTATTTCTCTTGTTCTGTTTCAGATTTAGTTGTTATCCTTTCCAACTTATTAGTTCATGTTTTACTTTTATTGTTGTAGATTTATTTATTAATACTACAGATTTATTTCTCAACATTGCGGATTTGTTTGTTAGTGTTTCGGATTTTGTTTGTTATCCTTTCCGACCTATTTTTCATGTTAAGGATTTTGATTGTTCTGTTACGGATTTACTTGTTATCCTTTCCAACTTATTTTTTTATGTTTATTTGTTAATGCTACAGAATTATTTGTTAATGCTTCGGATTGATTTCTTAATTTTGCGAATTTATTTGTCAACATTGCAGAATTGTGTTATTGTTTCGGATGTTTGGTTGTTCTTGGTGAGAAGTTTGGTGATATTGGGGATATGTATGTTAATGTAGTGACTTTTTTTTGTTCATGTTATGGATTTATGCAACTTAACAATACTCCTTATTTGTGTAGCCATGGATGGTTAAGAGATAAAGGAATATCCTCCTCGTTTGTATAGAGTTGAGAAAATTCCGGATCCAACAAGAAGTTTGAATCATTGAAGCAACATTCACTACTTGATGAAAGCGAAACCAATTCTTGATGATGAGGTTTGGGATGATTTGAATAATTCTTCACTCGGTATTATTGTGTCACTTGCCGAGAACAATTTCACATGGTGTGGGAAGATGGTTCTCTACTTTCTGACGGATCAATTGAAAATTCAGAGACCGGTGTAGAAATGGGGTTTGCTCGGAGATGACCCATGGGATTTTCATTGTATGAATTTGCGAAAATAACAGGTCTTGATTGTGGTCCGTCTGAGCCTAAAGGTGATGAAGAATTTGAGCATACAACATTATGGGCTAAAATGGGTGTGCCCATAGGCGATGGACCTCATTGGAATGACTTGAATCGAGTGTTACAAAGTGTAGATGAGGAGTGGAGTTTTGAGAATAAAAGAAGTGTGTGTTTTATGTGCGTCATCGCCCTTCGAGTCTTTGGGTTCAAAGGGTTGTAGGATGGAATTGAAGTATGCGAGAAAGGATTTGGATCCTATTGTTTTCAACAAATATCAGTGGGGGCACATAGCATTTGAGATTTTGATTACTTCAATCAAAGCTACTAATCTACCACAACACACTATTACATTGAATGGGTTTGTTCAAGTGTTGCTTGTAAGATCATACAAGTCCTTTCCAAAATTGGGAGAAATCTATGGGAAACGAAGAAATATTGTAGAAAGAATCCCATGGCTCTGCTGGAATGGATCTCGGTAGCCTTACAACATTGACGATGTCCTACTGTCAGCCCAAAAACAAGAAAACTCGGTATTTTTCTTGCAATATAGAGTAAATTGTTTTCTGGATTTAGTATAAATGAAATGCGGAGTTTTTATATTATGTCGTTACGAATTGTAGAATTTTGATAGGCTGAGTTATTTAAAAATGTTATGTCTCGTGGATTTAGTTTAATATGGTTTGTGTTGGCGTATTTATGATATAACTTTATTTGCTGCGGATTTGTTATTAATGTGTTGCTGATTTAATGTCCTCTCTAGATTCGTTTTTCACATTTGATTGTCAAGCCCATAGATGAGATTTATCCTTTCGGGCCTGATGATCGTGATGATGTCTTACTCGATAATATGATCAAAGACATCCTCAACATCAATTTGGAGGAAACAGTTTAGGGAAAGAGTTTATGTCTCGATAAGGTCCATACAAAACTTATGGGGGAAGAGGAAGAAAGAAATCAGTGGAAGTGTGAAGAAGGAAAAAAGAAAGCGTGAAGGCGACACGCTCATTTCAGACGATAAGAAAAAGGCAAAGGTCGATTCAAGTGTAGATTCAGATACTCTTAAGCTACTAACAAGCTTAAATGAGAAACTTGATCGGATGGATAAAGATTACAAAGATAAAATTGATCGATGAATAAGGAATACAAAGAGAGGTTCAGTAAAATGGAGGGTGCAATAGCTTGAAATTGTGAATCATAAACATGATCCATCAAAGCTTACTTTAAGAAAAACTGGTGACAAGCGTAGAAGTTGGCGACTCGTCTTCCGTAAAGAATCAGGTATGTTAAATGACTTAAGATACTTTTTAACAAACTTACAAGTCTATGCACATTGTTTTGTTTAAATTGGTTTATGTTATACATGCGGATCAGAACAAGCATTCTGACAATGAGGGGAAAGCGTCGTCTTCAAATACGTCAGTAAATTAGCAGTTTTGCTTTTGATTATGTGTCTCGTTTGTGTTCAAAATTTGGTATTTATCATAATCATGCTTTCACAGACATATTTTGTATCCCCTAATAAGCAAAGGAAGGTGGAAGTTCTACCAAAAAAGGGGCTAAGACTAAGAAAAAGAAAATGGAAGCTCTACCTAAGAAGGGTGCCAAGACGCATGAATTTTCGAATCCAGAGAAGGTTGTGAAGCCAAATAAGGATGCTAAGACCAAGGAAGATGTGTAGCCAAAGGATGTTGAGAATCCAAAGAATGTTGAGAAAACAAAAGGAATTTGTGAAGCAAGTGGTTAAGCAAAAAGTGTGAAAGTTGATATCAAGCAGGAAGTGGTTGATAAAAAGGGGATGATCCTAAACCGAATATCGAAAAGCTGTTGAAAACGAAGCCTCGGTAAATGCCTTTTTCAAGATAAAACTTTTTCTGCCGCTTGAACCTCATACATAAGGTGATTGGAAGCGGGGAAGATAACTTGCACCATAAAGTGCTGGTCAAACATGTTAGGATCCATATGTCGGAAAATCAATCATCAAACATATTCACGATGCGAAACTCTCTTTTGGGTCTTGTCCAAGTGATTTTGTGTATGATCTCTTCGAAACCGTGGCGGTTGAGAAAGTGGCAAAGTTAATGGAATTGTATTGAACAAATGAGTAAGTGCTTTCCATCTCCTCAATTTTGTTCCTACTTTTTTTTTTGTTAATAATCATGAAGTTGTGTTCACCTTGTGTTTTTCGTAGGGAAAGGCCACTAAGCACGGAAAACTCCGAAGTTAACTTATTCAAAAGGCTATCAACTTCCAAGAAAAAAATGCCAGCTTCAGAAAGTGATTACGGCTGGATAGGCAGCCAGGTAACAAATATTTGTTCTTATGTAGTGCTTGTTGCGGATTTATATGATCATGCTGATGTGCTGTGAATTTTAAAATGCTTCCAGATTGAGGAAGTGTTATAGTCATGAAGGTGTTGACTTTGTTTTGAGTTTTTGTAGCAATGTTGCGGATTTATAAATAGCAATGTGAAGCATAATTTAGTACGCCTTTGTTATGGATATGTATTGCAATGTTGTAGATTTATAAATAATTGTTGATTCAGATTTTAGTGCTTTGTTTCGGATTTTAGTGCTATGTTGTGGATTTACTGATATAATTTATTGCTATGTTGCGGATTTAGTGTGGATTTTCAAATGCTTACAATTTGTGGACTTTTTATACTACTGAAGGTGTTGACCCTTTTTTACACTTTTCATCACATTACTGCTGTTAGGAACATGTTCTGAAGAAGATTATTAAGGTCTGAAAACCCTTACAAGAGTAAATGGATTGCCTTTCTTGACAAATAGTTCGTCGCGTGTTGGTACTTAGACTACAATTAGTTCAAGATTAAAGCATCCAAATTATTGTTCGTCAGTGGATATAAATATGCTTTTGCTGATATCCATGAGAGAACTAATACGAACAAGAGATGGATCGATGATGTTGATCTTGTGTACTTTTGCCATAACGTAGCCGGTAGCCATTGGGTGGTATGTGAACTGGATCTTGTAAATTAGAAGATAGAGGTTTATGATAGCATAGAATACCGTAACTGATCAAGTGAGAGAATTTTCAAAAATTATTTCGTATTGGATTAGAACTGAAACACCAATAGGTAATAACTTACAATAATATGATTATGTTATGGTTATGAAGTACATTTTAAATTGTTGGTGTATTTCCATTTGCAGAGAAACGCAAAGGGATGCAAAGGCAGCCATACCAAGTTAACTTCAAGAAGTAAGAACTACCACATAGTTATCAAATTGTAGATTTTGGTGTGTATGTGATTAAGTTCATTGAATGCCTTGCACTAGGTGTCAATACTGATGGATTAAGCGACACAACTATTGCAGATTTTCGATTGAAGCTTGCAACGGAGATATTTGATGAGTGTCGTGATAATAATCCGTAGATGTCTGACCCGGTTCAAGGTGATAATAAAGGTCATGAACCTCGCATTGCCACACAACCTTAGTAAACCCTTTACAATTGTTGATTAGTATGTGTTTTGTTGTGTATTCTAGTCTATTTAAGCATTTATATGATTTTTTTAGGCTTTAACTAAGGCTTTTTCTATGTTACAGAATTTAGTACAACTTTGTTTTGGATTTTTATTGTAGTGTTGCGGATTTATAAATAGCAATGTTGCGAATTTTATTGGTCAATGTTGCAGAATTTAGT
The DNA here is from genome assembly GCA_030180135.1 of Orychophragmus violaceus. Classification (NCBI taxonomy): domain Eukaryota; kingdom Viridiplantae; phylum Streptophyta; class Magnoliopsida; order Brassicales; family Brassicaceae; genus Orychophragmus; species Orychophragmus violaceus. Next base: position 37,239,448 of record CM058231.1, on the reverse strand, counting down.
ACTCCTTTGTTACGGATTTTTATTACAATGTTGTAGATTTATAAATAGCAATGTTGCAGATTTTATTGGTCAATGTTGAACAATTTAGTACACCGTCGTTGCAGATTGTTTTTTTTTTGCAGAGTTGTAGATTTATAAATAGCATTGACACTACAAGAAATATGTGCATTGATAGCACATGAGGATATCACGATTTCGGTAAATGCTATTGTAGAGAGTTTGATAAGGTGGGTCTTCTATTACAGCATTATATCAATGTTATACCGTTATTTTGCTAAGCGGGAAACCAAAATCGTGATTTGGAGCCAAAATTCTGCTATTAATGTCACAAATATGTTTTGGAGCTAAAATTTTGGTACTAGAATCAACAATATTTTTTTTTTGGTCAAGGAACACCAACAAATAAACAAAAAGAAAAGGCTATTTTAACATTTGCTAGATTAAAAGAAAAACGTCTTAGCTTCTGCGATCCTTGTTCCCAACCCAATTCTCATCGATTTTGAGCTAAGGCCTCAATCCCTAACTAGATTTTGAGAAATTAGACAGTGAAATCGATGAAGATGAAGTGAGGATGGGTGATTACGAGTTCCCAGGCGACGGAGATGGGGTTCTGGGATGGGAGATGGGGCTACCTAGCGATGAAGATTTGGCATTGCTTTCTCAGTCTATGATTCCGACGAAGAACGATCGAGGATGTCAATCTCACATCGGAGACCTCTTCCTCGAACAAGAACAACAATATTTTTGGATCTCCTCCTTCTCCTCTGCCTGTCGTCATATCATAAAGCGCCGGTGGCACCATTAAAACCGTGTCTCGCTCGGTAAGCTTATATCCTCTCTCAAAGTAACTCTTTGCTTTTTCTTTCATCGATTGGGTTATGCTATTGTTCAGGTTCATGTTCTAAGTTTCATTTAATTTTCTCATGTTTACTGATATGATTTTGTTACTTGTTTGTTTCTAGGGCTAGCCAAAGAAGAAGAAGACCAGATGCTTGTTGTTGGCTTTAAGGTGATGCATACACTCATCATATACGGGGAAATCTCGATGCATAAAGTCTATATGATTTTATCTCTTTTGCTCTTTCTTCTTGTACGTGAGATTTTTTCATAAGCCAGGGAGCATACTTGTACCTGTTTTCGTTGGTGTATTTCTTGCAAATGCGGAAGGATTTAGGATATTTAGGACCATTTCTGGCGATACAGTAGGATTAGTTAGACAAAAAAAATTGACACTTTGTGGTAGTAACTGTGGATGAAGAGTCAGTGACTTAATTCTTGAGTAACTTAGAATGACATCTGGTCTGGTTGGATTGGACGGTCAGTGACACATATATTTGTTTGTGGTTGAAATTTTGCTTGCAGTCGGTAGAAGCCAAGTGAGATGTTCCAACTCTTGGTCAACTTGGAATTGAGCCACAAGAGGTGATATTCTACTCTTGGTCAACTTGGAATTGAGTCACAAGCAGGGGCGGACGGAGGTTGATGGGTATGGGGTCACGTGCCCCCTACTCTTTTTATATTTTTTTTTTGAATAATTTAAGTTAATTTTATTAAAATGTATTTAGTTTGGTGAAAAAATAAAAAGTGGTGTCCCCGATTGAATTTTGTTTTTTTTTGTTACATTGACATTGTGCCCCCATCTAAAAAAGTTTATGCATCTGCCCCTGGTCACAAGAGGTGATATTCTCTAAGAAGCTCTTCACGTGAGACAAGAGAGAAAAAAGGATTTATTAGTTACGTCTTTATATGTATGTTGATACAGGTGACCAGAGGAATGTGATTCGTGGGTGGTAAAATCAAGGATTTTCTCCCACCATATGAAGGCAAATCGGTCTCGGAACCTGGAGCTGGTATTGGTCGTTTCACTGGTGACTTGGCTCAAAAGGCTGGTGAACTCATTGGTCTTGACTTCATTGATAGCGTCATTAAGAAGGTTTTTGCTAATTTGATCACCTTCTTAGTTATTATTTTTTTGCTTCATTGTTTGTGACTCTAATATTTATATCTTGAATGTTTTTTTTTGCATAATGAAAGTACCAATGGGCACTACAAGAATACGAAGTTTATGTGTGCTGATGTTACATCCCCTGACCTGAATATCACCGATGGATCCCTTGACTTGATATTCTCCAACTGGTTGCTGATGAATCTTTCTGACAAAGAGGTAACATAACAAAACAAAATTCGTACTGAGAAATCAAGTTTTTAATGGTTTTGTTTGAATGCAGGTGGAGCTTTTGGCAGAAAGTATGGTTGGTTGGATCAAAGTTGAAGGATACATTTTCTTCCGAGAATCTTGCTTCCATCAATCTGGAGACAGCAAGCAGAAATCCAACCCGACCCACTACCGTGAACCCCGTTTCTATACCAAGGTTCTTACTCCATTTACATTTACAGAACTGAAATAAGAAGAATGCCAATGATTAAAAACTTGTTCAGATTTATGAAAGTTTCAGTGAGTTTGTTATTTTTTCACGTGAGTAGGCAGATTTTTTGAATACTTTTGGAAGAAGGCAAAGATCAAACCATGATATCTTCATGCTTCTACTATGGCATTGTTTGTGTGTTTACATAATGTTGTATGTCTTTTTTCTGCATACAGTATCTTTTGAAAGTATACAAAGAGACAAGGAACGGAATGTTGGGACCTGATTATTTGACGAAATTCTCTCCATGGCCTGCTTTAGGTGTATCTCTCCTCGGTTTATCTACGAAGAAGTCAGATCATTCAAATCTTTATCCACTTTCCCAAACCATATAGCAGTGTTCAAACAAAATAGGAAGACGACTAACACAGTTGTAACAGCGTTGTTGCTCAAGTCTCCTCTACACTGGAAAAGACCAGTAATGGTGGTTTGGCTCGTTGTACCAGTAGTGATTTTGTAGAACCTGGTTTTAGTCGATTGAGAGAATGTACCTCAATATTCGATTATTTCTATAATAGGAAGTGAGTTAAAATGTTGGTTTAATCAATACCTTGTTTTTGCTATATACATTTGGTTGATTAGTTTTCAATTGGTGATGGTGTTAAAATATACAAAATTGTGATTTTGATTTTAGGGTATATTTAGGGGTTAGGGGTTAAAATATTATTTTTTTTTTTTGTAATTTTTGAAATTTTATAAAAATACAAATTAATAACTTGTTATATTATAAGTTTAGTTTTAATAACATAATCTTAAAAATAAAAATTTCAAATAATATAAAAAATAAATGTCTCATGAACATTTGATTTAGAGGTTAGGGTATTAGAGGGTTTATGGTATTGGAGAAATTATGGTGTTTAATTTAGAGATTAGTATATTATAGAATTTAGGGTATTGCAATATATTTCTTTTATTTATAACATAACTTATTGTCTTTTATATTATCTTATGATGTAAATAGGGTTTAGGGTATTGAAATACAACAAATTTAGTTGTAACATTATTATCTCATAACATTATAGTAACTAAGTTTAGGGTATTGAAATACAACAAATTTAGTTGTAACATTTAGTTCTAACTAAGTATAACATATGAAACATTATTATCTCATAACATTATAAGTTATGACAACTTTTATTACTATAATCTATAAAAATAACTGCAATAATTATAAAAATTAATAACTCACAAACTTTTTGTTTATGGTTTAAGGTATTGCAAGGTAGGGTTAGGGTATTGGATGATAAGAGTTTTTGATTAGTGAGTCATTGATTAATTTAGGATATAGAGTTTGAGTCTTTAATTAGTTAGTATTTGATTAGTTTAGGATGTATGGTTTGAGTTTTTGATTAGTTTAGGGTATAGGGTTTAGATTTTAAGGTATAACTAGATTTTGATCCGCGCTAGCGCGGATTTATTTTTTTCTTGAATAATAAACTATTTAATTATTATTTTTTGTTTTAAAAATGTAAGTTTGTTATGTATTAAAAGTCATTCGCTATAAATTAATGGATGTATGATTTTTTGACATTTGTGAGATTGATTGTATATGTAAATTTGTGATCGGTTTTTAATTTATTTGATCATATTTTAAGGAACAAATTATACATTATTGCATTTTTTCTAAATATAAGTTATTTTATACAGTAGTTTTATATAGGTATTTATTTTAAATATTTGTTTTGTAATTATTTTTAGTGTAACTGGTAAAATTATATGATTTATAATAATTAGAATATTTTAGTTATAATTTTTGTGCATGAAAATAATATTGTATGAGTATATATTACTTTTAATTTATTTAAGGTGTTTTAAATTTAATATTAATTAGTACATTTTTATACTTTTACAAATTACATTCCAATAATCAAATTTATTATTTTCAATATAGACTAATTACATTGCTTAAACTAAATTACATGGCAGAAAATAATAGTTGACAAAAAGCAGAAAATAATATATATTTATTTAATTTATAGGCTTAATAACATTTCCAGACCTAAAACTTAATCAAACAATAGATAAAGCCCACTCAGAAAAAAATTAACATAAATATTCCAAATATCTATAGTCAACTGGCTATTTGTGATTTATAACATATCCAGACCATTCTAAATAGAAAGATTTAGATTTGTTAGTAGAGATATATATTGAATAAATATAAAGATTTAGATTTGTTAGAGCATCTCCAATGTATTACACCATTTTTTACTCCAAAATGGTGTAACTCCAAAATAGTGTCAGATTTCTCTCCAATGTATTACACCATTTTCTACACCAAAAAATTAATTTAATTATATTTTTACTTTCTATTTTTTTTAATAATACATTTTACTTATAAAATTGACAAATTGACCCATTAATTATTTTTAAAAACTTTCATAAATTATGATATTAATTAAATTTAACTATTACAATATAAAAATACACATTATCCCATATTAAAATAATAAAACAAAATAGATATTATAAAATTTTCATATTTGTTTGTCAAATAAATTATTATAAATCTTAAAATCAAATTATTTAAAATTTCAAGGAGTGCTTTATAAATAAAAAAGTTCAACACAATTTTGGTGTGAAAAAATGAGATTGCACCAAATTTGGTGGAAAAAATGGGTTTACACCATTTTGGTGTTGGAAATGGAGTGGGGTTGGAGAAGATTTTACACCAAAATGAAGTTTGGTGTAGGATTTGGTGTGGGGTTGGAGATGCTCTTAGATAAGTATAGGTAATGGTTTGTGGTTTTATATAGGCTTTAAATACGGTCAATCTAAAAATCATATATTTAGATTCTTAGATTTTCGTAATATAAGATTATTATCATAAATATAGTTTTGATTATAGGTAACTGGAAGAATTAATATTTGAATAGGTTGTTACTTTATTTAAAAATGGTAACTAAATTTCTGGGGTTTTATTTGTTCACTAAATTTTAGGTGATGGTTAAAAGATATTTACAATTTGAATAGGCTGGTAAGATATTCAAAGATGTTTTCTAATCTTTCCTAAAATAATTGTTAGGTAAACTTTAGTTTGGGTTTAATATCAACGATTTTAATAGTATTGATTTCATGGTTCAATATTTTTTTTTATAATATAGATGGTGCTGCACAGAAATATTGAATATTAAGAACATGTTTTAATTTTGATAACTTCTAACCATTGTGGAATATAAATATTGATGTTCTATCGATGTATCTTATTGAGAAGAGTAGGTAAACCATGTTATCGTAAACTTCCTAACAAAGGTCTTTAGAAGAGTAGAACTATTGAAAGTCCTTTTTTTTTGCAAGAACTATTAAGCATGATCATCCTCATCTTTAGAAGAGTAGAACCAACGGGTATGGTTAAACAATATTATTTGGACGCTTTTGATTTAATGTCGATGTAAAGGGTAATTAAAAACCGTCTCTTTAAGATCTAACTGAAAGATTCAATATCTGTCTTTTTTTTAAAACCCAAATTTACCCTTAATGAGAGTTAAAAACACTCTTATAATTCCAGTGGCATAACCTGTAAATCACACATGAAATAAATGTTAGTTTTCTTTTGACTCTAATTTTTTAATAATATTAATATTTTTAAACATTAACCTCAAGCCTTAAACATAAAATTTGTAATCTTTAAAAGTATAATTGCATAAGATTTACACCATGGCATAAACATAAATCCTAAGGATCTAAACCTACATTTCTAACTCTTAAATAATATGTACTAAATTTCTAATTGTGTATTATTAAACATAAACATCATATAATATACAAAAATAAATTAAACATATATAAAAATTCAAGTATAATTAATTTTAAAATTTTAATTATATACCCTAAACACAACCCTAAACCCTAAACTTTTAAACCTTTAATAATAAACATTAAAAATTTAAACATCAAATAAATAATTGTGTTTTAGGGCTTCTGGTAAATTTTTTTGTTTTTGGAGCCCAAATTTTTGGTTTAGCCCAGCAAAATTTTTGGTTTCTTCAAACCCCTAATTTCCTAAAAATGTTCTAAGTGTCGACAGGAGACCATTTCTTCTACATGTTTCTTTTTCCTGGCGATCTCTTCCCTATAGATTTTCTGTCAATATTTGAGAAATCAAACACAAATGGCAAGCTCTCGATTCCCTGTTTCACTACCTCTAGCTATGTCTTCACTTGTCCTCTATCATTATTTCTCAAAATCAAAGTCAAATTTCCCACAAACCCTAAATCGATCTCTCTGATGACAGGCGGAAGAGGAAGGAAACCAGGAGTTGCGCCTGTTGCTGGAGGAAGACGAAGAGGTCGAGGGCGAGGTGGTCGGTCGAACCTTTCTGCTAATTTGGAAGATTTGTATCTACTTTTTTCACTCTCTCTCTCTCTATCTCTTTCAAAGCTCGATTCTTTCTTCTATTTCGTTTGCGTCTGTGTAATCAGAGACATATTTTTTCCGTGGATGATTGATAGTTAGTTGATATTTCCTATATTTCTGGACTGTGGAAGTTATCAATGTCTTTCGAATAATCTATTCTGGGCTTTTAGTGAATTAAAAGTCTTCCGTCTTTGCTCGGATTCAAGTTTTTGAGAATTGGCTCTATTGCAAAACAAAGTATCAATTGTTTCCTTGGATCAGTGAGCTCTTTATGTTCTTAGTCATTGCGTCTTAAATGTGTTTCATGGTCTGTTAGAAGCTCTTACTTAATACTCTGATTGCTCATATTGGTTTTCTTACTCTATGATCTTGTAGATGAACAAGAAGAAGCGAGATGGGACAATAACAATATCGAGGGATGGGAGGAGAAAAGGCAGTTCATATGAGTTTATTTAAATGACAAAACCTACGCATGGTCATTTGCATCACGGCATAGGGCTTGCTAATCACATTGAGAATGGAGTACACGATATATTTATGTTAATGCTGGACTCTTTTTCCATATGTGTAGCTGCATTTGATGTTTCGGATTATCTTTCTTGTCATCTAGCCTCATAAATATTGTCCTTTGAGTTGCGGCATATGGCTTCTACACATGTATAGATCTTCTTTCAAAATGGACTACTCAATCTGTTTTGTTAATACTAGAATCTTATCAGATTCATCTTTTTGTCGTGTTGTCTCATGGATCAATGATTGTTATTTGCATCGAGCCATAGGGTTGTTAAAATATAGTAACGTACTAGTCCCATAAATATTATGAAGCTCAAATGCATTGTCTGTTATGGCCTCGTTAGTATCAATATTTTATTACTTGTTTTATCTCTTTCCATTGCCAGCCCTAACACTTAAAGTGAACTTACAGAGCTAAGAGGCGAGCAAGTTATCAATGGAAAGCGATGAAGAAGATCAAATGGTGTTCTTAGATCATACAACCCGAGCAACACGGGGCAAACGGTATGAGACCAGTCAAGCTAAGCTTCTACTTGAAGAATGGGTTTCACCATGTGATACAAAAAACTCTCTCATGGAATCATTGTTCAATTGTTCCTGGTTGTGGTGCGACTTTGGTGCATCTCTCCTTTGTTATTCCTGCCATTAAGGAGAAGCTGGATGGTGCTGATGAACATTTGGGGAGCTGATATAGTACATAAGGTAAGATTCACAAGTTTTATAATTTGGTTTAAAGCTACAAGTGATCAGTTAAAATCAAAACTTATAAGGGTTTATGTTTTCAATACAACATGCTTTTGAATCCTGAGATATATCGCTTCTTGTTATACTTTGATTCTTTTATTTTTGTTGTATTTTGCCCTCTATTTTCTGGTTCCCTAGATTGTTCTGAAATAAGTAGCATTCTTATATGTTATTTTATGATTACAGAGAGGGTGCTAAGGTTACATGGAGTTATATTAACCGGATATTTGGACAGCCATCACTTATCCGAGAATCCTCCATCGGTAAAGCTTCCTTCTAATGTTGTGGGATCATACTTAAGACATTACAACTATTAAGTTTATGTTTTCAGTTGAACTTGTGTTTGTGTTTGTTGGTATACTTGAGTATGTATTGCTAGTTTGAGTACGTATTGCTTGTTTATGGATGTTTATGTTTTAGATCTTAAGACGTTTTCTGGTCAATGTCATGCAGATGCAGGTGAGGATAGCAAATGAATGTGGAACGGTTCTGTCAATGGCATTATGGTGTTGTGAGGATAGGCGCGCCAGAGAGGAGACCAACAATGTCATAAGTGGTGAAGTACAAGCTAGCAAGGATGTAGGAGGTTAAGGAATTTTTAGAGTACCATTAGTATATTAAGTTAAAACCTGTGTTTTTGTTGATTTTTGCTACTATGTATTTGATATTTGATTAGTAATCAATAAAAGAAACCCAATTTTCAAATATAATTGTTTTTATATAAATCTAATTGATTTGTAAATAATAATTCATAACTAGAATTTTAAATAATATTATATAATCAAATTTTAATGGTTCTCATTAATATTAAACATGACAAAAAATAAAAGTGTTCATAAAATATACAACAGCCATAAAGATTTATACTATTAAAACAGAAGTACAAAACAATTATTACCCACTGTTTTTAATTTATTTACAATCAAATGCCACTGCTTTACAACTTTAAACATGGCGTTTCATTAAGGTCTTTTTAGTATTTTGACTTCTATGTTCACAAACCAATTTAACGTAGACAAATTAAAATAAATTCTCGAGTTAACCAATAGATAACCATCGTAAACCAGAACTAATATTCTTTTTAATAACCAACTGTCAAAACTACAACATAATGTTCAGATTAACATCCGGTTCTATTATTGTCAAAACATCCAATAGTATAGATTCTTGCACACCTATACAAAAATTTAAAAATGGTTAGCGTTACATAAACCGTAAATATACAAATACTTTATAATTCTTCTAAATCAAAATAGGTTTACAATGATCCGATTTCAATCCAATTAATTTAGGCTACGAAATCTACCATTTTCATAAAAGATATACTCTATTAATGAATCGAGACACTTTGAGAAATGTAGATTCATAAACGGTTGTAACAATAAATATTTTCTACCAACAAACAATTCCAATCAACTTAGCTAATTCAACATTAATAATTTTAAAACTTAACAATAATATCCTAACTTTACCAAGTATATTCGATTTGAATCTGTTAATAGATATTCAGTATATTTTCCTACCAACAAACAATACTATTTCCTATTAAAGTTGTCAATTAATACTCGCCTAAACTGCATTTAGTTACCCTTATCCCGCCAGACTTTTTTATATATTAAAACTCGAGATGTATCAAGACAGAAAATCACTACAATACATTATCAGACAAAGGAAACAATATTTTGAATCTACATTATATTGGAGGCATATTCGGAGATAAAATCTGTATTATATTCGAGAGTTATTGCCCACTTAATCACGCCAATATATTAAACCCTACATCTCTATGCCCTATAAATAAGCTTATAAGCTATCGCTTATTATCAGTCAACCATCACAAAAACACAACTTGCGAACCATCCACATACAGAAGTTTCTCTACCTACCAAAATCTTTTTGAATCATTATTAATTCAAATTAACATAATTTTCTTCGACTCCAATTCTTTATAAATACCTAACACAGAGGAGACTAGAAATATTGCATCCATTGTTATTCATGTCATTGTGTAATTTTTTTTTTGTGCAAAATACATCAAACATGTAACAACTAACCTTTTTATTATGTGTAGTAGGCATCCATGCTAAGCTCGTGTGGTCTGATCCAATTTGTTTCTATATAAGATTTCAAGGAAGATATCAGATTCTGTATTGAAAAAGAAACCATAAGAAAGAGGGTGATAGATAAAGGTAAAAACTTCCGAGTTTATTGATATAAGTTAATAAAACAAGATGATCTTCTTTCATTTTCTTATTTTACATTTGAATTTACTAACAAGTGTTAGCAGACAAACATCCACACAAAGATGTAGATGATCCGTTCGAAGTAAGTAAAACCTTTTATTGTCGTCTTTTCTCCTTTTATTAGCCTTTTCAAGTTTTCTTTTATCCTTATTTTCATGTGATTTCCTTCTGGCAGTGTATTGGACAGAAGACACAATACACAAAGGTTAGTTCTATGTTATTTGAATGATTTTTCCACAACATGGCGATACCAGCCTAATTTTCCAAGGGATTTTTAAAAATATAGAAGCTACTAAAAACTTATAAACAAAAGTTATGTTTAACTCTTTACCATTCGGTATTTTTCAGTTTTATTGTTATTTCTTTAATTACAATAAACTATTTTTCCTTTTAAACATTTTTTTGTTTTAACAATCATGCACATAAAACTTGAGCGATCAAAGGAAGAAAATCAAGACATACAGTTCAGAATGTGTAACCTTTGTAATCCATTGGTCGGTAAGGTTGCCCTATAAAGAGTTCCGCTTTTGAGAAGCCAAAGGGTTTGTGCCCGCTGAATTGGAGGACTAGTACAAGCAAAAGGTTTGATATAGAAAGTTAAAGAACTTAAGAAAATTAGATCTCCATAAGAAGTTTTTACGCTCACAAACAGCCAAATTTTCTCGCATAGAAAGGCAAATGTATTCTCTAACCTTTGAATTCCACCTGGACCAAGAGGGTATCATGCATAGAACAACCTCAAATAATGCCAATCAGATTGTTAAAACAATCAATGTACCTATTACAGCAAATTGTAATTAATGGTTAAATCATTAAGCTCATGTAAAAATGGGCAAAAAAATCAGAAAGAAAGCATCTCTTTTTCAACATTAGGGATCGCTACGAGAAATCAAAGAACAAACTGGGCATTGACGAGAGACATAAACAGAAAATCTCTTCTACATTTGAAATAAGAGTTAAAGGCATCTACGAGATGCTTAAGAAATTTCCATGGAAGCCATAGTTTCATAAACAAAGACTGTGATAAAGATCCACAACGAAAGACCAACACTCAAAAAGCAGAATCGATTTATTCATGTGAAGGATGATAGTTATCTAAAAATACAAACAAGTAATCAATACAGAAGTTTCAAAGAATAACAACAAAAAGGAAGATATGTCTCAACTTATGTAACATCAACATACTATTCTTTATAATCACACAATCAACAAAAATATTTCATGCGTATATAGGATGCAAAACTGTGACTCTAAAGATCTACAAGGAGCGATTTGCACTAAAGAATGAGAATCGATTTATTCATGTAAATGATGCAGATATCTAAAAAAAATGAACAAGTATTCGAGACAGAGGTTTCAAAAGAATAAGAACAAAAGGGAAGTTGTATCTATACTTATCCAACAGTAACAAACTATTAGATTTGTAAACTGATATTAATAAAAATTATGTAAATTAATATATATCTAAAGGAAAATTATGTTTATTTTGGTTTAGATATTTAACAAGGCGTTTGATGATATTATATGATCCAATATTCAGAAATCATCAAAAAAATATTCATCAAAACATATCTAAAGATCTACAAAGAGAGATAAGCACTCGGCAATAAGAATCTATTTATTTATGTCAAGAATATATATCTTTAAAAAAAAATAGAAGCAAATCGGAAAAAACTTACAAAATCATCAGAGGAGGTGCATGCTTCATCTACAACGATTAGTTAGAAGTGAACCTACAAAATAATAACAATTATTTAACAGATTTTGGTCGATTAAACGGAAGGCAAGAGAAGCTGGTTTAGAAACAAATCTAAGTATTCGTGAGGACAAGCCTGAAATATCTGCAAAATAATTTTCAGATATAATCGAAGTATCATTATCGAGAACAAGGAAGCTTACATTGCCGTTGTGTGAATCGGAAGCTGTAAACTGATACACTGAAGGATATTTATGAATGATTGATCGGTTTTCATCAAAGATTCAGTTTATTTTCAAGGTTCGGCGATGGAAAGTAACTAAGGTAACTAGACGGCAGAGACAGAAGTTGCCCTAATCTCTTTTTTTTTTAATTACGCTTGCTTTTTGTCTCAAATATCTTTTCTCAGGTTTGTTATTTTGTGTTTGTTGTTTGTAAAGAAGTTTTGTGGGCCTTATTTTATTTTGGGCTTTGAATTGTAATACTAGATTTTCATAAAGTATGTTTAATACATAATATGTTTGGGCTACTTTCTAATAAATTAAAAAAATATTGTGGCCATTTTCTATTTTGGGCTTATTATTATTGTTATATTTTAATTTAAAATTCCGTAATAATTATATTAAATATAATATCATGATCTTAAAAACATTATAATAAGATTAAACATAACACTATTATATAAATTAAAAAGCTACTTTATTTTTAAAACTATCAATAAAAAACGTAAATACTATGTTTAACTATAGAATACACAAAATAGAAATGACCTAAAGAGTATTCTTTGATAAAAAAAAAATAGAGATATTTAAATTAATAGTATTAGAACATTCTAAAACCCTAAAGCATAATGTAACTTAACTCTTAATATAAACTAGATTTTGACCCGCCGATCGGCGGGTATAATTTTGTTTTCATGTTTATTGATATTTTATGTATAAATAATATATTTGTAAAAGATAATATAATTTTATAACATATTATTAATATTAAATTTAGATGTTTGAGATATGTTGAACATATATATAGGTTATATATATATATAGGTTTTATATAATTTATTTTTATTTTTGTAAATGATAATGATTTACGTTAAGGATGAAATATTTTTTTATAGTATATAGATTTATATTTGTAAAAGTAATCTATCTTGTTTTTAAAACATATTCTATTGTTGTTTGTTAAAGATTTGATATGTCAATAAAAATAAAACACATACCCTATGATGTTATTAGACATGCAAATTAGTGATCATAAAACTCAAACCTTTTTGTGTTCAACCGAAATTGCCAAAAAAAGAGTAGTGATAATAGAAACTGTTGTTGCGGTTTATTATAATTGTTTCTAATAAATACCCGGAAGAGCCAAATTATTCATTTTAGGTAATTGTAAGTTAACGTTTTGCTACAAGTATTTATAGATCTTTAGAATTGTCAAAGTTAGTCAATATTATAATTAAAAAATGTTAGTCAAAGTATTAGCTTTATTTCTTAAAATTATTTGTAAGTTCTGTATAAGTTTTAAAACTATATTTTTAGTAAACTCTATATGATAACATTTTTTATTATGCCGTTTCGCCAGAGACAATAGTAGTAGCGGAGGACTCAACGGATCGGTAAACCAATCATATTACACTTTATAATTTCAATATACCTTGCATGAAGGTAAGAGCGAACAGCTTCCTTATTGAACTTTAAACTTCCTGTGTGATCTTCAAATTTTAATTTTGATACCTCTCAGAAAAATTGTTAAAAACAATTTTCTTTATTGTTTAGTTTTTATTTTAACTTGGTAAGAATTAAAAGCTGAGACAAATAAACAGAAGTATCTCGAGTGGTGTATTACAAATTTGGAGGATGTTGGTACATATTCGCCAACCTGTTTAAAAATAACAATAAAACCTATTTTTAATGATAAGTTGTTGATAGTAAATAAAACAGAGGGAATTGGTTTTTATATAAAATAGCTTTGATATAGGTTTATGTTAGTTTTTGGAAATGTATTTATATGAACAATATTAGAATAATCTGTTTTTTTTTTTTTGACAAAGAATAATACTCACTCCGTTTCACAAAGAGTGTCATTCTAGTATTTTCACACATATTAAGAAAAATATATTAATGATGTATTATACCTTTAATTAATACAATAATAAGTTTCTCTTTCTAATTAATAAGCTATAAATGTAGGGATAAAATTGAGATTTAAATTAAAAATTTGCGTTGAAAACACAAAACGACACTCTTTGTGAAACAAAAATTAAACTATACAACGACACTCTTTGTGAAACGGAGGGAGTATGTTTTAAAAACGTAAATTATATATATACATATATATATATATATATCTATATTTAAACATTAATTATTTTAAATACATATATTTGGAACCTAACTATACATGTTTATAGAAAAAATACAATATTTTTGACAATATATTATATAATAGAAGATTTATTTATTAGTTAAATGGAAACTTATATGATTTGAGAATATTTTGTAAATTTGTTTTCTTTCCATTTAGTTTAGATTTGCCGTTTAGATCTTTATCTAGGTATTCAATAATATTTCGGAAGATTTTGTATTTATTTGGGTTTATAATTTATTTCCTATTTAATCAGAAATAAAATAAGTATTTTTGACATTGATTTAGATTTTGTAAAAAAATTAGGAAAATAAGAAATAAGTGTTTTAGTATTTATCTACGTCCATTTTAGAATAAATGTAAAACTTTTTTTTAGAATAAATTTAAAAATGTATAGTCTTAATGAATTTATAAATTAATAAATAAATTAAATGGTATATCTTGTAATTAACCAGAAAAGTAATGATATATTTAATTTTTTTGCTTCTATTTTAATAGTATAGATACATTATGTTATAATTATATTTTTAATAATATAAATTAAATCTTATATACATTAAATAAATATTAAAAATAATAATAATTATTAATATATTTCATTATATAATATTCATACAAAAATTAGTTAAATATTTATAATTTAATAATAAAAAAATTATGGTTTCCGGCAACCCGTTTCACCAAAAATAAAAGATCACTCACCCGCCTTATCCAAAATCTTCATCCTCATAACCCTTAATTTAATGGTTTTCAATTTAATAATTTGTTATATATTTCTCACGTGGTGGATCTAATGAGGTAAGATCGCAAGTTTTGAACAAAATTCTCAGTTCTATCTAATACTAATGATTTACATATTAACAATTAAAAATCATATTAGCATATATTATGTTATACAGATATATTAAATAAATTAAAAATTCATTTAAGTAAACTATATGTTTTGTGTGTTAATAGTTTACTTTAAGGTGAGAGTTTGTTTTTATTTTGGAAATATAATAATTTTTATTTAACTAATTAATATAAAATATGTATGTAAAATTATATTTTTATTTATTAATATGTAAATCATATTTATGATATTAATATTTAAATTTTTAATATTAATTATGTACTAATAATTGTATTTTTACTCTAATTGATTTAATAGTAATTTAATAGTATATATATTAATATAAAATACGTTAATTTTTAATTTTGTATTTTTCTATATACATTTTTACTCTAATTGATCTAATACTTCTTAACTATTTAATACAATTTTCTTGTAAAAATTGTTTTTTTTATACTAACTTATACACACGTGGTAATAGTAACACCCGTGTTTAGAAATTACCAAAACAATATTTAGTAAAAAAAATTAGTTTTAGGTATAGGCGTATAGCCGTATAACCAGTCCTAAAAATTATAATTTTGTTACCTAAAATATAGGTGAACGATAGAGATTAATGTGGAGTAATATTCTTCTTCAAAAAATCAAAATTTTGGTTAAGTTTGAGTTTTTCATGAAAGAAAAAAAGAATAAACCTATTTTAAAAAAACCAAAATCATAGTTAGTTCGTGTGATATGGAAGCCAAGGCATAATTTTTTTGCTTGTTTCGATTTAGGATAAATAAATTTTTGTATATTCTGAAAACATGTAAGTTAATTCACATGTGAATTGTGTAACCACTTTAAAACCATAGAGAAATTGTTGCTCATACACTAATTTTATACAAACATATTTTTATTTTCTTAAATCATATTTAATAAAAATAATCACTATTTGGTATTTACATCTCATCAAGAGGATATGGTATAAAATTTCGGTTATTTTATATTTTTAGTTTATTTTTATTTTTTCATACATCAGTCTTTTTAGATTGCCGCAACTATAGCCGATGATATCTACATCGGATCAAACATTTTTTTAGAAACTTATATTTGTTTTGAGATTTTTTTTTAAATGAGCCCAAAGCAATATTTAAAAAGAAAAATAATTCAAAGAAAATGATTTATTATTAATGAAAATATCCAAATGTTGAAACCTCAAAATTCCAATTATTAATAATATCATCATTTAAAATAAGACTTTAATAAACGAAACAATAAAACTTGGGTAATCATAAAAAGAGGCATAAAACTATTCAACAATGAATTACTACATGGTCTTTGAGGCGGTGTACTCTTTTAGATGTTCTGCTTCTAGCATATTGCAACAACTTGCTAAATCTGACAATTCAACAATGAATTCAAGCAACAACAGAGAACTCCAAAACCAATAATCAGACATTCTTCTAGAAAAAGCACCCTGCAATTATGATTTTAAGTCAGAACAAAACCACAAAGGAAAAAGTATCCAAATGATAGGACAAAGAAGCTAGAACGATGACAACAAATTGACCGAGAACACAACAACACTAAGATGTCTAACATCAGTCCGTGAGTCCATATAGTTATGCTTTTCCGGTACTCTTTTTTTGCAGCACCATTATGATTCTCCTGCTTATTCTGCCTCAAGACAATAAGAACATGCCAGTGTTCAATAAAAAAAAATCAAAGAGACACCAAAGTCTTTCACAAAAGATAAGCTGAAGTTACTTACCAATGTTCTTTGTTTATTGCCTCTATTCACATTGGTATTACTCTTTGACATCTTGATAATAGCATCTATGGTCAGAAGAAAATGTGAATAATCATGAGCAATAAACAAATATCAAACCACTTACAGCTAGAGCCTTAGCCGAGTCTCCTTCCGTAAAAATCAATGTACAGCTTCGTGACTCCTCCCTCCAGATTTGTTTGCGTCCTCCAACTCCTCAACTTGAACCCTTTCAGTTTTGGTTCCTTTGCCTTTCTTAAGTTCTTTGCTCTGCTTGAAAGCTCACCTAGTAGCACAGAATTAAACATGGTTAAAAGTTTTACTTAATCATCATCAGATGAGAGGAAGGTAATATTCAGCCAAATACATACCTGCTGAAACTGTCCCTCACTTATCCACACACAAACCTTCCATCTGTCATTGATTTTCTCGACTATCCTAATCTCAACAAAAAAGCACATCAATGATCAAAATCAGTTTTAAGATACAGTCTTTCTAATAATGTCCATACAACAAACAAACCTTGGGAAAGGGTCAATCCTTAACTTATTGGCAGCACTTAAGTATAGATCAACCTAATCACTGAATTATTTGTTTGAAACTCGCTTGCCATTCATCTCCACCTTAACAGTCTTTCCCAAACAAACAACAATATCAAATACTATTTTATTCATTAAAGCCACCACATCAATATATATATTTTACCTTCTATTCCATTAAGGTATCGCTCAAATCACCACCTGTAGAATCAAAATTCATACTTCTCAGAAATGCAAACGAAATTTAAATCACCACCTATAGTTTTGTTTCAAGGGGTTAAAAAGCTGAAACAACAAACCTTAGATTGTATCAGATCATAGATACTGACACATATGGAATTATGTGCTCAAATCATGATTTGAGATGCTAAAACCTTTAAAGAGACAAGAACTCTAAGAAGTTAATCCAAAAGTAAATCAGGGTGTTAAATCTAATCAAGGTTTAGCAGAGGGAACTTCTAGGAGAATGTTTCATAGAATCGAGTCATTGACAACCAAATAATTGATCCGAAATAAGAGAATGGCGTCTCAAAGATGAATGAATCCAAGGATGGAAAACATCTCGGTGAGTTTTTTTATACATTGATTTCTTCTATATCTTCATAAGAATATACTAAAGCATATTCGTTTTTTTTAAGGGAATATCAAGCATATTTGTTTGTTGTTAAGGGAATTGAATATTTTTGATATTTGGATGCATTAAGTGTACTAGGTATGTACCCGCGCTACGCTGCGGATTTATTGTAAATAATTTTATCTAAATATTTATTTTAAAATAAATTTTGTTTATTATTACTTTTTGTTTTATAGTTAATGTTGCATGATTATATTATTTTAAAAAAAAACCAATGAATTTGATAAAGTTTTGAAGAGAAAAAAAAACAGATGAGTAAAAACATTAAAAAAAAAAGATTAAACCAAACTTGTCTACTATATTTTATTTTATTTTAGTAATATAAAATAGAAGAAGAGCCTCATACAAATATATTTTTACTAATTTATTCGGTTGTTCCGTTTTTTCTTCTTTTTGTGCTCCATTTTTCCCAATTTACGTCATTTTTGTTGTTTTATGTTTTTTTCCTATTTTTTATTAGTTTTAGAGATTAAGAATTTGTTTTTTTTTCAATGACGAGAGGAATTAGAAATACATGGTTCATTAAGTTGTAGATTGTTGGAAATCTTCTGGTAGACAATATTTTTGATTGTTTGCGTTGTCTGTTTTCTTGTTGCTTCACTCCAAATATGCAATCCTTTTTTTGAAGGTGACACGTGATAGAGCAATATAGAGTTGTTAATGACTAAAAACTCGCTTTTGTAGATAAATTTCTACATTTTTCAGGTTTTGTTTTTGACTTTTGTTTATTGTCGTAGCATAACAAACTTTGATAAGAAATTGTCTTCTTCTCATCTTGTATCTCCAGTGGTCATGTTAATCGTTGGTATAAAGACTTTCTTACCTATATTTTTTCCAACTAAAATCTATGAATATTTTATCTCCTAAATGATTAATCACCAGTCTAGCAATCTTTATTTTTGGTTTATGTTCTTAAGAAATATCACCGGCGCATGTTGTTTCAAATAAAGCCTATGATTTAGTAATCATGAACACTTGAATTCGTTTAAATAATCGGTTGTGTATATATAGAAGATTCACTCCCTCCACATCTTTATCATCGTTTCCTATAATGTCATCACTAACATATTCTTTCATGTTGTCTGTTATTTGGTTGTTGTTATTCTAACTAATTGAAAGTTTTAGTTAATATCATTGCTGCATGATCCAACTTTTCTAAGCTTATTTAGTGGGTTGTGCAAAATTTATGAATTGATCTAAAACTTTCAAATTCGAATCGAATTTCCAAACTTAAACCTAAATGAATTATAAATAACATGAATATTATATTTATATACTAATTATAAATATAAATTAGTAGATTATATGATCTCAAATTGTAGCGAAATATATAAAAACCAAATTGGCAAAGTTCATTTAAAATTAACATTTTAATTATAAATATATACAATATATTATAATATATAATATGAATTATATTAGTAGATTAAATGTTTTTAATATATTTTTTGGTTAAAATTGAAAAAAATAATAATTTGATTTTAAATGAAACTTAGTTTTAGAACTCCCAAAAAACTAAAACCCAAGAAATATGAACCAGACTGAACAAAATTATTTTGATGATATATTATCTAAACTCGAAAAACTTTTCTATCTAAATTTTCCAAATCCAAACCAAACTAAATTATAAAATAAAAATGAATCTCAATTTATATACGAAACTAACCAATCTCTAACAGAACCAAATCAAACTATGTAAAATGGAACTAAATTGATCAATTTTTAATTAAAAGGTATATTTTAGTTATATATATAATATATTAACAGTGGAACTAAACTGAACCAAATAGATGACAAAAATATATAATATATTAAAACATCGTAATCTTTGTTAAATTAGCAAATAATTTTGTTTTCTCGTATTTTTTTTTTTTTTTTAAATTATCTAATATACATTAATTTAATCAATGTTCAAAAAATCGTTAGGCGGTAGCTAGATGTTCGATAGATGTCTAGCGCCTAAGCGAATAAATCGGGTCCTAAGCGGGCCTAGGCGTTAATAAATTATTATCTATTTTTAATATATTTGAACTTATATAGTAAAAACGTAATAGAAATATTGTTAAGAAAACCATAAATTTTTAAAATATATATATTACACAAGTTTAATTGTTTTATTTTTAGAATTGTGTTTTAATCCAAATAATATATTAACAGTGGAACTAAACTGAACCAAATAGATGACAAATATATATAATATATTAAAATATCGCAATCTTTGTTAAATTAGCAAATTATTTTGTTTTCTCGTATTTCTTTTTTTTTAAAATTATCTAATATACATTAATTTAATCAATGTTCAAAAAGTCGTTAGGCGGTAGCTAGACGTTCGATAGATGTCTAGCGCCTAAGCGAATAAATCGGGTCCTAAGCGGACCTAGGCGTTAATAAATTATTATCTATTTTTAATATATTTGAACTTATATAGTAAAAAACGTAATAGAAATTTTGTTAAGAAAACCATAAATTTTTAAAATATATATATTAGACCAGTTTAATTGTTTTATTTTTAGAATTGTGTTTTAATCCAAATAATATATTAACAGTGGAACTAAACCGAACCAAATAGATGACAAAGATATATAATATATTAAAACATCGTAATCTTTGTTAAATTAGCAAATTATTTTGTTTTCTCGTATTTTTTTTTTAAATTATCTAATATACATTAATTTAATCAATGTTCAAAAAATCGTTAGGCGGTAGCTAGACGTTCGATAGATGTCTAGCGCCTAAGCGAATAAATCGGATCCTAAGTGGGCCTAGGTGTTAATAAATTATTATCTATTTTTAATATATTTGAACTTACATAGTCAAAAACGTAATAGAAATATTGTTAAGAAAACCATAAAATTTTAAAATATATATATTACACCAGTTTAATTGTTTTATTTTTAGAATTGTGTTTTAATCCAAATAATTTGTGGTTTTCGATGTTAAATTCTAAACTTTTATTATGCATGAGTATTTGAGTAATGAAAGTAAAATATTTTCTCTTACAATTTTTTTAACGTCTTGAAACCTCATTAGATGGAAGAAACATAATCTTGATGGAAACTATTAGCAAGGTGTTAAGTTGCTCACCCCCAAAAAAACTATTAACAAGGTTTAAAAATGACAGAGAAATAAAATACAAAAGTGCTGATTATTCCTAAAGTCTTTACGGTCGGACATAAAATATATAGTAATAATAATTAAAAGGTGTATCAGTTTTATTGGAAAGGCCCAATAGGCCCAAATTGGTTATCTCCTTCGTTCGTCCGCCGCCGTAGATACAATGTCAAAGATCGAACCGTCAAGAGCTCCAGTGTGTTGCTAGATCATGTTTTCCTGTCAACTATCAAATCAAACCTAATACGAAGTGGACTTTACGAATTGAGAGGTGAGTACCTCCCTGGTGAACTTGATGAAATAAATCCTTAAAATCAACATCATTTTTTAAATGAAGCTGATTGTATTATAAGGAGAGAGGACTTGAATCTGTGGGTTACAAAGACGAGATCGCAGATTGAGAAAGTTAGTAAGCTTCGGTAAGAAGACGTAAGAAGACGAAGATGAAGCATCGTCTTGGGGAATTGAACTGAAATAAGAGAGAGATGAAGTGTCCTCTAGGTGTACAAATAAAATGTTTCTATTGGTTTTAAAAGTTTTTTCATTAATTGATGTGTCATTACCAAAGGGCTTAAGAGAGCTGATGTCTCAACACCCTGAGAAACCTTAGCTCTATTAGTGTGTTGATTTTTAATTTTGATTTATTGGTAAACTTGCTTCTGACGTTAGAGAAATTTTAGAAAGTAGTTGTCATACTTAACACGTTCGAGAAATTTTGGGCAAGTAATTTTCGACTCCACACAAATTTTAGTCGCTTGCATTTATTTTTATAGACTGCTTTAACCTTAATGGAATAACAAAAAAACAAAAGAACTCAATGGCATAACTTGTAAATAAATCAAAAAAATTGGACAATTTCTATTTTGTACTTCTGTTTTAATAGTATAGATAACAACTAGATTCTGATCCGCGTTATCAGCGCGGAAAATTTTTCATTTAATAAAAATATTGTTAGTAAAATATTTTATAGTTTTTTTCAAAATTTATATTAGTATGTACACATTCTTATATAGTATATGTATATGCATTCATGTCTTAATGATAGATTCAGATTGGTTCAATTGAAATATATGTTTTTCTGGTAAAATGTTTTGGATCTATATAAAAACAGTTAGAGTTCTGATCGGATTTTCGAGCCATTTCCATCTGGATCCATGTTAGTTCGCTCTTAATATTAAGAATCTTTAAATATCCGAAAAATTGAGTCCATTTGGGTTCGAATATTACCGAACACATAAAAAATATCTAAAATCTAAAAACACATGAAAGCCTAAAATACTAAAATCCGTGAAAATATCTGTAAACTATAATATAACTGAATTATATAAAAATATATTTAAAATTTTGAAAACAAAAAAAATCCAAAATACTAAAATAATACCCGTAAAACTCAAAAATAAATAATATATTTAATATTTTTGGGTTATTTGTATCATAAATTGAAAACTATTGGAAATATTTTGGATATGCCAGATGGATGAGGATTTATTTTTTTGGAAAAAAGGATTATCACGAAACACAATTTTTATAATTAAGTTAAAAATATTTAATTAATTTTAGTATACATATTATATAATGCATATTTATTAATAAAATATTATTTAATTTATATAATGTTTAATTTATTATTGGAAAAAATCAAATTTAAACATATATAAATAATTATGAGAGTGTTTTAAAACATTTCCACTTCGAAGCAATTTGCAAACTTTGGTAGGACTTGTGCGGCTATAACGGTTTCGCTACAACAAACAGGTCAAATGAGACGGGTTTGACCCGTTTCATGGCTATAACATTAGTAATATCCAAAATTTGAATACGAGATTCATATTTTGTATTTTTATGTTATTTACAAATGTAGATAATATTATTATTTTTGTAAATTTAATAAATTAAACAATTATGAAATTGAGGTTTTAACTGTATATTAAGAATTTATAAATTCAATGTAATAGATAAAATCATAGTTTACATTTTCAAACTAATATCAAACTTGAAAAAATATATAATTAAAAGTACCTCCAACACATGATACATCATAACTCATTTGAGTTGATGACACACTAAGTAAAATAATATTGAAATGTTTCTTATGTTAACCAAATTCTCATGCTAAACATCCACGATTATTTTAATGATAATGTAATCTAATTAGCTCGGTCTTTTTGACTTCATGGAGTAAATATCCATACAGAATGTATAAAGATAATCCAAGGTAGATCATCATAATAAACAAAGGTAAATTTGGAATTTTTCTAGACTTCTATGGAGTTGATACTTTCTACTCACTAATTTTGTCATAATTTTGTTTATTTGTCTCAGCTTTTAATCATCACCAAGTAAAATAAAAGCAATGCAATAAAGAAGAATAAACAAGAAGGTTTTTAACAATTTTTCTAAGAAGTATCAAAATTTGAAGATCATATAAAAAGTTTAAAGTTCGATAGGGAAGTTGTTTCCTCTTACCTTCGTGCAAGGTATATCGAGATTATAAGATGTAATAGGATCGGTTTACCAATCCGTTGAATCCTCTAGTACTACTATTATCTCTTGTGATACGGCATAATAACAAAAATGTTATCATATAGTTCACTAAAATTATAGTTTTAAAAACTATACAAAACTTATAAATAATTTTTAAAAATAAAGCTAATACTTTGATTAACATTCATTTCATTATAATATTGACAGTTCTATAGATCTATAAATAGTTATAGCAAAACATTAACTTACAATTACCTAAAATGAATAATTGGGTCTTTGAGGTATTTGTTGGAAACAATTATATTGAACATCAACAATTGTTTCTATTATTACTACTCTTTTTTCTTTTACAATTCCGGTTGAACACAAAAAAGTTTGGGTTTTATGATCGCTAATGTACATGCCTAATAACATCATTGGATATCATAAGAGTATTTTATTTTTATTGACATATCAAATATATAGATGGAGAAGGAGAAATGTAAATTTTCCTTTTATTTATCAAATATAGAAAATCTTATCAAACCTTTCAAAAATTTCTAATAGCAATAATTAAAATATTAGTTTTTAGTATTCGCTTTAAGTCTATTTTTTGTAAAATAAACATCTTGATTGTTCCTTTTATGTTGTTAAATTATATTCTTAAAATTAGTTACTTAAAAATAAAATAAAAGTAAACTATAAGATTGATTTTCAATTTTAACATATAAATTAATAATATAATAATAACGTTTTTATAGTTTTACTATCTACTAATATTACAAAACAAATATAAACTATATAATAATAACATCGTCTAGACAACCAAATTGTCAACAAATCTCAAACTTCCACATCTACTTATGAAAATATATAAAATAGAACATAATATGCTCAATAATATATATTTGTATAAATTAAATATAATTTCGACCCATAAACTGATAATGTAGAAACTAAAATTAGTTGGAAAAATAGAAGTTGTTTTTTTCCAAGTAAATTAAAATTCATTTTTACAATAAAGTATAAAACTAATAAAGATAAATTCTATAAGTTTTTATAAAAACTGCAAGTCTACAAAAAAATTCAAAATATAAAATAAAAAAACATACATAACAAATTACTTATATTTGTATTAATAATATATATTCACCACCATATTACACATGCGCTTTATATATTATACTAACTACTTTATAAAGATAAGAATGCTCAAATATTTAACAAGCAACAATAGAATATGTGTTTTAAAGTAAGATAGATTATTTTTACAAATATAAATCTATATGTTAAAAAATTATTGTCTGTCATTAACATGGATCATTATCATTTACAAATATATATATATATATATATCGGTTTTATTTAATTATATAAATATATATATATCAGTTTTCTTTCTTTAATTATTAAATTTATTTGTTCAACATATCTCAAACATCTAAATTTAATATTAATAATTTGTTATAAAAATATATTATCATTTACAAATATATTATTTATACACATAAAAATATCAATAAGCAATAAAACAAAATAATACCCGCCGATCGGCGGGTCAAAATCTAGTTGGCTATTATAAATAATGATACATCAACCACAAAACGCTAGTATAAAGTATAATACAACTCTAAAACATTGCCACTACAAAACTTATTATTGCACGAAAAGTATACTACATTAAAATATAAAATGGCAATCATACAATGCTACTAAAAGATAATTAATCACAGAAAAATTAACGCTATCGTATACAAATATTTTATAGCATCTCAAATTAGTGCTATCGTAGATGGCTGACCTAGGATGGCAGCGGCAAACATAGCGTTTATGGAAACGCTACAATAGACATATGATAGCGTTTTCGTGGTGCTATCACTACCCATATTTCTTGTAGTGTGTTGCGGATTAGCGTTAAGTTGTAGATTGTTCCCCGAGAGTTGCCAGGGTCTACCTTGAACTGAACCAAAAAAAGTATTACCCAATTATGTAAATTACAAGTACCAAAACATTATAATTAACAGAAACATAGAGAAAAAACAACTCAACGTTGACATGTACGTTGGTTATGCCCAAATATACAGTAGTTCGAACCTATGTGTTTCTTCCTAGGACGTTTGTTCTCCAAAGCTTTTTCCAACACAAACTAATACCTTGATTTCTTTGGTCTACCTGGAGGTTGCAGCCTTAAAGGAGGCATACACAATTTTTCAGTACAAACTGATCGTACGCGTGACATAGATATGACTTACAATAATAATACGGAGACGTTAGACAAACCGTGCTCTTTGCTTCTCCAGCCTCTATAGCGTGGACATCTACGTTCTCGTATGTTTACTACATGTATTTGGCTACTACTACCGACTTGTACTTGATCGACATCAATGTCTTGCACTGCCAACATCCTTGCTTCGGTTACACATAGTTGCAGAAGACACATTGTGAATGAATTATAGTAGAGTAAATACTAGTAACAATAGTCCGCAAAAAAAAGAAAACTACCTTTACCAATTTTTCCGCTCCCCGAGTAAGTATTGTCCTCATTTCGCCTGCATCATGCCTTTGTTTTGAAAACCACTTAGTTAACATGGTTCGTATAGCGTCGATAAGCCTAAAAGTTGGGAGATTTCTAGCATCTGGGAAAACTTTGTTGACTAATTCCACCAGCTATGTTGGGGGGGGGGGGTTAAAATGTTGTACCTATGTCCTAGAAAATGAACACGGATCCACACCTTCACATAGTATGCATGGAGTGCCAAATTGAGGTCTTGGATCTCATTGAATACAAATTATCTGATATTCTATATGAGTATTCTACCTTTTTCACTAATCGAAATTCTTCTCCTCCTTTAAACCTCATAAGTATGTTTGTGTACATATGATACGTACATATACCATGACTGGCCAATGGATAAACTTTTCCAATTGCTTTAGCTATCGATATATGCCTATCAAAAAGGATAGATAGGTCACTGTCGTTTGGGATCACTAAACTGAGTTCTGTGAAGAACCATTCCCACATGATTCATCATTTTTGGTGTCGACTACTGCAAATGCTATCAGAAATTTTTTAAAATTATCATCCTGAGTTGCTGCCGCTAGCAGTGTCGCTTTAAATTTCCCTTTCAAATACGTTCCGTCAACAACTAATATCTTTTACATATACTGGAAACCATTGATACTTGCACCAAACGAGATGAATAAAGACTTGAATTTGTCCTCTTCATCAACTTCCAATGTTGCACGAGTATCATGATTGGTTTTTCTTATCAAATACAAGTATGTTGGAAGTTTCTCGTAACCACTTTCATGGGTAGCCGTAGCCAATAAGCGTGCATGTCGCAAAGCACGATGAGATTTCCAGTAACCACTCTGAAAAACGATATAGTAATATGTCAAACAAATCTGCGATAGTAGAAAAAAATTTACAGCGAATTACAATAAATCTTAAATGAACGAAAATGAAAAAAAAAACTTAGTGTGCAATCATACCTTTATACCGTGGCCATTTTTGAAAGCGGTAGAAACATATTCTGGTCTCACATTCAGTCCAACTTTACCTACAGTGTCATATTATAGTTTCCCTAAAATCTCTTTCGAGGCTTGGAGACTACGGCCACCTCTTTATGTGACGGAACAAGAATATTCTTTGACGTATACTTTTATATGAAAATTTGGAGACACCCTGACTGGTGTGGCTCGAACTCTTCATGTACATCCTTCTAACCATCATTTTACAATTAGTAAATCTGGCCGTGAATAATCAACTTCAAATCAAATTTATGTGCCGCGGAAAGTATATGCAACCTCGTAAGCAATGCTTTCTTGCTTTCAAATCTATGTCCTATACAGCAATATCCAATGATAGGTTTTAGGTAATTTTGAACAGTTGTACATTCCTTGACATCATTGGGGTCACAATTGTTGCTCCAACGATTTCGTCCTTGTTTCTAATTCTCCCATATAGATCATAATCCTTATCACCAGAGCTAGCACCGTTCGAATCCTCGGAGCAATGAAATATATATTCATGGCGTTTTTCACAACTACAAAACCGGCTCCTTCATCTTCGTCGCACTCAAGTTCTGACGAAGGTTGTATTTTTCGTTTCAGAGAATCTTTGCCAATCTTTGTAACTGATACACGCAACCTACAAGTATTTTCTTTGAAGTGTTCCAGAAAAATGTTCAAATTGTAATGGCTACCAACAACAACATGATGAGTTTCTGTTGGTAATATAGTCAACACTTTCTTCAGATACATGTAAATCATCTGAATTTTATATTTTCTCTTTGTAACTATATATTGATCAAATACAGTTTCATTGAATCGTTTGAAACTTGTCATACCTTAGACTTCAACTTCTCGATTTCCTTTACAATCTATACCAAATAACCATATGTTGTCTTCGAACTTCCAATTACCAGAAATAAGAAGCACTTGCACCTTGATTAACGAAGGAACATATTATAAACGATTATGAAGAAGAGACGTAAACATTTTAGATGATGATGAAAAGGTAAAAAAAAAGGGAGAGGATGAATTATGACGACGGTTTCTTTTAGTTTTTTTCCGCAAAATATAGAATTTATTAAACAAATATTACGTTACCAGAAACGATCCCTAAAAATCAAGAGAAGATCACGCAACAGTTTTTTTTTGAATTTGTTAAATTTTCATTAAAATTTGTAACACTAAAGTAAATCTGTAACAAAACACAAATCAATAACATTAGAAACAAATCTACAACATTAGAAAAATGTCTGTAACATAGTAGTTATATGCTAGTAACTAAAAATTCAATTCCTTTTGTGTAACAAATATCATAAATATGCAACACTAATCTTCAGATTTGTTCAAAATAGTTTATTTAATCTGGAAAAATTCATCATGTGCCATGTCAGCAAAAAATAAACCAAAATTCTGCAACACTAAAACATAAATTTGCGACACATTTAAACAATGGTAACACAACGATACTAGTATAGTAATTTTAAGAAATATTCTGACGGGTTAAAGATATACAAAAATCTACGACAAAGTAAATAAATTAATAATAAACGAAAATACATCATGCAGATTAAGTCAAAAATCCTCCATATCAATAAATCTGTAACAAAAATTGCATATTAAGTTACAAAAATCCGTGCGGATTTATTAAGATGAGAAAATGGCATTTTTGTAAATAAGATACATTTTGCTGATGTCGAAAATACATAGTAATAGCATTCCTGTAATATATTTTTCCTAACAAAGACTAATAAGATAATTTTCGTCCAAAATCTCGACCTCAAAAGATTCAAAACCCAGCTGCTACTATAGTAATTAACCTATTTTTTAATGCCACCAAATATTTTTTTCCCTTATGATAATGAATAAGTTTTATTTGGTATACTATATAGTATACAGTTTGGGTTCACCAATCCTTAACTAGGGTTTAAGTTTATAGTTAGGTATATATTTTCGATCAGGTTTCACCAATATTTGAGTCGATTTTAGCGCTCAATCCGTATATGCATCACATGTTTATGTTAGTTTTCATCCAACATAATGATACTATTTCTAAAAACTTTTTAATATTTATAGAAACTTAAATTTGTTATCATATGTAATTATTGTTCATCTTTCGTGTTTGAATGGTGAATTTTATCTTTTGGTCAAACTGATGTCCCCGGTACAAAGGGTAAACATGAACCACAACCAACATCAAAAGAAAGATAAATACATGAGTACCTACACATGGATACACCATTAACGCCAAGATATGAGATTTAAGAAATAGAGAACACACATAATGATCTTCTGCCCGAGGTTGCTAAGACAACAAATGGAAAAGCAACAACGAGAATCATGGCAACAAGAACAAGGGTGGCAACACACGGTCTTGTTGATCGTATGATCTAGTGCGAAACCCACATAATTAGAGAGATGCAGTATAGCGAACATCAACACTCCAAACATAATAAATCTGGTGCCAAAAAGCCAATATTGTTTTTGGATAATTCAACAGGTAAGAACCCAAAGGTCGAACTGAATATGATAGGATTTTTACGAGAAACATCCTCATAATTAGGTAAAATAAGGCTAACGAACATCATAATAAACTCATACATAGGTAACTAAAGTCTAACAAAAGAAAGATTCCAACTAAAACCAAGATAAACAAAGAAAACCTCAAACAGAGGCCACTGAGGTTTACCAATATGTGGATTCTAAATACAACCAAGAAAAACTAGAACATCCTCATAAGGTAAATAAACATAAGAGCTCGCCCTAAAAATGCTCCTTGGCTTGTTTTTCGAGATGCGGCGGCCAGAGATTTTTCCGGTTGACAATGGTCTTCCCGGTTGCCGGAGTAGCTTGACGGTGCCGAGGAGGGAGATCTAGATGAGTTTGTAGGTGGTATCGGCGTAGATCCGCAGCTCAAGTTCGTCATCCTATTTAGTGGGATTCTATATTTCGACGGTGGTCTTTTGGTGGTCCCTGTAGGAGATCTGAGAGGCGAGCTTCGGCGTCGTTGATTGGCTTCGGTGGTTGGTTGTGGTCTGGTGTGGTGGTATTCGTGTGGTCGAGGAGTTCACGCGATTTCTTCAGGCGGTGGCTCTATTACTGCAGTAGCAGTCTAATCTAGTCTCCTACGCCTTTTGCCGGACATCTCTCATGTGTGTCGGGACGACTCCTACGGCGGCGATGGTGTTGTGCTGAGATAGCGGTTTAGTTATGGTCTTTAAGGTGTTTTTAGTTGTTTTTGGGGGTTGTTAGTTGGCTGTAGTATATCCTAGCAATGCACGATTTAGGTTCGTGGTTGTGGGATTTTCTCAAATTCCAACGGTACAAGATGGGTTGGCTCTCATTTTCCGGAGTTTTGGGTCTCTTTAGATCATCGGATTTGTTCTTTGGTGGGTGGAAATGTGGTCTTAGTCCTAGTGTAAGGCTGTGGGTTTAGCTTTGATTAGTGTATCTCTTTCTTCGTTTGAATCTAGAACCTTAGTCTCCTTTGTGCCGCTTTTAGTTTAGATGAATAATCAGTCTTGTTCTTCGGTCATTTCGTTTATCGGTTCTTGTAAGGCTAACCTCATGTGGGGAAGCAAAGTTCTTGGTTTAGACTTAGTGGGATTAAGATTAGGTGTGAAAGAGTAGATTTGCGTTGCGTTTATCCGGTTTTCTGGTCGCTTTATGGTTAAGAGTTTACGGTGTGCCTTGGTCGTGGTTCTCTCCGCTTGTCGGTGATTTCCATTTAGCTTGGTCTATGGAGGTGTAGTTGTACCGCTCCTATTTCTCTTCTCTGCAGTCTTATTTTCTCGAGAGCTTATCACCGGTGGTCTTGTTTTTAGTGTGGTTTTCGTAGCCCGCTTGGGGGTTTTGGTTACCCATTGTGTGGGTACTAGACCGCGGAAGGATTTTGTTCCTTGCCGCCCTTGCTGTCCGGAAACCGATCAGGTTTACTATCCGATGTTTCCGGATTTGTTGTACCACCAGGCTGTTTGTAATATATAATCCACCAGATGTCCAAAAGGTAAATAAAACATAAAAAGGAAAATTCCAGCCAAAATCGGTTAATTAAAAGGAAGCATAGGTTCATAAAGAGACTCTACCTTTTTAAACAGCTCGCAAAGAGGCGAAATGGATGCCACAAGATTGCCCAAAATGTAGGAAAAATGAATATGTTAGAAGGGATGCGAAGGAAAGGTGAATGTGTCGATAGAGTTGGTTTCTCCGATGAGTGGAAGCCAACATTGGTGGACGTCGGCGATTGAACAAAATGCCAATTCGAGATCGATAGCTAGGGTGGAAGATAAATGGTGGTGAGACCAACCTTAACCAAGGTTGGAATGAGGAGAGCTTAGAGTACACATGATAAAAAGAGGAATTAAGCAAGAGGCGGTGGGAGGCAAGGAGGGTTGGACTAGCGAGATGGTTGGATTCAGAGGGTATGGAGCTGGGGGGGGGGGGGAGTCAGGATCAACAACCAGATCACTTTGAAGACAGATCTGGAGCAGATTTGAACATTAGTGGATGAACGAAAATAGGTATGGTCAGAGATAAAAGGAAGACGAGGGAGAAAGAAAATTATTCTCGCCGGTGGACGAGAGGCCACATCGCAAATGGCAAGAGATAAGTGAAACCGTAATCGTCTTTGGAGAAGTCGAGAGCTTTTTTTCCTTGAATTATCTTAATAGCTGATTAATATGTCGTCACCTTTTTAGATCTATAATTTTAAGGGGGAAAAATGTGGTGACACTAAACATGGGTTAATTACTATAAGAGCATTTGAGAATTTATTTTTTGTTGGCCAAAATTTTGGTCTAAAATGATCCTACAAGTTCTTTTTAGAAAATTACAAAAATGCCATTACTATTTAATTTCCACATCATCAAAAACGAAATTTATTTACAAAAATGCAATCTTCCCAGAATAATAAATCCACACAGATTTATGATATTCTTTGTTACAGATTTATTGAGATTACGGATTTTCGAATAAGTCTGCACGGAGTTATTGTCTTTTGTTACAGATTTATTTTCTTTGTTGCAGAGTTTTAAAAATCTGTAACACGTTAGAATGTTTCTAAAAATTACTATACTAGCATCATAGTGTTACAGATTTTTAGATGTGTTACAGATTTATGTTCTAATGTGCAGATTTTTTTATTTTTTTTTTGCTGACGTGATACATATTTATATTAACGTGTTGCAGACTTTTGAAAATTTTCAGATTTGTTTTCTTAGTTTTGAATAAATCTGGAATTTAATGTTACATATTTGTGTTATGTGTAACAGATATATTAAATTCCGCAACAAAGAAAGTTGTATAAAATAATTACTATTGTAGCACTTCTATGTTACAGACTTTCTCTCTTTGTAGCAGATTTTTTATAATGTTGCGGATTTATGTTATTTTACAGATAAATTTTAATGTTACAGATTTATTGAAGATGTACATAATTCGAATAACTGTTGCGTGATATTCTCCTGATTTTTAGGAACCATTTTTGGCAACTTAATATTTATTTCTAAATTTCAATATTTGGCGAAGAAAATAAAAAACCTAAATTTTGGCAGCTGTTACGTCCCATAACTGCATTTTTTATCTTTTCATCATCATCATCTTAATTTTTTTAATCTCTTTCTCCTTCATCTTTCATAATATGCTCATCATCATTCATCCTTTATCATGGTGCATGTGATTCTTATTTCTGGTAGTTGGAATTTTGAAGATAACAGATGGTTGTTTGATATAGACTACAGAGGAAATAGAAAAGTTGAAGCCGAAGGTATAACAAGTTTCGAACAATTCAGTGAGACAGTCTTTGAGCAATACGGTATTACTAGTAAAGGGCATATAATTCAGATGAGTTACATGTATCCGAAGAAAGTGTTGGCTAAATTACCAACAGGAACTCGTCCTGTAGTTGTTGGTAGCCATGAGGATGTAAAAAGATTTTTGGAACACTTCAAATAAAATACTTGTAGATTGTGCATATTTGTTACAGAGATTGACTCATGTCTTGAAGAAAACATGATTGAGGAGAATTCTCTGAAACGAAAAATACCACCTTTGTGTGAAATTGAGTGTGACGAAGAAGAAGCCAGTTCTGTGGATGTGCAAAACCCCCAAAGCGAAGACGAAGAAACGGACGACGAAGAAACGGACGACGACGAATCCTTATTCGAATGTTGCAAAGATTTGGATGGTGCTAGCTCTGGTGATGAGAATTACGACATATATGGGAGGATTAAAACGGAGGACGAAAAATATGGAGCAACAAGTGTATATCTCAATGATGTTAACAAATGTGTGGCTGTTTAAAATTACCTTCAACTTAAGTTTGCATCAATGGATATTGCTGTAGGGCAAAGGGTTGACAGCAAGAAAACATTGCTTACGAGGCAGCAAGAGCTTTCCTTTGCGAAGAAATTTGGTTTCGATGTCGAATACTCACGGCGAGAATTACTAGTTGTAAGATGTTGGTTAGAAGGGTGTACGTGGAGAGTTTGAGCTGGAAAAGTCAGGGCGTCTCCAGTATTCCATATAAAAGTATACGTCAGAGAACATTCTTGTTCTGTCACAGAAAGAGGTGGCCGTAATCGCCAAGCCACAAAAGAGATTTTAGGAAAACTGTACTACGACACGGTAGGCAATATTGGACCTAACGTGAAGCCAGCATATGTTTCTACCACTCTCAACAATGGCTATGGTATAAAGGTACGATTGCAAACCAATTTACTTTCATTTCTTCAATCGCGGATTTTTGCTATAGTTTTTTTCTTCTATCGCGGATTTTTGCAATGTGTTACAGATTTATTATCGTTCTCAGATTGGATACTGGAAAGCCCATCGAGCTTTGCGATGTGCGCGCTTATTAGCTAAGGGCACCCATGAAAGTGGTTACGAGAAACTCCCATCATACTTGTATTTGATACGAAAATCCAATCTTGGTATTCTTACAAAACTGGAAGTTGATGAGGTGGACAAATTCAAGTCTTTATTCATTTCATTTGGTGCAAGCATCGCTGGTTTCAAGTACATGAGAAAAGTCTTAATTGTTAACGGAACGTATTTGAAAGGGAAAATTTAAGGTACACTGCTAGTGGCAGCAGCTCAGGACGGTAATTTTAAAATTTTCCCGATAGCATTTTTAGTTGTCGACACTGAAAACAATGAATCATGGGAATGGTTCTTCACACAACTCAGTTTAGCGGTCCCAGATGATAGTGGGCTATCTATCATCTCTGATCATAGATCGATAGCTAAAGCAATTGGAAAAGTTTATCCATTGGCCAATTGTGGTATATGTATGTATCATATGTACAAAAACATACTAATGAGGTTTAAAGGAGGAGAAGCTTTCCGATTAGTGAAAAGGGCAGCAAACGCATATCGGATATCTGATTTCAATGTTCTATTCAACGAGATCCAAGACCTCAATCCGGCACTCCACGCATACTTTTTGAAGGCTGATGTGAAGGTGTGAAGCTGCATTCATTTTCCAGGACATAGGTACAACATTTTAACATCCAACATAGCGGAATCGATCAACAGAGTACTCTCGGATGCCAGAAACCTTCCAATCTTTAGGCTTGTTGACGCTATACTAACCATGTTAACTAGGTGGTTTTCTGAACGAAGGCATGATGCAGGCCAAATGAGGACAATACTTACTCGTGGTGCCGAAAAATTGGTTGAGGTATTACTCTTAATTGTGGACAATTTTTACTAGTATATACTATATATTCATTCATTGCATTTTCTGCAGCCATGTATAATAGAAGCAAGGATGTTGGCAGTTCTAGAAATTGATGCTGACCAAGTACAAGTTAGTAGCGTTAACCAAATTCATGTAGTTAATGTACGAGAACGTAGATGCACTTGTCGTAGGTTCGACTTAATTAAACTACCGTGTGTCCACGCTATTGCGGCTGGAGAAGCCAAGCGGAAGAGTACTGTTCGTCTAACATCTCCATACTATTATAAGTCATATCTATGTCACGCGTACGAGCAGTCTGTATTGCCTGGTGATGTATTTCTCCCTATTCCCGCACATGTCGCTGAAAAACGGTGTCTGCCACCTTTAGTACGGCAACCTCATGGTAGACCAAAGAAATCAAGATATAAGTCTGCGTTGGAAAAGGCTTTGGAGAACAAACTTCCTAGAAAGAAACACATCTGTTCGAACTGCGGTTCAAGTGGGCACAACCGGCGTACATGTGTCCGCTGATTAGTTTTTTTTCTTTGTTTCTGTTTTAAAAAAAGTCTCGGTACTTATTGTTGACATATATGGGTACTACTATTTTATGGGTTCAGTATGCTATTCGTAACATAACAGATTAAATCCGTAAAATAACAGATTAAATTTGTAACATAGCAGATTAAATCCGTAATGTGGTTCAGTTTTAAGTAAATTTGTAATGTGGTTCTGTATTAAGTAAATTTGTAACATAATAGATTAAATCCTTAACAATAATAGAATAAATCCATAACATAACAGATTAAATCCGTAATTTGGTTATGTTCACCTCCATCTTTTTTGTTTTAGGTTTTAAAATTAAGGTTTAAGGTTTAAGGATTAGGGTTTAGTTTTATTTAAATTTTTTTAGGTTTTAAAATTAAGGCTTAGGGTTTAGTGGTTTAGGGATTAGGGTTTAGGTTTTTATTTTTTAATATTTACATGATCCGTTTATGGATTAGGGTTAAATTTTAATTTTTTAAAGGTTTTCAAATAATGGTTTAAGGTTTACATAATAGTGTTTAAGGATTAGGGTTTAGTTTTTATTTAAATTTGTTTTTGCTTTGCAAATTAAGATTTAGGGATTAATGGTTTAGGGATTAGAGTTTAGTTTTTTTATTTTTTAAGATTTACATGATCCGTTCAAGCATTAGGGTTAAATTTTAACTTTTAAGGTTTTCAAATAATGGTTTAAGGTTTACATAATAGTGTTTAGAGATTAAGGTTTAGTTTTTATTTAAATTTGTTTTAGGTTTCAAATTAAGGTTTAGGGATTAATTTTTAGGGATTAGGGTTTAGTTTTTATTTGAATTTGTTTAATTAATATTAAGATTTAGGGTTAAACCCAAGTATTACTCTTAAGTACACCTGTAATGTGGTTTTCGTTCTGTTTTAAGTAAATCTGTAACATAACATATTAAATCTGGGACAAAGTAAAGCCAAACTAATTTATTAAACATTGCTAACATAAATCCGAAACAAAGCCAAATTAAATCCGAGACGTAGAAAAGCAAAAGTCATACAAGTTAATCCTAATAAATTCGAAACAGATATAAACAGTATAGGAGACACAACAAAACACACTTTAAGGTTGTGTGGCACTGCGAGGTTTGTGACCATTATCAGCACCTCGAACTGGGTCATACATCTGTAGATTTGTGTCAAGACACTCGTCAAATATCTCTGCTTCTAGCTTAATCTCACATCCGCAATATTTGTGTCGCTCAATCCATCCATTTTGACACCAAGTGCAAGGCATTCAATGAACTTGATAGCATTCACACCACAATCTCCAGATTGATAATTTTGTGGTATCTTGAAGTTGACTTGATATGGCTGCCATCGCATCCCTTTGCGTTTCTCTACAAAAAGAAAACACAGACAATTAAAAAGTCTTCATTTCTATAACATAATCACATTACATTACGTAATTACCTATTGGAGTTTGAGATTTAATCCAATATGGAATCATCTTTGCATATGCACGCACTTGGTCAGACACATTCTTCTCACTACACTCTCCGATTATGCTTTCATAAACTTATATCTTCTCGTTCACTAGATTCAGTTCACAAGCCAACCAATGGCTACCGGCTACATTATGGCAAAAGTACACAAGATCAACATCTTCAATCCATTTCTTGAGGGTACTAGTTCCATCATGTTTACCAGTAAATGCATCGTTGTACCCACTTAAGAACAAGAACTTGGGGGGTTTAATGTTGAACTGCTTGAAGTCTAGGTACAAAGACGCGACACACAATTGGTCAAGAAAGGCAATATGTTCTGAGTTGTAAGGGTTTTCAGCCCTTAATAATCTTCTACGGAACATGTTCGCTGCAAAGTGTTAAAAATGGAACTTAGAAAATAAATCCAAACATATCAAGTAATTCCATAACACAGAAAACAAATCCGTAACATAGGGATATAAAAATCAGCATCATTCACTAATAAATCTACAACACAGAAAACAAATCCATATATAAAAATCAGCATCATTAACTAATATATCCGCAACACTAGAAAACAAATCTGTAACAAAGGGTTATAAAATCAGCCTCATTCACTAATAAATCCGCAACACAGAAAACAAATCCGTAACAAAGGGTTTTAATAATCAGCATCATTCACAAATAAATCCGCAACATATAAACTAATCCTAGTGGTGGCAGCAGTAAACTAGCTCAAAAATTCCTAAACAAAGCATTTTCATCCTTAACTAAATTCCGCAACAAGCGTTAGAGAATAGCTTAAATTGTTACCTTGTTGCCTACACAGCCGTAATCACTTTCAGAGGCTGGCCAATCTTGCTTGGGTGTTGATAGCCTTTTAAAGAAAAAAACTTCGTTGTTTTCTGTGCTCAGAGGCTCTTCCCTACAAAAGAGAAGAACACACTTTGTTAAATATAAGTTGCTCGGATACTTATAGAACAACTTGGAAAATGAACAAGGAGATAGAATACACTTACTCATCGACTCGGTACAAATCCATCAAATTTGCCATTTTATCAGGAGCCACGGTTTCGAAGGGATCATACACATAATCACTTGTGAAAGTCCCAAAAGCAGGTTTAGCTGGGTGAATGCGTTTGATTGAATTTCCAACATACGGATCCTTACATGTTTCGGCCAACGCTCTATGATGCATGTCAACTTCACCACTTCCAATAACTTTTTGTAAGAGGTCTAAACCGGCAGCAAAAACTTTATCTTGCAAATCCAGGGATGAGGCATTAACCAAGACCTCTTTGTCCGCAAGCTTCTCAACAGCCTTTTGCTTCTCAGCAGGTTTTGGCTTCTCAACAGGCTTTTGCTTCTCAACAGGCTTTGGATTCTCAACAAGTTTTGGATTCTTGACAGCCTTATGCCTCTCAACCGCCTTTGACTTCCCAACATCCTTTTGCTTCTCAACATCCTTATGCTTCCCACAGGTTTTGGATTCTCAAGATCCTTCTGCTTCTCGACAGCCTTATGCTTCCCAACAAGTTTTGGCTTTTCAACAGCCTTAGGTTTCTCCACAGCCTTATGCTTCTCGACATGCTTTGCTTCTCAACAGGCTTAAGTTTCTCAACTGCCTTATGCTTATCTGCAGCTTTTTGCTTCAGATTATCCTTAGTAATAGAACCCTTATTTTGCTTCACAGTAGTCTCCCGATTGGTTAATTTCGGTTTCTTGACACCCTTCTTAGGTGGAGCGTCCTTAGCGTTAGCACCCTTTTTCTACATAGCGTCCACCTTCCCTTGCTTATTAGGGGATATTAGCCATGTCTGTGAAAGCAAAATTGACACCAATGCCACATGTTGAACATAATCGAGACGCCTAACTGAAAGCATGACTGATCGCTTACCGGCGTATTTGAAGAAGACGCCTTCCCTTCATGGCCATGATTCTTGCTTTGAACTTCATGTAAAACATAAATAAATCAAATCAAACGACGAGCATGGACATGTCAGTTTTTAATAAAGAACCACAATTCGCCTCACATACCTGATTCTTCACGGAAGACAAGTCGCCAACTTCTATGTTTATCACCGACTGCTTATGATTCACGACTTGAGTCATTGCACCCTCCATTTTACTTAACATGCCTCTGTATTCGGTGTCCATCCTATCAACTTTATCATTTAAACTCTTTACTAGCTTAAGAATCTCAGCATCCACACTTGAATCCACCTTCGGCTTTTTATTCACGTCAGAAACAACCTCATCGACATCACGCTTTCTATTGTCCCTCTTGAGGCTTCCCTTGGTTTCTTCCTTCCTCTTCATCATCAGCTTTATCGGGACCTTATCGAGACAGCCACTCCTTCCCCACAAGCGATTTGTCCAAATTGTCGTTGAGGATATCTATGATCATTATATCCAGTCTCGGATCATCTAAATCAATAGGCCAGACCGGATATATCTCATCGATAGGCTTCACAGTCAAATGCGACAGACGGACCTGGAGATTACATGAAAATCAAAAACCCATAAAACTATTCCGAAAAACATAAAAATCGCAACACATAAACCAAATCCACAACACTGAAATCAAATCTGTAACACAGAAAACAAATTTGCAACATATATAACAAATCCGCAACACATAAAACAAATCTGCACCACATTAAACATATCTGCAAC
The DNA here is from genome assembly GCA_030180135.1 of Orychophragmus violaceus. Classification (NCBI taxonomy): domain Eukaryota; kingdom Viridiplantae; phylum Streptophyta; class Magnoliopsida; order Brassicales; family Brassicaceae; genus Orychophragmus; species Orychophragmus violaceus. The sequence goes on along the minus strand of CM058231.1, from coordinate 37,199,925 downwards.
ACATAAAACAAATCTGCAACACATAAAACATATCCGCAAAACATAAAACAAATCCACAACACATAAAACTAATCCGCAACACATCACACAAATCCGTAACACATCACACAAATCCGCAACACAACACACAAATCTGCAACAAATAAACAAAATCCACGAGGAAGAACAAATATAGATAACATACATGGTTTTCCTCTATCTAGGCTGACAGTAGGACGTTATTAACGTTGTACCGCTGCCGAGATCCTTTCCAGTGGAGCCGTGGGATTGCTTCTTCAACATTTCTTGGTTTGCCATAGAGTTTTCCTTTTTAAAAAAAGATTTGTATCACCATACGAGCAACACATGAACAAAACCATTCAAGGTAATGGTGTGCTGTGATAGATTAGTAGCTTTGATGGAAGTGATAAGACCAGAGTTTTAATCCCTAGATCTACACTGCAAGTGCACAGACGTGAACTAGTAGTATATAGGGTATCGAAATCCACAGAGACTCTAGACCTTACGATAGATTGTAGAACGTCAAGTTAAGCTAGGTAAATTAATGAGAAACTAAATAGCAAAACAGAAACTAAATCAGATAGCAGAAGTGGTTTTGTAAGCAAGTACTAAAAGCGCTAAGTCTAGGGAGTTCTCAGGAAATCAGACAAGCAGATTAACTATCAGCCAGGATCAAATTAAGTCCGGTTCTAGAACTCAAACACAGATATAGAATTAACCAACTTTCGTTGCGAGAATTCTCTAAGTCTAATTAGCAGAAACCCAAATTTCTTTGCAATTCTTAATAGATTAAACTAGCTTTAAGTGCAAGTTCGATATGTTCACAATTCAATTAACCCAAATTTCTTTGCGGATATTTTAATTGCTCAACCTAAATAGTTCAGATTCTAAATCACACTTTCGTGTCAATTTAATAACCTAAAGTCTAGATTCTAAGTGATCAAGTTAGAAACTAGTAATAAGCCCAGTTCAGGTTGAAGAACAAATAAGTTATGAATCTTAAACAGATAAATTAATCTAACAAGTCATGAAAACCTTTAAGAGAATCCCTAAACCTAACTATGAATCTACTAAGACATGATTAATGAAACATAAATCATTGAATAAGTAAATTGCATAAATAGAGAGTAAAGAATAAAAGGGGTTCGAAATCTTCTCCAAAAGCAGGAAGCAATACAGGTTCAGATCAGCCCCAAAAGCTCTAAAATCTCTATGCTCAAAGTATGAAAGCGTATGAAAAGGTGTAGCCTAAACAAGTGGCTAAAAACCCTAATATAATGATCTAATCACGGCTGGGGCTTCTTTGGAATTATGAGAAACTTCTGGGCCAAAGTGAAAATTCCAAACTCTTCATTAAACCGCCGAGAATTGTCTGACTCGCATGTGTGTCGATCGATGCACATGTTGTGTCGATCGATACAAACCTCTGTTTTGGACGGTGAACTCTATCTCTCGGGTTAAATCTCCAAAATGCTCCAGAATGTGCCATAATCTCCAAATCCGCTCCAAACGTACCTAGACCTGTAAACACACCTAAAAAACTCCAAAACATAGTAAATGACAGATGCACCATGTGTGTTGATCGATGCAGTGCGATTCTGCCTGTTTCTCTCGGCTTTGAACACCCAAAAACAGAAAATCAAAAACACCAAATCAAAACAAAAAAAATGAAAACGAAAACGAACCTAACAGTGGGTTGCCTCCCACTCAGCACTTGTTTAAGGTCATTAGCTTGACCTGTCAGCTGAATCAAACAGAGGGTGCTACATCCAGAGGCAAAATCTGACCTCCTGGAATCTCGGCCTTAGCCCAATAATGTTTCACCCTCTGTCCATTCACAGTAAACTCCTTACCTTCCTGGCTGACTAGAACAACAGCTCCATAAGGGCGTACCTCCTTGATCGTGAAAGGACCAGACCACCTTGATCTCAGCTTACCTGGAAACAATTGCAAACGAGAGTTATACAAGAGTACTTGATCATTAGGCTCAAATTGTCTAGAGACAATCTTCTTTTCATGATAAGCTTTAGTCCTCTCGTTGTATAGCTTTGAGTTCTCATAAGCAAAATGCCTAATCTCATCCAACTCATTAAGCTATATCAATCTCCTTTCTGCAGCAGATTTAAGATTGAAGTTCATATGCTTCACAGCTCATGCTGCTTTGTGCTCAAGCTCCACTGGCAGAAGACATGCTTTTCCATACAGCAGATGAAATGGAGTAGTCCCAAGTGGTGTTTTGAATGCAGTCTGATAAGCCCATAGTGCATCATCCAACTTTGATTCCCAATCCTTCCTTGTCTTCCCAACTGTTTTCTCTAAGATCTCCTTGATCTGTCTGTTAGAGACCTCGACTTGCCCACTAGTCTGAGGGTGATAAGGAGTAGCAACTCGATGAGGAACTCCATGCTTCTGTAGCAGCTTCTCGAAGACCTTATTAATGAAATGAGATCCCCAATCACTAATTACTATCCGAGGTAGTCCGAATCTAGGGAATATGATGGTCTTCAACAGCTTAATAACCACCGAAGAATCATTGGTTGGACTAGCTATTGCTTCCACCCACTTAGACACATAGTCCACAACAACCAAAATGAACTTATTCCCATAGGATGAGGTAAGATGACCCATGAAATCTATGCCCCAACAATCGAAAACCTCAACCTCAAGAATGAAATTCAGAGGTATCTCGTGCTTCTTACTGATTTTCTCTCTCCTCTGACAGGCATCACACTGAGAGACAAAAGAATGAGCGTCTTTAAACATCGTAGGCCACCAGAAACCTGCTTGCAGAACCTTAGACACAGTCTTAAAAGTAGTAAAATGTCTAGCATAATCTGATCCATGACAGTGGAATAAGATATCTGGGACTTCTGATTCAGCAATGCATCTCCTGTAGAAACCATCCGAACAGTTCTTGTAGAGATAAGGCTCATCCAATAGTATCGTCTGAGTTCTCTGAAGAACTTCTTCCTGGCATACCCCTTTAATTCATCTGGTTCAGTCTCTGCAGCCAGGTAATTAGCTATATCTGCATACCAGGGTCGATTGGTCGTTGCGACAGCATCAACTTCGAAGTCGTATTGTCCAATTTGAACCTTAAAAGGTTCTGGGCTCGTATCCGCACTGCAACGATCGTCGCATAGGTAAGCATCGATCGTTGCGTCCTCGTCACATGCATCGATCGTCACAGATGTTGCATCGATCGACGCAATGCGATTAATCCGACAGTTCTGCAGATTTCTGTCCGAATCCATCTCAAATACTGTCCCGATCATATTGACGTTCTTCTCAGGCAAGAAATCATTAATGGGCACGTCTTCTTCAACCAGAATCCTTGACAGATGGTCAGCAACTCCATTCTCAACTCCCTTCTTGTCCTTCACTTCAATGTCAAACTCCTGAAGCAACATAATCTATCTCAACAATCTTGGCTTAGCATCCTTCTTCTGCATCAAATACTTCAGAGCTGAATGATCAGTGTGCACAATCACTTTGGAACCAACAAGATAGGGGCGAAACTTCTCAAATGCAAAGACAACAGCCAACAACTCCTTCTCTGTAGTGGCATAGTTTCTTTGCGCTTCATCTAATGTCCTGCTGGCATGGTAAATAGCATGAAGCTTTCTGTCCTTCCTGCCCCAGGAAAGCTCCTACAGCATAATCACTTGCGTCGCACATTACCTCAAAAGGTAGATCCCAATCTGGTGGTTGAACTATAGGAGTACTCACTAATGCTTGCTTGATCTGTTCAAATGCAGTCTGGCAATCTGCAATGAACTCAAACTTGGTATCCTTACACAGCAAAGCAGTTAGTGGTCTAGCAATCTTGCTGAAATCCTTGATGAACCGTCTATAGAAACCAGCATGTCCAAGAAAGCTCCTCACAGACTTCACAGAATCAGGCGCCTGAAGGCTGGTCATGACCTCAATCTTAGCGCGGTCTACTTCGATCCCTGCTTCAGACACTCTATGTCCAAGAACAATGGCATCTCTGACCGTGAAATGACACTTCTCCCAATTAAGAACCAAGTGCTTCTCCTCACATCTAGTTAGCACTTTACACAGATTATCCAATTACTCATTATAAGATGACCCGTAGACTGAAAAGTCATCCATAAACACCTCCATAAAGTCCTCAATCATATCAGTAAATATGGACAGCATGCATCTCTGGAAGGTAGCTGGTGCATTACAATGTCCAAAAGGCATCTTGCGGTATGCAAATGTGCCATATGGACAAATAAAGGTAATCTTTCCCTGGTCCTCTGGATGGATGGGAATCTAGAAAAAACCTGAATATCCATCGAGGAAGCAATAGTAAGGGTGATTTGCTAACCTCTCCAGCATCTGATCAATGAAAGGTAAAGGGAAATGATCCTTCCTTGTTACAGCATTGAGCTTCCTGTAATCTATGCACATCCGGTGTCCAGTCACAGTCCTTGTAGGAATCAGCTCGTTCTTCTCATTCTTCACTACTGTAACTCCACCTTTCTTAGGCACTACATGGACTGGACTAGCCCAATCGCTGTCTGAAATCGGATAGTTGATCCCAGCGTCTAGGAGCTTCATGATCTCCTTCTTTACCACATCATTAAGATTAGGATTCAGCCTCCTCTGATGCTCAACAGATGTCTTAGACTCGTCCTCAAGATGTATCCGATGCATGCACAGCTCCGAAGAGATACCTGAAATGTCATCAAGAGAATAGCCAAGAGCTTTGCGATGCTTGCGCAGCTTTCTTAGCAGTATAGTGAGCTCTGCGTTGTTCAAACTAACATTAACAATCAATGGAAATGTCGAATTAGGTCCAAGAAATGTGTACCTTAGCCCGGATGGAAGTTGTTTCAGCTCAATTGTCGGAGCTTTTTCCTCTGCCCAATCACTGTCGACATGCAACGATCGATGCACTAAAGGTGTCGATCGATGCAAGCTCGCGTCAGACACATCCAGCTGCATCACTTGCTCAGCTGAATCCATTAGCCTCGCATAGCAAATTGCGGGCTTGTCTTGCAGAAGCTCCAGCTCCATTATAGAGCTTAGTAAAGCTCTCTCTAGCGGATCCTCAGCATGTGTCTTATGAAAGTAATCTGCAGCCAAATCACTGAGTGTATCCACATAAAAGGTCTGTCCGTCGATGGTTGGTCTCTTCACCAGTTTGTCCATATCAAAGCTCATCTTCAGATCACCCACATTCAAAATTATCTTACCTCTCTTGCAGTCAATCATCGCACCAGCAGTAGCCAAGAAAGGCCTACCCAAAATCAGTGGATCCTATCGTTCTTCTCCATACTGCATAACCACAAAATCAGTAGGAATAACACATTGGCCAATCATTATAGGCACATCTTCCAATATTCCTTCAGGAATTCTGATTGTTCTGTCTGCTAAGACTAATGAGATCCTAGTGGGCAGGAAGTCAGTCATCCCAAGTCTCTTCAGAGAAGGGCATAAGGTTCACACTAGAACCAAGATCACATAGAGATCTTTCAAATCTTTCCCTGTAGATACCACAATCCAACACAAATCTCTCTGGATCTTTCAACTTCTCAGGATTCTGCCCTGAATCACTGCACTACATACCTCTGTGATCATCATTACACTCTCCTCATCAGACCATTTACCAGCTAGTAAGTCCTTAAGACATCTCTTCATCACAGGAGTAGTCTGCATAGAGTCAATCAAAGGCACTTCAATCTTCACATTTTTAATGATCTCTTTGCATTTAGCATACTGCCTATCGTTCTTAGCCTTCCTGGGGTTCTTAGGAAAAGGGACCTTAGGCTTGTAGACCCTTTCATTCGACTTCTTCAGCTTCTCTGCGCTTGAACTCTCGGCAGTCGCCTTGCGTCGATCGTTGGTAGTGGTGCATTGATCGTTGCTAGGTGATTCTGTTACGACCTCTGCGTCGAGCAAAGGTTCAGGATCGTTATTTTCGGCTTGCATCGACCGTTGCATAGGTGCGTCGATCGATGCATTGCGAATTCCTCAGATCTCATCTTCCATCTCTTCAATTTCCACGATTTCTTCTAAGCTCAACTGCTTTTTCTGGGCAGGAAACAGCTCCTTGACACTTCTCAGTGTCACTGCATTGCACTGATACTTAGGATTAGCATCAGTTCGTCCCGGAAGAGATCCATCTGCCTTCTTAACATATCCAGCAGTCTGCGCAACCCGAGCATCAAGCTCTTTCACATGTGTGCTCAAGGATTCAAACTTTCCATTCAGATCTTCATAGACAGCATCCAGCTTCTTGTTGAAGTCTACATCAGTCTTAGCCTGACCTTTCAACATCTGTTCCATCATTGCTTCCATCTTGCTCTCATGAGTATTAGTAGCAAGAGGTGTCTGATTTGAGGATGATCCATAGGTCCTTTGATTACCTTCCTGAAAAGGCTTCTGATAACCAGCATTCTGTCCAAATCCAGAAAAGTTTTGATTGCTTGTGAAAGCACTCTTCTGTCCACCATTAAAGAACATATTACCTTGCTGATTTACAAACCTATTCCCTTGAAATCTAGAGCCACCAATGTAGTTCACATCCTCTTCCTGGTGATCTTCTTCAGCTCCAAACACCTCAACTTCCTGAGCAAAGTGGACAGCTTTCTTCCCAGTCAATAAACTATGAACAATGTCCAACTTGTTCCTGATATCAGCAATCTCCAGATTGTCTATCTTCCCACCAGACTCCTTCCTTCTCCTATCAGCAGTCTTGGTGCTATTGCTGCTCACCAAGTTATCAATTAATGTTTTAGCCTGCTCGGGAGTCCTTGTATTGAAATTTCCATTGCTAGCATTGTCCAATGCAGACTGATAGTGGAGATCAATACCTCTGAAGAATAAGCCCAACAGCATCACTTCAGAGAATCCATGGTGAGGACAATCACGTTGGTACTTCTTAAACCTCATCCAAGCAGACTTAAGAGGCTCTGTAGGACCTTGGGTGAAGGTGAGAATATCCTGTCTCGATTGATCAGAGCGAGCATCATCATAAAAGTGCGTCAAGAACTCTCTCTTCACAGCATCCCAAGTAGTAAACTTCCCAGATGGAAGTTGTTTCAGCCAAGCTGCAGCATCTCCAGCGAGAGAATAAGGGAAGAGCTTGAGAAACAAGTAGTCATAATTTACCCCATTATACTTCATCCCAGTGATGAAGTTCTCAAAATCATCAATATGGTCCATGGGTTGCTCATGTGGGAGACCATGGAACGGACTCTGCCTCAGAAGAGCGTAGTAGACAGTCTTGATCACGAAGTCATTCCTCTCAAATCCAGGAGGTACAATTGCTGACAGGTTAGCATGGAACTCATCCGGACAGTTGTAGTCAGCAAGATTCCTCTCATTAGCAGGAGGATTTATCATCTGCCTCTCACCCTCAGGTTCAGGTTCAGGTTCAGGTTCAGTTTCAGGGATCACACGTCCCTCAGCATCAATCCTATGTCCAACATCATTGTACCGGTTGTTCTGGTCATCACTCAGAACACCCTGAGCATCAGGTCTCAGAATCAAGCGATTTTGAACCATCCTTGCTCGTTGACCTTTTCTGTTTGTCCTCTCTAGTCTAACAAGCTCCTCAAGTCTGAGATTCACAAGATTCACGTTCGGATCACTTCGGGTCTCACGTTTATGCATAAACCGTCGGTAATTTCACTGCAACGATCGTTGCAAAGTATGCAACGATCGATTCAACTCGAGATTCGCCTTGTAACGATCGATTCAAAAGATGCAACGATCGATGCAAAGCGATATCAGACCTGAAACACACGCAGACAGAGAAAAACAGAGAAAAATTAGTAACAAAAACAAATAACGAAAAACCTAGTCTAAACTTTAAATTCAAATCTATCGAAGATTCAAAAGAGTCCCCGGCAACGGCGCCAAAAACTTGATACGATCAGAGTTTTAATTCCTAGATCTACACTGCAAGTGCACAAACGTGAACTAGTAGTATATAGGGTATCGAAATCCACAGAGACTCTAGATCTTACGATAGATTGTAGAACGTCAAGTTAAGCTAGGTAAATTAATGAGAAACTAAATAGCAAAACAGAAAGTAAATCAGATAGTAGAAGTGATTTTGTAAGCAAGTACTAAAAGCGCTAAGTCTAGGGAGTTCTCAGGAAATCAGACAAGCAGATTAACTATCAGTCAGGATCAAATTAAGTCCGGTTCTAGAACTCAAACACAGATATAGAATTAACCAACTTTTGTTGCGAGAATTCTCTAAGTCTAATTAGTAGAAACTCAAATTTCTTTGAAATTCCTAACAAAATTTCTAAGTGCAAGTTCGATATGTTCACAATTCAATTAAACCAAATTTCTTTGCGGATAACCTAAAGTCTAGATTCTAAGTGATCAAGTTAGAAACTAGTATTAAGCCCAATTCAGGTTGAAGAACAAATAAGTTATGAATCTTAAACTGATAAATTAATCTAACAAGTCATGAAAACCTTTAAGAGAATCCCTAAACCTAACTATGAATCTACTCAGACATGATTATTGAAACATAAATCATTGAATAAATAAATTGCATAAATAGAGAGTAAAGAATAAAAGGGGTTCGAAATCTTCTCCAAAAGCAGGAAGCAATACAGGTTCAGATCAGACCCAAAAGCTCTAAAATCTCTATGCTCAAAGTATGAAAGCGTATGAAAAGGTGTAGCTTAAACAAGTGGCTAAAAACCCTAATATAATGATCTAATCACGGCTGGGGATTCTTTGTAATTATGAGAAACTTCTGGGCCAAAGTGCAAATTCCAAACTCTTCATTAAACCGCCGAGAATTGTCTGACCCGCGTGTGTGTCGATCGATGCACATGTTGTATCGATCGATGCAAACCTCTGTTTTGGACAGTGAACTATATCTCTCGGGTTAAATCTCCAAAATGCTCCAGAATGCGCCATAATCTCCAAATCCGCTCCAAACGTACCTAGACCTGTAAACACACCTAAAAGACTCCAAAACATAGTAAATGAATCGATAAATAAGATATATACCATGGTTAAAAACCCTAAAATCCATGGTATATCAGGAAGTAATCAAAACCTCGAATGCTAAGTGCCCCGACTGATACTTATTGAAAACGATGGGATCCAAAGCCTTTCATGCATACTTAAACTCCATTCTACAACCCCTTTGAAACCCGAATACACCAAGGGCGATGAGGCACATAAAACCCACACTTCTCCTATCCTCAAAACTCCATGTGCCATATATGACCCATCATCTTATCATTCTGCTCATTTTGTGGAGGAGAAGCCTAATATGAAGAAGAACCATAATCTCTGGAGAATGAAGTATTCTGGAAAGGTTTCTGAAATGGAGACTTTGGTGTTAAACTTGAAGTCTGTCCCTGCTGATTTCCATACCTCCGACCTTGATAACGAGATCCAACTATGTAACTTACATCCTTAGACTCATCAGCATTTGTAGCAAATTGGACCTGCTTCTTCCCAAGCAAGATTCTATGGACATAATCAATCTTATTACTCATCTCAGCTATCTGCGAGCTATCAGCTTTTCCACCAGATTTCAGCCTCTCCATATCAGCATTCTTGACACTATTGCTAGTTATCAAGTTCTCAATAAGCTCCTTAGCTTCCTCTGGAGACCTGGTATTGAAGTTCCCGGTACTTTCAGCATCTAGAGCCATCTAGTACCACAAATCAACTCCTCTAAAGAAGATGCCAGCCGCTGAACCTCAGAGAAACCATGATGAGGGCGATCTCTCTGGTACATCCTAAATCTCACCCAAGCTGCTTTTAGGGGCTCTGTAAATCCCTGCTCGAAGGTCAGGAGATCCTGTCTAAGCTTATCAGATCTAGCATCATCATAAAAGTGTTGCAGAAACTTCTTCTTCACTGCATCCCAAGTAGTCAGAGTCCCAGGTGGGATCTGCTTCAGCCAATTAGCAAATTCTACTCCAAGAGAGTGAGGAAATAACTTGTAGTGTAAGTAGTCATAGGTCACTTCATTATGCTTCATCCCAGTGACTAAAGACTCAAAGTCTTCTATGGGATCCATAGGATGCTCATGTGGAAGTCCATGAAAGAGGTTCTGTCCCACAAGTGTGTAATAGGGAGTCTTAAGCTCAAACTCATTCCTCGGGAAAGCAGGGGGTACAATCGCAGACGTGTTAGCATAGAACTCATTAGGCCTATTGTAATCAGCTAGTGTCCTCCTAATAGGAGGCTCTGGTGCTCTCGGTTGCTCAGCTTGTGGATTTCCTTGTCCACCTTGTGCTCCTTGTTCAGGCTGAACAATATGCTACTCAATCACATTCCCTTTAGCATCAATCCTCTACCCTTGAGCATTGTAAGAATTATTCTGCGTATCTCTCGGAACACCTTCAGCGTCTCGAACCAAAATCAAAGGCGCAGCCACGTTTGCCATCTTAGCTGATCTCTGAGCCTTTCCGTTCTCTCTCTCTAGCTTTGCGAGCTCTTTAAGTTCAAGTTTCACAAGCTCCTTGTCTGGATTACTTCTGGTCGTGCGATCAGGCATAAACCGTCGGTAATCGTCAAGCGACGATCGATGCACAGGACCGCAGCGATCGATTCAGTTCGGGTTTCGCTTTGTGTCGACCGATGCAGGGAGAGCGTCGATCGATGCTAATTGCGAACCTTTGTCGATCGACACTCAGGACCGTGTCGATCGATGCAATGCGATTCTAGGCGTACCTGAGACGCAAGAAAAACGAAAAATCATTAACCAAAAACAAAAACGAAAAACCTAGACTAAATTCTAAATTCAAATCTATCGAAGACTCAAAAGAGTCCCCGGCAACGGTGCCAAAAACTTGATACGATCAGGTTTTAATCCCTAGATCTACACTGCAAGTGCACAGATGAACCAGTAGTATATAGGATATCGAATCCACAGAGACTCAAGACTCTTGCGATAGATTATAGAACGTCGAATTAAGATAGATAAACAGTAGTGAAAATAGTAATTCAAAGCAGAAAGTAAAGTAAACGGTTTGTAAGCAATCATGCGAAGATTCAGGTCAAGGGAGTTCTCAGGAAATCAGGAATATAGGCAATCAATCAATCGGGATCTAATTAAGTGTTGTTCTAGAACTAGAATCACAGAAGCGTAAGAAACCAACTTTTGTTGCGAGTATTATCTATGTCTAGCAACCTAGCAAACCAACTTTCGTTACGAGTTCTAGAGATCCTAAACATGCATTAAACTCAGGTTCTTTCGTTCACAATTCTCCAAAGCCAAATTTCTTTGCGAATAGTCAAATTGCTCATCTAGGTTCTTTCTAGTTAATTAATCAACTGTCGTTGCAGAAATCAACCTAATATCAATAATCTAAGTGGCCAATTCAGATTAAGCATTAAGAACACCTCTAGACGAAGAACTATAAAGTATGAATCCCTACAGATTGATTAACCTATAATTCCTTGAAATCCCTTGTGAGAATCCCTAAACCTAACAGGTAAACTACTCAGACATGACAATCATAACAATAGACATGATGAATGGAAAACCAAATATCATAAAAACGATAAAGAAACAGGGGTTCGAAATCTCTTCTCTCTCGAGTACAAGACCAGCCCAAACTCTCTCAATCTCTGATAAAATAAAGCGTAGCCTAAACAATGGCTTAAAAACCCTAATATAATGATCTAAACACGTCTGGGGCTTTTTTGTAATTATGAGAAACTTCTGCGCTAAAGCTGCAATTTCCAAACTCTTCGTTAAACTCGCGAGAATTGCATGATCCGCATTTGTGTCGATCAATACCACAAGTGTGTCGATCGACACAAGAGTCTGATGTCGACAAGGACTTCTTCTTCTCGCACAAATGCTCCAAATAGCTCCAGAATGCGCCATAATGTCCAAATCCGCTCCTAACGTACCTAGACTTGTAAACACACATAAAAGGACTCCAAACATACTAAAAAACTCGAGAACAAAAACATATACCATGGTTGAAAGTCCTAAAAACCATGACATATCACCAGCCCAACAACAAATGAAAACCGGGCATAGAACAAATACGGCTGCACTGACTATCATGAAAAATCTTTCTGCACTTTTCATCAACGGTTCGGACATGACAACACAAAATGTCGCCACATGCAATGTCTCTTGATCGGGGAATAACGAACATAATAAATTGTAATGCGCCAACGATCCCCCTGGGAACCAAGAAACGCAACGCCAACCCAAGAACAAAGGAGAAAAATTTGACTCGTCCGGGAAAAGAGAGCAAAGCAAGAAGATCCGCAACAAGCAAAGCAAGACGATGCCGACATGGTGCCACAAAAACGAGCTCATGACGATAGCAAGGAAGTGAATCCCCCACCAAGGAGACGCATCAACATGATCATGGGAGGACTCCCTACCTGCAATGACTCAGTGCACTTGATAACGGCGTACGGCCAGATAGCATACATTCAACGGCAATGGAAGAGAAACATTTCGAAGAACTAAAGTTCGGAAGCGAAATCAATTTCACTATAGAGGATGAAAAGGGATGTATAAGCCGCATAATGACCCACTCGTCGTCGAAATTCAAATAGGGGATTTCAAAGTAACTAAATTCTTGATTGATATTGGAACCTCGGTCAACCTCATCTTAAAATAGACCTTGTAAATGATGGAGTTGCAGGATTACAAGATTAAGCGGTTAGAAAAACCTCTCACCGGTTTTTCTGGTGACACAACCAGCACAATCGGAACAATCAAACTACTAGTGTACATCAGATGGGTAACCAAGGTCGTCAAGTTCGTCGTCATCAACCGACCTCCGATTTACAATGTCATCCTAGAAACTCCATGGATCCACGCAATGAAAAGCGGCACCCTCGACCAGTGAGTAAAATTCTCAACCTCGGGAGGAATCTTCACGATCCAAGGAAGTAAGAAAAGACATGCTTCGCAGTAGAGAGCAAGATGCGGCATACATCATGTCTCTTAACCGAACAAAAGAAAGAGCCAACAAACTCGGCACACTTCTTCAACTAAAATGATCACAAATCCAACGCCAAAGGAGGCAGATAAGACTTACTCCTTAGCATAGGAACTACTTTAGCGAGCTCCGGCTCCACTTTCAAAATCAAGTATGTAAGCGAGCTCATGCTCCCTCAAAAACAAAAAATGAGCCCCGGCTCAATAAAAATATATATATATAAGTAAGCGAGCTCAAGCTCCAGAACTTGTAAAAAAAAACTACGCTCAGCTTGATCCCTCCTCGGAGGGTACGTAGACAACCTTTACGAGGTTCAGTCACCTTTATATTTTCAAATTTAAAATTTCCCTTTTCCTGATACGCTCATACTTTTGAATACTTAACATTGACATTCTGGCCAAATGATTGATCAAAATAAATGTGTCTCATACACAGTGGCATCGTGCGCCACGCCTTCAATCTCGACGACCCCAAGTCGGGGCCAGATCCGCACAACTCCTTAATAGAATAAGTTTAGTAAGCTGAACCTCCTTCGCATAAATAAAATTCGAGGACTTCACAGGATAAGCCAAACACTTACTCGCACCTAGAAATTTAAAAAATGATAGGATGAGCCAAGCCCAAACTTGCTCCTAAAAACATTTGAAAAAGTCGAGCATAGTTTCGAATCCAAAGAAAAAAAAACTGGACAGTCGAGCACGTACTCGCACCTAGAAATTTTATCTTGCGACAAGCCGAAAGATGAGAATAACTTGTCCTTATTTATTTTCTTCGTAGGGGGGGAATGAACACCTCATATAAATTGTCCTCAGAGAAGAAAGAGCGCAATATAAACAAAAGTAAAGATGGGAATAACTTTTCTTTAATCATTTTCTTCGTCAAAATACAAGAAAATAAATAACATACGAACATAAAGAAAAAAACGAGCTAATTTCTTGAAAGACGACTTCGCCGTCTGTTACCTGCAAGGATATCCTTAGAGATCAGTATCACGGATATGGGAACAGTGAGGAAGTCGAAACTAGGGAGGATCTGCTTGGGGTAAAAAGAACTCGGAGGAGTCGACCTCAGCACACCAAAAGGTCAACTTGTATCCAAAACCATACCCCACGGTTCCCCTGGCCCGTCTAATGCGTGGGATACCCTCTCCAAGGAATAGCTTCTCCTATGCAAAAGAAAAAGGGCCAGTCTTACACAACATCTGTTACTCTGCGAACAAAAAAAACATTTCAAAGCGAGCTACAAAAAGACAAGTAAAAAAACAAGAGAGAGAAAAACTAAAACACTTATGCGCGCGGGAGCCGACTGGCTCAGGAGGGAGCAGATCGACACGCATTACTGAAACCAATGACGCATCAAATTAATCCAAAAGAAGGATTTGTGCGCCACCCATAAGTTTGGAAAGGCGAAAAATGGAGGTAGCCGTCGGTATATTTTCGCATATCGATAAGCTCCTCTTTTGCAAGAAAAACATGAGCTTGTCTACGAGCAATAAAGATGATCTCAGATATTCGGGAGGTCGGCAAAGGCCAACATCAAAAAGAAATGAGAATCTCACAGGGAGAATGGCCTTGCTGCCACGATCAATTGAGATTCGGCCCTTCGTCGCCAAAACTCGACCCTACATAGAGAAACACGAGGCACGAAGGAGAAATTCTCTCAAAAAGAAATAAGGGAATGAAGAGAGAAATGAATTTCGGAAAAAATCTAAAGAAGAAAGCTGTATTTATAGCAAGGAAAAAACAGTTATCAAAGTCGCATTTAATGCGACGCAACGGTTACCAATGAAGCATTTAAATGCAAAGTGGCGGCTTATTCTCCGAAGAACACACAAGAAGTTATTAAAAGCAATGATAACACTTTGACTAATCCTTGGAAACCAACACAAATTAAAGGACGCAACAGTCAAACGCCAAAATATTTTGACCATAGAGACTTCCCAAGGTGACCTCAAAACTGTATCATGGCTGCAACGACGAGCAGCAAACAAGCTCCGAGTATTCGCCGACCTACTGGTCAACAAAAATGGAGAAGAAAAAAAGGAAACCAAAGCAAAAGAAAACGGTCCAGCAAGATCGAATACCTCTCAAAAAGTCAAAGGCAATCAAGAGTATACAAAAAAAGAAAGCGGTCATCAAGACCGAGCCTTAGCATTAAAACTACAAAAAGGAGAGTATTACCTCATACAACAATGAAACTACAAACTAAAAGTACATCATAAAGGATCACTCCAGGAGGTCGGAAATGCGAGGATCGGCTACGCCCTTGACAGTCGTGGGCATTGTGCTCCTTCCCTCTCCGTTGTTCGTCAGGGTGAGCATCATCGTGCATTAAACCAAGGAGTGGTGACATACACATATCTTCAGGACTCAGGTCGGTAGGCCTCAACACGTCAAGCTCTACCCTCAGACGAGGCTCGTCATCTTCAAGCCTGGCTATCTTTTTCGCAGGAACCTGGGATACCATAGTTCACGAGAATTCAGTAGGCACTAAGAATAGCGACCACCTGATTCAATGCCAAGAGCTTAGCGGTAAAGGGCTCATTCTCCTCTCGCTCCAACTTAAGCTTGTCAAGGCGATCTGAGGTCTTCATGTATAGTGCCTTATGTTCGACGCAAAGGCGCTCGTCAAAAATAGCCTGAAACGGATCACGCTCAGACACGAGGCGATCAACCTCAGACCTAAGAAAGTTAACCTCTCCATTATCTTCATGTAGGAGGTTTTGTCTCTCATCCTCGAGATCGACCACCATCTTTCCCAGATCCTCGATTCTTTGCCTCTCCGAGGACAAGGTAGCAGCGAGCCCATCCATCTCAGCAAGCCTCTTACGAGCATCTTTCAACTCCTAAACAGAGTCTCGTGACCTATCGAGCTTCTCCTTGAGATCCTCCTCCGATAAATTAGCATGCCTCAACTCCCCCTCATACGAATCCTTGAGCCGGTTGACTTTAGAAAAAGCTTACAAATAAGGAGAGAGAGAAGAGAAAGAAAGGGAGTGGGTTAATACGGAACTAGCGTGCACGCTCTAAAAATCACAAAGCCAATAACAGAACGCTTACCATAGAAAAATGATGACTAAACCCCTCCTGAAGCGGAGGTTTATGTATCTCATTAACATGGATCAATTTTCAGAGTGCCCCCGGCGTTATCTTCAGAAAGATGGTCGTACACGAGAGCTTGTAATTCATAAATGGGCCTTTCCCTTTATAATAATATGACCACGTGAAATCCCACAGTTCAAGATCAAGACCAACTCCCAACCTCCTCATGTTCCTTTCAAAAACATGCTCAACTATGGCGGGAAACACATCATCAGGCTTCGAACCAATCTGGCCCGAATCAATCATCGACTTATCAACATGAACATAGGAAGGAGGAAGGGCTGTATCACCGGAACTCTAAGTCTTGTTCCCCGAATCCGGCTTACGCCTCATACTGCCCGGCTGATAATGAACGTCATCATGGGCCTCGAAATAGCATTTTCCGCCTTAATGAAAGCATCACCTTGATCATCGATCTCCTCATCGCGATCAACCTCCACCTCCTCAATCTTCTCCTCCTTAACCCCAACCCCCTTGTCCCCCCCCCCCAACATTCTCAGTAGGCATTGGCTCATTAGCAATCTGAATGTCCTCTTTGGCAGCACTCAGACTTACATCAAGATTGATTACTGGAGAATTCTCAATAATTGCATAAAGTCTTTTCCCGACATAGTCAGGCAGGTCAACGCTCACACGACCCATTTGCTCGTTGGAAACTCTCCACTTTTTTCTAGATAAACAAGAAGACGACGGTTCACTAGTCAGATTCAAAGGAGGGGGAGGTCCCAAGAAATCTGTTAAAAACACTAAAAATTCAATAAAAAGCTGCTCGCTTCTAAAAAAGGTGGGAGGAGATGGAGAATAAAACCGTACTTGAATCAATCATTGCAAAAACCTTGAGAGTCCAATCTAATGCACTGTGAGCTCTTAGCTTATTCAAATCGACATGAAAATTTGGAGGCCAACTGCCAAAAAGCGAACGATCTGCAAAAAGAGAAGAAAAGTATAAGACAACCAATATCGACGAACAAGTATGAAGAAGAAAAAAATCTACCAGGATCATGATTCCACGCCGATCTGAAAACCATGCTCGTATCTAACCCGAGTATGTCATTAACTCGCGTAAAGAAGTAGTTGTCCTGCCAAGCAGTAGTCTTGCATGACACATCAAACACAACCTTCAAACGATGACCATGCCTCATCGTCCCATAAAAAGTCCCTGACGTCCCCTGGTTGATTGAAATTGAGGTCAACTCCCCAAAGAAGCAAACATGCATATCAACGTTCCATTCAGCAAACATAATAAGGACCTCAAGTATATTGCGAATAGCCGCCGGGTAAAATTGAGAAATAGCCATTTTCCTCGCTTCACAGTATTCAACTAGAAGCCTCAACAGGGGAAACAAAAGATGGCACACTGAAAACCAGAAGTCGTACAAACAAACCAACCAGAAGGATCATCCCAAGGTAGCTCATCTGAGGTCAGCAATCGAAGTTCAAGACCCAAAACACGAGCACAAGATTGCAGGATATCATCCAGCGAACTCTGCTTACAAACAGACGAATGAATTTCCAGAGGAATGGAAGCATCTAAATTCTCATTATCAAGAAACTAGGAAGGAGAAGCATCGACGAGCGGCAGATAGTTAAGAGGTTTTATCACTATCGGAGCATCCCGAAACGGACGAGCTTTCCATCCGGCTTGTGATTTAAGAAAGTTACCATCCCCCACAATTGACCTAGATTTAATGGGGCTATCGTTTGACGACTCAAAAGAATCAAGGTCATCGTTTCGATAAGACGAATTACAACTAGAATATACCCTCATATCGGTGAATCTAAGCAACCAGCAAAATACAACGATTCAGCAAGAAAAAGTACAAAGCGGAAGTTAGAGAGAGAAAGTAGTACTTGTGTAAATGAAGCAAACTGAGGAAATGGAAATCGAAAGGAGATTTTTATAAGGAAACAAAGGATCGGTTATAAAAAAAATGACCGGCGTGACTTTTCGATTTCGATAGACGTCTTTTCAATCCTCAAACCACGAAATAAACTTAACGGCCCAAATAGCACCAAACGAGCCATATAAGCCGGCCAGATTTCTATCTAACTTAAATACTCATAAAAATTCGCCGACATCGACCAAAGCGGAAGACTAACGAACTGGGGGGAGGGGGACTAATTGTTGGATATGGGTTTAACATCCAATCCATAAGCCCATCAACATTTGTCCAGCTCATAAAAACATTTCGCCTCAACAACTGAAGCCTATTAAGGAGTCAACAGTCCAACAAGAAGTTTGACCACTTTTACTATAAATAGACCATTCATTGTTCATTTATCACTAACCTGTATTTTGCTAAGCTCCTAGCTACTCTTTACAAAGCGACGAGCCCAAGAAATCTTTAGGGAGCTCGTCAATCGATGACCTCCCATCCGGTCCATCCTATTCATTGTTCGGTCTTGGCCTAATTATTAATACAGAGAGTTTTTGACCCCACGTTAGTCGCATTTTACTTATTTGTTCGGACCCTTTTGACCCCAACTATTACTCTCTCATACTTAGCCGAAATCTTGCAACAATAACATTACATATTATACATTATCTAAACATTTAAGAGTTTGATGAATGAAAATTTATAAATAACAAGTATATATATATATATTTTTAAATAGTTTATAAAAATAAAAGGATGATAAAAACGTTGGAGAAAATAAAAGTTTATAAAAAACTTATTTAAAGTTTGATAATTAAAAATATTTATTTATAAAATAAATTAAATAAATAATTGTATGTTAGCGTATATTCACTCCTAAAAATCACTATACTCATAAAAAAGAAAGAAGAAAATGCAAAGTTTTAAACTAAAACATATAAAATATTAATACTCAAAATAAATATCAAAATATATTAAATATTTACAAATTTAAGCAATATCCACGTATTTGTGCGGGTTCTCTCCTAGTATATATAATATGAGAATACTAAAGGATATAATTACAAGCTCATTAAAAATAAAATGTTGCTCCTTGAACTCCATTTCATATATTTTGTCATCTCAATTCAATTTCATATAATGTGTCATTTAAGGATTTCTACACTTAAATAAGAATCTCTTATTAATTACATCGCACAATTGTATCTCTTACCAATACATAGTAACGTAAGAGAATAGGAAAAAAAACTAAAAAGTCGTTACAAAATATGCATTGAAAATATAAAATAATAATTTTTAAAACAGAATGTTAAAGTGCGAAATAATATTTACTATGATATAAAAATATATTGTCACGTAATTTTTATGCAACACCCTTTGCTATTCTTCAACTCTAACCCTAACAGTTGTTTTTCCATCAATAAATGATATGAAAACCCTAAAATGATTCAGTTAGCTAAGTCGGTGGCTCATGATCTACATAAATGATATGAGATGGTTGAATTCGGACATTTCGTGCTGACTTATATGTCTTTGTGTTGCTCGCCCATAGGATATGCGTAATAACAAAACTTGTAAAGAATTCCTTCGTTCGTGCATACTCTTCCAGATGGACAGAAAAGGTTGGCCAGTTCATCAATGCATACACTATCTTCACCAACTCAGAACAATATGTTGCAAATGTAACTTTTGTTGATTACATCTCTTAATGCATTTCATAGCCCATATAAGTGCTTCAAACTCATATTGAAAGGCTGCTTATGATGCTCCTTGCTCCCATCAAAACATACTTTTCTCCTTCATAGATATTATACCAACCTTGCCCGAAAATTCATCACCTTCCTTACATGAACCATCTAAGAAACACCAACATCCTTGTATCTCCATATTTCTTTCTTTCGGTATATATGATTCTATTTCCTTACTTTGTGAATTCAAAAAGACTTACTTCAGATATCTCAGCCTAATCCCACATTAATTTAGTTTCATATATACTAGAATGTTCATTAGACCTCTATCAATATTATTGTATAATTTTCCATTTATGTTCTGCCAAATATACTATATTATCCATGGACATTTAGTATTCCGATTATCTGCTGATAATCTCCAGAAGAGATAGTCCACATTATCAAACACCAAAGACAACGGAAAATTTCACGTATTTTTTTGATTGAGGACAATGCCCAATTTTGTAAGACCGGCAGACGTTCAAAGAGAAAATAATTTATTGTTTCTTATTATGCCCCCACATTTTTAATAATGAGTATCACATTTTATTCCTCTGGAACCCAGTTTTTGTAACCGATAGACACCCCATTATAGCTTGCCATATGAAATGCTTAATCTTTGTTGGGCACTTAACATTCCATTTAAATTCCTAAAGAGCATTAATATTAGGTCCATAAATAGGTCACCATTTACTTTTGTTTGAGGAATCATGTTCAAAATGATAAGCTGATTTCACTGTATATCTTCTTGGTTTTGTGAAATGCCATCCAATTGTGTCAGGTGGGAGAATCAACTAACTGGTAGGCTAGTGATTGTGGCCGCATCTTCCGATTCTATAATAGCTCGGATTAATCGATCATTCCACATATGTTTCATTGGATCTATCAATTGATTAATCGTTAGTAAAGGATCAAAGTGAGTTATTTTACATGACGCTAACCTCGGGTGTATGCCTGAGATCTAAGGATCACACCATAATGAAAAGGATGATCATGTTCTCACCCTTTTGATTAGTTATTTTCTAAACATAGATCGAGTTGATACAATACTTTTCTAGTCATAGGACGGAGATATGATTTAATAGGATCCAAAGAACTTTCGGTCTGATAGTATCTACCATTGGATATCCTTGCAAAATGACATTATGGTTTGTCGATCAGGCACCATATTTTTTTTACGCAGCATAGCCGTACTAAAATCCATTAGTGCACAAAATCCAAGGCCGCCATCTTTCTTCCCCCAACAAAATTTATCCCACGACATCCAATGCATTCATTTTTGGTAACCATTTGTACTCCACCAGAATTGGACTGTGACACTTGTAAGATTATTTGTTTTCGTTTTTGTAATCTAAAGCATGTCATTACATGGTTTGGCAAATGCAGTTTTCACCCATTTATTTAGCACCTCTTTGCCTCCTTCAGTTAGAAACTTCATTGTCCAGCCATGCACATGATAATGAAGCATGTCCTGTAAAAAGCTAAAAATCTGTATTTTTCCTAATCATGAACTCTCTAGGATCCCTAGGTTAGAACTCATACCTCCAATATTAGTTATCCGGAAATTAATTCCATCTTTTCTGTCCCGATACCAATTCATGCTCCTTTAGATTCTTAGAACAACCCGACACTTTTCCCGCATAGCTTAACAGAAGAATAAGCCGTCATCTACAAATAGTAAATGGTGATATCAGTGGACTTTCTCTTGCAACCTTCATTCTAGCAATCGACGCCTCTATTTCAAAGAATGAAAAGATAAGGTGACAAGAGATTCATAAAATAGACCACATGGTTTACCATTTTAAATAATCCATGTACTGGACCGAGGTTATACATTGCATCATAAAATTTGTCCAATGGGATGTGAAACCCATTTTCCTTAGTAGATTCTCAATGAAAGTCCAATTCACCCAGTCATATGGTTTACTAATATCCGTTTTTATTATCTTATATTTCCCCTTACATGATGGATTTCCGACTTTTGGATACGTCTCAAAGTAACTAAATCTAATTAAAATTTTGAAAATGTAGGATATTATTTTGGTAAATCTATCAAATACATAAATTATATATAAACAGGGTGCGCTTTAATGATTGGTGTGCTAAGCTCCAAAGAAACCTAACCCATATTATTTTGAGATTTGTTATCTTGCTTACGTTTTTGGTTCGTTTGACCATTTAACTAATTTTCAACTGAAACAAAAGTTTCGGATCTGAACCGGTTTTTAAAAAGAATCTCTTTATCATTAGGTAATTGGTTCGATTAAGACTTATTTCGTCGTCAGAATTCAGACTGACAAAGAAGTCTTAAGGCAAATAATTTTTTAATATTCATATTGGACATCTTGTGGTTAAAATTTGAATTGTGTTATTGTTAATTCTAAACAGGATGGGGAGATATAGTTATTATCAACCGTCAAGTAATTCATACACAAGTACGAGTTCAATTTCTCCACGTAGATCCGGAGGGTCTTATGAATTTCCAAAGAAAATTTTATGTGGATTGGTGCCTATCATGCAAACTTCCAAGACATCCGATAATCCAGAAAAGAGGTTCTATGGATGTTATAATTGGGATGTGATGCCTTTTTATGTTGTGTAGGTTATTTTATTGGAGTTTACAGTCTGGTAGTGGAATATAAGTGTAAGTTTTGTAATGTGGTTGTATAGGATGGTGGATACCATCTAATGAAGTGGTGGGATGAGGTAATGATGGAGGAGTTCAGGAGTTAAGCTGGTTGTGCGTCAACATGGTGAAAAAATTGATTGCATCTATCTTTTCTCTGCTGAAAATGAGGTTGTTACGACGTTTCACGATGAAGTACAGAAAACGCAGACATATATCGCTCGACTAAAGGAGCTAGGGATTGAGATTGAGAAGTGTTCAGGAGACATCGAGTTGAGAAATATAGCATGAATTTGTACACTTGTATCGTTTCAAATTTGAACACTTGAAAATTTTGAATTCAGACTGCAAACAAAGTCTCATGGAAACGAGTAGACTGCAAATGAAGTCTACTTTCAGACTGATGATGAAGTATTTAGCTTGAATTTTTCTGAATATTTTTAAAACTTCGAGTGGGAAATTTTTGAATTTTTGAATATTTTGGGAATTTTTGTTTGGTTTAGGTTTTGTTATATGAGTGGAAATTTTTATTTTTAGTATTTTAAATACTTTGAAAATTTGGTGACCACATTATAACCGCGCTGCCGCAAAACTCTTAGAAAGTCTTATACAAAATGAAATCTTTAACTTAAATTATAAAATTAGAGAAAAATATTTTTAAAATATTTTTAATACAGAAATTAAATATAGACGTTGTCAAAAAGAAAAAAAAAAATATATAGACTACTGTGAAGTTTATAAAATTAAATGTCATAAAACTGAAATAAATTAAACTATATAATTCAAGATGAAGTGTAAACCACAAAGATAAGGTATCTATGAAACATTTATATATATCATTAGAGTTATATTTGAGGTTTTAAGATTTTTCAGCAAAAATATTAAACTTGCATACAGTTGTTATTTTTCGATTATGTTAAATAGTTTTGATTAATGTTATAGTTTACTTCATTATTTTCTATTAAATGGTAATTAGTCAATTTAGGATCCTTTTTTATTTTGAAAAATTCTATATTTTCCCTACGAACTAATGGATCGGATCGAATTGAAAAATGGAAAGATTTGTATTTTTAAAAATATTTTTAATACAATAATTAAATATAGATATCTTTGAAGTTAATAAAATTAAAACAAATTAAGTCATATGAGTCAAGATTTCTATGAAACATTTTCATATATATTTGTGGTTTGATTTGGGTTTCAAGTATTTTTCTTGAAATGTTAAATTTGCATATACTTGTTATATTTTGACTATATTAAGACTTTTTGGTGTATTTTATCAATTTTACTTCATAATTTTATAGTTTAAGTGGTAATTAGTCAATTTAGGATTTCATTTAGGATATAAAACCTTCTGGGGACTTCTCCTGACGCCTACAGTAAGACTTCTTTCAAAGTCTCTAAGCATAAAATCCAAACCTATGGGGTTATAATTTTATTACTGTTATATATTTTAGCCCGACCCGAAAAAATGAATGACATATAAAAGAGATTTTTATCGGGGCTGGGTTATAATTTTATTTTCAGATCCAACGAAACCATAGGCGATTTCTATCTGAACCTTAAAGATCTGGTTTTCCTGTGCCACTGTGTTCCGCCTCCACACTTGTGTCCGGTATCGTCTCAAACCGATTATGTCTTCCTTTGTCTCTTTGTAAGTCCTCCGCTAATCTACATTTCAATATTTTCCTCTTTATCGCAACCGATTTGATTTTTTAGTTTTCCCGTATTTATCGTAAAATCTCGACACTTTTTATTTTCCCCTTGATTACCTGATCAACGTTACGCAAATCTCATAACCATTTTGATTTTAAATAGTTGTCCTATTTGACATAAATCTCTTAATATTCTCTTTAGATTTATCAAGGGTTGTTTCTAAAATCACGTAACTGTGATGATATGAAATGGTTTAGTCACTTTTATCATAGCTATGGATTTTGATTTTTTTTTTTCTCTTGGATAATTCTCTCGGAGACTTATGTTGGAGACTTATTTAGGAGGCTTCTCTCAGAGGCTTCTTAAGGAGACTTCCCTAGGAACCTCTCATGGTTACTTCAGACTTCTCATAGCATGTTTTTTTTGTGCTGGTTTACATAATGCCTAATAATAAAAGAAGCCCTTGGAGCCTAATAAGGAGAAGAAGAAGAAGCCCTCGGAGTGTAATAATCAGAAGAACCCCTCAGATGTTCTCGTGGAGAAGCCCATATTCCCACCTCGGATGTTCTCAAGAAATGATCACCCCTTCCCTAAGAAAATCGTAACTTACTTTAGTGGTAGGAGAGAAATACTTGAATCGTTGCGCAGTGCACTATATGAGGATGAGTGGGAAGATCATAGATACTCACATCTAGGCCTGTTAGTGAAGTTCCACAATTTGAAGTTTGGTTGGGCTTCGAGGATGGTGCATTTCATACTGAGTTCACAGCTATTGTGCGATAAACCGTATGAGCTATGGGCTCTCATTGGTGTCAGTCCAATGACGTCTTCACTGAATGAGTTCCATCATATAACAGAACTTAACTACAACCACAAGGAACTTCTGGAAAATCCATCTGTTGAGATTACATGTGAGATTAAAGAATAATGGGATTTGTTAGATATTAGTGTCGAGACTGGTCCAAGTTATGCATATTTATTTGATGTGTGCATAAAGTGTGTTGGTTGGGAGCCGGAAGATGGGATCAAGTTGGGCTATCTAGCCCTTTACGTTTATTTCATCGAGGCTCAGAGCAAACTAAACCCGTCTCGAGCTGTCCTCTCTATGACGGTGATCAATCCAATTGAGTCTCCAAAATACTGGTGGGAAAGAGAGGCCCATAACTTCTTGATGAAGTCTGTGAAGAAGGCAAAAGTGGCACAAGAGTCGTATACCATTGTCGGCTTTCTCCAAGTCTTGCATGTATGGATCTTGTATGCTCTACATGTATGCGGTAAAAAGTATGGAGATCCCATACCTGACAAGCCAACTCCACCATTGTTGTCTTACCGTGGATCAAGAAGGCGGAAGTATGTCCAAAAGAATATGCAGAAACAAGTATCCCATATTCCTAACTCTTTTAAATCATGGTTGTTGTTCACTGTCACTGTAACATATGTTTACTATGAAAGTTGTCTTTTGTAAACCTTTGTGAAATTCTTTATCAAAAAAGAGTTTGACGAACTTTTTCCACTTTGGGTTAATGGTGAAAGAGATTTTCAAAAATTAAGCGGTCCGCAGAGGCGGAAGAGAAAGAGGAGAAGAAGAGTGGTAAGCAGAAGGCAGAGGTTAGTAGCGAAGGATGTTCGAAGAGAGTTAAGCAATATGCTGATGATCACGAAATTTTGGGTCTGACTAATGACCTAAGGGATGAGATGGAGGTAGGATTCGACAAGCTTGTGACTTTGATGAAACAAAACTTCGTTGGATTTGGGGTGAAGATAAATTTGATCTAAAATAAGGTGGAAGTTTTGGCTGATGATTCGAAGGTTTTGAAAAGGAAAATTAATGGTGATGGTGGTGATTAAGATAAGGAAAAACAAAATGGTGGTGATGGTGCTACCGTGAATATGAAGAAAGTGAAGGAAAGGAAAAGAAAAGAGAAAGACAGAGAGAAAGGGGGAGGGAAGAGTGGATCGTCTGAAAAAACGAAGGATGTTGAAGAAGAGAAGTAGAAGAAAAAAGAGGATGTAGAGAAGATGCAGGAGAAGCTTTAAGAGATTGAGGAAGCTGAAGAGAAGGAGGAGGATGCTGAAGATAAAGAGAAGGACGATACTGCATGTGAGAAGATGGAGGAACATGAAGTTGATAGAGACGCATATGAGGCTCGGCTCGTTCATCCAATAATGATCATGAAGGGGTTAGTCTCGATCCCCCCCTTTCTAAGATTCAAAATATACAGAATAAAAAATGATGAAAACCAGGCTAAGAATCGTGAACCACTGAAAAAAGTAAGAGAATAAAGCTCAAGAATACAAAGAACAACAAAAACCCTAAGTTATATAAAATTGGAGAAAAGTCAAAAGCTCTCTGACTCGATTCCCTATGCAGAACAAATGGTTCCCAGTTGCTCACGCTTCCGCCTTGTCTCCGCCGCCTCTCGCCACCGGTGGTCCTCCCTTAGCCATTCCTCCCGTACCCCCTGACCCTCCTGATGACTCGGTTGTCTTGTCCACCCTTAACTTCCCTCGTTTGTCCTCTCCTCCTCAAAACCGTGCTCGATCCTCAGCTCGTAAAGGTTCTTTGAAATCAGCTGCTGTGGCTCAAGCTGCTTCATGTGCTACTCCTACTGCTGTCTCTGCTAAGGCTCAGCCATTGACTGTCTCTCCGGAGACTAAATCTCTAGAACCCAGAAATTCTGGATCTGGAAACACTGTTCATAAGAAGTATACAGTCCTGAAACCAAAAACTAGCTCACCTGTCTTGACCAACAAAGCTTTGAGCTCATCTACTGTTGTTCCTCCCTTTGTTGGACCAGCCCCTCCCCCTCCTCTTAACCCGTTTTCATCAAAGCCTCCTGTTACTATGCAACCACCTGTGTCTTCTGCTCCCATTGACCCAACCAAACCAGTTTCATCTCCCTTTCCTACCCATGTTCCTCTGCAGCCACCTAGCCAGGCTACGGATCCGAAACCCTGTCCTCTTCAACCATCATCCTCGTCGGGCCCTTCCTTAGTTGAAAAACTTCGAAGCAATGAGGATAAGACTCTTAGACGTCTCTCTCCTGTCTCCTTCTCTGACTCTGGTAGGCCAAGAGTTATAATCCCTGATTCAGTGTTTCAGAAAGGTGCTGAACTTCATAAGGACTTTATTGTCTGTTATTTCAACGGTAGAGCCCCTCCTTATAGCCAGATCCAGAGTGTCCTGAACCACATGTGGGGTAAAGGAAAAAAAGTTGAAATCCATAACAATCCTTTAAATCGATCAATGTTGGTAAGGATACCGAATGACTACTTACGGGGAAAGATTTTGGAGAAGGGCATTTGGTATGTGGGGGATTCTATGTTCCACACAGCTCTATGGTCCTCTATTCACTCTTCAAGCACTCCTCCTCTTGACTCAATCCAGATTTGGGCTCATTTAACGGGTGTCCCGTTGGACCTTCGTCACAATGATGGTCTCAGCTTGATTGCAGGATTGATTGGTGAGCCTAAAGAAACTGATGACTTCACGAAGAACCTTGTTAGTCTTACTCTCTCACACGTCAAAGTAGAAGTGGATTTAACTAAGGCCTTACCTCGAGTTGTTGAATATGGCCGTGTAAGCGGGGAGATTGTTGAAGTACAAGTTGACTATCCGTGGCTCCCGCCTACATGCTCCCACTGTCATGAACTTGGCCACATTATCAGAAATTGTCTCCTTCTGCCTAAAGCTTCTAATCAATCTGCAAAACAGCCAAATCAAGTAAGAAAGCCAAATGGAAAAGCAACAGCAGATCCAAATTTGTCTGAGAATAAAGACACAAAGATGAAGGGCGTTCTCTCTGAGGCTATACCTTCTGATGTATCTAAACTGGTGAATTCTCAGGCGGTTATTCAGGTGGATAATCAGGTGGTTGTTCCGGTAAATGCTCCTGACTCCCTTAACCTGATCAGTTCCAAGACTTCAATTACTGGCAATCCTTCTGTTAACCCTGGGACGGCCTTGAGTACAGTTTCCTCTGGAGTATCGTCTAATGTTCTTGACCTGGCTGTTAAAACCTCCAGCCTTGTGGATATTCCTGCTCAGTCTCCCCTCCCCAACCAAATTATTCCTTTCACTTCTACTCGACCTCCATACACTGCTCCCTCATCCTCCTCACAAAAAGCCTTCATCCCTTCATCCATCTTTCCTCTTCCTGCTCCTCATTATAGCCCACCTGAAACACAAAAAGCTCCTTTAAAAAGAAGTCGTCCTGACTACACCTCAAATTCTTTTCCTTCATTCACTTCTCAGCTTTCCTTTTTTACTAAAGGCAACTCTTCTCCCTTGCCTTTGGCACAAAACTCCTTTATCCCTTTAAGTAACTCTTTCAATTCCTTGGCTACAGATGGTTCTCTCCATTTTTCCGGAGAGACCAAACCTTTCTAAATCTATGAGTTCTAAACTCTTTTTTTGTAATGTTCGTGGTCTAAATGACTCGGATAAACACTCGGATTTTATTAGTTGGCTACATAACTATCAACCACTATTTGGTGCTATTCTGGAAACACACATCAAGCTTCAAAATCTAAGTCCCTTGATGACTAAACTATGTCAAGGATGGAACTATACCTCCAATCATCTCTCAGACGAAGATGGGAGAATTGTGCTTATTTGGAGAGATCCTCTTCAGGTCACTGTTATCAGCCAATCAAAACAGTCCATGACCTGTGAAATAAAAATGCCTAATGCTGTCAGGTTCTTCTTTACTGCAGTCTATGCCTCTAATGAAAGGGCTGAGAGAGTTGACCTGTGGGTTGAACTGATTAACCTCCAACAGTCTTTGAGCCTGGATGATTATCCTTGGATGATGGGAGGTGATTTCAACCAAATTCTTCACTTTGCTGAGCACTCCTCAGCAGCTGTCAATGTGATAACTCCTCAAATGTCTGAATTCAGAGATACTCTCTTTCAGCTGGGTCTTTTTGACTTACGGTTCCAGGGGCCGCTCCTGACTTGGAGTAATCATCAACCTCTATCCCCTGTTGCAAAAAAGCTAGATCGTCAGCTTGTCAATTACCACTTCATAAACCTATTCCCCAACAGTACATCTTTTTTCCTCCCCCCTAATTTTACAGATCACACCCCCTGCCTTACTGACCTAGCCCACCAATTGCCAAAAGCGGGGACTAAACCTTTTAAGTTCCTAAATTACCTTACCAAACACCCGAAATTCCATCAGCTGGTGCATGAGGCGTGGACACAAGCTGGAAGCAATGGGTTAACTCTCACCAATCTCTGCTGGAAGCAAAAAACCATAAAAAGAGTGTTAAAAGAAATGAATAGAGATAACTTTTCTCAAATTCAAGAAAGAGTGAGCGAGGCTAACGGTTTGTTACAACTTGCGCAGGTACAAGCTTTACTAAATCCTTCAACGCAAACTTTTGAAGCTGAAAAAGAAATGCAACAGAAATGGTCATTCTTACGGTCAATTGAGGAGAGCTACTTTAAACAGAAATCTAGGATAATGTGGTTGAAAGAAGGAGATCAGATGACTACCTACTTTTATAGAGTCTGCCAGACTAGGCAATGCTACAATGCCATCAGATCTTTCACTCTTCCATCTGGTGAGATAATCCAAGATCCACAAGAGATGAGTGCCCATGCTATCAATCATTTTAAAAACCTTTTGGGACCTGTGATTTTACCTGCTCAAGCTTTGCCTTCTGGTCGGTCCTGGTTCCGAGCTTTAAACCCCTTTTCCTGCACAGAAGAACAGAGAACAATTATGTCAAGACTGCCCACTTTGGAGGAGATTACAAAAACATTATTGAAGCTGAACCCGAATAAGGCTCCGGGGCCCGATGGTCTTACTTCTGGTTTTTATAAAGCCTCTTGGGATTTCTTGGGAGTTGAAGTGTCTGAATCAATCAAGCAGTTCTTCACTTCATCTTTTATGCCTTCGGCTGCAAATTCAACCATTCTTTCTTTAGTGCCAAAGCGACCAGGGTCCTCCTCCATTTCTGATTTCCGCCCTATTGCTTGCCTTAACACGGTCTATAAAGTCGTCTCCAGGTTACTAGTGCGAAGAATCAAGCCTTTGCTTCCAGCTATTATCCTGCCAAATCAAACTGCCTTTGTTAAGGACAGGCTGCTCGTTGAGAATACTATTTTAGCAGGTGAATTAGTCAATGGTTACCACAAGAACAAAGGGCCAAAAAGAGTTACGATAAAAGTTGACATTGCAAAGGCGTTTGATACTATCTCTTGGGAGTTTCTGTTTAATTGTTTAGAAGGACTAAATATGTCTGAGCAACTACTAGCTTGGCTGAGAGCATGCATCTGTACGGCTAACTACACAATCGGCTACAATGGTTATGTTCAAGGCTATTTTAAGGGAAAGAGAGGCTTGCGCCAAGGGGATCCTTTATCCCCTTATTTATTTGTAATAGCAATGAATAACCTTTCCCTAATGTTAAATGCAGCAGCTGAGCAAGGAAAATTTAAGTACCACTACAAATGTGAAAGCTCAAAACTCTCTCACCTTTGCTTCGCGGATGACCTCTTAATCTTCACTGAAGGGACTGTGGATTCAATTCAGAACGTGCTGCAAGTTCTTCATGAGTTTGAGCTGCGCTCCGGCTTAGCAGTCAGTGTCCATAAGACATCTTTCTTTTCCTCAGGGATGCCTCAAGCAGATATAGACTCTATCAAAGCTTCAACTGGTATGCCCCACTGTGTTCTGCCAGTCCGTTACCTCGGTGTTCCACTCTGCACAAAGAAACTCAGCATTCATCAATGTGAGGTCTTACTCCATCAAGTAAAGAGTAGGATGACAACATGGAGTGTGAAAACTTTGTCATTTGCGGCTAGGCTCCTATTAATAAAGACAGTCATTTCAGGGATAACAACATTCTGGTGCTCCACATTTATCCTCCCTAAAGAATGTATTCGTCGTATTAACAGCCTATGTGGAGTTTTCCTATGGAAAGGAAATGTTGAGGCTCATCACTCGGCTAAGGTCGCATGGTCAGAAGTAACAAAGACTAAAGAACAAGGTGGGCTAGGGGTCAAAGACTTACTGTTGTGGAATAAAGCTTGCACTCTGAAGCTAGTGTGGCTCCTGTTTTTTCAGGCAGGATCTATCTGGGTGGCATGGGTGAGGAAGGAGATACTGCAAGGAAAATTGAACAACTTCTGGTCCATTAATACGAATGTCAAATTCTCGTGGCTAGTAAACAGATTACTCAAGATGAGAGGAATTGTTTTTGACTGGATTAAACTTACGGTGGGAAATGGTGACTCGGCAATGTTTTGGACTGACAATTGGAGTCCTTTTGGTTCGTTGAAGCAATATCTGTGTGACAACAGAAACTTCCGGTATGGTGTTCCAGAAGCTGCTGTGTTATCATCGCTTAATCGTAATGGGCAGTGGCACCTTCCACCTGCAAGATCAGACCATCAGGTTAACTTATATGCATTCTTAACAACTGTTGTTTTATCGACTGAGAATGACTCTTATGTGTGGGAGATAGATGGGCAAATAAGCAACAGATATTCAATTGGCAAGGTTTATGAACAACTATGTGGTCAGCTACCCTGTGTTACCTGGGCAAAGGCAGTCTGGTATCCTGGCAATATACCGAAACACGCATGCTTTACATGGCTAGTGGTCCTCAATAGATGCCCCACAAGAGACCGACTGATCAGTTGGGGTCTAACTTCAGCAGCTACTTGTACGCTTTGCAACCATACATTAGAGACGAGAGACCATCTGTACTTTGACTGTGATTATTCATGGGGCTTATGGTCTTCTCTGGCTTCCCGTTTATCTTATACACCTAGCAGATCATGGACTGCATCAATCACAGAAATTCAATCGATGACGGGAAACAAGCATAAACGGAAATTGATGCTACTCACTTGGCAAGCTTCGCTTTACTGGATTTGGCTAGAAAGGAACAGTAGAATCCATCGCAATAACTATCGATTGGCGGATGCCTTACTGGTTCTGATCCGACGACAAATCAAGGAGAAAATCCTGAGCATCCGTTACACGAACCCGGCAGCTTCTTCCAACCTGATGCAATTGTGGTTGGCGGCAGATGCAGGGATCAATTAATTGATATCAATCAATCGATACAGGTGAGGGAATTGAAGAGGATTGCTATGATCATAATGGCGTGTTAGTTGGGAAGATGGAGTCTGGCATCTCAATCGACTCAGGACGATGAAAACAAGAAAACAAGAAAACAAGAAAACTGGGCTTTAGTATTTGGGCTCTTAATGTGTGGTATTTTGGTAGAGTAAGATTAGACTTAATGGGCCTTGCTCCTGCACTATAGCTCAATTATGAGCTTCTAATGTTTTTATTTCTCTTGCAATTAATATGAATGCCTTTTACAAAAAAAAAAAAAAAAAAGAATACAAAGAACCGGGATAAGGCGATGGAGTAGATATATATGTAGATTTATAAATGTATTTGTTGTTGTGAATTTAAACTTTGGTGTGCAGTATGTTTCTTTATGTTGGTTGAAAATTACTCGTGATTTTTGTGTTGGTTACTATTTTAGTGTCTACAATGGTTTGCTAAGTTTGAGAGTGTTTTTTCAATTGCCGCAATATTTTTTATAATAATAAAAATTTAGGGTTATTTTTAATTTTATAGTAGCTTTTTCTGTTGTATTGTTTATAATTATAGTAAGATAAAGATTAAAATATATTGAAAATTAAGATTAAAATATTTTTCATTATTAAGCAAATATCAAATACATAGTACCCAATATGAATACCAAAGATGAAGAGAAATTCAAGTATAAACTTAATATACCAATAAAAAAAAAAAAAAAACTTAATATACCAATAGTAAGACTCTAGGTTGCATAATCTGTCGGCTGTTCCCATTGATTGTGGCTCCTGTTTTGCCGTTGACTCGCTCTGATTGCATCCTCGTATAGGCTGTCAAGTGTGAGCTTGTCCAATCCACATTTTTCTCTTCAAGTTCAGAGACCACTGGAGTTGTATCATCCATAGACTTGCGAGAGAAAGTCGAAAAGTCAAGAGCAGTTCCAAGAAAAAGAAAAGAAAAATATCCACGATGGCTGGGAAAAGTTAGCAAATGGACAAATACCAGCAAATCAGGTGCTTCTCTACAGGCTTCTGGGCAGCAGTTTCACATACTCTTCCATTGCTTGTAGAAAAGAATTGAGAGGCTTCATACAATAGAACATATTGTGAAGAAAACGCTCGCGCAAATAACCAAACTACTTGTATGAAAAACCTACCTGCTCAATCTTTACAAACCTATCTCCACATTCAACATAAACATTTTTGCGAACTTCGAAAAATTCAGAAAGCCTCTCTGCCTGAGAGACACCAATGAAACTAATTATAAAGTGGTCCTTATGCCAAACAGGCACAAAAGAAGAAGCCAACATATCAGTTAGAGTTTGTTTGTACCTGTTTTACTGCCCTTCTGTACATATACAACGCCTTAAGAGCATCGCTCCGTCCCATCTCGAAGAACTGTCATTGTTAACAAGGAGAGTTTGTATCGAATAGGTCAGAAAAGGAAAAAAAACAATATCTGCAGAAAACATGAAGCTTTTGCGTACCTTATCAACAAATTTGTAAAAATAATCATTTCCTTAATACGGACATACAAGCGTAAAAGTATGTAACTCAATCTCAGGTGCAACAACAATAGCATGTGAGCAGGGGATTTTCTCAAGGACTGTGTTATGCTTGGAACGTTTGAGGACTGTGTTCTGTTTGGATTATCCGAAGAAGTGTGTTCTGCTCGAAACATCCAAGGACTGTGTTCTGGTTGGATTATCTGAGGGAGTGTGTTATGCTTGGAAAGTCCGAGGGAATGTGTTCTGCTTGGAAAGTCTGAGGGAGTGCATTCTGCTCGGATTGTTCGAGCAGCTTGGTCTGCTCGGATTGTCCGAGCAGCTTGGTCTACTAGATTGTTCTAACATCCTTACCTACTTGGATTATCCGATCATAATGGCCTGCTTCGATTTTACAAGAAGCCTCGCCTGCTCGGATTATCCGAGCAGCTTGGTATGCTCAAATTTTCTGAGCATTCTTTCCTGCTTTGATCTTCCGAGCAAGTTGTATGAGCGTCGGAGCCTGATCCTAGATCTTGTCCAGTGACATGCCTATCCGAGTGATTCATCTGAGCAGTATGATTTCTCGAAAGATTGGTGATAGGGTCAGGTTTTAATCATATTTTAACTGCAAGTGCACAGATATGCAATCGTAGTATATAGGGTATCGAAATCCACAGAGACTCTGGTCTCGATAGATCAAGAACTGTCAAGATTTAAACTAGGAAAAAGCAAATATGATTAGAAACTAAAAAGCAAAGCAAGAAAGTAAATCATGTGAGTTTGTAAGCAAGGAGGCGAATCGTTAATTCTAGGGAGTTCTCAGGAAATCAGGAACACAAGCAATCAATCAATCGGGATCTAATTAAGAACTGTTCTAGAACTCAAACACAAATATAGAATTAACCAACTGTCGTTGTGAGAACTCTCTAAGTCTAAGTGCAGCAATCCAAATTCCTTTGTAATTACTAACAGATTAAACCAGCTTTAATTCCAAGTTCGATATGTTCACAATCTAATTAAACCAAATTTCTTTGCGAGTAATTAAATTGCTCATTTAGGTTCTTTCTAGCTAATTAACCAACTGTCGTTGTATCAACCAACCTAACATCATAAATCTGAGTAGCTAATTCAGATTAAGCAATAAGAACAATCCTAGAAGAAAAACTAACAGATATGAATCCCTACAGATTTATTAACCTATAATTCCATGAAATCCCTAATGAGAATCCCTAAACCTAACAGGTAATCTACTCAGACATGATCATCGAAACAGAAGACATCATGAATAGAAAACCAAATATCATAAAATCAAGTAAAGAACTGGGGTTCAAAATCCTCTCTCTTTCGAGAACATGATGATCCCCTAACTCTCTTTGAAAATAGAATAAAGCGTAAGTAAAGCGTAGCCTAAACAAGTGGCTAAAAACCCTAATATATAAGTCTAAACACGTTTTTGGGCCTTTTTGCAAGTCTGGGAAGTTTCTGGGAAAAAACTGTAATTTCTCCAAAATGTAGATTTTTGGGCGCAGAACCCTGGAATCACCTTGCGTCGACCACTGCACAGACTGCAACGATCGTTGCAAGGTGATTTCGCAGCCAGTGAACTCTGTGAGATCTCTAAACAGTGCAGAATTGACCCAAATGCTTCCAAAAACGTCCAATTAGGCTCCAAATGTCCTTAAACCTGTAAAACACCTGAAAAGACTCCAAGACATAATAAAAGACTCGATAAATAAGACATATACCATGGTTAAAATCCCTAGAATCCATGGTATATCAACTCCCCACACTTAGCTCTTGCTTGCCCTCAAGCAAGTAAAGAACCAAAGCATGGTGAAGAGGTTTGAAAACTTTCAGAAACTCTTTTCATCCTAGAAGCAACAACACTCAGATTCCCCTTACTAAGCCACTGAAAGAATCACCTGCAAGATATCAAGACCAACATGTACTTCCCCCACACTTAGCAACTGTCCTAAGTAAACTCCACAATCACATTCACGCATTCAAATTCACCCTACTGACTTCTATAAGCTATTAAGTGTGGTCTCACCTAAGGATTATCGATCAAAGGGCACATGGATTCTTACTCTGCTAGCTCTAGACCACCATACTATCTTTTTCTGGTTCGTTTCTTCTCTTTTCCCTTCCTTAGCAATCTGATTTTTCCCCATTGGGTATCATTTTATTTTTTTTATCAGTGCTCTTCCCGTTATGGGGTGTACTTTGGACACATTCCATGGATCGCACAGAAAACAATAGTGTTTGCTACCACTCCCGTGACCACTTCAGAGTTACTAACTCATCCTCAGTTTATACCCAATGCCAAATAGCTGCCAATTACAAAATTGTGAATTTAGTTAATTTTTTAGATTTTGAATTTTTTAATAAACTTCTTTTTCAGCAATCTAATTCATGCCAGAACGAATCAAGGAAAAACTAATGAAGAGACCAGTTACAGGAAAAGATCTTATGATAGTCAATATGGGACCTCACCACCCATCCATGCATTTTACGAACGAAAGCCCTTATTTTCATAGTTGTTATTCCTTAATTCTCTGAATATACTTATTGTTAGACGAGAAGGGAAGAAGGGAACCATACTCGGACAGGTTTACAAGCTGTGTCAGAACTAACAAAGGAGTCTGACTCAAGGTATACCAAGCCCTTAGGTGAGAAAATTAAGTCAGGTTTACAAGGGTGAAGTCAGTAAAGGATCCTCTGATACCTGAAGTGATGTGGGTGTCCTCAGTAGGTTGATCTGTGCTGGGGTTTTCTAATAGTCATAGATTGATCTTGCAACTTCATCCCAATGGTCACTTAAGTTCCTGCAAGAGGTTGTTAACTTCTCAAAAATTCACTGTTTCCTACTTAAACTTGTTTTTGACTCAATAAAACCAATTTTTTTTGAAAAACAGGTCTGACTCTACGAAAACAGAAGCGTGCGTCAGTAGCTACCTCCCCCAAACTTAAACTACATTGTCCCCAGTGTAATCAAAGCATGAGCTCGTGGAAAACAGATAATCAAATTGAAAAGTGTCTGAAAAATCCAGAGTTACGTACCTCTCGTCGTACTGAGTCGATCGATGCTCAGGACCGCATCGATCGACGCAAGACGCATTTGCTTGATTCATTTGTGTAATCACACTATGTCGATCGATGCTAGGCGATTTTGGACCTGTTCTCTTGGCTAAAAACACTAAAACGAAAAATCAAAATAGCAAAAACCTAAAAATGAAAAATAAAAACGAAAACTGACTCTATAGTGGGTTGCCTCCCACTCAGCGCTTGTTTTTAGTCATTAGCTTGACTATGGGACAGAGATTTGGCTCATGGCGGTTTCAACAGAGACTTTGAATGTCTCTGTGAATATCTCTTCATCCAAGGCGGCGTATATGCTTTCGGATCATGAGGTCTCCCAAGGAATGAATAAACAGAATCAGGGCGGGAGCGAAGCTTGGGTGGAATACTACATTTTCCTGCATTCAAAGCAATGCGGTTAGGAGGTTTAAGCTTAGGTAACTTATACCTTACCTTTGGTGGAGATCTGATGTTTGGAGCTTTCTGCTTATGAGCAGTTGCATGCTCTGAAGATGTTAGAGTAGGTTCAAGAGGAACCGCCATCTTCTTCTTTCCACTATCAGATACTGTAGTTCCACCAGTATGAGCTTCTTCTTTCAAATGACCATCAGCGGATATCATCTTCTTTGCATCTCTCAACACACAAGGATGAACTCGCGAAGCTTCAGCTGGTGGAGTTTCATTCATCTCCTTATCTATCACTTCCATGCAGTTAGCCACTTCTAGCTCCTGTTTAGACGGTTTAGGAACCTTAGGATATGGCACAAATGGCTTATAGACTTGTTGTAGGCTTCTGGTCCCGTCTGCGATCTGTGTCGATCGATGCACCAGATGTGTCGATCGACACAAGGCGATTATGTTCAGATCCATCAGACGTATCGGGGATGCATCGATCGACGCATGTCTCAGACAGACAATATTCATCCAGAAAATCCGAGATTATGCTCTCTTCTTCTCCCAGCAAGTCAATCCCATCTCTTATGGTCACAACATTGATGTACAGCTTCTGTTCAGCTTTCCCAGCTTCATTATGCCTTTGTATTGCTCCAGCTGTTTGTTGAACTCGGATATCTAGCTTCTTCACATGTGTGCTCAAAGATTCAAACTTTCCATTCAGATTTTCATGCATAGTATCCAGCTTCCTGTCAAAGTCTACATCAGTCTGAGTCTGATCCTCTAGCAACTGCTCCATCATGGCTTCCATCTTGCTCTTATAAGCATTAGCAGCAGGAGATGTCTGATAAGAAGATGTTCCATAGATTTTCTGATAAGAATTACCTTGCTGGTTACCAAACCTGTTTCCTTGGAATCCAGAGCCACTAATGTAGTTCAAATCTTCTTCCTGCTTCTCCAATAACTGCTCCATCATGCTTATCAGCTTATCAGATTGTTTATTTTGAGGAGGAAAAGGTTGATATGATGGACATTCATAATCTTTGGTGAATGAATTGGAACCATAGCCTCTTCAGAATGAGTGATTCTGCTGATTTTCCAACATCCGTTCCATCATTCCCATCATCTTACGCGCTGTGTCGACCGATGCAGAGTAGTGTCGATTGATGCAAGCACGAAGATGCGTCGATCGACACACAGGAGCGTGTCGATCGATGCAAGGCGATTACAAGCGTACCTGAAACGAGAGAACAGAAAGAAAAAAAAATTAGTAACAAAAATTAAAAACGAAAAACCTAGTCTAAACCCTAAGTTCAAATCTATCGAAGTTTCAAAAGAGTCCCCGGCAACGGCGCCAAAAACTTGATAGGGTCAGGTTTTAATCCTATTTTAACTGCAAGTACACAGATATGCAATCGTAGTATATAGGGTATTGAAATCCACAGAGACTCTGGTCTCGATAGATCAAGAACTGTCAAGATTTAAACTAGGAAAAAGCAAATATGATTAGAAACTAAAAAGCAAAGCAAGAAAGTAAATCAGGTGAGTTTGTAAGCAAGGAGGCGAAGCGTTAAGTCTAGGGAGTTCTCAAGAAATCAGGAACACAAGCAATAAATCAATCGGGATCTAATTAAGAACTGTTCTAGAACTCAAACACAGATATAGAATTAACCAACTGTCGTTGTGAGAACTCTCTAAGTCTAAATGCAGCAATCCAAATTCCTTTGTAATTACTAACAGATTAAACCAGATTTAATTCCAAGTTCGATATGTTCACAATCTAATTAAACCAAATTTCTTTGCGAGTAATTAAATTTCTCATCTAGGTTCTTTCTAGCTAATTAACCAACTGTCGTTGTATCAATCAACCTAACATCATAAATCTGAGTAGCTAATTGAGATTAAGCAATAAGAACAATCCTAGAAGAAGAACTAACAGATATGAATCCCTACAGATTTATTAACCTATAATTCCATGAAATCCCTAATGAGAATCCCTAAACCTAACAGGTAATCTACTCAGACATGATCATCAAAACAGAAGACATCATGAATAGAAAACCAAATATCATAAAATCAAGTAAAGAATTGGGGTTCAAAATCCTCTCTCTTTCGAGAACAGGATATCCCCTAACTCTCTCTGAAAATAGAATAAAGCGTAAGTAAAGCGTAGCCTAAACAAGTGGCTAAAAACCTTAATATATAAGTCTAAACACGTTTTTGGGCCTTTTTGCAAGTCTGGGAAGTTTCTGGGCAAAAACTGTAATTTCTCCAAAATGCAGATTTTTGGGCGCATAACCCTGGAATCACCTTGCGTCGACCACTGCACAGACTGCAACAATCGTTGCAAGGTGATTTCGCAGCCAGTGAACTCTGTGAGATCTCTAAACAGTGCATAATTGACCCAAATGCTTCCAAAACGTCCAATTAGGCTCCAAATGTCCTTAAACCTGCAAAACACCTGAAAAGACTCCAAAACATAATAAAAGACTCGATAAATAAGACATATACCATGGTTAAAATCCCTAAAATCCATGGTATATCAATTGGTTACGCAGTTTCGTATGTTTTAAACGAAATGCTATTTACGCAAAGTGTCATTCATACGAAATTTCATTCATATGATGCATCGTTTGTACGGTACATAGTTATGTCTGATTGCTTAGTCCGTATTCGATTATTGATTTTGTCGAAGAGGATTTTGACCCCAACAAGTAGCCCCCAACTCGTCTGACTCGAGTATGATGATGGCTAGCTTTTAAGTAGTCGAGGGAAAAACAACTGTTCAATAGTTTTGATTTAGCCGTTCTTCTCATGGACGATAATAGAAGATTGCCCAAACACTCTCGTTATAATTCCTCAAGGATTGGCATGCCTAGCAAGATCGGTTTGCGGAACGAGGAGTACGATGTTATGATAGGACATGAAATGTCCCAAAAAGGATTTGTTATGGTCGCAGAGCAGGACGAGTCGAGCTGATCAGTATGTGTGTAGGAGTCTTCTCGGGACGTATGGCTGTAAAAGATCAGTTTTGCATCTGTCCGAGCAATATATTGCCAATTTTAAATCTAGGCCTAGTAGTGATCAGTTTAAGCATAATTATACGATGCATGATTATGTTAAAATAATCATGTGTTATAACGATTAAGACCTCGCGCCTTGGAGAAATATATAAGTATTCTCCCTTCTTCATTCATTTCTTCACACCTTCACTTCTCTCAAGACTTTCTAAGGTAACTTCTGTCTACTTTCTCTCTAGTTTCGTTCTAGAGTGTTCTTGAGCGTTTTTGAGCATTCTCGAATTTATTTTAGTGCAACTTACAGCTTTTGATCTTCCATATGTTTTTGCTACTCTTTACGGTGTTCTTCTTTTAGAAAATTTGCAAAAGCTAGGAGAATGTCTTTTCCGATGTCTAAAAGCGAAATAGCGAAAGCCGAGAAAAGAGCGGCGGAAGAATGGAGATGGCGAGATTTGGAGCGAGCGACCGGAATGGTCAGAAACAACAAGGGGAGTATGCCGGATTTGGTGCTTGACGAAAATGTTTTTGTTGCTGCGGGCGGAATGGAAACCGGCCAAAGTGCGGCCACTCATCAAATACCTTTTGGCCTATATTAGGGCTACCGGCTCAGAATATTGCATCCAAAATGAAGCGTAAGCGGGTCAAGAAGGCGCATGAGAGTGATGCTTAGTTTTCCCGTTCTGAGTGAAAAATCGATCCGGAGCGGCCCGAGCGTGGACGGACCCATATTCGATAATGCCTATAACGTAGCGAGGTTCTGCATGGGAGTACGGCATCCGGGCGATGCCCATGTCCGGTATGAGGACATGGTCAGTGGTAGTTCGCTTATCTATGCAAGCCAAGATTTCTTGAAGGTTAATGCATTTTTCTCTCAAGTGGTAGGAAGTTTCCTCTACGACCTAAATGCCCCCACTGTTAATTTTTTTTTTTATCGCAGGAGTGGACATCAGTCAACCAGAACGTTGTTGAGTACGAGAAGGAGATCTCCAGGGCCAATAAATTACTTCACAGGCACTCCTTTGATAACTCAAAGTTGGGAAGCTCTCTTTTCGAGTTGAGAACCACATATTAAATCGCCAAGTTTTAGGCGGTGCGGCACTCAGTTTATAATGAAAGGGTGCAAGCCCTTGTTGAGGTCGAAGATCTGAGTGTCTAACTTACGGAACAAAAGTCTTCCCACGAAGCTGCCTTAAAAGAGGCGACTAAGAAAGGGAGGAAAGGGATGTTCGAGAAAATCACATCCCGTCTCATCAAGCTTCACGGAGTTTTCTCCAAGCTGCCTAACGCCAAGAAGAAGCATAGCCATTACCTCGAGACAAAAAGCAATCTCGAGATGATCATTGGCTGAAGGCTCAGAATCCTCCAACGTTTGAAGCCGAGGAAGAGGACTTGGAGGTGATGAAGGCCAGTCTCGAGGAAAGCGACATCCCTGAGTATGATAGGCTGATGGCCGAGGCTGGAGGCTACTTTGATCTTTCCCTCTTTTTGGGAGACTATGATGGGAAGTCACAATGGGATACGTCGCTTCATGATGAAGCAACGTCGGCCGGCATATCCTATGCTGACGGCTCCAATCTCTGAGTGTCGAGTTTTTCAATGTCGTTTATCTCTGTATCGTTGTTTGGATTTTGAATGTTGCTGAACTTTTTACTTTGGTTCGTTTTATGATTGGGATGCTTCGTTTTTCTTAAGCCCCAGTTTCCAAGTTTTAAGACCATTTAGGGACGTTCAGAAATCCATCGTTGGTCTTTTGTCACTGCTTTCACGTTTGGGTTGAGCGTGCAGTCGAGAAAGTGTGTTGAATCGTGAACTAGTTGTGTTTACGAAAGCGATGGGTTCAAGAAAGACATTGCGCCGGGTTGTCCGAGCAAGTTTTCTCAGATTTTCCGAGCAAGTCTTATAATCCCACTCTTTGCTCCAAATGCAAGCCTACCTGTAGAAGACTCAATATACTCGAAAATACAGGTTAAAGACTCAATATATACAACTATATCATGGTTGAAAACCTAGAAAAACCATGATATATCATTGGTCGAGCCTGCTCGGATGGTCTTAACTATCGAGCAGCCAATCGGCTGGGATGATGTCATCCCTACTGACGCGAAAAAGTCGAGCATATTTTGTCGGAAAAAGTCTCCCACATCAGCTTCGTATAAACTGTCCTAGTTGGTTCCGTATTGCTTGAAAACTTTTCGAGTAGTTTTGTATAGTTCTTAGAGAAAAGTGTGATTTTAACTTTGAGTTCGATCCTTGGGGCTTCGACAATATTGTTCGGGGTTGTTGTGCTTGGAAGCGTTTCGGGTTATATTCTAAGTTGAAGGTTAGCGAGATATACTCGACTTACAGATTTATTTTGGTAATGAGATGATGCTCAAAGTTGACGTGCTTAGAAGCATTTTTCCGGGTTTTGAGTCAAGTTCTTAGTTCGAAGGTTAGCCAGATATACCCGACTTATGGATCTATGATGATCAAGACCAGTGTGCTCAGTGAAGGATTGTTTAGTGTTAATCCTGATTCAATTCTTCAGATTAAACTCACCTAAACATGCCAGATCTAGGTTCTCTTGCTAGAAACATAAAGGATCTCACCTGTTACCTTATTTTGCAGCGGAAAGGGGAGGTACGGGTCAGAGATCAGCAGAACCACCAAGAGATAGCTCCTCCAAAGGCTCACACACGCACAGGAAATTGGCTGCTAGACCAAGCTGGTGGGAGGCGCAGAGAGAGAGAGAGGGAGGCGCAGAAGTTGGCTGAAATATAAGAGCTAGGGCAAGTTTTAATTATTAAAACCCTTGTCCAGTTCTTATGGGCTTTTGGGCCCAATTCTCAGTCTGATTAAATCCCTTAGATTTAATCAGGCCCTTTAGTCTCTCTAAGTACAGTAAATGCCTAGCACTTTTACCGTACTTCTGCTAAACCGTTCCTACACATTTTCCTGTTAGCTTAGGCGTGTGACCCATATGGGATCATATAATAAAGGCAATAAATCCAAGATTTATAGATCATGAGCGGACTCTAGCAAGCCATCATGACCCCCAGTATTATATGACTTATGTCTGATCATTGACATACTCTTACTTTCTAGAGACAGTACTGAGATTACTGGACATAATTCCAACAATCTCCCACT
The DNA here is from genome assembly GCA_030180135.1 of Orychophragmus violaceus. Lineage (NCBI taxonomy): Eukaryota > Viridiplantae > Streptophyta > Magnoliopsida > Brassicales > Brassicaceae > Orychophragmus > Orychophragmus violaceus. Next base: position 37,156,840 of record CM058231.1, on the reverse strand, counting down.
TGTACTGGAATCTCTGTATTCATAATCCTTTTGTCTCAATATCTCGATTAGTCATAAGGCAAGATTAGTGTCATCCTTATAAAGCCTAATCTTGTTCATCGGACTCTGATTTGACACTGACAATCCAAACGACTCGGGACAGTCCGTTTGAGCATGGCCATGCATTTTCCAGCATTAAATCTCTGATTGGCCTAGAGATATTCACTCCATTTATATTGGAGGGACAAATCCCGTCTTGTTCCATCACTGTGAACTACTCATTTCATAATACACCCAAACAAGGTCCTTATAACTATCGCTTAACGACAGCATTAGACAATGATCAAAGCGCATTAGTTCATGTGCAGTCACATGCGTGCGAACTCAGGTCTAAGGACTATACTCTATAGTCGTAGTAAGAATCTCTTATGACACAGATATAAATATCCTGAAGAGTTCTTATAAGCGGGTCTTGTCCGGTCGTATGTACCCTAACATACACCTATGTACTGACTTTGATGCCGTGCATCTATGACATCCTGAGACTTTGTCATAAGTCACATATCAATCTAGTCTCACGCGGTTGCTGGTGTTCCAATTTCAACAACCTTTGACTAGGGACAGGATGATATAAGCCATCTATCAAATATAGGGTCTCATGATCAAGCTAAATGACTTTGATGACTCAAGATCAAGTCACTTACTTCGATGACCTATAAAATGGTTCATATCATTTTGGAACGATTATTTCATCACAGTTAAAATAATCTTGAAATAATAATTTCATTAAACATCTTAAATGTTTTACAAGAACATATCAAATAACTAAATAAAGCCCTCAAACTCCCACTCAAATTTAGATTACATTTCAATGTCTCTAATGCCTACAGCTTCAGTCAGGAACTCGAGCTTAGGTCTTGGGAGTGGCTTAGTCAATGGATCAGCGACGTTATCATCAGTCTGAACTCGGCTGATCTTGACTTCCTTTCTATTAATGATGTCACGTATCAAGTGAAATCTTCTTAGTACATGCTTGGATTTCTGGTGTGATCTTGGTTCCTTTGCCTGAGCTATAGCACCATTGTTATCACAAAACAGTGCCAGAGGCTCAGCCGCATTTGGTATCACACCTAGTTCAATAATGAACTTTCGTATCCAAACAGCTTCCTTCGCTGCTTCCGAAGCGGCGATATATTCAGCTTCTGTAGTGGAATCAGCAACGGTGTCTTGCTTGGAGCTTCTCCAACTGATTGCACCGCCATTCAGACAAAAGATATAACCGGACTGTGACCGGAAATCATCTTGGTCTGTCTGGAAACTTGCGTCCGTGAATCCACTGACTTCAAGCACATCACTTCCACCGTACACCAAGAACTTGTCCTTAGTATGTCTTAGATACTTCAGGATATTCTTGACGGCAATCCAGTGGCTTTCACCTGGATTTGACTGGTACCTACTCGTCATGCTCAATGCATAAGCAACATCAGGACGAGTACAGATCATGGCATACATGATAGATCCTATTGCAGATGCATAAGGAATATTCTTCATGCGCTCAAGCTCAGCAGCCGACGTAGGGCTCTGCTTCTTGCTTAGCGTTGTGCCATGTACCATTGGCGTGAAGCCCTTCTTGGAATCTGCCATGCTGAATCTATGCATGACTTTGTCAATGTATGAATCTTGACACAAGCCTATCAGCCTTTTAGATCTATCCCGGTAGATCCTGATTCCAAGAACGTATGCGGCTTCACCCATGTCTTTCATGGAAAAACAACTTCCAAGCCAGTCATTTACCGACTTCAGCATTAGAACGTCGTTTCCGAGAAGCAGTATGTCATCGACATACAGAATAAGAAATACTATCTTGCTCCCACTAGTTTTCTTATACACGCATTGTTCTTCTTCGTTTCTGATGAAGTCAAATTGCTTGATCGCTTCATCAAAACGAAGATTCCAGCTCCTCGATGCTTGCTTCAATCCATAAATGGATTTATGAAGCTTGCATACTTTCCCAGCATTCTTTGGATCTATGTAACCGTCAGGTTGTGTCATATACACATCCTCTTCCAGAATTCCATTCAGGAAGGCGGTTTTCACGTCCATCTGCCAAATTTCATAATCATGAAAAGCTGCAGTTGCTAGTAGAATCCGAATAGATTTCATCATTGCCACTGGGGAGTAGGTTTCATCGTAATCCACACCGTGAACTTGCCTGAAACCTTTTGCCACCAACCTGGCTTTATAAATCTGGACATTTCCATCCACGTCAATCTTCTTCTTGAAGATCCATTTGCACTCGATGGCTTTTACACCAGCGGGTAAATCAACCAACGAAAACACTTGGTTGACCGACATGGAGTCCATTTCGGAATCTGTGGCCTTACGCCACTTAGAGGAATCTGGGCCCATCATGGCTTGATTGAAGTTCGATGGTTCATCACCATCAATGATCAGAAGATCATGACAGTCAGTCACGAGAAATCCTTGATATCTCTCGGGTTCGTGACGGATCCTCCCGGATCTTCGAACTTCAGGTACTACAGGTTCAGGCTCTACAATTTCTTGTAGGTCCTCCTGCTGCTCTTCCTGATTAGGTTGAGCAGTATCCTGTTCATCTTGAATTTCTTCAAGCAGTACCTTACTCCCACTGTTTTTATTAGAGAGAAACTCCCTCTCAAGAAAATTACAATCCCGGGCAACAAAGATCTTGTTCTCGGATCGTAGATAGAAGTAATAAGCCTTGGTTTCCTTCGGATAACCAATGAAGTAGCATTTATCAGACTTTGGTGTAAGCTTGTCAGAGATCAATCTCTTGACATAGGCTTCACAACCCCAAATTCTAAGATAAGACAGCACTGGAGCTTCTCCAGTCCATAGTTCATATGGTGTCTTTGCTACTGCTTTTGATGGCTCTCTATTTAGAGTGAACACTGCTGTTAGCAGAGCATATCCCCAAAGGGATATTGGAAGGTCTGTGTGACTCATCATAGATCGAACCATATCCAATAAGGTCCGATTTCTCCTCTCAGACACACCATTCCATTGTGGTGTTCCAGGAGGAGTGAGTTGGGATACGATCCCACACTCTCTCAGATGATCACTGAATTCTTGGCTTAAGTATTCTCCTCCTCGGTCGGACCGAAGAGCCTTAATGCTTTTGCCAAGTTGGTTCTGTACTTCATTTTGGAATTCTCTGAATTTCTCAAACGATTCAGACTTATGTTTCATCAAATAAACATATCCATACCTACTGATATCATCAGTGAAGGTAATGAAGTACTGATAGTTTCCTCTTGCATTTGTGGACATTGGGCCACACACATCAGTGTGTATCAAGCCCAATAAGTCACTGGCCCTCTCGTTAGGTTTATTAAAGGGGGCCCGTGTCATTTTGCCCATCATGCAGGATTCGCATTTCTCACATGACTCAAAGTCAAATGAGCCAAGAAGTCCATTCGAATGGAGCCTCTTGATGCGTTTCTCGCTGATGTGCCCTAAACGACAATGCCATAGAAACGTTCGGTTCTCCTCATTAGGTTTGAACCGTTTGGTATTAATGTTATAAATTGGCGCGGATTGATCAAGTATGTAAAGCCCATTCGTAAGAGGGGCACAACCATAGAACAAATTGTTGCGATTGAAGGAACATAATTTATTCTTAACTGAAAAATCATAACCTTCCAAATCCAACAAAGAAATTGAAATAATATTTCTGCTTATCGCAGGTACAAAATAACAATTATTGAGTTCTAAAACCAATCCCGAAGGTAAAGACAACAAGTATGTGCCTACAGCTAGTGCAGGAACTTTCGCTCCATTCCCAACTCGTAGCTCCACTTGTCCTTGCTTCAGCCTCCTACTGTTGCTGAGTGCCTGCATATTAGTACAAATATGAGCCCCACAACCAGTATCCATAACCCATGAGGTATTATCAGAAGTAGTTGTATTAACTTCTATAACAAAAATACCTGATGAAGAAGTCTCGAGAGTCTTCTTCTTCAATTCCTTTAGACCTTCCTGGAATTTCTTACATTCTCTCCTCCAATGCCCTGGTTCTTTGCAGAACCTGCATATGTCAGTAGGCCCAGCTTTGGACTTGGGCTTGGGCTTTGGCGTGTCCTTGTCCGAGACTTGAACAGCCTTAGCCTTTCCCTTGTCCTTGGAAGAGGATTTCTTAAAGCCCTTGCCCTTTTGCACCATAAGCACATTGGGGTCCTTGGCTTTCCTCAAGTTGGGCTCTGCAGTCTTGAGCATTCCGTGAAGCTCAGGCAATGTCTTACTCAAGCCATGCATATTGAAGTTCAGGATGAACTGATCATAGCTTGCAGGTAAAGACTGCAGAACGATGTCGCAGGCAAGTTCCTGGCTGATAGGGCAGTCGAGTTTCTGAAGATGATCGAGATAACCCATCATCTTCAAGACATGAGGACTCACTGCCGCATTTGCAGCCAACTTACAGTCTAAGAGGTTCTTAACTGTCTGGAACCTCTCAGTTCTTGCCTGCTCCTGAAAAAGCGATTTCAGGCTTGCCATTATCTCGATGGGCGACAACACACTCTCGAACTGCATTTGCAGCTCAGCAGTCATGGTCGCCAACATCAGGCAATAGACATCATTTTCATCTGACGAATGCTTTTCCCAAGCATTATGCAGAGTCCTGGCGGCATTGTTAGGAGGCCTCTCGGGGAGGGGATCACGAAGGACATAATCCTTCTTCTCCTGCTTTAGGACCAGCCTCAAGTTCCTTGACCACGTCAGGAAGTTCGTTCCAGTCAGCTTCTCCTTCTCGAGAACAGACCGGATTGAGAATGTGTTTTGAGTGCTTGTAGTAGTCATAGCTGAAATATAAGATAAAAAGGTTATTAGTTAATATGTTCAATATGATTAATCTTGTATTATATTTAATATGATTAATCTCGCATTATATTCAATAACATCAGTTACCCTCAATAGAATATAATGATTCCAAGATCCACATATAACTAAGATCAAAGTGGGCCACTGGCCGTCACCCAACCTTAGCTTATATCGGTAAGCCCTATCTCGGCTAATTATATCCGTGATATAACTCTTGATTGTGAATCTGGGCCCGAGGCCCAATCCACTCTGATGTCTCAAGGCCCGGGACTCCCGATGGCCTAGTCAAGAAAACCAGACTATACAGTCATGTAATCACTAATGTCTGGGACTCCCAATGACATTAATGAATCACAAACTGTTTTACCCACGCAAAAGATGGACACCCTCACACTGTAAGGCCGTGTGTACGATTGAATGGGCTTCAACAGCTGACATAGACTGGACAAGACATCCAACGCTTGATATTATTTGAGGTTTGTAGGTTTATTAAAATTTCATCCCAAAATAGAAGATTACTATTTTGGGAAACTTTCCTTTTTGGGAAACCTACTAATTTTGGAAACTTTCTAAAATTGGAAACTTCCTAAAATTGGAAACTTTCTAAATATAGAAATTTCCTAAAATCCAAAACATGCAAATCTAGAAACTTCTATTCTAAGAAACTTTCTAATTTCAGATTTTGAAAACAGATTAATTTAAAATCGATTTTTTTTTTAATTTTATATTTAAATAAATTTTAAATTAAATCTGAAGAAAAGACTCAAATAATTGGCCCAATTGTTTTAACTCCTTGGCCCGAGGCCCAAGAATTTGTCCATGTCCAAGACATAACCCAATTGCCCAATTAAATGACATAACCGGTCTGGTTCATTAAAATTGGTCTAACCAAAATTAATTACTAAACCGGATTTTCTCAATTTATTTGGTCCAACCAAATCAAATTAGAAAATCACTGGTTTAGGCACTAAATCCAATTTTACGACTTTGGATTTCTTATCCCGGTTTAACCAGAACTTAATAAATTTTATTAAGTCTGTTTATTAAACCGTGACGATTAATTTTTAATTGTTTTAAACCGAACCGTCAAACAAACCGAACCGATCGATTGGACGTGAACCGTTCACGATCACGTCAGCCCTAGCTTCACACGATCGAGTGAACGATCGGGACAGCCGCAAGCCACGCGATCGGGACGGCTCGGGCGATCGTTCGGGACGTGAGGCGGGATGGCTCGGGTCGAGAGAAGGCGGGACACGATCGCCGACGATCCATGCTATCGATCCAGCCGATCGGACCATCTCCCGTGATCAACTCGACCACGCGACTCGATCCATCGATCGGTCCGTGCGTCTCACGATCCGGACGTGCGGCTCGACCACACTCCGACGCAACCAATTCACTATAGATTGGATCATGCGATTTCAATTTGTTTAGGTTTTAATTCTTTGTTTCTTAAGTATTTTCTTATCATATATTGATTCAAATACTTCTAAACAACCTAAACATGATTCTAAAACAAGAAATCCTAACAGAACCAATGGCTCTGATACCACTGAAGGATTGTTTAGTGTTAATCCTGATTCAATTCTTCAGATTAAACTCACCTAAACATGCCAGATCTAGGTTCTCTTGCTAGAAACATAAAGGATCTCACCTGTTACCTTATTTTGCAGCGGAAAGGGGAGGTACGGGTCAGAGATCAGCAGAACCACCAAGAGATAGCTCCTCCAAAGGCTCACACACGCACGCACATGAAATTGGCTGCTAGACCAAGCTGGTGGGAGGCGCAGAGAGAGAGAGAGAGGGAGGCGCAGAAGTTGGCTGAAATATAAGAGCTAGGGCAAGTTTTAATTATTAAAACCCTTGTCCAGTTCTTATGGGCTTTTGGGCCCAATTCTCAGTCTGATTAAATCCCTTAGATTTAATCAGGCCCTTTAGTCTCTCTAAGTACAGTAAATGCCTAGCACTTTTACCGTACTTCTGCTAAACCGTTCCTACACATTTTCCTGTTAGCTTAGGCGTGTGACCCATATGGGATCATATAATAAAGGCAATAAATCCAAGATTTATAGATCATGAGCGGACTCTAGCAAGCCATCATGACCCCCAGTATTATATGACTTATGTCTGATCATTGACATACTCTTACTTTCTAGAGACAGTACTGAGATTACTGGACATAATTCCAACACTCAGAAGCGTTTTAACTGGGTTTTGAGTTAAGTTTTCTGTTTGAAGGATGGCGAGATATAATCGACTTATGGACCCATGATGATTAAGACCAGTGTGCTCGGAAGCGTTTTAACTGAGTTTCGAGTTAAGTTTTCAGTTCAAAGGTTGATGAGATATACTCGACTTACGGACCTATTTTGAGATGAGGATTAAGAGCAGTGTGCTTAGAAGCGCTTTTCTGGGTTTTGAGTTATACTCTGAGTTTGCAGGCTAGCTAGATATACTCGACTTACGGATGATCCATTTCGGTAGGAAACTATAAATGAAAATCGGCTAGGATATATCTAGCGGATATTAGACCAATGTATACTAAGTCGAGATGTCGTAAACCAGTGTGCTAGGAAGCGTTTACTGGGTTTAGAAGTTTACTTCAAGTTTGAGATTTTGTGAGACATCTCGACATACATTCCCGTTGTTGATAGTAAACTGATATAAATATCAACTAGGGTATACCTCGCGGATATTAGACCAAGGTATACTCTGTCGGAATTTGTATATCTTGTATATCGCGCTTTTTAATGTATGAAGATGTACAATAACCATTGTTCATATAGGACGTATTGGTTATTTTCCGTAAAGGACGCTAATAGGGCCAAGAAACAGACGAAAAAGAGAATGCTGAGAAAAAAATGCAAATGCACTAAACTTGACTCAGAATGATATGACAGTTGAATAGTTAATGAATTGAACTGGTTCGCTATGTTTCCAAGTTCAAATTTTAAATTTGCATTAAAGACAAGTGAATAGATTGAAAATAAAAAAGAAAATATTTATTGTTTATAGCACAATTCCGAGTGTCCGATTGACAAGTTGAGTGTTTCCGGATGCGTCGAGGTAGATGATCACGATCTGGCGAGCCGAGCATCTTGAACGGATTCCAAATTAAACGCTTCACGGTTGAGTGCATGGAGCGGATCGTTCGGGCACGTCTTGAAGCTAGCCAAACGAGCAAGCGGGCAAGTTTTGTCGTTACCCGAGCAGCATGGTCCGATGCCGAGCAGACCACAAATTGATTCGAGCAGGTTTTTCGTTGTAGAGAGGCCAATCTGCCGAGCAGCCTTTGTTGCGGACAGACGAGCAGCTTTGCATCGGATAGCCGAGAAGCTTTGTTGCGGACATCCGAGAAGCGTTGTTGCGGACATCCGAGCAGCTTTATCTGAGCAGCTTTTTCTGAGCAGAGATTGCCGTGTTTGGATTTGAGTTTTCTAAGCGAGAACTCCGAGCATAGAAACGGCCGAATGTGTCGGAGCGTTGATCCGAGTTCAAGTCCGATTATGGATCTGCCGCGTTAGCCGAGATCAATTCTCGTTGCGAGTTGTCGAATAGGAGTTTCTGAGAAAGTTACGTTTAAGTCTTGATTTTGTTTCAAAAATTTTGGAATTTCCGATGCGGAATTATAGGTATATACGGATCCAGACCCCCCCCCCCCCCCTTTTTGAGAGGAGGACAGCTGAACCGATTAAAAGATTGGCTGCCTACTTATCCCTTTCGTCTCGTAGTTCAAGTTTTTTCCCTTTTTTTGTTTTTTTGTTTTTTTTTACATTCGGAAGTTTTGGTTTAGTGATAATACTTATTCAGATGCATTGAGTTCAACTCCTTGGGATCTTGGCATCTTCCATGTTGGTTAATTCATATGGCCCGGGGCGAACCACCTTCCTAACTTTGTATGGTCCTTCCCGGTTTGCTCCTAGTTTTCACATGTTTCGTTTTGCGTTGTTCTGAAACACATTTCGTAGGACTAGGTCACCTTCGCGGAACCTTTGTGATGTGATCCTCCCAAGGATTCGAACTCAAGGTTGGCAAAGGGATAATCCTCGCACCAAAGGATACTAGCACCTATGATCAAGGCGTGTGTATTGTAGGGTTTCACAATGGCTGCGAAATGGCCACTGATATTCCCTACTTTGATTCTGCTTGATATGACTCATAAGACAAAAAAAAAGAGGTTGAAACAAGGATATGACTCACCAAGTTTTGAAATGTTGAAGAAGAACAAAGTGGAGATTTCTCTCAAAGATCATAAGATCAAAATTCAAAGGAAAAAGGGTTGTTTTATTCATTTCGAAATCTTACAATACTTATACAGATTTCTCCCATGAAAATGGTCAAAGAAACTACTTAGGAAACAAGGAAAACAATAAGTAGAAGACTTTACCAAAGACCAAATATTAAACTATTGTTGAATGACTTTTTCACTACTTTGACCATTGAACTTGTTCCATGAAGTTCTTGGTCGAATATGACTTGTTGGGACATGAAAAGTAGCTTCTATTGGGCTTAGGGAAATATCTTGGATGCCTAACATAAGTCTGCAAGCTTCCAAAACTGTTGGGCGTAGAGATCTCCATGTATAGCACCAAATGAGTCCGTTTAGGAAAATGAAGTGCATCATTCTGATCCGTTGGAATTTTACTCCGTTCTTGGGCTTGTTGGAAATCTAAGAGATCCATGAAGTATCTCCAAATGTTTTCAAGTCGAAATGGTACCTGTGCTGGGCTGGGTGGCTCTATCATTGGGGCAGTCGCGGAATACGACCTCAAGCAGGGCCATCGGATAGTAAAATTCATATTTTTTCCATCTGAACCGTTCTTGAGGTGATTCTAATTCTCACAGATTCTCTGACGAATCAAGAATCCATGAAAAATTGGTTCATGGCTTAAATCTATCTGGTTCGTCCTGAGACCTCCTTTGAACACTTGTATGTCTAAGTCGTGTAAGCTTGTGATCACCTGAGTTTCAAGTTGCATAACTTCTTCAAACGAATTCTGATTGTACTGATTATTCTTGGAGATGTTCGGTTAATGATCTGAGCATATTCTCCAAGTGATTTCCTACATTGAATCGCCGTGGTTGAGAAGATATGAATCAAATAGTGAACATATGTCTGAACCGGATTCAATAATCTGAATGGTCTGGCCGTCCTTATCTTTGTTCGGCTTATAGTCTATGGGGAGCTCGTCCTCGACCATATCGTCTTGACCATCTCGACCATCCTCGGCAATGAGCTCAATATTTCCTTTAGCTCGGCAATGATTGTTCCAGTTCGGTTCATTTTCAGTCAAGGCCATTTTTAGGTCGGCAATGTCCTTATCCACCTCGGCCATGGCTCCATTTAGCTTGGCCACGAGCTGCTCCTCAGCTTCAAGATCTCCTTTTCTCAATCCAAATCCATCACATACCTTGGGCGATCTGAATTGTTACTCGTAGCTACTTGGCCGAATGCTTAATTTATGAGGCGAGCCGGTCAGGGTCACAACAACCCCTCTCTCTTGAAAACGATTTAACCTCAAATCTTGTTCCCCTACATCAAATGGAAATGAATTAATCACCAAGTTAATGAGAAAACAAATAAACATGAAAACTTTAACAAGGAAAAGTTTAAGAATGGAACTTCCTTGGCGTATTGAAGCGGGTTTTCTCATTGCTTTCCATGTCTAATTTCAAAACAGATAAGGCTCTTGTTGGTTTTCTTTGCTTTCTGCCTCTTGGGATCGATCATGGTCCACGCTTGCTCTTGGCCAATATCAATATGGTTAGCAAAGCCTTGGCTAATGTTTTCAAACTTCTCAACCTGTTTATCTTGTTCTTTCAAGACATCTAAAGAAACAATAGCAAATGTGCAAAAGAAGTAATCAAACGGTTTCTCCATTTTCAGAAAACCAAAAACAGGATCCAAGTTTCTAAGAAACTCTTTAAAAGCTTTGTTAATGGCAATGGCAAGTTTAAACACTGAATATTAAAGAAGTCCTTAACCTTTCTTAACACAAGCAAAACTCTTCTTGAAAATGAATTGATCTTTGTAAACTTCAGAAAACTCTTATCAAGAACATGGTCATTGAAAAAGGGCTTGCAAAGCTCTTGAAATGTTTCACACAAAAGGTTTTTGAGGCATGTTTTAATCTTTGAGAGAGTTTTAGCAAAAACAAACTTCTTTTCAGCTTTAGGTAGCTCACATGCTTTTCACAAAAAGAAACTCTTAAAGAAGAGTCATGATCAATAAATTTATCAATCATAAAATTTTTTGGCGTAATGAACCTTTTAAATCCAGGTATTTCAAAAGATTGGATCGTTTTGTCCAAAACAAATCCAAAAACACTTAAGACTTTTTCTTTAACCAAACAAAAATGTTTTTCTCTTTCACTACAAGAAAACAGGAAATTAGCAACTACCATATTAGTCGGTAAACAGTCGCAAACCTCTATATTACGACCGATTTGCGACGTAAACGTGTTGTCGCTAAACCACGCGTCACTAAAATCATTAGTCGCAACACGGTCGCTAATTACTGACTGTTTTGTTACTGAATAATAGTCGTTGCAATTCAGTCGCTAATTAGTCGCTAAAGTTTGCGACTGAACTGCGACCAAAATGCGACTAAACTGCGGCTGTTTTATTTTAGTCGCTAATCAGTCGTAACTATAGCGACTGATTAGCAAATGTGTTGTGACTGCTTTAGCGACTACTATAGTGACTGATAAGCGATTTGGATTGTTATTGAATTGGATTTTTATTGATTTTGATATGAATTTGTAATTTAAAAGATGCTTGTGAAGTCTACAAACATAATATTCTTGAATTTAAAACACACATAGAGTTTTCAACATAAGTTTAAACACACATAGAGTTTTAAACACAAGTTTAAACAAACTTACATGTCTAAACAAAACAAACTCTAAAACCTAAGGAGTTAACATCCAACACAAAAATTTTCAACATAATAGAATAAGAGAAGGATAAGGGACCTAAGTAGGAGTATCATCGGTTTGAGCGGCAAGAAAGGCGATAAACTTAGGGTCACTGCTCAAGTATTTCTTCACGAGTGCTAAGTTCTTGATCTTTGCTTGTTGCTCAGCTGCAATAAGCTGTTGTTCGGCTATCTTACGGTTAACATCCTCTAGCTGTTGTTGCAGGCTTGCGAAATAAGAAGAGCTTCCCGGGTACTTCCACTTCTCGTTGATGTAACTCCCTAGGCTTCCAACTCCATAGATTTCTCCTCTGTCATTTGTGTAAGTGAACTGCAAAGAAAACAAAAGAGTATTAGTTGTGAACATGTAGAAACACTTTACCTCAAGAAAGAGTGTATTATTCTCATCTAGTGATAGCTGTGGATTGCGTGATGTTCCAACAGAACACTCGTCATGCTCTAGTTCAGCCAACTTAGCTGCCCATTTCTTCTGATATGTCTCAGCATCTTCCTTCGCCTTCATATCGATTAAAGTCTCATCTTTTCTCGTATGAGTCCTTATGAATACTTCACCAACAGTCGGTGGTCTTCCCAATTCAACTTCCTGAAAATTTAAACAATGAAAGTTAAACAATGAAAGTTAAACAATGAAATTTAAACAATGAAAAGTTAAACAATTAAAGTTAAACAATGAAAATGTTAATGAAAGATAAGAGGAAATATGTTAAACACTGAAAATTGAAGTTACCATCTCTTGTTCATTTTGTAAGAAAAACTTATGGCCTGACACATGCTTATGAGGACCCCTTCCACCACGGTCAGATATCCGAGATGCTGATGCGGTGGAGCTCTTTGCTTTGGCTTCTTCTGTTTTCCAATAATCACACATTTCTCTCCATAGTGCTTTAACTATCCAAGGCGGCCGCTCTCCACTACTCGCTGCCTTGGAAACAATGTCCTTCATACTCTGAAAAATCTCATCAAATCTCGTTTGAAAAACAGAGGTAAATGAGGGATGCCAAGTGTGTTCTTTCTACAAAACAAGATGTGGATAGATGTTAGTAATCAAAAAAAAAGAACAATTAAAGGCAGAGGCTGAGGCTATATAAGTTTACCGTGAATTCCAGAAAGTATCTTTCTGTTTTTGGAACATCAACACAACTCCAACTATAATATAGCTCATCAAACTTGTTTGTGAAAACTTTTGTAATATTCCGGGTCAAAGCCGATTTATCCTTTCCAAACCTAGAAATACATAAATAAGAAAAGAATTAGTGTAACTTTCATTGTTTATAGACACTAGATGAGTACATGTGATTGACAAATAACTTGAATCAATGGAGAACAAATGGATGTAACTTGATCCAACACTGTGAAAGTACATTAGAAATACTTGTGATGCAAAGGAGAAGATATTCACTCTACAAACTAATTACTTAGTCGTGCATTTCATCATAAACTCAGCGAATCAACAATCTAAATAGCACATATTAGCTCTTATCCTATTTACAATTTTAATCAATGAGACTTCATCAAACATGCTTGTTTACCTCGTCTCCAAACCTTAACTCAGACATGCCAAACCATAACTCAGACACGCAAGGTCATGTAGCCAAACCTTTAACTCAGACACGCATCAACAAATTATGTACAAAAACCATATCTCAAACACTTAAGCATTATGTACCAAAAACAAACCTTTAACATATTCAAACACGCAACATTGATCTCAAACCATGACTCAATCACAGACATGCTTACCAAGTAGTTTCAGGCTCTAATGTGGGAGAGAGAACAGTGCAAGCCAACTCCCGGTTTGGCTGAAGAAGCACGGCGTTTACACGAGCCAGTATGCTTTTCGAGATATGCGGCTGTACTGCAAAGTCTTCTTATTATTCTCAATATTCATCATAGTGTGAGTTTTGGGCATGAGGCTCATCCGGTGGAGATTGGCGACGCTGCGGATGCGATTGAGATGCTGGAATTTGGCCCGAAGAATCTGGTAGAGTGATTGACGATGGAGATGCTCCATTTCAGCTCGTATTGGTCTGGAAAAGAGTCGCCAGAGGTGGGTAGTCGCAGAAGGTTGGAAAACGGTTTTGGGGATACTCGGGAGCTCTAGGTTTCTCTGGCGTGACTTCATATTGGGGGGAAGTGAGGCGGTTTTCTATTGGGTTCTCGGATTCAAGATCTGTGGTCGTTGATTCGCGTCGTCGTTGGTGGGTGGTCGTTGATTCGCGTCGTCGATTCGCGTCCGCGATGGGTCACCGGGAGCGATGGGTTGTCGATTCGCGTCGGCCATGGTCTCACCACGTCCTCCTCCTCCATCTTGTCTTCCTTGTCCACCCCGTCTTCCTCCTCCACCCCTAACTCTACCCCTCCCTCTTCCATAGACAGCCATCACAAACAGAGCCTTGGGAGTTTTCGTTGTAGATTCGTAGGAAATCAATGGTTTTGCTTTTCGATTTGGGGAGAGAACGAGAGAGATTTGGGGGTTAGGGTTCGTCACGAGATAAATATTTTTTTGTGATTTGATCTTGTTTTGTTACTTTAGGTGGTTCTCGATTGTGTTTTTGGGTTTGGACGGAAACAAGAAATTAGGCCAAAATTTCGGTTTGGGCGCGTTAAATTGTCGGGCTTATTTAGCTAAAATTTTGGTTTTTAAGCCCATTTTAGTCGCTAATTGGTTGCAAATCAGTAGCAATTTCATAAAATATTTATGTTCTTTTAATTATTTCATAACCAAGTTTTAATTTTTTTTTACTAAATTGTTACTTAACAATGATATTTTTTACATAAGAACCCTAAACACTAAACAATGAGTAAGAAGTATTATTTTTAATTATGAGATTTCCAATGAGATTAGTATGTGTGGAATATATATTGCACCCTTACTGTTCCTAAACCCTAAACAAGGAGTAAGGGTGCAATATAGATTCCACACATACTAATCTCATTGGAAATCTCATAATTAAAAATAATACTTCTTACTCCATGTTTAGTGTTTAGGGTTTAGGAACAGTAAGGGTGTAATATAGATTCTACACATGCTAATCTCATACGTATAGGAAATATCATTTTCATTCTTCAATATATATCTAGCATGATTCCATACACATGATATGGATCTTAATCACAAGAAAACAAGATAAAACTTCAAGATGGATCGACATCCAAATCAAAACAAGGATCGGATACCGTATATCTTAACCAATCACATATGAATTAATGAGAGGACACATAATAATATTTTATATTTTGATTGATAGCCACAACTTAGTCGTAATATTTGGCGACTATTTGGAAAATCAAAATACACTAATGATAAATATTTTGCGAATAATTGACGACTGTTTGTTGACTTTTCTACGTATAAATAAGAATTTAGATTAATTAAATTTACGATTTGGTAATTGATGATACTGTTATTTGAGTTGTACAGGAAATGTAAAAGACATTTGCTTCAAAATAACATTAGTATATAGACACAAACAATCTACATACGCAACTCCGGCATTAAGGAGTTGCCAAATCATATATCAAAAATAAAGAAGTGAAAAAGACAGTGATAAGTAACCTATGATGCAGATGGTGTTGTAGTTTACATTGAGTTTCCTTCAATTGCTCTTGGTGGGCCATAAACGCTGAAAAGTGTTTGGGCTGTCTACGCTTGCCCACTAATGGATTTTTTCGATTCCATAAGGATTTACTCATCCATCCATCTCATGGGCTTGTGATAATTAAAGACAGTAAGAAAAAAACAATTAGGTAAAAAACATGAGATTTGACCCCCAAAAAAGATTATAGATCATGAGATGACTTTACAATCATGGATTGTGAAAATGTTACTTTCAGTCAGCAAATATGTAGTTATATTCATCTGTTGAGATCTCTCGAGGTCGCAGTCTGATGCAGTGCTTCTGCAGTCCTTTGGGGTGCTGACCATGTCTTTCATCCGTAGTTGACAGATAGCCTCGAAAAAATGTTTAAGAATAAAGTTATAGATGGTTTGGTCATATCTCAAATGATATAAACACTATCTTGTAAACGCCCATACAATCGAACATAACAAAACACAGAGAGTAGTTAAAAAGAGACATCAAACTCAATTTCTTGCTAACTATAAGATTAAAATCCTAACCATCAGACTTATCTCATCAAACACTCATTATAAACAAAAAAACCAACTTATCCACGATATGGAGACCATACTGAAGCTGAAAGAGGAATATAGTAGTCGTTTACAATCTGTAAAACCAAAATTAATTGTTCCGAAACAAGCTAACCACAAGAAAATCCAAAGCAAACCAACAATCAAACTTAGAAGCAATCTCGTTTCTAAAGCAAAGCAAACCTCAATCACATGAGGGTTTAACACACATCCTACGTCATATCTTTCCCGTAGCTGTAAGGCTCGTATCACAGAGGGTTTCGTGATTGAGAGATTCAAAGAAGAGTTTGAGAAGGTCGATAGGGATTCTGCCAAAGTTAGTGATTAAACTGAGAGCCTCGAATAAGAGATTGAAAGAAGAGATACCAGTTATAGATGGGTGGGCATAGAAGAGGAATTGGAGAGAGATTAGCGAGCTGAATCAAAGGAGATTTCGGAAAATAAGAAGAACATAATAAAATTATGGTTTGTCGTAATTGAGGAATTCTCGACACTTTGTTGAAAATTATTGAATTCAGGCGGGTAATTGAAATATTTTTGGCTATAAAATTGGTTTTGGTTTCCCGGTTTTTTTTGCCAAATTTTTTGAACTTTAACCCACCTGTAGGCGTAACTTACTCATTATATATTCTTTTTAATTGCCTCAATTTTTAAATTTATACTTATATATATAATTACCTCGATTGTTAAAGAAATAGTACACAGAGAAAATAAAGAAATAGTTTGGGACGTGAATGTTAAATTATTTGGTTCATTTTAGAGAACATACATAAGACATGGCATTTTGGTAATGTCCCCATATATGTTCATGCCGAAATACAATTTCATGGTGTTAAAAGGAAAGGGAAATATATATGTGTTGTTTTGATGTTTACCGTTATATAACAACTAGAATCCGTAGGATATATCCATAACGGATTATGGTTTAATGTTTGGGCTTAGTGTTTAGGGTATATACAGGGTCTAGTATTTAGGGTTTAGGGTTTAATGCTTGGGTTTAGAGTTTAGGGTATATATAGAGTCTAGTATTTAGGGTTTATGGTATAATTTTGGGTTTAGAGTTTAGGGTATAGAGTGTTGGAATTGTGTCCAGCAATCTCTGTACTGTCTCTATAACGTAAGAGTATGTCAGTGATCAGACATAAGTCATACAATGCTGGGGGTCATGATGGCTTGCTAGAGTCCGCTCATGATCTATAAGTCTTGGACTTATTGCCTTTATTGTATGATCCCATATGGGTCACACGCTTAAGCTAGCAGGAAATAATGTTGAAAGGCATAGCAGAAGTACGACAAAAGTGCTAGGCATTTGTCGTACTAAGAGAGAATGAATAATGGGTCTGATTAAATGTGATTTAATCAGATTGGGCCCAAAAGCCCAAAAGGGAAGGAGAAGGCTTTTAATGACTAAAAGCCAAAGTCTCCTTCTCCCTAACCCTAACCCAGCCGCGATTCTCCTCTCTCTCTGCGCCCCATCTCAGCTCGGTCTAGCAACCAGTTTCCTGTGATTGCGTGTGTGAGCCTTTGGAGGATCCATCTCTCGGTGTATCTCCCTGATCATTGACCTGTTCATCAATTCCGCTGCAAACAAACAGGTAAAAGGTGAGATCATATGTTTCTAAATAAGAACACCTAGATCTAATGCATGTTTAGGTTGATATCAATATGAGAATTGAATCAGGATCAACCAAAACTTCCAACAGTGGTATCAGAGCCATTGGTTCTTAGGTTTCTTGTTTTAGATTCATTGTTTAGGTTGTTAAATCTGATTAGAATTGTTTTTGAATCAATTACTGATAAGATAAAACGATTAAGAATCAGAATTGAACTCTAAACACACAAGAAAAATCGCAAAACATGAGCTATATGACTCAGATTTGCGATTGGCCGGGTATTGGATCAACCGGCTTGGCCGGTTGGTGTGTATGGCCGAGAGGTATGGCCGGTTGGTCGGATCGGACGGATGGATCGAGTCGATCGCGTCGTCCCGATCGCTTCCCGGCTGTCCCGCGTGATCGAGGCCGAGTACCGTCCCGACCGTCCCACCCGAACGTCCCGAGCTCGTCCCGTCCAGCTGCATCCCGATCACGTGAGGCTCGGCCGTCCGTGGATCGTGGATTGAACGCGGCTGGTCGGCTGTGATCGTGTGGATTAGGTCACGGCCATGGATGGTTCGTGACCGGTTCAATCTCGGTTAGGTGATTCGGTTTAAGATTTAATTAAAATCTTCGTTCTGGTTTAATAAACAGATTAATAATTTTATTAAATCTGGTTAAACCGGAATAAGAAATCCAATGTCGAAAGAATTATTGGATTTAGTGCCTAAACCAGGATTTCTAATTTGATTTGGTTGGACCAAATAAATTGAGAAAATCCGGTTTAGTAAATAACCGGTTGACAATTGTGGTCATCGTAGTAATTGAAACTTGGTTAGACCAGTTTTAATGAACCAGACCGGTTATGTCAATTAATTGGACAATTGGGTCATGTCTTGGACATGGACCAATTCTTGGGCCTCGGGCCAAGAAGTTAAAACAATTGGGCCATTAATTGAGTCATTCTTCAGATTTAAATTTAAAACTTATTTTATAAAATAAAATTATGAAATTCGATTTTAAATTTTATAAAGTTCCGAAATTTCGAAATTAGAAAGTTTCCAAAATTAGAAGTTTCTGAATTTGCGGGTTTTGGATTTTAAAGAAGTTTCTAAAGTTAGAAAGTTTCCGGTTTTAGAAAGTTTCCAATTTTAGAAAGTTTCCAAAAATAGTAGGTTTCCATAAATAGAAAGTTTCCCGAAATAGTAATCTTCTATTTTGGGAATGATTTTAATAAACCTACGGACCTCAAACAATATCAAGCGTTGGATGTCTTGTCCAGGCTATGTCAGCTGTCAAAGCCCATTCAATTGCATTCATGGCCTTACAGTGTGAGGATGTCTGCTTTTGCGTGGGTAAGACGGTTTGTGATTCATAAATGTCATTGGGAGTCCCAGACATTAATGATTACATGACTGTATAGTCCGGTTTTCTTGACTAGGCCATCGGGAGTCCCGGGCCTTGAGACATCAGGGTGGATTGGGCCTCGGGCCCAGATTCACAACCAAGAGTTATATCACGGATATAATTAGCCGATATAGGGCTTACCGATATAAGCTAAGATTGGGTGACGGCCAGTGGCCCACTTTGATCTTAGTTATATGTGGATCTTGGAATCATTATATTCTATTGAGGGTAACTTAGGTTATTGAATATAATGCATGATTAATCATATTATACTTTAATACGAGATTAATCATTTTGAACATATAACTAATAACCTTTTTATTTATATATTTCAGATATGACTACTACAAGCACACAAAACACGTTCTCGATCCGGTCTGTTCTCGAGAAGGAGAAGCTGACTGGAACGAACTTCCTGACATGGTCAAGGAACTTGAGGCTGGTCCTCAAGCAGGAGAAGAAGGATTACGTCCTTCGAGATCCCCTCCCCGAGAGGCCTCTTGCCAATGCTGCCAGGACTCTGCACAATGCTTGGGAAAAGCATTCGTCAGATGAAAATGATGTTTATTGCCTGATGTTGGTGACAATGACTCCAGAGCTGCAAAAGCAGTTCGAAAGTGTGTTGTCTCCAATCGAAATCATGGCAAGCCTGAAATCGCTTTTTCAGGAGCAGGCTAGGACCGAGAGGTTCCAGACAGTTAAGAACCTCTTGGACTGTAAGTTGGCTGCGAATGCGGCAGTGAGTCCTCATGTGTTGAAGATGATGGGTTATCTCGATCATCTTCACAAACTCGACTGCCCAATCAGCCAGGAACTTGCCTGCGACATCATTCTGCAGTCTTTACCTGCAAGCTATGATCAGTTCATTCTGAACTTTAACATGCATGGCTTGAGTAAGACACTGCCTGAGCTTCACGGAATGCTCAAGACTGCAGAGCCCAACTTGAAGAAAACCGCCAAGGACCCCAATGTACTTATGGTACAAAAGGGCAAGGGGTTTAAGAAGTCTTCTGCTAAGGATAAGGGAAAGGCCAAGGGTGTCCAAGTCGTGGACTCAGACACGCCAAAGCCCAAGCCCAAGTCCAAGGCTGGGCCTACTGACATGTGCAGGTTCTGCAAAGAACTGGGGCATTGGAGAAGAGATTGCAAGAAATTCCAGGAAGGTCTAAAGGAATTAAAGAAGAAGACTTTCGAGACTTCTTCATCAGGTATTTTTGTTATAGAAGTTAATACAACTACTTCTGATAATACCTCATGGGTCATGGATACTGGTTGTGGGGCTCATATTTGTACTAATATGCAGGCACTCAGCAACAGTAGAAGGCTGAAGCAAGGACAAGTGGAACTACGAGTTGGGAATGGAGCGAAAGTTTCAGCACTAGCTGTAGGAACTTACTTGTTGTCTTTACCTTCGGGATTGATTTTGGAACTTAATAATTGTTATTTTGTACCTGCTATAAGCAGAAATATTATTTCAATTTCTTTGTTGGATTTGGAAGGTTATGATTTTTCAGTTAAGAATAAATTATGTTCCTTCAATCGCAACAATTTGTTCTATGGTTCTGCCCCCCTTACGAATGGGCTTTACATACTCGATCAATCTGCGCCAATTTATAACATTAATACAAAACGGTTTAAACCTAATGAGGAAAACCGAACGTTTCTATGGCATTGTCGTTTAGGGCACATCAGCGAGAAACGCATCAAGAGGCTCCATTCGAATGGACTTCTTGGCTCATTTGACTTTGAGTCATGTGAGAAATGCGAATCCTGCATGATGGGCAAAATGACACGGGCCCCCTTTAATAAACCTAACGAGAGGGCCAGTGACTTATTGGGCCTGATACACACTGATGTGTGTGGCCCAATGTCCACTAATGCAAGAGGAAACTATCAGTACTTCATTACCTTCACTGATGATTTCAGTAGGTATGGATATGTTTACTTAATGAAACATAAGTCTGAATCTTTTGAGAAGTTCAGAGAATTCCAAAATGAAGTACAGAACCAACTTGGCAAAAGCATTAAGGCTCTTCGGTCCGACCGAGGAGGAGAATACTTAAGCCAGGAATTCAGTGATCATCTGAGAGAGTGTGGGATCGTATCCCAACTCACTCCTCCTGGAACACCTCAATGGAATGGTGTTTCTGAGAGGAGAAATCGGACCTTATTGGATATGGTTCGATCTATGATGAGTCACACAGACCTTCCAATATCCCTTTGGGGATATGCTCTGCTAACAGCAGTGTTCACATTAAACAGAGCGCCATCAAAAGCAGTAGCAAAGACACCATATGAATTATGGACTGGAGTGGCTCCAGTGCTGTCTTATCTCAGAATTTGGGGTTGTGAAGCCTATGTCAAGAGATTAATCTCAGACAAGCTTACACCAAAATCTGACAAATGTTACTTCATTGGTTATCCACGGGAAACCAAGGCTTATTACTTCTATCTACGTTCCGAGAACAAGATCTTTGTTGCCCGGGATTGTAACTTTCTTGAGAGAGAGTTTCTCTCTAAGAAAGGCAGTGGGAGTAAGGTACTGCTTGAAGAAATTCAAGATGAACAGGATACTGCTCAACCTAATGAGGAAGAGCAGCAGGAGGATCTACAAGAAATTGTAGAGCCTGAACCTGTAGTACCTGAAGTTCGAAGATCCGGGAGGATCCGTCACGAACCCGAGAGATATCAGGGATTCCTCGTGACTGACTGTCATGATCTTTTGATCATTGATGGTGATGAACCATCGAACTTCAATCAAGCCATGATGGGCCCAGATTCCTCTAAGTGGCGCAAGGCCACTGATTCCGAAATGGACTCCATGTCGGTCAACCAAGTATTTTCGTTGGTTGACTTACCCGTTGGTGTAAAAGCCATCGAGTGCAAATGGATCTTCAAGAAGAAGATTGACGTGGATGGAAATGTCCAGATTTATAAAGCCAGGTTGGTGGCAAAAGGTTTCAGACAAGTTCACGGTGTGGACTACGATGAAACCTATTCACCGGTGGCTATGATGAAATCTATTCGGATTCTACTAGCAACTGCAGCTTTTCATGATTATGAAATTTGGCAGATGGACGTGAAAACCGCCTTCCTGAATGGTATTCTGGAAGAGGATGTGTATATGACACAACCTGACGGTTACATAGATCCAAAGAATGCTGGGAAAGTATGCAAGCTTCATAAATCCATTTATGGATTGAAGCAAGCATCGAGGAGCTGGAATCTTCGTTTTGATGAAGCGATCAAGCAATTTGACTTTATCAGAAACGAAGAAGAACAATGCGTGTATAAGAAAACTAGTGGGAGCAAAATCGTTTTTCTTATTCTGTATGTTGATGACATACTGCTTCTCGGAAACGACATTCCAATGCTGAAGTCTGTAAAAGACTGGCTTGGAAGTTGTTTTTCCATGAAAGACATGGGTGAAGCCGCATACGTTCTTGGAATTAGGATCTATCGGGATAGACCTAAGAGGCTGATAGGCTTGTGTCAAGACTCATACATTGACAAAGTCCTACAAAGATTCAGCATGAAAGATTCCAAGAAGGGCTTCACGCCAATGGTACATGGCACGACGCTAAGCAAGAAGCAGAGCCCTACGTCGGCTGCTGAGCTTGAGCGCATGAAGAATATTCCTTATGCATCTGCAATAGGATCTGTCATGTATGCCATGATCTGTACTCGTCCTGATGTTGCTTACGCATTGAGCATGACGAGTAGATACCAGTCAAATCCAGGTGAAAACCATTGGATTGCCGTAAAGAACATCTTGAAGTATCTAAGACATACTAAGGATAAGTTCTTAGTGTACGGTGGAAGTGATGTGCTTAAAGTCAGTGGATTCACGGACGCAAGTTTCCAGACAGACACAGATGATTTCCGGTCACAGTCCGGTTATGTCTTTTGTCTGAATGGCGGTGCAGTAAGTTGGAGAAGCTCCAAGCAGGACACCGTTGCTGATTCCACTACAGAAGCTGAATATATCGCCGCCTCGGAAGCAGCGAAGGAAGCTGTTTGGATTCGAAAGTTCATTATGGAACTAGGTGTGATACCAGATGCGGCTGAGCCTCTGGCACTATTTTGTGACAACAATGGTGCTATAGCTCAGGCAAAGGAACCAAGATCACACCAGAAATCCAAGCATGTTCAAAGAAGATATCACTTGATACGTGACATCATTAATAGAAAGGAAGTCAAGATCAGCCGAGTTCCGACAGATGATAACGTCGCTGATCCGTTGACAAAGCCACTCCCAAGGCCTAAGCTCGAGTTCCTGACTGAAGCTGTAGGCATTAGAAACATTGAAATGTAATCTAAATTTGAGTGGGAGTTTTGTGAGCTTTATTTTAGTTATTTGATACGTTCTTGTAAAACATTATTATTTATGTTTTAATGAAATTATTATTTCAAGATTATTTTAACTGTGATGAAATAATCGTTCCAAAATGATATGAACCATTTTATAGGTCATCGAAGTAAATGATTTGATCTTGAGTCATCGAAGTCATTTAGCTTGATCATGAGATCCTATATTTGATAAATGTTTTATATCATCCTGTCCCTAGTCGAAGGTTGTTGAAATTGGAACACCAACAACCGTGTAAGACTGGATTGGTACGTGACTTATGACAAAGTCTCAGTGTGTCATAGATGCTCGGCATCAAAGTCAGTACGTAGGTGTATGTTGGGAACATACGACCGGACAAGACCCGCTAATAAGAACTCTTCAGGATATTTATATCTGTGTCATAAGAGATTCTTACTACGACTATAGAGTATAGTCCTTAGACCTGAGTTCGCATGCATGTGACTGCATATGGACTGATGCACTTTGATCATTGTCTAACGCTATCGTTCTGCGATAGCTATAAGGACCTTGTTTGGGTACATCATGAGATGAGTAGTTCACAGTGATGGAACAAGATGGGATTTGTCCCTCCAATATAAATGGAGTGAATATCTCTAGGCCAATCGGAGATTTGAATACTGGAAAACGCATGGCCATGCTCAAACGGACTTTCCCGAGTCGTTTGTATTGTCAGTATCAAATCAGAGTCCGATGAACAAGATTAGGCTTTATAAGGATGACACTAATCTTGCCTTATGACTAATCGAGATATTGAGACGAAAGGGATTATGAATACAGAGATTCCAGTTCAAGTGGGAGATTGTTGGAATTGTGTCCAGCAATCTCTGTACTGTCTCTATAACGTAAGAGTATGTCAGTGATCAGACATAAGTCATACAATGCTGGGGGTCATGATGGCTTGCTAGAGTCCGCTCATGATCTATAAGTCTTGGACTTATTGCCTTTATTGTATGATCCCATATGGGTCACACGCTTAAGCTAGCAGGAAATAATGTTGAAAGGCATAGCAGAAGTACGACAAAAGTGCTAGGCATTTGTCGTACTAAGAGAGAATGAATAATGGGTCTGATTAAATGTGATTTAATCAGATTGGGCCCAAAAGCCCAAAAGGGAAGGAGAAGGCTTTTAATGACTAAAAGCCAAAGTCTCCTTCTCCCTAACCCTAACCCAGCCGCGATTCTCCTCTCTCTCTGCGCCCCATCTCAGCTCGGTCTAGCAACCAGTTTCCTGTGATTGCGTGTGTGAGCCTTTGGAGGATCCATCTCTCGGTGTATCTCCCTGATCATTGACCTGTTCATCAATTCCGCTGCAAACAAACAGGTAAAAGGTGAGATCATATGTTTCTAAATAAGAACACCTAGATCTAATGCATGTTTAGGTTGATATCAATATGAGAATTGAATCAGGATCAACCAAAACTTCCAACATAGAGTCATTTGCATTTATAGTCGTTGATATTGACAAAATTATCAATAATTATAATAGTACATAATAAAAGACTATATAAATTACATATATAATAATAAAACACACATAAACACAAATTTAACAAAATTACATATAAAATACCAATTGACTTAAGCATTATTTTCATGATGCTCCCATTTATATCTGATCTTGATGTTTGGGTTTAGGGTTTAGGGTTTTGGGTTTAGTATTCAGGGTTTATTGTTTAATGTTTGGGTTTAGAGTTTAGGATATATATATAAGGTATAGTATTTAGGGTTTATCGTTTAATGTTTGGGTTTAGAGTTTAGGGTATATATATAAGATCTAGTATTTAGGGTTTAGGGTGTAATGTTTGGGTTTAGAGTTTAGGGTATAGGGTCATTTGCATTTATAGTCGCTGATAGACAAAATTATTAATAATTATAATATTACATAATAAAATATTATATAAATTACATATATAGTATAAAACACACATAAACACAAGTTTTACAACATTACATATAAAATACCAATTGACTTAAGCATTATTTCCACGATGCTCCCATATATATCTGCTCAGTCAACGCATTCCGAAGTGATAAGATATTAACAAATTTAGAATATGTCGATGATACGATAAGGACCAAATAAGAAATAAAAAGAAGTTTCGAGGTTTAGTATTTAGGGTTAAGGGTTTAGTGTTTAGTGTTTAGGGTTACTCCTTCTGTGTTGGCCAAATTATCCGATATGTGTTAAATAGCATAATTAATAAACAAGTTTCATTGATCTTGTTATTAATTATTTGTTTAGTTTATTTGAGTAATTCACTGTTTTAAGTATTTTCTTTGGGATGCCATAACGCTGAACCATCTAACAAAATACTAGATAATTATGTGTACGGGAAAACATCTAATTTGAAATTGGAAAAACATACATAAGTACGACATTATCGATTACATTGGAATTGGTAGAAGTTGTTTTCTATCATTCTGCACAAGAAAGCGGTCTGCATAATCCAGAAACATTGGTTGCAATAGCCGTTAAACATTGGCCACTCAGAGCACCAAGGGTTGAGTATAGAACATTGTCAGAGGCGCACACGGTCAATATTGTTTTCGTTACGTTTCGTTTTTAACCAATCAGGAATCAATCTTTCCCAGGCACTATGAACCAGACGAGCTAGTTTTGTTCGCAATTGCGTTGCGTGTTCTCAAGTAAATTCGTATCTACCAAAGAGTTCATCATCTTTGTATTCCATGAATACTTTGCGTATGATATCATATATATACTTTCTTAAGATGCATCCATCTTTTACAGCCTCCTTTATGCGTGCGAGACCTTCATCTCTCTTGTTATCGAAGAAGAAACCTGAGATTCCTTTGAGAAGGATGGATGATGTGTTGTCTGCGTTGTAGCAGCTTTCATTGAATTTTCTCCAGTCAAAATGCGGAGCCTAAACATAGTATTCCATATGTATTAGATTAACCGAGTTGAAGAACTCATGTGTTTTCGTCTTCTCCTTCCAGGCTTTGCAAGCTATCTTCGAATGACGGAGATCTTGCATGTTCCGTTCGCAAACACGGGCGAGTTTCTTCGTTATCACATCATCAGGCAACACTAGAAGGTTGAATGGGATGATTGCTCTACGTTTTCTTGTTACTGAACGGGTTTCATAGTAAGGATGATCGTATCGACGCCATAGGCAGTACGCATAAGCCATAGGCATATTGTTGTAGTTTAGGTTAACGAAGCAGTTGAATTTTCTGCTTCTAAATCGGTGGCTTCAAGATCTTAAGAATGGGTGTTAATTAATCTCTAATTTGATTGAATTAGTTTCTTCTACTTTATAATCTTACATAAAGACATGACCATTCACTTTCCCACACACAAATAATTAATAAAATAATGAAACGAAATATCTACTTAACTTTAATAACCTAGGTTATCGTGTATTTGGCAGTTCCCTAGATAATCATTTATCCACTAATGTCGGTTGTGTGTGTGCAGAAAGGCGAATGTAGACCCTATATGTTAAGTAGTAATTATTATCCTGCTTTATGTCAAATCTTGCTAACATATTCATTATGTCATGCAATATTTTGTTAGCTATCAACATTAGCAAGATTTTTATTTTGAAAAAAGTTAATAATATTCATGCTAAGGAAAGTTGAGGATATACAAAAAGTGCAAATGGTAAGAAATCAGTGGAATAAATAAAATAAACTCTAGAGGAATTATTTTTTAGTGTTTTGTGAATAGTGTCACACTATATTTGGTGTAACACTATTCACAACACTAAACATTAATACAACACTAAACATTAAAATATTATGGTCCGAATATACTAATTCTGATAATTGGTACGATGTAATTTTTTCACAATTTTTTATTTATCATTAATGTTATTTAACTTATGATAAAATTACATAGATTTTTATGAACGTATAGTGTGATATTTGGGGTTAGAGTTGGAGATGAATCTTTTTCTTTTTGACACTATAACACCAAATTTGGAATTAGAGGTGATGAATAAATCCTAATGGAACTCTTTATTTTTTTATTGAAAAAGTAAATCCTACAATATGTTGGGAATGTCCTGAAATCTATTGTACTTACTCCAAGTGAAAGTCGTATTGTCGAGATGAGACAATCATATGACACTAGGTTGTCATAATGCTTTGCTAGAAGCCACTTATGATCAATGAGTTTAGAACTCATTGCTAGTGTTATATGATCCTACAGGGTCACACACCTAAGCAAACTGGACGTTGTATGTGAGGTTGATCATTAATGTAATGATCGGGTGAATGCATATTTGATATGCATTCAATACTAAGTTTCTGGGCAGTGTCGATCGACGCACTAAGCGTGTCGGTCGACACAGATCGACAGTGTCGATCGACACAGAGAGTGTGTCGGTCGACACGACTCGCGGATTACCAGATTAATTCGGTTTAATCGTTAGTTAATTCCGTTACGGTTTAAGTCGACATATATAAGATATATGGTCGACCTAAACTCGATCTTAACCTAATATACAGCCACCAGAAAAGAAACAGAAACCTCTTGAGAGATCTGATCTCTAAAGGCACTAGCATCCCTTCTGTTCAGTTTGTGTGCGTGTGGATACCAGTAGAGGCGCAGCATTTGAGGCGCTCTAGATCTCGATTATCTGCAAATCTTCCGCTGCTAATCACCAGGTAATTCTGAGATCCCAATGATTCAATTACATGAACCCTAGATCCTAGGCTTGGAATTCAGACCAGGATTGCCTAATTGGATTAGGATCTGCTAGAAATTCCTTCAGTGGTATCAGAGCTTTAGGGTTCCATTGAATCTGTAGCATGTTGATTAGATTAGTTGAATCTGAATCTGTGTATGGCTGATACAAACTTGCTAAAATTCATTTTTATGAAAAATCTAGTTTTAGGTTTTTGGCTTGAAAAACGATTAGGGTTTATCGCCCTGTGTCGATCGACACCAATCCGGTATCGGTCGACACAGAAGGATAACCCAAATAAAACTTATGTTTCGCCTAGTGTCGATCGATACAAGAGTTGTGTCGGTCGACACAAACCTCGCGAGATTGATGAATCGGTTCAATTGGATTGGACCGGTTATCGAGCTTGGTTAATGATGGTTAAACGCTAAGAATGGTTTATTGTGATTGGGTTGGTATCGACCGATGCTAATGTAGCATCGATCGACACTGACCGGTACTCAAAACCGGATCAATTGGATTGATCGGTTATCGCAGATTGGTTTTGGTTAATCTGCATCGATCGACACTAAAGTAGTGTCGGTCGACACCAGATTCGATGGTTCAGGTTATGGAACCTGAAGCCACAGAACCAAATCAAGACAAATCGTTTAATTAGAAGAATTAAAACATAATAAAACTGAACGTTTTAAAAGGTTCCGTTCCTCAACCAAATATCAAGTGATACTTGATGTCTTTCCAATCTTGTCAACTGTCAAGACCCATTTGATTGTGTGATAGACTTGCAGTGCGAGATGTCCACAATTTCTTGAGTAAGACAGAGGTAATCGTGTTGATGGACTTGCAGTGCAAGACATCGACAATTACATGACTAAAGAGATTGGTTTACTTGACTGGGCCATCAAAATCGTTTTGGGCTCAGAGACATCAGGTGGATTGGACATGAGATGTCGATCCACAACCAAGAGTTATATTGGATATAACTAGCAAAGATGTTGCTTACCTAGATAGCTAAAGTCGAGTGATAGCCAGTGGCTCACTTGAATTTAGTGAAGTATGGGTCTTGGATCATTATATTCATCTGAGGAAACATTGTCTGAATTTAATGCGAGTTTTCTTAATAGTTAAGACTTCTCACTTCTTGAACATCATAACTAAAACCTCCCTTGTTTTTCAGCTATGTCTAGCACAAACCATCGTAACAATTTCTCCCTGCGATCCGTCCTTGAGAAGGACAAGTTAAATGGATCCAACTTTCTTGAATGGTATCGGAACTTGAGAATTGTTCTCAAACAGGAGAAAAATGACTATGTCCTTGAGAAAGTTCTCCCCAAGAAGTACCGAGCCAATGCCTGGCAGTCAGATAAGGATGCTTGGGATAAGCATTCTAATGATGCGGTGGATGTGAGTTGTCTCATGTTGGCTACCATGAACTCGGAATTGCAGAAGCAATATGAGTACGTGGAGTCGTCAATACAGATGATCACTGGCCTGAAAAGTATGTTTCAGGAGCAGGCACGAACTCAGAGATACCAGACGGTTAGATCTCTGATTGAGTGCAAGCTACCAAAGGGCGAACCAGTTAGTCCTCATGTCATTAAGATGATGGGTTATATTGATAACCTGGGGAAACTGGATTGTCCCATTAGCCAAGAGTTGGCTACTGACATCATTCTACAGTCACTGCCGTCAAGCTATGATCAATTTGGTATGAACTATAACATGAACAACTTGACGAAGACGTTGACTGAATTGCATGGGATGCTTAAGACTGCTGAACCGAACATCAAGAAGGACACCCCAAATGTCCTTATGGTACAAAAGGGTAAAAAGTTTAAGAAACTTGGTAAGAACAAAGGTGATGGCAAGACGAGCTCGATTGTGAATCCAAGCGAGTCTGGCCATGTTCCTAAGGTTAAAACCAGTCCTTCTGAAGATGTTAAGTGCCGTTATTGTAATGGTTATGGGCATTTGAAAAGAAACTGCAATAAATTCTTGGAGGATTATGAGAAGCTGAAGAAGACGTACGAGACTTCTTCTTCAGGTATTATGTTATAGAAGTAAATGTTACTTCTAATAGTCCTACTTATTGGGTATTGGATACCAGCTGTGGTACTCATATTTTGTGAAAATGTGCAGGGCTTGAGCAAAAGTAGGACTATGGAGAAAGGACAAGTGGACCTATGAGTGGGAATGGAGCAAGAGTTGCTGCATTAACCGTAGGAGTATTTTATTTGTTTTTCCCTTTTATGGCATGTTTTGAACTTAAAATTGCTACTATGTACCTGCTATGAGCAGAAAGATTATTTCTATTCCTTGTTTGGATATGGAAGGATATCAGTTTTCAAGTTAAGAATAAGTGTTATTCATTTGATTACAGTGATATATTTTATAGTAGCAATCCATTAGAGAATGGACTTTATGTTCTAAACCAGAATGTGCCTAACTATAACATTAATACCAAGAGATTCAAGTCAAATGATACGAGTCAAACTTCTCTCTGGCATTGTCGTTTTGGGCTACATAAATGAGAAATAGATTCTGAAGCTCCATAGTGATGGGCTTTTGGGCTCATCTGATTGAGAATCATAATGAGTAAAGTGGATCTTGTTTATTAAGTAAACGACAAAGGCTCCTTTCAAAAGAGGCAGTGTCGATCGACACAAACGGTGTGTCGGTCGATACAGGTTGCGAACGATCAAAATGAAAGGGTCAGAAGCTTATTGGGCTTTATGCATACGGATGTATATGGACCGTTGAGCGCTAGTGCTAGAAGAAAATTTCAGTACTTCATTACCTTTACTGATATTTCAGTAGGTATGGTTATGTCTTATTTATAAGAAATAAGTCAGAATCTTTGAAAAGTTCAAAGAGTTCCAAAATGAAGTACAGAATCAATTTGGCAAAGGTATTAAACCTCTACGATGAGATCATGGAGGTGAATACTTAGGTCAAGAATTTAGTGATCATCTGAGAGATTGTGAAAGTGTTTCACAATTCACTCCTCCTGTATCGGACTTTATTAGATATGGTTCGATCAATGATGAGTCACTTAGATCTTCCATTATCCGTCTAAGAATACGCTCTAGAAATGTCTGAGTTTACTTTAAATAGAGTTCCATCAAAATCAGTTACAGAGATACCACATGAGATGTGGAATGTAAATGTTTCTGATTTATCCATCATGGAGATTTGGAGTTGCGAGACTTATATAAAACGTTTAATCTCTGAAAATCTCACACCCAAATCTGATAAGTGCTACTTCATTGGTTGTCCTAACAAAACCGAGGCATGTTACTTTTACAACCAGTTCGAGAACAAATTGTTTGTTGCTCGGAACTATGTTTTCTTGAGAAAGACTTTCTTTCCAAGAAGAACAGTGGGAGTAAAAGTACAACTCGAAGAAATTCGAAAAATCACAGGAGACTGCTCAACCTGATGAGGAAGAGCAGCAGTTGGATCTACAAAGAGTTGTAGAACCTGCACCTGTGGTGCCTAGAGTTTATAAAGGATCTGGTGAATGTATATTCGATATACATTTAAATGGCGAGTTTCTGAAGAAGTGTCGATCGACACAGATCGCGAACCAAATATTGATTTTGGTTTATGACTTAATTAACTACGGTTTAAATCTTGGTTAATTTGGTCGTGGTAAATGTATACATATGAGATACGTGTGCGCGACTTTTACAGAAAACTGAAGCTCGCAGATCCGAAAGGATCCGTCACGAACCCGAGAAATATGGATTTCTCGTAACCAATTGCCGTGATCTACTGATCATTGAAAGTGACGGGCCTGCGAATTTTGAAGAAGCAATGATGGGCCTTGACTCCGAAAGTGGCTCAAAGCCGCTGAATCCGAAATGGGATCCATGTCACAGAACCAAGTATGACTTGGGTTGATTTACCCGATGGTGTAGAAACCATTGTGAGTAAATGGATTTTCAAGAAGAAAAGTTGACATGGATAGTAGTATTCAAATGTACAAAGCTAGGTTGGTGGAAAAGGTTTCAAGTAAATTCATGGTATTGACTATGAAGAAACCTATTCCCAGACACCATGCTTATGTCCATTCGGATTCTCCTAGCAACCGCCACTCATAATGGTTATGAGATCTGGCAGATGGATGTGAAAACGGTTTTGCTTAATGGAATTCTGGAAAAGAATGTGTACATGACATAATCTGAAGTTTTCATTGATCCTAATGAAGCTAGGAAGATATGCAAGCTTCATCGATCCATTTATGGATTGAAGCAAGCATCTCGGAGTTGGAATCTTCGTTTTGATAAACTAATCAAAAGGTTTGATTTTATCAGAAATGAAGAGGAACCGAATGTTTACAAGATGACTAGTGGGAGCGCAGTTGCATTTCTGGTATTGTATGTTGATAACATACTACTTCTCGGAAATGAAGTTCCATTGATTCAGTCTGTTAAGACTTGATTCGAAAGTTATTTTTCGATAAAACTATGGGAGAAACCGTATACATTCTTGGAATAAGAATCTATAGAGATAGATTGGATAAGCTAATTGGATTGTGTCAAGATACTTATAGTGATAAGGCCTTGCACATGTCCAATATGAAGGATTCCAAGAAGGGCTTCGTGCAAATGACTCTTGGTATTACTCTTAACAAGACGCAGTGTCTTTCGACACACGCTGAGCAAGAGCAAATAAGGGTCAGACTACTGCTAAAGGCATTAGATGTCTTAAGATGTGATCTTAATTTTAGTGGGAGTCATTGTTATTAATTTTAGTTATGATATGATGTTCGTATAAACATAATTTGATTATGTTATTGAAATCTGACATCTGTATTATTTAATAATGGTTATTAAATAATAGTCCCAAAGTAATTTATGACATTTTATAGGTCATCAAGTATGTGACTTGATCATGAAACACTATAGATAATAAACGACATAAATTGCGATTGGTCCCTGGTCAAGGTTGTTAAAATGGGACATTAACAACCGCGTGAGACTAGTATGTGAGGTGACTGATGACTAAGTTTCATGGAGTCATTAATAAGAGTATTAAAGTCAATCACATAGATATGTGTTGGAGAACACATGATCGGACATGACCCACTGATGAGAACTCTACGGGATAGTTAAATAAGTGTCATGAGAGTTTTCATTACGACTATAGAGTATAGTCCTCAGACCTGAGTTCATCATGTTTTCTTACATATGAATTGGTCCGCTTTAACCTTGTCAAACGTCAGCCGTAACTGGTGACTATAAAGGCATTGATTGGGCGTATCATGAAGCGTGTGAAGAAACAGGGATGGAACAAGATGGGATTTGTCCCTCCTATATAACAGGAGATAAATATCCCAGGGCCCATCGAAAATTTGATACTGAGAAATGTGTGGCCACACTCAAACGAGGTGATTGTCAGTTGTTTGTCTTGTCAGTATAAATCGGAGTTCGATGAACATGATCTTGGCTCAATAAGGATGACACGGTTCTTGCCTTATGCTAGATTGAGATATAGTGACGAAGGGATTGAAGGAATAGATGATTCCAGTACAAGTGGGAGATTGTTGGGAATGTCCTGAAATCTATTGTACTTACTCCAAGTGAAAGTCGTATTGTCGAGATGAGACAATCATATGACACTAGGTAGTCATAATGCTTTTCTAGAAGCCACTTATGATCAATGAGTTTAGAACTCATTGCTAGTGTTATATGATCCTACAGGGTCACACACCTAAGCAAACTGGACGTTGTATGTGAGGTTGATCATTAATGTAATGATCGGGTGAATGCATATTTGATATGCATTCAATACTAAGTTTCTGGGCAGTGTCGATCGACGCACTAAGCGTGTCGGTCGACACAGATCGACAGTGTCGATCGACACAGAGAGTGTGTCGGTCGACACGACTCGCGGATTACCAGATTAATTCGGTTTAATCGTTGGTTAATTCCGTTACGGTTTAAGTCGACATATATAAGATAGATGGTCGACCTAAACTCGATCTTAGCCTAATATACAACCACCAGAAAAGAAACAGAAACCTCTTGAGAGATCTGATCTCTAAAGGCACTAGCATCCCTTCTGTTCAGTTTGTGTGCGTGTGGATACCAGTAGAGGCGCAGCATTTGAGGCGCTCTAGATCTCGATTATCTGCAAATCTTCCGCTGCTAATCACCAGGTAATTCTGAGATCCCAATGATTCAATTACATGAACCCTAGATCCTAGGCTTGGAATTCAGACCAGGATTGCCTAATTGGATTAGGATCTGCTAGAAATTCCTTCACAATATTCCACTAAAACTTAAATAAAATATCAAATGGATAATTGATAGAGGAACTCAGCATAACTAGCTACACGAACCCTAAGATATTTAGACATCTAATTCAAGAGTTACAAGTGTGAGGGAAAGTGTCAAACAATAGTTCTTTAATATGCCATGTGTAACACATTAGTTCATGACTGTTGGTACTGGATTTCCCTCTAAGAAATACGGCCCGGTAACAAATAAAACAAAGGCCCATAATCATGAGCCCGTCCCATAATCAAGACAGAGAAATCGACCGTTATCCTTTGTTGGGCCGTACAATTGACATCCTGACCAGGCCCAAGCAACGCCGAAGTAAGAGGCGATCGAGCTCGAGCTCGACAGGAGACGATGTGGAGATAGGCAACCTGGTCTTTGTCGGTTCAACCGATCCACGTAAATCTCGGAGGTCGTTACCACGACGTGGCCAAAATATCGGAACAAGAAGATCAAAGTCGAGGGTATTTAAAGAAGAAGTGGCGATTCATCCAAGACATTCCAACCCTAATTAAGAACACTTCGACTAGATTGCTCGATCATCATACTTTGTACTCTCTTTTCGACTGTGTTTGTTCTATCTCGACGATCAATCTCAATAAAGTCTTTGATTCATAGGAAATCTATACCATTTCTATATCCAAAAGTCCAAATCCACGATTACAAATTCTTGGTGTGAATCTCAGATCTCACATTTGGCGCCGACTATGGGAACTATCTATAGCTTTTCCTGTCTTAAGAATCAGATCTTAGATCCGATAGATCGAGATGAATCCCGACCAATCTGGCTCTCCCAGCGCCACACCACCAGTCGACCACCCTCAAACGGTTGATAACGTTCCTCAGAACACCACCGGGGTAAGAATCATGGGTCATACCGATGGCGTGTTGACGAGCTCTGCCTCAGTCTCCACGACTTCGGCACCAGCCGGCTCAGTCGCTCAAACAATCGCGACGAGCCAGACTCCGACAAATGTTTTGTCAGGAACTAACGATCCGAGCAGAAACTGGGTGTGGATGAGAAATGATTCAATTTCCGCTCCCGTCTCAGGAGGTGTATCTGGAATTACCAGGCCTAATTCGCCATTGCCTTCTGCTCCACAGCGACAAGGCCCAGGCGACCTCGCTGAAATCCGTTCAATGT
The DNA here is from genome assembly GCA_030180135.1 of Orychophragmus violaceus. Taxonomy (NCBI): domain Eukaryota; kingdom Viridiplantae; phylum Streptophyta; class Magnoliopsida; order Brassicales; family Brassicaceae; genus Orychophragmus; species Orychophragmus violaceus. The sequence goes on along the minus strand of CM058231.1, from coordinate 37,121,458 downwards.
TAAGCCTATTGGTAAAGCAAAAGAGAAACAACGAGGCAAGCGCACGGGCCCAAGAGATCGCAAACCGTTCTCTGGCCGCGCAGCTCGATGAATAGGAACGGCGCATTAACGCCCGTCCTGAAGAGCTCGCCAGCCAAAACCAGGGGGTAGATCAACACGTGATCCACGAACCCCCATAAGTCCTCCACCGTGTACACGCTTGGACTTCTCCCAGGTAGTAACTCTCCCGGGAGCGTCGGGAAATTTCGCTAATACATCAAGTGGCGGCCTCTGCCCTATAATGACCTACCGCGATACCGACTCCATTAAGTTCGAGTTCAATGGTCACAGATCCAACCGGATCGGGAAACCGACCATTACCCAGGCCACCACCTTTCCCGAATAACTCCAATATCCGGCCGAGGCAGCTAGGAGGCTCTGCTTTCGCCTCGAGCTCGGGACACCTTAACGGATCAAATACGGTGCATTTCCAAACGCCGCAAGTCGACCAGACAAGATCGATCCCAACAATCGATCTTCTCGATCCCGTTTTCCCGGAACAAATGTCAAATCAGGCACAAGCCCAGTTCACGCCTGTAGTAGGCAATAACACGATATTCTTAGACAATACATCGAGCATGCTAAGGCCCAGTTCGTCAGTCTGAGCTCGAAAGTTTACATTGCAACGAGCGCGGCGCCCGACATCGATCGAGTGATCGAAGAAATGCGAAAAACGCCGTTCACAGACCGGATCACCTTCGCAAGAATCCGAGAAATCAAGAAAAAAAAATTTCTGGAATTCACTGGAAAATCGGACCCGAAAGCCCATATCAGGGCATTCCAACTAGCAATGGCAAGGGTATACCTTACCAATGAGGAAAGAGAGCCGGTTTTCTGCAGGCTCTTCGCCGAAAACCTATCGGGCTCCGCCCTAGAATAGTTTGTCGGACTGGAAGAAAGATCCATCGAAAACTTCACCCAGTTTATGACGGCCTTCCTCAAACAATACTCCGTCTTTATCGAGGTAAAGACTACTGAGGCAGCCCAGTTTAGCGTCTCTCAGAAACCTGACGAGACACTTCGCTCGTACATCGACCGATTTAAGAAAATAAAATCCAAAATCGCAAACCCACGAGACGAAGTAGCTATAGAAGCACTGAGACGTGGACTGTGGTATTCGACCAGATTCCACGAGGAAATAACAGTCCGCGAACCTCAAACACTCGATGACGCCCTTCATCGCGCATCGGCCTTTGCTCGCCTCGAGGACGAAACCACGGCCCTCAGAGAAAAGCATCGAAAAGAAAAGAACCCGTCGGGTTTCCATAACCCAAAATCCAAAAAAGATTCCCGTAAATCAGGAAACGTCAATGCGGTCGAGAGCCCGAAGAGCTCGAAGAAATTCGAGTTCGATAAGGAAAAATTCTGTGATTTTCACAACAAAAGAGGACACTCGACTGAAGAGTGCTATACTCGAGCTAAAGTCGAGGCTCAAAAGCGGGAGTCCAAAAACAAACAAGAATCAGAAGTCGAGGAGGAAACTCCATCTGGCAAAAAGGAAAGTAAGCAGACCAAAGAGTTAAACACCAAAAAGCCTTCTCAGAACAAGCGAGAACGGTCAAAGGAGCCGGAATCTCCCGAAACACTCCCTCAGGGGTCGCGAAAGCGAGTCGAGGTCATTCTCGGCGAGCTCAGCTTGTGCGGCACCCCAGGAGGTTCGGCGTTATCTCCACCTCCGGCTCCCGTCAAGAGTTTACGCTCACGGATCAATCTCCCTCGCATCTGCGGGGGGGGGGGGGGTGTACGGGCCATACCCCCTAAAAGAGTCAACTTCATCTTCAGTGGCTCCAAGCTATGCCGAGACTCGGTCAATTCAATCAAAGCTCTTCAAAGAAGAGTCGAGACCGACAAAGGGGGGAATATCCCAATGTTAGGTCCAGACCACGAAATCACTTTCCACGAGAGTGAGACAAGTAATCTCGACAAACCACACGATGACGCTCTCCTCGTTTGTCTAGTAGTGGGAGATGTCGAACTCTCGAGGATAATGATCGACACAGGAAGTTCGGTGGATGTCCTCTTTTACGATGCGTTCAAAAAGATGGAGTTCAACGACTCCGAGATCGTCGAGGAAAAGACACCACTGGTAGGGTTCGCTGGCGAAACAACAAACTTAATGGGCTCTGTCTTCGCCCCAGTAATAGATGGAGGAGTTCGAAGAATGACAGAGTTCGTCGTAGTAGATCGGCCAGCTCCCTACAACGAAATTTTAGGTCGACCATGGATATATGACATGAAAGAGGTACCATCGACCTACCATCAATGCGTAAAATTTCCAACTCCCAAAGGAGTAAAAACCGTTTACAGAAGTCAAAAGATTTCCCGACATTGCTACATGAACGGATACAAGCAAATTGAGAAATCCCCCGCGTAGCAATTACGGAAAGAGGAGGAGCTCGCCACTATGCAGACCAAAAGGTCGAAAGACCCAAGTCAAATAGGACCCCAAAGGACCTCACGACCCAAGTTTTCATAGAAGATGCTCATCCCGAAAGACTTGTTGGCATTGGAATCGACCTATCAGAGCCAGTCAAAAATTAATTGGTCTCTTTTCTTAAACAGAACGTCGACTCCTTTGCCTGGTCTTCAGCAGACATGAAATGGATCAACATCGACGTAACCAGCTACGAGCTGAATGTCGACCCAACCTACAAACCGGTAAGACAGAAACGTTTAAAACTAGGCCCGGAACGAGCTCAAGCCGTCAACGACGAGGCCGATCGGTTACTAAAAATTGGATCGATCAGAGAGGTCAAGTACCCCGACTGGCTGGCAAATCTCGTAGTGGTCAAGAAAAAGAACGGGAAGTGGAGAGTCTGTGTAGATTTCACAGATCTCAACAAAGCATGTCCGAAGGATAGCTTCCCACTCCCGCACATCGACCGACTGGTCGAAGCTACCGCTGGACACCAACTACTATCCTTCATGGACGCTTTCTCGGGGTACAACCAAATACTAATGAACCCCGAGGACCAAGAAAAGACTTCATTCATAACTGATCGAGGCACGTACTACTACAAAGTCATGCCCTTCGGACTAAAAAATGCAGGAGTAACTTACCAACGCCTTGTCAATAAGATGTTTTCAGGACTCCTGGGTAAAACCATGGAAGTCTACATCGACGATATGTTGGTCAAATCTTCCAAGTACGAAGACCATATCCCCCAGCTAAAAGAATGCTTTATCATTCTCAACAAATATGGGATGAAACTCAACCCAGCAAAGTGCACCTTCGGGGTCCCCTCAGGAGAATTCCTTGGTTACCTAGTGACCGAAAGAGGAATCGAAGCGAACCCCAAACAGATCGCAACATTTATAGAGATGAAATCTCCCAGAACAACGCGAGAAGTTCAACGCCTGACTGGCAAAATAGCTGCTTTGTACCGCTTCATCTCAAGGTCGACTGATAAATGTCTACCCTTCTATCACTTGCTCAAAGCGAACAAGAAGTTCCTCTGGGACAAAAAGTGCGAAGAAGCGTTCGCCCAGCTCAAGTCTTATCTAAGCGAACCACCTATACTGGCGAAACCAGTAGAAGGGGAACCCCTCTACCTCTACCTAGCTGTTTCCACGGCAGCAGTAAGTGGAGTCCTGGTTCGCGAAGAACAAAACGAACAACAACCAGTGTATTACATCAGTATGACCTTAATCGATGCTGAAACCAGGTACCCCGCCATGGAAAAAATCGCTTTGGAACTGGTCACATCGGCTCTGAAACTCCGACCATACTTCCAATTGCACTCAATCATAGTAATGACCTCTCAACCGCTGAGAACCATCCTTCACAGTCCAAGCCAGTCAGGTCGACTGGTCAAATGGGCTATCGAACTTAGCGAGTATGACATAGAGTACAAGGCTCGGACGTGCCTAAATACACAAGTACTGGCCGATTTCATAATCGAACTCCCTCCGACCATCGAACTCGACCCGACCTTCGCCAAGAGATGGAAACTCTACGTCGATAGAGCTTCCTCGAGGCAAGGATCCGGAGTCGGAGTAAATTTGGTCTCCCCCACGGGTGAAGTATTAGAACAGTCATTCAGACTGGGCTTCGCCGCATCAAATAACGAAGCAGAATACAAAGCGTTAATAGCCGGGCTCAGACTAGCGATAGCGATAGGAGCCCGAGAAGTATACGCCTTCAGTGATTCCCAATTGGTCACGAGCCAATATCATGGCGACTACGAGGCCAAAGATGAACGGATGGAAGCATACCTGCAGATCGTCCGTACACTCGCCGAACAGATCGAATTCTTTGATCTAACACGGATCCCGCGAGGGGAAAACACCACAGCCGATGCCCTGGCCGCTCTAGCGTCGACATCAGATCCTAACCTCAAAAGGATCATACGAGTCGAGGGGATCGAAAAACAAAGTATCGACATAGCCCTGAAAGCTCTGTCCTTGAAAGAAGACGAGTCTGCCATAAAGGACGATGTCGAACACAAGGAATGTCCCAAGGACACCAGTCGCGACATCGTCGAGATTGATGATGATCTCGATCCAAGAAACGCCGTGTACGTCGCGAACGTCCCCGATGGACCAATCCAAGCCGCATCCACTAGTCAAGGACCTGAGCCTATCAATGACGAAGATTGGATAACTCCGATCATTCGATACATTACAAATGGCGAAGTCCCCGACGACAAATGGGAGGCGCGGAAACTCAAGACGCAAAGTGCAAGGTACTACGTCACGCAAGGAGAGCTCTTTAAAAGAAGTCTCTCCGGACCTTACCTCAAGTGCCTCGATAAAAAGCAAGCCCTAGCCATGATCACACAGGCCCACGATGGATCTTGCGGAAGCCATTCCGGAGGACGAGCCCTGGCCGTACGAATCAAAAGGCAAGGCTATTTGTGGCCAACAATGGCCACCGAATGCGAATCTTTTTCCAGCAAATGCGACAAATGCCAAAAGCATGCCCCGATTATCCACCAAGGGTCGGAGAAACTCTCCTCTATCTCATCGCCATACCCATTCATGCGATGGGGAATGGACATCGTGGGACCTTTACTCGCATCCGGCAAAAAGAAAGCTACACACTTATTAGTGATAACAGACTACTTCACTAAGTGGATTGAAGCGGAATCATACCAAAAGGTTAAAGACGTTCACGTTAAGGAGTTCGTCTGGCGAAACATCGTGTGCCGACATGGACTACCCCACGAGATCGTCACCGATAACGGATCGCAATTCATATCAAACATGTTCAAGGAGTTCTGTAGAACCTGGAACATAAAGTTGACCTACTCTACGCCCCGTTATCCTCAAGGAAACGAACTAGCAGAGGCAGCTAATAAAGCGATCATGAACAGCCTTAAGAAAAGACTCAATGAGTGCAAAACAAGCTGGAGCGATGAGCTCCCAGCCGTACTCTGGGCTTACCGGCCTACCCCCCCCCCCCCCCCCCCCCCCCCCCCCCCCCGCAAATCCACCGGCGAGACTCCCTTTTCGCTGGCTTACGGAATCGAGGCGGTAGTACCAGCCGAAATCCTCATGTCAGGCATCCGTAAAGAAGAATGCCCACGTCATGAGGAACTTAACAACAAGATGATAACGGACGAGCTCGATCTCATCGACGAAAGGAGAAATCTCGCACTAGCTCGAATTCAGAACTACCAACAAGCCGCAGCTCGCTTCTACGATTCCATAATCAAAACTCGAAGGTTTCAAGTAGGGGAGCTCGTCTTACGGAAAGTGTTCGACCATAAAAAGGAAGAACACGCTGGAAAGTTAGGAGCAAAGTGGGAAGGTCCTTACCAGGTCACTGATGTGGTGAAGGATGGGGTCTACCGACTCAAGTCGGTGGAAACCCAGAAACCTGAACTACGACCCTCGAACATCATCAACCTCAAAAAGTACTTTCACTAAAGTACACAACCTAATCGAACTACGAAATGGCTTGATCCCCTTAAAAGGGTACGTAGGCAGCTCAACCTCGAGCGCAGTCGCCCGCAACACAAAGCTCTTACCGAGCTCGACAACTTCAAACGAAGTCGTACTAGCTTATCCTTGTGAAATCAAAATAAGTCCCACGATCAATGTCTCTTTCTGTTGTAAAAATCAGAGTCGTTGCGAAATACTTCGCCACTCATTTTACAAAGTGATATGAAGTTATCTCTTCAAAAATTAAAGCGATATGAAATTATCTCTTCAGAAGCAAACAATATTAAGTTATCCTTTCCGAGCGACCTGAAATGGCCTCCCCTAAAATCAAGCGATGTGAAATTATCTCTTCAAACCTAAGTGATATGAAATTATCCCTTCAAACCTAAGCGACCTGAAACGGTCTCTCCAAATCGAGCGAGATGAAATGATCGCCCCAAAATTAGCGACCTGAAACGGTCTCTCTACATTGAACGAACTGATATGATCGTCCCAAAATAGGCGACCCGAAACGGTCCCTTCGAACTGAACGAACTGAAATGATCGTCCTAAAGTAAACGGTCTGAAATGATCTCTCAAAAACCTAAAATTCTTCCAGCCTTATACAGATTAGAAGAATTGGGGGGCTACCCCCTCCCCTTTAAGCAAAAACAACGAGGTCAAGTCTACATCAAGACTGATAAAACGAGACAACCGTTCGCACAAAACGACCTCCGCACACACTCAGAATAAATCTATGTAAGTCTACTTCGATTCATCATGTACTTAGAAATCTTCATTGAACGCCAAGCTCGAACTCTACACCTTGAGCGAATTGAACCTCGAACATATTTGAGGAAGAACTCGAACTCGAATTTGTTCGAGCTAAAGTATATTGAAAATTTCCTAAGGCAATTCAATCCAAGGTATTTATTCGATCTCTCTGAAGAGGTTCGAACTGCCACGACGGCCAAACCTTATGCTAAGGCATTAAAACAGTAAAATCTATGCTAAGGCATGAAAGATTGAAAAGCAATTCATGAATAAAACAAGGACTTAACGTCCTCGAGTTCGAACAAAAGCCCACTAAGGGCAACACCAAAGACAAAAAAGCCCCCTTGGGCAACAAAAGTCTGGAAAAGAAATAAAAGCCCTCTCGGGCAACAACAACGACGAGTCACTCAAAACGCAGCAAAAGAGGAGTCTCCGGCCTAAACCTCCGCCTCGTCACCTGCCTCCCTTCTGGGCCGAGATTCAACCTCGTCAAGTATCCTCGGATCGGTCTCAGTCGGAGGAACGGGCGGACGATCTGCCATGGTCACGAAATCCTCTGAAACTGCCGGCAAGACAAGCTTGCCAATACTGAAATTGGAGACTGCTGCGGCCTCCATCTCCGCCGTGGCGAGCCGCTTCTTCTCGGCCAACTTGAGTACCTCCTGGGTCATATCCACCTCTCCAGCCGCGATCTCAGCAATAAGTTCAATGTTGGCCAGAGTTTCTTGAAGACGAATCTCGGCACTAGTCTCGATCTTCCTCTTCTCGGCTTTCTCCTTAACTCCGGACAGAATCACTAGATACTGATCATTGAGCTCTTTTCAAGCCCTACGAAGCTCGACCCGGCTCAATTCCTTGACAGTTCGAATTCGAGCCTCGGCGGCGCTAAGCTGACGAGACAGCTCCTCTTCCCTCTTCTCGAGGCGGGAATCCTGGCCTCCGCAACAGCGTGGTCCTTGAACCTCTTCTTCAATCGCTCCTCCCTAGCCAAAGCTTCCTGGAGGTCGGCGTTCATTTGGGTAGCAGCCTCCCGAGCAGACTCGAGCTCGTAAGTCTGAGCATCTAACACCTCGTTCTCAGACCGAGCCGCATACGTATTCACAGCTTCTACAGCCTGCGAAGAACGTCGAGTTAGCAAAAAGGGAAAATAAAAGCTAACACTCAAGAGAAAAGGGAACCAAAGCAAAAACATCTCACCTTTCCGATGAAGACATCATCTCGGAATACGGGCTACCGAGAATCATTTCCCCGATAACCGGGAGTTGAGTGTCTGCGGGCCTAAAGCGCCTCAGCAGACGGACCGCACCTTCAGGGTCGTCAGCAACCGAATGCTCTTCTTGGTCCGACTCTCCCGGACTCCCTCCCATGTCTATCTTATGACGGTTCGGCGAGGGAGGAAGAGACCCTCCTCGGCTTCGATGGTCCGCCCCCCGGAGCTGTCCGGGCGAGGGTCGTATGAAACGATCACCTCGGACTGAGGCACAACCACCTCTCGATCGACCAAAGGAGGAGATGCGCTCGCAACCCCCGCAGCCGTTTCCTCTAGCCCCGTCTCCGGAGGGAGCAAGGTCTGAGCGGGAGGAGGGGGACAAGCCGGAGGAGGAGGAGGGGCCCGGCCAAGGGCAAAGAGAATGGCATTACTAAGGTCGCCCGCCTCCATCTTTTCGACCAGTTCGGCCGGGTCTTTCCCGTTCCGGCGACTGCTCACTCTACGAGACGATGTCTCGCGAGGAGGGGTGTTAGTAGTCGAGCTGTCGCCCGGAAGAGGTCGAGCTATATATATTATTAAAAAAAATCAGACAAATCAAAATGACAATAAAAAAAGGGAACAAACTCGCAACCAGACGACTCACTCTCTCCTGTCCGCTCGGTAATACGGAGCGGAGGCTGAGTAGCTTGAACCGGAAGAGCCCAAGAGGGTTCGGAAGGAAGCACCGGGTTTCGAGGAACCTGCGGATGATCCAGCGGAGCCCGCTCAGGGTTGATCCGAAGAGTGGCCTGCACGCGCTCAACTGTGAAGCTGCCCCAATTAACAGCACCCCCTCTCAGTCGGGCTATCAGAGCCTCCGTGGTCGAGTTCATAGCAAGCGATTCGGGAGCCACTGCAAAAAAAAAAAAAAACCAAAATAAATATGGGATGACCCGAAAACCAAAAAGAATCGAGCACTAGAACTCAGGTCTTACCAACCGAGTAGTCAAAATCTCCGACCGAATGATGAGTTACTCTGAAGAAGAAGTATCGGTCCTTCCATACATCCTTCGTCGGAACATCATCAAGGATCCGCCCGAAACGAGGCGAGAGATAGTACGTCCCCGGGAAGCGAGTATTATTCTTCACCGAGAAGACTCGCATAAGTTCCTCGGGCCCGAATTCGATTCCCTCTTCTGCGGCTCTAACTCTAAGTCTGATTACGTGCCGGAAAAAATTCGGCGACATCTGGTGGAACGCCAATTGGAGCTGGGCTAGGACCAAAGAGATTAAGCGGGGAATAAGGAAGAAGAGCCCGCACTTCTCAAAATAAGTGTATGAGGCACAGCAGTAGCCTTCCACCGCAGTCTCCGGTGACATCGCCGGCGACGGAATCACTATCTCCACCTCCGGTGGAATCCGGCATATCCTCCGCAACCGTTCGATATGGTTCACGGTTAGGGCAGACGGCGGATGTGGGCCAAACGATCCCGCCGCCATGCTTGTACTAGCCCCCGTCGCATCTCTTAAAGCCATAGAAAGTGGTGTATCGGACTGAAGAAAGCTAAAGATTTTTAGGGAAGAACTTTTCCGATGACGAAAGGAAAAACCAGAGCAAGAAAGAAACACGAAGTAAAAGTGAGTAGAAAAGAAGTAACCCTCGACAATATGAGAGAATATCTGTAGTGGGAGTCGTGAAAAATCTCAATCGTACGATTCCAAGCTCGTAATAATTACGAGAAGATCGAGGCGTTTGGGACTCCTCACTTTCTCCTTATCTTAACCGTTAATTCAAGATCGACGGCTACGAACGCGCGACAGCTAGGTCACATCAGCGAAAGATCGAGCCCGAAAAGGCTCTTCGTGACCTTTGAATCTCAGCCATTAGTAAGCGACCAGATACACGGTGGGAGATAATACTCTCTTAATAAATACAAGCCACGGCTACCGACGCGCCAGCAAGCGGGTCAGTTCGACCCACGCGCCCATCCTTGACCGTTGGATCGAAACAAGATCTACGGACGGGGCGAAAGTAATCATTAGGTCTGTTACGCCCGAGGCGTACGCTTCTTCCCGAGAACGCCAACCGCCCATCAATCCTGACTTGTCAAAATTAATGGGCTGGGGGGCTATTGTTGGTACTAGATTTCCCTCTAAGAAATCCGGCCCGTTAACAAATAAAATAAAGGCCCATAATCATGAGCCCGTCCCATAATCAAGACAGATAAATCGACCGTTATCCTTTGTTGGGCCGTACAATTGACATCCTGACCAGGCCCAAGCAACGCCGAAGTAAGAGGCGATCAAGCTCGAGCTCGAGCTCGACGGGAGACGATGTGGAGATAGAGCAACCTGGTCTTCGCCGGTTCAACTGATCCACGTAAATCTCGGAGGTCGTTACCACGACGAGGCCGGAATATCGGAACAAGAAAATCAAAGTTGAGGATATTTAAAGAAGAAGTGGCGATTCATCCAAGACATTCCAACCCTAATTAAGAACACTTACACTAGATAGCTCGATCATCATACTTTGTACTCTCTTTTCGACTGCGTTTGTTCTATCTCGACGATCAATCTCAATAAAGTCTTTGATTCATAGAAAATCTATACCATTTCTATATCCAAAAGCCCAAATCCACGATTACAAATTCTTGGTGTGAATCTCATATCTCACAATGACTAACCATTAAGTGACACCAACAAACCATAATGTGCACGGGGAATCAATCAGATATTTACAATGATCGAAACCAAAGTTAATGTACGGGTAAATCTAATTAAGGCCCTCCATACCCAATATATTTATTGCGCCTAAATTACCATAAACCGCCAATACCCTAACCATTATAACCTCTCTCAAATTTCAGAGAGTTTCTCAAATTCCTTTCGTCTTACATTTATTTCTCAACGGAAAATCTATTGTAAAAAAACCAATGGCACAAAGGCAATACCAATTCCTTTCGAAGATCAGCAAGTCGACAACGAAAAGTAGTTTGAGAATGAAGGTCCTTCGGTGTTGGATGTATCAAGGGGTCGTCTCCGACAAAACCATCAAACTACTTTTGGTGTCTCTCTAGCACTATTCCTACGATGTATAAGTTTTGATCTTAACCTGTATAAACTTATGCTTACGTTGTTTAAAGTTTTAAGTCTTGCACTTTTTAACGATAGGGCCAAAGGATAGGAGGCGAAATTTGAGGTGATTACTTTGAAATCTTCGAGTGGCTGGTGGAATCTGAAGGCCAGTGGGTACAATGGGATAATGTTCATATCATTTATGGGCCAATGTTTGACCGCTTGACATATAGTTTATTCTCTCTATGTCGAATCAGTTTGAGTGTAATCTAGAAAATTTCATACCTAATGGCCAGCACTACTTAGACTTGAAGCCTATACATGGCGTTTCAAATGGCACTGTAACTAGCACATATCCAATCGGTATAGTTTTTGAATTTAAGGTTACAAGTTTTATGTGACTTAATTGTTTTAATATGATTTGGTTATGGGTTTGTTTGATGTTTTTATTGGTGTGAGAAATAGATTTGATTGGTGTTGTGCTTGGAATTGATGGCTTCGTAAGAGATCCAGTGGTTACTGCAAATGAACCTGAAACTTATTTCTGGAGGCGTCTTCAAGTAAAATTCACAATTAGAGATTTGGAGTAAGTGTAACTTTCATTTATTTCATTTACAATGTTCTTAGAATGTCTGAAAGCTGATTTGTAGTAATATTTTCATAAACAAGTCATTGGATTGTGTGGCCAATGGCGATCTTGTTGTTAGGCTGGCTAGGGCATGGAGCAAAAGTCTGAATGGGATATTGTTCTGCTTATTCTAGTGCTTTAATATCGCTAATAACAGTGGTGGTTAAATGAAATTTCAAACCTTTTTGTAAATTCGTTCCAGTTACTGTAAATGACAAATAAATTTCTTTGTTGATTAGGGCTGGTGAGGTTGAAGGCAATTCAATGAGTTTCTAAGATACACTTTGATGCGAATGAAGCTGAAGAGTTCCGTGATTTTTTCCAGAGGTATTTATCTAAAAACTCATAATCATATAGTATAGATGTTTATGTTTTTGGGATCTTATGTGTTATTGTTTTAATATGATTTTTTTGTTCAGGTACCCTAAGCCTTCTCTATGTTAAGAATGTTGGGTGTGGTATGTTAGATTTGCGAAATGAAGAACATACTTATGGTTTATGAATTTAAATTAAATTTTTATTTATAACCCGTACTTTGTTTATGGTTTTCTTTAGTATTTCCTTTTTTTGTCAACATGGTTTTCTTTAGTAATTTAGTATTTTAATTGTATTCCACGATATCCAAAATTTGAAAAAACAATTAATGATGACCATAGTATTTAAAACCATAAATAGTTTGGCAAAAAAACTAATAATGATGTAATTGGTACTTGTCATATTTTTAAAATTTGTTCAATGATATTAAACATGAAAAAGTATGCAAAATTATAAAATTTTAATATTTTGGAAATTCCACGCATCGGCGAGGTACCTAAACCAAATGTCACGGTAAATTATCATTAACCGATCGAAATACCCTTACCATCATAACCTCTTTAAAATTCAGACAGACTCTTCCTTTCCGCCGTTGAAATACCCTAACCATCATAACCTCGGAATTTTTGCTCTCCTATCACAAAGAAAATAGAAACAACAAGAGAAATGGATGCGAGAAACCCTTCACTCCCTTCATCATATCTGATTTATATTCTTCTCTTATCCATTGAATCATTTTCTTTCGTTGATCTGCTCGTGCCAATGTGTTTACATTATGAAAAATAGCTATTTGTTACCTAAAAAACCGATTATGAAGCACGAGATACTATAGGTTCGAACTTCGATATTGATGTTTACATCTTATTTAAAGTACAATATGTTTGTTTTCAAAAATATTGTACCATTGAGTTTGATGGAGCTTCAAAAGGAAAACCTGGAAGATTTGGTTCAAGAGCTGTTCTGCGTGATTCGGATGGAACTGTCATCTCCTCCTACCGTGAAGGATTAGGCAATACAACAAACAACGTTGCCAAATATAGAGGTTTGAATCGTGGTTTGGAATATGATTTAGAAAAAGGTTACACACACGTGAGAGCCTATGGAGACTCTCAGCTTTTTGTTAAACATGTCAGTTGATTTACAGCTAATACTTGTTTTCTCTTGAATCTTTATCTTTAGACTTTTTGATAGCTATTATTAAACATATGTGGGGTGAATGGCAAGTCCGAAATCCGAAAATGGCTGAGCAGTATAATCAGGCGAAAGAGTTTACCAGCCAATTCAAGTTATTCGATGTCAAGCATATTCCCAGGGTATTGCACAAATCCTTTTGTGTTTTGAAGATTCGATTTGTATATGAAGGAATTTCTAGCAGTTCTAATCAGGATTAGCAACCCTAGTCTGAATTCCGAGCCTAGGATCTAAGGTTCAAGTAATTGAATCTATGGGATCTCAGATTTACCTGATGATTAGCAGCGGAAAGTTTGCAGATATATAGAGATCACGAAGCACCTCAAACGATGTGCCTCTACTGGTATCCACACGCACACAAACTGGACAGGAGGGATGCTAGTGCCTGTAAGAGATCTAATCTCTAGAGAGGTTTCTATCTCGTTCTGGTGGCTGTGAATTAGGTTAGAATTGAGTTTTGGTTGACCATATATCTTATATATGTCGGCTTAAACCACAACGGAATTAACCAACGATTAAACCGTATTAATCTGGTTAATCCACGAGTTGCATCGATCGATGCACTATCTGCAACGATCGACACTGCCCCAGAATATTGATATCGAATGCATATCAAATATGCATTCGCTGGATCATTACATTAATGATCAACCTCGTCTTTAACGCCCAGTTTGCTTAGGTGTGTGACCCTGTAGGATCATATAACACTAGCAATGAGTTCTCAACTCATTGATCATAAGTGGCTTCTAGCAAAGCGTTATGACTACCTAGTGTTATGTGATTGTCTCATCTCGACAATACGACTTTCACTTAGAGCAAGTACAATAGATTTCATGACATTCCCAACAATCTCCCACTTGTACTGGAATCATCTATTCCTTTAATCCCTTTGTAACTATATCTCAATCTAGCATAAGGCAAGAACTGTGTCATCCTTATTAAGCCAGATCACGTTTATCGAATCCTGATTTGTACTGATGAAACAAACGACTGACAATCACCTCGTTTGAGCGCGGCCACGCATTTCCAGTATCAAATATTCGATAGGCCCAGAGATATTTCTCCTGTTATATAGAATGTACAAATCCCATCTTGTTCCATCCATGTCTCTTTTATATCTCATGACACGCCTAATCAGTGTCTTTATGATCACCAGTTACGGCAGACGTTTGACAAAGTCAAGACGAACTAATCCATATAAGAGAGGATATGATGAACTCAGGTCTAAGGACTACACTCTTTAGTCGTAATGAGAAACTCTTATGACACTCATATAACATCTTGTAGAGTTCTCATTAGCGGGTCAAGTCCGATCAAGTGTTCTCTAACACATATCTATGTGATTGACTTTAATACACTTATTAATGACTTCATGAAACATAGTCATCAGTCACCTCACATACTAGTCTCACGTGGTTGTTAATGTCCCATTTTAACAACCTCGGCCAGGGACCATTTATAATTTATATCATTTATTTCTTATAGGGTTTCATGATCAAGTCACATACTTGATGACCTATAAAATGTCATAAATTACTTTGGGACAATTATTTAATAACACAATTAAATAATGCTGAAACAATTTCATTAAAATAACATAACCAAATTATGTTTTACGAACATTAAGTCATAACTAAAAACCAAATATAACTCCCACTGAAAACAAGATCATATCTTAAGAAATCTAATGCCTACAGCAGCAGTGTGAAACTCATGCTTAGGCCTTGGGAGGGGCTTGGTCAGTGGATCAGCTACATTCTCATCCGTCGGGACTCTGCTAATCTTCACATCTCCTCTATTCACAATATCACGGATAAGGTGATATCTCCTTTCTATGTGTTTGGATTTCTGGTGTGATCTAGGTTCCTTTGCTTGCGCAATGGCTCCATTGTTGTCACAATACAAAGCCACTGGCTCAGAAATGCTAGGAATCACACCAAGATCAGTGATGAACTTCTTAATCCAAACAGCCTCCTTTGCTGCTTCAGAAGCAGCGAGGTACTCAGCTTCAGTTGTGGAATCTGCTACAGTGTCCTGCTTAGAACTCTTCCAGCTGACTGCACCGCCATTCAGGCAGAAGATGTAACCAGATTGCGATCGGAAATCATCTTTGTCTGTCTGAAAACTTGCGTCTGTGTAACCACTTACTACCAGCTCATCACTTCCTCCATACACCAAGAATTTATCCTTAGTATTTCTTAAATACTTCAGAATATTCTTGACTGTTGTCCAGTGACTTTCACCTGGATCCGATTGGTATCTACTCGTCATGCTTAAAGCACAAGCAACATCTGGACGAGTACAGAGCATGACATATATGATGGATCCCAATGCCGAGGCATAGGGAATCCGACTCATGCGATCTCGCTCAGCAGGTGTATCAGGACACTGCTTCTTGCTGAGACTTATGCCATAAGACATTGGTATGAAGCCCTTCTTGGAATCTTGCATTCTGAACCTGTGTAAGACCTTATCGATATAAGTGTCTTGACACAGTCCAATTAACTTGTTTAATCTATCTCTATAGATTCTTATTCCAAGAATATATGCGGCTTCTCCCATGTCTTTCATTGAAAAACAACTTTCGAGCCAAGTTTTAACAGACTGTAACAACGGAACGTCATTTCCGAGAAGAAGTATGTCATCTACATACAACACGAGAAATGCAACTGCGCTCCCACTAGTCTTCTTGTAAACACATGGTGCTTCTTCGCTTCTGATAAAATCAAACTTTTTGACTGCTTCATCAAAACGAAGATTCCAACTCCGAGATGCTTGCTTCAATCCATAAATGGATCGATGAAGCTTGCATACTTTCCTAGCAGCATTAGGATCAATGAAACCTTCGGGTTGTGTCATGTACACATCCTCTTCCAGAATTCCATTAAGAAAAGTTGTTTTCACGTCCATCTGCCAGATCTCATAATCATAATGAGCAGCTGTTGCTAGGAGAATCCGAATGGATTTAAGCATGGCCAGAGGTGAATAGGTTTCTTCATAGTCAATACCATGAATTTGTTTGAAACCTTTTGCCACCAGCCTTGCTTTATATATCTGAATATTTCCATCCACATCAATTTTCTTCTTGAAAATCCATTTACACTCAATGGGTCTTGCACCATCGGGTAAATCAACCAAAGTCCATACTTGGTTCTGTGACATGGATCCCATTTCGGATTCAGCGGCTTTCAGCCACTTTTCGGAGTCAGGGCTCATCATTGCTTCTTCAAAATTCGCTGGCTCGTCACTGTCAATGATTAACAAATCATGACAATTGGTTACGAGAAATCCATATCTCTCGGGTTCGTGACGGATCCTTTCGGATCGGCGAATTTCAGGCTCCACAGACGCCGTCTCTACAACTCTTTGTAGATCCAACTGTTGCTCTTCCTCTACGGGTTAAGCATTTTCCTGCGGTTCTCGAACTTCTTCGAGTTGTACTTTACTCCCACTGTTTCTCTTGGAGAGAAATTCTCTCTCAAGAAAGACACAGTTCCGAGCAACAAACACTTTGTTCTCGGATTGGTTGTAAAAGTAGTATGCCTTGGTTTCCTTAGGATAACCAACGAAGTAGCACTTATCAGATTTGGGTTCGATCTTATCTGTAATTAATCGCTTAACATAAGCTTCGCAACCCCAAATCTTCAGGAAAGACAAACTCGGAACATTTCCAGTCCACATCTCATGTGGTGTCTTTGCAACTGATTTTGACGGAACCCTATTAAGTGTAAACGCAGACGTTTCTAGAGCGTATCCCCAAAAGGATAATGGAAGAGTTGAGAGACTCATCATTGATCGAACCATATCTAATAAAGTTCGATTCCTCCTCTCGTACACCCCATTCCATTGTGGTGTACCAGGAGGAGTGAGTTGTGAAACAATTCCACAATCTCTCAAATGATCACTGAATTCTTGGCTTAAGTATTCTCCTCCACGATCTGATCGAAGAGCCTTAATACTTTTGCCAAGTTGATTATGTACTTCATTTTGGAATTCTTTGAACCTTTCAAAAGATTCCGACTTGTGTCTCATTAAATAGACATAGCCATACCTGCTGAAATCATCAGTGAAGGTAATGAAGTATCGAAAATTTCCTCTGGCACTTGTGCTCATTGGGCCGCACACATCTGTATGTATAAGGCCCAATAGGTCACTGGCCCTTTCATTGTATTTGTTGAAAGGGGCCTTAGTCATTTTGCCTAGTAAACATGATTCACATTTCTCACATGATTCATAATCAAATGAGCCCAGAAGCCCATCACTATGGAGCTTTTGGATCCGTTTCTCGTTTATGTGGCCCAAACGATAATGCCAAAGAAAAATCTGATTCGTGTCATTTGATTTGAATCTCTTGGTGTTAATGTTATAGATTGGTGCAGTCTGGTTTAAAACATAAAGCCCATTCTCTAATAGGCTGCTACCTTAAAATATATCATTGTAATCAAAAGAACAACATTTATTCTTAATTGAAAACTGATATCCTTCCACATCCAAAATAGGAATGGAAATAATATTTCTGCTTATAGCAGGTACATAGTAGCAATTATTAAGCTTTAAAACCAAACCAGAAGGTAAAGACAAGTTATATGTTCCTACGGCTAATGCAGCAACTCTTGCTCCATTCCCCACGCGCAGGTCCACTTGTCCCTTTTCCAACTTCCTACTGTTGCTTAGGCCCTGCATATTTGTACAAATATGAGCACCACAGCCGGTATCCAATACCCAAGAAGTAGAACCAGAAGTAGTAACATTTACTTCTATAACATAAATACCTGAAGATGAAGTCTCGAAAGTCTTCTTCTTCTTCTTCTTTTCTTCCAAGAATTTGTTGCAATTTCTCTTCCAATGCCCAAGCTCTTTACAGTAATGGCATTTATCAGTCTCAGATGGGCCCGGCTTGGGCTTCGGGGCTGGCGCAGGTGTGTCCTTGTTCTCAACCTGGACTGCCTTGCCCTTTCCCTTACCCTTGCCAAGTTTCTTAAACTTCTTACCTCCTTGTACCATAAGTACATTAGGAGTGCCCTTCTTGATATTAGGCTCAGCTGTCTTGAGCATGCCATGCAGCTCAGTCAACGTCTTCGTCAAGTTGTTCATGTTATAGTTCATAACAAACTGATCATAGCTTGACGGCAGTGACTGCAGAATGATGTCAGTAGCCAACTCTTGGCTAATGGGACAATCCAGCCTCCCCAGGTTATCAATATAACCCATCATCTTAATGACATGAGGACTGACTGGACCGTCCTTTGGTAGCTTGCATTCAATGAGAGATTTAACCGTCTGGTACCTCTCAGTTCGTGCTTGCTCCTGAAACATACTTTTTAGGCTAGTGATCATCTCCACTGGCGACTCCACGTTCTCGTTTTGCTTTTGCAAATCCGAGTTCATGATAGCCAACATGAGACAATTCACATCGACCACATCATTAGAGTGCTTATCCCAAGCACTCCTTTCTGCATGTGGAGCATTGGCTCTCGGTTTTTCAGGGAGAACAGTTTCCAGGACATAGTCCCTTTTCTCCTGCTTGAGAACAATTCTCAAGTTCTGATACCATTCGAGAAAATTCGATCCAGTTAACTTGTCCTTCTCAAGGACGGATCGCAGGGAGAAAGAGTTATTATGAGTGTTAGTCATAGCTGAGAGCAAAGAAAGGTAAAGGGTTTAGTTATGATGTTCAAGGAATGAGAAGTCTTTACTTTTAAGAAACTCGCATTATATTCAAACAATGTTTCCTCGGATGAATACAATGATCCAAGACCCATACTTCACTAAACTCAAGTGAGCCACTGGCTATCACTCGACTTTAGCTATCTAGGTAAGCAACAACTTTGCTAGTTATATCCAATATAACTCTTGGTTGTGGATTGACATTTTATGTCCAATCCACCTGATGTCTCTAAGCCCAAAACGATTTTGATGGCCCAGTCAAGTAAACCAATCTTTTCAGTCATGTAATTGTTGATGTCTTGCACTGCAAGTCCATCAACACGATTACCTCTGTCTTACTCATGAAATTGTGGACACCTTGCACTGCAAGTCTATCGCACAATTAAATGGGTCTTGACAGTTGACAAGATTGGAAAGACATCAAGTATCACTTGATATTTGATTGAGGAACGGAATCATTTAAAACGTTCAGTTTTATTATGTTTTAATTCTTATAATTAATTGATTTATCTTGCTTCGGTTCTGTGATTTCAGGTTCAATAACCTAATCATCAAATCTGATGTCGACCGACACTACTATAGTGTCGATCGATGCAAGATAACCAAAAGCAATCTGCGATAACCGATCAATCCAATTGATCCGGTTTTGAATACCGGTCAGCGTCGATCGATGCTACATTAGCATCGGTCGATGCCAACCTTATCAAACCAATCGCAATTAAACCATTCACAGAGTTCAACCATAACTAACCAAGCTCGATAACCGGTCCAATCCAATTGAACCGATTCATCAATCTCGCGAGGTTTGTGACGACCGACACAACATTTGTGTCGATCGACACTAGGCGAAAACTGAGTTTTAATCGGGTTTTCGCCCTGTGTCGATCGATGCCGGATTGGCAACGATCGACACCATGCGAAAAACCCTACATTTTATTCGGGCTTTCGCCCTGTGTCGATCGATGCCGGATTGGCATCGATCGACACCATGCGAAAAAGCCCTAAAACGTTTTCGAACAGAACCCTAAACTAGGTTTTCATGAAAACAAATTTTAGCAAGTTTGTATCAACCATACACAGATTCAGATTCAACTAATCTAATCAACATGCTACAGATTCAATGGAACCTTAAAGCTCTGATATCACTGAAAGGAATTTCTAGCAGTTCTAATCAGGATTAGCAACCCTAGTCTGAATTCCGAGCCTAGGATCTAAGGTTCATATAATTGAATCTATGGGATCTCAGATTTACCTGGTGATTTGCAGCGGAAGTTTTAGCAGATATATAGAGATCACGAAGCACCTCAAACGCTGTGCCTCTACTGGTATCCACACGCACACAAACTAGACAGGAGGGATGCTAGTGCCTGTAAGAGATCTAATCTCTAGAGAGGTTTCTATCTCATTCTGGTGGCTGTGAATTAGGTTAGAATTGAGTTTAGGTCGACCATATATCTTATATATGTCGGCTTAAACCACAACAGAATTAACCAACGATTAAACTGTATTAATCTGGTTAATCCGCGAGTTGCATCGATCGATGCACTATCTGCAACGATCGACACTGCCCCAGAATATTGATATCGAATGCATATCAAATATGCATTCGCTGGATCATTACATTAATGATCAACCTCGTCTTTAACGCCCAGTTTGCTTAGGTGTGTGACCCTGTAGGATCATATAACACTAGCAATGAGTTCTCAACTCATTGATCATAAGTGGCTTCTAGCAAAGCGTTATGACTACCTAGTGTTATGTTATTGTCTCATCTCGACAATACGACTTTCACTTAGAGCAAGTACAATAGATTTCAGGACATTCCCAACAGTATATGCTGAAGATTTTATAAGTTTGTCTAATTTCCAATTGCAGGAATATAACTCTGAAGCTGATAGCCATGCAAACTACAAGACCCATCTCCAAAATGAGAAATGAATCTTCAATAATGAATTAAATTATATTTTCCCGGAAAATTAGTCACAGTTCGATGTTGTTTTCGATCTCCAATGATGTGTATTCAGATGTCTAGACACAAGTGATTGTAAGCGGGAAGTACTACTTAAGTAGAGATATTTGTGTTCTTCATACTTAGAAGTTAGAAGAACATGCATCTACGCTTTTTTCTTCTGTTTTTTTCTATTCTCATCAGAACATGTTCCTTTTTGAAGAACAAACCAATGTATTTCGTTATGCAGCAGGGAGGATTATGAACTATCAGTTTCTTATGGTAAATTTAATGCATAATAATTAGAGATTATGAAAGAAAAGCATACATGGGTCAATCTCGTTTACTAATGATTATAATATACATATATACACTACCTTTGATAATCAGTTAAGACTATTAGCAAGTATAACCAAACTATATTATATTATTATTACTAAATAAAAAAAAATACTATATGATACGACCCATACGCGACTACTTTGTGACACAAATAATGAGTTTCATATTAGTTGTAAAAATAGCGATAAATAAACGAATTTTTAGTAATACACGAAGTTGCAAATTAGTCGTCCATGTACTGACCAATTTGCCATTTTTCTACGACTCTACACATCGGACGCAAACTAGTCGCCATATTACCGACTACACTGCGACTATTGTTTCCGGACTTGACAATGGTCTTTAACCAGTCGTAAATCAGCAACTAAATTGGTGACAATCATTTTTGGTTGCATATTAGCTACTAATACACGTCCATATATTTGTTGTCGCAAAATAGTAGCAATATTGTCCCCTAATAGGCGCCAAATATTATGACTACAAGTATAGTCGCAAGTTCCAGTCACAAAAACGCTGGTTTCTGGTAGTGAGTTGATCCAAAACTCTGTAGCTGATCTTAGGACAAACAAGATTGCATATGTGCTAGAAATAAGATTGAAATGCACACACATAGAAACTTTCACAGCAGTCCTAAATATGAAACCTCTCCTAGTTCTAAGAACTTGTTTATCACGCCGACTGATCAAGAACTTAGTCATTGCACAAATGAATTCACAAACTTCTAGCCGTGATCTAAGAATGAAGAAAGACATTGCAGAAACGTGAGCACTTGTTTTAGATTCAAAATCCTTTTAGCAAAAATGTTTTCCTTCAGGTTAAAGTTTGTTTCACAGCACAAAACATCACAGCATGCTCTGGATGGTCTAAAACCAAGATTAGATTCAATCACTTCATCAAGCAGAAAACTTCTTTGGGTTTAAAATCTTCTCAAGAATGGGTATTTCAAAATTTAAAAGTAATTTGGTAAAAAACGAATTAGAAACACAGAACTCTTTCACATTTTGCAAACCAATTTGTTTTTCTACCTCTTGAGTAACCAAAACAAACAAGCTAGCATTTATTTCAAACAATCTAGTTTCCTTACTAAGCTTGTTGTGGTTTTCACCAGTGAATGAATCAAGGGCCGATTGTGGTACAAGATTGGTTGTGAACTCCAAGTGGTTAGCCGGTGGTACTTGCTTTGGTACCTCTCTTGGTGTTTCTTCCTCAAAGTCATGTGAAAAGGAATCAATTCTACTCGGTTCAACCGGTTTCAAGAAGGTTAGTTCATCACAAGCTACTTGATGTTCAATCAAAAAATCAGAAGAAAGAGTAAGAATACACTTAGCTTGATTTTGATTGCTTGGAATGTTTTCAATCACCATTGGCACTTTTTCATTCATGGTTGCTTGTGGAGGTGGAAAAGCTTCAGAAACTTATTCTTTGTCCTTTTCATTGATGTTCTCACAATCTTCTATCAATTCAATGATCTCCTGGTTTGTACATTCTTCTGAAAGTACTTCCTTGTCTTGAAACAAACAAGATTGATCAGCATTATTCTCCAAAACAAGAAGTTTATCATTACCATTGCTTTCATGGCTGCTAAGTGACGGTTTGTCAGCTTAAGTATCAAGAGGTGGGTGTTTTGTTGGCTTCTGGAGATGTGTTTTCATCATATCCATGATTCCATTCAGCATTCTATCCTCCAATTCATCCCAACGCTTTTCTTTTTTCAACCGATCTTCAAGTTGTCTAGATTGGATAGAACTCCTTTGTTCCTCACGGTTGTAATCATGATCTGCTCTATATATGGCCGGTCTGGATTGTTCTCTAATGTTCCTATCAGACTTGAGAAAACAAAACTTGTTAGGACTTTATCGCTTGTTTCTCAAGTATAGTCTAGCTCTTGAATAGGAAACGTCTTCCTTCTCCTGCATATTTCTCCTTTTAAAACCACACATCATAACCTGAAAATACTTAGCAAACAATTTTGAGAAACAACAATCCTCACTTTTCTCTCTTGCGCTTTCCTTTGGTGTTTGATCTCTCCTCTCGAAGTTTTTACTCTCAAGTGTTTATTCTCTTAACTCACTCGGTTCTAAATGAACAAGTCAAAGATCCCAATGAGTCACATCGATTTTAGAAGAAGAAGAGATAGAAAGATTGTAATATTTTTGTGGCTAGAAGATTGACCAATCTCTAGGAACCGATTTTTCCTAGTTCATAGAACCGATTTCTCATGGTTCCTATCTCTTTTTTTTTTGAAGGATTGAGGCTACTAGCCTTTCTTTCTCATTTTTTTTTTTGAATAACAGAGATGGCTCTTCTAGCAAAATAGATAGAAAGATAAGAATTTGAATGAAGAGAAAATCGGATGAAAAGATAAAGAGATGGATTTTGAAACAGATTTTCTTGAAACTTTTTTTTTATAGAAGATGGAAGATGAGAAAGATGAAATGATTCCAAGCCTTTAGAGCTGCTCTGATACCACTTGATGTGATCCTCCCAAGGATTCAAACTCTTAAGGATGGCAAAGGGGTAATCCTCGCACCAAAGGGCTACTAGCACCTAAGATCAAGGTGTGTGGATTGAAGGGTCGCATAATATATGCGAAATGGCCACTGATATTCTCAACTCTGATTCTTCTTGATATGACTCACAAGACCAGAAAACAGAGGTTGAAACAAGGATATGACTCATCAAGTTTCGAAATGTTCAAGAAGAACAAAGTGGAGATTTCTCTCAAAAATCATAAGATCAAAATTCAATGAAAAAGGGTTGTTTTATTCATTTCGAAATCTTACAATACTTATACAGTTTTGTTGCATGACAATGGTCAAAGAAACTGAAGAGGTATTTGATGTGTCAGTCACGGCGTAGTACAAGTGGTAGTACAAGACGTGACTCAAAACGTGATTATGTTCGATTGATGAGATATGAACGAATCTTTATGATCTGATTCGGTTTATGGGTTGTGTGCTGAGCTGGATGAAGATCTTGGAGTGAAGATTACAGCTTGGAGTTGTTTACTTATTCTTTAAATAAGTTTCAAAAAAGGAAAAGTTACAAAAAGGTGGAATATGAAATATCAAAACAAAAAGGATATTTGCTATATCTTTATTTAGGTAAACTTAAGGAGCAAGTTTAGCCTATATAAAGAGGAGAGGCGTGGCCTATGAAGATGCAGAAGTTGAGAGAATAAAAACTCAAAAGGGCTTTTGTATTTTGGGAAAAAAGTCTAGGCTCTAGGGGGAGTTTAGCTCAGGTGTTTGATCCTGAAGAATTCTTGTATTGGATAGAGCGGTAGATCAATAGGGTTTGTTCTATTCGTTTGTAATTGGTGGGATTACTTTCTATTCAAGTGAACTCGGAATTGGGGGAGTAGAAAAAAATCGAAACCCATAAAACTTTGTGTGTCTTTCTTTCTGCACTTTTATACTTGCCTCACCTGCGCTTTTAGAAACTACTTAGGAAACTAGAAAACAATAAGTAGAAGACTTGACCAAAGACCAAACATTAAACTAATGTGGAATGACTCTTTAACTACTTTGACCATTGAATTTGTCCCATGAAGTTCCTGGTCGAATCTGACTTGTTGGACCATTAAAATTAGCTTCTATTGGGCTTAGGAAAGTATCATGGATTTCAAACATAAGTCTGCAAGCATCCAAAACAGTTAGGCCTAGAGATCTCCATATATAGCACCAAATGAGTCTGTTTAGGAAAATGAAGTGCATCATTCTGATCCATTGGACTTTTTTCCGTTTTTGGGCTTGTTGGAAATCTAAGAGACCCAGAAATAATCTCCAATTGGTTTCAAGTCGAAATGGTATCTGAGCTGGGTTGGGTGACTCAATCATTGGGTCAGTCGTGGAATATGGTCTCAAGCAGGGCCATCGGTTTGTAAAATTCATATCTTTTCTATCTGAGCTGTTCTTGAGGTAATTCCAATTCTCTCAGATTCTATGACGAATCAAGAATCCAGGAAAATTTTGTTCATGGCTTAATTCTATCTGGTTTGTCCTGAGACCTCCTTTGATCACTCGCATGTCTAAGTCGCGTAAGCTTGTGATCACTGATAACTAGGATTTTGCAATCCTTTGAGGTACCAATTCCTCAAGCTTATCGTGTAGTCTTGAGGTATCCAACCTTTTTGGGACGGATAAAACCAATGAGAACACTCCAAACCTCTAGAGTCAAATCACCCAATTAAGTTTTTGTTCTAACAATCCTAACGAAAACAATTCAAATAGAAGTAAATAAAAAAGTAAACAAGTGAATTCAATCAATGACAAAGATAAGGCCTAAAGGTTAAGGTCAACGGACAGGTGACTCAGGATGATCAAGGATCCTAATTCAAACTTCAAAGAAGCTAACCTCCTAGCAAGGAACAAAACAAGTTGATCAGTTTAATCTCTTAATACTAATCTCTTTACTTAATCCTAATCCAAGAACAAATTCTCATTTGTGAATTAAAATCAAGCAAGCATTCAAACAAGTTCCAAACAGCCAACAATCACTCTAAACATCCCTTTTCATGTGCTAGAATGTGAAAGTCCTATCAAAGATAGAAACTGAATTTCATCGAACACATGGTGAGCAAGAAATCCTAAACATCCTAATCAATGTGATCAAGGCTGATTAGGCACTAAACACACTTTGATAGACGAGATTTTAAACAATTAAACATTAGAAATCCATTAATCACCCATAATCAACCTAATCCTACCTAACCCATAAGCCCTATGAAGAACTACTCACTAATCATCATATGAACAACAAAATCCATAGAAATAGTGTTGATCATTGAAAATTAGAGATAGATTGGAAAATCAAAGGAAAAAATCACAAGAAAAGAGTACTAGATTAATCCAAAATCAAACTTGTTCTTACAAAAGGGTTTTTAGCAACAAAACAAGCTTAAGAAACATATGAAAATAGGTTTTTGGCTTAAATAGTCAATATGGTGCAAACCGGGTGTTGACCCGGATCCGAAACAGTTTCTGGGAAGCGTATTGGTTTGGTCGGTCGATACACTGACCGATACGAGCTCTCGGATTTTCTGGGAAAGAAGTGTATCGGCCCGCCTGGCCGATATCATGGCCGATATGCGTGCACAAAAATTTATCCGAGAGCCTGTATCGGTCTGCCAGTCAATATGCATCCCGATACGGTCTCCTGGGTTTTGGTCGAGGAAATATATCGGCTTGCCTGGCCGATATCCACGCCGATATGAGTCCTCGGATTTTCTTACGAGAGTGTGTATCGGCCACCCCAACCGATATGGTGGCCGATATGCCTTCCAGCTGCTTCTTCCTTAGTCCTTTGAGCTCTAGACTCCACTTCCAAGCTCACCAATGCTCCTAGACACCTCCAATCACCTGCAAAACACAAGAAACACTCCAAATGCAAGCCTAAAGTGCCTACTCCTAGTCCTAAACAACTCTATACTCTAGATGCGACAATGACTCGACAAAATGGTATGAATGATCATGAAATGAAGTCAAAACAAGAACTATACACAAGCCTAAATGCATGAAAATGTATGAATATCAATTCCCCCAAACTTGAATCTTGCTTGTCCACAAGCAAGCATAAGTCAATCAAAATAATTTGGGGAAAAGGTTTGAAGGTGGGAGCTCATATCCAAAGGTTCAATCAAGTTTCAAACTTCATTTCAAGTCTATACAACTAAAGTGCAACCGAGAAAATGCCTACTCCAAGGATATAGCCATACTCATCAAGACAATACTTTTAGCTTAACCTTTAACCTTCACAAGCACTCAAATCAACTAGCTCTTTGGCATTGATTAAGCATTTCAAGTGGATCTTACTCACAACAAAATGTTCAAACTCATTTGGCAAGGGTTAAGGTCTTGAGATAAAGATGATCTCAATCAAAAAGAGGGGTTTCTCCATATGCATTTAGGTTCTCTCAAGAAGAAATGAATGAGCACATAGTAAAAGGCTAAGAGTATAGAGGCAATTGGTGCATACTAGAATCGATTTCCGTCTACCCATTTCCCAATGACTTCTACTCTTACTCTAGCCCACCTAGTTTGAGTCTACCCTTTTCCAAGGCTATTTTTGCCTCATCCCTCTTTCTCAACCAAGACACTTCCCAAGAATACTCCCAAGGATCTTTCGAAACTTTTCAAAACAGTGGCAATTCTTTTCTTAGCTCAAATACTTCTTTCTTTAGGAATGGCCTCTTTTCATAAACTTCTTTTTAGTTGAGCACTTTGTCTTCTTTTTATTTCAAACTTGAGGCACTTTTTCTTTTAAAACACTTAAGAGCTTTTCTTTCAAAACACTTTTGCCAACAAACAAGAGATCCCAATCAAATTCCCTTTGTTATTTCCCTTTCAAAAACCTTCCAAAACCCTTCCCCCAAACTTCAATCTTAGCCTAGTACAAGCTAAAGGAGGTCAAGCTTGCGTCTATACGGAAATTTTCAACTAGTCGCCTCAAACTCAACACCATTTACTTAGCTCATTCCAAGAGGCCTACCTCTCAAAAGAGTGTTTATGGGCGGAAAGGAAGGTGGTTAAGGGGGTGGAAGCTATTCAAGCAAGCAAGTGTGGTAAAAAGGGAAAAGAATGCTTGAATATTTTGGAGGTATCCATGAGTTTAAAACACTAAGAAGGAGCAAGATAATTGCAATTCAAGTTAAGGTTCTCACTTTTAAATAGAGCTAGCATCAATTCACAACAAGTTTTAGCATCGAATCAAGGTTCAAAGCAAGCTATCCAAGTAGGGTTCGTTCTAGCTTTCAAGCATTTCTCGGGTTACAACCTTAGTGTGATCTATCTAGCATAGCTAGCGTATGAAACAAGTTTTACTCGCTTAAACCTTATGAGGAAATTAAATCATTGCTCCCTATGCAAACACATTCTATATGATGCAACTAGACTCGATCCTAAAATGCTTTCTTTTTGTGAAAATTTTTCAAAATTTTTCGATTTTTTGGTTTTTCTACGCCTTAGATGCAATGCATGAGACTCAAAGACAACAAAAATAAGATCAAAAGAAAACATGATTAGCAACTGGTCTCTCCCCCAAACTTAAATCACACGGTCCCTTGTGTGATATATGAAAGGAGAAGAGACCGAAAACACACAAAATGAAAACAAAGAAAAGAAAAGAGAAGAAGTATGTACAAAGATGGAGTGTTACCTGGATAGTTGTGGAATGATGGAGGTGATGATTCCCCCATGGATTATGTCGGGTTGGATGAAGAGCAGGATGGTGTCCTCATGGCTCTTCTCTTTCGCCTTCTGTCCTCGCTTGCGGAGTGGCGGTGAGGCTCGTAGTAGGAGTCAGAGGCCATGCGTGCAGCTCCTCCCGTCTCATGTCCAGAAACTGAGTATCTTCCTTGCTCCAGCTCTGTCTGCTCAACCAGATCATCGGCTTCACCGATCACTTCCTCAGTCGCTGCCCGTAGCTCCTCATCCAAACCAGTCGGAGCCTCTCGGGATGTGGAAGTCTGTCCTGTAGCGCCACTCTTATCCTTCTTTCCTGCTATCATCTTCAGAACTTTGGTGACTTTCTTCAGGCAGCTGGCTAACTTCTTAATGTTTCTTCCATGCCATTTGCTCTGCCTTTGGAGGTCCCTGTTCTGGTCCCTTAGCGCACTGACCGTCCGGTTCGCGATCAGATCATCCAAAGGCTCGATCTAGTACATGTGCAGCCCATACACCCCAGCAGGTGCGTCGGAAGAATCATAACCGGCTGCAGGCGCTCTCCGCGGTCCGCGAGGCTCGAATTGGTGCTCCATCGCCGGTAAAAACCTGACATTGGCCGGGTTAGCTGCAAAGCTTGTAATGGTGGGGTTCGGAAGCAGGTATTTCTCCTCAATTTGCGTATCTGAGCACATCCTGTTTATTTGGCGACCCGGAGGCGATCTAGAACCGAGAAAGTGGGTTCTGATCAGCTGAGGCACGTCTAGCCATCCCACCGGCGTAGGCTGTCCAAATGTCTTCTCCTCCACACCTCCTTCCAGTTTAATATTCTTTGCCTTAAGTAAAGGCGTGATTAAACCACCCATGGTGAACTTGGGGTCAGAATCCTTGACAGAAGTTGCCCAATCTCGGTGAATCCCAAACTGCTCTACTAGAATGGATGTGAAGCTCGGTGGGCGCTCAACGGGTGGTATCGTTATACCGTTGGGGAACGTGCGCAGAAGTGGCAGTAATCCGATGTACAGAAGCTTCATCTCCAGTTCAGTGACTTGGCCTGTCTCCTTTCTAGCAAACAGAGTGTGGGCTAATGCCTTGTGCACGTACCGAATAGCCGGGTGTCGGATCCTTGCAGATTTCATGGCCCCCAACTTGAATGTTCCATCAGCTATCATGTGCCACAATACCGCGAGGTCTTCCTTTTCAATGGGAATGGAAGAACCTAGCTGAGCACCATTCTCCTCAAAACCGAAGATTGAACTTATCTCCTCAAATGTCATAGTGTACTTCTTCCTACCCATCGTGAATTCTATCTTTCCACGGCTCACTTTGTAGGATCATTTAGTGTTAATCCTGATTCAGTTCATCAGATTAATTCATCCTAAACATGCCAGATCTAGGTTCTCTTGAATAGAAACATTATAGATCTCACCTTTTACCTGTTTATGCAGCGGAAAGAGAGAGAACAGGTCAGAGATCAGCAGAGCCACCAAGTGATAACTCCTCCAGAGGTTCACACACGCACACCAAGCAGGAAGAAGGCTGCTAGACCAAGCTGGGGAGGCGCAGAGAGAGAGAGAAATCGCAGAGCGGCTAGGGTTATGGGAGAATCAGACTTAAGTTTTAATCATAAAACTTGTCTGGTTCCTTTTGGGCTTTTGGGCCCAAATACCAATCTGATTAAATCCCTTAGATTTAATCAGACCCATTAATCTCTCTCTAAGTACGACAAATGCCTGGCACTTTTACCGTACTTCTGCTAAGCTGTTCCTACACATTTTCCTGTTAGCTTAGGCGTGTGACCCATATGGGATCATATAATAAAGGCAATAAGTCCAAGACTTATAGATCATGAGCGGACTCTAGCAAGCCATCATGACCCCCAGTATTATATGACTTATGTCTGATCATTGACATACTCTTACTTTCTAGAGACAGTACCGAGATTACTGGACACAATTCCAACAATCTCCCACTTGTACTGGAATCTCTGTATTCATAATCCTTTTGTCTCAATATCTCGATTAGTCATAAGGCAAGATTAGTGTCATCCTTATAAAGCCTAATCTTGTTTATCGGACTCTGATTTGATACTGACAATCCAAACGACTCGGGAAAGTCCGTTTGAGCATGGCCATGCATTTTCCAGTATTCAAATCTCCGATTGGCCTAGAGATATTCACTCCATTTATATTGGAGGGACAAATCCCGTCTTGTTCCATCACTGTAAACTACTCATTTCGTAATACACCCAAACAAGGTCCTTATAACTATCGCATAACGACAGCGTTAGACAATGATCAAAGCGCATCAGTTCATGTGCAGTCACATGCATGCGAACTCAGGTCTAAGGACTATACTCTATAGTCGTAGTAAGAATCTCTTATGACACAGATATAAATATCCTGAAGAGTTCTTATAAGCGGGTCTAGTCCGGTCGTATGTACCCCACATACACCTATGTACTGACTTTGATGCCGCACATCTATGACACACTGAGACTTTGTCATAAGTCACATACCAATCTAGTCTTACACGGTTGTTGGTGTTCCAATTTCAACAACCTTCGACTAGGGACTGAATGATATAAGCCATCTATCAAATATAGGGTCTCATGATCAAGCTAAATGACTTTGATGACTCAAGATCAAGTCACTTACTTCGATGACCTATAAAATGGTTTATATCACTTTGGAACGATTATTTCATCACAGTTAAAATAATCTTGAAATAATAATTTCATTAAACATAAAATGTTTTACAAGAACATATCAAATAACTAAATAAAGCCCTTGAACTCCCACTCAAATTTAGATTACATTTCAATGTCTCTAATGCCTACAGCTTCAGTTAGAAACTCGAGCTTAGGCCTTGGGAGTGGCTTCGTCAACGGATCAGCGACGTTATCATCTGTCTGAACTCGGCTGATCTTGACTTCCTTTCTATTAATGATGTCACGTATCAAGTGAAATCTTCTTAGAACATGCTTGGATTTCTGGTGTGATCTTGGTTCCTTTGCCTGAGCAATAGCACCATTGTTATCACAATACAGTGCCAGAGGCTCAGCCGCATTTGGTATCACACCTAGTTCAATAATGAACTTTCGTATCCAAACAGCTTCCTTCGCAGCTTCTGAAGCGGCGATATATTCAGCTTCTGTAGTGGAATCAGCAACGGTGTCTTGCTTGGAGCTTCTCTAACTGATTGCACCGCCATTCAGACAAAATATATAACCGGACTGTGACCGGAAATCATCTTGGTCTGTCTGGAAACTTGCGTCCGTGAATCCACTGACTTTAAGCACATCACTTCCACCGTATACCAAGAACTTGTCCTTTGTATGTCTTAGATACTTCAGGATGTTCTTGACGGCAATCCAATGGTTTTCACCTGGATTTGACTGGTATCTACTCGTCATGCTCAATGCATAAGCAACGTCAGGGCGAGTACAGATCATGGCATACATGATAGATCCTATTGCAGATGCATAAGGAATATTCTTCATGCGCTCAAGCTCAGCAGCCGTCGTAGGGCTCTGCTTCTTGCTTAGCGTTGTGCCATGTACCATTGGCGTGAAGCCCTTCTTGGAATCTTTCATGCTGAATCTTTGTAGGACTTTGTCAATGTATGAATCTTGACACAAGCCTATCAGCCTTCTAGATCTATCCCGGTAGATCCTGATTCCAAGAATGTATGCGGCTTCACCCATGTCTTTCATGGAAAAACAACTTCCAAGCCAGTCCTTTACCGACTTTAGCATTGGAACGTCGTTTCCGAGAAGCAGTATGTCATCGACATACAGAATAAGAAATACTATCTTGCTCCCACTAGTTTTTCTTATACACGCATTGTTCTTCTTCGTTTCTGATGAAGTCAAATTGCTTGATCGCTTCATCAAAACGAAGATTCCAGCTCCTCGATGCTTGCTTCAATCCATAAATGGATTTATGAAGCTTGCATACTTTCCCAGCATTCTTTGGATATATGTAACCGTCAGGTTGCGTCATATACACATCCTCTTCCAGAATACCATTCAGGAAGGCGGTTTTCACGTCCATCTGCCAAATTTCATAATCATGAAAAGCTGCAGTTGCTAGTAGAATCCGAATAGATTTCATC
The DNA here is from genome assembly GCA_030180135.1 of Orychophragmus violaceus. Lineage (NCBI taxonomy): Eukaryota > Viridiplantae > Streptophyta > Magnoliopsida > Brassicales > Brassicaceae > Orychophragmus > Orychophragmus violaceus. The sequence continues at coordinate 37,089,149 of CM058231.1, read as the reverse complement.
ATAGCCACTGGGGAATAGGTTTCATCGTAATCCACACCGTGAACTTGTCTGAAACCTTTTGCCACCAACCTGGCTTTATAAATCTGGACATTTCCATCCACGTCAATCTTCTTCTTGAAGATCCATTTGCACTCGATGGCTTTTACACCAGCGGGTAAGTCAACCAACGAAAACACTTGGTTGACCGACATGGAGTCCATTTCGGAATCAGTGGCCTTGCGCCACTTCGAGGAATCTGGGCCCATCATGGCTTGATTGAAGTTCGATGGTTCATCACCATCAATGATCAGAAGATCATGACAGTTAGTCACGAGGAATCCTTGATATCTCTCGGGTTCGTGACGGATCCTCCCGGATCTTCGAACTTCAGGTACTACAGGTTCAGGCTCTACAATTTCTTGTAGGTCCTCCTGCTGCTCTTCCTCATTAGGTTGAGCAGTATCCTGTTCATCTTGAATTTCTTCAAGCAGTACCTTACTCCCACTGTCTTTCTTAGAGAGAAACTCCCTCTCAAGAAAGTTACAATCCCGGGCAACAAAGATCTTGTTCTCGGAACGTAGATAGAAGTAATAATCCTTGGTTTCCTTCGGATAACCAATGAAGTAGCATTTATCAGACTTTGGTGTAAGCTTGTCTGAGATTAATCTCTTGACATAGGCTTCACAACCCCAAATTCGAAGATAAGACAGCACTGGAGCCACTCCAGTCCATAATTCATATGGTGTCTTTGCTACTGCTTTCGATGGCGCTCTATTTAGAGTGAACACTGCTGTTAGCAGAGCATATCCCCAAAGGGATATTGGAAGGTCTGTGTGACTCATCATAGATCGAACCATATCCAATAAGGTCCGCTTCCTCCTCTCAGACACACCATTCCATTGAGGTGTTCCAGGAGGAGTGAGTTGGGACACGATCCCACACTCTCTTAGATGATCACTGAATTCTTGGCTTAAGTATTCTCCTCCTCGGTCGGACCGAAGAGCCTTAATGCTTTTGCCAAGTTGGTTCTGTACTTCATTTTGGAATTCTCTGAACTTCTCAAAAGATTCAGACTTATGTTTCATTAAATAAACATATCCATACCTACTGAAATCATCAGTGAAGGTAATGAAGTACTGATAGTTTCCTCTTGCATTTGTGGACATTGGGCCACACACATCAGTGTGTATCAGGCCCAATAAGTCACTGGCCCTCTCGTTAGGTTTATTAAAGGGGGCCCGTGTCATTTTGCCCATCATGCAGGATTCGCATTTCTCACATGACTCAAAGTCAAATGAGCCAAGAAGTCCATTCGAATGGAGCCTCTTGATGCGTTTCTCGCTGATGTGCCCTAAACGACAATGCCATAGAAACGTTCGGTTCTCCTCATTAGGTTTGAACCGTTTGGTATTAATGTTATAAATTGGCGCGGATTGATCAAGTATGTAAAGCCCATTCGTAAGAGGGGCAGAACCATAGAACAAATTGTTGCGATTGAAGGAACATAATTTATTCTTAACTGAAAAATCATAACCTTCCAAATCCAACAAAGAAATTGAAATAATATTCCTGCTTATAGCAGGTACAAAATAACAATTATTGAGTTCTAAAACCAATCCCGAAGGTAAAGACAACAAGTATGTGCCTACAGCTAGTGCTGGAACTTTCGCTCCATTCCCAACTCGTAGCTCCACTTGTCCTTGATTCAGCCTTCTACTGTTGCTGAGTGCCTGCATATTAGTACAAATATGAGCCCCACAACCAGTATCCATAACCCATGAGGTATTATCAGAAGTAGTTGTATTAACTTCTATAACAAAAATACCTGATGAAGAAGTCTCCAGAGTCTTCTTCTTTAATTCCTTTAGACCTTCCAGGAATTTCTTACATTCTCTCCTCCAATGCCCTGGTTCTTTACAGAACCTGCATATGTCAGTTGGCCCAGCCTTGGACTTGGGCTTGGGCTTTGGCGTGTCCTTGTCCGCGACTTGGACAGCCTTGGCCTTTCCCTTATCCTTAGCAGAGGATTTCTTAAACCCCTTGCCCTTTTGCACCATAAGCACATTGGGGTCCTTGGCGGTTTTCCTCAAGTTGGGCTCTGCAGTCTTGAGCATTCCGTGAAGCTCAGGCAATGTCTTACTCAAGCCATGCATATTAAAGTTCAGAATGAACTGATCATAGCTTGCAGGTAATGACTGCAGAATGATGTCGCAGGCAAGTTCCTGGCTGATAGGGCAGTCGAGTTTCTGAAGATGATCGAGATAACCCATCATCTTCAAGACATGAGGACTCACTGCCGCATTTGCAGCCAACTTACAGTCTAAGAGGTTCTTAACTGTCTGAAACCTCTCAGTCCTTGCTTGCTCCTGAAAAAGCGATTTCAGGCTTGCCATTATCTCGATGGGTGACAACACACTCTCGAACTGCATTTGCAGCTCAGCAGTCATTGTCGCCAACATCAGGCAATAGACATCATTTTCATCTGACGAATGCTTTTCCCAAGCATTATGCAGAGTCCTGGCGGCATTGTTAGGAGGCCTCTCGGGGAGGGGATCACGAAGGACATAATCCTTCTTCTCCTGCTTGAGGACCAGCCTCAAGTTCCTTGACCACGTCAGGAAGTTCGTTCCAGTCAGCTTCTCCTTCTCGAGAACAGACCGGATTGAGAATGTGTTTTGAGTGCTTGTAGTAGTCATAGCTGAAATATATAAGATAAAAAGGTTATTAGTTAATATGTTCAATATGATTAATCTCGTATTAAATTTAATATGATTAATCACGCATTATATTCAATAACATAAGTTACCCTCAATAGAATATAATGATTCCAAGATCCACATATAACTAAGATCAAAGTGGGCCACTGGCCATCACCCAACCTTAGCTTATATCGGTAAGCCCTATGTCGGCTAATTATATCCGTGATATAACTCTTGGTTGTGAATCTGGGCCCGAGGCCCAATCCACTCTGATGTCTCAAGGCCCGGGACTCCCGATGGCCTAGTCAAGAAAACCAGACTATACAGTCATGTAATCATTAATGTCTGGGACTCCCGATGACATTTATGAATCACAAACCGTCTTATCCACGCAAAAGTAGACACCCTCACACTGTAAGGCCATGAATACAATTGAATGGGTTTCGACAGCTGACATAGCCTGGACAAGACATCCAACGCTTGATATTATTTGAGGTTTGTAGGTTTATTTTAAAATTTCATTCCCAAAATAGAAGATTACTATTTCGGGAAACTTTCTATTTTTGGAAACCTACTATTTTTGGAAACTTTCTAAAATTGGAAACTTTCTAAAACCGGAAACTTTCTAACTTTAGAAATTTCTTAAAATCCAAAACATGCAAATCTAGAAACTTCTATTTTAAGAAACTTTCTAATTTCAAAATTTCGGAAACTTTAATTTAAAATCGATTTATAATTTTATAAAATAAATTTTAAATTAATCTGAAGAAAGACTCAAATAATTGGCCCAATTGTTTTAACTTCTTGGCCCGAGGCCCAAGAATTGGTCCATGTCCAAGACATAACCCAATTGCCCAATTAAATGACATAACCGGTCTGGTTCATTAAAATTGGTCTTAACCAAAATTAATTACTACGATGACCACAATTGTCAACCGGTTATTTACTAAACCGGATTTTCTCAATTTATTTGGTCCAACCAAATCAAATTAGAAAATCCTGGTTTAGGCACAAAATCCAATTTCGACTTTGGATTTCTTATCCCGGTTTAACCAGAATTTAATAAAATTATTAAATCTGTTTATTAAACCGCGACGTTTAAATTTAATCAAGTTTTAAACCGAACCTTAAACCGAACCGAACCGATTGATCACGTGAACCGATCACGACCTAATCGTGAGTTTCACGCGATCACGTCAGCCGCAAGCCGCACGCAATCGATCCGAGATCGAGACGGCAGCCGGACGGGACGATCGTTCGGGACGGGACGCGCGATCGTCGAGCTCGGGTCGTGGCTTCACGCGATCGCCTAGCGATCGGGACAGCCGGGCCGTATGCGGGACGAGACGCGATCATCGGGACGTGACGAGGCATGCGATCGGGACGATCCAGTCGGCACTCGGTCACGATATTGGCGCGGGACGGTTGCTGGCCGAGACGCGATCGATCCAACCGGACAACGCGATCCATGCTATCGATCCGTGATCGATACATGCGATCGGCTTGGCCGATCGGTTTAACACTCGGCCGATCGCAATCCAAATCATATAGTTTGGGTTTTGCGATTTCATTAGTTTAGGTTTCAATTCTTGTTTCTTAAGTGTTTTGATCTTATCAGTAGATTGATTCAAAAACACCTCTTTAAACAATCCTAAACTTGAATCTAAACAAGAAAAACCACAGAACCAATGGCTCTGATACCACTGTAGGATCGTTTAGTGTTAATCCTGATTCAGTTCATCAGATTAATTCATCCTAAACATGCCAGATCTAGGTTCTCTTGAATAGAAACATTATAGATCTCACCTTTTACCTGTTTATGCAGCGGAAAGAGAGAGAACAGGTCAGAGATCAGCAGAGCCACCAAGTGATAACTCCTCCAGAGGTTCACACACGCACACCAAGCAGGAAGAAGGCTGCTAGACCAAGCTGGGGAGGCGCAGAGAGAGAGAGAGAAATCGCAGAGCGGCTAGGGTTATGGGAGAATCAGACTTAAGTTTTAATCATAAAACTTGTCTGGTTCCTTTTGGGCTTTTGGGCCCAAATACCAATCTGATTAAATCCCTTAGATTTAATCAGACCCATTAATCTCTCTCTAAGTACGACAAATGCCTGGCACTTTTACCGTACTTCTGCTAAGCCGTTCCTACACATTTTCCTGTTAGCTTAGGCGTGTGACCCATATGGGATCATATAATAAAGGCAATAAGTCCAAGACTTATAGATCATGAGCGGACTCTAGCAAGCCATCATGACCCCCAGTATTATATGACTTATGTCTGATCATTGACATACTCTTACTTTCTAGAGACAGTACCGAGATTACTGGACACAATTTCAACACACTTCTCCTCTCAAGGCTGCCTTTCTCAGGTTGATTGTTGCTTTCATGGTTGCAAGGAACTGGCAGGCTGAGCTCTGATAACCATCACTGGAGACGCTGAAGAAGGTCTTGAGCCCCATGTTTTCCACAATCTGATCGTAGTCTTCTAGCAGTCCAAGAGCTGTAAGGGTCGGGACGTGAGGATATAAGGTTGGCCAAAATTGTATCTTCTCCATCTTGTCATTGATCTCAGAAGGAGTATATTGCATTGGTGACGCATGAATCACCTTCTCTTTGACCACTGGTGCTTCTTCCTCAACAGCTATCCCCTTTCCTTTCGAGGAAGTTCCCACATCTTGTCTCGTTGCCTTTGCCTTTGGTTGCGGGTTGGCGCGTGTTTTTGTCATTGTCCTACAAAAGACAACTCAAAGAAAGTGTGAGCACATATCACAATCTACCAACGCAAACAATAGGAGCTTGAAACATCCATGATCAACAATTGAAAGCTTAACAATTGCATGAATTTCTGTCTTCAATGGAGTAAAAAAGCTAAAACATCTCAACCATTCTCAATTCAAGCTCATCATAGGCATAATTCACCAACAAGTCAATCACATTCATAAGCAACTCACATTCTCATCACACAAAGGCTCTCAACATGCATTTTGTAATTTTTTGTGAAACGAAACTCAATTAAATCGAGTAGTATCACAAACTTAAGCTTTTAACAACCCAATGCATCATTAGAAACCATCAAATTAGAAAACCCCCAAAATTTTCGGAATCCAAAAATCCTCAAGAACCCTAATTCCCAAAACTTCAATTCAATTGATTCTAGGGCGAAATTGAGTTGGGTTTTCATCTAGGAGAAACCTAGCATCAGTTTCTAAGCCCAATCAACAAGCAATAGTGGCTGAATTCAAAGTTCAAGAATCTCCACAAAAATTCCAATCACCACCAAATTCAACGGGAGATGGTGCATACCTTGCTTGAGTAGTAAGGGAGAGTAGAAGAGAGTGAATGTAACTGGGAGAGCTTTCAAAGTCGTGAGTTTAGAGCCAAGAATCAGTAAATTCGGACGAGAATTGATAGAGATAGAGAGTTTGAAGTTCTTTGAAAGTTTCTTTGTAGAAATCGCAAGAGTGGGTGAAAAGAGAGAGAGAGTCGCGACTTGGAGAAGAAAACAAGGGAGAAAACGGTTCATTAAATCGATTTTGGGTCAAAATCCGGTTTGGTTCGGTTTGAAATCGGTTTAGGTTGAGAGAACTTACCTGGATGAAGAGGGCGTATCGGCTTGGGCAACCGATACGCCAACCGATATCGAGTCTCGTATTTTTTATGTGAATGCACGTATCGTCCTGGCCAGCCGATACTGTGGCCGATATCATTTCTTCCAGAGAATCCGTATCGGTGATAGGTCAAGAATTAATCCCTATACTAACTGCAAGTGCACAGTGATGTAGATGTAGTACTTAGGGTATCGAATCCACAGGGACTCCGGTCAACGATAGATTATAAAACAGAAGAGATTAAACTAGGAGAAAGCAATATGGAAAAGCAGTAAATCAGCAAGCAAAAAGTAAACAGCAGCGAGTTGTGAGCAAGGAAGCGAAGCGTTAGGTTTCAGGAGTTCTCAGGAAATCAGGAACGCAAGCAATCAATCTATCTAGATCTAATCAATAACTGTTCTAGAACTCAAACACGGATATAGAATTCACCAACTCTCGTTGCGAGAATTCTCTAAGTCTAAGTGCAGGAATCCAAATCTCTTTGCAATTACTAACAGATTAAACTAGCATTAATGATCAGGTTTGATATGTTCACAATTCCCCTAAACCAAATCTCTTTGCGAGTAGATCAAATTGCTCATCTAGGTCCTTTCTAGCTAATTAACCAACTCTCGTTGTATCAATCAACCTAACATCATAATTCTGATTAGCTACTTCAGATTAAGCATTAAGAACAACCTAAACAAAGAACTAGCAGATATGAATCCCTACAGATTAATTAAACTATAGTTCCATGAAATCCCTAATGAGAATCCTTCAACCTAACAGGTAAACTACTCAGACATATTCATCGAAACAGAAAACATCTTAAGTAGAAAACCAAATATCATAAAACAGAATAATCAACAGGGGTTCGAAATCAAGTCTCTTTCGAGAACAAGATCAGCCCCTAAGGCTCTCTGAAATAAAATAAAACTAAAGTAAAGCGTAGCCTAAACAATGGCTTAAAAACCCTTATATAATAGCTAAAACACGTTTTGGGCTTCTGTGTAAATATATGGGCTTTCTGGGCTTTAGTGCATTAATCCTCATTCTTCATTAACGCTTGCGAGATTGTCTGCGTCGACCTTGCATCGATCGTTTCCACAGGTGTATCGATCGATGCAGGTCTGTGAATTCGACAGTGAAGTCCATCTCTCGGGTTAAATCTCCAAAATGCTCCAGAATGCTCCAATAACTCCAATTATGCTCCAAACATGTCTAAACCTGTAAACATACTAAAAAGACTCCAAAACATAACATAAGACTCGATAAATAAGGCATATACCATGGTTAAAACCGGTAAAATCCATGGTATATCAACTCCCCCACACTTAGCTCTTGCTTGTCCTCAAGCAAGTAAAGAACCAAAGTATAAGAGAAGAAGTTTGAAAACACAGAAACTCATTTCGTCTTAGGAACTTTCACAATCACATTCACTTAGTAAGCCACTGAAAACTTTCCTACAGAACTCAAGACCACAATATACTTCCCCCACACTTAGCAACTGTCCCAAGTAAACTCCACAATCACATTCAAGCATTCAAATTCACCCTACTGACTTCTGCAAGTATTTAAGTGCGGTCTCACCTAAGGAGTATCGATCAAAGGGCACATGGGTTCTTACCTTACCAGCTCTAGACCACCATACTATCTTTCTCTAGTCCCTTTCTTCTCTTTCCCTTCCTTAACAACTGATTTTTCCCCACTGGGTATCATTTTATTTTTTTTATCAGTGTTCTTCCCGTTAAGGGGTGTACTTTGGACACATTCCATGGATCACATGAGAGAAAATAGTGTTTGCTACCATTCCCATGACCACTTCGGAGTTACTAACTCATCCGCAGTTTATTATTATTATTTTTTTACTTTATGGAAGGGGAGAAGGGAACTAAATAGGATAGGTTGACAGGCTGTGTCAGAACTAAAAAGGGAATCCGACACAAAGTATACCAAGCCCTTAGGTGAGAAAATCTAAGTCAGTATTAAGGTGAAGTCAGTAAAAGGATCCTCTGATACCTGAAGTGATGTGGGTGTCCTCAGTAGGTTGATCCGTGTCTGAGTTTTCTAACAGTCATAGAGGCTCTGCAAGTCTGTCCAATGGTCACTTAGTTCCTGTTCAAGCGAAAAGTTTCCTCGAAAAATCATAGTTTCATACAAGTTTTGACTCAATAAAACAAATTTCGAAAAACTAAGAAAACAAAAGCGTGCGTCAGTAGCTTCCTCCCCCACACTTAAACTACACTGTCCCCAGTGTAATCAAAGTATGAGCTCGGTGAAAGAAATAATCAAATTGAAGAACAAACCGAAAAGTTGCAGATTACTTACCTTTCGTCGCCCTGTGTCGATCGATGCCACAAGGGTGTCGATCGATGCAAGGCGAATATGCTCGCGGTTATTGAGATAACCGGTGTCTGAATCGCAATCAAATTGGCTAACCGTAAATCGCAACTGCATCGACCGATGCACAATGTGTGTCGATCGATGCAATGCGATTTTTCATGTATCTCTCGGCTCTGAACACACTTAAACAGAAAAATTAAAAATACCAAAACCAAAACGAAAATTGAAAAACAAAAACGAACCTAACAGTGGGTTGCCTCCCACTCAGCGCTTGTTTTTAGTCAGTAGCTTGACTATGGGAAGAGATTAGATTCATGGGGGTTTCAACAGAGACTTTGAATATCTCTGTGAATATCTCTTCATCCAAGGAGGTGTATAGGCATTATGATCATGAGGCTTCCCAAGGAAAGAGAAATCAGAATCAGGGCGGGAGCGAATCTTGGGTGGTGCACTGCGTTTTCCTGCATTCAAAACAATGTGATCAGAAGGTTTAAGCTTAGGTGATTTGTACCTTACCTTTGATGTATATCTGATGTCTGGAGCTTTCTGCTTATGAGCAGTTGTAGGTGCTGAAGATGTTATAGCAGGTTCAAGAGGAACTGCCATCTTCTTCTTTCCACTATCAGATACTTTAGTTCCACCAATCTTAACTTCTTCTTTCAGATGACCATCAGTGGAGATCATCTTCTTTGCATGAACTCGCAAAGTTTCAACTGTTGGTGTTTCATTCACCTTCTTATCTATCACTTTTATGCAGTTAGCCACTCCTATCTCTTGTTTGGAGGGTTTGGGAACCTTAGGATACGGCACAGGGGGCTCGTAGGCTCGTTCTGGTACTGTTGCAGGTTTCTGGTCATGTGTGCGTTCTGTGTCGATCGTTGCATAATGTGTGTCGATCGATGCAAGGCGATTCTGTTTCTCGAAAGAACTCGAAATTGCCGTCAGAACGGCGTGTCGACCGACACATAGGGGGTGTCGATCGATGCATGTATCAGGCAGACAATATTCATCCAGAAAATCCGAGATTATGCTCTCTTCTTCACCTAGCAACTCAATCTCATCCCCTAAGGTCACAGCTTTGATGGATCTGTACTGTTCAGCTCTTCTAGCTTCATTTTGCCTTTGTATTGCTCCAGCTGTCTGCTGAACTTGGACATCTAGCTTCTTCAAATGTGTGCTCAAGTATGCAAGCTTCCCACTCAGATTTTCATGTATAGCTTCCAGTTTCCTGTCGAAGTCCACAGCAAACTTGGTCTGATTCTCTAGCAGCTGCTCCATCATGGCTTCCATCTTTCTCTCAAAAGCACTAGCAGCGGGAGGTGTCTGATAAGAATTACCTTGCTGATCTCCATACCTGTTTCCTTGAAACCCAGAACCATTTATGTAGTTTCTCTCCTCTTCCTGTCTTTCCAATAACTGCTCCATCATAGTTTCCATCCTAGTCTCAAAAGCAGTGGCTGCAGGAGGTTCTTGCCCATACTTTTCAAGTATAAGACTGTGCAGATAGTCGAGTTTACTCTTCAACCCAGCTATCTGTGATCTGTTAATCCCTGGACTGAAGAAATCACACATCTTTCTTACGATATGTGTCGATCGATGCAGGAGAAGCGTCGATCGATGCAAGCGCGATGATGTGTCGATCGACACACAGGACCGTGTCGATTGATGCAAGGCGATTACAGGCGTACCTGAAACGCAAGAACAGAAAAAGAAAAAAAATTAGTAACAAAAAGGAAAAACGAAAAACCTAGTCTAAACCCTAAATTCAAATCTATCGAGGACTCAAAAGAGTCCCCGGCAACGGCGCCAAAAACTTGATAGGTCAAGAATTAATCCCTATACTAACTGCAAGTGCACAGTGATGTAGTTGTAGTACTTAGGGTATCGAATCCACAGGGACTCCGGTCAACGATAGATTATAAAACAGAAGAGATTAAACTAGGAGAAAGCAATATGGAAAAGCAGTAAATCAGCAAGCAAAAAGTAAACAGCAGCGAGTTGTGAGCAAGGAAGCGAAGCGTTAGGTTTCAGGAGTTCTCAGGAAATCAGGAACGCAAGCAATCAATCTATCTAGATCTAATCAATAACTGTTCTAGAACTCAAACACGGATATAGAATTCACCAACTCTCGTTGCGAGAATTCTCTAAGTCTAAGTGCAGGAATCCAAATCTCTTTGCAATTACTAACAGATTAAACTAGCATTAATGATCAGGTTTGATATGTTCACAATTCCCCTAAACCAAATCTCTTTGCGAGTAGATCAAATTGCTCATCTAGGTCCTTTCTAGCTAATTAACCAACTCTCGTTGTATCAATCAACCTAACATCATAATTCTGATTAGCTACTTCAGATTAAGCATTAAGAACAACCTAAACAAAGAACTAGCAGATATGAATCCCTACAGATTAATTAAACTATAGTTCCATGAAATCCCTAATGAGAATCCTTCAACCTAACAGGTAAACTACTCAGACATATTCATCGAAACAGAAAACATCTTAAGTAGAAAACCAAATATCATAAAACAGAATAATCAACAGGGGTTCGAAATCAAGTCTCTTTCGAGAACAAGATCAGCCCCTAAGGCTCTCTGAAATAAAATAAAACTAAAGTAAAGCGTAGCCTAAACAATGGCTTAAAAACCCTTATATAATAGCTAAAACACGTTTTGGGCTTCTGTGTAAATATATGGGCTTTCTGGGCTTTAGTGCATTAATCCTCATTCTTCATTAACGCTTGCGAGATTGTCTGCGTCGACCTTGCATCGATCGTTTCCACAGGTGTATCGATCGATGCAGGTCTGTGAATTCGACAGTGAAGTCCATCTCTCGGGTTAAATCTCCAAAATGCTCCAGAATGCTCCAATAACTCCAATTATGCTCCAAACATGTCTAAACCTGTAAACATACTAAAAAGACTCCAAAACATAACATAAGACTCGATAAATAAGGCATATACCATGGTTAAAACCGGTAAAATCCATGGTATATCAATCGGCCTGGCCAACAGATACGGACACCGATACAAACTCTCGGATTTTCCCTCGAAGGTCCATATCGGCCTGGCCAGCCGATACGGAGACCGATACTGACTCCCTTTTTCTTTTCCTTCGTTTCCATGGCCCTTTCTCAACACCAATGAGTCCACAACTTCATCTAAAGACCAAAACCTGATAAAACTCAAAGCAAATCATCAAAAATAACAAGCAAAAGACGTATGTACAGGGATAAACATGGGAATGTCTCCCAAGTGCGCTTTTGTTTAAAGTCTTTAAGCTCGACTTTTTCAAACCGTGATTCTAAGCTGAGGGAGGGCTAGAGAGTGGAATCGAAGTCCCTTCCTCTATAGCTTCTGAGACGGTGTTATGCTTGAGTCTTTGGCCATTGACCGTGAACTCTTCATCGGATTTTCCCCAAAGTACTACTGCTCCATACGGTCTGACCTCCTTCACTCTAAACGGTCCTGACCATCTAGACTTGAGCTTCCCAGGAAAGAGTTTTAACCGGGAGTTAAAAAGCAACACAAGATCTCCTTCTTTAAACTCCTTCTTTTGGATCAACTTATCATGAAAAAGCTTGGTCCTCTCCTTGTAGATCTTTGAGCTCTGAAAAGCCTCAAGCCTTATCTCCTCAAGTTCATTCAGCTGAATCAATCTCTTCTCAGTCGCGGTCTTGATGTCAAAGTTCAGCAACTTGACAGCCCACATAGCCTTGTATTCCACCTCCACCGGTAAGTGACATGACTTCCAATACAGCATGGTGAACGGTGTAGTGCCCAACGGAGTCTTGAAAGCAGTCCTATACGCCCACAGTGCGTCATCAAGCTTCCTAGACCAATGTTTCCTTGAGGCTCCAACAGTCTTCTCCAAGATAGCCTTGATTTGCCTATTGGACACTTCAACTTGCCCGCTTGTTTGAGGATGATATGGTGTTGCAACCTTATGCTTTACTCCATACTTCTTCAAAAGACTCTCAAAGAGTTTGTTGATGAAGTGCGACCCTCCATCACTAATCACAATCCTCGGAATTCCAAACCTTGGGAAGATGATGCTCTTGAATAGCTTTATCACAACCTTGGAGTAATTCGTCGGACTCGCCACTGCTTCTACCCATTTGGAAACATAATCCACAGTAACTAAGATGTAGTTGTTCCAATAAGAAGATGGGAAAGGTCCCATGAAATCAATGCCCCACACATCAAACACCTCAACTTCAAGAATGGGGTTTTGAGGCATCTCATTCCTCCTGCTGATGTTCCCTTTTCTTTGACAGGGATCACACTTAGTGATGAACTCTTGGGCATCTTTGAACATTGTAGGCCACGAAAACCCAGCTTGTAGAGCTTTTTGAACCGTCTTGAAGGTAGCAAAGTGACCACCATAAACTGACCCATGACAATGTAGGAGAATACCTCGTACTTCTTCATCAGCTATGCACCTTCTATAGAGTTGATCCTTGCACAAAGTGTAGAGGTAAGGCTCGTCCCAATAGTACCTATTGACATCTCTAAAGAACTTCTTCCTTTGGTAGCTATCAAGGCTTGGTGGTTCCTTCCCAACAGCTAGGAAATTGACTATATCTGCATACCATGGCTCCTTGTCTTCAATAGAACTGACCTCTTCAATCCTCATTCTTGTATCATGAGCATCTTTGACAACCTTGCAAGCCATTAGCTGTTCTTCAGGGAGAGAGTCATCTAGAGGAACACCATCCTTAATTCTCAGTCTCGACAAGTGATCTGCTACTCCATTCTCAATACCTTTCTTATCCTTGATCTCCAAATCAAACTCTTGTAGCAGCAGGATCCATCTTAGAAGCCTTGGCTTGGCTTCTTTCTTGGCAAGTAGATACCTCAACGCAGCATGATCCGTGTACACCACAACCTTAGATCCAACCAAGTGTGATCTGAACTTCTCAAAGGCAAACACCACAGCTAGAAGCTCTTTCTCAGTTATTGCATACCTCACTTGAGCATCATCCAATGTCCTACTAGCATAGTATATGACATGGAGTTTCTTGTCTTTCCTCTGTCCAAGGACTTCTCCCACTACGTAGTCACTCGCATCACACATAATCTCGAAAGGTAATTCCCAGTCAGGAGCTTGGACAATCGGAGCACTATTCAAAGCTTCCTTAATCCTGTGAAACGCAATCAAACACTCCTCATCAAATACAAAGTCTGTCTCCTTACACAGTAGACGTGTAAGTGGTCTAGCGATCTTAGAGAAGTCTTTGATAAACCGTCTGTAGAACCCTGCATGTCCCAAGAAGCTTCGGATCCCTTTCACTGAGTTCGGTGACTGAAGACTTATCATCACCTCTATCTTAGCCTTATCCACTTCAATGCCATACTCTGAAATCTTGTGACCCAACACAATCCCTTCTGTTACCATGAAGTGGCATTTTTCCGAATTGAGCACGAGGTTCGTCTCTTCACATCTCCTTAAGACCCTGCACAAGTTCAGTAAACAGGAAGAGAAGGAAGAGTCATACACAGAGAAATTATCCATGAAAACTTCTATGATATCCTCGATAAGATCTGAGAAAATAGACATCATGCACCGCTGAAAGGTAGCCGGTGCATTACACAAGCCAAACGGCATCCTTCGATAAGCAAAGGTACCATAAGGATAAGTGAATGTCATTTTCTCCTGATCATTCGGATGTATCGGGATCTGAAAGAAACCACTGTATCCATCAAGAAAGCAATAAAAAAAGATGGTTAGCAAGGCGCTCTAGCATTTGATCAATGAACGGTAATGGAAAATGATCCTTCCTAGATGCAGCATTTAGCTTTCTATAATCTATACACATCCTATGCCTGGTCATAGTCCTAGTAGGAATCAATTCATTATTGTCATTTTTAACCACATTAATCCCCCCTTTCTTCGGGACACAGTGCACGGGAGAAACCCAAGTGATGTCCGAGATAGGGTAGATTATCCCTGCATCAAGCAATTTAAGAATCTCTTTCTTGACTACCTCCTTAAGATTAGGATTCAATCTTCTTTGATGCTCAATAGAAGACATGGATTCATTTTCAAGGTGGATCATATGGGTGCATAAGCTAGGTGACAATCCTTTTATATCATCAAGCGAGTATCCTATTGCTTTTCTAAACTTTTTCAATTCAGTGGTCAAAGCAATCAATTCATCATCACTCAGCAACTCATTCACAATTACAGGATAAGTAGAGTTAGGGCCAAGAAATGCATACCGAAGCCCCCGCGGAAGGGGCTTTAACTCTACCTTTGGCGCTTTGAGCTCGCTCCAATCATCAGTTACAAGCTGCTCCTTGCACAGCTCAACTTCCTTTGTGCCATCAGCATCTATATCCATAGAAAATGCCTCTAGCTCCTTACCCACTGAATCTGATCCAATCTCAATGAATTCAACCTCTCTTAGCAAAGGCTTGTGCGAATCAAGCGCTCTCATATAAGCCCAGCTTTCCTCTTGAAGGTACCCATACTTCCCACATTCCTTGGTCAAAGTCACCTCCAACGGATCATCCATGTTTAACTCCTCAAGGAGTTCATCAGCTAGCTCCTCCATAGTCTGAATATAGAACATCTGACCTTGTATGGTCGGTTTCTTCATCACTTTGTTGATGTCAAAGTTGAGCACTATGTCTTTACCAAGGTTGAGGTCTATCTTCCCTCTCTTGACATCTATGATTGCACCAGCTGTGGCAAGAAAAGGCCTCCCAAGTATTATAGGATCCTTTGGTTCTTCATCCATCTCCAATACAATAAAATTTGTCGGTACTTAAAATCCTCCTACTTTCACCGGAAGATCTTCTAGGAGACCAATTGGGTATCTCACTGATATATCTGCTAGAACCAAGGAGATCCTACAAGCCTTGTAGGTGGAGAAGCCTAGCCTTTTAGCTACTGAGAAATGCATCAAACTTGCGCTTGCTCCAAGATCACATAAACAACCTTCAAACCGAAAATGACCGATAGCACATGGGATAGTAAAACTGCCCGGATCTTCAAGCTTCCTTGGTACAATACTCCTTTGGATGAATGCACTACACTCATGAGACAACATAACCATACCTTGCACTTCCTTAGTTCTTTCTTTGATTGCTTCCCTGAGAAACTTGCTATATTGAGGAACTAGCAAGAAGGCATCAATCAAAGGCATGGTTAACTCAACATTCTTCATTTGCTTTTCAAAGAGAGCTTTGTACTTCTCTAGTAATTGCTTCTTGAATCTGCCCGGAAAAGGTAGCTTTGGCTCATAAGGTGGTGGCACAAACACACCATCCTTCTTCTTGAGTGTATCCTTCACAACTTCTTCAACTACAGCCTTTCCTTTCCTCTTAGCCATCTCACTATCACTCTCTTTGTTGAGAGCAGAATTTTCAGAATTCTCCTCCCCTTCTTGAACTTTAATGTCCTCATTGAGTAAGAGAATCTCTCTAGGCGTGGGTACTTGACGTTGTTGCAGCTCCTTACCACCTCTCAATGTGATAGCGTTGATGTACTCCTTCGGGTTTTGCTCAGATTTTCCGGGTAAAGTACCTTGAGTTCGGGATGTAGAGGCATTCTTGTTTTCCATGTTTGTGACCCTTGAAGTTAAGTTCTGAAGCTCACTCTTGAGATCCCGTACTTCCATAGCTCCTGAAGCTTGCCCTTGGAGAAGTTGCTGCATAATACTCTTGAGCTCATTATCCAATCCTGAGGAAGAAGAGGCCTGTGGCTGTTGTTTCCCAAAACCGGGTGGGTATTGTTGCTTGGGAGCATAGCCTTGTTGACCTTGAAACTGATGCTTATTGCCAAACCCTTGTTGGTTAGTGTAAGGGACAAATGGCTTTTGTTGCTGAGCTTGTGGAAAGCCTTGTTGCCCTTGTTTAGTAGCTTGTCCTTGAGATGGATCTTGAGGATAGACTTGGTCCTGAGGATTGGCTACATTGGGGTTGCGGTATGAAAAGTTTGGGTGGTTTCTATAGTTCTGGTTGAAGCCCTTCTTGAAACCACCTTGCCCCGCAATGAAGTTAATCTCCTCTTGTGTCATATCTTCTTCCACACTGTAGAAGAGTGGCTGAGAATCTTCATAGTTGCCCACAAAGCTGATTTGCTTTTGGCTTGCAGAGATCATCTTGTCTAGCTTCTCATTCAAGGACTTTATTTCCATCTCATACTTCTCATCCGTAGAAGATGATCCTCTATTAGTCCGCTCGTAATCCTCATTGTAGTTCCCATCGCTTGTGGCAAGATTTTAATTAACTCCATAGCCTCATCAACTCCCTTGCCTAGGAAGTGTCCATTGCTAGAAGAGTCTAGCATCGCCCTCATTCTAGGAAGCACTCTTCGATAGAGGTTACTGAGTAGTGTCTCCTTAGTGAAATTGTGGTGGGGGCACTGAGTAGTTAGCTTATTGAACCTCTCCCAAGCTTCAGCAAAGCTCTCATTGTTGCGTTGCACAAACCCGGATAGCTAATTGCGAAAACGGGCAGTCCTAGTAGCTGAGAAGAACTTCTTCAAGAAAGCCTTCTTAAGGTCTCCCCATGTAGTAATGGTTCCCGGAGGGATGGTGCTTTCCCAATCTTTAGCTCTATCCGCCAAAGAGAAGAAAAAGAGTCGCATCTTCAAACCGTCATCAGTTACACCATTAAGCCTTGTAGTAGCACAAATCTTGTCAAATGTATCCAAGTGCTGCAATGGAACCTCAGATGCAAGCCCATGAAACTGGTTGTTTTGCACCATGTTCATCACCATAGCCCGGATCTCGAAGTTGTTGTTGTTGACCGGTGGTGGAATGATCCCTTGCCGGTTTGCATTTGTATCTGGTGCATCTCCATCACCAATGGCCCTAGGTGGCCGTTGTTGCTCTTGCTGCTGTTGTTGATCCTGATTATTATCCATAACCGGCTGCTCAACACCCACAAAGTCTTGTAGAACCTCAACAGTTGGCTCCAACCCAAGTCTCTCTAAGTGAACAGCTCTCTCTTGTGCGCGTCGTTCCTTTGCTAATCTCATGTCGTGTGCTTTAATGTCCTCAACTCTTGCAACTAAGTTTGTAGTCCCTCGGCTGCGAAGTTCATACACCTAACATCAAAAGAGAGAAAGTAGCAAAGTTAGTAACAAAGACTTGAACTAAAAAGGAATAGAAATCGAATTGATATATCCAGAATCCCAAAATGGCAACGGCGCCAAATTGATAACTAGGATTTTGCAATCCTTTGAGGTACCAATTCCTCAAGCTTATCGTGTAGTCTTGAGGTATCGAACCTTTTTGGGATGGATAAAACCAATAAGAACACTCCAAACCTCTAGAGTCAAATCACCCAATTAAGTTTTTGTTCTAACAATCCTAAGGAAAACAATTCAAATAGAAGTAAATAAAAAAAGTAAACAAGTGGATTCAATCAATGACAAAGATAAGGCCTAAAGGTTAAGGTCAACAGACAGGTGACTCGGGATGATCAAGGATCCTAATTCAAACTTCAAAGAAGCTAATCTCCTAGCAAGGAACAAAACAAGTTGATCAGTTTAATCTCTTAATACTAATATCTTTACTTAATCCTAATCCAAGAACAAATTCTCATTTGTGAATTAAAATCAAGCAAGCATTCAAACAAGTTCCAAACAGCCAACAATCACTCTAAACATCCATTTTCATGTGCTAGAATGTGAAAGTCCTATCAAAGCTAGAAACTGGAATTTCATCGAACACATGGTGAGCAAGAAATCCTAAACATCCTAATCAACGTGATCAAGGCTAATTAGGCACTAAACACACTTTGATAGACGAGATTTTAAACAATTAAACATTAGAAATTCATTGGTCACCCCTAATCAACCTAATCCTACCTAACCCATAAGCCCTATGAAGAACTACTCACTAATCATCATATGAACAACAAAATCCATAGAAATAGTGTTGATCATTGAAAATTAGAGATAGATTGGAAAATCAAAGGAAGAAATCACAAGAAAAGAGTACTAGATTAATCCAAAATCAAACTTGTTCTCACAAAAGGGTTTTTAGCAACAAAACAAGCTTAAGAAACAAATGAAAATAGGTTTTTGGCTTAAATAGTCAATATGGTGCGAACCGGGTCAACCCGGAACAAACCGGGTGTTGACCCGGATCCGAAACAGTTTCTGGGAAGCGTATCGGTTTGGTCGGTTGATACACCGACCGATACGAGCTCTCGTATTTTCTGGGTAAGAAGTGTATCGGCCCGCCTGGCCGATATCATGGCCGATATGCGTGCACAAAATTAATCCGAGAGTCTGTATCGGTCTGCCAGTCGATATGCATCCCGATACGGTCTCCTGGGTTTTTGTCGAGGAACTGTATCGGCTTGCCTGGCCGATATCCACGCCGATATGAGTCCTCGGATTTTCTTCCGAGAGTGTGTATCGGCCACCCCAACCGATATGGTGGCCGATATGCCTTCCAGCTGCTTCTTCCTTAGTCCTTCGAGCTCTAGACTCCACTTCCAAGCTCACCAATGCTCCTAGACACCTCCAATCACCTGCAAAACACAAGAAACACTCCAAATGCAAGCCTAAAGTGCCTACTCCTAGTCATAAACAACTCTATACTCTAGATGCGACAATGACTCGACAAAATGGTATGAATGATGGTGAAATGAAGTCAAAACAAGAACTATATACAAGCCTAAATGCATGAAAATGTATGAATATCAATCAATTGAGTTGCAAATTGCATAACCTCTTCAAAAGAACTCTGATTGTACTGATTCTTCCTGGAGATGTTCGGTAAATGATCTGAACATATTTTCTAAGTGGTTTGGTACATTGAATCACCGTGGTTGAGAAGATATGAATCGAACAGTGACCATATGTCTGAACCGGATTCAATAATCTGAATGGTCTGGTCGTCCTTATCTTTATTCGGCTTATCGTCCATGGGGAGCTCGTCCTCGGCCAAATTGTCTCGACCATCTCGACCATCCTTGGAAATAAGCTCGATATTTCCTCTAGGTCGGCAATGATTATTCCAGTTCGGTTCATTTTCAGTCAAGGCCATTTTTAGGTCGACAATGTCCTTATCCACCTCGGCCATGGCTCCATTTAGCTCGGCTCTCATTTGCTCAATCCAGTTCCATCACAGACCTTGGGCGACATGAAGTGTTCCTTGTAGCTGCTTGTCCGGATGCTTAATTCATGAGGCGAGCTAGTCAGGGTCACATCACTATGGCTGCCGATGTTTGTGTTGTAATATTTGGCATTTGTTTGATGGTAGTTTTGGTTGCGGAATAGTGTCTGATCGCGTTGCTCGTTGATCAGGTCTAGTTCATTTAGTAGCATCAGGTGATTCAATCTTTCTTGCCCAGTGAGCAGTCCACGGCGTACTCCTGGGTATTAGGACATAATGTCCCACATCGGTAGTTGGAAGGGATCTCACTTAATATATAAGGGATATGGACCAATCTACTTATCACCAATTGGTTTTAGGTTGGAAGCTCATACGACTTAATTTGGTATCAGAGCCCGATCTACACCAGTCCAACCCGATCTGACCCAAAGTTGGTCCACCCATCGACAAACCAGACCCAAATTGGTGTCGTCGATCCAAGCCCGTATATTCCGAGATTAATGGCCAAATGACCATTATCTCGAGGGGGCGTATTAGGACATAATGTCCCACATCGGTAGTTGGAAGGGATCTCACTTAATATATAAGGGATATGGACCAATCCACTTATCATCAATTGGTTTTAGGCTGGAAGCTCATACGACTTAATTTATTAGGACATAATTGGTGATAAGTGGATTGATCCATATCCCTTATATATTAAGTGAGATCCCTTCCAAATACCGATGTAGGACATTATGTCCTAATACTGGGAACTCGAACTCGGCTGGAATCACGCATTCCACTCCATAAACGAGTGTGAAAGGTTTTTCGCCAGTTGCTCGTCGTTGTCTTGTCTGATGCGATCAATGGGCTCCTTCTAGCTCGTCTGCCCATCGTCCCATCATTTATTCATCGAGTCGTTTCTTCAATCCATCAAGGACTTTTTGTTAGCAGGTTCGGCTTGTCTATTACCTTGGGGGTAACGCGGAGTGGACTTTTGTAATCGTATTTTCCACTTTTCACAAAAAGATTTGAAACGTGTTGAGATGAACTGCGAGCCGTTATCTGTAACGATCTCGTAAGGCACTCCATGCCTGCATATGATATTCTTCCATACGAAGTGTTCAACTTGGGAGTCTTTGATGTTGGCGTAAGATTCGACTTCAATCCATTTCGAGAGCAGTTCGGTAAAGTTGAACACTACTATATCCATTGGCAAGCTCATAAAAGGATATGGTGCTGAAATTAACGAAAGCAGTTCGGCCGGTTAATGAATAGTCGGAGTGTGTCTCTGGTATTTTTCGCATTTTCGGGAAAACTTCTCACAGTTCTTTACCATTGTTGGCCAAAAGTAACGGTGACCCTTGATTTTAATTGCCAAAGCTCTGCCTCCTGAATATTTTCCGCACAAACCGCTGTAAACTTCTTCCATAATACGCGTTGCTTCTCTGCCTTCGACAAAAAACATTAGAGGCCCGGAAAGTCTCCATTTGTAAATGTTTTCGTCATAAAGACGTAACGAGCAGCATGCACTTTGATTTTGCGAGCTGCCCATTTTTCTTTTGGGAGTTCGCTATCCATGATGTATACGCAAATTGCTCCCATCCATTCTTTCTCGCAACCATATTCTCCTTCGGGTTGTATGTCTACTTCCGCACCGACCTCTTCTGGTGGGGGGTTTTCTCGTTATTCTCATCTTCTTCAGGTGGATAAACCAGGTTGACGGTTTTGAAGTTTCCGATGCTCGGATGCTTGATCAATTCTACTGAAATGATCCGCTTCAAGCCGGGTTGCCAATGCGTTGGATGGGGTGTTTTCTCCTCGAGGAATTAGGGTCAGTGAAATTTTTGAGCGGCTTTACTAGACTCTGAACGATCTTCATATATGCCTCTATTCTTTTGTCACTCGTTTCGTGTTCTCCGCTGTACTGGCTCGGGACTAACGGTGAATCGAAAAACACTTGTATGCTTTGAAGTGAGTGAGTTAGCTTTAACGCAGCGATTAGAGCTTCATATTCTGCTTCATTGATCGAAGCGTGAAAAGATAAGGGGAAGGACTGTTCCAAGATTTCTCCAGTTGGTGAAGTTAAGCAAATCTCTACTCCAGAACCTTGTTTCGATAATGAGCCTTCGACTTGGAGCAACCAATCTTGGCTCAGACTATGAATTATCGTCCGCAATGGAAAATTTGTCAGAACTATGATCGAGTGAGATTGGAAATATGGCCTTAGTTTCCGAGTGTACATTACTAGCGCGAGCGCCAGCTTCCCGATTTGAGGATAGCGAGATTTCGTGTCTATCAGCGTTTGACTCACGTACAAGATTGGTTTCTATTCGCCTCGATCTTCTCTGATAAGGACTCCACTTATTGCCATAGCCGATATTACCGTGCATAAGAACAATGGCACTTCTTCTACCGGTTTAGCGAGTACTGGCGGATTTGGTAGATATTTTCAGCTGTTGGAAAGCTTCTTCGCACTTCTCCGACCACTCAAACATTTTGTTACCTCTCAAAGTGTCTTAGAAAGACAAACACTTGTCTGTTGATCGCGAAATAAAACTTGTTGATCGCTGCTACTCGTCCCGTTAATCATTGGACTTCGTGTTTTGTCATTGGCGAAAAAATTTCGATCAGGGCACTGATCTGCTTTGGTTTTGCTTCAATGCCTCGGTGGGTGACGAGGTATCCGAGAAATTCTCCAGAAGCGACTCTGAACCTACACTTGGCTGGGTTGAGTTTCATGTTATTCTTGTTCAGTTGTTTGAAACATTCTCGCAGATGCTCCACTTGATCTTTTTCGTTGCGAGATTTTGGCAACATGTTGTCTATGTAGACATCCATAGTCTTCCCGAGTTTTTCAGCGAACATCTTATTTACTAGCCGCTTATACATCACTCCGGCATTTTTTAAGCCGAAGGGCATGACCTTGTAGCAGTAGATTCCTCTGTCGGTGACAAAAGGCATTTTGTCTCGGTCGTATGGATTCATAATGATCTGGTGTTACCTGAGAAAGCGTCCATGAACGTGAGCAGTTTGTTTCCAGCAGTCGCCTCCACCAGTCGGTTGATGCGTGGAAGCGGGAAACTGTCCTTAGGGCACGCCTTGTTTAGATATGTGAAGTGGACACAAACTCTCCAGTTTCCATTTTTTTTCTTTACTAGCATAGGGTTCGCAAGCCAGTCCGGATACGTGACCTCGGTGATTGAGCAGACTTTGAGTAATCCCTCAACTTTGTCGTTGACCGCTTTAGCTCGTTCTGATCCTAACTTCCTTCTTTTTAACTTATTGGTTTAACTATCGAATCCACGTTCAGCTTGTGACAAGCGATGTCCATACTGATTCCGGGCATATCCTATGCGGAGCAAGCGAAGCTGTTTATGTTATCTCTGAGGCACAAGAATATGTTCTTTTTTATTGCATCGTCCAAATTTGCTCCCACATCTACACATCTCTCCAGATAGTCAGTGTTTATGCATACTGATACCACCAGTTTGCAAGGCTGCTCGCCTTTTTCTTCTTCTTGCTCCTTGGCAACCTTTTTTGTTTTCTCTACCACTCCTTGATTCGCTTCAGTCTGTGGTCGCGTTGCTTTTTGGGGGACTTCGATTGTCGGCTTTCGGATTTTATGCTCAATCATGAAACAAGATCAGGATTGTTCCTGACTTCCCCAAATCGTTGTGACCCCACCGGATGTTGAGAATTTTAAGCAGAGGTGATACGTTGACAGAATATCTCTCATGGAATTTATCCGAAGAGTTCACATGATCACAATGTAGATTGATGGGGCATCTGCTACCGAAAACTAGAAAACTTTGGTTACCTCTCATTCTTGTACGGGTAGTCTGATTGTTCTGAGGGTCATCTTTGTGTCTCCTGTGAATCATGTTAATGTTTTTTGGAATGGGGGCACTTCAGATAAGCCGATGTTCATCCTTATTAGAGTGTCGTAGAAGATTACATCCACAGAACTTCTAGTATCGACCAGTATCCTTGCTACATCATGATCCTTGATGATCAGTCTGATGACGAGGGGATTGTTGTGTGGTCGATAAATTCATGCGGTTTCGCACTCTTCAAATGTTATCGCGTCGTTTAGGAAATGAGAAGGAGCGGACCAATGAACGCTCGTTCATGCTTGTCTTCGGTAAGCTTTGATTGAGGATATTGTGTCTCAGCAGTATTGTGATCATCCAATGATCATATTCTTGGTTACGGTGTTCCCTTCTCCTGATCCCAAATATCCCGCACCGGTACAGCTAACATCTCTTCTAACTTAGTTCGTGCTACTTTGGTTGTCGTTGCATCAGTTGAAGTCGTGCCTGTTGCAGCGATGTTCATCGTGGTGTCGTTTGCTGCGGCTGCATCTGCTGCAGCGTTGATCGTCAGTGGGTGTATTGTTCTATCTTTGATTCCGTTAGTGGACATCTCTTCGGATCTATTAAATAGTGGTTTTTAGGTGTAAGAAAACTTCTTAGTCCCCAAGGACGGCGCCAAACTGTGAAAGTAGGAACTCACACAGTCGATTCTTTTAGAGTTAACTTTTAGGGAACATAAGTTCTAAGTAAACAACACGAAAAGAGATTCGGAGAATAGTTTTATAGATTTGTTTGACAGAAAATAGAGTACAAAAGCCTAAGAGCCAGAGAAAAAGTCTAAGAGTTTATGCTAGAGTTTTCAGCGTGTCCTGATCATAGGAAGTCCTCGTCTTATATAGTCGCGGAGAGTCGGTTTAAATGATATTAGCCTGCAAGATTTCCAGAGACCTTCATGTTATCGCATATTCCATTTTCATTCGGATTTACTTGTCTGTTCAGGTTTTCCTCTTCTTGATCGGGTTTATCTTCCCATTTTCTTCTTCGATATTATCTTTCCGTTTTAGTATTTATCTTTCCATGACTTAAACTTATCTTCCGAATGGGCTGAAAATGGACGATCTGAGTCCATTTGATTATATGTCTTCTTAGTCCGGCCCAAAGTCTATATAGTAAGAACCTTGTGAGTTTGGCCAAAGTTCGTATTTCGTATAGCTTATTCAGTGATTCCGCCAACGGCTAGTATTTTCGAGTATGCATAAGTCGTTGCTATGAATATGGGTTACAGCTATTTGCGTATTTGGAGGAAGATATAGACAGTGTCCGAGCAACTAGTCCGAGGAATGTGTCCTGCTCGGATTATCCGAGGACTGTGTCCTGCTCGGATTATCTAAGGACTGTGTTCTGCTCGGAACTTTCGAGGACTGTGTTCTGCTCGGAACGTTCGAGGACTGTGTTTTGCTTGGATTATCCGAGGGAGTGTGTTACATTTGAGGACTGTGTTCTGCTCGGAATATCCGAGGGAGGGTATTTTGCTTGGAAAGTCCGAGGGAATGTGTTCTGCTTGAATAGTCTGAGGGAGTTTCCGAGCAACCTCGCTTTCTCGGATTATCTGAGCATCTTGGTTTGCTTGGATTTTCTGAGCAGCCTTGCCTGCTCGGATTTTCCGAGCAACTTGTCTTGCTTGGATCTTCCGAGCAAGTTGTCTGAGCATCATAGCTTGCTCATAGATTCTATCAAATGACATGCATGTCCGTATGACTCATCCGAGCAATTTGATTGCTCGGAAGATTGGCTACGTAGTTTCGTATGTTTTAGATGAAATGTTATTTACGCGAAGTGTCGTTCATACGAAATGTCATTCATATGATGCATCGTTTGTACGAAACATAGCTATGTCTGACTGCTTAGTCCGTATCCGACTATTGATTTCGTCGAGGGGGATTTTGACCCCAACATCTGTTGTCATCTTAGCTGCATAATATTCTCAAATAGCCATTAGGTATTTAACTCCCCGAAAAAATTGTTTTGTTAGACTCAACGCATCTGCTCGCTATTTGCAAAACCACTTTCCTAGCTTCGCTCTTATAAACTCCATAAGGAATGCTACTGGAAATCCTCGCGAGGTTTTAAGTGCGGCATTTATATATTCGACGATGTTTCTCGTCTTGATGTTGTACCTATCTCCTGGAAAGTGAACTTGTGACCATAGCTTCACATCCGTGTTCTCCAAGTAGTTTGCAAGGTTGGGATTTCCCTCCCGTATCGCCTCCATGTATCTGTAAAGTCGTACAACGTAAACGCATACACAACGTTTTTCACCAAAAAAACAGATGCTTCCCCTAAACTTTGCGACTATGTTATTTTGTAGATGATAATAACATATCCTCGTTCGTCCCAAGAAAAACCGTCTCACATGCCTTCTTGATGGAGCCACGCCTATCTGAGACTATGACCAAAGCATATTGGTCTGAAATGCATCCTCTCAACTTGGTGAAAAACCACTTCCACGAATCACCATCATCAATGTCAACATCTCCAAAAGCTAATGAAAATATCTGAAAATTTGCATATTGCGCAGTAGCAACTAACAAGATACCTCCATACTTTCCTGTCAGTGTTGGGAATGTCCTGAAATCTATTGTACTTGCTCTTGAGTGAAAGTCGTACTGTCGAGATGAGACAATCATATGACACTGGGAAGTCGTAATGCTTTGCTAGAAGCCACTTATGATCAGTGAGTTGAGAACTCATTGCTAGTGTTATATGATCCTACAGGGTCACACACCTAAGCAAACTGGACGTTGCATGTGAGGTTAATCATTAATGTAATGATCGGGTGAATGCATATTTGATATGCATTCAATACTAAGTTTCTGGGTAGTGTCGATCGACGCACTAAGCGTGTCGGTCGACACAGATCGGCAGTGCCGATCGACACAAAGAGTGTGTCGGTCGACACAACTCGCGGATTACCAGATTAATTCGGTTTTAATCGTTGGTTAATTCCGTTGTGGTTTAAGTCGACATATATAAGATATATGGTCGACCTAAACTTGATGCTCAACCTAATACACAGCCACCAGAACTAGAAAAGAAACCTCTCAAGAGATTAGATCTCTATAGGCACTAGCATCCCTCCTGTTCAGTTTGTGTGCGTGTGGATACCAGTAGAGGCGCAGCATTTGAGGCGCTCTAGATCTCGATTATCTGTAAATCTTCCGCTGCTAATCACCAGGTAATTCTGAGATCCTAATGATTCAATTACATGAACCCTAGATCCTAGGCTTGGAATTTATACCTAGGGTTGCCTAATTGGATTAGGAACTGCTAGAAATTCCTTCAGTGGTATCAGAGCCTTAGGGTTCCATTGAATCTGTAGCATGATGATTAGATTAGTTGAATCTGGATCTCTGTATAGTTGATACAAGCATGCTAAAATTCGTTTTCATGAAAATCTAGTTTTTAGGTTTTTTGATTGAAAATCGATTAGGGTTTATCGCCCTGTGTCGATCGACACCAATCCGGTGTCGGTCGACACAGAAGGATAATCCGAATAAAATTTGTTTCGCCTAGTGTCGATCGACACAAGAGTTATGTCGGTCGACACAAACCTCGCGAGAATTTGATGAATCGGTTCAATTGGATTGGACCGGTTATCGAGATTGGTTTATAATGGTTGAACACTGTGAATGGTTTAATTGCGATTGGTTTGATTAGGTTGGTATCGACCGATGCTAGTGTAGCATCGATCGACACTGACCGGTATTCAAAACCGGATCAATTGGATTGATCGGTTATCGCGGATTTTTTTGGTTATTCTGCATCGATCGACACTAAAGTAGTGTCGGTCGACATGAGATTCGATGGTTTATGTTATGGAACCTGAAATCACATAACCAAAGCAAGATAAATCAATTAATTAGAAAAATTAAAACATAATAAAACTGAACGTTTTAAATGGTTCCGTTCCTCAACCAAATATCAAGTGATACTTGATGTCTTTCCAATCTTGTCAACTGTCAAGACCCATTTAATTGTGCGATAGACTTGCAGTGCAAGATGTCCACAATTTCATGAGTAAGACAGAAGTAATCGTGTTGATGGACTTGCAGTGCAAGACATCAACAATTACATGACTGAAGAGATTGGTTTACTTGACTGGGCCATCAAAATCGTTTTGGGCTCAGAGACATCAGGTGGATTGGGCATGAGATGTCGATCCACAACTAAGAGTTATATTGGATATAACTAGCAAAGTTGTTGCTTACCTAGATAGCTAAAATTTGGGTGATAGCCAGTGGCTCACTCAAGTTTAGTGAAGTATGGGTCTTGGATCATTATATTCATTTGAGGAAACATTGTTTGAACACTACAAGAAAACAGGGATTTAGCGACTGTAATTAGCGACTGCATTTATAGTCGCTAAATTTAGCGACTACATAGCGACCGAGTTGCGACTAAATGTGCGACTAGTAGGCTTTAGTCGCAATTTAGTCGCTAAATTGCGACCACAAATTAATAGTCGCTAAATAGTCGCTAAATAGCGACTATTTAGCGACTAAATTCGGCGGGTCGCTAAACGGTTTCATATTCAGTCGCAAAAAGTCGGTATATATCACGTTTATATTGTGCCACGCGTGTAGTACCTAATTTTGTAACTAATTTTTTATACAGTCGCTAAATAGTCGCTAAATAGTCGCTAAAATTTTTATATATACAAACTTGTAATTGGCTTCTCCTCAGCCACACAACAAAGATAAACGATTCCTAAGATAAAATTGAGAGAAAAACGGAGGAAATCGTTTTTTGAGTCAAAAAATGTCGGGAGATTATAACTACACTAATGGTCGGGAATGGATGTATAACCGGATCGATGCATCAACGGGAAATTTCATGGCAGAATTCATGGCGGGGGTCGATAATCATTTCATCCCGTTTGCAAATAACCAGCCCTTTGCGCAGAGCAACGCCGGTAAGTTTCACTGTCCTTGTGATACTTGCAAGAATGATAAACCTGTTATGTCGGGGAGATTAATACAAAAGCATTTGTATAAGAATGGATTTATGCCTGATTATTATGTTTGGTATAAACATGGCGAAGAAGTCGATATGGGTTTAGGAACGAGTTATGCTGATACGACTTGGGTTAGTGGGAGTGAAGGAATGGGTAATGTAGTAGAAGATAGATATGTGGATATGGTGAATGATGCATTTCGTGATAACGTCAATTTTGATAACTATCATCAATATGGTAGTTATCAGAATGTGGAGGAACATGGTAGTTATCCGAATGCGGATGAACCTGTACATAATCATTCAAAAAAATTCTACGACTTGTTAGAAGGAGCGCAAAATCCATTGTACAATGGTTGTCGTGAAGGTCAATCGCAGTTATCCTTAGCTGCTCGAGTCATGCAAAGGAAGGCAGAGCCTAACATGAGTGAAAGGGCAGTGGATTCGATATGCGAAAAGTTTACGGAGTTTCTACCAGAAGGAAATCAGGCAACCGGTTCACATTACGCGACAGAGAAATTGATGCGCAATTTAGGCCTCCCATATCATTCGTTTGATGTTTGCGTCAACAACTGTATGATATATTGGAAAGATGACGAAAGGTTAGATACATGTCGGTTTTGTAACTCACCTAGATGGAAGCCTAACGAGCAACACCGTAGGACCAATATACCATACAGCCGTATGTGGTATATGCCTATTGCTGACAGATTAAAGAGAATGTATCAGAGCGAGAAGACTGCAGCAGCAATGAGATGGCATGCCGAGCACCAGGCCAAAGAGGGAGAAATGTGTCATCCGTCTGATGCGGCAGAGTGGAAATACTTTCAAGATAAGTATCCCTTGTTTGCACAAGAACCCCGCAATGTTTATCTTGGACTATGTACAGATGGGTTCAATCCATTTGGCATGTCTAATAATCATTCACTGTGGCCTGTGATCTTGACTCCATATAATTTACCCCCTCATATGTGCATGAGTACGGAGTACTTGTTTCTTACAGTAATGAATTCTGGGCCAAAGCATCCACGAGGTAGTCTCGATATATTCCTCCAGCCTCTTGTTGAGGAGTTGAAAGACCTGTGGTGTAATGGAGTTGATGCATACGATGTGTCCTTGAATCAAAATTTCAATCTAAAAGCAGTTCTCCTGTGGACGATCAGTGACTTTCCGGCATATAGCATGTTATCAGGATGGACTACCCATGGAAAATTATCTTGTCTATGGTGCATGGATGATACAAAGTCTTTTTATCTGCCGAATGGAAGAAAGACGTGTTGGTTCGACTGTCACAGAAGATTTCTTCCTCAAGATCATCCCATGAGGAAAAATAAGAAAGACTTTTTGAAGGGAAAGGATGCTAGGAATGAGTATCCTCCTGATTCTTTAACCGGTGAGCAAGTATATTCCTACCATTTGCGTCATGTAAATCCCCCAAAAACTAAAGATGTTGGTGGAAATGGTCATGAAGATAAGATGCCCGGCTATGGCAAGAAGCATAACTGGCACAAAGAAAGCATATTTTGGGAGTTACCATACTGGAGGGACCTTAATCTTCGACATAATCTCGATTTGATGCATATAGAGAAGAATGTTTTTGACAACATTATAAAAACTCTTATGCGTGTGAAGGGTAAATCCAAAGACAACATCCCATCGAGATTGGATCTAGTTAACTTCTGTTCTCGGCCACACTTGCATGTTGATAGTGCTGGTAGAGCTCCATTCCCAGTTTACGCTTTGACAAACGAAGCCAGGAAAAAGTTATTGGAATGTGTGAAGCGTGAGGTCAAATTCCCAGATGGTTATGCTTCAGACTTAGCAAGTTGTGTTGATTTGGGTAATGCACAGTTTTCTGGGATGAAGAGTCATGACTGCCATGTCTTTATGCAGCGACTACTTCCATTTATCTTTGCAGAACTCCTAGACAAGAACTTCCACCTTGCCTTAGCAGGTACCAGTTATAGTATTTGGATATATGTAGTTTCGGTTTTGTATTTTGTATTAACCATTTGCTGTTTAAATCTCTTTATAAATGTTGTAGGGATCGGAGGATTTTTCCGTGACTTATGTTCAAGAACTTTGCAGAAGAGTCGCGTCCAAATTCTAAAGCAAAACATAGTTATGATTCTTTGCAATCTGGAGAAAATCTTTCCACCATCATTTTTCGACGTGATGGAGCATCTTCCTATACATCTCCCCAACGAAGTTGAATTAGGAGGCCCTGTTCAATACCGGTGGATGTACCCTTTTGAAAGATTTTTCAAAAAGCTGAAAGGGAAAGCGAAGAACAAAAGATATGCAGCTGGATCTATTGTTCAATCATATCTAAATGAAGAGATTGCTTATTTCACAGAGCATTACTTCGCCTCGAATATAGTCACGAATTCAAGGTAAATTTATATCTAGTATATGGAGACATGTATGCTATCTATTCTAAAGATATAATTATTAACTCTTTTTGTCAGGTTAACAAGATACAACGAAGGCGGTGTCCCCGAATATGATGACGACGTTCCTGATATATTTACTCAGGTTGGTCGTCCAAGTGGCGAAATGCATGAAGTGCGGCTTTCACCAGAAGATTATCAAATTGCACATGCTTATGTTTTGCGAAATTGCGCTTACTTTCGACCATTTGAGAGGTATAACACAACTTAAGTTAATTTATATATTGTGTTGGTCTCATATATATACATGTTGATCTTATAAACAGTATGTTCGAAGACTATATCTCTGGTAAATATCCAGATCTCTCCGAGAATCAACTCTCTGTGAAAAGGGCTGAGGAATATGACACATGGGTGCGAGATTATGTATGTTCGTGAAATATTTCTTATGAACACATTATATATGTATTGTGGTTTTATCTACATATTTGACATTGTGTGTTTATCAATATTCAGGTCATTTACTGGAACGAAACCTATAAATTTCCTCCTTGGGTTCAAGATATTGTGCATGGACCCTTCAACAAGGCTAAAACTTGGCCTATCTTCTATACAAGAGGATATCTGTTTCATACAAAAAGCCATGGCGAGGGACGAAAGACATGTAACTACGGTGTATGTGTTAAAGGAGAGAATTATAGTGATTCGTCTGATGCAGCTGATTTCAACGGGATCTTAACCGACATAATACAACTTCAGTACGAGGGGATTGTTAATTTGAGAATAACACTCTTTAAGTGTAGCTGGTATGACCCTGTTCTCAATAGAGGCACTCGAAGGAGCAATGCTGGCGTCGTAGATGTTTGTGCATCAAGAAAGTACAATAAATACGAACCATTTATTCTAGGTACGTAATATATATCTATCTCTGTCTTCGTAACTATTGTATGGATATCATAAATACTCTAAGTTTAATTTCAATCTTTAATTTACACAGCCTCTCAAGCGGAGCAAGTTTGTTATATCCCGTATCCGTACACGAAGAGACCGAAGCAATTGTGGCTCAATGTTGTCAAAGTCAACCCTAGAGGGAATATTTCGGGGGAATATGTCAACACAGAAATTACTCTTCTCCAACAGGAAAATGATGATCCGGTGATGATGACTACGGTCGAAGATCTCGTTCCCGAGAATTTTGTGCAGAATGAAAACCCAATCAATCTTGACTACGAAGTTGGAGATGAAGAACCAGAAGACAAATTTCTATCTTCTCCTGATGATGATGACGACAACGAAGATGATGAAGCGGAAGACAATGATGCAGAAGAGGACGAGTGATTTGATATGCTTTTTGTCTATCTTTAGTGTTTTCATATGCTTAATGTATTTCAGATTTCAAATAATTTCAGTTAGACATGCTTAGTGATTTCATATGCTTTTATTTCAAATAATTTCAATTAGTGCTTTAAATGATTGACTATCTTTTGGTAATGTTTAATGTTCAAATTAAAAATTCAACTAGACATCATAAGTGATTTCATATATATGCTTAATGTTATCTTTAATGTTCATGACATGTTACTATTGTTTTAGTTATAAGGTTAATGATTCATGTTTAATTAGAATTTATAATATGTAGGTTTACTTGTAATTTGCTAAGGTTTAGTGTTCTAATATATTGTAATTGTGTTTGTTAACTCTTTAAGTATGTAAATTAATTTGTAAAATAGCGACTACTTAGCGACTAAATAGCGACTAAACAGGGTTATATTAGCGACTAAATAGCGACTAAAAAGGGTTATATTATTTTGGCGCCACAGATTAAATGGCCCGCCAAATTATTTCGGCCCAAATACATTAAGCCTGCCAAATTATTTGGCTAAACCGGTCATAATTTGGAAGAACCGGGAATAATTTCCCTCCGGTTTTCTCCCAAATCGACAAAAGGGGTCTAACCCGATTCCTAAACCTAAATTCATTTTCATCCTTAGCAAAATTTTCATCGCCTCTCTCGTTCTCTCTGGCGATCTAGGGTTTCATCGCCTCTCTCGTTCTCTTTGCTCTCTTCGATCGTTCTCTTTGCTCTCTTCGATTTCTCTTCTTCATCTCTCAACCTTTATCTGTTCAATCTCTCTCTGTTCTCTCGATCTCTGTCGATCGTTCTATTTCCGATTCACAAACCCTAGCTCTTCCGTTCCATTTCACAAATCGATTCTGCTATCTCTTCTGTTCTGTTTCATCTCCGATGGCTAAAGGGCGAGGAAAAGGTCGAGGGCGAGGAGAAAGAGGTCGAGGGCGAGGAGCTCCAGCCGCCGTCGAGGCTCAGCCTTCCTCTTCCACACTTGGCAGGCCACCAAATCTACCTCAACAGTACGATTTCACTCCGGCGAGCGACGGTTCTCCGAGACAGCGCCCAAATCTGACGCAAACACAATTGCATGTTCGCCAGTATCCACCACCGAGGATTCTTTTCGAAAACAACGAGACCACTCCCAGACAGACGTCTCAAGGTCACTTTACAAACCCTAGCCAGAACACTCAAGGTCATGGTAACCTGCTTGATTATAGACTCGTATTTGTTTGTTAGAAAAGTATAGACTCGGATTTGTTGAAAACTGTGGACTCTTGTTGATATTATTACTTGAATTTTGTTGCCTGCTTGATCCTTACACGTTTTTGTTTTGATATGTGTCTCTGATTTGTTGAAAAACATTAGACTCTTGATGATAACATGACTTGAATTTTGTTGCTTGCTTGATCCTTACACGTTTTTGTTTTGATGTGTCTCAGATTTGTTGGAAAACTATAGACTCTTGTTGATTTGTCTGAATGTTGCTTGCTTGAATCTTACACACTTTTGTTTGAGTCTAAGTCTCGGATTTGTTGAAAACTGTGGACTCTTGTTGATATTATTACTTGAATGTTGTTGCCTGCTTGATCCTTACACGTTTTTGTTTTGATAGGTGTCTCTGATTTGTTGAAAAACATTAGACTCTTGATGATAACATGACTTGAATTTTGTTGCTTGCTTGATCCTTACACGTTTTTGTTTTGATGTGTCTCAGATTTGTTGGAAAACTATATACTCTTGTTGATATGTCTGAATGTTGCTTGCTTGAATCTTACACACTTTTGTTTGAGTCTAAGTCTCGGATTTGTTGAAAACTGTGGACTCTTGTTGATATTATTACTTGAATGTTGTTGCCTGCTTGATCCTTACACGTTTTTGTTTTGATAGGTGTCTCTGATTTGTTGAAAAACATTAGACTCTTGATGATAACATGACTTGAATTTTGTTGCTTGCTTGATCCTTACACGTTTTTGTTTTGATGTGTCTCAGATTTGTTGGAAAACTATAGACTCTTGTTGATATGTCTGAATGTTGCTTGCTTGAATCTTACACACTTTTGTTTGAGTCTAAGTCTGATTTGTAATAATTGTTCATTTGAGTAAGAGTTTGTTTCTGTTTGAGACTGATTAGTCGGTTTATTATGTCTGATTAGTCTAAGGATACTTGAAGTTTTCCATGTTTCTTGATTATGATTGTTGTAACAACCTGTTTGAGTGCCTGTGCTGTTTCTGACTTATGTTTTTTTGTTGCAGCTACAGCTCAGATGTCTCCTCCACAACCCTCTCCGGCTCGTTCAGCTCAAGTATCTCAACAGCCAA
Organism: Orychophragmus violaceus; assembly: GCA_030180135.1. Classification (NCBI taxonomy): domain Eukaryota; kingdom Viridiplantae; phylum Streptophyta; class Magnoliopsida; order Brassicales; family Brassicaceae; genus Orychophragmus; species Orychophragmus violaceus. Next base: position 37,054,591 of record CM058231.1, on the reverse strand, counting down.
GGGCTTCTCCGAATCAGAACTCTGATGCTAATAGTGCTCGGGCTGCGGCTGAGGTTCAGAATTCCAACCAGGTGGATGAAGATGATGTTGACGGGGTTGATGACTATGCTGCTAATCAACCAAATCTTGAGGAGAGCCGTCTTCGCTATCTCGAGAGGCTGCTAGCTATGCCAAATCGTGATCAGTGGACTACTGTGCTCTCTCCTCTACTTCCTCAGCCGCCAAACACCACATGGTATATATCTCTCTCACTCTCCAGTTTGTTCTCTGTGTACTTTAAATCATAATTTATTTCTGACTTTTTCTCTTTGTGTAGGTTTGGTCGTGACAAGTCGGTTTTGGTCCGGAAAATTACTAAGATCTACACAAACAAGTTCGATGGACCATTCTATAGTTGGAGTCATGTGCCTCGGCCGCGAGCCGAGCGATACTTCCTTGAATTTGCGGTTAGTATGGTACTATAGTCTGACTTTTGTTTTGCTTCTTACTAACATGAATCTGCTCTTTCAACTGTAGAAAGAGCACCACTGGGATTTCTTAATAACTGGGACGGTTCAAGCCCATTTTGAGGCGATTTGTCAGAGGATGATGAAGGATATGGTTAGCAAAGCTCACACTTCAGGTGTGCGACCGGCATGGATCGAAGACAAACTCTGGAAAGAAATGATGAAGTATTGGGAGACTAAGGAAGGCAAACAAAGGAGTGAGACCGCTTCTGCCTCAAGGAATTCTGATCGTGGCGGGCTCGGTCCTCACAAGACCTTCACTGGACGGAAGTCTTTTCTGCAAATTCACCAAGAAATGGTAATATACATTCTCTGAGTTCATATATTTCCTTTAACTATTTTACTTCTCTGGCTTTATTTACTTTCCTTTAACTATTTTATCTTCTGTTTCATTTGCAGGTAAAACAGCTGGGTAGATCCGTAAGCTTCGGTGAATTCTTCTTGAAGACCCACACAAAACCAGACGGAACTTACATAGACTTGAAGGCGCAAGGAGTGGCAGAGAAGTATAAGGAGAAGATCGAAGCCGCACGGGCTGAGCTTGAGGCAGAAACATCTGATGGGACGTCGCGACCAAGACAGCTTACCACTGAAGAGATAAACGAACTCTTTCTTCAGGTAATTACGCTTCTGTGAATCATTACACATTTTTGTTTTAGTGTATATGAGTATATGAATATGTTGCTTGATGTGATTCTAGTATGTTCGTTCACTTGTGATATTGCTTGATGTGTTAATGTTTCTGTTATTGTTCAGATGTGTTGATTAAGTTATATGAATCTTATGTCATTCTTTACCCATTTTGCTAACTGTGTCAATTTTTTATGGTATCCTAGTCAACAATTGTAGACGATAGAGGCTATGCTTATGGTATTGGAAGTCTAGGAGAGTCTCATGCCACCGGAAAGCGCAAGTACCCGGGTAGCTGTTCGTCTTACAATTCGCTCCAAGAGCAGCTCGAAGAAGCTAAGGACCAACTAGCGACACAAGCGGCTGAGCTAGCTCGACAAGCTAATGAGCAGAAGGAGTTGGTCATGGTGCAAAAATATCTTCAGCAAACTGACCCAGCATACTTAGACTTCTGCAAATCCCAGACAACTGATCCAACTACCTCTGCTCCTACTCAGTAGGAACACTTGTTTAACCTTGTTCAGTTTTTTGTTTTGTTTCAAGACAATGTATACATTTTGGTTTAAAATATCATGTTTATTATGTTTATTTACCATGTTTATTATGTTATTAGGGTATTAGATTCGTAATTTAATAGAAGAATCAAAAAACAAAAACCAAAATAGTGGAAAACAAAAACCAAATCAAAATTAATTTCATATCCCGGTTTAAGTTGTTAGTCGCTAATTAGTCGCTAATTAGTCGCTAATTTTTCATGATAATAGTCGTTATATGGTCGCTAATTAGACGCAATATATGTTTACTATAGTCGCTAAAACGTCGCTAGAGTAGTCGCTAAAGTAGTCGCTAAATAGTCGCTAAATTGTTGCGAATGTAGCGACTAACTAGCGACTAAACATTTTAGCGACTATAAAACGACTGCTTATTAGTCGCTATATTAGTCGCTCATTAGTCGCTACTGAGTCGCTATATTTAGCGACTAATTAGCGACTAATATTTACAAACTATAATTAGTCGCTAATTAGCGACTAATATAGCGACTAAAAAAATTAGCGACCAAGGATTAGCGACTAACTACTTTAGTCGCTATTGAGTCGCTAATTTATATTTAGCGACTAAATAGCGACTACAACCGTAGTCGCTAAAACCCTGTTTTCTTGTAGTGGAATATAATGCGAGTTTTCTTAATAGTTAAGACTTCTCATTTCTTGAACATCATAACTAAAACCTCCCTTGTTTTTCAGCTATGTCTAGCACAAACCATCGTAACAATTTCTCCCTGCGATCCGTCCTTGAGAAGGACAAGTTAAATGGATCCAACTTTCTTGAATGGTATCGGAACTTGAGAATTGTTCTCAAACAGGAGAAAAAGGACTATGTCCTTGAGAAAGTTCTCCCCAAGAAGTACCGAGACAATGCCTGGCAGTCAGATAAGGATGCTTGGGATAAGCATTCTAATGATGCGGTGGATGTGAGTTGTCTCATGTTGGCTACCATGAACTCGGAATTGCAGAAGCAATATGAGTACGTGGAGTCGCCAAAAGAGATGATCACTGGCCTGAAAAGTATGTTTCAGGAGCAGGCACGAACTCAGAGATACCAGACGGTTAGGTCTCTGATTGAGTGCAAGCTACCAAAGGGCTAACCAGTTAGTCCTCATGTCATTAAGATGATGGGTTATATTGATAACCTGGGGAAACTGGATTGTCCCATTAGCCAAGAGTTGGCTACTGACATCATTCTGCAGTCACTGCCGTCAAGCTATGATCAATTTGTTATGAACTATAACATGAGCAACTTGACGAAGACGTTGACTGAACTGCATGGGATGCTTAAGACTGCTGAACCTAACATCAAGAAGGACACCCCAGATGTCCTTATGGTACAAAAGGGTAAAAAGTTTAAGAAACTTGGTAAGAACAAAGGTGATGGCAAGACAAGCTCGATTGTGAATCCAAGCGAGTCTGGCCATGCTCCTAAGGTTAAAACCAGTCCTTCTGAAGATGTTAAGTGCCGTTATTGTAATGGTTATGGGCATTTGAAAAGAAACTGCAATAAATTCATGGAAGATTATGAGAAGCTGAAGAAGACGTACGAGACTTCTCCTTCAGGTATTATGTTATAGAAGTAAATGTTACTTCTTATAGTCCTACTTATTGGGTATTTGATACCAGCTGTGGTACTCATATTTTGTGAAAATGTGCAGGGCCTGAGCAAAAGTAGGACTATGGAGAAAGGACAAGTGGATATATGCGTGGGAAATGGAGCAAGAGTTGCTGCATTAGCCGTAGGAGTTTTTCATTTGTTTTCTTTCATGGCATGTTTTGAACCTAAAACTGCTACTATGTATCTGCTATGAGCAGAAAGATTATTTCTATTCCTTGTTTGGATATTGAAGGATATCAGTTTTCAAATTAAGAATAAGTGTTATTCATTTGATTACAATGATATATTTTATAGTAGCAATCCATTAGAGAATGGACTTTATGTTCTAAACCAGAATGTGCCTAACTATAACATTAATACCAAGAGATTCAAGTTAAATGATACGAATCAAACTTCTCTCTGGCATTGTCGTTTTGGGCCACATAAATCAGAAATAGATTCATAAGCTCCATAGTGATGGGCTTTTGGGCTCATCTGATTATGAATCATAATGAGTAAAGTGAATCTTGTTTATTGGGTAAAATGACGAAGGCCCCTTTCAACAAAGGTAGTATCGATCGACACATACGGTGCGTCGGTCGATACAGTTTGCGAATGAACAAAATGAAAGGGCCAGAGGCTTATTGGGTTTTATACATACGGATGTATATGGGCCAATGAGCACTAGTGCTAGAGGAAAATTTCAGTACTTCATTACCTTTACTGATATTTTCAGTAGGTACGGTTATGTCTTATTTATAAGACATAAGTCAGAATCTTTGAAAAGTTCAAAGAGTTCCAGAATGAAGTACAAAATCAATTTGGAAAAAGTATTAAAGCTCTACGATGAGATCATGGAGGTGAATACTTAATTCAAGAATTTAGTGATCATCTGAGAGATTGTGAAAGTGTTTCACAATTCACTCCTTCTGAATCGGACTTTATTAGATATGGTTCGATCAATGATGAGTCACTTAGATCTTCCATTATCCTCCTAAGAATACGCTCTAGAAATGCTTGCGTTCACACTAAATAGGGTTCCATCGAAATCAGTTACAGAGACACCACATGAGATGTGGACTGTTAATATTCCTGATTTGTCTTTCATGAAGATTTGGGGTTGTGAGGCTTATATAAAACGTTTAATCTCTTATAAGCTCACACCTAAATCCGATAAGTGCTACTTCATTGGTTGTCCTAACGAAACCAAGGCATGTTACTTTTACAACCGGTCCGAGAACAAATTGTTTGTTACTCGGAGCTATGTTTTCTTGAGAAAGACTCTCTTTTCAAGAAGAACAGTGGGAGTAAAGTACGAACTCGAAGAAATTCGAGAATCACAGGAGACTGCTCAACCTGATGAGGAAGAGCAGCAGTTGGATCTACAAAGAGTTGTAGAACCTGCACCTGTGATGCCTAAAGTTTGCAAGGATATGGTGAATGTACATTCGATATATATTCAAAAGGCGAGTTTCTGAAGAAGTGTCGATCGACACAAAAAGTTGCATCGATCGACACAGACCGCGAACCAAAATATTGATTTTGGTTTATGACTTAATTAACTACGGTTTAAATCTTGGTTAATTAGGTCATGGTAAAAGTATACATATGAGATATGTGCGCGACTTTTACACAAAACTGAAGCTCGCAGATCCGAAATGATCCGTCACGAACCCGAGAAATGTGGATTTCTCGTAACCAATTGCCGTGATCCATTGATCATTGAAAGTGACGGGCCTGCGAATTTTGAAGAAGCAATGATGGGCCTTAACTCCGAAAGTGGCTGAAAGCCGCTGAATCCGAAATGGGATCCATGTCACAGAACCAAGTGTGACTTGGGTTGATTTACCCGATGGTGTAGAAACCATTGTGAGTAAATGGATTTTCAAGAAGAAAAGTTGACATGGATTGTTATATTCAGATGTACAAAGCTAGGTTGGTGGCAAAAGGTTTCAAGTAAATTCATGGTATTAACTGTGAAGAAACCTAATCCCAGACACCATGCTTATGTCCATCCGGATTCTCCTAGCAACCGCCACTCATAATAGTTATGAGATCTGGCAGATGGATGTGAAAACAGTTTTCCTTAATGGAATTTTGAAAAGGATGTGTACCTGACACAACCTGAAGTTTTCATTGATCCTAATGAAGCTAGGAAGATATGCAAGCTTCATCGATCCATTTATGGATTAAAGCAAGCATCTCGGAGTTGGAATCTTCGTTTTGATGAAGTAGTCAAAAGGTTTGACTTTATCAGAAACGAAGAGGAACCGTGTGTTTACAAGAAGACTAGTGGGAGCGCAGTTGCATTTCTAGTATTGTATGTTGATAACATACTGCTTCTCGGAAATGAAGTTCCATTGTTTCAGTCTGTTGAGACTCGACTCGAAAGTTGTTTTTCGATAAAATTATGGGAGAAACCGTATACACTCTTGGAATAAGAATCTATAGAGATAGATTGGATAAGCTAATTGGATTGTGTCAAGATACTTATGGTGATAAGGCCTTGCACAGGTCTAGTATGCAGGATTCCAAGAAGGGCTTCGTGCAAATGACTCTTGGTATTACTCTTAGCAAGACGCAGTGTCTTTCGACACACGCTGAGCAAGAGCGAATGAGGGTTAGACTACTGCTAAAGGCATTAGATGTCTTAAGATGTGATCTTAATTTTAGTGGGAGTTGTTGTTGTTAATTTTAGTTATGATAAGATGTTCGTATAAATATAATTTGATTATGTTATTGAAATCTGACATCTGTATTATTTAATAATGGTTATTAAATAATAGTCCCAAAATAATTTATGACATTTTATAGGTCATCAAGTATGTGACTTGATCATGAAACCCTATAGATAATAAATGACATAAACTATGTTAGTCCCTGGTCAAGGTTGTTAAAATGGGACATTAACAACCACGTGAGACTAGTATGTGAGGTGACTGATGACTAAGTTTCATGGAGTCATTAATAAGAGTATTAAAGTCAATCACATAGATATGTGTTGGAGAACACAGGATCGGACATGACCCACTGATGAGAACTCTACGAGATAGTTATATAAGTGTCATGAGAGTTTTCATTACGACTATAGAGTATAGTCCTTAGACCTGAGTTTATCATGTTTTTCTTACATGTGAATTGGTCCGCTTTAACCTTGTCAAACGTCAGCCGTAACTGGTGACTATAAAGGCATTGATTGGGCGTATCATGAAGCGTGTGAAGAAACAGGGATGGAACAAGATGGAATTTGTCCCTCCTATATAACAGGAGATAAATATCTCAGGGCCCATCGAAGATTTGATACTGAGAAATGTGTGGCCACACTCAAACGAGGTGATTGTCAGTCGTTTGTCTTGTCAGTATAAATCGGAGTTCGATGAACGTGATCTTGGCTAAATAAGGGTGACACAGATCTTGCCTTATGCCAAATCGAGATATAGTGACGAAGGGATTATAGAATAGATGATTCCAGTACAAGTGGGAGATTGTTGGGAATGTCCTGAAATCTATTGTACTTGCTCTTGAGTGAAAGTCGTACTGTCGAGATGAGACAATCATATGACACTGGGAAGTCGTAATGCTTTGCTAGAAGCCACTTATTATCAGTGAGTTGAGAACTCATTGCTAGTGTTATATGATCCTACAGGGTCACACACCTAAGCAAACTGGACGTTGCAGGTGAGGTTAATCATTAATGTAATGATCGGGTGAATGCATATTTGATATGCATTCAATACTAAGTTTCTGGGCAGTGTCGATCGACGCACTAAGCGTGTCGGTCGACACAGATCGGCAGTGTCGATCGACACAAAGAGTGTGTCGGTCGACACAACTCGCGGATTACCAGATTAATTCGGTTTTAATCGTTGGTTAATTCCGTTGTGGTTTAAGTCGACATATATAAGATATATGGTCAACCTAAACTCGATGCTCAACCTAATACACAGCCACCAGAACTAGAAAAGAAACCTCTCAAGAGATTAGATCTCTATAGGCACTAGCATCCCTCCTGTTCAGTTTGTGTGCGTGTGGATACCAGTAGAGGCGCAGCATTTGAGGCGCTCTAGATCTCGATTATCTGTAAATCTTCCGCTGCTAATCACCAGGTAATTCTGAGATCCTAATGATTCAATTACATGAACCCTAGATCCTAGGCTTGGAATTTATACCTAGGGTTGCCTAATTGGATTAGGAACTGCTAGAAATTCCTTCAGTCAGATGAGTACCGTCCACCACAATAACTCTTCTGCAATATTGAAAACCATGTATAAACTCCCCAAATGGTAGAAACATATATTTTGAATATATTCACATCAAGTTCAAGTGTGGTGACGGTTCTCGGATTTCTTAGCTGGAGTTTATGGAGATAAGCAGGAAGTCTCTCGTACCCATCTTCTGGTGTTTTTCTAACCAACGTTGCTGCATGTATCAATGCTTTGTATGTTGTTGTATAGGTCATCTCTATCCCATGCTTATGCTTCAAAAAAACTTTCATTTTTTGTGGTGTTATCTTATCGATTGATTTTTTCATTCTTGTAAGGACAGCTTAGCAATATTTTTTGGTGCATGACGCTTGCGCATAGCAATTCGATCGGACACTAAACATATATGAACTTTCAGATACTTGGTAAACCAAAACGTGTGTGAATTTTGCTTCAAAGCCACTTGAACCATCCACGTGCATCCTTTCATTTTACACTTACCCACAAATAATCTTTTGTCAGACTTATATATTATGAACGTGAATTTTGTCTTTATTGCCATCATTCGCAACTCCGATTTTAAACCCTTTAAAAATAAAATAAAACATGCTTTGACAAAGATATCGTCGGTCCATGGCCTTCATCCTTGACTAACATAACTCGCTTTCATACCCTCAACACTAAAATTTTTACATCCTCATCCTCACTTTGTCTTCATATTTAACTTGACCATAAACCTCGTAATCCTCAACGTCAGAATACGCTTCGGCATTTTCCTTAAATACATCTTCATCTTTCTCCATGTTACAAAATTCATCACCATCATCAGACTCATCCGTTTCTACTTCCGCATGGTTGTCTGTACTTTCTTTGCAATCTTTATCCGCCACTTCTCCACAATTGTCGTCGGCATCTTCAGCATTTCAACACATGTCGACATTACTCGTAGCAGCGATATCGACTCGGCTCGAGACACAAAGACGTATAAGATTATTCCTTTTTGATTCGACCAAGCTCTGCAATTTCCTATCATTTGTGACATAAATTGGAGGAGAATCAACGCCCAACCAAATCTCCTAAACCAAATCTCTTTGTATCTAGTTAAAATACTCACTCTAAGTTTGTTCAGATTATAACTCACACTCTCTTCCTATTGTTAACTGACTAAGATCTAAACCCTAGGTGATCAGTCTAGAATTCAGTATTAAGAACACTTTGGTGATGAACAATAGATGATGAATCCTAATAAATCAGTTATCAAGCAAGCATAAAACCTTTGTGAGAATTCCTAAATCTAACTAGGTTACTACTCAGACATATTAGTAATCAAACAACACATCATGAATAGAAAACCAAAAGACTGAATAGATAAAGAAAAAGGGTTCGAAATTCTTCTCTCAATGTTACAAGTAGCAAGAATCAGCCCTTTCAAAATCTCTCAAGCAAGAACAAAGTTTAGAACAAGATAAAAGGTAGAATGAGTCTGAAAACCTAATTAAACTCTCTAAACATGTTTTGGGGTCAGTTTAGAATTAAGAAAAACTTCTGGGCAATCTGCAAATCTTCAAAACTTGTCTTCAACTCTCGGATGTTGTTCTGTCGCGCTCAGTGTCGACCGACATCCAAGTCAGTGTCGGTCGACACTCAGTCGTGGTCGACACACCAACTTCAGCTCGTTGCACAAATCACCAGAAACGTCCTATAATCCCATCCTTTGCTCCAAACGCAAGTCTACCTGTAGAAGACTCAATAGACTCTAAAAACCAGGTTAAAGACTCAATATATACAACTATATCATGGTTGAAAACCTAGAAAAACCATGATATATCAACTCCCCCACACTTAGCTCTTGCTTGCCATCAAGCAAGTAAAGAACCAAAGCATAAGAAAAGAGGTTTGAAAACACATAAACTCATTTCGTCTTAGGAACTCTCGCATTCACATTGACTTAGTAAACCACTGAAAACTTTCCTACAGAACTCAAGATCACAATATACTTCCCCCACACTTAGCAAATGTTCCAAGTAAACTCCCCAATCAAGTTAGGATATCCAAGTTCACCACACTAGCCTTTGTATAAAGTTAGGTGCGGTCTCACAGAGGGAGTATCGAATCAAAGGACACATGGACTCAACTTATTTAGTAACTGACCACCAAACTATCGGTTTATGGTTTCTTTCTTTTCCCTTTTTCCCTTAGCACTGATTTTTCGCCACTGGGTATCATTTTATTTTTTTATCAGTGCTCTTCCCTTTTTATTGGGGTTTAACTTTGGATCTTTCCATGGATACACAGGTGATAATAGGGGTCTTTACCACTCCCGTTACCACTTCGAAGCTACGAGCTTATCCTCGGTTTTTATCTCTCTCTCTTTTTTTTTACTTTCAAGGGAGGGGAAAATCAGAAACCATACTTTAGAACAGGATCATAGGCTGTGCCAAACACATCAAAGGAATCCGACCCAAAGATTACCAAGCCCCTAAGTGAGAAATTAAAGTCAAGATTTAAGCGTGAGACTAGTGATGGATCCTCTGAATACCTGGTTAGATATGGGTGTCCTTGGTGAGTTGATCCGTTTGGGGTTTTCTAATAGTCATAGAGGTCCTGCAAGTCTGTCCAATGGTCACTTAGTTCCTGTTTCAGAGAAAAATTTCCTCGAAAAATCATAGTTTCATGCAAGTTTTGACTCAATAAAACAATTTTGAAAACTAGTGAAATCGTGGGACTGGCTCTAAGAAAATAAAACACAATGTCAGTAGCCACCTCCCCCACACTTAAACTGCACTATCCCCAGTGCAATTGTAGCATGAGATCGGTATAAATCAAATTGGAACCATAGAGATTTTGAGTTAAAAAATCGAACCTGAATACGGTCGATGTCGACCGACACTAAGCTTAGTGTCGACCGACATCGAGCTCATATGAGCATACGCAGGATGAGAAATCTGTCCGTGGTTAAGATCATGAGTTAGCACTCAAATTTCTCACATGTTAGCTGCGTTAGATCACTCAAAATCACATCAAAAACAACAATGAAGATGCATAAACTCAAATAGTCATAGGTCCAAGCAAACACTACTGAAAAACTGACTCAAAAGAAACATAAAAACTGACTCAAGAAAAGGAAAAAGAAAAACAAAACCAGTAGCAGCTGCAAGACTATAACTCATGGGAGTCATCATCATCCATATCCTCATCGGAGTCAGCAGCCACCTCTACTTCCTCTTCCTCGGATCTGATGTGCGTAGGAGCTGGTGCAGGTGCGCGACGTCGTGGCTGTGGGTGATGCACACACTGAGATCTCTGGCAGGACATCTTCTGGACCGTCTTCCAGATTCCTTTAAGTACAGCTGCTGCCCACTTCTAGAACTGCGGTGGTGGCATGTCTTCTGCTGGTCCAGTAAGCTCAGAAAACCCATAGGTCTCGTCTGGATCATCAGCATGGACAGCTTCATGCTCAGCAGCAGAAGTAGCAGCTCCAGAAGATGCGCCTCGAAGCACAGTATCTCGGCGCAGGACAGCTCTACAAAGCTCCACATTCAGCTGGAAGGAGAGTAAGAGGGGATCACCAATGATACCTATGAGCTTAGTCTCTGGGAGAGGAAAGAGACGCTCTACTCTGCATATGTCATGGAATCTCCACCAGAACTATGTCCCATTCGTGTCTCCCTTGATCCACTGACTGCTCTTCAGATGTGTGAAGTTCATGGTGAGTTTCCTAGTACAAATGTTCATATGACTCCTGTCAAGTCCAAAGTGATCAAAGATGGGAGTTAAAAGACTCCCAATCGACTCTGTCTTCGTCGCCTTTCCAGCAAAAGGTTTAGTCGCCTTCAATGTTTCCAGATGGTGAGCAAAGAGAGCTCCCATGTTAACATCCAACTCCAAATGAGCATCCTCAAACTCACTGACATCAACGCTCTTACCAATCCCAATATAAAGCAAGAAGAGCTCAGCAATCCTCATCATCCCAGGCTCCATCGTACACAAGATAGTGTTGGAGAATATGCGAACAAGATAGCGCAGAACCGGGTGTCGCACAGCGATCTGCCTGGTGGTCTGAGAATCATATACTCATGTGCCAAAGTGTCTCCAAAAGAGCTCCACATCGGACCAGTGCTTAGGCAAACTGACTCTCTCCTTGGTCCTGTCAAACTCATAGATATCGCATAGCTCATGGAGACTAAGTTTGTACCTCCTGTCCTTGGCCATAAATATCAATGTACCCTCAGAAGCTTTCCTCACCACATCGTTGGTGTAGTACACACGTACTGTGGCCATAACTGTTTCACCAGCTCCGGATACATGTCGTAGTACTTGGTACAGATCGTACATAAGCCTATCGTCCGTAAGATACGCACCACATCTGATCTTATCTTCAGCTTGCTCATTGTGGTCATGTCAGGAAGCCGTGTGGGCTCAATGTTAACGTCACACCATGCGTTGTAGAACAGGCTGTCATAGATATCCCACTTCTCTGAGATATCCCTATAGATGCATTCTCGCTTCTTTTCCTCTACTGCAGGTTCGTCATCGAAGCAAGTGATCTTGAACTTAGTTCTCTCCATACTTGGCCAATGCGACTGGTTTTGAGAATCACGTTGCGACGAGGAGCCAGAAACATCAGTGGCAAAGGCTCTTCGTGGTCGTTTTCCTTGGTTTAGACAAGGTTCCATCTGCAAAACGAACAAACAGACCAACGATCATGAGATTCTAAAAATCCGGATTTTCGCATCAACATATACTCATGAATCGACTCCATATAATCATTCCCAGCATCAGAAGCAATCACATTCCACTAATCAATCATCCTAAACATCAATAAATCGAACCAAAATCGAAGCTTTCTCCTTATGAACACGAACTGAAAATCAAAGATTCAGAGCCATACATTCGCATATCGATTAATTAGATGATAGAAGTGGATAGAGCACGGAAAATCAAGTGGAATAGAGCTTTGAATCGTCGAAAACAGTGAAGAATTGAAAAAGATGGCGATTTTTGGTGGTTTTTGGCGAGAGAGAGAATGAGGAAGAAGAAGAAGTCTCGGGGTTTTAAGAATCTGTACCTTGATTTCGTCGATGTCGACCGACATCAAGCTGGATGTCGGTCGACACTTACCTTTTTAGAACAAATCGATCTGGAAATCGACCTCGGTCGATTATCGTTCGTGCTCGAAACTCCCTCGAATCGATGTCGATCGACATCCAAGTGGAAATCGACCGACACTGATTCTGCAGTGTTACGGGTTCTGCGAAACTTGACACAAAAACTCCAAAAACAAAATAAATTAAAATGCAAAACTCAAAGTCCTAATATTTACAACTTACCAGTGGGTTGTCTCCCACTCAGCGCTTGTTTTAAGTCATTAGCTTGACTTTGATGGGAGCTTAGACTCCCGGTGATTTCGACAGAGACTGCGAGTGTCTCTGCGAAAGTCTCCTCATCCAAGCTGGAGAGTAAGCGTTGTCAGCGTGAGCTTGTCCAAGGAACGAGGGTATGTAATGTTTTCCTGCATTCACAGCAGTGAAATCAGTAGAATCGATTTGGGAAGACGCGTACCTTTGTTCCGGTGAGGCTCTGATGTTTGGATCTTTCTGCTTAGAAGCAGTTACAAATTCTGAAGATGCTAGAGTGGAATCTTGAGAAACCACTATCTTCTCTTCTCCAGGATCAGAAACCGGAACCTTGTTAGTCTGAGTTTCCCGTTCATCTTCAATCCTAATGGTCTGACCATTGATCTTTGGCCTTCGCAGCATATCCATCTCAAAGTGTAGAGGCTCATCTCCCAGGTGGAGATCAATCAGACCATGCCTTACATCAATCTTCGCTCCAGTTGTGGTTAAGAAAGGTCTTCCCAGTATTAGGGATTTATCCGGCTCACTGTCGTATTTCAGAACCACAAAGTCTGTTGGAACTAGATAGTCTCCAACTCTGACTAGGACATCCTCAAGAACTCCTTCCGGAATCCTTTTTGACTGATCAGCTAAAACCAGAGAGATCTTAGTGTCTGAAAACTCTGTCATCCCCAGTCTCTCTGCCACAGAGTATGGCATGAGATTTTCAGCAGCTCCTAAATCACACAAAGAACGCTTGAAGCTATTCTCAAAAATAGAGCAACTCAACACAAATGTACCAGGATCTGGTAGCTTCTTGGGGGTCTGATTGAGCAGCACGTCACTGATTTGCATAGGAATTACCACCACCCATTCCTCCAGTACCTCATCCATAGGCAGCATCATCTCTAAATACCTCTGTACACAAGGATGATAGGGTGAAGTGTCAACTTGTGGATCTTCCTTCAACTTCTTATCCATCACTTCTAGCTGTTTAGCTTCATCAAGCTCTTGTTGAGAATTCATTGACACCTTAGGGAAAGGTACAGGAGGCTCATGGTCTATTTCTTCAGCAATAGAACAAGATGTTGGCAAATCATGCTCCTTACGCTCTTGATGTCGACCGACATCAAGGTCGAAATCTATCAACACTGGGATTTCAGTCTCGGGTTTTTCAGCATCTTCAACAAGTTCAGCACTCTTAATCTCAAAATTCTCTCATTGACTTGACCCATCATTAATCTGAACTGACCAAGCCTTAATGTGGGTATCCATGACACTCTTTCCCTTGATTGAGCTTGAAATTTGGTTCACTTATGTGTCCAACTGCTTCATGTGAGTACTCAAAGACTCAAACTTACCACTCAGATCTTCATACACAGCATCCAGCTTCTTATTGAAGTCCACAGTGACATTTGTCTGACCCTCCAGAAACCGCTCTATCATGGATTCCATCATGCTCTCATGAGCGTTAGAAGCAGGAGGTGTCTGATAGGAAGATGATCCATAAGTCCTCTGATAAGAATTACCTTGCTGAAAAGGTTTTTGATAACCAGCATTCTGATTATATCCAGAAGAGTTCTGGTTGCTTGTGAAAGCACTCTTCTGTCCACCATTAAAGAACTTGTTACCTTGCTGATTTCCAAACCTGTTTCCTTGAAATCCAGAGCCACTGATGTAGTTCACATCCTCTTCTTGGCAGTCTTCTTCAGCTTCAAACACTTCAACTTCTTGAGCAAAGTTGACAGCTTTCTTACCGGTCAACAAGCTATGAACAGTGTTCAGCTTGTTCCTGATATCAGTAATATCCAGATTATCAATCTTTCCACCAGCCTCTTTCCTTCTCCTATCAGCAGTCTTGGTGTTGTTACTACTCACCAAGTTATCAATCAGCAATCTCACTTGCTCAGGAGTCTTGGTATTGAAATTGTCATTGCTGGCAGCATCCAATGCAGACTAGTAGTAGAGATCAATCCCTCTGAAGAATATGCCCAGCAGCGTCACTTTAGTGCATCTATGATGAGGGCAGTCATGTTGGTACATCTTAAACCTCATCCAAGCAGACTTAAGAGGCTCTGTAGGACCTTGAACAAATGCCAGAAGATCCTGTCTGAGCTGATCTGAACGAGCATCATCATAGAAGTGTCGCAGAAACTCTCTCTTCACAGCATCCCAAGTAGTCAACTTCCCAGGTGGAAGTTGCTTCAGCCAAGCAACAGCCTCTCCAGCAAGAGAGTATGGGAAAAGCTTCAGATACAAGTCATAATCCACCCCATTGTACTTCATTCCAGTGATGAAGGCTTCAAAATCCTCAATGTGGTCCATGGGTTGCTCATGTGGGAGACCATGGAAGGGGTGATGTCTTAGCATAGAGTAGTAGACAGTCTTGATCTCAAAGTCATTCCTCTCAAAAGAAGGAGGAACAATTGCTGACCGGTTAGCATAAAACTCATCCGGACGGTTGTAGTCAGCAAGAGTCCTCTCAGCAACAACCATCTGCCCCTGACCTTGAGAATGTTCAGGCGCAGGTTCAGGGATTACATTCCCTTCGGCATCAATCCTTTGTCCGTCATCATTGTAGGCGTTGTTTTGTTGGTCTCTCAGAACACCCCCAACATCAGGTCTCAAAATCAAACGATTGTTCATCATTCTTGTTCTTTGATCCTTTCTGTTCGTTCTCTCTAATCTAGCAAGCTCCTCAAGTCTGAGGTTCAGAAGTTCTTCGCTCTGGTTGCTTCGGGTGTGTCGACTTGGCATACACTCATCTCAAAACACTGTTCCGAGGTCGATGTCGAGCGACACTGGAGAAGGAATCGGTCGACACTGAATGCGTCTGTCAAATCCTGCAGCAACAAAAACAAGCGAAACAAGAGAAAAATCAGTAACAAACTAAATAAAAACGACCTAGACTCAACTCTAAAACAAAATCTATCGGCGAACTCAGTTGAGTCCCCGGCAACGGCGCCAAAAACTTGATAGGCTCAGAGTTTTAATCATATTCTACTGCAAGTGCACAGTTATGCAATGTAGTACTTAGGGTATCGAATCCACAAGGACTCACGGTCACACGATAGATTATATGTTGTCAAGCTAAGCTAAATCAATTCCAGAGAAAGCGGTAAACAAAAGCAATAAACTAGAAGGTGTTTTCAAAAGGAAGAAAGGCGTCAGACTTAGGAAGTTCTCGGAAATTATGATATGCTAAAACTTAACTAACCGGATTCAGATTTAAAACAGGTTCAAGAACTAGAAACACAATGCTCAACTCCCGCTGAGATTATTTTTATATCCATAAACCTAGCGATCCAAATCTCTTTGTGATCCTATAGTTCTAAATAAGCATTAAGAACAGGTTCTATCGGTTCACAATTCTCCTAAACCAAATCTCTTTGTATCTAGTCAAATTGCTCACTATAAGTTTGTTCAGATTATAACTCACACTCTCGTGCTATTGTTAATTGTCTAAGATCTAAACCCGAGGTGATCAGTCTAGAATTCAGTATTAAGAACACTTAGGTGATGAACAATAGATGGTGAATCCTAATAAATCAGTTATCAAGCAAGCATAAAACCTTTGTGAGAATTCCTAAATCTAACTAGGTTACTACTCAGACATATTAGTAATCAAACAACACATCATGAATAGAAAACCAAAAGACTGAATAGATAAAGAAAAAGGGTTCAAAATTCTTCTCTCAATGTTACAAGTAGCAAGAATCAGCCCTTTCAAAATCTCTCAAGCAAGAACAAAGTTTAGAACAAGATAAAAGGTAGAATGAGTCTGAAAACCTAATTAAACTCTCTAAACATGTTTTGGGGTCAGTTTAGAATTAAGGAAAACTTCTGGGAAATCTGCAAATTTCAAAACTTGTCTTCAACACTCGGATGTTGTTCTGTCGCGCTCAGTGTCGACCGACATCCAAATCAGTGTCGGTCGACACTCAATCGTGGTCGAGACACCAAGTTCAGCTCGTTGCACAAATCACCAGAAACGTCCTATAATCCCATCCTTTGCTCCAAACGTAAGTCTACCTGTAGAAGACTCAATAGACTCTAAAAACCAGGTTAAAGACTCAATATATACAACTATATCATGGTTGAAAACCTAGAAAAACCATGATATATCAACAGCTGATAAAAAAATTGATACCCAAAAGGGAATAAAATCAGCTCTTGAAGTGAGAAAAGGGAGAAGAAAGGAACCAGAAGTATGACAGTCTTGTGATGAGGTACTGACTGAGTAAGAGTCCATATGTCCTCTGATCGATACTCCCTCGGTCAGACCGCATTTAATTGATTATAGAGGTCAGTATGGTGAGTTTGAATGCTCTGATTTGATTGTGGAGTTTACTTGGTACAATTTTTAAGTGTGGGGGAAATACATTGTGGTCTTGATTTATGCAGCCTTGTTATCATGTGCTTTACTAAAGGGAATGTGAGTGTGGTGCTTCGACGATGAAATGAGTTTCTAAAAAGTTTTCAAACTTCTTCCCTTGATCTTGGTTTTCTGTTTGCTTGAGGGAAAGCAAAGGCTAAATGTGGGAGAGTTGATATTTCATGGTTTTTAAGGATTTTTAACCATGTTATAGGTCTTTGTTATTGAGTCTTTTATGTGTTTTGGAGTCTTTTAGAGTCTTTTACAGGTTAAGGTACATTCGGAGCATATTTGGAGATTATGGAGCATTTTGGAGCCTTAGGAAATTTCATGCTGAAGAGAAGAAGTTGGAGATGATATTTGTAGTTGGTGTCGATCGATGCTACTCTTGCATCGATCGACATAGAGCCCGATCAGAAATTTTTGCGAGTTTTCAAGACTTTTGGAGATTTGAAAAAAGCCCATAAATTTCTCATAATTACAAATAATCCCAAATCGTGTTTAACTATTATATTAGGGTTTTTATGTCATTGTTTAGGCTACGCTTTACTTACGCTTTATTTTTACATTGAGAGAAATTGAAGCTTTTTGGGGCTGATCAGATACTCGACAGAGAGAAGATTTTGAACCCCTTTTATTTTTATATTGATCTCTTTATGCTTTCTTAAATAAAACATGTATATTGTTATGATTGACATGTCTCAGTAATTCTCTAGTTAGGTTTAGGGATTCTCATTGGGGATTTCATTGAATGTTAGGTTAATTGATAAATTGGGATCCCTAACTTTTAGTTCTTTCTCTAGGTTGATCTTAATGCTTAATCTGAACTGGTCACTTAGATTATTTATATTAGGTTGATTTTCGCAACGAAAGTTGGTTAATCTGCTAGAAAAGAACCTAGGTGAAAAATTTGTCTATTCGCAAATAAATTTGATTTAGGAAAATTGTGAACGAACGAACTTGGAATTAATGCATGTTTAGAACTCTAAAACTAGAAAAGAAATTTGGTTTTCTAGGTTGTTAAACATAGTTAATATTCGCAATGAAAGCTGGTTTGTTACATCCTTGACTTTCTAGTTTTAGAACCGTTCTTAATTTGATCTAGACTGATTGCTTAGTTTATATTCCTGATTTCCTGAGAATTTTCTTAGACCTGGCGCTTTTCCTTCTTACTTACAAACAGTTCTATTTACTTTCTTGCATTGTTTAATTTGTTTATTTACTATTTTGCTTAGCATAACTCGACACTATAAAGTCTATCGTAAAAGTCTTAAATCTCTATGGATTCGATCTTTATATACTACAGTTGTAATTTATGTACTTGTAGTGTAACTTAGTGTAACTTTAGAAAATTGAAATTTGGAGCATATCAAAAAAAAGTGTAAATGAGAGTTTTTATTTGGCAAATTCAATAATAATTTTTTATAAAATAGTGAGCATAGGGCCCAGTTTTTGTTTGAGACGGGGCTGAATATAACTACGGGAAATTTGGCGAAATATATGTCGACCTTTTCAAATAAGTTGGCTAATATTATGCTAACTCTCTTTTAACCGTCTTATCTCTAATCTCCGAGAGGTAATCTAATCGGACCTCCTCATTTTTCAAACTATGGGACCAAAAACGATCCTAATAGCTCTTTGGGTCTAAGACTAAAATGTCACAATGTGTGGGTGGGTCCTATTGGAGACGCAAATAGGAGATGATGTGGCGATCGGATCTGATAGTGTATGGGTCCTAATGGTCTAAGAACACTGGCCTTTGCCCGTGGGCAGACATAAAAGCTGTCATCACTAACAGTATACTTTTACTCAGTCGCGGCACGTTCTCATTGGTCATGCTTGAATTTCTTATCAGTTTTTAATATCAATCAAGTAATGCATTTCATTACATACCAACCAGTATTGTCACCCAAACGCGGTAATAAGACACATGCCAAAACAGTATTGACTAAATTACTCTTTTATTTATTTCTTCCTTTACAAACCATGTCTTGTTATTTTCATGAAATGCCCTTTCATATAATAAGATACTTATTTTTCTAGAAATAATAATAATAATAAATGAAATTTCAAACTATTTTTACTGTAATGAAGTCAGTCGCATTTGATAATTTCTTTGAATTTAAGTCGGTAGGTCCAAAGAAACACATGTGCTTGAAGGTTCAAAAATAGGGGTAAGATATAAAAAAATGTTTGGTATGATTGATACTGAATTTCATTTCATATTCATAATTGCCTAGTTTCACAATTTAATATGTTACCATTTTCTGAAATTTTAATTACTGAAATAGTTATTGGATATCACTTCCAATTTCATATCGGCGTGCAGCATGCATGTAAGAGCAAGTGCAATGGGGGGTTCATAGCCAAGGTTCTTAACTTTTTAATAATAAAATATTGTGGGTCCCACGTGGGACCCACATGAATAGTAATGAACCCGGTTGATAAATCTCTTATTTAAGAACCGAGTTCAACACTGTTCCGCCACTTGTCACTTCGTGATTGGTCCGTTTAATTTTATTTTATTTTTTTTTTTTTTTTTTGGCACCTGCGAAAAAAAAAATAAAAAAATATTAAATTTTTTTTTTTAAGAACCCCAATGGAGTATTACCATTGGGGATGCTCTAAGTACGTTCTAAATACTATATTTTCTGTTAAAGTTGTTAAGATTTTAAAACCAGTTTCTGGTGAAACTACAACTTTTAAGAGTAACAAGTATATTAAGCAAACAATAATAATGATAATTAATTGGCATCTTTAATTACCATTATTGTGAAATATTAAAACAACAAGGAAGACTTAAAAGAGAGTCAGCGAAAGAAAACAGAATTCTTAAAGAAATTATTCTACATGCATTTGCAAAGTATGATCATTTTTTTCTCTCCTGACTTTATATCATACACTAATATCAAAAATATGATATAATTATTTATTCGCATACTAGCTAATTCAAGAAAAAGAAAAAAAGAAAACTATTATCTAAACTTATATCCGAATAACACCTCGGAGATATCAGGATATATGTCATTCATGAATGCTTGAAAACCGTTATATCTTAAGCTCGTGAACTCATCTCACATCGCTTATAGCCACTAAGATCCATTCCCTTTCTTCAATCATATAGATGTAGTGCAATACGGACACATATAGTGTGCACAATATGATGCCTAGTACTGACGTGTTTATATATATAGTGGAGCCGCATGTGTTTAGTCATGCCAACAAATGAGCATGACCACACATCTTCTGATGATGTAAAGCCTTCCCTTTTGCTCTCTCAAATATCCTCCAAGCTTTTTGCTGCATGGAGTCTTCTTCTTGGTGTCTTTCATGATAAGAAACTCTAACGAGAGAGAGATTGTGTGTGTGTGTGTGTGTGTGTGTGTGTGTGTGTGTGTGTGTGTGTGTGAGAGAGAGAGAGAGAGAGAGAGAGAGAGAGAGAGAGAGAGAGAGAGAGAGAGATTATGTGTGAGTGAGGGAGAGAAAGAGAGACCATAAAGATGTTATGCAAAGAGAGCAAGACTTGACTTATATACTCACATACATATCATACCCATTATAGATAATTAAAAGAAAAAGAAACAACTAACAAGGGAACAGTATCCCATACTTTATATCATCATGCATGATAAATTTATATATTCTTTTGTATATCAAGAAAACAGGAACTTGAGATTTAACTTCGAAACTAAGAGCATGTTTAGTAGTGAACCCCCCTTTGGGGTTTTTAATTTAATATTTTAATTTTTTTTTTTATTTAGCTGCAGGAAAGAAAAAAAAAATTAACCCATCGGGTTGCGCCACGTGGCGCAACCCGGTTCTAAAATGCTCTAAACTAAGAACCCCTTTCTTCTTCTCTCTCCTACTTTCTAATTTTATATTTATATTTTTCTAAGAACCCCTTTCTAAAAACCCCCTAAAAACCCCTACTAAACATGCTCTAAAAGAGTCTTTATCTTTCTCTCACTCTTAATTAAGGATATGCCATGTCAAGATTTCTAAGAAGTAGCAAGATTACAAAGGTATCTAAGCAACCCCACGCCCATTGTGTTCTTTTCTCTTGTATAATACTGTGGAGTTTGGAAGCTGTCCCTGTCATTTGTCATCGTGTTTTGGATCAAGTATCATTGACATCTCTAACCCTTCGTCAAGACAATTAACCAAGATCTGAATGTAGGAATTATTTGGGGTCACACATGTATATTTAATGTGTTAGGGTCATTATTTAAAGGAGTCAAAACTTATGTGGTCACTTTGGTAAATAACTAAGACTATGGGACATAAGTGTTATGAAATATTAATGTGTGGATACACTATGTAATTTCTAATTTGATGAAAGGCCAAATTAGAAATTATTTCTATATAAATAGAAAGTTATAGTCCCTTCGGCAATCCTAACAAGAAATACAGAAAAATCTCTGTATCCAATCAACGGAGAATTACAGCTTTTCTGGGTTTGTCGTGGAAGAACCATAACCAACAGATTCAGAATCAAAAGCTATGGATTCAAAAGGTATGCTTCCGCTTCTGTTCTTATTATTCATAAACTGGCATGAAATCATAAATAATTAACAATTGGTATCAGAGTAATATTGTCGAGTTTCTGTTTAATAATCCAATAATTTTTGTGAATAAATTCGGATTTATTATTAGGTAAAAATCTTAGATTGTTAAATCTAATTTTTGTTAAGGTGTTAAGGTTAGTTTTGAATCCTGGAATCTGTGGTTTAAAATTTTATTGTTAAATCTGAGCTTAGACATTTTTATATGGTTCTATGGTATTTGTTATAGAAAAAAGCATGTTAGATTTGATGATAAAAGTTTCGTTTTTTCTGGAAATATTTCATCAAATTTCGAAATTTTCCTAGAAAGCAAGATGCTGCTTAAGAATATGTCCACTGTGTTTCAATTTTCGAATCTTCTGTTTTTTTCGAAATCTCAGTGAACTTTTTGGATCTATAATAAAAAAAAGGGGTTGTGCGGCTGTCGGATGAAAACCCTAAAGTTTGAAGGGTTTGAAGAAAGACGAAACGTTACGTTTCTTTTGATTTCAAAACCGTTTTGTTCTTCATTAATTTTTTTTTTTTGGGTTGCTGGCCCGTCATGGTAAAAGGCCCATTTAATTTATTTTTTTTAAAAAGGGCAGTCTGGGCTGGCAAAACAGATAAGCCGGCTTCGGCCCGTGTATCAGCAACAATTTGGTTTTTTGTCGTTGCCTGGGTTCGAACTCACGCTGGGTTGAATAAAGTTTATACTTCCTCCCTTCAACCACTATACCATTGTAAATACTTGCATATAGAATCCCAAACTTTTATTTAAACGTCTGTGCACGAATAAACAAAATATTAAATCAATTAATAAAATTTGATTGAACAAGTTTAATATTTGGATTGTTTTAATTGATTTAAGATGTCGCCGAAGTGACCTCTCTGAATAAATTTTTCCATGAAAATTATTAAATGTTATATGTGTATATTCATGCGAATATTAAATCAACTCAAAGGTAGGTTTGTATTTGGCCGAATTACATATATTTATGTGGTGATAAACATGTAACAATTATCAAGTATAAACATGTGAATAATAAATCGATCCAAAGATAGGTTTATTGTTTATCATGTGTTATTGTCAATGTTTGATTATTAAAACAAGAGTACCGCTAGCAGTTAATATTAATGTCCAAAGACTTGATATTAATGTTGCACTTGGTATCTTGAGATGAATTGTGCATTCTTTTATATTTTATTATTGATTTGTTTCAGAAAGTGAGTAATTAAGGATTGTTCTCTTTATGTTTTATGAACTTTCACTACAGTATCTCCCAACTTAGGATCAATTCCAACTCTTACTGGTTCTAATTACAAGGAATGGAACAGTAAAGTTAAGATTGTGCTTGGGTGTATGGACTTTGACCTTGCGCTAAGGATGGAACAACCTACTTCTTCTACGGATACCAGCACTGCTGAGTATAATGCAGTGTATGAGAAGTGGGAACGTTCTAATCGCATTGATTTAATGATCATTAAAGATACCATTCCAGAAACCTTTAAAGGTGATGAGGAGATCAAAGATCTCAAACAGTTCCTTACTGAGATGGACTAGCGTTTTGCAAAGAGCGATAAAGCAGAAATAAGTACGCTTCTGCATCGCTTTAGTACCATGAAGTATCACGACAATGGAAAAATAAGGGAGAACATTTTGGAAATGTCCAACATTGTTTCAAAACTCAAGGCACTCAAGACTGAGCTTCTGGAAGAAGTGCTCATCTTCTTTGTCTTGAATTCTCTGCCTCCTCAATTCAATCAGTTGAAATACAGTTACAACACACAGAAGGAGAAATGGTCTCTTAATGAGCTCATTTCGTTTTGTGTGCATGAGGAGGATATGATGAAACAACAAAGGGCAGAAAGTGCTCATATGGAAAACACCTCTAAGGTTCAGGGCAAAAGAAGGAAATTTGAGGTTGTTAACAATGAGGCTGCTAAGGGTCCAACTCAAAAGAATCAGACTAAGGTTGAAGATACCTACTTCTTTTGTAAGAAAGTTGGACACATGAAGAAGGACTGCCAAAAGTATCACGCATGGCGTGGAAAGAAAGGTATGTTCCTTTCTATGGTCTGCTCTGAAGTGAACTTAGTTGAAGTACCCATAAACACTTGGTGGTTAGATTCAGGTGAAACTACTAACATCAGTGTTTCGCTGCAGGGTTGCCTGAGCTACCGAAAACCAACTGATGCTGAAAGACGCATTCATGTGGCTAATGGATTTCCGGTGGATATGGAAGCAGTTGCGCATTTCAGATTGTTATTTACTATTGGTCGTTATTTGGATTTGAAAGACACTTTTGTTGCACCGTCATTTAGACGTAATTTGGTTTATGTTCCTTATTTAGAAAAATCTGGTTATTCTTGTTTAACTGGGAATGGAAAAGTTATTTCGTCTTTAAATTCAATTTTAATTGGAACCGGTGCACTTTTGGAAAATCACAATGTTTATATACTTGACACTATAACTTCTCAAGATGAGAATTTAAGTGTTGAATCAAGGGGTACTAAACAAAAATTAGAAAATGCAAGTTCAGGAACTCTATGGCACAAACGCCTAGGTCACAATTCTAGAAATAGAATTGAGCGGCTTGTGTCAGACGGTATATTAAGTTATGCTGATTTCACAAATTGTGATGTCTGTGTGGATTGCATTAAAGGAAAATAGACCAAACATAAGAAATTAGGTGCATACAGAGCTAAAGAAGTTCTTGATTTGATACATACGGATATTTGTGGACCTTTCCCTACGGCATCTTGGAATGGTCAACAATAATTTATATCTTTCATAGATGACTACTCTCGTTATGCATACTTGTTTCTTATCCATGAAAAGTCAGAGTCTTTGGACGTGTTCAAAAAGTTTAAGGCTGAGGTTGAGAACCAACTTGACCGAAGTATAAAGTCTGTCAGATCTGATCGTGGTGGTGAATATTACGGTCGGTATGATGGTTCAGGTGAACAACGTCCATGACCATTTGCCAGATACCTAGAGGAGTGTGGAATTTCCCCACGGTACACTATGCCTGGGTCTCCCAATATGAATAGTGTATCTGAAAGATGTAATCTCACTCTTAAGGACATGGTGAGGAGTATGATTTGTCATTCAACCTTTCCAGAATCACTCTGGGGAGAGGCACTAAAGACTGCAGCTTACATTCTTAATCGGGTACCAACTAAAGCAACTTCAAAAACACCTTATGAGCTTTAGACTGGCCGAAAACCCAGTCTAAAGCATTTTCACATTTGGGGATGCCCATCTGAGGCTAGGCCTTATAGGTCATATGAAAAGAAATTGGACTCCAGAACCGTGAGCAGTTACTTTGTTGGTTATTCTGAACGATCTCGGGGGTATAAGTTTTATGATCCCATACAAAAGAACATTTTTGAGACGGGAACAACTACGTTCTTTGAGGATATTGAATTTGTGGGGGGGGGGAGAAATGAAGTTACAAACATCATCTTTGAGGAAGAATCGGATCTAGTTTCTATACCGATTCATATAGTTTCTTTTGATAAAGCAAATTTGGAACTTCAAGTTGATATTGAAGCTCTTCCTCCAAATCAAGATGGCGATCATATCGAACATGAAAGTCAAATTCATGATCCTCAAGAACCGGTGCATCCAGAACAAGTGCCTTTGCGGCGATCCACTAGAGAAAGAAGAAGTGTTATTCCGGATGATTATATAGTATTTCTTATGAAACAAGAGGTGAATCAAACCCAATTGGAAGATGATCCTATCAACATCCGTGAGGCTATGGGTAGTTCCAATTCAGATAAGTGGGTCAAAGCTGCTCAAGAAGAGTATCAGTCAATGCTAGACAATAAAGTTTGGAATCTTGTCCAACTACCAGAAGGAAATAGACCAATTGGTTGCAAATGGATATTTAAGACCAAATTGGACTCGAGTGGTAATGTAGAGAGGTATAAGGCTCGTCTAGTGGCTAAAGGATATACTCGGAAAGAAGGGATTGACTATAAAGAAACCTTTTCTCCAGTTTCATCAAAGGATTCTTTTAGGATAATCATGGCTCTTGTTGCACATTATGATTTAGAGCTTCATCAGGTGGATGTTAAGACAGTGTTTCTCAATGGAAACATTGATGAGACGATCTATATGGAGCAACCAGAAAACTTTGTATTAGGTGATTCAAAGAAAATGGTTTGCAAATTAAATAAATCCATCTATGGGTTAAAACAAGCTTTTCGTCAATGGTACCCCAAATTTCATGAGGTAATCATCTCCTTTGGTTTTGAGGTGAATATAGTCGAAGATTGTGCGTATCAAAAGTTCAGTGTGAGTAAATGCATTTTCTTGCTTTTGTATGTCGATGACATACTGATAGCCACTAACGATATAGCCATGTTGCATGAGACCAAAAAATTTCTTAAAGGTCATTTTGACATGAAAGATCTTGGTGGGGCATCTTTTGTATTAAGAATCCAGATTCACCGAGATAGAACTCGTGGAATTATTGGATTGTCTCAAAAGAGCTATATCGATAAAGTACTCAAGAAATTTGGCATGCAAGATTGCAAACCATGTGACACCCCAGTCACTAAAGGAGACAAGTTTTGTTTCGACCAATGCCCTAAAGGAAAATTAGAAATTCAGGAGATTCAAAAAAATCCTTTATGCGTTGGCAATAGGGAGTCTGATGTATACTCAAGTTTGTACGCGTCCGGATATTGCGTACATTGTTGGAGTTTTGGACAGATATTTAAGTAATCCAGGTATGGACCATTGGAAAACAGCCAAAAGGGTCATGAGGTACCTGCAGAGAACAAAGGACTATATGCTCACGTATCAGATATCAGATAATTTGGAGATCATTGGGTATTCTGATTCTGATTTTGGCGGATGCAAATATAGTAAAAAGTCCACTTCAGGCTATGTTTTTCTGTTGGCCGGTGGAGCGATTTCTTGGCGTAGTGCAAAGCAATCACTTGTAGCTTCATCCACATTGGCGGCAGAATTCGTGGCAATTTATGAGGCATCCGATCAAGAACTTTGGCTGAGGAATTTTGTCACTGGACTTCGAATTTTCGAAGGGATTGAAAGACCACTAAAGTTATATTTTGACAATAGATCATATGTGTTGTACTCTAATAAAATTAGGAGTGCAACAAAATGCAAGTTTATTGTAATTAAGTTTCTTATTGTTCAAGAAAGGTACAAAGTGGGAAGATTTTCATAGAACACTTAGGGACAAACTCCATGATAGCAGATCCTCTTACAAAATTTATTACACCGAAAGTCTTTCATGAGCATACTGCTCGAATGGGTGTTTCAGTGTTTGAGGATCATTCGGTTTAGTGGGAGTTTGTCATTTGGTTTTGGGTTTTATGGTTAAGTTGTGTGTATGCACATTTTCTTATCAGAATAAAGTTTAAGGTTTACTCTTTGTACAATAAAGTTAAGGGATCTCAACTAAAGTAGGACCAGTTGAAAATCAATATGTGTTTATCACTTTTCATATGATTTTCATGCCACACTTTTCATAATTGATCTATGTCATTTGACTATATAGATTTCAGTGACCATGGAAGGTTTAGTTATCTTGTTATTATAACAAACGCCGCAATGATCCTATGTTTGTATAGTTGATGGACGAGATTGTTTATGCCTGTTATATAATGAAAATTCTGAGCTCATAAAGTCTATCACATTTTCGGAATACATGTATGACCCCAAAATAATTCTTAAAGGAGTCAAAACTTATGTGGTGACTTTGGTAAATAACTAAGACTATGGGGCATAAGTGTTATGAAATATTAATGTGTGAATACACTATGTAATTTCTAATTTTATGAAGGGCCAAATTAGAAATTATTTCTATATAAATAGAAAGTTATGGTCCCCTCGGCAACCCTAACAAGAAATACGGAAAAATCTCTGCATTCCATCAACGGAGAATTATAGCTTTTCTGGGTTTGTCGTGGAAGAGCCATAATCAACAGATTCAGAATCAAAAGCTATGGATTTAAAAAGTACGCTTCTGCTCATGTTCTTATTATTCAGAAACTGGCATGAAATCATAAAGTATTAACATTGAATACTTTAGCAATTAGCCTCTGATTTTCATAACTAAGATTTACTCCAAAAAACAGTAAATTTAAATTACGGTAATTGTTAATAGGGTTGACTTCGGTAGGCCCTTACACTAACTATCTACACACATCCTCCTACACTACTGATTTGTATCACTAACATCAATCTCTTGGATTATGTTCTCTATCTCTCTATAATCAAAATATCCATCTATATATCTATTATTATCAAAATATCCATATATATACCAATTAGAATCGCAAAACAGAGCCATCAATGTTCCCTTCCATTTATTTTTTCATCTTTCACTTCGTTTACAGATTCCTTCCACTTATTTTTTCAATAAAATATGTATCTCATCCAGGATTGCTTAATTATCTCAGTTGTATGGTTTATAGCTATTATTTTTTTTTTTTTCGCTGGAAGATTTTTTATTATATTAACGGAATCGGATACATTTGTGGAATACAGACGTCAAACACTAAAGCCGGCTATCACACCCGATACCGGAGCCAAGAGCCGGCGGATTAAAGACCATCCCCGGAGACAATATAAACAAAGCAGAAACCGAAAACAACAAACAACATAAAACCGCTATCAAGAGAAGACTAGAACGAAAATAGAAACCTGCAGGATACTAAGGTAAAGGGATCGAAATCAGGGCAGCACCACGCACAGCTTCCACAACCAAACCAATAGAAACCACTGTAGACGTCGAGAACGGGATGAAAAACAAGAGCCGCATAGCCTCACTCAGGATAGACCAACGACGAACTCAACCAAGAACCGCTTCAACTAAAACGAAACCGAAGCCAACGAGGAGCCAAACCAGAAGACCCACCCACCTAAACAACCGAGAAAGCCGCCAACAACGAGGAGCCAAACCTTAACACCCGACTGGGAAAGAACGTCAAAGAGGACTCTCCAAGCTTACACGCGGACATAGCAATCCTGCCAGGGTCACCTACCGACCAAGACCAGACACGAAACGCAAGAGAAGACCGGAGAGACCAACCCACTGCGACACCGAAAGTTCTAATCCAAGCCCAAGAGGCACAGACAGAAACAGACAAAGGAAGGTGACGTCGCAACGACTCACATCCGAAAGACAAAACTCCAGAGCAGAACCTAAAACAACCCGGGCCAACAACAAACTAAGAGCGAGGAAGGGAGACCAAACCCTAAACCAGAAACTGAGCCCCAGCCAGCAACAAGCCGGAGCAAAGGACAAAACCCAAAGAAGCCGTTGCTACCCTACTAACTGGATCTACAGCCCGGCTAGATACCCAACCAACAAATCTCCACAAACGAAACTAAACCACCCAACACCAACCAAAAGAACCCAAACACAACAAACAACAACCTAACTAAACCAACATAACCCCTGCTCAACCTGAACTACAAATCCGGCAACGAAAACTAAAAACCCGCGAACTCCAAACGACAGCACTCACACGAGTCGAACAAAATCACACAGAAGATCAAACCACCGGCTCAAACTCACCAAGTAACCGCGACGGAGGATAAACGACTTCAGGGGACCGGACGGAAGCTGCAAAACAGCCACGCTCAACCACATGAGGAGGGGAGACGGAGGCCGAAACCCAAAACCACGACGAGGCCCTTCACCAGACCGAAACAGAGGACGACACGAGCTCTAGAATTGCCGGCCAAGACCAGGGGAGCAGGGACACGGGTACACCGGAGAAGCAAAAAACGGAAGCAAAGACTCCTCTCCGGCACCGGCAACGAACGCCGGCTACCGGAGAGACTAAAACGCGGCGGATCTGAGAGAGCGGCGCCTCCTCGTAAACTGTGTCAGAGAGAGCTTTTAGGGCGAACGATTTCAAAAAAAGGCAATTGGTTTATAGCTATTATTGCTTATTCAATATAATACTCTCTCTTTTTTGGTCAAAACAATATAATACTCTAATATTCGTTATTCGTCTCAAAGTGAATGACAAGATTAATCAGCTAATGTCACGCAAAATATAGGAGACCTTCTGAAAACTTACAAAACTATGAAGAGATAGAGCATTCTATTGGTGTTGAGATAATATTGTTGTATGGAAGAACGTGTTTTTTTTAAAGCTATTCGAGTTTATTGATTGTTAAAAAGAAAAATATAGTAGAAACTAGTCTTATACATTCGGATACTTATTCGAATTTGGGTTTAGAATTTAACCATTCAGATATTATTTATTTTCGGGTCGGACTCGGTTAGATTATGTTCAGGTTTGGGTCAGATTCATGTAGTTTGTTGAGATCTGGTCATATCTAAATACCTATTGGATACGATTCGAATCAGTTATTTTTATTTGAAAACCAAGGATATACTTCTTCTTTTTTTGGTCTGCAAATTTCCATTAAAGGATATACTTCTATTTAGGTATTTTATATCCAAACTACCTAAACTCATTCAAAATATTCAAAAATATTTAAAATACTAGAATTATCCAAAAATAACTAATATATTTAAATTTATAATTGTAATTTTGAATATTTAGATTATGATAAGTATTACTATAACTAATAATTTTTGAATATAATGTTTTGGGTATTTACAAATACTCATTCAATTCTCAGTTTTGATCGAGTTCGGTATCGATTCGGTACAGTTGTCTAAGATCCATTTGAAAATTTACGTTGGATCCAGTTTAGCTATGTATGTCCAATTTGGGTAGGTTTTGATTTGATCGGTTTTCTGGTCTGAATATCTTGTCCATAACTAACAGAAATGACATCTTTGATAAAAGAAACAGCCAGAACAATTTAAAGAAACATTAATGAAATTTATTTCTTTCTCATGAGAATACAGCGTACTTGTTCAACAAACAAATTACCTTTTTTTTTATAATGGTGAGAATCCCAAAAACTTTTTAGGTTTAAATACTAATCCCATAAGACTTTGCATCAGAGTACATAATCAGAATTTTTCCAAATTTAATACGCGGCTAGGTGGTCAAGTAGAAATAGTTAAATAATTTCACGTTTCAGATCCCAAACCTAAACCAACAAGACAATTTCTCTATCAAATAAGAACCACCAGATTACAACCACTTGCTTTTACTAACACTAGGTAAGTACTTGCGCTACGCCGCAAATTAACTATAAATTTTAATTCTATAAATGTGTATTTTCAAAATTATTGGTCTTGTATTTAGTATTATTTTATATCTTATGATTTTTTAATCTTTAGTTAATATCAAAAACTTCTAATTAATTTACACATAAAAAATTTTCATATCTCCGTTCATATTGATTACCTCTTTCTCAATTTCTTGAATTTTATAAATAAACCAAAATATCATATATTAAATAAGAGAAAAGCAATGATCCGAATAAAATTTTCAAAATTCGAACCAAATTTCTAGAACCCAAACCAAATTGAATTATAAAATAATCTAATAGTATTTATACTATATAAAAATAAACTAATATGGAACCGAACTAAACTATATTATATAAAAAACTTAACTTAATAAAATTTACTTAATATTAATATTTTAATTGCATACATAAATTATATTAAAAATCTATAATCTTAAATAAATTAGTAGATTATTTTTTCTTATATGTTTTTTAAAATCCAAAAACAAATTATTAGTTAATATCGAATGTGAAGTTATTTTTTATAGCTCAAAATTTTTGAAATTCTAAATACTCGAACCAAAACAAACCGAATTATATTTCGAACCTGAATAAGATCTATTTTTCTAAATCCCGAAAACCAAAAAGTCTAAATCGAACCAAATCCGGTAGTTGAATGTCTACCATTAAACCTAGCCACTTAAGCTTATTAGTCATATTAGAATATGATGTATATTTTTGTTATATTTTAATTGACTTTTCAAATTTTTCATTAATTAATGTGTCAATTGATGTATTTTCTTATTGATTTTTTTTTTTATTAATTGATGTGTTACATCCTCACGATTTTAAAATGAACCGATAAAAAAATCAATTTTGAATCATATTTCTAGAATCCAAACCAAATTGAATTATAAAATAAACCAATAGTATATATACTATATAAAAATAAACTAAAATTGAACCAAACCAAACTATATTATATACAAACCGAAATGAACTTAATAAAATTCACTAAATATTAAAATTTTAATTAAATATAGAAATTTTATTAAAATCTATTAATTAAATTAGTAGATTATTTTTTTTCTTATATGTTTTGTTAAAATCCAAAAACAAATTATTTTTTCATCTCGAATGTGAAGTTATTTTTTAGAACTCGAAATTTTCAAATTCTAAAAACTCAAAACGAATCAAAACAAACCGAATTATAATTCAAACTTGAATAAGATCTATTTTCTAAATCCCGAAAACCGAAAAGTCTAAACCGAACCAAACCCGATAATCGAATGTCCACCATTAAACCTAATAACTTAAGCTTATAAGTAATATTAAAATATAATGTGTATTTTTGTTATGTTTGATTGACTTTTCAAAAAATTTATTAATTTATCTGTCAAGTGATGTATATTTTTGTTTTGTTTTGTTTTGATTGTTTTTTTTAACCTTTTCATTAATTGATGTGTCACATCCTTACGACTTTAAAATGAACCGAACCAAATTTTTTAAACTTGAACCAAATTTCTAGAACCTAAACCAAATTGAATTATAAAATAACCCAATAGTATATATACTATGTAAAAATAAACTAATATTGAACCGAACCAAACTATATTATATAAAACCAAATTGAACTTAATAAATGTCATTTAATATTAATATTTTAACTGCCTATAGAAATTATATTAGAAATCTATATTCTTTATTAAATTAGTAGATTATTTTTTTCTTATGCGTTTTGTTAAAATCCAAAAAAAATATTATTTAATCTCGAATATGAACTTATTTTTTAGAGCTTGATAGGTTTGAATTCTAAAAACTCAAACTGAACCGAAACAAACCGAATTATAGTTCGAACTTGAATAAAATCTATTTTCTAAATTCTGAAAACCAAAAAGTTAAACCGAACCAAAGACGATAATCGAATGTCTACTACTAAACCTAACCACTTAAATTTATGAATTGTATTTTTGTTATGTTTTGATTGGCTTTTCAGATTTTTTTGATGTGTCAAGTGATGTGTATTTTTGTTTTGTTTTGATTGGTTTTTAAGTTTTTTCATTAATTGATGTGTCACATCTTCTTGAATTTAAAATGCTGATGTGTCAATATATAGAAGACACAAATTCTATTAGTGTGTTGATTTCCTTTTCTATATATGAAAAATGACTAGAACTGAAAGATTTTACTAACTTTTTTGGGTCGTAACCATGTTATGTGCGGACATAAATGCCCAAATGATATGAAAAATAGGAGACCACAACCATTAACCTTATTGCATTACCACATCGAACCTCGGATCCAGATAAAAGAATCCGAAACTTCTTCTCTTTACTTGTTCATCTTATTGTAGGGTCCACAAATTGTTTAAGGGATTAAACTAATCTAAATTGGATAAAATAATTGTTTGATTAATTAGAAAAACAAGTGTTACACAGCATGCAGTGTAATAAAACATGTAATGTACGGATGAATACCGGTCGACATGTGATAATCCAATTTGCCTCTTCTAAGGTCGACAATGATGGACTTTACATTTCTTATAAAAACATTTTTATAATAATCATAAAACTATAAATAATTGAGTCTAAGTATAGGATATTCTTGGGAAAAAAAAGTATAGGATATATGCCGAGTGCTGAATGATATTATTGATATAGATTGAGATAATTACAATATTTATATAGAAATTACAAAAAGTACTAGATAGTAGGTATTTACTATTGTATCTTTTACATACACTAGGTCTTCTCTTTCACACACAAAAAAACCATTCGATCGAAAAAGTATAATGATATTCTAAGTAATTAGGAAAAAATTGATGAGAAAGAAAGAACTAAAAAGCTTTAAAACTTTTAACTCATTTCGCATTGAAACCCCAAAATAGTCAAAACAAATAAAAATATAGAATAAAGAGAGAAAATGATTAATAGTTGTGGAAATCAATGGATCTATTCTCTTTGAAAATTTTGTGTGATATCATGCATCTTCTTTATTATTTGGTAATCCCTAAATACTCTAAACTTCACCCTTAAATGTCTAAAAAGCCTCCTTTAGATCTAGCATTTTCTACCCTGATTTAACACTTGTAGTGAGAAGCTCATGCAACGCTTAATGAACTTAGGGAGTTTTTTGTTAGGAATTCGAGGCTTTGATCACGTGCTTGAGCTTAAATATAGATTGGAGTAGAAAATAATTTTGTGGGATTTTGGTAGGAATGTTTTACTCATATTTTATCTTATGTAGCCTGTAGATCATGATCCTAATGACGGTTTATGATGACTTGAGAGTTCCTGCGTTTCCAAAACCTCCTCCTTGTACTTTATATTTTTGTTTGACTGAGGACAAGCAAAATGCTAAGTCCATGGAGTTAATAGGCTCCATTTTGAACACATTCTAACCATTTTTGTTTATGTTTTGAGTCTTATTCGAGTCTTTAGTCATTTTCGAGTCATTTCATGTCGAAAGATGGTTTAGGATGAAGATTAGAGCATTAGAGGCAAAAGGACTTAATTCGGAGCAAAGGGAGTGATTTTGGCGGAATGAATATCAGACCACCCTGACCAGGAGGAGGATCACCCGCTCCCAAATGTAGATCTACTGATCCCTCCTGGATCGGTCGATCCCATCAAGCCTTCGGTAACCGTGAGATAAGGGATCGACCGATTCAAGAGGGATCGATCGATCTTAGTTGCCCAATTGA
The DNA here is from genome assembly GCA_030180135.1 of Orychophragmus violaceus. Classification (NCBI taxonomy): domain Eukaryota; kingdom Viridiplantae; phylum Streptophyta; class Magnoliopsida; order Brassicales; family Brassicaceae; genus Orychophragmus; species Orychophragmus violaceus. The sequence goes on along the minus strand of CM058231.1, from coordinate 37,020,005 downwards.
AGCTTTGAGATCCATGGTCTATTGATCCCAAGTTCTTCTTGGATCGATCAATCCCAAGTTCTTCAATTCTGAAGTGGCCGCTCCAGAATCAAGACAGACCGGTCTGCGAGAGAATTCGGGAAAAATTTCATGTTGCTTTAATTTTGCCCGAGACTTTATAAAAGGATCTCGATCCATTGAAGACCATACACTAACTTGTTTTCTTATTTTATTTTATAATTTTTAGAGCTTGAGACTAGAGAGAGATATGAGTTTGTTTTATAAGACTCCAAGGGAGAAGATTTCATCCTCTTCTTCTGAGAAGATTTCTGAACCTTTTTTTTTTTTTTTTGTCACAAAGATTTCTGAACCTTATTTTGCTTATTCAATACATCATGCACTTCTCTTTGATTTCTTGTATTCTTATTGCTATTTCTGAGTAATAACCTAGTTAGGTTAGGGTTTCAAATGGATATATGAATCAATGAACTAGGCATAGATAAGGTTTATCTTTTAATGTCTTCATCTAGTTGTGTGTTATGCTTAGGCTAGAGCTGATCACTTTAGTTTAAGATCTTAGGATATTTGGCTCAACGACAGTTGGTTAGATACCTGAATAAAAATAGATGAGCAAATTGTCTTTAACATGTTAATGTTGATGTTATTGTGATTCGTGAACATTTCAAACTTGTGCGGTTAATGATTGTTTACAGCACTAGCGAAAGTTAGGTTAATAGACATAATAGTCTGTGCAACGACATTTGGTAGACTATACATTCATGTTTGAGTTCTAGATTTTTCTGAATTGTACATTGATTAATTGATTGGTTCATGATTATGATTCATGCGAATACCATGCCTAACGTTTTTCCTTATTGATTTTTTTACCGATTTATTTGCTTTCTTTTGTGACAATTGCATTCAATTAATATTTGTTTATCTTAGCTTCATTTCAAGTTATAAAAATCAAATTGCATTCACGGTCTCTGTAGGATTTGACCCCTAAACACTATAACGCATTTGTTGTGCACTTGCAGTAGTTCTAGGGTTTAAAAGTCGACTATAATTTCATGAACTTTTGTTGTTGGTGAAGAATCTAGAGCTTCAATTTGATCCACATACATTTTATATTCTTCAAAAAGACCCTCCAATATGAATTCAATTTAGTCATCATGGTAAAGGCCTTTCCCAAGAAGCGGAAACTGATCAAAACGTGTGGTCATTCCTTGAAAGTACTCATTGATTGACTTGTTGCCAATTGTCCATAGGTTTTTTCTTTTTACATGTGTGAGGCCCAAGAAGGGCTGAGTATATCAGCTTCTCATATCTTGCCTAATGAGTGTATGTCGGATTAACAACGGTGGTGCCATTGTGTTAATTTTCGGAGGAGGAGCAGTGTGAGAGCCAACGCCGTAACAGACAAGTGCATAACCATCAAGTAGTGCATGGGCTTGGCAACTCCACATCAGAAAGTTGGAGTAGGTGAGTTTGGTGAGTACTTAGCAATGTTAATAAGAAGAACCGAGTTGGATTCAGAAATGTTTATAGTCTCAGTACCCATGGATGACAAATGAAGAAGGAGGAGATGGAGTTTGAAGAAGAAGAAAATGGTAGCCAAGAAAAAAATTTAGGTGATTAGGTATCTTGGCTATGATACCATACAAGATATTATGCTGAATCTTACTATTGATTGAGATGATTACAATATCTATAGAGATACAAGAGGTATTATGTTTTAAGTATTTACTAATGTATTCTTTACATATCTAGTTCTTATGCTAAGTAGTTATTGAGAGGGGGGGGGGGTCTCTAGTTAATTTGTCATACATGTTCTCACTTCAATCGGTATTATTCGGTTAAAAGTGGTATAGACAAATTCTATTTCATAAGCATTAAATTACCTAGTAATTGGATTAAGTTTTAGATTATCAACTTATGATAGCTTCTTTCTATGAGAAACATAATTAGTCGAAGATTTTAGAGGAATTAAACTATATATAATACAATAAAAAATATGTTCCTTCTAGGAGAAGTCGATATGAGTCTTATGAGTGATTTGATAGTTCGATCTGGCGACAAGATTCATATTCAAAGTGTTTATGTTATGGGATCTGATTCGGGTCCAAATGCTTTATTTTGAGGAATAATCTCATGTACCTTTTGCTTTAACATAATCTCAAGTCCTTTCCAAAAACAGAATTTTTTTATTTATTTTTAATTCTAAAAATAAGACATTTACATACTTTTTTTTTTTTAACATCTGATGATATATAATCAAAGAGAACACCAACCACAATATACACAAACTCCACAAAACCTGCTACCTTCACTGACAATCATCCAACGATCGCAGGAATAGCCAAAAAATCTGCACCCCAAACTACCAAGCCACCACTAACCAACTATCAACAACAAGATTGGCTGTACTAATCATCCCACCCAAAACCCAAGGAAGACCAATGAATCATACAGAGGAAACACTCCTTTCACTCTCAAACAGATCAAAAAGCCAATAAGGTGGATTAGAAGCCACATAAGACTGCATTAGATTACACCTGTTGACACTTTGAGCGATGATCCTCTATTAGATTTCTTACATTCCACTTTTAGTCTCCAATCCGACATCTCCCTTAACGCCAGTAAGATTTCCACAGCATACCGTTTGAAGTTTGGCCATGCTCGTGGGCGTAAAAGGGATCCCAATAAATCTGCATCTTGAGAAGCGAAAATCACTTTGTTTAGCTTATGGCTTACCAAGCTGACAATCGCCCAAGTTAGAGCTAGATATTTCGCATCCATCAGAGACCCTGAATGAGAGAAGGCCCTGCGACTGTGCAAAACTACAGACCCATGCTCATCTCTCAGTACCCACGCCACACCTAACACCTTCGTGCTTCGATTCCAGTGATGTGCGACATTACATTTGAGCCAGCCTTTCGGTGGACGTTCCCAAGAAATCTGTGTCCCGTTCACCTCCGTTGCATAGTTGCTTTGCATGGTCTCTCCCCACAGCTTGAGCTAAAAACTAGTTGTCAGAATCCTCTTTAATCTTTTGAGTAGTGTGAAGAGGATCAAAATTCTGTCCATCAAAAAGTAACTTGTTTCTGTTCTTCCATATCCTCCATAAAATCCAAGGGAAACGTCTGCGTATCTCAATAGGAATGGAGAACTTCTGTTGTGAGAGAAAAAGATAATTGAAATTTTCAAAGGCTGACGATTGACTGAAGCCACCTTCAGGAACTGGAAACTCAGACAACGCCCAAATTTGCCTCGCGAGTGTACAAGAGAACAAAGCATGATTGATTGTTTCTCCTTCCATGCCACACACTTGACATCGAGTATCAACCTTCATTCCTCTTGACGCAATATTGCTGGCCACAGGAACTGCACCACAGAGCGCCTTCCACATAAATGTCCGTATCTTAGGCATAGTTTGAACCTTCCAAACCGCATTCTTTAAGACATTCACATTGGGTTGCGCCATAGCCTCTTGAATGAATTCCTGCATATTTCGTTGACAAGCCCACCAGTACCCTGATTTCACAATGTATTCCCCATTGCTTGTGTGCTTCCAAGACCAGAAATCAGAGCTGGAAACAAGAGGTTTTGACTTCATGATCAGCTTAATATCTCCAGGGACAAAGAGGTCTCTAAGAGCGTCCAATTTCCAATCTCTCTTCTCAAAATCAATGATATCATGAACCATGAGGTTCACATCAAAGACTCTGTTCTTACGCCATGGAGCTCGCATGACCTCATCCTTCATCCATGGATCAATCCATACTCTCAGACTTGCTCCATTACCCACCATCCTTTGTAACCCCGACTGAAGCAGCTTTCTTCCATGCAACAAACTTCTCCACGCATACGAGGGTCTACTAGTGATCTGAGCATCCATAAAATCCGAGTTAGGGAAATACCTGCTTTTCAAAACAGCCGCTAACAAACAACCAGGTTCTTGTAAAACCCTCCATGCATTCTTAGCCAAAAGAGCTTGGTTAAAGTTCTCTAGAGACATTTACATACTTATTCTAGCCTTTTAATTATAATTACCTCATATATATATCCAACCCTAAATCTTTATCCACAGGAAATTCATGAACTCACAGATAGTCGACAATAATGGCAAAGAAGGAGCTGTTACTGAAAGCGTTGTGGAGACGACGAAGGGAGAAATTAAACAGGAACACGAATTTGGGGCTGGAGCTGTGGATTTGGACCTTATCTCGGATTCAGATTCATCAATACTCGATTGAGATGAGGAAAAGATGGAGGGAGAATAGGCTAATATAGTTCGAACTAGATCATATAAAGAAGCAGTTTCTGTTGAGATCAAGCTCATAGAACGACGCAGATTTTTCTTCTTTTGTCTCCATGAGATTGAAAGGCGAAGACTGCCTCATAAATTTCGACACAACATCTCTTGTTGCTATCGTTTCTGGAATCACTAACAAATGTGCAGAGAATCGTGGATATGCATGAGATCGGATTAGAGTAGAAGTTCAAAGGAAATACTGTTTTGTGATAGCTCAGGTACTCCATTAAGAGAAAACATGTCACCGTTAACTTCTTATGTCTGTAGTAGATAAAAACATAAACTTTGTGAAATTGTCACTTATAAGGCGAGGTCTAAATTAAGAATTCAGTTCATGTCAAGATGGGAGCTGTATTATCAGGGAACCGAGGAATTGTGTGAAAGAGTGTTTTTTCAGAGTTCAAGGACTTAGTGTATGTGAGAGTCGGAACTCGCATGGTCGATTCTTGTAGAGAAACATTTAGGAAACATAAGATTCTAATGTAAACGACCAGAAAATAAATCCGCAGAATAGTTTTATTTATTTGTTTAATAGAAATAGGGTACAAAAGTGTAAGAGCCCAATAAAAAAAATCTAAGCGTTTTTCATACGAAACGTTGTCCATACAAAGCTTATTTGTATGGAAAATGTTTATGTTGGATTGCTCAATTCGTATTTGACTATTAATTTCGTCGAGATTTTGATCCCAATAGTATTCATGTATGCTGGACCCAACGAAAAACGCAGAGCTGAGCAGTTGTTGAAGAGCCTCATGTAATTTGAATATCAACATTACAATTAGATTTATCTGAACAGAGATTCGGAAAGTTAAATACTTTTTCTCATTGTGATTGGTGACAGGCTGGTAAATGACAACCCCACGTAGCAATGAAGAACAAGACTGTGACTGGGACGGATGAAGAACAACTTCTACTTATTCGAAGTGGATGGTTTTGTTGATTCTCTTGTCATGAAGTTTCATTGTCATTACAAGAAGCTTGATTCTGGTTTTCTCAATCGAATCCCAAGTTGAAATTCGGGTTAAAGAAGTATGACTAAATCAACTACTTATCTTTCTTGTTAGAACAATGGATTATGGTTTGAGTTAATGTTTTGAGAATTTTTATGTTGATTTGAGTAAATTATAGACAACATATTGGGTCAATTGCTATCTTTTTTGTTTTTTTCTTGCAATCTTGTATCTTCTCAAAAGTTTGTGCAATTTTGAATTTTTTGTGTAGATTTTATCTGTGAAAAGACAATTTTATCCTTCATAGATAGAGGGAAAATGGAAAAAGATCGTAGTGGATACGTCTCTCATCCACCGAAAACTATCCATTCTTTTTTATTATTATTTTTCATTTTCTTTTCCTCTTCATTCTCTTTCTTACTTTTAACATTTTTTCACCCCTTGTATTTTGAACGGTTGATAGGATGCAATAGGTGAGGATTCTGGCCACATAGACCGCCCGAATGGAGATAAAATCGGTCGATGTACCGGAATTCGAAAAAAAAAAATTCTGATTTAATACGGAAATTGCGAATGGACAGTTGAGAATGCTGTCCACAATATCCATCCATGTGGATACCACAACGATCATATGATATACAAGATGCTTACCATGAGTAGGAAGTAGTCAATCAAAAATGTTGTTTTTGGATGGATAGTGGTATACACCTACTTTGTGTCCACAAATTCACAATCATGTGAACTCTTAACCAACTTCTATCCATCAGACATGTACTTTGTGCCCACGTATCACAATATGTGAACTCTTGACCACCATATTGTCTATCATAAGCGTTTAACATGTGATAGAATCGTGGTAGTGTCCACGAATGTGAACTCTTAACCAACTTCTATCCATCAGACATGTACTTTGTGTCCACGTATCACAATATGTGAACTCTTGACCACCCTATTGTCCATCATAAGTGTTTAACATGTGATATAATCGTGGTAGTGTCCACGAATAATCGACCCAACATACTTTTGTGACCACATATAACAATAATGTTAACTCGTGACCACCTATTGTCCATCATAAGCGTTTAACTTGTGATATATCGTGGTAGTGTCCACAAATAATAGACATCATCCACCTTGAGCTCTTATAATTTTGTTTACAAGGTACATTTCACGATCATGTGAACTCTTAGTCACCTTCTGTCCATCAAATCCGTCTAACATGTGAGGAGATCGTAGTAGTGTCTACGAATAGTCGATATTGTCCACCATATCCATAGAAAGCATTTTACATCGGATCTTTACTTGTGTGACTAGGAACCAGAAAAAAATTGTTGGCCACTTTCTACACATGGTAAGCATCTTGCATGTGATATGGTCGTGGTAGTATCCACGTGGATGGATATTGTGGACATCTAGTCTAATTTGTCCATTCGCAATTTCCGTATCAAGTCTGATTTTTTTTTTTTTTGAAGTCCGGTACATCGGACTATTTTATCTCCATTCTGGTGGTCTATATTGTCAGAATCATCAGGTTCGCTATCCTATCCACTGTCAAAAAAATAAGGGGTGAAAAATAAGTCATAAAGTAATATAATAATAAAATCGGATGGATAGAAGGACTCACATGGATAGCTTGTGTGATTAACTATCTATCACAAAAAGACAAAAGCAAAAATTAAAATGGACATTTTGACGTCTTGAAAAATGTGAAAAATACATAAATGCAAGAACTTTTTCAAAGATACAACTTTGCTATTAATGTTTCAAAAAGATACACTAAATGCAATTATTTCCAACATATTCCCTTAATTTTCACACAAAGAAAGCTATTTACATATATTATCGATATTTGGAGAATCATAGTGGAGCTACACCACTGGTTTTGTACACTATTAGGTAATATTCGGTTTCAGAAATGAAATCTTCAATAATATGGAAGGGAAATAAAAATTTAGGTTCCTAAAATTGGAAGAAAATTTTATTTTGGCGCCAAAATAAAATTTGTCAAATTAACACATCAGTATTATTTAAGATACTAGTTTTACGCAAATTGCAAACAGTTATATTTTGGTTATTTTAAAATTTATTTAGTATTACTTATTCTAAAATTGTGTGTTTATAGTTTTATAGACAATATAAGTTGATTAACTTGTAATTCTGATTGTTTTATAAATTAATATGTTTAAATCAAAATTTATGTAATTTTTTCTTCTTAAGTTGGACATTAGTTACAAAGTGACCATAAAAGTATAAAGATTATATTGTGTAGCTTCTTTCATTATAAGTCGATTAACATATAATTCGATTAAACTATAATTCTGATAGTTTTATGCATTAATATGTTGACAAATTTAGATTTTATTAAAATGGTACTTGTTTTGGTTTATTCATTAATATGATTGTATTATCTTTTCACAACTTAACCAATATTACCAGTATTACCTGATAGCAACGATACAATCAATAATTATAGTAGTTTTTCTTAGACTAAATTTTACATGTTATACAATTCTTAAAAAAACATAGACAAGTCGTACAAAACAAAATGTGAAAACACATATCCTCCTTTAGAACAACTTCGAAATTACAACCATTGGAATCTTTGTCTTGATTGTGTTTTGTTCCGTGTCTTTGGATGCTTTTCTCCAACCGATGAAAACCTTTTATCTCTCATTCTTCCATTCTTTTGGGTTTATCATGTCGATTTTACGAAGCTTTCCGTCTTGTAGTCGGCTCCTAATGCATCCTTTTATTTGCTTTCCGAGGTATGATCTACTAGTTTTATTAGTATTATTAATTTTATGACGGTTAGTTTTACCCAGTAATACTAGTATTACTAAGATCAGCCACAACTCACAATATTAAGTTTAAAAATATATATATATTAATGAATGGCGAAAGGATATTTTGATCATATAAAATTTTATTAAAATAAGGAAGGGTATTTATATTTTTTGGGATATAAGAGATTAACTTTTATTAAAAGGGGCTTTTGGAAGAAGACCGATTGAATATATATTCTAAACCAGCCATTTTAAAAAAAAATGTGGAAGAAGATTCAGACAACGCCGAAGTGGGAGACTATTCGAGAATCAAGTTTCGAAGGGGTGTTTAAGCTTTCAGTCAAACAGAGTCTAATCTCTTGAAAAATGATTCATAGAATATTGGCGAGAAAACTAATAATGATAACAAATACGAGCTTAGTTCAGTTTTTGTTGGGAAGCATATGTGCTTCTTACTAGTCGAGTTCAGTATGATAATCGGGTTAAATTGCGGTGAGTGGATCAAATGAGAGGAGATTGTGGAGAAGAAGAAGAAGAATTCTGAAGGATCCATATCTGTGTGGGAAGAGTTGATTGGAAATATGGGTAAGGGAACAAAAAGGGGGGACCAAAGGGTGAGGATTACAAATATACTTATGATTGATGATCCAAAGTTGCCTGGTCCGATAAGGTTGAAAATCGCTTTGAAATGAATTGTCGATGGAGTGCTTATTAGCAGCCACCAAAAGACATATACGATGCCAGAGTATGTTGAGATACTTAGGGATATGCAGTTTTTTCTACGCTATCCATGGGGGCGTAGGTCTTTTATGAAGACCACTAACTCAATGAAACATGCCCCAAGGTCTGGTAAAGCTGGTGATGATCATATCCAAACATTCAGAACGCATCTGCAACAACAAACGAAAGTCTTGTATGGATTCTCGCTTGCATATGAACTCCTAGCTTTCTGTTGTATTCCAGGATTTCTGGCCATGAATCAACTCTTAAATACATTTACATTCCAAAACATCCCCTAGAACAATTGAATAAGTATTAATATTGTACTTGACATCGAGCTCAGACATTAGGTGAGTGATTATTCAAACAATCCATCAATATATACTCATCACCCCTTATCCACTAACATGCATCATTTATTTGTAAACAGGTAATTGTGGTCCCCTGTGATATATCATGGTTTTTCTAGGTTTTCAACCATGATATAAGTGTGTATATTGAGTCTTTAACCTGGTTTTTCGAGTCTATCGAGTCTTCTACAAGTAAGCATGCGTTTGGAGCGAAGAGCGGAGTTTTGGGACGTTTCTGGCGATTTGTGCAAGGAGCTGAATTTGGTGTCTCGACCACGAGTGGATGTCGACCGACACCCACCTTGGTGTCGGTCGACACTGATGGCGACAGAGACTTATGCGCTAGTTGAAGACATCTTTTGAAGAATTACAAAGTTGCTCAGAAGTTTTCCCTAATTCTAATTTAGACCCATAACGTGTTTAGTGGTTTTTAATTAGGTTTTGAGGGCAGTATCTCATATCTTGTTCTTTGCTTTGTTCTTGCTTTTGTTCTGGAGGTTGAGAGATTTTGGCTTGGGGCTGTTCTTGATACTTGTAACCTTTGAGAGAAGGATTTCGAACCCCTGTTATTTATCTATTCAATCTTGTTTTTTATTCAAACATGTGTTATTCATTTGATATCATGTCTGAGTAGTAACCCTTGTTAGATTTAGGGATTCTAATAGGGATTTCATGCCTTGCTAGATTGCTGAATGATTAGGATTCTAAATCTATATGTTCATCACCTAAGTTGAGATTAATACTGAATTCTCGATTGATCACGTAAGGTTTAGATCTTAGATTATTAATTTGGCACGAGAGTGTGAATTATAATCTGAAAGAACTTAGTTTGAGCAATTTAACTAGATGCAAAGAGATTTGGTTTAGGAGAATTGTGAACTTAAGAACTTGCTATTAATGCTTGTCTAGAACTTTAAGATTGCAAAGAGATTTGAATTTTTAGGTTGCTAGACATAGATAGTAGTTGCAGCGAAAGTTGAATTATTTTACATTGCGATTCTAGTTCTTGAACCTGTGCTTAACCTGAATTCTGATTAAGCTAAGTGTCTGACATTGCATGATTTCCTGAGAACACCCTGAGTCTAGCGCTTTTCTCTTTTCAAAACACACCTTTACATTTCTGCATTGTTTACCGCTTTCTCATTTGATTGGTTTAGCTAAGTTTGAAGACATATAATCTGTTGCATGAACTTGAGTCTCTGTGGATACGATACTCTTTTTACTACAATCACATAACTGTGCACTTTCAGTAGAATAAGGATATTTCTTGACTTATCAAGTTTTTGGCGCCGTTGCCGGGACTCATTTGAGTTCGCCAATAGATTTTGTTCTAGAATTTAGACTAAGTCGTTTTTATTTTCTTTGTTACTGTCATTTTCTCTTGTCTTGCTTGTTTTGTTGCTGCAGAATCAACAGGTAAACTCAGAGTCGACCGACATCCTTTCAGTGTCGATCGACATCGAGCTTGGAGCCAGCCTTTGAGTTCATTTTATGCCTAATTGTCACACCAGAAGTAACCCGAACGAAGAAATTTTGAACCTCGGACTTGAGGAGTTTGCTAGACTTGAGAGAACGAATAGAAAGGTGCAGAGATCTTCGAGGATGATGAATCCAAATGCTATCGTGTTAATCCTAGACGTGGAAGGTGTTCTGAGAGATTTTCAAAACAATCCCTACAATGATCAGGGACATAGGATTGATGTTGATGGGAATGTGATTGAGCAGCCTCAACAAGAGAGGCAGGTTGTTAATCCTGGAGCTAATGGACAACCCAATCCGCCACCTAATCCTCCAGCTGAGAGGACTCTTGCTGACTACAACAGGCCTGATGAGTTATATGCCAACAGGTCTGCAATTGTGCCTCCTCCTTTTGAAAGGAATGAGTTCGAGCTTAAAATTGCATACTATGCACTTGTGAGGCAGCACCCTTTTCATGGACTCCCCCATGAGCAGCCAATGGACCACATAGAATATTTTAAAGCCTTCGCCAGTGGGATGAAGAAAAATGGAGAGAGTTATGACTTTCTGCACCTCAAAATCTTCCCATATTCTCTCGCTGGAGAGGCTGCAGCTTGGCTCAAGCAACTCCCACCTGGGAAGCTAACCACTTGGGATGCAGTGAAGAGAGAGTTCTTGAGGCATTTCTACAATGATGCTCGCTCCGATCAGCTCAGACAGGATCTTCTGACATTTACTCATGGACCTACAGAGCCTCTTAAAACTGCCTGGGTGAGGTTTAAGATGTACCAACGAGACTGCCCTCATCAAGGATTCTCTGAAGTTCAGCTGCTAGGCATTTTATTCAAAAGTGTTTATCTTTGGTACCAATCAGCGTTGGATGCTGCTAGCAATGGAAACTTCAACACAAAGACTCTAGAGCAGGCCAAGGTATTGATTGAGAACTTGGTGAGCAGCAACAACACTAAGAATGCTGACTAGAGGAGAAAAGAGTCTGGTGGAAAAGTTGAAAACTTCCAGATTGTTGAGATGAAGAACAAGCTAGACATTGTTCATAGCTTGCTGACTAGGCAAAAGTTTGTTCACTTTGCTCAAGAGGTTGAGGAGTTTGAACCTGAAGATGGCTGCAAAGAAGAGTATGTGAACTACATTGGTGGGTCTGGATTTCAAGGAAATAGGTTTGGAAATCAGCAAGGCAACAAGTTCTACACTGGTGGTCACAAGAGTGCTTTCACAAGCAATCAGAACTCTTCTGGATATGGTAAGAATGCTGGTTTCCATAAACCTTTTCAGCAGAACAACTCAGAGGACATATGGATCATCTTCTTATCAGACACCTCCTGCTACCAATGCTAATGAGAGTAAGTTGGAAACTATGATGGAGCAGATACTTGAGGGGCAGACAAATACTACTGTGGACTTCAACAAGAAGATAGATGCCATCTACATTGATCTAAATGGGAAGTTTGAGTCTTTGAGCACACATATGAAGCAGTTGGATACTCAAGTTGCTCAAACTGCTGGAGTTATTAAGAGGCAAGCTGGATTCCTTCCTGTAAGTACATATACCAATCCTAAGCATCACTGCAATGCAATATCACTACCAACAGACAGGTGAGTGCTGAGGAACTCGAGGAGTTAGAAGAATTTGATGTAGAAATTGAAGCCGAAAGACGAGTGTCGACCGACGTTGATACCCAGTGTCGACCGACACCCAATTCTTCTAGTGCTCGTGACGAACGGAAATTGACCGAGGTCGATTGTGGAGTCGACAACAATGGAAAATCGATCGATGTCGACCGACACCAACCCAGTGTCGATATACACCAATCACGTACAGAATCTGATACTGCGAAAAAGGCTCATGTTGCTGCTGGGAAGGTGTATAAACCCAAGGTACCTTTCCAAATAAACCTGAAGCAGTCTAAATTTGAACGGTTCAAGGCTAAATACATGGCTATACTGAGCAAGCTCACTCCTCCAATGCCATTGATGGATGCTATCAACAACAACCCAGTGATGAAGAGGTGTTTGAAGCAGATGTTGACTTCTGACATGGGAGATGAGGAGTGTGTGATGATGATCACTGAATTCTGTAGCGATGTCATCCTGAACAGGGTTCCTGAGAAATAGAAGGATCCAGGAAGCTTTGTCCTGGACTGTACCATCTTCAGAGACAGATTTTAGATATCATTGTGTGATTTGGGGTCAAGTGTTAATCAGATGCCATATTTGGTTGCTAAGCAGATGGGGATGACAGACTTCACACCTACTAGGATCTCTTTGATTCTAGCTGATCGCTCCATAAGGATTCCTGAAGGTCTCTTGGAGGATGTACCAGTGAATATTGGTGAATGTGTTATCCCAACAGACTTTGTAGTCTTGCAGTACAATGATGAGCCCAAAGATCCTCTTATCTTGGGCAGGCCATTCCTGGCTACAGCTGGTGCTATCATTGATATGAAGAGAGGGAAAATTGGACTCAATGTGGGTGATTTGGTGATGAATTTCGACATGGACAAGCTGATGATATACCCCACCATTGATGGACAGACCTTCTATGTGGATACATTGGAGAATCTAGCTGCTGAGTTCTTCAATCAGATGCATCCAGCTGACTCTCTGGAAAGAGCTTTGATGAGTTCTGAGCAGGATTTGGAGCTGGAGGATGATGCTATTGCTGGGTATTTGAGATTGATGGATGCTAGTGAGCATGTGATGCAATTGGTAGCTCAAGAGGAGCTGGATGGCACTTCACAGAAAGCTGTCACACTTGGAGACTGGAGTAAAGAAAAAGCTTTAAAGATTGAGCTGAAGCAGCTCCCTGCAGGCCTCAAATATGCCTTTCTAGACTTGTGCATGCATATGATACACCTTGAGGATGAGATCATGTCGTCAATTGAGAATCAGAGGCGTCTGAATCCTAATCTGAAAGAGGTTGTAAAGAAGGAGATCATGAAGCTGCTGAATGCTGACATTATTTATCCTATCTCAGACAGTGATTGGGTTAGCCCGGTTCATGTGGTTCTTAAGAAAGGAGGAGTCACAGTGGTGAAGAATGACGAGAATGAGCTGATTCCTACAAGGACAATCATGTGCATAAACTACAGGAAGCTGAGTGCAGCCACCAGAAAAGACCACTTTCCACTCCCTTTCATTGATCAGATGCTGGAAAGGTTGGCAAATCATCCATACTACTGGTTTTTGGATGGTTATTTTTGTTTCTTTCAGATCCCTATCAACCTACAGGACCAGGAGAAGACCACGTTTACCTGTCCCTATGGCACCTTTGCATACCGTAGAATGTCATTTGGATTGTGTAATGCCCCTGCGACTTTTCAGAGGTGCATGATGTCTATCTTCACAGACATGATAGAGGATTTTATGGAGGTCTTCATGGATGATTTTTTTGTCTACGGACCATCTTACCATGCTTGTCTGGATAATCTGTGCAAGGTTCTAGCTAGATGCGAGGAAAATCACCTGGTTTTGAATTAGGAGAAATGTCATTTTATGGTCAAGAATGGCATTGTACTTGGACACAGAGTATCTGAGGCAGGAATTGAAGTGGACAAGGCTAAGATTGAGGTGATGACAGGGCTGATGGACCCGGATTTAGTCAAAGGAGTGAGGAGTTTCCTTGGGCATGCTGGATTTTATAGGAGGTTTATTAAAGACTTCAGCAAGATAGCTAGACCACTCACTGCACTTCTCTGCAAAGATGTGAAGTTTGAGTTAACAAATGAGTGTCATGCTGCATTCCAGGAGCTGAAACAAGCTCTGATTTCCGCTCCAATTGCGTAACTTCCAGACTGGGATCTACCTTTTGAGGTGATGTGTGATGCTAGTGAATATGCAGTAGGAGCTGTACTTGGTCAGAAGAAGGACAAGAAGCTCCATGCCATCTATTATGCTAGTAGAACTCTTGATGATGCAACAACTGAGAAGGAGTTGCTAGCAGTTGTGTTTGCATTTGAGAAGTTCCGCCCATATCTCATCGGGTCCAAAGTAGTTGTGCACACTGACCATTATGCGCTTATGTATCTGATGCAGAAGAAAGATGCTAAGCCGAGGCTATTACGATGGATTCTGTTGCTCCAATAGTTTGACATCGAGGTAAGAGATAAGAAGGGAGTGGAAAACAGTGTTGCTGATCATCTTTCCCTGATTAAGATCGATGAGGACGTTCCTATAGATGATTTCCTACCAGAAGAGAACATCTATAAGGTGGAGACAGGATTTCAGGCAGTTTGTTCGAGTTCATTGCGTTCTGTACGAGTCACAGAGCAGGTGTTGGTCGACATTCACTTCATGTCAGTCGATACTCTATTCGAAAAATCGGACAATAATCGATCAAACCTGACATCGATTGGCCGATTGGGATCAATGTCGACCAACACCAATATTAATGTCGGTCGACACCAGTCGCGGATGCATGAAGCTGTTTTGGATGATCAAACTGACATGTTCATAGCTGCAATCACGCAAGGGTCTCTCTCTACTCGAAGTTGGTACGCCAATATAGCCAACTACCTTGCTGCAGAGGATGAGCCTGAAGTGTTTAAAGGTATGCTAAGAAGAAATTCCTTAGGGAAATCAGGCGTTATTATTGGGACGAGTCTTACTTGTACAAGCACTGTTCTGATTGTATCTACAGACGTTGCATCGCAGAGTCTGAAGTTGATAATGTGTCGTATCACTGCCATGGTTCTGAGTATGCAGGGCACTTTGCTATGTTCAAGACAGTGTCCAAGGTTCTTCAAGCAGGCTTCTGGTGGCCTACGATGTTCAAAGATGCTCAGTTGTTTGTCTCGCAGTGTGATGTGTGTCAGAGGAGGGGGAAGATAAGAAAGAGACATGAGATGCCACAAAACTTCATCCTTGAGGTTGAAGTATTTGACTGCTGGGGCATCGACTTCATGAGACCGTTTCCATCTTCCTATGGGAACAAGTATATCTTGGTTGTTGTGTACTATGTATCTAAGAGGGTTGAAGCGCTTGCTAGTCCGACCAATGACTCTTCGGTGGTTCTTAAGCTGTTTAAGACTATCATCTTCCCCATATTTGGAGTGCCTAGGATTGTGATAAGTGATGGCGGTTCTCACTTCATCAACAAGGTCTTCGAGAATTTGCTCAAGAAGCATTGATATGATCCTCCCAAGGATAGGCACTCTTAGTGTGGTAGATTGGATAGGCCTTGGTCTAACAGAAGCTACTAGCGACCGGTTTGGACAAGGGAAGTGGATCGATGGGTCGCACAGTGGATGCGGAAGGCCACTGATGTTCCCACCTCTTCAATAGCCTGATGTGACGCACATGTCCTATTTCAGAGGGTTGAAGACTTGGATATTACGCACCAGATCTCAAAAATTTCACAAGGAACAAAAGTGAGATTGCTCTCAAAGATGATCAGAGATCAAAAGTTAAAAGATGAAAAGGTTGTTTGATTGATTGTGAAATCAGAATACATATAGAGTTTCTCTTGCATGAAGAGTGTAGAAAACTAACTTAGGAAATAGAGCTTCTCTTGCATGAATAGTGTAGAAAACTAACTTAGGAAATAGAAAACATTAAAGACGAAGACTTGACTTAATAAAGACCCTTGACTGACTTTTGGACTGATTTTGAGTGAATTTGGTCGACAGTGTACAACTGCTTCAGGTCGTACACCAAGGCGTATTCTGGGGCGTACACTTCACTTGTTTTCCTTCAGCACCAAATTGACCGTTTCACGTTTCTTGCATTGGTCGATTCAATCCCCACAGAACATTACATATTTCAGAATAGTGTATCCGTACACTGCTCGCCAGTGTACACCTCCATTCCAACACTTCTTTCTTCTGAACCTCTTTCGTCTTAGACTTTCAGCAACACCAAAGTATTCATGCTAACTACTTCATCCTCAAAGACCAAGTGATCTTTATGGAACTAAGTAGAAGACTTAGTGCAGTAGAGAACTTCTTAGCTCTTGATCTCGTGATAGCTCCAGCTGGTAGATGCAATGCTTCCTCAGGTTCTAGCAGCTCATCCTTTGGTTCCTTCAGCTCTGGTTCAAGTCCTTCTTCTTCTGGACTCCTCATGATCATATCATCTTCTCCCCCTTTAGAAGGACTTGACCTCAAAGCCGGACCATCTACATCAAAAGAACTCAAGTCAGAAACATTAAAGCTTGAAGATACTTTGTACTTACCTTGAAGATCAACATTGTAGGCATTGTCATTGATCTTTTTGATGATTCTGAATGGGCCATCAACTCTGGCATAAGCTTGGACTTCCTCTCAACTGGAAATCGTTCCTTTCTCAAGTGAATCCAGACTAAGTCACCTTCCTTAAACACCTTCTTTACTCGGCCCTTGTTTTCATGCTTCTCATACAACCGTATTTTGGTTTCTAAGTTGCTTTTTGCCTTCTCATGCATTTGTTTCACGAGCTCAGCCTTCTTTTTTCTATTTGTACTTCCCCTTTCACTCACAGGTAAAGACATCAAATCCAAAGGAGAAAGTGGACGAAAGCCATAAACAAGTTCAAATGGAGAAAACTTGGTAGTTGAATGCACATAATGGTTATAAGCAAATTCTACATGAGGCAGGCATTCTTCCCAAGTCCTAAGGTTCCTCTTAATCAACGATCTAAGCAAAGTTCCAAGAGTTCTATTCACTACCTCTGTTTGACCATCAGATTGTGGATGACAAGTAGTAGAGAACAAAAGTTTAGTTCCAAGTTTAGACCTGAGTGTTTTCCAAAAGAAACTTAGTATCTCTATCAGAAACTATGGACCTAGGCATGCTATGTAGTCTAACAATTTCTTCAAAGAACATATCAGCAATGTATGATGCATCATTTGTTTTATGGCAATCAATGAAATGAGCCATCTTACTAAACCTATTTACCACTACAAAGATAGAATCCTTACCTGACTTGGATCGAGGCAGTCCAAGAACAAAGCCCATGGAAATGTATGTCCAAGGATGTTCCGGAATAGGCAGTGGCATGTACAATCCTTGAGGTTGTAGCTTTGATTTGGCTTGCTTGCAAGTCACACATCTTCCACATATCCTTTCAACGTCCCTCTTTAGATGTGGCCAAAAGAAATGTTCCTGAACAACTTGAAGAGTCATAGCAATCCAAAAATGTCCCATGAGACCTCCTCCATGTGCTTCCCTAATAAGAAAGTCTCTCAAAGAACAATTAGGCACACACAATCTTGATCCATAAAACAGAAATCCATCATTCCTATAAAACTTTCCACAAGCATGTTTAGCACTAGCTAGGAATGGTTCTTTAAAATCAAGATCAGTCTCATACATCTCCTTAACCTTTTCAAATCCAAGAACCTTAGCATCTAAAGTGGTAACAAGAGCATATCTTCTGGACAAGGCATCAGCAACAACATTTTCCTTACCTTTTTTTACTTGATAACATATGGAAATGATTCAATGTACTCAATCCACTTGGCATGTCGTTTGTTTAGTTTATGCTGTCCCTTGAGATGTTTGAGGGTCTCATGGTTAGTGTGGACAATGAACTCCTTGGTCCAGAGGTAATGCTGCCAAGTTTGTAAAGCTCTCACAAGTGCATAAAGCTCCTTATCATATGTTGGGTAATTGAGTGTTGCTCCTCCAAGTTTCTCACTGAAGTATGCAATGGGCTTCCTATCCGGGATAAGAACAGCACCAATACCCACGCCTGAGGCATCACATTCTATTTAAAAGGTTTTAGAGAAATCAGGAGGCATAAGTAAAGGATCATTGGTTAACTTCCCTTTCAAAGTTTGGAATGCATCCTCTTGAGCTTGTTCCCACTTGAACCCCACGGTTTTCTTAATCACCTCAGTGAGAGGGGCTGCAATGGAACTGAAGTCCTTAACAAATCTCCTATAGAAGCCTGCTAATCCATGGAAGCTTCTTACTTCACTGACGGTCTTAGGACTAGGTCATTCCCTGATTGCTTTCACCTTTTCTTCATCAACTCTGATTCCTCCTGCTCCTACAAAAAAACCAAGGAAAACCAAGTGATCTGCTCCAAAGGTACATTTCTTAAAGTTAGCATAAAGCTTTTCCTTCCTAAGAACTTCTAGAACAGATTGCAAATGACAAGCATGATCAGACATGGTTTTACTGTAAATTAGGATATCATCAAAGTAGACAACCACAAAATGCCCTATGAAAGGTCTAAGCACATGATTCATCAATCTCATAAAGGTACTAGGAGCATTGGTTAAACCAAAAGGCATCACTAACCATTCATACAATCCTAACTTAGTTTTTAAAGCGGTTTTCCACTCATCACCTTCTTTCATTCTAATCTGGTGATAACCACTTTTCAAATCTATCTTAGAAAACACAACAGAACCATGCAGCTCATCCAACATATCATCAAGTCTAGGGATTGGGTGTCTATACTTAACTGTTATGTTGTTGATGGCATGACAATCAACACACATTCTCCAGCTCTCATCTTTCTTTAGCACGAGCAGAACAGGTACGGCACAAGGGCTCATGCTCTCGAGGATGTAGCCTTTGTTCATGAGCTCACCAATCTTTTTTGCAACTCCTTAGTCTCCAAAGGGTTGGTCCTATAAGCTGGTCTGTTGGGAAGAGAGGCTCCTGGAACAAAATCAATCTGGTGCTCTATCCCACGGATTGGTGGCAAACCTGCTGGATTCTCATCTGGAAACACATCACTATAACCTTGCAAAATAATCGTTTTTGAACTGGCATTGAACTTCTGTTCAGCCTCGGTTTCTGCTTGTCTCCTTTGTTTGAGAAGTATTTGATCTTGGTGAACTTCCTGAGGTGAAAGAGGTGCTAGATTTATCTTCTTTCCTTGGTTCACAAAAGAGTGATGGTTTGTGAACCCATCATGCACTGCCCTCTTATCAAACCGCCAAGGCCTTCCCAGAAGAATATGACTAGCCTCCATTGGCAGAATGTCACACAAAACATCATCCTTGTATTTTGCTATAGTGATGGGAACAAGGACCTGTTGATTCACCTTCATTTATCCTTCCTCACTAAGCCAATGTAGAGTATATGGTCGTGGATGCTTCTTTGCTTGCAATCCCAATTTCTTGACCATTATCTCACTAGCCACTTTGTGCAACTTCCTCCATCTATAATCAGACTACAAATCTTGTCTTGCACAAAACATCTGGTGTGGAAAAGGTTTTCTCTCTGCTCCTGCTCTTTAGGCTTAGATTGAAGATTCAGAACCTTCCTAGTTACCAACAACTCTCCATGAACTGGCAAGTCAGGGGACTCATCATCACTAAGAACTGGCTCTGTTTCTTTCCTCTCCTCTTCTGATTCTACTTCGCCATTTTCTAGGAAGTATCATCACCTTCTGGTTTGGACAAGAATCAGCGTAGTGACCTAAGCCATGACACTTGAAACATCTAACATCCCTAGAACGTGTGTTCTTTGGCACAATCTGATCCTTCACAGCTTGAACAGGGGTATTAGTGTTCAAATCAGTATTTGTTATGTTTGAAGCTTTACATTTGTCTTGGTAGGACGGTTTGGGAGGGTATGGAGTTCTGGATTATCCTTTTCTTTTCACTTGTTGCTCCACCAGAATAGCTTTGTGAAGCATCTCCTCCAAAGAATCATAATCATGCATCTCCAGCCTGTCATGTATCTCACGGTTGAGACCTCCAAGGAAACGAGCCATAGTGGCTTCCGGGTATTCATCTGCATCAGCCTTGATCATGAGGGTTTCCATCTCCTGGAAGTAATCCTCCATGCTTCTTGTCCCTTGGGTAAGGCGTCTTAGCTTCTGATGCAAGTCCATGTGGTAATGGCTGGGCACAAATCTCTTCCTCATCAAGGTAGTCAGCTCTTCCCATGTTGCAAGGGGTTCTTCTCCTATTCTTCTCATGTTGGTCACAAGCTGATCAAACCAATTAATAGCATAACCAGAGAACTCATTAGCTGCTAGCCTAATCTTTTTCTTTTCAGAGAGGTTTCGACAATCAAATTCAAGTTCACTCTTTCTCTCCCATTCTAGATAAGCATCAGGATCATTCTTTCCATTGAAGGCAGGGATTTTAAGCTTAAGACCTCTCATATCATCAATTCTAGTTCTAGGGGTATGATTCCTAGTTCTAGCTTCACGATCCTCATTACTTCTCCTAGACCTTCTTTAACTACTACTAGATGACTGGTAATAATCATCTACTTCCCCATCCTTAGCTTTTCTAGTTTTTCTAGGTGAATTTCTGTTACGCCTATTGCCTGCATCAGCATTGGTTTGTTGAGTGTCCTCTTGCACTTTGTCCAGGCGTGTGTGGAGTTCATCCATCTCTCCTCTGATTTCTGTTATGATGAATTTGGTAAGTTCACTCATCATGGCCTTCATCTGAAGCTTTGAAAGGCCTGCTGCACTTCTTTCTCCTGTGCTTCTCTCACCATGGCTGCTTTGAGACATTTTTCCTGAAATTTACTTAGCAAAGAGGTTAAAGAAACAACTTCCTCACTATCTCTCTTGCTCTTTTCCTTACGTGTTTCTCTCTTCTCTCAGAGTGTTTAGGCTCACAATGCTCACAATGTTCCAAGCAAACTAACCACAAGATCCAGAGAGTTTTAATCCCAAAGAAGAAAAAGAGGAAGATAGACAGCTTGCAAGATTTTTGGGGCTAGCTGATTGACCAACACATATGACCGATTTCTCCTGGTTCCAAAAATCCTAGAGCCGATTTCTCCTGGTTCTGGAAACTTTTTTTTATATATATATGAGGCTACTAGCACTCTTTTTTTTTGAAATAATGTGGCTCAGCTAGCAAGGAAGATAAACAGAAAAGAATTTTCGAATTTTTATTTTTGTTTGTAGAAATGAAGAAGATGAAGAGTTTAGAAGTGAGTAGATCAGAAATAGAAGATGAGAAGGTGAATGGATTTTCGAATACCAGACTTAGAGTGGGCTCTGATACCACCTGATATGATCCTCCCAAGGATAGGCACTCTTAGTGTGGTAGATTGGATAAGCCTTGGTCCAACAGAAGCTACTAGCGACCGGTTTGGACAAGGGAAGTGGATCGATGGGTCGCACAGTGGATGCGAAAGGCCACTGATGTTCCCACCACTTCAATAGCCTGATGTGACGCACAGGTCCTATTTCAGAGGGTTGAAGACTTGGATATTACGCACCAGATCTTCAGAAAGTTCACAAGGAACAAAGGTGAGATTGCTCTCAAAGATGATCAGAGATCAAAAGTTAAAAGATGAAAAGGTTGTTTGATTGATGTGAAATCAGAATACATATAGAGTTTCTCTTGCATGAAGAGTGTAGAAAACTAACTTAGGAAATAGAAAACATTAAAGACGAAAACTTGACTTAATAAAGACCCTTGACTGACTTTTGGACTGATTTTGAGTGAATTTGGTAGACAGTGTACAGCTGCTTCTGGTTGTACACCAAGGCGTATTCTGGGGCGTACACTTCACTTGTTTTCCTTCAGTACCCAATTGACCGTTTCACGTTTCTTGCATTGGTCGATTCAGTCCCCACGGAACAGTATATATTTCAGAATAGTGTATCCGTACACTGCTCGCCAGTGTACACCTCCATTCCAACACTTCTTTCTTCTGAACCTCTTTCGTCTTGATTCATTCAGCTCTGGTTCAAGTCCTTCTTCTTCTTAGCTCCTCATGATCATATCAAGCATGGTGTTAACCATCGTGTGGCTACTCCATATCACCCTCATACTAGTGGACAGGTTGAGGTTTCAAACCGACATATCAAGGAGATTCTGGAGAAGACAGCGGGAAAGACTGGTCTGCTAAGCTGGATGATGCATTGTGGGCCTAAAGGACTGCGTTCAAGACGCCACTTGGGACTACACCATTTCACCTGCTTAATGGGAAAGCCTGCCACCTTCCAGTTGAGCTCGAGCACAAGGCTAGATGGGCTGTCAAACAAATGAACTTCGATCTCAAGCCTGCAGCTGAGAGGTGTTTGAATTCACCAAAACATGTTTTTATGGATACATTTGGATGAGTTTTGTATTATTTTATTACCATCTGAGTTTTCCTTACACTTATCTATATTTTTGTATTTCAAATCTTAGGAGGGAATGAAAGCTTCTGTAAATGTAGGAAACGAATCATGGGATACGACCGGCGTCAAGATGGATACAGTGGCATTTGAAAAGGTATCCATGACGTTAGAATATAACAACTAAGATGTTCATATATGTGCTAACTATTGAATAATAATGATGAGGTTCCCTTATATGGGCACGGTATCCACGAGACGCCGGGTGTTGTGTAATACCCCGACCTCGGAATGTGATAAAAATATTATTAATAAATGTAATGATATTTTTATTGATCATAAATGAATTATCTTCTAAGAAGTTCATTAGAGTTATTTTTGAAAATTATTGTGAATTTTCATTAATAATCGGTTTTATCGAAAAACCGATTAAATGATCGGGTGAGTTGGAAACTCTCTAAAGTCCACCTAAAATTATAATTTTTTTACCACAGATCTATTAAATTATGTAGAAGCTATGTTGCAAAGGACTTAGCAAGATTAGATCCCTAGATTAAGTTATAATTTTAGACCATTAAGGGGTAATTAATGGCTAAAATTCAAATTAAAATCATAGGGGCTTGGGCTTGGATCAAGATGGTTTGTTCTGAGAAATGAGGTTGTTTTGGACATAATTCAAGCCTAGTAGTGAGAAGGGGCCACATAAATAGAAGCCGGAGGAAGGAGAGAAGGAAGAGCCGGAGGGAGAGAGAGAGAGAGAGAGAGAGAGAGAGAGAGAGAGAGAGAGAGAGAGAGAGAGAGAGAGAGAGAGAGAGAGAGAGAGAGAGAGAGAGAGAGAGAGAGAGAGAGAGAGAGAGAGAGAGAGAGAGAGAGAGAGAGAGAGAGAGAGAGAGAGAGAGAGGAAGTGGTTAATAGTTGGGATGGTGACGGAGGAGCGAGAAATATTTCCTAAGCGGAGATTTTCAGTGTTCATCACATGTACCGACCTTCTCTTATGTTGTAGGGGGCATATAGTACGGTCCGTTTCGGAGGTTCGTGTTGTGAGGCTATACAGGGGTCAACCGCGACCAAGTATTGGTGATTTGGGGTTAATTGCTTGCCTAATGTTTTATTACGCAGGTTCCCGACACTGAGTCATGATCCGTTGTGATGGCTATGACTAGTGTCGGTTAGATTAGCATACAATAATGTGTGATAATGTTGTTATGAATATACTTAGTTTGATTGTTGAGTGATATTAATGCTATGGTTGTTATTTCTATATATTTTAGTATACTTTTGATTGATAACCGAGTAACGAACGAATGATTAAAATATGGAAAACTATTAAGTAATGTGATAACAATATGATGATTGGTTATGAATATTTGATTGATAATATGTTGTGTGATATGATTGTTTTAATGTGATATGTTTAACGGTTTGCTTGATGTGTTGGTGACATGGTGTTATAGTGGGCATATCGACTTCCCTACCCGATGGATCCCCGGGAGCTTACTAGTCGGTTCACGTACTCTCGGATCGTGTTTCTGACAGGTTTTAACCTACTGAGTGATGCCGGTAGGTGTGTGGTCCGGAGAATATGGGGTCGCGTCCGAGGGCCGGACTGCATGAAAGCTTTGGCTATCTAGGGGTATCCCGAGTCGCCGCGTATCGATGGACGGAGAACGGTGTCTTACTTGTACTCCATGTCTATGAGTAAGAGTCGAGGGAATTACTACTGTGGGGCTATATGTTGACGAGATAAGTATTCCGAGAGAATGACGATATTTCCAGGGCCCATAGCATGCACGGTAAAAATGTGACGGCTCTGGTCTCGACTAAGGAAAACCAGTGATCATGTTCTTGGTTGACTAAGGTCAAAGCGGAAAAGGGGTGTTAGAAAAGGTGGTATAAGATAATGGTTCCGATCGTGTTCATACAACATGTGTTTTCATATTTATCGAGTCAAAATTGAGTCGTGAAATTATACTCTCTCGTCAAATTGAGTATTATATTTTCTCACTACATCCACATAACTAAACACGATTTTCAAGGACGCTGCAGAAACCAAACGCTAACTAGACATTTGTAAAATTCAGAAATCTAACTAAATCAGTTATGTTAGTGTTGAGTCTAACTATTGCAGAGTTGAATGCGGTTTGTTGGCGAAGCGTATAACTGACTTTTTGAGGGTCTCTAAAAGTAGAAAAGATTCAATTTCAGAAACAATTTTACTAAAGATACAACTCTGCTATTAATAGATAAAAAGATACACTACATGAAATTAGTTCAGTTAAATTTTCATGCTTAATCTTCGTTGACGTATGCAAACTGTGGTTTACAATGAAATATACTAAGCAGTGATGAGAACTATGACATGTTTGTCTTAAGATAAGATTAATTAATTGATCTTCATTTTATGCACTTATATGAGGTCAATTACTATCCTTATAAAGGTATACATATGTAACATTGGACAATCTTTAAATCATATAAGAATTGAAATAAGGCTCGAACAAATAGCTAACTTTTCTTTAGTAGCTTCCTCAGTATCGATTGATTGTTTTTCCACCACCCGGCATGAGAGAAAAAACAAAGCTTCATATGTAGTTCTTTATATGGAAATCAAAACAAATAATTACCCATTACATGTGTAATTAATTATATACCTGCTAATCCGATGTCCGGATCTCCCTATTACCGGGAAACCTACAGAAGTAAGAATGGGAAGAGGAAAAGGAAATCCTACGGGTTGGATTGCTCCAAATAATATTGATGATAATTATCATAAAAGTGGGTTATACTGCTTTACAAAATCATGTGATATTCTGTTTTAGTCTACCATAAAAGATAACAACAAAACTCACAACTGTAATGGCCAATTTTAGTAGAGTTTGGGTGGAACTGAAAACGAGTGTACTAGATATTCAAAGATAACCTATACCGAGATAAGAGTAATGGTGGTATTGAGTTTCATACTATAACACATTTTAATAGATCATTGCTTGCAATAAAATTAGGGCATATGGTCGATAGATTGAAAACAGTGTTCAATCACTACATGTTTTTACTTAGAATTAAGATGCCCGCCAAAGATAAAACATTTTATATGGCTAGTACTTTCGGGAACCAGTTACTAAAAATTTAAGGTCACAAAGTATCAATTGTGATATGCAATGTGCTAGATATGGGGCATAAGATGAAATAACAATCATCTGCTATTTAAATGTCCACCGACAATATAGACATGTGCCTTTTAAACAATTTCATCAAATACGAGAATTTTTCACATGCAATCAGTATTTTTACATATAAATTATTTATTCTGGATCATGTCCAAACTATATAATAGTTATGATCAGAATCCTCATGAAACACTGAGAATTGCTCAAACATATTTTTTTTAACATGGGATGATACTCGGATGCTAGTAGTTAATGGCACATTTTAAGAAACATTAGTAAGAGCGAACAAGGACGATCATATTTTGGATCATCGAGGACTTTGATGTTACATAGGTGGGTCATAGAAGGAGTTGACATATTTTCTTGACAAGGCTGATACAATACTAACAAAGGAGGTATGAATATAATGTTGGAACAAGAACATTAAGAGTATTTTTTACTACTGCATACTAAATTTGAAGCACTAATATAGGACCTGGAATGCATGAAGTGCGCTTAACAAGCAAAAGTTACCTTTACAAGAAAGTAGTGTTCGGAATTATCTACACAGGAAAAATGGTATGTCTTTTCAATCCATTGGAGTTCGAGAGTCATATGGTCTTTTCAATTTATTTACACTATCTCATATTTCATAGACAAACAATATTACGTCGGATAAACTAGCGTATACTGCTCGAACCGGTTTGTCAAATTTTATAAATTTTACACCGAAAACATCGATATAGATAGATAGTTAAATCTTTGTAGCTTTCTTATTCTCTTGACAGAAAAAATTACATACTGAAACCCAATCATAAATCGGTAAAAAAAATTGAAAATCCTATAACTAAAAACAATTGAAAAGAGATGCTTGGAATGCGTCCTATTGTCCAAGTTTCCCTATAAGTTATCAAGGAAAATTTGGCTAATTGGGATGAATAAACTGAATAATGTCTTCTTCTTTTTTGAGCAATCTGAATATTTTCTCTTTACATCTTTTCGTTTTTTACTCAATTTTGACATCATTTCCTTTATATATGTTTGATAAATTTCAAATTTCAATAGTTTTAAATCCCTAAAAAATTAAAAATAAGATATACTAAATAAAAACCAATGAAAGATTTTAATGTTTTTTAAAAATTAAAATTATATTTTTAAAATTTTTTTTTTGTTCTGCAAACATTAAAGTACACATTCTATTGTATTCTACCATTTTCACTACGATCTACTAACGGTAGAATATGTAATCTTCCATTTTCACTATGATATACCGTTCGTAGAATACATATTCTACAATTTACTCTTTGTTTTGCCAGTCATTACATTTGGTAGAATCTATTTTCTACCATTTCTTTAATAATCTACCATCGATAGAATATACAATCTACCATTATTATTGTGATCTACCAGTAGTAGAATTACATTCTTCCAAGGTTGTTACAAAAATCAGAGAAAATCTATGGATAAATTTGAATATGTTTATCAATATCTGTACTATATCCCACAATTTTATTTTTGAAAATTTTGGAAAAAATGTTCTTCTCCTTCAAATCCTTTTTATTAATTCGTTTTGTTTTTTTCGATCGATCAACATGCTTCATATCTACGCAACTTGTGGCGTATGGATTTCATGTGCTAGTAAGGGGTGGAGATTTAATGTTAATGAAGAAAAGGAGGGAGAATACTTGTTGTAGATTCTACTACAACCCTTGATGAGTTGAAGATCATGGTTTCACAAGACTATGGAATCAAACAGGGCATTGGCGATATCGAGTTCAGTTATTTACCTAGCGATTTGAGCTATACGAACTTTCCCCCAATTATTATTGTAAATGATTGTTAGATGAAAAGAAGAAGAACTCTTGCAACACAATTTTCATCACTCTCATGTTGCTTGTGATGTTGGTGATGAAGTAATGTCTGGAAAAAAAGAAGACAACGAAAAATAATTTCGATTTTCTTTGGAGGATGTTAAGAAACACCAACGTTTGATAAGCCGAAACGTGTTGAAGGCAAATTTGAAAATTTGTGAAATGAAATATAACTTTGATTACAAGGTTGTAAAATCTGATAAAAAATATTTGGTCTGTAAGATGCCCAGATAATTTATGCAACTGGAGTGTTTGTGCTCAATGTTTGGAAGAGTCTACATATTTCGTTTTCAAGAAATATGTCACCGAACATACATGTGCTCCTTCAAGAAAAAGCAAATTTGGCAAGACCTCTTCAGAAGAAAAAAACAATTGTGACTATGATTATGCATAAATATGATGGTATCAAGGAAGGGCCTAAAACGAATGATATCATTCAGATTATGCGTACTGAGCATGGATGTGAGCTCAATTATTCTTTAGCATGGGACTCACATGAGTATGGAGTAAACGCTGTTAGAGATATACCGGAGAAATTAGTTATGGTAAAATACCAAAATACTTGCACATGATTAAAGAAGCAAATTTGTGTACACGTTCGAGTTATGAAACTGATTGCTTTGGTTGATTCAAATATCTATTTATTGCTTTTGGTCAGTTTGCTAAAGGGTTCTACAATGCCATTTGGAGGGTCGTCGTTGTTGATGGTACTTTATTTAAGAGTAAATACAAATGAGTTCTACTGGTTGCTACAGCTTTAGATGGGAATTCTAATTTGTATCCAATTGTATTTGGGGTAGTTGACTCATAAAACGACCGTGCATGGGAGTGGTTTTTTAGGTAGCTAAAAGTTGTTATTGCGAACGAGCATGGTTTGACTTTTATGACGGACATAAATTCTTCGATTGTTAAAGGCCTTGATATAGTTTATCCACAAGCTAAGCATGAAATTTTTATTCACCATTTGTTGAATAATGTGGTCACATATTTCAATGGAAAGAGTGTGGCTGGCTTGGTTGCGAAGGTTTCAAAAGCATATAGGGTTGCAGATTTTGAAAGGAGGTTCACTGATATTTGCAACATTAGTCCTAGCATTGGTAAATATCTAGTGGTCGCTGGTGTTACAAAATGGGTTCGTTGTCGATTTCCTGGTTTCAGGTATGATATGAGACCCACTAACCCTGTAGAGTCAATAAATTATGCATTGAGGTCACCTAGAGAGTTTCATATTATTCCTTTATTGGACAACAAGAAATGGTTACTCGATGGTTTCATGAAAGATGAATATTAAGCTCCAAGCGTAAGCATCCTTTAACCATTAAGGTGGAGAGAAAAAATAGATAGATGGATAAAGAAAGGTAAAATATTTATTGTGTACCCGATCATTGGGGCATATTTCTTGTCAGAGGGGATGAATTTGGTTGCCTTGTTGATTTGGGAAGAAGAACATGTACATATGTAAAATATGACTTGTTAAAGATTCTCTGCAGACACGCTATCAAAGCAGGGTTTTTTGTAGGAAAAGAAGGACACTCACTCACATATGAAATGTATACAACTGCATCATGGAAACAGCTTATGAAGTGCATTAATTCAATTGTTGTTCATGAAGATACATGGCTTGTTCCACATGATGTCGACCATACCCAAGTTCTATAACCTAAAATCAGGAGGGCTGTTGGTAGGCGAAGAAAACGAATATATGAAACCGTTTAAGATAAGATACGATCATCGCAAGGATCACAAAGATTTAAGAAAATTAAGTGCAGCCGGTATGGAACTAAAGGTCTCAACTTTGTGATAGAGCAATATAGACCATTGCTTTTGTTTTTATTTTGATACTTAGAAATTTTATTTCGTTGGTTTTTATTGTGTTTGTTTATGTTTTAGATCTAAAACATCTAAAATTTGAATAATTAAGCGTTTGTGTTTATATCAGATGCGTTCTTATTTAATGTAAGATAAACTTTGATCAGATGTGTTCTTATTTATGCTCTTTTCTAGTTAGATTTTTTGCCCAACCCGACCAGATAAACATTTAGAGCAAATTGAAGCTGTTTTCATAATTCAAATATTTAGAACATTTTGTTTAGATCACATTAGAGATTTAACTATTAAGCGTTCGTGTAACATTGGAGCTGTTTTCGTAATTCAAAGTTAATTATACATGAAAACTATAAAACCAATACTACTGCAATCATTTCATTTGCAGAGATTGAGAAGGTTACAAACTTACAACAATACAATGGTGTATGTAAAGAAAGCAAGAAAAACAAAAAACAAAAAGTCTTTCCAATTTTCTTTTATACAAATCACACACAACATTAACCAACTACTCTACAAATGTAAATTCATGTTTTCACTTCCTGGCTCTACGAGGCATTTGGATGATGCTGAGAGGTTGTTACATCCGGCGTTTGGGGTGGCTGTGGCAGTGTTTGTGCATGGTTCAGCTGCTGCTCTAGCCTTCTGACTCGTCATCTTCGTTTCCATCTCACAAACTGATACAAACGTCCCACATCGGTACCAAGCAACAATGATCAATACTATATAAGGTCTCATTGGTCCCCCACTTACAAGCTAGCTTTTGGATAGGTTCTACCTTGTGACTTTATATGGGTTTGGTTATGGACTGATTGTGGGGGAATTATGCTATATATGCTAAATGATACACAAAGTGTATCAAATGGTATCAGAGCAAGCCACGATCTTTGGGCATGGGACGGTCGTCGTCGATGGGTTGGTGAGGAGGGAAAAGGTAGAGAAGTGAAACAGGAAAGACCCAAAGTACCAGCCGCCGCAATTACCACTCACAGCGTCGAGGACATCGCTGTTTAAAGGGGGCAGTATTGATACAAATGTCCCACATTGGTAACAAGCAACAATAATCAATACCATATTAGGTCTCATTGGTCCCTCCACTTACAAGCTAGCTTTTGGATGGGTTCTACCTTGGGACTATATATGGGCTTGATTATGGGCTGATTGTGGGGGAATTATGCTATATATCATAAATGATACACAAAGTGTATCACAAACTCAACCATTACTGAACTTCCGCATATGCAGACACCAAATCCAGCAACTGTTGACAGAAGAACTGACAGAACAGGTTGCAGCTCCACCGGTTACAAACCAAGAGATCGGATTTTAACAATGAACAAAAATTTGAGTCTACAGATTGACATAGGTAGAAACTTTATGTCGAGTTTTGCTCTAAGAGATCACAGAAGTCTTCATTTATATCGGTTAAACCAAAAGCTTTGCAAGTTGTTTAGCTTTAAGGATATGCATGGGTCGCACCACATTTGTTGGAGCTGATTCCTGCAAAAATAGAAATAAGTCGTTTATCAAAGGAGCATAATACAAAGGTTTAAAGTAGCATAAATTGTGTCAGCACATTAAGAAAATCCAATATAAGCTTGTAAGTGACAATAGAAACGCATCATCAGAATTATCAAGAGCTTAGAATTTTGGCGGTATACATCTATAAAACTGTTTGAGGAGGATCAAAAGTTTAGTGACCAAAAAGCACAGACAGTACCAAGCATGTGCAATGTTGTGTCTCTTTCAATTCTCAAAATAGTACACAGAATCAAAACCTTATGACTTCTTCTTTTGGCATGATTAACGTGTTAAAAATGTAATTTTTTTTAGGGAATAATTAACTTAGGATTCTAAACCTATTGTCTACACCAAATTTGCATCATTAAACACACAAAAATCCGAAGATTTAAAGAAGAAAGCATCATAAAAGTGAAGCTTTCTTTAGTTCATGTTTCATTCAATGTTCATTTAAAGTGTCATAATCAGATTTGGCAGGAAAAATAAAATAGAAATCTTTAAGTTAGTCAAAATGTAGCCAATAATGTGACAATTAAGGAATATGTGTGCTTCCGACGATAAGCATGAAGAAATCAACATGCAATACACACATAAACTAGTACATTTGCATTGATCTATAGAATAACATCAGCAACAATAACATTAAGGAATCAATCTTTTATACGTAACCTATGGGCGCATCCAATACCAAACAAATACAAGACCCAATATGGGAACCAAAGGACTTACCAAATTTGTCCACTTGCACGCTTCATAGTGGTCTGGTAAGTCAATTCACAACCTGCAAAATCAAGAACCCAACAACGCATCCATCAACATTGAATCGGTGGAGAATATATTTTGATATGAATGGGAGAGAGAAACAAACTTGGGGTGTGCTGGTTCGATTTGGTGGCGTAGCTATGTGATACAGTAAACGAGCTATGTGGAGTGAATAACACGTGGAGGGTGGAAATTAGAAGATAGATTCAACGGTTGAGATCAATTAGAGTCCACAAGCGCAGCAAAGAAGCTTTAAAACAGAGAAAACATAAGAGTTCATTCATTCATACAAAATTGTTGATCAAATTATTAGCTTCTTCTCTCTCTATTATTTCTGTAACAGAACTTGTTCATATGTTTCCTAGTATCTATTCTTCTTCTTGATTCTTTGAACTATGAATTGGAAGTTGTTGTTTTAGGAACATCAGTTTTCTTGTAACAAAGGAATCAGAGCCATTCGATTCTCGGATTCCATTTTCGGATTGAAGACTCTATGACGAACAAGATGCAGGAGAGAAACGATGCACAGATTGAGGCTCTATTGGAGGGGATACGATTCCGATTAGGGTTAGGGAACAAGGAATCAACGCCGGATGTTCAACACGACGATCCGTCATCAACTCCGAAAATGCTTGTTGCTGCACCAGACCCGATTATGTTGTTCACAGCAGCTCTGGAGAGGTTTCAGTCCACCATGAAATCAGGTCTCGACGAGTTGAGGGATGAGCTTCCTGAATTTAAAGTTGCATTCCAGGAGGCTTGTGTTGAGATGATTCAGGATATACAGAAGACCGAGGACTTGATGAACGTCGAGTCTGAATCAGTTTCAGTCTTGAGTATTGATGATGATCTTGGAGCGAAATTAACTCTAGAAAGAGATTCAATGGTTGATGAGGAATAGAGTACGGAGACAGATTTGATTGATGAAGTTACTGAACAATCTC
Organism: Orychophragmus violaceus; assembly: GCA_030180135.1. Taxonomy (NCBI): domain Eukaryota; kingdom Viridiplantae; phylum Streptophyta; class Magnoliopsida; order Brassicales; family Brassicaceae; genus Orychophragmus; species Orychophragmus violaceus. The sequence continues at coordinate 36,987,391 of CM058231.1, read as the reverse complement.
AATCTGAGGTACCAATTTCTTTTCTGGAATCTAGACCTAGTAACATTTGTGTCTGGATGGCTCAACAAAACGAGCACTTCTGTGGTTTAGAAGCATGGAAAGTGGCTGGGAATTTTAAGAAAGTACCAAAGGTCACCACTACACTTTGTGCACACCAACCGTTTGACCAAATTCTTCTGAGAGGAAAGGAGAATCAACAAATAATCTTGAGAAAAATGCCAAAGTCCAGGAAATTCAAGTACAAACTAAAGAAACAACATGGGATCAGTGTTGTCGGTCAATTAGGAGTGGAGAAGGACATAGATGAAGTGTTGCAGTCGCATATTTTTTATTCTAATGTGTCTAAAGGAGTTCTTGCCAAATCCAAAGACTTGATAAAGGCCTTTCGATCAGATGATCATACCAAGATATGCTTGGAGATTTTGGACAAAGGTGAGCGTCAAGTTGCTAGAAAAGAGAGCGAATCACAATTCTCAAGCCAGTTTCAGGATATTGCTACGATTGTAATGCATAAAACTATCAACCCTGAAACTCACCGATCTTATACCATTAGCATGGTAGAGCGTCTAATGCATGAAATCCATTTTGTTGTTGATCCTCATAGAAATTCCAGGAAGCAGACTCTTGAGGTCATCAGTGAGCTGCAGAAGCACTTCCCTATTAAGCGTTCTCCAATGAGACTGCGTCTCACTGTTCTTGTTCAAAACTTCGCCTCTCTTCGGGAGAAGCTAAAAGAATGGGACGCTTGTGTTGTCTCCAAAGATGAATCTGGAACACAGATGTCCACTATCTGCGAGATGGAACCAGGACATTTTCGAGAGTGTGATTCCCTTGTGAGGAATATGGAGGGCAGGTTAGAGATATTTGTTGTATCAGTTCATGTTGAAGGTGACACAAGCATGGATCCTTATTATGCGCATGATGATGTGGCATTGCAGACCAACAAACCATTGTTACCTATTGAGACTGAGACCAATCCCGTTGTTGAACTAAGAAAGAAAATGCAGAAGCACGAGATGGGTAAAGTTTCTCTGCTGATTGAGTCTGTGGCATTGGCAGCAGTTTCCCTAGGAGCCAATACACGTGAACAACATGTGGAAAACAACAACGAGCATAAGGGAGTGCTATCTGATTTTTTACAGTTGCAGCGTGAATATTGGACACGTTTTAAACTCCAGACAGAGGAAAGTGTGGACTGCCTGGGACTGCATTCTGAATTTCCATTCAAGATACTTTTGACAGAGGTTGAAACTTTGAAGCACCCGAAATAGAGCTTTGACAAATAGTGGGAGACATTGGACGATTCACCACGTTCTTTGCTTCTCACCAACCAAATATGGGATCCTGGTGGCATTTTATATTCTTTACATCTGATATGCAACAGAGATGTTTTTACTTCAACCATGAGGACATGGTTGCTTGGAAAGGGAGGATTTGATACAGTAAACGAGCTATGTGGAGTGAATAACACGTGGAGGGTGGAAATTGGAAGATAGATTCAACAGTTGAGATCAATTAGAGTCCACAAGCGCAGAAAAGAAGCTTTAAAACAGAGAAAACATAAGAGTTCATTCATTCATACGCAATTGTTGATCAAATTGTTAGCTTCTTCTCTCTCTATTCTCTCTGTAACAGAACTTGTTCATATGTTTTCTAGAATCTATTCTTCTTCTTGATTCTTTGAATTATGAATTGGAAATTGTTATTTTAGGAACATCAGTTTTCTTGTAACAAAGGTATCAGAGCCATTCGATTCTCGGATTCCATTTTCGGATTGAAGACTCTATGACGAACAAGATGCATGAGAGAAACAATGCACAGATTGAGGCTCTATTGGAGGGGATACGATTCCGATTAGGGTTAGGGAACAAGGAATCAACGCCGGATGTTCAACACGACGATCCGTCATCAACTCCGAAAATGCTTGTTGCTGCACCAGACCCGATTATGTTGTTCACAGCAGCTCTGGAGAGGTTTCAATCCACCATGAAATCAGGTCTCGACGAGTTGAGGGATGAGCTTCATGAATTTAAAGTTGTATTCCAGGAGGCTTGTGTTGAGATGATTCAGGATATACAGAAGACCGAGGACTTGATGAACGTCGAGTCTGAATCAGTTTCAGTCTTGAGTATTGATGATGATCTTGGAGCGAAATTAACTCTAGAAAGAGATTCAATGGTTGATGAGGAATAGAGTACGGAGACAGATTTGATTGATGAAGTTACTGAACAATCTCAATCTGAGGTACCAATTTCTTTTCTGGAATCTAGACCTAGTAACATTTGTGTCTGGATGGCTCAACAAAACGAGCACTTCTGTGGTTTAGAAGCATGGAAAGTGGCTGGGAATTTTAAGAAAGTACCAAAGGTCACCACTACACTTTGTGCACACCAACCGTTTGACCAAATTCTTCCGAGAGGAAAGGAGAATCAACAAATAATCTTGAGAAAAATGCCAAAGTCCAGGAAATTCAAGTACAAACTAAAGAAACAACATGGGATCAGTGTTGTCGGTCAATTAGGAGTGGAGAAGGACATAGATGAAGTGTTGCAGTCGCATATTTTTTATTCTAATGTGTCTAAAGGAGTTCTTGCCAAATCCAAAGACTTGATAAAGGCCTTTCGATCAGATGATCATACCAAGATATGCATGGAGATTTTGGACAAAGGTGAGCGTCAAGTTGCTAGAAAAGAGAGCGAATCACAATTCTCAAGCCAGTTTCAGGATATTGCTACGATTGTAATGCATAAAACTATCAACCCTGAAACTCACCGATCTTATACCATTAGCATGGTAGAGCGTCTAATGCATGAAATCCATTTTGTTGTTATCCTCATAGAAATTCCAGGAAGCAGACTCTTGAGGTCATCAGTGAGCTGCAGAAGCACTTCCCTATTAAGCGTTCTCCAATGTGACTGCGTCTCACTGTTCTTGTTCAAAACTTCGCCTCTCTTCGGGAGAAGCTAAAAGAATGGGACGCTTGTGTTGTCTCCAAAGACGAATCTGGAACACAGATGTCCACTATCTGCGAGATGGAACCAAGACATTTTCGAGAGTGTGATTCCCTTGTGAGGAATATGGAGAGCAGGTTAGAGATATTTGCTGTATCAGTTCATGTTGAAGGTGACACAAGCATGGATCCTTATTATGCGCATGATGATGTGGCATTGCAGACCAACAAACCATTGTTACCTATTGAGACTGAGACCAATCCCGTTGTTGAACTAAGAAAGAAAATGCAGAAGCACGAGATGGGTAAAGTTTCTCTGCTGATTGAGTCTGTGGCATTGGCAGCAGTTTCCCTAGGAGCCAATACACGTGAACAACATGTGGAAAACAACAACGAGCATAAGGGAGTGCTCTCTGACTTTTTACAGTTGCAGCATGAATATTGGACACGTTTTAAACTCCAGACAGAAGAAAGTGTGGACTGCCTGGGACTGCATTCTGAATTTCCATTCAAGATACTTTTGACAGAGGTTGAAACTTTGAAGTACCCGAAAGAGAGCTTTGACAAAGAGTGGGAGACATTGGACGATTCACCACGTTCTTTGCTTCTCACCAACCAAATCTGGGATCCTGGTGGCATTTTATATTCTTTACATCTGATATGCAACAGAGATGTTTTTACTTCAACCATGAGGACATAGTTGCTTGGAAAGGGAGGATTTGATACAGTAAACGAGCTATGTGGAGTGAATAACACGTGGAGGGTGGAAATTAGAAGATAGATTCAACAGTTGAGATCAATTAGAGTCCACAAGCGCAGAAAAGAAGCTTTAAAACAGAGAAAACATAAGAGTTCATTCATTCATACGAAATTGTTGATCAAATTGTTAGCTTCTTCTCTCTCTATTCTCTCTGTAACAGAACTTGTTCATATGTTTTCTAGAATCTATTCTTCTTCTTGATTCTTTGAACTATGAATTGGAAATTGTTATTTTAGGAACATCAGTTTTCTTGTAACAAAGGTATCAGAGCCATTCGATTCTCGGATTCCATTTTCGGATTGAAGACTCTATGACGAACAAGATGCAGGAGAGAAACGATGCACAGATTGAGGCTCTATTGGAGGGGATACGATTCCGATTAGGGTTAGGGAACAAGGAATCAACACCGGATTTTCAACACGACGATCCGTCATCAACTCCGAAAATGCTTGTTGCTGCACCAGACCCGATTATGTTGTTCACAGCAGCTCTGGAGAGGTTTCAGTCCACCATGAAATAAGGCTCGACGAGTTGAGGGATGAGCTTCATGAATTTAAATTTGCATTCCAGGAGGCTTGTGTTGAGATGATTCAGGATATACAGAAGACCGAGGACTTGATGAACGTCGAGTCTGGATCAGTTTCAGTCTTGAGTATTGATGATGATCTTGGAGCGAAATTAACAAAAGAAAGAGATTCAATGGTTGATGAGGAATTGAGTACGGAGACAGATTTGATTGATGAAGTTACTGAACAATCTCAATCTGAGGTACCAATTTCTTTTCTGGAATCTATACCTAGTAACATTTGTGTCTGGATGGCTCAACAAAACGAGCACTTCTGTGGTTTAGAAGCATGGAAAGTGGCTGGGAATTTTAAGAAAGTACCAAAGGTCACCACTACACTTTGTGCACACCAACCGTTTGACCAAATGCTTATGAGAGGAAAGGAGAATCAACAAATAATCTTGAGAAAAATGCCAAAGTCCAGGAAATTCAAGTACAAACTAAAGAAACAACATGGGATCAGTGTTGTCAGTCAATTAGGAGTGGAGAAGGACATAGATGAAGTGTTGTAGTCGCATAATGTTTATTGTAATGTGTCTAAAGGAGTTCTTGCCAAATCCAAAGACTTGATAAAGGCCTTTCGATCAGATGATCATACCAATATATGCTTGGAGATTTTGGACAAAGGTGAGCGTCAAGTTGCTAGAAAAGAGAGTGAATCACAATTCTCAAGCCAGTTTCAGGATATTGCTACGATTGTAATGCAGAAAGCTATCAACCCTGAAACTCACCGACCTTATACCATTAGCATGGTAGAGTGTCTAACGCATGAAATCCATTTTGTTGTTGATCCTCATAGAAATTCCAGGAAGCAGACTCTTGAGGTCATCAGTGAGCTGCAGAAGAGATTCCCTATTAAGCGTTCTCCAATGAGACTGCGTCTCACTGTTCTTGTTCAAAACTTCGCCTCTCTTCGGGAAAAGCTAAAGGAATGGGACGCTTGTGTTGTCTCCAAAGACGAATCTGGAACACAGATGTCCACTATATGCGAGATGGAACCAGGACATTTCCGAGAGTGTGATTCCCTTGTGAGGAATATGGAGAGCAGGTTAGAGATATATGATGTATCAGTTCATGTTGAAGGTGACACAAGCATGGATCCTTATTATGCGCATGATGATGTGGCATTGCAGACCAACAACCATCGTTACCTATTGAGACTGAGACCAATCCCGTTGTTGAACTAAGAAAGAAAATGCAGAAGCACGAGATGGGTAAAGTGTCTCTGCTGACTGAGTCTGTGGCATTGGCAGCAGCTTCCCGAGGAGCCAATACACGTGAACAACATGTGGAAAATAACAACAACGAGCAGAAGGGAGTGCTCTCTGATTTTTTACAGTTGCAGCGTGAATATTGGACACGTTTTAAACTCCAGACAGAAGAAAGTGTGGACTGCCTAGGACTGCATTCTGAATTTTCGTTCAAGATACTTTTGACAAAGGTTGAAACTTTGAAGCAACCGAAAGAGAGATTTGACAAAGAGTGGGAGACATTGGACGATTCACCACGTTCTTTGCTTCTCACCAACCAAATCTGGGATCCTGGTGGCATTTGATATTCTTTACATCTGATATGCAACAGAGATATTTTTACTTCAACCATGAGGACATGGTTGCTTGGAAAGGGAGGTATTGATACAGTAAACGAGCTATGTGGAGTGAATAACACGTGGAGGATGGAAATTAGAAGATAGACTCAACGGTTGAGATCAATTAGAGTCCACAAGCGCAGCAAAGAAGCTTTAAAACAGAGAAAACATAAGAGTTCATTCATTCATACGAAATTGTTAATCAAATTGTTAGCTTCTTCTCTCTCTATTCTCTCTGTAGCAGAACTTGTTCATATGTTTCCTAGAATCTATTCTTCTTCTTGATTCTTTGAACTATGAATTGGAAATTGTTGTTTTAGGAACATCAGTTTTCTTGTAACACTATGATGCGAACGGTAAACAAGACTGGCGGAGAAAGAGGATTTGCAGAGTCCGAGTTTCGGAGGTCCACCGGCGGCGGTAGATCGGCGGAGAAGGAGGATTAGCAGAGACCGAGTTTAAGAGATCCATCGGTGGCTGTAGATTGGCATAGAAGAAGGATTAGCAGAGGCTGGGCTACGGAGTTCCACCGGCGGCGGTAGATTTGCGGAGAAGAAGGTCCAGAGGCGATCCTGCGGAAGAGGCGCAGAGTTTAGGAGAAAAGGAGGAAGAAGAATTTTTGGTGTCGGAGGAAACAAGGACGAAGAAATATTTTTTTAGGTTTTAGTTTATTAATTATTTTATATAATATTTATTGTTTTTGCAAATTATGTTAAATATGTAATCGTAGGGTTTTTTTTTCATCTGAAGTTGTAATTTTATTAAACCATGGAGGAATGCGTTTTTGGGATCCAAAATCGGCAGAAAACAAAACTTTCTTCGAAAACTAAGTAAAAAAACAACAAAGCCGGTGGAATAAGAGTATATCCCCGAAAACAAAACCTACATCTAAATCAGAAAACAAACGATACAATCCAAAGCCAATCAAGAACAAACCGAAATGCCAAACTTAATTCGTGCGAAGATGCTTGAGTGAGATTACTATTGTTGCCCACGGCCCACCAACGATAACATCGGCTACCCGAACAGATGCTGAAAGACCCTCTCTCAGACTCAAAGAAACTACACTTCATAACCCGACAAGAAAACCCCTAAGAAAAGATCACTAAGACTCTTTCGGATATGGTTGTGACTGTTGGAATTGTGTCCAGTAATCTCGGTACTGTCTCTAGAAAGTAAGAGTATGTCAATGATCAGACATAAGTCATATAATGCTGGGGGTCATGATGGCTTGCTAGAGTCCGCTCATGATCTATAAGTCTCGGACTTATTGCCTTTATTATATGATCCCATATGGGTCACACGCCTAAGCTAACGGGAAAATACGCAGGAACGGTTTAGCAGAGGTACGGTAAAAGTGCTAGGCATTTACGGTACTTGGAGAGACTAAAGGGCCTGATTAAATCCAAGGGATTTAATCAGAACTGAGAATTGGGCCCAAAAGCCCATGAGAACTAAAGGGAGTTTTAATGAATAAAACTTGACCTAAAATTCTCTAATTCTTCAGCTGATTTGCGCCACCTTTCCTCTCTCTCTGCGCCTCCTCTCTGTCTGGTCTAGCAACCAATTCCCGAGCGTGCGTGTGTGAACCTTTGGAGGATTCATCCCTCGGTGTATCTATCTGATCTCTGACCTGTTCTATTCCTTCCGCTGCAACAAACAGGTAAAAGGTGAGATCATGTAATGTTTCTATTCAAGAGAACCTAGATCTGTATGTTTAGGTTGATATGAATCTGTGAATTACATCAGGATCAACTAAACGGTTCCTACAGTGGTATCAGAGCCATTGGTTCTTAGGATTTCTTGTTTTAGATTCATGTTTAGGTTGTTTAATCTGTTTAGAAGTGTTTTGAATCCATTACTGATAAGAAAAACACTTAAGAAACTGAATTGAATCCTGAACAAACAAACGAAATCGCAAACCGAGCTATATGACTCGGGTTTGTGATCGGCCGAGAGTTGGGTCGGATGGACGGCGGATCGATCGATCGATCGTGATCGGATCGTCGCGCTTCGTCCCGTCCGTCCCGATCACGTCTCAGCCGGCGAACGTTCCGATTGCGCAGGATGGGCCGATCGCATGGATCGCACAAACGCGATTGCATGGATCACGTCCCGTCGCGCCTCGGCATCGTCCCGCTCTCGTCCAACGCTGTCCCGATCGCTCGGCGATCGAGTGAAGCAGCCGACCCGAGCTCGACGATCGACCGACCATCGCGTCCGCGAGCCGAACAACGTCCGTCCGTCCCGAGCATACCGAGCGTCTCGATCTCGGATCGTCGCGTGCGGCTTGACGGCTGACGTGATCGCGTGAAACTTACGATTAGGTCGTAATCGGTTCACGTGATCAATCGGTTCGGTTCGGTTAATGGTTCGGTTTAAAACTTAATTAAAACTGATTCATTCTGGTTTAATAAACAGATTTTAATAATTTTATTAAATCTGGTTAAACCGGGATAAGAAATCCAATGTCGAAAGAAATATTGGATTTAGTGCCTAAACCAGGAATTTCTAATTTGATTTGGTTGGACCAAATAAATTGAGAAATTCTGGTTTAGTAAATAACCGGTTGACAATTGTGGTCATCGTAGTAATTGAAACTTGGTTAGACCAGTTTTAATGAACCAGACCGGTTATGTCAATTAATTGGACAATTGGGTCATGTCTTGGACATGGACCAATTCTTGGGCCTCGGGCCAAGAAGTTAAAACAATTGGGCCAATTATTTGAGTCTTTCTTCAGATAAATTTAAAATTTATTTTATAAAATATAAAGTCGATTTTAAATTAAAGTTTCCGAAATTTTGAAATTAGAAAGTTTCTTAAAATAGAAGTTTCTGGATTTGCGGGTTTTGGATTTTTTAAGAAATTTCTAAAGTTAGAAAGTTTCCGTTTTTAGAAAGTTTCCAATTTTAGAAAGTTTCCAAAAATAGTAGGTTTCCAAAAATGAAAGTTTCCCGAAATAGTAATCTTCTATTTTGGGAATGAATTTTAATAAACCTACGAACCTCAAATAATATCAAGCGTTGGATGTCTTGTCCAGGCTATGTCAGCTGTCAAAGCCCATTCAATTGCATTCATGGCCTTACAGTGTGAGGATGTCTGCTTTTGCGTGGGTAAGACAGTTTGTGATTCATAAATGTCATTGGGAGTCCCAGACATTAATGATTACATGACTGTATAGTCTGGTTTTCTTGACTAGGCCATCGGGAGTCCCGGGCCTTGAGACATCAGAGTGGATTGGGCCTCGGGCCCAGATTCACAACCAAGAGTTATATCACGGATATAATTAGCCGATATAGGGCTTACCGATATAAGCTAAGGTTGGGTGACGGCCAGTGGCCCACTTTAATCTTAGTTATATGTGGATCTTGGAATCATTATATTCTATTGAGGGTAACTGATGTTATTGAATATAATGCGTGATTAATCATATTAAATTTAATACGGGATTAATCATATTGAACATATTAACTAAAATCCTTTTATCTTAATTTTCAGTTATGACTAGCACAAACAATCAAAACACTTTCTCGATCCGGTCTGTCCTTAAGATGGACAAGCTGAACGGATCAAATTTCTTGACTTGGTCGCGGAACCTGAGGCTAGTCCTCAGACAGGAGAGAAAGGACTATGTCCTTGAGAGAGCTCTCCCCGTGAGGATCGGGTCCAATGCTTCTCATGCAGTATATCATGCTTGGAATGAGCATTATAATGATGCGGTAGATGTGCGTGGTCTGATATTGGCTACCATGGACTCAGATTTGCGAAAGCAATATGAGAACATGGAGTCGCCAATAGAGATGATCAGCAGCCTGAAATTGAAATTTCAGGAGCAGATAAGAGTGGAGAGATACCAATTGGTTAAATCTCTCACTAGCTGCAAGCTACCAAATGATCATCCAGTGAGTCCTCATGTCAGTAAAATGATGGGTTACATTGATAACCTGAGGAAACTGGATTATCCAGTTAGCCAAGAATTGGCAACTGAGATCATTCTGCAGTCACTGCCGTCAAGCTATGATAAGTTCAGAAAGAACTATATCAAGAAAGGCTTAACGAAGACGCTGACTGAACTGCATGATATGCTCAAGACAGTTGAGCCAAACGTGAAGAGTACCCTGTACAATCTCATGAATGAGAAGGGTAGGTTTACTAAACCTAATGCTGACAAGGGTGAAGACAAAGTTGTCCAGATTTTGAATCATGGCAAGCGTGTGTCTTCTGAGCCCGAGTTAGATACCTCTTACGTTGGTAAGTGCTGCTACTGTAAGGAGACAGGGCATTGGAAGAGAGATTGCATTAAATTCATGGAAGATGATGAGGAGTTAAAGTCGATGTATGAGACTACTTCCTCAGGTATTCATGTTATTACTTCAAGTTCTACCTTAAAGGTATTGAATACTGGTTGTGGCACTGATATTTGTAATAATATGCAGAGCCTAAGCAACAGTAGAACATCCTTAAAGGTATTGGATACTGGTTGTGGCACTGATATTTGTGATAATATGCAGAGCCTAAGCAACAGTAGAATGTTGAAGGAAGGGCAAGTGAAACTACATGTCTGGAAGGAGCTTGGGATGCTGCCTCAGCCGTAGGGTTTTTCACTTATAGATCCCTTTGAGGCTTGGTTTTGTATTAAGTAATTGCTACAATGTACCTGCTTTAAGCAGAGTTGTCTTTCATTTTCTTGTAAGAATTTGAATGTTTTTCATTTTGATAAAGACAAGTTTTGTTCTTTTGATCTTAATGAAATATTAATTGTAGCACCCTATTCATGGAATGGGTTTTATATCTTAAACCAAAGAGTGCCTAAATGTAACATAAATACCGAATTGGTTTAAATCTGATGAATTAAACCTGATTTTTCTTGGCAAAAGTCTTGGTCACATAGAGTAAGTCGGATTCAGAAATCCCATAGTCATGGACTGTTGGGCTCATTTGATAAAATATCTTATGAGACTTGAATTCTGTTTACTAGACCAAAAAGTAAAGGGCCTATCTTAGCCGAGCTAGAGAAAAGCCCAAAGGCTTATTGGACCTGGAACATACTCATGTATGTGGCCCAATGAGCAGTAATGCAAGAGAAAATCTCCTGTACTTCATTGTCTCTACTGATTACTTCAGTGAGTGTGACTGTGTTCATTTGATGAGACACAAGTCGGAATTCTTTGACATGGTCGAAAGAGTTCCAGAGTGAAGTATAGGATCTGAATGACAAAAGTATTAAGACTCTGGATTAAAATCATGAGTGAGAATACTTAAGTCATTGATTATGTGATCATCTGAATGAGTGTGAAATCGTTTCACAGCTCATTTCTCCTGAAAACCTGAAGGTGCTTCTGTGAGAAAGAATCAGATCTTATTAGAAATGATTAAAGATGAATCACACGAATCTTCCATGATATTTTAAGAATAACGCTCTAGAAATATCTAAGTTTACGCTAAAATAGTTCCACCAATATCAGTTGAAAGACACCACGTAAATGTGGATTGGAATCGATCCAAATTCGTCTTTACTGAGTATTAGTAGTTGAGCTACTTCGCTGGTTGTCCCAGGGAAACCAAGGCTTATTAATTTTACGTCCATTCTGTTTTCTAAGAAAGGAAGTTATTTTCCAAGAAGAACAGTGGGATAAAAGTATAACTCGAAGTTTTCTTAGGGAAACCAAGGCTCGGTACTTTTACGACCATTCTGTTTTCTAAGAAGGGAAGTTACTTTCCAAGAAGAACAGTGGGAGTAAAAGTACAACTCGAAGAAATTCGAGAAATACAGGAGGCTGCTTAACCTATTGAGGGAGAGCAGCGGAAGGATTTACAGATTTCTGTAGAATCTACACCTGTGGAGCCTGAAGTTCGCAGATATGAAAGAATCAGTCACTAATCCGAGAGTGAATTCTCGTCATTAGTTCAGCCTGATGATCATTGAATGTTCGCATGATCTGATGATCATTGAAAGCGACGAATCTGCGAAATTCAAGGAAGCGAAAGTGAGCCCAGACTCCGAAGAATTACATTTTGTGTAAGTTGGCTTCATCGATCCATTCATGGATGGAAGCAAACATATCGGAGTTGGAATCTTCGTTCTGTTGAAGTAGTCAAGGTTTTGACTTAAGCAGGAACGAAATGGAACTGTGCGTTTACTAATAGATAAGTGGGAGCAATATTGCATTTCTCAAAGTGTATGTCGATGACATACTGATTCTCGGATATAACGTCCCAACGCTGTAGTCGGTAAAGGACTAGCTTGGGAGTTGGTTTTATGATTGACATGGGTAAAGCCACGTAGTTCTTGGATTTTGGATCTAAAGATAGAGATCCAAAAGAGCTGGTAGGACAAAGTCAGGATTCTTAAATTGACAAAGTCCTACACGTTTTGAGCAATCCAAGAAGGGTTTTATGCCAATGTCACATGGCATTAAGTTAAGCAAGATACAGTATCCTACGATAACTGCTGAGCTTAAATGCATGGATGAGATTCCATATGCGTCGGCAATTGGATCTATCATGTATGCCATGAAACATACTTGTTTGATGTTGCTTTAATGTTAAGCAAGACAAATAAAGACCAGTCAAATCCAGCAAAGAATCAAGTTTCCTAAAGTATGTCCTAAAGTATTTGAGGAATACTAAGGATAAGTTCTTGATTTACGGAGAAAGTGAGGTGCTATAAGTCAATAGAGTCTGAAAGGCAAGTTTCCAACAGACAAAGATGATTTCCGGTCACAGTCCGGTTATATCTTGTGTTTGTCTGGCGGTGCACGGCACTGTTGCTGACTCCATGACTTAAGCTGAATCTTTCGCAGCTTGGGAAGCGGCGAAAGAGGTTGTTTGGAAAGAAGAGTTCATCACTGAACTTGATGTGATTCCAGCATAGATGAAACTAGCTGCACATCAGAGGTCCAAACACCTAAAGGATAGGTATAACCTATTCCGTGAGATAAATGACAGAGATGTTAAGTAGATCAGCAAGTTTCAACGAATGAGAACGTTGCTAATCTATTAACGAAGCCACTCCATAGGCCTAAGCACGAGTCGCGCACTGTTGCTGTAGGATAAGTGAAATTAAGATGTAGTCTTAATTTCAGTGGGAGTTATTAAAGGGCTTTATTTAGTTATTGATATGTTCTTGTAAAACATTCTTATGTTTAATGAAATTATTATTTCAAGATTATTTTAACTGTGATGAAATAATCGTTCCAAAGTGATATGAACCATTTTATAGGTCATCGAAGTAAATGACTTGATCTTGAGTCATCGAAGTCATTTAGCTTGATCATGAGACCCTATATTTGATAGATGGCTTATATCATCCTGTCCCTAGTCGAAGGTTGTTGAAATTGGAACACCAACAACCGTGTGAGACTGGATTGGTACGTGACTTATGACAAAGTCTCAGTGTGTCATAGATGCGCGGCATCAAAGTCAGTACATAGGTGTATGTTTGGGAACATACGACCGGACAAGACCCGCTTATAAGAACTCTTCAGGATATTTATATCTGTGTCATAAGAGATTCTTACTACGACTATAGAGTATAGTCCTTAGACCTGAGTTCGCATGCATGTGACTGCACATGAACTGATGCGCTTTGATCATTGTCTAACGCTATCGTTCTGTGATAGCTATAAGGACCTTGTTTGGGTACATCATGAAATGAGTAGTTTACAGTGATGGAACAAGATGGGATTTGTCCCTCCAATATAAATGGAGTGAATATCTCTAGGCCAATCGGAGATTTGAATACTGGAAAACGCATGGCCATGCTCAAACGGACTTTCCCGAGTCGTTTGGATTGTCAGTATCAAATCAGAGTCCGATGAACAAGATTAGGCTTTATAAGGATGACACTAATCTTGCCTTATGACTAATCGAGATATTGAGACAAAAGGATTATGAATACAGAGATTCCAGTACAAGTGGGAGATTGTTGGAATTGTGTCCAGTAATCTCGGTACTGTCTCTAGAAAGTAAGAGTATGTCAATGATCAGACATAAGTCATATAATGCTGGGGGTCATGATGGCTTGCTAGAGTCCGCTCATGATCTATAAGTCTCGGACTTATTGCCTTTATTATATGATCCCATATGGGTCACACGCCTAAGCTAACGGGAAAATACGCAGGAACGGTTTAGCAGAGGTACGGTAAAAGTGCTAGGCATTTACGGTACTTGGAGAGACTAAAGGGCCTGATTAAATCCAAGGGATTTAATCAGAACTGAGAATTGGGCCCAAAAGCCCATGAGAACTAAAGGGAGTTTTAATGAATAAAACTTGACCTAAAATTCTCTAATTCTTCAGCTGATTTGCGCCACCTTTCCTCTCTCTCTGCGCCTCCTCTCTGTCTGGTCTAGCAACCAATTCCCGAGCGTGCGTGTGTGAACCTTTGGAGGATTCATCCCTCGGTGTATCTATCTGATCTCTGACCTGTTCTATTCCTTCCGCTGCAACAAACAGGTAAAAGGTGAGATCATGTAATGTTTCTATTCAAGAGAACCTAGATCTGTATGTTTAGGTTGATATGAATCTGTGAATTACATCAGGATCAACTAAACGGTTCCTACAGTGACGTACTACTATACGCCCAATATTCACCTAGATAGAAGCCCAAAGGAATCCAAATCTCCAATTTGAATCAACTGAAGCCAAACTAACCCAAAGAACCCCGAAGACTAACCCGGAAGAACCAAAGAATTAGAAACCACCCACTGCAATCTCCGCCAACGAGACAAGAAAGAACAACCACGGATTACAAAGCCGAACCTTGAATCAACGAACGTCCGAATAGAAGAGGTACCTAAGATTTTCTATTTGGAAGCCGACTGACCCACAACCCAACCTAACCATAAACCGGAGACTGCAACCAAACGAGACCTAAAACTAAACCCTAACAACAAGCTCGACTACCGAACGACAACGACCCAGACTCGAACATACGCCATAATAGAGACCATGAAACCAAAATCAATCGCTAAAGCTCAGACTCACCATCCATGGCGAACAAGATTCCGGGCAAGGCAGAGGAAGCAGCGACGACAACAAAGGACACGCCAGCAACCAGGAGGAGATCGCGACAGCCGGCGATGCGCGAGACAGACGGAGGACGAAGGCAGACGGAGGACGGAGGCAGTACAAGACCAAAACTGTTGTTTTTTTATTGGAGATGAGACCAAAATCTAATGACGGCGATGGTTATTCCCTCCCCGGTGATGGCGAAAAGCGCCGGCCGGGGAGCACACAGAGATCTGATAAAAGGGACGGCGGCGGCTGGTTTGTTTGACTTCGGTACGACCTTAAAACCAACTCTTTTCTGCAAAACCTTAACCGTAGGGTTATAAATGAATTTTTAAAAAAAAAACTAAAGGGATATTCATAAATTAAAAAAGATGTAGAGAGAAATGTCCTTTTTATTTCATACTCATTAGCCAAAATCCCCAATTATCAAATTATGTATTTCTATATATAGTGTTTTATTATTTTCGGTAAACTGATTTCTTTTTAACATTATCCAACTTTATATAATCGAAAATGTTAATACAACAATATTATATGAAACAGCCAAGATTGAGGTTTCCCCATTATATGGTAAGAGTTTGAGGCATATAACAAGCATATCAAATCCATATCATATCATACTATAGAATTAAGCCGAACTGAACGAAAGAAGCCAAGATGACAAAAGAGAAGACATGAGTTTAACTTTTCAGACTTCTGTGCTCATTCTTTTATTGATTTCCACATTTGCATTCTTTTGTGCTCGCATCATTTTCATCCTACAAAATACAAGCAAGAATAATCACAGAAATAAAAAAGCAAGAATTTGATGTTGTTGTTTCATGCCCAAGAATTTGATTATAAATCCAAATATCACAATGCTAGTAGCTGCTTTATGAGAATTAGCTCACCTATTGGCAGAGATATACTTGTCAATCTCTTGTTTCTGCTCAGGCTTAAAAGCTAACCATTTTTCATGTGGAGATAAGTCATCAAATGTTCCTAGATCTGCGCATGAATGATTTGAAACACTCTCGCATATAGAAAGAAAAAAACGTAAACAAAGAGTTTCAGTAAACTTCACACCTTGATGCAAAATCTGTGGTTCTTCTTCAAAGCACTTCAGTTTCCAGAGAACAAGACCATCATTACCCAACAGGATCGGGTCGGTTCTAACAGCATCACATCTTTGCCTCTCTGCAAACGGGTTTCATCAGTTTAAGCATGAAACACAACACCGTTGATTATAAAGAGTCTAAGGGCATTTAGATTTACTTCTAGATGTTGCCTTTAGCATCTCGCCATGAGCTGCTTTAGCTTCATCTTTTATTTGAGACAAAATTTTGTGATGCTCTTCAATGGACAATGGAACTCCGTTTTTTTCAATATGAGCTTTGACAAGATCACCCTGCATCTTCTGCCTCAGCTGTTTCTCCTATAAGGACGAAAAACAAAGTTTACCACAAGTAGTATTGATATTTTAAAATCATCTTGCTGATTATAGAAATACCTTTTCCTTTGCAGCTGTGGCCTTTTCTTTTGCTTCTCGTTCCTTTGTTTCAGACTCCTTACCTTTGTCCTCAATGAAATTCCTCATTGCCCTATAATTTTTTCACGAGTGTGTTGAGTCATAACGAAGCATAAAGTCCAAGAAAAAACTGAGTATAAATACGTACAGTGTGCTAAGTGATTCATCACATAAGAAGTTGAGAAGCTTGAGCCTTGTTGATGCATCCATCTTCTTATACTCAGAGACACCTGATTTGAAAGTTTCAGGTGGAAATTCATCACCCAACACTCCTGATTGCAACAGGCACTCTCCAAGAGAATTGAACCATGTGCTGTCACTTGCACTTAGAGACAAAGACCTGTAAGAATCATTCAAACGCATCAGAAATAAGAGCATACATATAAATACTTTTTTGAGGGCAGAATAAAAACACACATACCTATCTCTATCATGTGATATTAATTCCAACAACTGGATCATCATAGGGATAACAGAGCAGTATTGTTGCCTCTTTGTGTTACGCCCAGATGAAAAAAACTCAGCAACAATAGTTTCAGCTTGTCCTTCCTTCAAATCAAGCGCCTATCCAAAATGAAACACAGATTAAAAGTAAATGTCACATGGAATGATTATAGATGACAAGTTAATTAACCAATACCTCTCCAAAGGCTGAGCAAAACTCAAGAAACTGCAATACATTTCCAGTTTCTTCAATGGGTATATCAATGCCTGAGACATTAGTCAAGCTGCTACCCTGAGGAAGTTTAGCCTCGATCTGAATCTCCTCCTCTTTCACTTTGTGAATGGCTTTTGCTTTCTTGATCTTGCCCGTCACTTTGATGTTCTCCTTGGTAACATCTGATTCATAACATTAAAACTGTTAGTCTTAGTCTCTCCTGTTTAAGACAACTTCAAAGGAAACAGATGCCACTTCACACTTGTACCTTCAACTGAAACATCCTCCTGCAGAAACAATATAATCAAATAAGCATAATACTAAAAACGAAGCTTAGCTTAGTTCACAAAAATAAACTTGAATAATATAGAGAAATGAATACCAGATTTGCCTTTGGAAAGCCGGTTTTGATCTTGTTCAATGCTTTCTTGATCTTGCCCGTTGCTTTGTTGTTTTCAGTGGCAACATCTGATTCATAACATTAAAACTGTTAGTCTTAGTCTCTCCTTTTTAAGATAATTTCAGAGTAAACAGAGTCATTATTCCCACCTGTGCCTTCAATGGAAACATTCTCCTGCAGAAACAACATAATCAAATAAGCATATTAACAAATAATAAATGTACGACCAAAAAAAATAAAAACAAATAATAAATGAAGCTTATTATGACAAAAAAAATCTTGAAATAGAGAGTTGAATACCAGCTTAGGCTTTTTCTGATAAACAAAGCTATCAGAGCCCTCAACTTGTAGAAGCTCAGAGACTGAAGATAGCCCACTTGCTTTAGCTTTGTGTGTCAATATTCCTGTGGGGCTTTGTCCTCGTTGCTTCCTGTAAAAATCATCAACACAAAGGGTTCTCTTAACTAAGAATCTCAAAAGCAATCAAGATGAGAAACTTTTACCTGCAGAAACTGCAATTGCAGATGCCTCTGCACTTAGGACATTTCCAATCAATTAAGGCATCCACCTCCTCTGCCTTCTCACCATACCTATTGTTGATATGTCGAATAAGAAAACACATAATCGCAGAAAAGGAAAAACGATATACAAGTAAGGCAAACCTGTTCAGTAAGCACTTGTGACAATAATTAATGGTACATTTCTTGTTCTTCTTCATGGCTTTGCACGACGCAACAAAGTCCATCGTCTTCTGTCGACACTGCAAAAAAATAAGCCAAAATCAATCATACGGCTACAAACAAAATCCACATAATCAATCATCGCTTTAGCATAAGAAAAGGGATCTGGAAAAATTAAAGGAAATTTCAAGAAAGAATATTCAGAGTTACTACTTGACACAACTTAATTAGGGCAGAATCAATCAGAGTGTAGAGTTGGTGATTGTTTTTCACCTGGTGACAACATTTGCCGTTACTAGAATCGTAAATTCTTCCTCCGATGACTCGAACGCCAGGGTTCGTTGTGCGCTTCGATGGTTTCGCGTCATCCAAAGCCATAGCAATTAGCGAAGAATAAAACCCTAGAAAGGCTAATTCGAAAGAGAGAAAAATTTCAATTGGGTTTGTCCAGGATCTTAATTGCTCGCACAAGAAGACAGCAATCAAACAATTTATGAGAAACGTAAACAAATATTGGAGAGGGAAAACGAAAATAGCATTCAAAATTTTAAGATTAAGAGGGAAAAAAATATTGAGGGAGAAATTGCCGCTTGTTTTTTTTTCATTTGCAGGTGCCCTCTTTAGCTACTGTTTCCATATTAGGGTGTGGGTAGGCCGGAAGAGATCCGGAATTTCAAAGTATCCGAATCCGGATTTAAATCCATTGAATATGTAAAATATTAAGATATCCGGACATATTTGGATTTGGATTAGATAAAAAATAGTAAATAAATAAATAAAAATGTTAAAATTTTAAATAGAATTACAAAAAAATATTTATAATTATTTTTGAAAAAAATGTATTATAATAGATATAAAATATTTTTTATATAAAATCACATATAATAAATAAATATATATATTATATTCGTAAAAGGGAATTTTTAAGTATAAATCTCTTTCTCTCTCTAACAATCACGACTCTTCTTTGCACGTTTCACATTTCTCACCGGGGAGTTTGGTCTGCCGGTCACATGCAGTTTTGTCGGGAATGTATAACTGCCAAACGGTTATTGTCAGGACAGTTTGGCAACGTCTATATATATATATATCTTGTTTGTCTCTTCTGGTTTATTGTATTGATCAAAATTCAAAAACAAAGTTTCCCCTTTCATTTTGGTTATGACTGATCGACTAAGAAGAGAGCTTCAAGATATTATCATTGGATATGATGACGATGTCGTCTCTCTACCGGTGGAACTATGCGATGAAGCAATGAATGAAAATCGATTTAGCATAATGTGCAAAGCTCTCAATCCCCGTAAACAAAATATACGGGCAATGATGGCCGCTTTTCCGCGACTGTGGGGACTAGGAGATGAAGTAATAGGTCGTTTGATCTCGCCACAGAAAATTCAGTTTGTCTTCAAAACAGAGGAGGCGATGGTTTTGGTTCTTATATGTGTCCCTTGGTCATTCAAAGATTGGATGTGTGTTTTCCAACGATGGACACCGGAACAAACTGAGGAAGATTTGAAGTACCTATCCTTCTGGATTCAAATTCGTGGCATCCCACCACAATTCCTCTCGACCTGAATGGTTAATCACATTGGATTCGTGCTTGGACAATTCCTGGAGACAGATTTTAATGACGAAGGAGCGCATCAAGTTGATTATGTTCGGGTTCGTATACTTTGGAACACAGACATACCGCTTCGCTTCCAACGGGTGTTCATCTTTGGGAATCAGTATGTGATTCTTAAGATGTCCTATGAAAAGTTGCGAGGCTTTTGTCATCTATGTGGTTTGTTAACCCACGAAGCCGCAAGTTGCCCTCAAGCAACTCAAAATGGGGCTCCACCACCATACGATGACGATGATGATATTCCTCCGGACAATGAGGAAAGCTCAGACTCTAACCATCAAAGTCATTACTGGGAAGACGAGAACGCAAATAAGAACTGAACGAATAGTTCTGAAGAACCTTTAGAATTAGCCTCCAAGAAAAGGAAAATGGATGCTTCTCCCTCTCCATCTGTGGATCATCTTTTCCATTACAATGATTCACGTCATACACATGTGTTTGATGAATCAGAGGAAACTATGGATTCTAGCAGACGTAGGATGCAATCTAACGTGTGCGAGGCAAGATCTTGGAAGTGTTTATGCAAAGGCGGGAACATTGGGGCAGTAACTTCACAGTCAAGTAACATCAACATGCCATATCAAAAACATCAGAATCGAGATGGCACAGTGGGCCAAAAGCCACCGGAGCCAACATGAATACATCATTTGGAACTGCAGAGGGTTGAAAGGGTCCCTGGCAGTTCGACGCCTTAAAGGGATTAAGGCAACTTATTCCCCGGACGTACTCTTTCTGATTGAGACGGAGAACCCATATGATGTTGTGAGAGATGTGGCTACTCAGTTGGAATATGATCATGTTAAATGTATTTCCCCACTAGGCATAGTTGGTGGTTTAGCTTTAATAGTGATGTTTGTAACGCCCCCTTCCCGTTTTTCGCTGACCGACGAGCTGACCAGCCAACAATCAGACAAGAACATGACCGATCAAAACCGAGCAGTCATACGTGAAGAGTTTGTCACAATACGAAAGCCAGAGACAATCTTGTTTGAGACAAAGGTTCGAACCAAACAATCTTTGACTCCGTTTACCTCGTTTCCACGATACGAGGCTTTGCAACCTGTACCGCTTCCACGAGTTGTGTTCGGTTCGGACGAAACCGTATATCAGGGATTATTCCGTTTTTATTACTTGAAAAACATAAATCTTATTCATAGCAATATACGGTCTAATACAAAACATTTAGCGGGATATCCCAACAAAATCCGACACCGAAAATAAAGTCAAAATGCTTACAAACCCTAGCCAAAAGCCAACCCGAGACTACTCCAAGTGTCCTATGCGTCCGCCGAGCTATGCCAAACTTGAAAACACAAAAGATTCTAATGAGTAATCTAATATTACCCAGTGAGACGGCTCCCAACTAAAGGCTGCTAATAATCTAATAATCCCACCCAAACCCAAAATAACAATCAAGTATAATAGCTGATTACGTGCTACCAAGACGTGATGAGCTTCACAACACACAAGCATTCAAATAAGAACACAATCATCAATGAAGGGAATTGAGAACACTGCGGCACATGTTCTTGATTAGAATCGATCTATCTATCGCGACACTACACAATTCCACACCATCTGGGCCCACTTTGCGAACTCGGTGACTTCCATGGGAACACTTAGCTGCTGCCACGGTAGCTAAAACCTCCCACGAATCCTAGGCGATAACACGAAGTCCAACGGCTAGGACACCGTTCTCCGTCCATCGATACGCGGTGACTCGAGTTACCCCCGACAACCCGAGTTTCCATGCAGTCCGGCCCTAGGACGCGACCCCGTATTCTCCGGACCACACACCTACAGACGTCACTCCATAGGTTAACACCTGCCAGAACCACTACCGAGGGTACGTGAACTGACTAGGTTCTCAACTCCCGAAGATCCAATCAGGCAGGAAATACCAGAACGCCATCTCTAGACTTGCGGGATCTAGCGCGCCCTATAGAGTCCTATAACAGTATTGTAAACAAGCAGACTCGCTGGGAATCTATCACGCAATACCAATAAGGTCAAATAGAACTACTATCTCAATCCCCAGTCTCCCGGAAGTCCTATCACCAATCTCCACATTACGCAAACTTACTCGGTCCCGTACTAGAGTAAGTATCTACCAGTACAGTCTACTCGGCCCAACACCGAAGTAGATAAACAAGCAAGCCATCAGTCTACTCGGCCCAACACCGAAGTAAATACACAATCATATAATCAATAATCACAACATCACACAAGAAATTAATTAGGTTTATTAGTCTTTTAATATTTCCTTAACCTTTACTTATTCAATCCGCTACCTTGGGATTAGTGGATTACTAATCCCGTAGACGGCTCATCATTCACACCATTTCTCTTACTTATCCCTTCCTAGGTATCTTTTAATACGTCCTCGATCTGTCGGTTTAGAGTTAGTAAGATTACTAACTCCCTGACATCTCATTATTCATTAACTTTCATTCATTAATCCACCCGTTATTATATTCTAAGTGTGTTATGTCATTTAACCGTATTTTAATCAACTCATAATTTTCCGTATATAGATTCATTTAGATACGTTCTTAAATACTTATATATGCATATATGTCCTAGTTGCCGTTCTATATGTATGCATCACCCAATCAAGCAATCAACGAACTATCAATCAATTAATGCAACACCCAATCAAGCAATCCACGAACTATCAACGATTACAGATATAAGCTAACTAGCATGCATCTCTTAACCTAACCGTTTAATTAATTAATCGAGTTATTAATCAACCTAGCCGTTCTAACCAATTCAATCAGTCGGATATGCAACCTAAACTACGGTTTATCAATTCTGGGTCTATATGATTCTAACTAAATGCAACACACAATTTAGCCGACTCACAGTGTTATTATGACGACGGACGAACGGATTGACGGACTAGCGGAAAAACGAGACCCGACGCTATCCCGAACCTTCCCTGTACCTCCGCTGCTTTGACCCGACTTTGATCCGCACTTGACCGTACCGTTGACCGAATGATTTTGATGGAGCCTCCGGACCATCTTCTCTCTCCTCATTTTCTCTCTCCTCCGGTTCTCTCTCTCTCTCCTCTGATTCTCTCTCTCTTTCCTCCGGTTCTCTCTCTCTCTTCTTCTTCACACCTCTCTCTCTCTCTTCTTCTTCCTCTCCCCTCTCTTCTTCTTCCTCCTCCGGTCTTCTTCTTCTCTCCCTCTTCTTCTCCTCCGGTTCTCTCCTCCTTTGATTTCTCCTCTCCGGTCTTCCTCCATCTCTCTCTCTCTTCCTCTTCTTCATGCTTCTTTTTCTCATCTCTCACGCTTCTCTTCTTCTTCTCCTCTATCTTCTCTCACGTTCTCCTCCTTCTTCTCTTCTTCTCTCTCTTCTCTCTCTCCTTCACGCTTCTCCTCTCTCCATCTTCATCTTCTCTCTCTCCTTCACGCTTCTCCTCTCTCCATCTTCTTCTTCTTCAAGCTTCACGCCTCTCTCTCTTTTTCTTCTTCACGTCTCTCTCTCTCTCTCTCTCTTCTTTTCTTTCTTCTTCACTTCTCTCTCTCTCTCTCTTCTTTTCTTTCTTTTTCTCTCCTCCTCCGGCTTCTTCTTTCTTCTTCTCTCCTCCTCCGTCTTCTTCTTCTTCTTCTTCTTCTTCTTCTTCTTCTTCTTCTTCTTCTCTCTTTCTCACGCTTCTTTCTCTTCTTTTGTTGTGATGAAACATGGAGGGGTTAAGCTCTCCTTATATAGGTAAAGATAAAGGTTTGGATTAGTGACAAGTATCACTTCTTCTCTCCTGGTTTATACACGTAACCAACAAGGATGTGAGGAGAATACATTGTTTCGTCTTGATTCATCTCCTCCACGACCACTTGATTTATTGGAACTCCCTTCTTGTTTTTTCTTCACATGACACATAGCATGTTCATTGAATATTATTCTTCTCTTCCTTATATCTCATGCCACGACATCCATCTTTTCTTCTCCATTGGCCACAAAACCTCCTCTCTCTTTTAGCCATGACACGAACTCCCCTCCCATGCAAGATAAATTCAATGAACCTTTAGCTTCTTACTCCAATTAGTCACCATTCATTGTATTTGTCAATTAAACACATGTCTTTATCCTCCTCTTGCCACGCCAACATCCTCTAAATTCAGTGCATATTATTGCTCTCTCCCTCTCAGCCACGTTCACCCTTCAACAGATCAGCAAGCTATTTTTTTATTTCCGAACCATCCGACGTACCGGTATTGCTGTTTTCGTGTTTAATATTTTAAAACTTTTTAGATACTTCCATAAATCCAGCAAGCCTCATTTTCAGATTATATATGATCTTATATGAATTTAGCAATTTGAATCACTCCATTTGGACACCCGTAGCTCCGGTTATGGATTTTACAAGTTGTTTCGGTTTTGTCGGTTTCCATTCCCGACAAACCGTTAAAATCATTAAAACTCCGTAGAATCTGAAATAAATCATCCAATATTCTTTTTAAAATACTATACTCTTTTATATGAAGTTATAAATTCGTTTCACCTTCATCGGGCACTCGTAGCTCTCGTTGTGAATTTTACGAGTTTTGTCGGTTCTATCGGTTTCCTTTCCCGATAGTCCGAAAAACTAGTTTAGTCTCCGTTTCTTCCATGTCTGGTCTTCTAAATATTCTTTATGTTTAAAAATAAGAACATTTGGCATGTCTCCGCTTCTGGCTCGCATTTTGGTAAAATTACCAAAATGCCCCTCATCTCTTGGAATTTCCAGAAATGCCCCTTGTTGACTTCCCGTTGACCATTTCTTGATAGAGGGTGTTACAATGTCGATATTATATGTAGCGATGAACGCATGTTTGATTTATAAATATTTAAATATATAACAGTCCGAGTTTGGACTTCAAAATCAAAATGTTCGAAAAATCAGATCCTATATTTATTATCTGGATTTGAATCTAACCAATTCGGATATCCGATTTTGAAACGAATCTCGAATCTCGGATAATAATTACAGTTCTAGGTGTGACATTCGAAAAATTAATGTATTTCCGTTAGATCCAAATATTTGGATTGGAATTTGTGGTTTTCATATATTCGGAATTTATCTTCACGATAACGTTTTATTGTAGATATTCAGCCAAAAAAATAATATAAAATCATATTGAAATATTAAAAACTAGTATTATGGCCCGTGCGTTGCACGGACTAATGTTTATTTACTATTTTATATGATTTAATATACGGTATATCATAAAATAATATGAACAAATAATAGCATGTTGAATAATTTTATTGTGAGAGAAGGTAAAATAAAAACAAAAACAAAATCTGATTTCTCTAGATTGAGCTAACAAAAAAAGATGAAAGTGTGGTGTGGCAAAAAGAAAAAACAAATAGAGCTATGATTAGTTTGAGCTCATCCTTTTTCCAACAAAAATCAATAATAATTCTCTTCAATATCTTCCCCGGAAGCCATTTTTTATCTCTGATTTTGAATATGTTGAATCATTCGCCGGTTGTTTCGACCTTCTTCTTCATAAGGATTTCTCTTCGTAATGTTTTTTTCTATCTATCGCGATCTATAGGGCTCGGAATCTCGGATTAATCTCGATATTTGTTTCTTATATGGAATTTAAGATTTTCATACTGAATAATAGTTTTATTCAATGCATTGTGTTTGCCAACTGATTTTTAAATGGTTTATATCGTTTGAGATAGAATTCTAAGACGGATTGAAATAGATATCTACGTTTTGGTTGTTTGGATTTTGTTCGATCGGGTTGAATTATCATTGTTCTGTAGAAAATGTGCAACGCTTTTTGATGACATGCTTTATTTTTACCATTTTTATTTACCCCTTAAAAATTCAATAATTTATTGCTTACTTTTAAAACGAATAATCTCTTTAACATGTTACATCCAAATCACCGGGCTCCTGCTTGCTTAGCTGGTGATAATGATTTATACATGAGGATTTACTGTAATTTTATTTAATTATTTTAATATATACAACACTTATATATTTATAAGTTGTACCCACAAAATTAAATTATTACAAAATGAATTGGAAAATGTAAAGAAGTAAAACTTATTGTATTGAAATTTTATATTTTTAGATACTTATTGTAGACGTATATCATAGTTATGTTTTGTGTGTAGAGTTACTAATTTAAATGAGAAGTAACTATACCATTTGAAATTAATAAATAATACTTCTATTACAGTTCAAATAAATGGTGGTGATTAATATCTTGAATTTGTGACAAAATATTAATTTTCTAAAATAATTTTTAAAAACGTATAACGGAATATTGAATATAGGTAATTATAACTTAAAGTACTAAGGTGGACATTCAAAACAATATGTGTTTTTAAAACATATAAAATAGTAAAAATCTTGAAAATTTTAAGCAACTGTTTTCAGAAATAGATATTTCGTATGTGTAAAATATTATTATTTGAGATTTTAAAAATATTTTTTTTATTATTTTTTACGTATTTAGAAATTTAAATTAACTATTTAATTTATGTTTAGTTTACTGAACTTTTGTATTAGAAATAATGTATGTCTATAATTTATTATGTCGTTGCAAAAATATATCTTTCTATATATAATATTAACAATTAGATATGATAATAAACGGGTCCAATTTATAAATTTGATAAATGATAATTTATTAGATATATATTAATTTTTCATTCTTTATGTCTAATTTTTAAAAAATTTACCCTAAAGAAATCAAACGTATTAAAATAAATAACATTGAGAATTACAATTCTAAGTGTGTCTCTTTTTTAATTGTTATTATTCAGTAAAAATCATAGTTTATTTATTATTGTGTAATGTGTTTATATATGATAAACTCATAAATTAACCTGAAATATGTTTTACATTGTAAATCTTCCTATTATTTTTTGTTAACTCTCTAAAAATAATTTGTTTATTATATATTGTGTATTTGTTTTTTCATTGTTGGTTAAAATCAACTATTGAGTTTGCTTTAACTTCTGAATTTGCAGTGAATCAAACATCCTTCAAAATTTGAACATGATGATTGTTGCCTTAGTGAAAGCGGGCATATCTTCACTCATGTTTGGCTCTGCAATTATTTCCACCAATAAAAACTCTCAGTAGAAATCTATCTAACAACTCTTATACTAAAAATTACAGTTTCATTATCACGTAGTAATTAGCGTAATTACAATGAAATTGTAGAAGGTAAAAGCAACATATAATTTACAGAAATTGACTAATATTGATTATGTGTGTATGCACACGAATAGCTTGTATTTACAAATTAAATCAAGTTTCTGTTATAAAAACATGTATAAAATAACTTGTATAGCTCATTATGTGATCTTAATTTTTTTCACTTGTAAATTATATTTTGTGTTTTCTAGTAATATAATATATTTTTTTTCATTCTTCTATTGTGATTCTTAACTATTTTATGTAGATCTATTTTTGATTGTTTTTATTTAAAAGTTATATATTTTAGATTTTTTGTGGTTTATTCGTATTTGATATTTATCTTTAATATAACTTAAACAAATATTGGTATTTGTTATTTATTTTGTATTTCTGAGTTTTATATTTTAGTTTTAGAGTTATTTTCTTTTTAAACTATATTCTTTGTATTTTTCATCAATACTATAATATTGTTCGTCTCTTTTTTTTCCACAATTTTATCGAGAAACTCTTAAGTTTTTTATTTATAATAATTTTTATTTTTTCTTTATATAAATTTATATTTTAAATAGTTCATTCGTACTTAAGATTACTCTTAAATATAGCTTAAACTTCATTCAAATTTTCTATTCCTTGTTCCATACATGCCTACCGATAACCCAAGGCTCAAGGATACTGTGTATGAGGTTTGTATTCAACAACTCTATACGAACTCATCCCACTTTTTCGTGTCTTTATCCCTCTAGGCATGTGATATAGTAAAGAACTAATTGAAGAAAACTTTGGAAATTTTCGCTTGTAAATGGAAACTTGTGTTTAAAACAATTGAGGCATAAGATCTATTTTTTGTTTATGATACATGTTGCTCTAGTGGCACTGTCAACCAAACCCTCATACCATACGGATCTTTTATCAACTGTTAGCTTGGCCACGTTCAGTATATTCTGCTTTGCTTGTTATCTCAGCAATAGAGACTCAGTTGAACACATCTTCAATGACCGATGCCCTCAAAGAGGTCAGCATTATCCTGTCCCGTTAAGCTGATATTTAATAATATTTACAGAGTCAAGAGTTGTTATATCATTTCATTTTTCAGACGCTGGCAGAGCTGTATGTAGTTAATGGACAGCACGAGAAAGTCTTCGTCCTCTGAAGTGGTGTTACTTTCCTTTTTGTAATCTAGCTTCTCAAACCAGAAGTGTTCAACTTCATTTAGAATACAGCTTGCAAGAGGGGATTCGTGGAAAGGTATGCGAAAGAGAAGGAATGTGTGTGTATTTCATTGATGTATCACGTTACATTATATATACATTCGAGTAGGATCTTCATGAAATCACATAGAAGATTATCCCACCGATATTCTCTAACCGATATGGAAACACAATATATTCGAGAATGTCCTAACTATTACTCCCCCTCAAGTTGGAGCGTGTAAGTCTTGAACGCCCAGCTTGCCCAATAGATATCTGAATTGATCTCGTCCCAGTTATTTCGTAAAGATATCCGCCTTCTGTTCAGTGGTCTTGACATACTTGGTTGAAATTATACCAGCTTGGATTGCATCACGAACAGACAGTCAACTTCGATGTGTTTTGTTCGTTCGTAAAAAATAGGATTGTTGGCAATGTGAATTGCCGCCTGATTATCACAGAAAAACGATACTGGTTTCGAATAAACAATGCCTAGACTTCGTAGGAGAGATAAAGTCCATGTGAGCTCTCTTTAAGTATAGGCCATAGCCATGTATTCTGCCTCAGATGATGAGCATGAGACAGTCCGTTGCTTCTTAGTTTTCCAAGAGACCTGAGCATCACCAAGTAAAATCGCATAGCCAATGAGAGATTTGTGTGTTGTTGGGCAAGATGCCCAATCTGAGTCACAGTAAGCAGCTAATGTGAGAGGTGTATTAGCGGACAACTCGTAACGCAGCTTCCCAATGTCGTACCCGTGGTGCTTGCATGAACTGAGCGAGGATGTGGACAACATCTCAGCTCAGGACGCGTAATAACCAGATAAACAAGCCGTCCAATCAGCCTGAGATACTTGTGTGAATCAGAAAACAGAGGACCTTCGTCCTTTGCCAAGGCATGATTTTGTTCCAAGGGTGTATATGCCGGTTTTGCTTCCTGCAACCCACACTCCGAGATGACATCACACGCGTACTTGCGCTGACAAATGTATAAGCCTGATCCTCCTCTAGAAACTTCTATTCCCAGAAAAATACTTCAAAGGACCCAAATCCTTCATATGAAAGCATGTACTCAAGTAAGTTTTAAAGCGAGAGATGAGCAAAGAATCATTCCCACCGATCACCAAGTCATCCACATACACCAAAATGTAGAGAACCGAGTCACCACAGAGATAAGTAAACAAGGAGTAATCAGAGTAGTTTTATGCAAAGCCGAACTCCAAGATAGCGGTGAACAACTTCGCGAACCAGCATCGAGGTGCCTGGCGAAGACCATAAAGTGATTTGCAAAGCTTACAAACCTGTTTTTTTCGTAGACGATGTGTAACCAGGATGAAGACGCATAAACACTTCGTCATGAAGATCACCATGCAGGAAAACATTGTGAACATCCATTTGGTGAAGCTTCCAATTCTTGGCAGCAGAAATACGTAGCAATATACGAACCGTCGTCATTTTGACAACATGAGCAAATGTTTTCTTGAAATCGAGACCTTCTTTCTGGTTGTTACCCATCGCGACCAGACGTGCTTTATAACGCTCAAGCGTGCCATCAAAGAGATATTTGATTTTGAAAACCCCACTTTGATCCAATAGCATGTTTGCCTGGCGGAAGAGTAACAATGTCCCAAGTACGATTTTCCTCCAAAACCTCAAACTCGTTAGTGATCGCCTTTAACCAACGACGATCCTTAGATGCTTCCTTGTAGGTTTTTGGTTCCACATTAGCATTTATCTTTGCAATATATGCATGTTGCACATGAGAGAACCAATCACAAGAAATATAGTTGGCAAGAGGATAATGTACCTTATTTGAAGACATTTGATAAGGAACGGGTGAGTGATGGGCATTGGTGATTCTCTAGACTTCATAATCTTTCAACCAAGCAGGTGTTGGAAAGTTTAGACTCTTGGTTCAATTCTCAGATTAGTTGAACCTACTAAACATGCATTAGATCTAGGTGTTCTTATTTAGAAACATATGATCTCACCTTTTACCTGTTTGTTTGCAGCGGAATTGAGAACAGGTCAATGATCAGGGAGATACACCGAGAGATGGATCCTCCAAAGGCTCACACACGCAATCACCGGAAACTGGCTGCTAGACCACAAGGAGGCTGGCGCAGAGAGAGGAGAGAGGCGCGGCTAGGGTTGGGTTAAGGGAGAAGAGAATTGGCTTTTAGTCATTTAAAAGCCTTCTCTTTCCCTTTTGGGCTTTTGGGCCCAATCTGATTAAATTCCATTTAATCAGACCCATTAGTCTTTCTCTCTTAGTACGACAAATGCCTAGCACTTTTGTCGTACTTCTGCTAAGCCGTTCCAACATTATTTCCAGCTAGCTTAAGCGTGTGACCCATATGGGATCATACAATAAAGGCAATAAGTCCAAGACTTATAGATCATGAGCGGACTCTAGCAAGCCATCATGACCCCCAGCATTGTATGACTTATGTCTGATCACTGACATACTCTTACGTTATAGAGACAGTACAGAGATTGCTGGACACAATTCCAACAATCTCCCACTTGAACTGGAATCTCTGTATTCATAATCCCTTTCGTCTCAATATCTCGATTAGTCATAAGGCAAGATTAGTGTCATCCTTATAAAGCCTAATCTTGTTCATCGGACTCTGATTTGATACTGACAATACAAACGACTCGGGAAAGTCCGTTTGAGCATGGCCATGCGTTTTCCAGTATTCAAATCTCCGATTGGCCTAGAGATATTCACTCCATTTATATTGGAGGGACAAATCCCATCTTGTTCCATCACTGTAAACTACTCATTTCATGATGTACCCAAACAAGGTCCTTATAGCTATCGCAGAACGATAGCGTTAGACAATGATCAAAGTGCATCAGTCCATATGCAGTCACATGCATGCGAACTCAGGTCTAAGGACTATACTCTATAGTCGTAGTAAGAATCTCTTATGACACAGATATAAATATCCTGAAGAGTTCTTATTAGCGGGTCTTGTCCGGTCGTATGTTCCCAACATACACCTATGTACTGACTTTGATGCCGAGCATCTATGACACACTGAGACTTTGTCATAAGTCACGTACCAATCCAATCTTACACGGTTGTTGGTGTTCCAATTTCAACAACCTTCGACTAGGGACAGGATGATATAAAACATTTATCAAATATAGGATCTCATGATCAAGCTAAATGACTTCGATGACTCAAGATCAAATCATTTACTTCGATGACCTATAAAATGGTTCATATCATTTTGGAACGATTATTTCATCACAGTTAAAATAATCTTGAAATAATAATTTCATTAAAACATAAATAATAATGTTTTACAAGAACATATCAAATAACTAAAATAAAGCTCACAAAACTCCCACTCAAATTTAGATTACATTTCAATGTTTCTAATGCCTACAGCTTCAGTCAGGAACTCGAGCTTAGGCCTTGGGAGTGGCTTTGTCAACGGATCAGCGACATTATCATCTGTCGGAACTCGGCTGATCTTGACTTCCTTTCTATTAATGATGTCACGTATCAAGTGATATCTTCTTTGAACATGCTTGGATTTCTGGTGTGATCTTGGTTCCTTTGCCTGAGCTATAGCACCATTGTTGTCACAAAATAGTGCCAGAGGCTCAGCCGCATCTGGTATCACACCTAGTTCCATAATGAACTTTCGAATCCAAACAGCTTCCTTCGCTGCTTCTGAGGCGGCGATATATTCAGCTTCTGTAGTGGAATCAGCAACGGTGTCCTGCTTGGAGCTTCTCCAACTTACTGCACCGCCATTCAGACAAAAGACATAACCGGACTGTGACCGGAAATCATCTGTGTCTGTCTGGAAACTTGCGTCCGTGAATCCACTGACTTTAAGCACATCACTTCCACCGTACACTAAGAACTTATCCTTAGTATGTCTTAGATACTTCAAGATGTTCTTTACGGCAATCCAATGGTTTTCACCTGGATTTGACTGGTATCTACTCGTCATGCTCAATGCGTAAGCAACATCAGGACGAGTACAGATCATGGCATACATGACAGATCCTATTGCGGATGCATAAGGAATATTCTTCATGCGCTCAAGCTCAGCAGCCGACGTAGGGCTCTGCTTCTTGCTTAGCGTCGTGCCATGTACCATTGGCGTGAAGCCCTTCTTGGAATCTTTCATGCTGAATCTTTGTAGGACTTTGTCAATGTATGAGTCTTGACACAAGCCTATCAGCCTCTTAGGTCTATCCCGATAGATCCTAATTCCAAGAACGTATGCGGCTTCACCCATGTCTTTCATGGAAAAACAACTTCCAAGCCAGTCTTTTACAGACTTCAGCATTGGAATGTCGTTTCCGAGAAGCAGTATGTCATCAACATACAGAATAAGAAAAACGATTTTGCTCCCACTAGTTTTCTTATACACGCATTGTTCTTCTTCGTTTCTGATAAAGTCAAATTGCTTGATCGCTTCATCAAAACGAAGATTCCAGCTCCTCGATGCTTGCTTCAATCCATAAATGGATTTATGAAGTTTGCATACTTTCCCAGCATTCTTTGGATCTATGTAACCGTCAGGTTGCGTCATATACACATCCTCTTCCAGAATACCATTCAGGAAGGCGGTTTTCACGTCCATCTGCCAAATTTCATAATCATGAAAAGCTGCAGTTGCTAGTAGAATCCGAATAGATTTCATCATAGCCACCGGTGAATAGGTTTCATCGTAGTCCACACCGTGAACTTGTCTGAAACCTTTTGCCACCAACCTGGCTTTATAAATCTGGACATTTCCATCCACGTCAATCTTCTTCTTGAAGATCCATTTGCACTCGATGGCTTTTACACCAACGGGTAAGTCAACCAACGAAAAGACTTGGTTGACCGACATGGAGTCCATTTCGGAATCAGTGGCCTTGCGCCACTTAGAGGAATCTGGGCCCATCATGGCTTGATTGAAGTTCGATGGTTCATCACCATCAATGATCAAAAGATCATGACAGTCAGTCACGAGGAATCCCTGATATCTCTCGGGTTCGTGACGGATCCTCCCGGATCTTCGAACTTTAGGTACTACAGGTTCAGGCTCTACAATTTCTTGTAGATCCTCCTGCTGCTCTTACTCATTAGGTTGAGCAGTATCCTGTTCATCTTGAATTTCTTCAAGCAGTACCTTACTCCCACTGTCTTTCTTAGAGAGAAACTCTCTCTCAAGAAAGTTACAATCCCGGGCAACAAAGATCTTGTTCTCGGAACGTAGATAGAAGTAATAAGCCTTGGTTTCCCGTGGATAACCAATGAAGTAGCATTTATCAGATTTTGGTGTAAGCTTATCTGAGATTAATCTCTTAACATAGGCTTCACAACCCCAAATTCTTAGATAAGACAGCACTGGAACTTCTCCAGTCCATAATTCATATGGTGTCTTTGCTACTGCTTTTGATGGCGCTCTATTTAGAGTGAACACTGCTGTTAGCAGAGCATATCCCCAAAGGGATATTGGAAGGTCTGTGTGACTCATCATAGATCGAACCATATCCAATAAGGTCCGATTTCTCCTCTCAGACACACCATTCCATTGAGGTGTTCCAGGAGGAGTGAGTTGGGATACAATCCCACACTCTCTCAGATGATCACTGAATTCTTGGCTTAAGTATTCTCCTCCTCGGTCGGACCGAAGAGCCTTAATGCTTTTGCCAAGTTGGTTCTGTACTTCATTTTGGAATTCTCTGAACTTCTCAAAAGATTCAGACTTATGTTTCATTAAATAAACATATCCATACCTACTGAAATCATCAGTAAAGGTAATGAAGTACTGATAGTTTCCTCTTGCATTTGTGGACATTGGGCCACACACATCAGTGTGTATCAGGCCCAATAAGTCACTGGCCCTCTCGTTAGGTTTATTAAAGGGGGCCCGTGTCATTTTGCCCATCATGCAGGATTCGCATTTCTCACATGACTCAAAGTCAAATGAGCCAAGAAGTCCATTCGAATGGAGCCTCTTGATGCGTTTCTCGCTGATGTGCCCTAAACGACAATGCCATAGAAACGTTCGGTTTTCCTCATTAGGTTTAAACCGTTTTGTATTGATGTTATAAATTGGCGCGGATTGATCGAGTATGTAAAGCCCATTCGTAAGAGGGGCCGAACCATAGAACAAATTGTTGCGATTGAAGGAACATAATTTATTCTTAACTGAAAAATCATAACCTTCCAAATCCAACAAAGAAATTGAAATAATATTTCTGCTTATAGCAGGTACAAAATAACAATTATTAAGTTCTAAAATCAATCCCGAAGGTAAAGACAACAAGTAAGTTCCTACAGCTAGTGCTGAAACTTTCGCTCCATTCCCAACTCGTAGTTCCACTTGTCCTTGCTTCAGCCTTCTACTGTTGCTGAGTGCCTGCATATTAGTACAAATATGAGCCCCACAACCAGTATCCATGACCCATGAGGTATTATCAGAAGTAGTTGTATTAACTTCTATAACAAAAATACCTGATGAAGAAGTCTCGAAAGTCTTCTTCTTTAATTCCTTTAGACCTTCCTGGAATTTCTTGCAATCTCTTCTCCAATGCCCCAGTTCTTTGCAGAACCTGCACATGTCAGTAGGCCCAGCCTTGGACTTGGGCTTGGGCTTTGGCGTGTCTGAGTCCACGACTTGGACACCCTTGGCCTTTCCCTTATCCTTAGCAGAAGACTTCTTAAACCCCTTGCCCTTTTGTACCATAAGTACATTGGGGTCCTTGGCGGTTTTCTTCAAGTTGGGCTCTGCAGTCTTGAGCATTCCGTGAAGCTCAGGCAGTGTCTTACTCAAGCCATGCATGTTAAAGTTCAGAATGAACTGATCATAGCTTGCAGGTAAAGACTGCAGAATGATGTCGCAGGCAAGTTCCTGGCTGATTGGGCAGTCGAGTTTGTGAAGATGATCGAGATAACCCATCATCTTCAACACATGAGGACTCACTGCCGCATTCGCAGCCAACTTACAGTCCAAGAGGTTCTTAACTGTCTGGAACCTCTCGGTCCTAGCCTGCTCCTGAAAAAGCGATTTCAGGCTTGCCATGATCTCGATTGGAGACAATACACTTTCGAACTGCTTCTGCAGCTCTGGAGTCATTGTCACCAACATCAGGCAATAAACATCATTTTCATCTGACGAATGCTTTTCCCAAGCATTGTGCAGAGTCCTGGCAGCATTGGCAAGAGGCCTCTCGGGGAGGGGATCTCGAAGGACATAATCCTTCTTCTCCTGCTTGAGGACCAGCCTCAAGTTCCTTGACCATGTCAGGAAGTTCGTTCCAGTCAGCTTCTCCTTCTCGAGAACAGACCGGATCGAGAACGTGTTTTGTGTGCTTGTAGTAGTCATATCTGAAATATATAAATAAAAAGGTTATTAGTTATATGTTCAAAAATGATTAATCTCGTATTAAAGTATAATATGATTAATCATGCATTATATTCAATAACCTAAGTTACCCTCAATAGAATATAATGATTCCAAGATCCACATATAACTAAGATCAAAGTGGGCCACTGGCCGTCACCCAATCTTAGCTTATATCGGTAAGCCCTATATCGGCTAATTATATCCGTGATATAACTCTTGGTTGTGAATCTGGGCCCGAGGCCCAATCCACCCTGATGTCTCAAGGCCCGGGACTCCCGATGGCCTAGTCAAGAAAACCGGACTATACAGTCATGTAATCATTAATGTCTGGGACTCCCAATGACATTTATGAATCACAAACCGTCTTACCCACGCAAAAGCAGACATCCTCACACTGTAAGGCCATGAGTGCAATTGAATGGGCTTTGACAGCTGACATAGCCTGGACAAGACATCCAACGCTTGATATTGTTTGAGGTCCGTAGGTTTATTAAAATCATTCCCAAAATAGAAGATTACTATTTCGGGAAACTTTCTATTTATGGAAACCTACTATTTTTGGAAACTTTCTAAAATTGGAAACTTTCTAAAACCGGAAACTTTCTAACTTTAGAAACTTCTTTAAAATCCAAAACCCGCAAATTCAGAAACTTCTAATTTTGGAAACTTTCTAATTTCGAAATTTCGGAACTTTATAAAATTTAAAATCGAATTTCATAATTTTATTTTATAAAATAAGTTTTAAATTTAAATCTGAAGAATGACTCAATTAATGGCCCAATTGTTTTAACTTCTTGGCCCGAGGCCCAAGAATTGGTCCATGTCCAAGACATGACCCAATTGTCCAATTAATTGACATAACCGGTCTGGTTCATTAAAATTGGTCTAACCAAATTTTAATTACTACGATGACCACAATTGCCAACCGGTTATTTACTAAACCGGATTTTCTCAATTTATTTGGTCCAACCAAATCAAATTAGAAATCCTGGTTTAGGCACTAAATCCAATATTTCTTTCGACATTGGATTTCTTATTCCGGTTTAACCAGATTTAATAAAATTATTAAATCTGTTTATTAAACCAGAACGTTGATTTTAATTAAAATCTTAAACCGAGCCTTGAACCGAACCGAATTAGTCACGAACCAAACCGAGTTGGTTGTGACCTAATTTCCAGCCGCCAACCCTAGCCAACTCGATCCGAGATCGTGATGGCCGCGAACGGGACGGGACAGGGACGGTTCACGGACGATCGGGACGGATGCTCGGCTTGGACGGACGCGATCGGGACGCACGGACGGTACGCGGGATGCACGGTCGTGACGCGATGATCGATCGCGATCGTGTGAAACGATCCGATCCGATCCGTCCGACCGGCCAACCCACCCGACCGTCCGACTCTCTCTCCCGACCGTCCGACCATACCATTTAGCCGATCCAAACCTGAGTCATATAGCTCAGTTTGCGATCTGTTTTAGTGTGTTTAGGGTTCTAATTCAGTTTCTTATGTGTTTTTCTTATCAGTAATGGATTCAAAACACATCTAAACAGATTAAACAACCTAAACAATGAATCTAAAACAAGAAACCTAAGAACCAATGGCTCTGATACCACTGTTGGAAAGTTTAGACTCTTGGTTCAATTCTCAGATTAGTTGAACCTACTAAACATGCATTAGATCTAGGTGTTCTTATTTAGAAACATATGATCTCACCTTTTACCTGTTTGTTTGCAGCGGAATTGAGAACAGGTCAATGATCAGGGAGATACACCGAGAGATGGATCCTCCAAAGGCTCACACACGCAATCACCGGAAACTGGCTGCTAGACCACAAGGAGGCTGGCGCAGAGAGAGGAGAGAGGCGCGGCTAGGGTTGGGTTAAGGGAGAAGAGAATTGGCTTTTAGTCATTTAAAAGCCTTCTCTTTCCCTTTTGGGCTTTTGGGCCCAATCTGATTAAATTCCATTTAATCAGACCCATTAGTCTTTCTCTCTTAGTACGACAAATGCCTAGCACTTTTGTCGTACTTCTGCTAAGCCGTTCCAACATTATTTCCAGCTAGCTTAAGCGTGTGACCCATATGGGATCATACAATAAAGGCAATAAGTCCAAGACTTATAGATCATGAGCGGACTCTAGCAAGCCATCATGACCCCCAGCATTGTATGACTTATGTCTGATCACTGACATACTCTTACGTTATAGAGACAGTACAGAGATTGCTGGACACAATTCCAACAGCAGGTTGGACTTGTTGACGCAGCCCCCGACCAAGATCAGGTACAGAAGAAGTCGAGGCATCCCCAATTAGTGGTTGATCAACGACATTGTCTGCTGCTGTAGGGTCATCAGTGGAAGGGTGATTCATTGTATCTCCCCATGAAGCTGAATGTTCATCTCCAGCAGTGATCAGTACTGGGGTTACAATCAAATTCTCGTCATCACCATCAAAGACGAAGGGTGATGGTTGCGCAGTAGACGGAGGCGTACGAGAATCACTGTCGGTTTGTGAAGGATCTTTTGGTGTTAATCCTGATTCAATTCATCAGATTAATAGATCCTAAACATGCCAGATCTAGGTTCTCTTGAATAGAAACAATGTAGATCTCACCTTTTACCTGTTTTATGCAGCGGAAAGAGATAGAACAGGTCAGAGATCAGCAGAACCACCAAGGGATGGATCCTCCAAAGGCTCACACACGCTTCACAAGGAAATGGCTGCTAGACCGAGCAGGAGAGGAGGCGCAGAGAGAGAGGAGGCTGGCGCAAAAGTGGCTAAGAAAATTAGAGAGCTAGGTCTGATTTTATTCATTAAAATCCCTTCTAGTTCTCATGGGCTTTTGGGCCCAATTCTCTGTTCTGATTAAATCCCTTGGATTTAATCAGGCCCTTTAGTCTCTCCAAGTACAGTAAATGCCTAGCACTTTTACCGTACCTCTGCTAAACCGTTCCTTCGTATTTTCCCGTTAGCTTAGGCGT
Organism: Orychophragmus violaceus; assembly: GCA_030180135.1. Taxonomy (NCBI): domain Eukaryota; kingdom Viridiplantae; phylum Streptophyta; class Magnoliopsida; order Brassicales; family Brassicaceae; genus Orychophragmus; species Orychophragmus violaceus. Next base: position 36,948,948 of record CM058231.1, on the reverse strand, counting down.
GTGACCCATATGGGATCATACAATAAAGGCAATAAGTCCAAGACTTATAGATCATGAGCGGACTCTAGCAAGCCATCATGACCCCCAGCATTGTATGACTTATGTCTGATCATTGACATACTCTTACTTTCTAGAGACAGTACAAAGATTACTGGACATAATTCCAACAATCTCCCACTTGTACTGGAATCTCTGTATTCATAATCATTTTGTCTCAATATCTCGATTAGTCATAAGGCAAGATGAGTGTCATCCTTATTAAGGCTAATCATGTTCATCGGACTCTGATTTGATACTGACAATCCAAACGACTCGGGACAGTCCGTTTGAGCATGGCCATGCATTTTCCAGTATTCAAATCTCCGATTGGCCTAGAGATATTCGCTCCATTTATATTGGAGGGACAAATCCCGTCTTGTTCCATCACTGTAAACTACTCATTTCGTAATACACCCAAACAAGGTCCTTATAACTATCGCAGAACGACAGCGTTAGACAATGATCAAAGTGCATCAGTCCATGTGCAGTCACATGCATGCGAACTCAGGTCTAAGGACTATACTCTATAGTCGTAGTAAGAATCTCTTATGACACAGATATAAATATCCTGAAGAGTTCTTATAAGCGGGTCTTGTCCGGTCGTATGTACCCCACATACACCTATGTACTGACTTTGATGCCGCGCATCTATGACACACTGAGACTTTGTCATAAGTCACATACCAATCCAGTCTCACACGGTTGTTGGTGTTCCAATTTCAACAACCTTCGACTAGGGACAGGATGATATAATCCATCTATCAAATATAGGGTCTCATGATCAAGCTAAATGACTTTGATGACTCAAGATCAAGTCACTTACTTCGATGACCTATAAAATGGTTTATATCACTTTGGAACGATTATTTCATCACAGTTAAAATAATCTTGAAATAATAATTTCATTAAACATAAAATGTTTTACAAGAACATATCAATAACTAAATAAAGCCCTTTATTAACTCCCACTGAAATTGAGACTACATCTTAATTTCACTTATCCTACAGCAACAGTCCGCGACTCGTGCTTAGGCCTAAGGAGTGGCTTCGTTAATAGATTAACAACGTTCTCATTCGTTGAAACTTGCTGATCTACTTAACATCTCTGTCATTTATCTCACGGAATAGGTTATACCTATCCTCAAGGTGTTTGGACCTCTGATGTGCAGCTAGTCTCATCTATGCTGGGAATCACATCGAGTTCAGTGATGAACTCTTCTTTCCAAACAACTTCTTTCGCCGCTATCCAAACTGCGAAATGTTCAGCTTAAGTCATGGAGTCAGCAACAGTGTCTTGCACCGCCAGACAGACACAAGATATAACCGGACTGTGACCGGAAATCATCTTTGTCTGTTGGAAAATTGCCTTTCAGACTCTACTGACTTGTAGCACCTCACTTTCTCCGTAAATCAAGAACTTATCCTTAGTATTCCTCAAATACTTTAGGACATTCTTTACGGCAATCCAGTGATTCTTTGCTGGATTTGACTGGTCTTTACTTGTCTTGCTTAACATTAAAGCAACATCAAACAAGTACGTTTCATGGCATACATGATAGATCCAATTGCCGACGCATATGGAATCTTATCCATGCATTTAAGCTCAGCAGTTATCGTAGGACACTGTGTCTTGCTTAACGTAATGCCATGTGACATTGGCATAAAACCCTTCTTGGAATGCTGAAAACGTGTAGGACTTTGTCGGGATAAGAATCCTGACTTTGTCTTACCAGCTCTTTCGGATCTCTATCTTTAGATCCAAAATCCAAGAACATACGTGGCTTTACCCATGTCAATCATTAGAACCAACTCCCAAGCCAGTCCTTTACTGACTGCAGCATTGGGACGTCATTTTTGAGAATCAGTATGTCATCGACATACAATATGAGAAATGCAATATCGCTCCCACTAATCTATTAGTAAACACACAGTTCCGCTTCGTTCCTGTTCAAGTCAAAACCTTGACTACTTCAACAGAACGAAGATTCCAACTCCGATATGTTCGCTTCCATCCATGAATGGATCAATAAAGCTAACTTACACATAGTGTAATTTTTCGGAGTCCGGGCTCACTTTCGCTTCTTTGAATTTCGCAGATTCGTCGCTTTCAATGATCATCAGATCATGCGAACTTTCAATGATTATCAGGTTCAACTAATGACGAGAAATCACTCTCGGATTAGTAACTGATTCATTCATATCTGCGAACTTCAGGCTCCACAGGTGCAGATTCTACAGAAATCTGTAAATCCTTCCGCTGCTCTCCCTCAACAGGTTAAGCAGCCTCCTGTATTTCTCGAATTTCTTCGAGTTATACTTTTACTCCCACTGTTCTTCTTGGAAAGTAACTTCCCTTCTTAGAAAACAGAATGGACGTAAAAGTAACAAGCCTTGGTTTCCCTAGGACAACCAGCGAAGTAGCACAACTACAAATACTCAGTAAAGACGAATTTGGATCGATTCCAGTCCACATTTACGTGGTGTCTTTCAACTGATATTGGTGGAACTATTTCAGCGTAAACTTAAATATTTATAGAGCGTTATTCATAAATAATATCATGGAAGATTCGTGTGACTTATCTTTAATCATTTCTTATAAGATCTGATTCTTTCTCACAGAAACACCTTCAGGTTTTCAGGAGAAATGAGCTGTGAAACGATTTCACACTCATTCAGATGATCACACAATCAATGACTTAAGTATTCTCACTCGTGATGTGATCCAGAGTCTTAATACTTCTGTCATTCAGATCCTATACTTCATTCTGGAACTCTTTCGACCATGTCAAAGAATTCCGACTTGTGTCTCATCAAATGAACACAGTCACACTCACTGAAGTAATCAGTGGAGACAATGAAGTACAGGAAATTTTCTCTGGCATTACTGCTCATTGGGCCACATACATGAGTATGTTCCAGGTCCAATAAGCCTTCGGGCCTTTCTCTAGCTCAGCTAAGATAGGCCCTTTACCTTTTGGTCCAGTAAACTGAATTCAAGTCTCATAAGATATCTTATCAAATGAGCCCAACAGTCCATAACTATGGGATTTCTGAATCCGACTTACTCTATGTGACCAAGACTTTTATGCCCAGAAAAATCAGGTTTAATTCATCAGATTTAAACCAATTCGGTATTTATGTTACATTTAGGCACTCTTTGGTTTAAGATATAAAACCCATTCCATGAATAGGGTGCTACAATTAATATTTCATTAAGATCAAAAGAACAAAACTTGTCTTTTATCAAAATGAAAAACATTCAAATTCTTACAAGAAAATGAAAGACAACTCTGCTTAAAGCAGGTACATTGTAGCAATTACTTAATACAAAACCAAGCCTCAAAGGGATCTATAAGTGAAAACCCTACGACTGAGGCAGCTTCCAAGCTCCTTCCAGACATGTAGTCTCACTTGCCCTTCCTTCAAAGTTCTACTGTTGCCCAGGCTCTGCATATTATAACAAATATCAGTGCCACAACCAGTATCCAATACCTATAAGGTAGAACTTGAAGTAATAACATGAATACCTGAGGAAGTAGTCTCATACATCAACTTCAACTCCTCATCATCTTCCATGAATTTAATGCAATTTCTCTTCCAATGCCCAGTCTCTTTACAGTAGCAGCACTTACCAACGTAAGAGGTATCTGACTCGGGATCAGAAGACACACGCTTGCCATGATTCAAAATCTGGACAACTTTGTCTTCACCTTTGTCAGCATTAGGTTTAGTAAACCTACCCTTCTCATTCATGAGATTGTACAGGGTACTCTTCACGTTTGGCTCAACTGTCTTGAGCATATCATGCAGTTCAGTCAGCGTCTTCGTTAAGCCTTTCTTGATATAGTTCCTTCTGAACTTATCATAGCTTGACGGCAGTGACTGCAGAATGATCTCAGTTGCCAATTCTTGGCTAACTGGATAATCCAGTTTCCTCAGGTTATCAATGTAACCCATCATTTTACTGACATGAGGACTCACTGGATGATCATTTGGTAGCTTGCAGCTAGTGAGAGACTTAACCAACCGGTATCTCTCCACTCTTATCTGCTCCTGAAATTTCAATTTCAGGCTGCTGATCATCTCTATTGGCGACTCCATGTTCTCATATTGCTTCCGCAAGTCTGAGTCCATGGTAGCCAATATCAGACCACGCACATCTACCGCATCATTATAATGCTTATTCCAAGCATCATATACTGCATGAGAAGCATTGGACCCGATCCTCACGGGGAGAGCTCTCTCAAGGACATAGTCCTTTCTCTCCTGTCTGAGAACTAGCCTCAGGTTCCGCGACCAAGTCAAGAAATTTGATCCGTTCAGCTTGTCCATCTTAAGGACAGACCGGATCGAGAAAGTGTTTTGATTGTTTGTGCTAGTCATAACTGAAAATTAAGATAAAAGGATTTTAGTTAATATGTTCAATATGATTAATCTTGTATTATACTTAATATGATTAATCACGCATTATATTCAATAACATAAGTTACCCTCAATAGAATATAATGATTCCAAGATCCACATATAACTAAGATCAAAGTGGGCCACTGGCCATCACCCAACCTTAGCTTATATCGGTAAGCCCTATGTCGGCTAATTATATATGTGATATAACTCTTGGTTGTGAATCTGGGCCCGAGGCCCAATCCACTCTGATGTCTCAAGGCCCGGGACTCCCGATGGCCTAGTCAAGAAAACCAGACTATATAGTCATGTAATCATTAATGTCTGGGACTCCCAATGACATTTATGAATCACAAACCGTCTTATCCACGCAAAAGTAGACACCCTCACACTGTAAGGCCATGAATACAATTGAATGGGCTTCGACAGCTGACATAGCCTGGACAAGACATCCAACGCTTGATATTATTTGAGGTTCGTAGGTTTATTAAAAATTTCATTCCCAAAATAGAAGATTACTATTTCGGGAAACTTTCTATTTTTGGAAACCTACTATTTTTGGAAACTTTCTAAAATTGGAAACTTTCTAAAACAGGAAACTTTCTAACTTTAGAAATTTCTTAAAATCCAAAACCCGCAAATCTAGAAACTTCTATTTTAAGAAACTTTCTAATTTCAAAATTTCGGAAACTTTAATTTAAAATCGACTTTATAATTTTATAAAATAAATTTTAAATTAATCTGAAGAAAAGACTCAAATAATTGGCCCAATTGTTTTAACTTCTTGGCCCGAGGCCCAAGAATTTGTCCATGTCCAAGACATGACCCAATTGTCCAATTAAATGACATAACCGGTCTGGTTCATTAAAATTGGTCTAACCAAAATTAATTACTACGATGACCACAATTGTCAACCGGTTATTTACTAAACCGGATTTTCTCAATTTATTTGGTCCAACCAAATCAAATTAGAAAATCCTGGTTTAGGCACAAAATCCAATTTTCGACTTTGGATTTCTTATCCCGGTTTAACCAGAACTTAATAAAATTATTAAATCTGTTTATTAAACCGCGACGTTTTTGATTTTAATCAAGTTTTAAACCGAACCGAACCGAATTGGTCACAAACCGATCACGGTTGTGACCTAGCTCCATGCTTCCGCATCACGCAACGATCATGGTCGGATTGGACTCGATCCGAGATCGGCCCAACTCACGATCACGATCGAGGCTTGGATGATCGCGGGACGGGACGGAACATCGGCCAGCCGCACGAACGGGACGGGACGCGATCCGTGATCGGTCCATCTCGATCACGCGATGATGCTCGGTCGATTGCAGGACGGGACGGGACATGACGGGCCGAGAGCGGGACGTGCGATCGGGACTGGACGTGATCCATGCGATTGCGATCGTGCAATCCATGCGATCGGACCATCCTACGCGATCGGACGAGACGCTTACGGCTTCGATCCATACGATCGTTTGTGCCGTGCCGTCGATCGTGTTGATGACACAAACCCGATCCAAGATCGGTTTGTTCGTCAAAACGATCCGGACGTGTGATCCGAAACTGATCAACACTCCGACGCATACCAATTCATATAGATTGGCTTGCGATTTTTCATTAGTTTGTTTAGGTTTCAATTCTTGTTGCTTAAGTGATTTCTCTTATCAGTAGTTGATTCAAAACACCTTTTAAACAAGAAAAACAATCCTAAACATGAATCTAAACAAGAAAAACCAGAACCAATAGCTCTGATACCACTGAAGGATCTTTTGGTGTTAATCCTGATTCAATTCATCAGATTAATAGATCCTAAACATGCCAGATCTAGGTTCTCTTGAATAGAAACAATGTAGATCTCACCTTTTACCTGTTTTATGCAGCGGAAAGAGATAGAACAGGTCAGAGATCAACAGAACCACCAAGGGATGGATCCTCCAAAGGCTCACACACGCTTCACAAGGAAATGGCTGCTAGACCGAGCAGGAGAGGAGGCGCAGAGAGAGAGGAGGCTGGCGCAAAAGTGGCTAAGAAAATTAGAGAGCTAGGTCTGATTTTATTCATTAAAATCCCTTCTAGTTCTCATGGGCTTTTGGGCCCAATTCTCTGTTCTGATTAAATCCCTTGGATTTAATCAGGCCCTTTAGTCTCTCCAAGTACAGTAAATGCCTAGCACTTTTACCGTACCTCTGCTAAACCGTTCCTTCGTATTTTTCCGTTAGCTTAGGCGTGTGACCCATATGGGATCATACAATAAAGGCAATAAGTCCAAGACTTATAGATCATGAGCGGACTCTAGCAAGCCATCATGACCCCCAGCATTGTATGACTTATGTCTGATCATTGACATACTCTTACTTTCTAGAGACAGTACAGAGATTACTGGACATAATTCCAACAGTTTGTTCTTGATATGGATATATTTCCTCACAGAACTTCACATCACGAGAAACAAATCGCTCCTTCGTTGCTGGATCAAACATAATCCATCCTTTCTTCCCAAATTCATAACCCAGAAATATGCATCTAGTACTTTGTTCAGCGAACTTGTCATGAGTTCGTGATATCTTCCGAGCAAAACAAAGTGACCCAAAGACCCGTAACTGAGTGTAATCAGGTGAACATGAATAGAGAAGTTCATACATAGTTTTGCCCTTTAACAAGACAGATGGAGTCCAGTTAATAAGGTATGTAGCAGTCATGATCGCCTCACCCCAAAACTGTGATGGTAAATTCGCCTGGAAAAGGAGTGACCGAGCATTGTTTAGTATGTGGGGATGCTTTCTTTCAACCCTTCCATTCTGTTGAGGTGTCGCCACACAGGAGGTTTGATGGACAATTCTGATGGTTTGAAAGTATTCGCGGAGAGATGTGAATTCAGTTCCATTATCGCTGCGAATGATTTTCACCTTTTGTTCGAATTGTCGTTCTACAAATGATAAGAACTTTTTCAATGCAACTCCAACTTCCAATTTCTCACGAAGTAAAATCGCCCACACAGCCCTGGTGTTATTGCATACAATTGTGAGGAAATAACGATGACCGCTTAAAGATTGTACTCGATATGGTCCCCATAAGTCAACATGGATTAAAGAAAATGGAGACTCGGCTTTATTTGAACTTTCAGCAAAAGAATCACGTGAATGTTTTGCACGAATACAAACGTCACAAGAGGATTCCAAAACACCAACATTATGCGAAAAACTCCCAACACAGGAAAGCAAAGATAATACTCTAGAAGACCGATGACCCAACAGTTTATGCCACAAATCTCTAGTCATTAACTTGGAAGCATGCCCAGCTTGAATCACCGCGCCCATGTAATGGTAGATCCCATCACGTGCTTCACCCGCACCAATCAAAGTCTTCAAATTGAGGTCTTGAATCACACAAAACTGTTTAGTAAACGTTACACTGCCAGCAATATCACATAGAATTTGAGCAACATAGATCAATGTCATGGTTAAATATGGCACAAGAAACACATTACGGAGTATTAGCTTTCCTCTGAGATTCAAAGTGCCATGTTTAGTTGCCCATGAGATCGTACCATTTGGTAATTTGATAGGATAAGGATCAATGTTAACAATATCAAAAAGAAGAGAATCATCCACAGTCATATGATGAGACCCTCAGAGTCTATAATGACATCAAAGCGCCGATCAAGACCAAATAGCAAAAGTTTATCTTTCTTACCGGATATCTTCTCTGACGGAACTGACTTCTGAGCACTCATGAAGTTAGCTAAGGAATCTCATTGTTCTTGAGAGAAGTTTTGAATACCCGAGGGAGTTGAGTCCGATCCTTGAGCGTGATTAACCCGAGAGATCGCGCCGCGTCCCTTTCCTCGAGTGGAAGACTCTTTCCCACGCCCCTGAGATTTCTCGTTCCACCAATCCGTGAATCTGAAAACATGTCGCCACATCATGTCCAGTCTTGTTGCAATGTGAACACTTCAGGTTCTTATTGCTTCCTCGAGCTGCTCCCCATGGCGAATTGAATTGAGCTGAGAAACCGACTGCCTTAGGTGCTGGGAGAGTTGCGTTAATGTGTCGCTCCTCTTATACGATCTGTGAATACGCGCTATCGAGGTTCAGATCAGACTCTCGACTCAAAAGGTTTGACCGTGTTGTCCCAAATCTTGTACCATCCAGCCCCATTAGAAACTGATGCACTCGGATCTTCTCACAATGAGCTTGATATTTCACCATTGAAGCACAAGATGCATCGCCACAACAACACTTATATCCAACATCGAACTCCGCTAGGTCATCCCAAATCACTTTCAGATTCCCGAAATAAGTCTCCACCGTCTGACCATCTTGCTTACAAGCCGCCAGATCTGCATGCAGCTGATGGTCTCGGCTTCCATCACTGACCGAATACCGTCGCTGCAGCTCATCCCACATCAACTTCGCGCTATGAACCAGAGACACAAATGGTCGTTGTCGAGGTTCAATACTGCTGAAAATCCAGCCAATGATCATTGAATTCACCATGTCCCATTTCTTAGCGGTATCCGCATCATCGGACGGTCGTTTCAAAGATCCATCAAGGAAACCCACTTTCCGCTTCGTTCGGAGTGAGTTTAGCATAAGCTTAGCCCACCTATCATTTTTATCCCCATTGAGAAGGATATGCGTATGTGCTTGTCCCGTATTATCATAAGCATGGAGATAATACAGTGACTTTAGCACACCTTCATTGGACACGATCGAATTCACATTCACCATAGAGAGAGGTTGTGATCAGAAAAAATTTATTTGACTAACAATTTTAGGGTTCCTGCTATGATACCATGCTAAAGAGAAGGAATGTGTGTGTATTTCATTGATGTATCACGCTACATTATATGTACATTCGAGTAGGATCTTCATGAAATCACATAGAAGATTATCCCACCGATATTCTCTAACCGATATGGAAACACAATATATTCGAGAATATCCGAACTATTAAGGTATATAAGGTCATTGTTTTTTGACAGTTTGAGACTTCTGAAAGCACTACATAGGGTTTTCCTTGACGATCTAACCTTTTAACCATCATTAGTGTTATCTTAGCACCGTAGTGGTTCATGAATTCACATCATTCACAATTGGATTTAATTTTCCCCTGTTTTTCGATTATGTGGATCCTCAATCATTTCTTAATTAGGCACACAAAACTTCTCTGTGTAAGACCTAATTCAAACAAAGATGGAGTACCACAGTATACGATTTCCAATTTTATAGTCACATGGTGGTCTAATGAGTAGTTGTTATCTTGGGGATTCATGCATATCCATTGTTTTTCTATCACAGAACACTCATAATTTTGTCATAACGACCGGTGAATGTTTCCCATATCTTCTTATGTAGGCTGTCCAATTAATGTTGCTTGGTTGCAAGCGTGCCACTGCCTTATTTATAAAAAATAGGGATTTGATTGCTCCATCTGAAATAGTGGGAAGGATTCTCATGATATGCATGTATTTGCAGTTAACTCAGTAATATATATATATATATATATATATATATATATATATATATTGATCGAATGATTTCTTTTTCTTTGGGATTTCATTATTCGATATTGCAAAATCAGTTTCTCTGTACCCAATTCATCGTTTAAGAAAACAAAAGCTAGAGAGTAACAAACCAAAGTATAGTCGTAGTGTATGTTTTAAAGACCTGTTCTTTAAGCCCCTTGATCTCTGAGTTATATTTGTTCACACGATCTTCGCCTAGCTCAACACTCCCCACTCGTTCAGCAAACTTCATAATGCTAAAAGTTTCTCCAATAGTTTCAGCTTTTGGACTAACCTGAACAAACATACGCGTCTTGACTGATCCTCCTGATAACATAAAAACAGAAGTATAATTCCATGACACAACATGTTTAACTTTCTTAGATATACAAAGACCTACAGATTTCCAACTGACTGATCTTGATATATATCGTGTGACGTAAAGAGCTGGAGATTCCCCATATTCTTGAAAATATATAGAATCTCCCATTTTGAGAAGGATTCAATTCCTGTGTACAGAAACAAGAAAAAAACTAATAATTTTATCTGTTTTTAAAAGTAAGACCAATGTAGCATACCAGATGACTGTGGTTTAAGAAAGTTACTCCGGCCTATCATCTGAAACATTCCGGCAAAAAGGGGTAAAATCAGTTTCTGTTGTTATTGCTCTGTTAGAACAGGTCTACCGATGTGTCCTAACCAACTCTACACATCATAAATGCATAACTGATTGGATATACATATCTAAAATCCTGCTACTTATAATTTGGCAGTGTTCAGAAAACTCAGAACATAAACACTATACCTTTTATAGCTTCGATTCTGATACGTAACGGTAACTCTATCGTTACTTGATCGCCTGATATCCAGTTCTGTTTGATTGATAGAAAGCTACTTGTAAAGCAAGAGGCAGGTCCAAAATGATTTTCATTATTATCAAAATAGACACTACAAAAGCAACACATGACACAATTGAGTCAAGCGAGTTCTGCTTTTAGTGTCTAAAAAACTTTTCTCTGATTCTTGTAATGGATAAAGAGGTTAACAACACACAGAATGCTCAAGTCACCTGAATCTGGTACTTTCAGGGATTGTCCAGACTATTGATCATGAGATATCTATTGAGATGAGTTCTACTGATAAGAGGTGGATAACTTAAAGACTATCATTCCACATGGATGCTAGGAGCTCTTGGAGTAACCAAACTTGACAAGAAGCATCCGTGGACAGTACCCGCGGATGAACAGTAAAAACAATTTTGTTACTTTAAGATATTTTAGATTAACTTCTCTTGTAAGCTAAAATAGTCTAATAGTTCTTGCGTCTATATTGTAACTTCTGATTTTGAAATTTGAATCTAAGGAGACTTATTCTCATCTCCAATTCTCTCTCTAATCTCTCTCTCTTGTTCTTATTCTCTCAAACTCTCTTTAATTTTCTTCCCTTATATCTTTGTGCTTAAATCTACAAATCTCTATTTTATCCTCTTAAATTCTAACATTGTATCAGAGCAATAGATGTTACTGTTCACCGATTTTCTTTAATCTCTCAATATTCTCTTTAAAACCTCTTCTTTGTGTTCTTAGGCTTCTCAAACCTCAATGGAAGATAATGTCCAAGTTAACTCAAGCCTCAAGCCCACTGTCATTTATGTGGTCCTCAAGGGATTAAACTACAGAACATGGCAGAGAATAACCAAGACCGCAATCTGTGGTAGAGGGATTCGGGAGCACATCCTTGAAGACAAGACTCCGCCTGATGAAGAAGACTCAAAGGGGAAGAAAGATGAGGCAACAAAGAAGGAGGAGGCAAGGTGGTTTCAAGAAGACCAATCAGTTCTTGGATTCCTTCAAAACTCACTGGATCCCTCCATCCTTGAAGCTTACTCTCATTGTGAAAATGCTAAATCACTTTGGGACACTCTTAAGAAAGTGTATGGTGATGTCTCCAACCTCAGTGTGTATGAAGTGAAGAAGACAATCAGTGACCTTCACCAAGAGGACTGTGAATTCACCAAGTATCTTGGCAAGTTCTCATCTGCTTGGTCTGAGCTTGACATGTTAAGGCCAAGCACCATGGACCAAAAGGTTCTTAATGAAAGGAAGGAGCAAGACAAAATCTTTGGACTCCTCCTCAATCTGAATCCGGTCTACAATGATGTTATCAAGTCCATTCTATGGGAGACTACTCTTCGTGACTTTGAAGAAGTGTGCTCAAGGATTCAAAAGGAACAAGGGAGCAATGGGCTGTTTGGAGGAAAGGAGGAGCTTGTCACTGCCAACAAGAGTGTGTTCAAGCATGAGGACATAAGCGTGTTCAAGCATGAGGAAAGGAAGCACACTTTCTGTGAGCATTGCAAGAAGAAGGGACACGCCAAAGACAAGTGCTAGATCCTCCATCCACATCTCAAGCCATCCAAGTTCAGGGATTCAAAAACCAACATCTATCAAGAAGTGACTGAGCAAGCGACTTCATCTACTCAAGGAGGAGAGCTTGCCTTGTTTACTAACATTGAGTATGTGAGGAGAAGTGATCTGGAGGATCTCATCAAGGCTTATGCGTCTAAACTCTCTGGTATCACGCTCTTGTCTTCTACATTGCTTGCTCAATCAGATCATAAAATGGTAGTAGACTCAGGAGCTTCTCACCATATGATTAGTGATTCTAAGTTGTTAAAAGACATTAAACAGGCTCTAGGTATAGTAACTATTGCTTATGGTCAAGGTATTCCCATTGTAGGAACAAGAAAGTTAAGACTCTTTAACAAGGACAATAATGCTTTCTTTGTGCCTAAGTTTAAGTCTAATCTTCTGTCTGTGAAAAGGATTACAAATGATCTGAATTGCAATGTTATATTTGGTCCTAATGAAGTTTGCTTTCAGGATATTAAGAATGGCAAGGTACTTGGAAGAGGTGGAACACAAGATGAGCTTTACCTCCTTGAAAACACTTCTCCAAGCAATTTTGATTCCTTAGCTTTCAATTCCTGTTTTTCTGTTAATCAAAATGTTTTGTGGCATGCTAGACTTGGACATCCTCATGCTCTTGCTCTCAGTTTAATGTTGCCTAATGCTAACTTTGATCATTTAACTTGTGAAGCTTGCATTCTTGGTAAACATTGTAGAACTATCTTTCCTAAATTTGCTACTATCTATGAAAACTGCTTTGATCTAGTTCATACTGATGTTTGGAATTCACCTTGTCTATCTAGAGATAGGAACAAATATTTTGTGACTTTCATAGATGAGAAATCGAAATATACTTCGGTCACTTTGCTTCCATCTAAAGATAGGGTTTATGAAGCTTTCATTCACTTTCAAAATTATATTACTAATCAGTTTAATGCAAAGATCAAAGTGTTTAGATCAGATAATGTAGGAGAGCATACAAGTCAAATATTCAAAGCTAACATGGAGAAACATGGAATCCTACATCAAACAAGTTGTCCACATACACCCCAACAAAATGGAGTGGCTGAGAGAAAGAACAGACATCACATGGAAGTTGCTAGGTCCATGATGTTTCATACCAATGTGCCTAAAAGATTTTGGGGAGATGCGGTCATAGAAGCTTGCTATCTCATCAATAGGACTCCAACAAAAGTTCTCCAAGACATCTCACCATTTGAGGTATTAAAAAAAAAACCTTTATTGAACACTTACATGTGTTTGAGTGTGTGTGTGTTTTGTCTACAATTCATGTGATAAAAGAAACAAGCTAGAAGTTAAGAGCATCAATTGCATGTTCCTTGGATACTCAACTACTCATAAGGGGTACAAATGCTATGATCCAATCAACAACCGCACCTATGTCTCAAAGGATGTCAAGTTCATAGAAAGAAATGGCTATTTTGAAAAGAGGGACTGGGAAGAATTGAAAAACCTCCCAAGATCTCCTTCCGACCTTGCTACAAGTTTGAGGTTTCTCTTGGATCATTTGAGGAATGACACTCCTAATGTACCAAGACAAAGGGAAACAGAAACAGGAAGTCATCAAGAAGAGCTGCAAGAGGAAAAACCAGTGACAACTAATCAAGAACCCACTCAAACTCAAGAAGAAGTTCTACCTCAGAATCAAGATCAAGAAAATTTGAATATGAATGAGGAGGAGACAATTCATCTTGGAGAAGAAGAAATGGGTGTTGAGGAAGCTGCTCAACCGGTGCAACAACTCAGAAAATGCACTAGAGAAAAGAAGGATCCGTCAATCTGGATCAACAAGAAGTTCTACTTCAAAAATTAGGTTGTTGCTCATCCCAGCCAATCCATGTGGCTAATTGACTTGTTACCATCAAGTCATTGTGCCTTTCTTGGGAAGATAGAGATGAATCATGTTCCTAAAACCTATGAAGAGGCTTAGGACACTAAGGTGTGGATGGATGATGTGATTGATGAGAAGGAGGCTATGGAAAGGAATCATACTTTGAATGTAGAACCTTTACCAAAAGGAAAGAAAGCTGTTAGCTCCAAATGGGTATTTACAATCAAGTATACGAACAATGGAGATATAGAGAGGTATAAGGCAAGGCTGGTTGCTAGAGAATTCAGTCAGACTTATGGAGAAGACTATATTGACACTTTTGCAGCAGTAGCAAAACTTCACACTGTAAGAGTTACTCTCTCCTTAGCTACCAACCTTTCATGGTATCTATAGCAGATGGATGTCAAAAATTCTTTCCTACAAGGAGAACTTGAAGAAGAGGTGTACATGACTCCACCATCAGGTCTTGAACAGTTGTGTAAGCCAGGGAAAGTGTTGAGGTTGAGAAGAGTTATCTATGGTCTGAAGCAGTCACCAAGAGCCTGATATCACAAGCTGGGCCACACTTTTATGGATCATGGGTTCAGGAAGTCTCAATCTGACCATACCTTGTTCACTCTTCAAAGCTCCTCAGGCGTGGTTATAGTACTCATATATGTGGATGATCTGATCATTATTGGCACTGATAAATCAGGGATCCAATCCACCAAATCATTTTCAAAATTTCATTTGACATCAAGGACCTCGGTGAGTTGAAATACTTCTTGGAACTGAAGTGTGCAGATTTCAAGATGGTATGTTTTTGTCCCAAAGAAAGTATGTGAAGGACTTGTTGACAGAAACAGGAATGCAAGAAAGCAAGATAGCTAAAACTCCTCTTGAAGATGGCTACCAAGTCAATAGAAAGGGGGAGAAATCAGATTATGAGAAGTTCAGGTATGTGTATTTATAAAGGAGAATGGTTGGGAAGCTCATCTACCTTACTCTCACTAGGCCAGGTCTATGTTTCGCTGTGAACCAAGTCAGCCAACATATGAAAACACCTACTGTCCACCACTTGAGCATGATAGAAAGGATACTCAGATATCTCAAGGGCTCTCAAGGACAAGGCATTTGGATGGGTAAGAATGACAACACTGAGATTGTTGGGTATTGTGATGCAGATTGGGCTGGTGATAAGAGTGATAAGAGATCCACAACCGGTTATTGCACCTTTATTGGAGGAAAATTAATGACTTGGAAGACCAAGAAGTAGAAGGTTTTCCTGCTCAAGTGCTGAAGCTGAGTATAGAGCAATGAGGAAACTCACAAACGAGTTGACATGGCTGAAGGCTCTTCTTAAGGACTTTGGCATTGAGCAATCAAGTCCCAATACCTTCCATTGTGATAATCAGACCGCAATACATATAGTCACAAACTCTGTGTTCCATGAAAGGACTCAACACATAGAGATTGATTGTCACAAGGTCAAGGAGAAGATTGAAGATGGAACTATCTTACCCTGCTATACAAGAAGTGAAGATCAGTTAGCAGACATCTTCACCAAAGCTGCAAGTCTCAAGGTTTGCGATCACATTTTTAGCAAACTAGGACTTGTATCCATTCATGATTAGAACTCTCCTCATTCATGAGCATCATACTATTTTTCCCTTGATGTGGTTTTGTCCCAAGTGGTTTTCCACATCAAGGTTTTTAATTAGGTGTTGCCATGATCATTACAAGCTTAGCCTTTAGGGTGATTCCAAAGTCTATGCTTGAGGAGGAGTATTGATCATGAGATATCTATTGAGATGAATTCTAATGATCAGAGGTGGATAGCTTAAATACTATCATTACACATGGATGCTAGGAGCTCTTGAAGTAACCAAACTTGACAAAAAGCATCCGTGGACAGTACCCGCGGATAAACAGTAAAAACAATTTTGTTACTTTAAGATATTTTAGATTAGTTTTTCTTGTAATCTAAAATTGTCTAATAGCTCTTGAGTCTACATTGTAACTTCTGATTTTGAAATTTGAATCTAAGGAGACTTATTCTCATCTCCATTCTCTCTCTAATCTCTCTCTTGTTCTTATTCTCTCAAACTTTCTCTAATCTTCTTCCCTTGTGTCTTTGTGCTTAAATCTACAAATCTCTATTTTATTCTCTTAAATTCTAACACAGACATGAATTCTTAGATTCAAAGTTGAGTCCTTCCCTATCCCTGCAAGAAAATTGAATCTCTATCAGACTCTTTTCTCAAAAGTTGCATATGGTTTCAGCCAAACGTTTAATTACTCCTTTCAAAGAAGAGAAACTGAATGTCACGCAACATGTATGGATCCCAAGACACAACGGGTTTAACAATCTACAATAGTGAAAGACCTGCAAATTTTCAATCAAGTGAGTTTGATATATATTGTGTGACGTAAAGAGCGGGACATTCCCCATCTTAAAAATATATAGAATCTCCCAGTTTTAAGAAGGATTCAATTCCTGTGAACAGAAACAAAAAAAAACCTCAAAATTTTATCTGCTTTTGTAAGTAAGACCAATGTAGCAAAACCAGATAGTTGTGGTTAAGAATGTTATTAGTGCCATAGCAACACTAGTGTTCCCCAACCGTGATAAGTCACAGCCTTAGAAACACCTTTACCCAATGGAAACATGTAGATCATCAGTTCCTCTTTGAATCCCGAGCACACCATTAGTCAGAGCACGCTCGTGAGAGAAAGTGGGAGAGAAGAAGAATAAAATGTTGGTAAATATTTTTCTTCTAATCATTCATGAATATAAACTGCAAATTTCCAATCTCAAAAAGATAAACACTTTTACGATTTTGTGATGTGAATCATAAGTTCTTCTTCATAGGAATTGACAGTTTATCTTTTTGAGATCGTGAGAGAAAATGGGAGAGAGGAAGAATAAAATTCATTGTTTACCCCTAATTTGTTTTTGAAAATATAAAAGACAAAAAAATTGTGATGATGACACTTCAGCTTTTCGATGGAGAATGATTCAATTTTTTTTCTTCACATGACTTATAATTTATATGATAATAGAATATCAAAATTTAATATAATACTTTGTAAAAAAAATAGAATCCTAACATCTTTATATTAATTGGGAAGTGTTTTTGGCTTTATATTCACTCTCAAAACGGTTGATTAATTGATTATCCTTAATGAAATTAGGTTTTTTACTTTGTTAACCTTAGTTTATATTATCAATTTTATTTTATATTATTTTATAGATAAGTACAAGCTCATATTGAAAAAAAAAAAACAAGATGATAAATACAAAACTAATTTTGAAATAAGAAATTTAAATATTGATATATATGATTGTTGTAGATAATAAAATTTTATATAGCAAATTTTTAATTATTTATATAGAATTTGAACTTTGATAAATATAAATAATAATTAATATGTATACCGATGTATATATATAATTTATTATAACTAATATAAAATATGTTTACAAAGTAGATTTAGACATATATATATATATATATATATATATAAAGTTTAAATAATAATTTTGTTTTATTAGTTACGTATAAATTTTTAATAATAGATTAAATATAATTATAACTAATATGATATAAATATTTTTAATAATATTATTATTACTAAATTAAATTAATAATTTTTTATTAAAAAATTGTTAATGGTTGTGCTTGCACATGGTGCAAGCAAATCATACTAGTATTTATTATTTTTATATTGTAATGATCATAAGGAAATACTATATAATAAAATCTACGTGCGTAGATGATATGATCTTCAAATCCGTATAATATATAAGAAACTGCATCTGATATATTTGGCTAGTTTTTTATATGATATAGCGATACAACATGAGGTTCAACTTTATGAAATATATCTTTGGAGTCGCCTCCGAAAAATTCTTTAGGTACATCTTCACCCAAGGCAAACCCGAAGCAAATCAAATCCACCTTTGAGTTGCAGCCACCTCGAATTATGTGTAATCAACCAAGGCTATCTGATAAGGCGCACCCTTCTTCAACTAAATGTGTAATTTCAAACCCTTCTGGTAGATAGAAAAGTGAGCAGAGGCCTTCCAACAACTCAAGAACAACTTACAAAGTTGGTCACATTAGCTCGCGCTGCTCAGAAGCTCCCACTACTTAAAATTGCCTGAGAAGAAAGAAAGAGGAAAGTAAGAAAGATGATACTAAAGGAAAAGCTCCAATTAAAAACCTCTTGCCTATTGTTCCACATCCAAAATCAGTTCAAAAGAACTCACTTATGAAGAAAAAAATTTACAGGCCGATTGACATTCTCTCAAAGCCGAGAGCTTATTCGGAAGAAGGCACGAGGAATCAGCCTCATTCTGCTCAAAACCCTCTCACTCCTCCGAACTCAACTACTAAAGTCCTTTCTCCAACATTTGCAGGTAGCAACTCACCATCATCTTCTCTACCTAAGGATATCTCCTATGTTTATGATCATGATTACATTGGGGGTAACTTGTGTGTGGACCTTAATCTGACCACTTCCACACTTTTTTCACCTAACTCCAAGCGTCCATTAGAATCTGATTAGGCAGCTCTTCGGATGATGAAGACAACCCAGACGATGGTAATGGAAAGTTTATCGAGATTATCTCAAATGCTCGGCCCAGGGGTGGAGGCCCTTCAATCCTCTAACTTTTTCCTTAATTTATGGATCTTTTTGTTGGAATATTAGAGGGTATAACGATTATGTAAAGCGGTTAAGGAAACATAACCCCATTTTTGGAGACCCATGTGAAGCCGGATAAAGTCTCTGATATAGTGAAAAGATGCTTCCCGAGCTGGATTTTGGATTACAATTATGCGTTCTCACATTTAGGAAAAAATTGGCTGATGTGGAATCCTTTTGTAAAGGTGAAGGTTATTCCAGATCTCTGCAAACTATGGCATTTTATGTTGGAGTTACTTTGGTCTACTGATCGAATTGTAGACATGAAAGAAGCTCCTTATGGTCTGCCTTGGAAAGTCTTGGGAGATTTCAATGATATCATTGATCCGAGTGCGCATTCTTCTGCAGATCAGTTTTCTTCAACCCGTGGTATGAGAGACTTCAGGAATTGCTTACATATATCCGGCCTGTTTGATCTCCCTTACATAGGAAACACTTTTACATGGACCAATAATCAGGGTCTTCATTCAAGAGTCTCTGGAAATAAGACATTTGCGAAGATGCTAGACCGGATCCTAGTCAATGCCTCTAGGCTGTCCTCTTTCGAGTTTTTTGGGAACCTTGTATCTCCCATGTTGTGTTTTTTGGATCAGCATAAACCGAGCAAAATAGGCCATTCAAGTTCTTTGCTCATTTAAACCATCACCCGGATTTTTCTGAGCTTATAAAATCGTGTTGGGGCGCCCTCTCTTTCCATGGTTCCAAGATGCTTTGTGTCTCTAAGAAGCTTAAGAGCATCATCAAAACTTTTAGCAAGTCAAACTTCTCAAACCTTGAGCTTAGGGTAGCTGAAGCATTCTTGAAGCTATCTCACTGTCAGGATAAGCTTTTATTGGATCCTTCCCTTGTGACTGCTGATAATTTGCAACAATCTCACAAGACTCATTTATGAAACAAAGATCAAGAGTCCAGTGGTTAGCAAAGGGAGATCACCCTACTGCGTTTTACTATAGAGCAATCAAAAGCCGACAAGGACAAAACCAAATAAAACTTCTCATTGACAATGACGACAATGTCATGGAAGGTATAAAGAGTCACACAGTGAGCTATTAGGAACAACTACTAGGAGGATATGTTTCTCCTACCTCATCCTCTCCTGAGAAAATTGCTTTCTTGGCTGATTTCAAATGCTCTCCAAAAGTACCTTTCTCGGACATTGACATCCAAAAATCCTTGCCAAAAAATAATTCACCAGGGAGGGCCTGATGGCCATTCTTATAAGTTTTTCACTGCTCAATGGCAAACAGTGGGGAAAGAGATGATTGAAGTTTTAAGGGAATTCTTTCAGTCGGGTAATCTGCACCAACAATGGAACTCAACGATCCTGACTCTCGTTCCTAAGAAAACCAACGCCTCAAGGATATCTGAATTCAGACCCATACCATGTTGAAACTCAGTATATAAAGTCGTCTATAACTTTCTGTAAAATCGCTTTAAATCAGTTCTGCGTTTATCTCCGGTCTTAGCAGAAATTATCCTTTTAATATGTGGGTGTTTCAACAAGACAGGCTACCAGCGAGAGCAAGATTAGTAAAATAGGGAGCTCTGATTTCTCCAAATTGTTGTCTATGTGCTGGGTTTATTGAAAGCATATATCATCTTTTTTTCATATGTGAAGTCAGTGAACCTCTATGGGAACTCACCCTTCACCGGCTTGGCTACAACCCCATGAATTTTCATACTTGGGATGCTTTCTCTGCTTGATTGACCATGTCTGATAATGTCTCTCCTAAGACACTTCACAGGTTGGTTACGCATGCGGTCTTATACTCTATATGGGCTTAAATAAATAACATACTGCAAAACGGTATCGCCTCTACACCTCAGGCGCTCTTCAAAGCCATCGACCGTCAAATAAGAGACACGGTTCTTGGTAAAGGAAATCTCAAAAAAGTTTTGCAAATCTAATGCACATTTAGCTTGCTTATGAGTAGTTGATCCTCTTCAGACTCTTTCCTCTGCTCTAATATCTTAGGCTAAACTTTGTTTTTAATCATGTTTTGTTAAGGCTAATCCTAAATTTGTAATCTCTTTTCTGTATCTTTTTTACAAACCTTTATCATTTAGTGAAAATTCAAATGTTTGGCAAAAAAAAAAACTAGTTTGTAAAATTTTATGCATAACAAGTGTAATATCAGTTTATCACCACTTACATCCTCACAAGTACATGCTCTACATATAAAATGATCAAAGAAAAAGAAAATAACATTGTCCAATGATCTTTAAGGAGTTTTGAGCATAGGTTATAGTAGGCTGAACTTGCCAAAAGAGATCACGGCAACGCTAGAAGTGAAGACTGCATTCATTGGTCGCCGACACCGTTAGTTTTTACTCTCTCCATCAGAACATGTTAATACGTGTCACTTTATTTTGTTAATTTTATCTCTCTTTTTGTATAGTAAGTTAAATTGGACCATAGTTTATAGCCTATACTATTAAAACATGTGATTTTTTTTGAAATTATCCTTGATCTTACGGGGGATATTACTTTTTATGCCATTGATTTTATTTGTTTTTTGAGAAATTTATTAAAGGTAATTTCGTATTATATAAATTTGGACTATGGGGATGTTCGTTGGATCATTTGACATATCCATCCAGATGGTTCATCTGAATGATCCATCCAAATGATTCATCTGAATGTTCATTTGGATAGATCATTTAGATGAACATGTGTTTGTTTGCTTATTTTTACTTTTAAACTTCAATTCCATCTAGATGAGTTTAATAAAAAAATGACTAAACTACCCTACTTTAAACTAATTAAATTTTTAGTTTTAATCTTAATTATATTATTTTAAATACTAATCTAAAATATATTTACAACTAATTAATTTTTAAAATATTATTATTATATTGATAGGAAAACGCAATATTATAGATTTGGCGGGAAAATGTGAATTTTGTGGTTTTAAGGGAATATGATTTTTGCGGTTTTAGCAGAAAACATGATTTTACGGTTTTAACGAGAGAACACGGTTTTTTTTTGACGGAAAACACGATTTTACGGTTTTGGCGGAAAACATAATTTTTGGTTTTGGCGGGAAAACAGAATTTTACAATTTTGGCGGGAAAACGCGATTTTGCAGTTTTGGCGGGAAAACGCGATTTTGCGGTTATGGCGGGAAAACATGATTTTATGGTTTTGGCGGGAAAACGCGATTTGCGGTTTTGGCGGAAAAACATGATTTTACGGTTTTGGCGGGAAAACATCATTTTACCGTTTTGGCGGGAAAATGTGATTTTACGGTTTTGGCAGGAAAACGCGGTTTTGCGATTTTGGCGGGGAAAAACGATTTTGCGATTTTGGCGGGAAAACGTGATTTGCGGGTTTGGCGGAAAATGTGATTTTACGGTTTTGGCGGGAAACTCGGTTTTGCGGAAAAATGCGATTTTGCGGTTTTGGCGGGAAAAAACTCGATTTTACGATTTTGGCGGGAAAAAACGATTTTGCGATTTTGGCGGGAAATGCAATTTTGTGGTTTCGGCGGAAAAACGCGATTTCAAGGTTTTGGAGGGAAAATATGACTTTACGGTTATAGCGGGAAAATGCGATTTTGCGGTTTTGGCGGGAAAACTCGATTTTACGATTTTGGCGGGAAAACACGATTTTGCGATTTTGGCGGGAAATGCAATTTTGTGGTTTCGGCGTAAAAACGCGATTTCAAGGTTTTGGAGGGAAAACATGATTTTACGGTTTTAGCGGGAAAATACGATTTTGTGGTTTCGGCGGAAAAACGCGATTTCAAGGTTTTGGAGGAAAAACATGATTTTACGGTTTTAGCGGGAAAATGCGATTTTGCGGTTTTGGCGGGAAAACTCGATTTTACGATTTTGGCGGGAAAACACGATTTTGCGATTTTGGCGGGAAATGCAATTTTGTGGTTTCGGCGTAAAAACGCGATTTCAAGGTTTTGGAGTGAAAACGTGATTTTACGGTTTTAGCGGGAAAATACGATTTTGCGGTGTTCGCGGAAAAACACGATTTTACGGTTTTGACGGGAAAACATGATTCTACGGTTTTGGCGGAAAATGTGATTTTTGCGGTTTTGACGGGAAAACATGATTTTACGCTTTTGGCGGGAAAATGTGATTTCAGGGTTTTGGCGGGAAAACGTGATTTTACGATTTTGGCTGAAAAACACGATTTGTGGTTTTAGCGGGAAAACACGATTTTGCGGCTTTGACAGAAAACATGGTTTTTCAAAATAATTGTGATATATTTTATTTAGTTTATGTTCGTTTACTCATTTAGAATTTGCATTCAAATGATCCATTTAAATAAAAGGGGTATATTAGTAATTTGCTATTTTTGGATGAACCATCTCCATCCAAATGATCCAATTTGGTTCATCTAGATGGGTTTATAAAATTTCCCTAAATTTTTAAAACTCATTCAGATGATCCATCCGGATGGAGATGAGATTCATCTGGATGAATGTCATTTTTGTTACTAAACGAACATCAATTTTCATCTCCATCCAAATGATGCATCTGGATGGACAAACGAACAGCACCTATATGTGGACCATACGAAATATTTTTTAATTAATGATTTTGTTCCAAAATACATTCATAGTATCTTTTAATATATTTTATTTTAAATATATATATATATTATAAATATTTATATTTCGATTTCCTATGATTTTTTTTATTTCTTAAAAAATATTTAATGATTTCGAAATTTTATTATATTTATTATAAAACAATTTTAATTATATAATAATATAAATATTCTCTAAAATATAATTTTATTCGAAATATATTTTCATAATATCTTCTAATATCTTTTTCTAATTGAAATATTAATATATATATTTATATTACGAAAAATTTAAAATAATATTATTAACTTTTTGATTTTTAAGAAAGATGATTTCTAAATGCATAATTATTATTAAAATTTATTATTAAAAGTTAATAATAAATTTTTAGTTACATTTTAATCTATTAAATTGACATAAAAATCTTTATATTTAGACTATTATAAAACATTAAACATATTAAAAATAGATTAACCGTTTTCAATTATATATACTATTAAAAATAAAATTTGACTACTAGAAGACGGGTTAAAAATATGTATTAACTATTTCAATTGTTATATTCTTAATTTGATAAAATATTAAAATAATTCAATACATATATTATTAAAATATATGATAAGTTTGATTCAATTAATGTTTTTAAGATGGTTGTTTTTAAAGGATTGTTTTAACAAGTTTTTTAAATAATTACACTACTATAAAATGCGTTGAAATATAGATTAATTTTTCATTATAAAATTATTTAAAAATATTTATATTCATTGGAAGACAATTTCTTTTTGAAAAATGGAAGACAAGTTAAAAATATGAATTAACTAATATTAATTATTAAAACACATTAAATGAACTTAAATCGATCCAAACTGTTAAATGAAAGGGTTATTATATATTAGTTATATTTTGATTTATAAAATAAACATAAAAATCTTTATATGTAGACCATTATTAAAAGGGTCAAAAATAGATGAACCAAATTTAATTATCTATACTATTAATATATTGGAATACGTGATAGTAATATGTATTAGTCAATTTCAATTGATATATTACTAATTTTATAAAATATTAAAATTATTTATAAATTTATAATCACGCATTAAATATATTATTTTAAACAAATAATTATATATAATTAAATTGGAAAGTTGCATATTGAATATAACAACTTATATATTATTAAGATTGCGCTCTATATAAATATTATTAATTTTAACAACTGTTTAGTAGTGAAATTATGGATTAAACTAAGTTAGAATTAATTTAAATAAAAAAAAATTAAATAAAATATATTTACACTTTATAGGAATAAAGTAAACAATAATCTACAACTACTAAAAGTATAAGTTAAAAATATCAAAATAAAAACAAAATTTATTAAATTTTTCTCATATTTAGTATAATATCATCATATTTTTCACTTAATATATATTATATTGAATAGATAACAAACATGTGACCTTTTTTGAAATTACCCTTGGTCTAACGGGGATATTACTTTTTGTGCCATTGATTTTTTTTTTTTGAGAAATTCATTAAGGATAATTTCGTATTATATAAATTTGGACTATATGTGGGCCATACGAAATATTCTTTAATTAATGATTTTGTTCCAAAATACATTCATAGTATCTTTTAATATCTTTTATTTTAAATATATATATATATTATAAATATTTATATTTCGATTTCTTATGATTTTTTTATTTCTTAAAAAATATTTAATGATTTCGAAATTTTATTATATTTATTATAAAAAAAATTAATTATATAATAATATAAATATTCTATAAAATATAATTTTATTCGAAATATATTTTCATAATATCTTCTAATATCTTTTTCTAATTGAAATATTAATATATATTTATACTACGAAAAATTTAAAAAATATTATTAACTTCTTGATTTTTAAGAAATATGATTTCTAAATGCATGATTATTATTAAAACTTATTGTTAAAAGTTAATAATAAATTTTTAGTTACATTTTAATCTATTAAATTGACATAAAAATCTTTATATTTAGAATATTATAAAACATTAAACATATTAAAAATAGATTAACCGTTTTCAATTATATATACTATTAAAAATAAAATTTGACTACTAAAGGACGGGTTAAAAATATGTATTAACTATTTCAATTGTTATATTCTTAATTTGATAAAATATTAAAATAATTCAATACATATATTATTAAAATATATGATAAGTTTGATTCAATTAATGTTTTTAAGATGGTTGTTTTTAAAGGATTGTTTTAACAAGTTTTCAAAATAATTACACTACTATAAAATGCGTTGAAATATAGATTAATTTTTCGTTATAAAATTATTTAAAAATATTTATATTCATTGGAAAACAATTTTTTTTTGAAAAATGGAAGACAAGTTAAAAATATGAATTAACTAATATTAATTATTAAAACACATTAAAATGAACTTAAATCGATCCAAAATGTTAAATGAACGGGTTATTATATATTAGTTATATTTTGATTTATAAAATAAACATAAAAATCTTTATATGTAGACCATTATTAAACGGATCAAAAAATAGATGAACCAAATTTAATTATCTATACTATTAAAAACAAAATCTGTCTACTGGAATACGTGATAGTAATATGTATTAGTCAATTTCAATTGATATATTACTAATTTTATAAAATATTAAAATTATTTATAAATTTATAATCACGCATTAAATATATTATTTTAAACAAATAATTATATATAATTAAATTGGAAAGTTGCGTATTGAATATAACAACTTATATATTACTAAGATTGCGCTCTATATAACTATTATTAATTTTAACAACTGTTTAGTAGTGAAATCATGGATTAAAATAAGTTAGAATTAATTTAAATAAAAAAATTTAAATAAAATATATCTACACTTTATAGGAATAAAGTAAACTAAACATGTACTAAAATAACAATAATCTACAACTACTAAAAGTATAAGTTAAAAATATCAAAATAAAAATAAAATTTATTAAATTTTTTCACATTTAGTATAATGTCATCATATTTTTTACTTAATATATATTATATGAAATAGATAACAAATTTAATATTAAAACATAAATTTAACATAAAATATATATATTTTAAAAAAATATATATAATCCGTGTTTTATTAGCGTGGATCAAAATCTAGTTAAAGTTATATTTGATGTTGTGGTGGACTTTTTTTTATCAGCACCTATATTGTTCTTTACAGGCATATGTAATGAAAACTTTTTTTTTTTGATAGGATATAATGAAAACTTGGCCGACAAAAAGTAAAAGAGTGATTTTAGTCAATGACAGTGAAGAACTCATAACTTAAGAGTTAAGAATGTAGCAATCATAATTGGGTACATAGGAGAAAAAAATAAAACCAAAAATATTATGGGCAAATCGCATTAATAGCACAAAAAAACATGACTTGTCAAAAATATAGCACTAAGGAAGAAAAATCATAAAAATAACACAAAAACATTTTTTGTCACTAAATTAGTACTAACCCTAAATCTTAAATACTAAACCCTAAACCCTAAATACTAAACCCTAACCTTGAATAATAAACCCTAAACCCTAAATACTAAACCCTAAACCCTAAATAATAAATTCTAAACCCTAAATAATTAACCATAAACCCTAAATTATATAATGATATAAAAGTCTTTGTAATTAAAATAATGTTAAAAATGTGAATTATTTTCCTTGGTGCTATATTTATGATAAAATATGTTTTTTGTGCTATTTTATGATTTTTCTCAAATATTATTTAGTTCAAAATAATTTCAAAAATGCCACTAGTCTGAAAATGGCAACACTGTTCATCGACCATCGATGGACAATATTCTTCCGAAAACAACATTTACTTTTCATTGTTTGACCATTGTTTTTTATTTATATAAAATAACTATTTGATCAACACACTAATTCTTATGATAACACGATAAAGTTTGTGATAAACTAACGCTAACTTATATGGTAACACGATAAGTTTATATTTATCAAATTAACTCAATTAGCGTGTCATGCAAAATATGAAAATTCGAATAGATGCCATGAATCATGTTACAAAATTAATATGATAACAATTAAATCTATACTATTAAAAACAGAAGTACAAAACAGAAAATATCCAAATTTTTTTAATTATTTACAAGTAATGCCATTATGATTCTTTGTTATATTATGAATTAATTAAGGGCAAAGATGTATTTAAAATTTTGTAGTGCATTCTAACAATTACACACAAACACGCACTAGATTATTTTCAGATTTTTTAATAACAACTTTCTAAAAACATGATAATTTGAAAATCTTCTATTTAAACATAAATCAATATAAATTTTATTTTACCATCGAATATGGTAATTAAATTAACATTTTCCCAAAACACATGATCATATAATCTAAATGTCAATTAAATAGTGATCAAATTTTAATAACATGTAAAAATTAAAATTATATTTAATACTCAATTTATAAAAGCTCATCTATAATATTTTGGGAAAATATTCTCAATATTATCATACTACATCATTTCATAATCTATACTATTAAAGAAGAAGTACAAAATAGAAATTTTCCTTAATTTTCACTTTAATTACAAACATGCTATTTAAATTCTTTATTAATTTTAATGCTAACTAATTTTGAAAATATTAAATAAAAGAAAAGATATTTATGGTTAAGATATTTTGGTTAATCATAATATATTTATTTTTATAAATTAACTAATCATATTAGTAAATAATTTTTATTTTTGGAAGTATTTAATCTACAAATATTTTATAAAAAAATTAACTAACAAAATCGAAATGAAAAAGTATTTAAGATAGAATTATTAGTATTTAATTAATATTAAAATGTTAAAATATTAATATCATAAATATGATTTACATATTAATAAATAAAATATAATTTTACATATGTATTTTATATTAATTAGTTAAAAAATTATTATATTTCCAAAATAAAAACAATCTCCCACCTTAAAGTAAACAATTTTCCTTAATAATAATAGATAATATTTATATATAGTTTTATTTATATTATCTAAAAGCCAAAAAAATGCAAATCTGTTTTAGAAATTAATTATTTTGACATGTATAGAAATTTTTGACCGAATCATTTATTTTTTTTACTCAAATTTACTAAATTTTCAAAAAAAAAAATAAAGCAAGCTGATTTTAGAAATTAAATACGACTAATATTTTTGGAAACATTAACTCAACAAAGTGTAATCTTTTAATTTATTATTCTTAATTCTTTGCCATTAAGTTTATCATAATTAATTTTAAAGATTCAAAGTATATAAACAATAAGTCTACACAAAATATTCAGTATAAATCATTATTATTACATTTTTAATATCTCATTTTTAAAAAGATTATATCATGTTAAGAAATTACAAAAGACCAAAAAGAGAAAAAACACACAAAAATATATAGTTTACTTAAATGAATTTTAATTTATTTAATATATTATTATAACACACAAATTATATCACTAGCATTAGTTAGAACTTAGAATTTGGTTCAAAACTTGCGGTTCTACCTCATTAGATCCACCACTGAAGAAGTATATCAAATAATTAAATTGAAAATCATTAAATTAAAGGTTATGAGGATAAGAATTTTGGATATGGAGGGTGAGTGATCTTTTATTTTTGGTGAAACAGGTTGCCAAATCTGCAATTTATTATAATTAAATTAAAAATATCTAACTAATTTTAGTATAAATATTATATAATGAAATGTATTAATAAAATTATTATTTTAAATATTTATTTAATGTATATAATATTTAATTTATATTATTGAAAAATCTAATTATAACATAATACATGTATACTATTAAAATAGAAGCACAAAATTAAATATACCATTAGTTTTCTGGTTAATTACAAGATATACCTTTTAATTTATTTATTAATTTTAATAATTCAATAAGACTTTAAACTTTTTCCATTTATTCTTAAAATATATTTTATATTTATTCTAAAATGGACGTAGATATATTGAGATTATAAGGTGTAATAGGATCGGTTTACCGATTCGTTGAGTCCTTCGCTACTACTATTGTATTTGGAAAAATGGCATATTAACAAAAATATTATCATATAGAGTTTACTAAAATTATATTTTTAAAAACTTATACATAACTTACAAATAATTTTAAGAAATAAAGCTAATATTTTGATTAACATTATTTTATTATAATATTGATTAATTTTGACAATACTAAAGATCTATAAATAATTGTAACAAAACATTAACTTACAATTACCTAAAATGAATAATTTGGGTCTTCCTTGTATTTATTGGAAACAATTATATTGAACCTCAACAATACCCTTTTTTATCACTACCCTTTTTTTTGGCAATTCCGGTTGAACACAAAAAGGTTTGGGTTTTATGATCGCGAATGTGCATGCCTAATAACATCATAGGGTATCATAAAGTATTTTATTTTTGTTGATATATCATATATATATATATATATATATATATATATATGGAGAAGCAAAAATGAAACATGTAAATTAATAATATAATAATAACATTTTTATAATTTTACTATCTACTAATATTACAAAACAAATATAAACTATATAATGATAACATCACATAGATAACCAAATTGTCAACAAATCTCAAACCTACACATCTACTTATGAAAATATATAAAACTAGGTGATTGGCTTGCACCTTGTGCAGGCATTAATATATTTTAAATACTTAATTTATACAAAATAAAAATTATTATGTATATATTATGTATGTTAAAGATATAAATAATGATTTTACTTTTGTTGATATAGGTCATGTTCTTTTTTGTAGTTAGATGTTACACCAAGATGTTGCATCTGAATGCTGCATCTAGATGTTTCGTTTTTTATTTTCAATTTTATATCTAGATGGTACATCTGAATATCTATTTGTTCGTTTTTCTATCTTCGATCATTATCTAGATGCAATTAATTAAAAAAGAATTACATAACATCTTTTAATTTAAATAAATAATGATTAATTCTAATTCTATATTTTACTTATTTTTGTAATAAGATCATGAAATATATCTGCAAAATCACATTTTCGTCAAAATCATATTTTTCGCAAAAATGTATTTCCCGTCAAAATAACATATTTCATCAAAATTGTGTTTTCTCGCAAAATCGTATTTTGTATGTTTCCATCAAAATGTGTTTTCCGTAAAATCATATTTTCGGTCAAAATAACATTTTACGCAAAATCCCCATTTCTACACATTTTTCGTCAAAATTGTTTTTCCCGCAAATTCATGTTTTCCCGCAAAATCTTGTTTCGCAGAAAATATTGTTTTCAGAAAATCATATTTTCCGTCAAAATTATATTTTCCTCAAAATCGAATTTTCAGCAAAATCACGGTTTTTGCAAAACCGCAAAATTGTGATTTTTGGCAAAATCGTGTTTTATGTCAAAATCGTATTTTCCGTCAAAATCATGTTTATTGATTTATTGAGAAATAATATGTTTCCGTAAAAATAGTATTTTCCGTCAAAATCTTACTTTCCGCAAAATCACATTTCCACGAGAATAACGTTTTTCTTCAAATCATATTTTCTGTAAAAATCACAATTTACGGAAATATTGCCTCTTTCGCAAAATTGTATTTTCCGCACAATCATGTTTTCTGTAAAATTGTGTTTCTCGCAAAAACCCATTTTCCATCAAAAATCGTATTTTCGCAAAATCATATTTTCGTCAAAATAAAAAATCATGCTTTCTGCAAAAGCGTGTTTTTTGTCAAATCAGATTTTCTTGCAAAATCATGTTTATCGCATTTTTCTGCGAAATATTGTATCTATTTATATTGTTTTAAGTAATAATAATAAATAATAATATTATATAATTTTTGAGAATAGTAGAAATTTGTGGTGCTATAAAGACATAAACGTGATTGTAGAAATATTTATATTTAATAATTCATTAGTATATATATATATATATCTACATATATAATATAAGAAGTTAATTTTGTATAGATATATCTGTATATACTACGTGAGTAATTAACACTTTAAAACAAAAGATTAATCATCAAATAAATTTATTAAAGGATTAAATAAAAAAAAGTTATCATTAAGGGTAACTAAGACATTTTATGTTGAAAATGAATGAGAGAGCTCGATTCTCTCAAAATCACTTCCCAGATAATAGTATAGATAGAACATATTAGTATTTATCAATAAATATATATATATATATATATACCCCTTCACAGGTAAATGAGAACCATCATATTTTTAATATTTTTGTCTTAACATGCTCAATAATATACATTTGTATAAATCAAATATAAGTTAAATCCAGCGACTGATAATTTAGAAACTAAAATTAGTTGGAAAAATAGAAGTTGTTATTTCCAAGTAAATTAAAATTCATTTATATAATAAAGTATTAAACTAATAAAGATAAATTTTATAATTTTTTATAAAAAAAAATTGCAAGTCTAAAAAACATTCCAAACAGAAAATTAAAATATACATAACAAATTACTTATATTTCGATTAATAATATATATTCACAACCATATTACACATACACTTTATATAATATACTAACTACTGCATAAAGATTAAAATGCTAAAATCTTTAACAAACAACAATAGAATATGTGTTTTAAAAATAAGATACATTACTTTTACAAATATAAATCTACATGTTATATAAAGATAATTTTCCGTCCTTAACGTGGATCATTATCATTTACAAAAAGAAAAAAATAAACTATATAAAACTTATATATTCAACATATCTCAAAAAATCTAAATTTAATATTAATAATATGTTATAAAAACATATTATCATTTACAAATATAATATTTGTTCACAAAATATCAAAAAACATCAAAACAATATTATACCCGCCGATCGGCGGGTCAAAATCAAGTTAACATGTTATATCAAATATTACTTTTTTTAAAACAATATATTTATATTAATTGAAAAATGATTTTGGCTTTATTTTCACTCTCAAAATAGTTGATTACTAATTTGTCATTAATAAAATTATACTAATTACTATGTTAACCTTAATTTATTTCATATTTATCATCTTATTGTTAAATTTTAATTTGGAGATATACATAACCTTGGATAAAAAAATAAAAAATAAAATGAGATGATAAATATAAAAATATTTATAAATATTTTAATTTTAGTTTAGAGGTATACATAACATTTAATAAAAAATAAAAATAAGATAATAAATATAAAACGTTTATGAATATTTTAAATATTAATAAATATAGTTTTGGATTTTATATAATAAATTCATTTTATTTTTATAAATTTTATGCGAGCGACTCATACTAGTTTATATTAATTGGGAAGTGCTTTTGGTTTTATAATCACTCTCAAAATGGTATCAAAACCATAAAAGTTACGCTAATACTATATGTATACTATTTCGAAAAACTGTTTTCACTTAAAACATTTTCGATCAAAAGGTTCTATGCTTAAACTAATCTTGGGTCTCTTGTTAAAAGCATCCTACCAGAATCTTATCGAGAGTGTCATCAACCTAGGTCTTCCGGGCAGTAAGTCCTAGAGGCAGTGAGACCGTTGGCAAGCCACAATTCCGTTCGTCCTTGATAAGTACCAGTTAGTTTACATGTTACATAGAGTCTAAGTAAAGTGTAAAGCATGACATCTTCAGTTAGGAAGTGGTTTAAGTCTAAACATGGTTCTTTTTCTGCATCTTAAAAAACAATTAATTCAAGAAAAATTATGTCAAAAATTACAACTTTTAATAAATAAATATCGCATGATCAATTACCTCATGTTAATCCTGAAAATATATATCAAATAGGAACTTTTGATTTTAAAACTGCATATTCAATAAAAGAACATGAACAAACTATTTCTTTACAAAATGAGTTTGAAGAAATTAAATTACTTTCTTTGATGGCTTTAGAAATTTATAGACAAAAGAAATTTAATTATATTCATTTTGGATTAATACAAATAGCTATAAAACCTTTATCTAGAACAGGGATAGATTCCTCTATACTTATGTTATTAAGAGATAAAACTCTATTAAAATTTGAAGACTTTTTTATTAGGAGCTGTAGAATCAAATTTATGTAATGGAGCTATATATTTTAATTGTGCGCCAAATTTTCAAGTAAGCTTGCATGACCCTACTATATTTAATATTTTAGTACTAAATGTACACTTACCTGAAATTAAATTTCAACAAGAAAGACATGGCTACTTATTGTTATATCAAATTTATTTTAAACAATCTACATCTGAATTTAATCCACAATGTTTATTGCATGATGATAAAGGTGAAACAACAATAGTAGCTGTTCATAGTAAAGATACTCCAACGTCTACCTACACACCAAAACAATTGAAATGGAAATAAATTACCATCTCCGACCAATGGAAAATAGATATCACTCAACCACCAAGAAATTTTGAACAAAAAACTATTACTAGTATAACGAACAAAGTGATGAAAAAATACTATTAAAATTTGGATCATTTAGAGAACCAGCTTCATTAAGAATTGGTTCATTTTATCTTAGGTCTTCTTTCTCTGATTATAGAGTTAGTAGAGCTAGTACTGAATCATAAGAAAGTATAGAACAAATTTTACAAAAAAAATCTAGAGAAACAACCAATTAATTTTCAAGCACCTATAGCAGAACCTATGCAAAACTCTGAAATAGGATCTAGTTTTCCTACTTCTCCAACACCTTCAGACTTTAAATCAATAAATGTTATTTCTAAAAAAAATAAAATGGATAAACAATATTTTAAAGAAGAGTTTCTATCCAATAAAAATAAAAATAAAAGACAATGGTATTTTAAAACATTTAATAAAAAACAACTATTAACTATCGAGCAATATGGTATGATCATATGGAAAACATGGAAGCTAATATTCCATTTTTTCGTATGGTTTGAAACTTATGCTTTACAAAACAAAGTAGATTACCCGTATAAAACCGAGTCTATTAACACTAGTTCAACATTATATAACACTTGGGAAATGACTAATGGAGAAAAACTTAAATCAGTTCATTCTACTCCCCAGCCCTTTAGCCTTAGCAAAATATTAGAAAATACCCCTCTCCAACGTTATTTTAACAAGTAACTACATGAAAGTTATAAGGAGAAGTTAAATGTTTAAAGGCACAAGTAAGGGAATTACAACAAATAGTCCACGAACAACAATTAGAACAATTAAAAATAAGTGCTAGAATAGCTTTAATCGAACCAAAATTTCATCAATACCTTCTATTCCAATGGAACCATCCACAAGTAACCCTGAAAAACATGATGAAACTAAAGAAAAAGAAGAATATATCCAAATTATAGATAAAAGAAACTATCAAAAATGGTATACAAAAATTACACTACACATAGGATATGATTTCAAACTAGAACTAATAGCACTATTAGATACATGTACAGATTATAATTGCGTAAGAGAAGGTATAGTTCCAACTAAGTATTATGAAAAAACTTATGAAAAACTTAGTGGTGCAAATGGAACAAGTTTTGAAGGTTAATTATAAATTACCAAGGGAAAAAATTTGTAACAAGAACTATTGTTTTAAAACTCAATTTATTCTTGTTAAAAATCTAAGTCAAGAAGTTATATTAGGAACTCCATTTTTACACAAATATATCCATTTAAAGTCACAAAATTAGGAATTAGTACAAAAATTGTAGGAGAAAGAATAATTTTTGAATTTCTATCTCCTATGAAAACTAAAGAAATACTAGCTTTACAAAACTCTACAATAGAAAAATCTATAAACTTAATAAATGGAAAACAAAAACATATACAATATTTACAACAAGAAATACAATATTAACAAATAGAATTTTTTTTTTGCATGATCCACTTAGAATAACTAAAATTACGAAAATAGAAAATGAATAACTCAACCAAGTATGTTCAAAATTCCAAATGCATTTTGGGAACGGAAAAAAATATTGTTGAAATACCTTATGAAAAAGATTTTAATGAAATAAATATTCCCACTAAAACTAGGCCAATTCAAATGAGTCAAGAACTTTTAGAACATTGTAAAAAAGAAATAAGAATTACTGGACAAAAAATTAATTAGAAAATCTAAATCACCTTGGAGTTGTTCAGTCTTTTATGTAAACAATCCAGAAAAAAAGAGAAAGAAGAGTACCTCGTCTAGTCATTAATTATAAACCTTTAAACAACGTTATACAATAGATACGATACCCTATACCTAATAAAAGAGACTTATTAAAACGACTATATGATGCTTGTATATTTTCAAAATTTGATATGAAAAGTGGATTTTGGAAAATTCAAATAGCCGAAAAGGACAAATATAAGACAACATTTACTGTGCTTTTCGGGCACTATGAGTGGAATGTTATGCCTTTTGGTTTAAAAAACGCACCTTCAGAATTTCAAAATATTATGAATGAAATATTTAACCCTTATACTAGTTTTTCAATAGTATAGATAGATGATGTATTAATATTTTCGAAATCAATTGATCAACATTTTAAACATTTATATACCTTTTTAAATATAGTTAAAAAGCATGGATTAGTAGTATCCGCCAAAAAGATGCAAATATTTCAAACAAAAATAAGATTCTTAGGACATAATATTTATCAAGGAACTATTACACCTATATCTAGATCTATAGAATTTGCCAATAAATTTCCGGAAGAAATTAAACTATTTTTAGGATGTTTAAACTATATATCAGACTTTTTACCTAATATAAGAAAAACTATTCAACCATTGTTTCAGAGATTGCAGAAGAATCCAGTGTCATGGTCTAGTCAACATACCAGTATAGTTCAAGATATTAAGAAAAATGTCACAACATTACCGTGTCTAGTTATTCCATACATTAATGCATTCATGATAGTAGAAACTGATGCATCAAAAATAGGATATGGGGGAATCCTTAAACAAAAAATGTCAGAGTCTTCTCAAGAGTCAATAATACGTTTTCATTCAGGAATTTGGCTAGGACCCCAAAAGAATTATTCTACAGTCAAAAAGAAGGTTTTGGATTGTAAATCAGCAAAAGAGATTTTACAAAAAGATGTTAAAAAATTAGTTTCTAAACAAATTTTGGCAAGATGGCAAGCTATTTTATTTGTTTTGATTTTGATATACAATATATAAAAGGAAAAAATAATTGTTTACCCGATTTTCTAACAAGAGAGGATTTACAGGGAAAATCGCAAGACCTAAATGATGAGTGAACCAAAAAAGGCCAATGTACGCGACAGACTATGTCAAGAATCAACCACATCTACAAGGAAAACAAGTAACCACCAGTAATCAATTTTCGGCATTAGCAGAATTTCCTCCTTTATCCTATGCAAAAGCCGTCAATCCTATACCTCAAAAAATAACCAATCCATCATCTTCTCAAAAAAACATTGACCAAAAATCCTCATATTTCCTTAAACCACATCGTCAACACCTTCTTACTAATTCCCTTACCAAGCCAATATCACTAAAAGATCTTACCCATTTTACCAACCTTATATTCTACGAGGATAGTCAATACCTTACCGACAATCTTACCAAAAACCGAACCTTTACGAATTTATCCTTGTCGATACCAAGTCAGCCGAAATAATCCACCATACCGATAAATCCAACCCAAAACTCATATCATACTCTACATGTAAGATACTAAGGGTATGCAATTCTCAAGATCTCGGGTTTTTTTAACTCCCATACCCGAAAAGACTTCTCCGTTCTCAGGTTTCCTATCCCAGGGTTCACCTATATGGACTACCAAAAAACCTTCTTGCATGCTTTTTACCTACAGACCTTTGACCATTCATGGTTCATATCCTTTTGACTTTCAATGTCCTAAGTCCATACCTGGATGGTTTTACGAATGGTGGTACTGGTTTGGACCATGCGACCAAATTTATCTTCCCCAACTACTCAAAGTATCCTTACCTTATTACACTAAATACGAAAAACATGAACCCATTGGCCCCTTACCAAAAATAGCTTTTAATATAGACATGGACGTGCCTTGGATCTTATCATGGCATTTTAACCTCATTGCCTTTTTACAAGTATGTCATACTCCTTAGTCGAGAATATTGATTCAAATGATGGGACAAATATAGTTTGGACCGCTGTTCTGTTACCAACTTAGAAAAATGGATCCAAACCCATAACCAAATTAAACAATCTGTTGCAACAATATCCCGAGCACTGCCACCCATTCATGCAAAACCTGTAACCTCCGCCTCTCCAAAACAAAAAACAACCAGTCCAACAATGTCCACCACTTCATCTTCTGACTCCAAGAAAGGCACAAGAAAAGACAAACTCAAGAAAATATTGGAAGCTATCGCCATGCAAATATCCTCCTCCGATGACGAAGATGATACTGCACAAGACGTTACACATGACGATGACCCATACGGCGGTCCCTTATCTCAAGATCCATTCGGAATTTAAAAAATAATGTTCCTACTTTTCTCAAATGTAAATTATACTAATTACTATGCCTTATTGTTCCATATTAAGTGGACATGCTAATGAAGGCGGAGAAAAGAACAAACAATGTCCGGACACAAGCAGCTCCGAGAGTCCAGAAGTTCGTGCGTTGGAAAAGAACGACGACGGGGTATTATATGGGATTCCAATATATATTTTGGAAACCAAACGACCATATGCGGGTAAAGAGCAACGGCTACAAAATTTTGGAATTTTAAAATGCAGTCACAATGAAAAAATAACGTCAACACCAAATTAGGATCATGTTAGTAGCAAAGTCATAAAATCGAAGTCTGCGGATATAAGACCCATTTAAAAACCTCTAACTCCATAAAGCTCACAAACTAGGCGTCCAAAAATACAGAGATCGTGTAAAAAGAGATCGGAGCAATGTTATATGCACATCGATAGATCAAACACTCGCTAAAAACTGGTACATCATGACTGGGAACACAAATAACAAAAGAAAAGGGAGCATGGTGGACGAAGAGAGAGAACCTATAAGAAAGAGATGAATCCGGAGATACAGTGCCCGCAAATGTTGCATGAAATATTTAAAATATTTCATTTGTTCATTATGTAAGCTCCATCTATATGTTTTCCTATAAATATACGGTTTAAGGTTACTATATATTCACTTGCACACAAACGAAAACAAAATAGAACCTATGACATCTTTTAGTGTTCGCAGAAAAACAAACTGAAGTCTGAAAACCTAGTACCATATGCACCTATAAAAAAAAAAATGAGATACTACCTGATACTTGAAAAAAAAAAAAATCAATTGCACCAAAAACATATACAACCAAGGGAAAACAAGACAGCAATCGTAGGGGTTTGAAAGCCCACTAGTCACATATAAGAACAAAGCTACTAGTACCTTTAATATTACTTAAAACAGTTTAACACAGAAAATATTAAGTTGTGAGAAAGAAGAAAAAAAAACTTTTTATTTTTATTTAAAAAAAAAATCTTGTTTTTTTAATCAACAAAGTCGAGAAAAAAAACTAAATAACTCTTAAATTTACACAAATACTAAAATAATAGAATTAAAGCTTTAAATGTCAAGAATATATCAATAAAATCTCTACATACATAGATTATCGTTTATTTATAAAGTTTACATATAACTATAGTAATATATATTACTAACTTTTGACAAATATAGGAAAAAAATGCCAAATAATACAAGAATTCTCAAAATCTGGCCATAAAATACGCCATATCACTCCCTCCCAAAAAATACCCAAATTTGGATTGGACTTCCTAAATATACATGAACTAAGAGTTGATTTTGCCAATTAGACATACCGTTATCTAAGTTAACAGACTACTTAGATGGTGTTTGTTTGTCCGTTTAGTGTATCGTTATGTCCAAACGATGTCGTTTTGGACACTAATCTTAGTTATGAAAAAATATTAAAACATGGCCTCACACGAGGCTCGAACCAAGGTCCTTGTGAAGCGTGAATGTGGCATTTTACCACTAGGCTAATGTATTTCATCGAAAGAAGTATGACAATATACTCATGCAAAATTATTTCAAGTCTTGTAAAACATATTTCAAGTCTTGTAAAACCATATAGAAATATTCATACTCATGCAAAATATGTTTTGAAGTCTTGTAAAACCATATAAAATGCCAATAGAGGAGGGTTGGTTTAGGGTTGGAAGTTATTAAACAACACTCACTCAAATATATAAATATTTTAGTTTAATAACTTCCAAATTTAAAGTAGTACTATTAATAACTTCTTTTGAACTTGGAAATAGAGGAGGGTTGCTTGAGAAACTTTATTTTTTTCTTTCTAAAATGGTGTATTCGGAGACCAGGAGATGGTTTTACAAGACTTGAAATATGTTTTGGCGGGACTCGTTTAACGTTTAGAAAAGATTAATGAATGTCCAAAAGAAACACAATAGAACTAACCCAAGAAAGCATGCAATTGGATCAATGGTTTGAAAGGCCTCAATCATTTTCCGTAGTTAAAATAAAAGAAAGAAAAGGGGAAATGCATCGAACAGTTAAAAGACAAGTTTTAAAATGTAATGATCTTCATGACTCCGACTAGGCATAGGATTTGGAGGAAACAAGTTCTCGTGGGTTTTAGAGAGATGAGAGAGTTGGGAGAAGAGCTAGAGGTTTATATATTATTTGTCTAAGTTGTCTAGCTTTGCCTTACGGTATAAGTTTTATTAAACATTTATTCAAGTATAATCATTGTCATTTCACCAAATTACATTTTTTTGTCAATCATTTATACAGAGTGCAAATACTCTTTCTTTCCGTAAAAGTTTGGATGTACATCATATTTGTTCTTATTTATCATTCGCTCATCATCTTATTACAAGGGCAATAATGGTGTAAGTAGAACTGATCTACAAGACGACACATGTAGAATAACCACACTTAGGTTTTGAAAAACAAAGCATTCACTTGGAACAAACTAAATACTCCCACTGGAAGATATATGAAACCCCAACTGATGTAAGACAAACAACTCATCCTCATGTTTCCTTCATAGCTATGAAATTAGCCATTTTGGTGGCCTCCTTTCTCCTCTCACTCCAGTTCTTTCAGAAAATCAACGTTGTCCACAAATACCTGTGAAGCCCAAAAGGTTAGAAACTCGAAACACACAATTAATCAGACCTCTTTCCATGAAAATGATGAATTTCTTTCTCTCAACACCAAAATCTTACCGACTTCCAACCATCAGGATCCAAACACGCAGTGATCTTCGTGCTTATACCTGGTAAGGGACCAGGTTCCCTCGTGATTTTCCCACCAAAGTGTTTTACAGCCTCTGCGGTTTTGTACACGTCATCCGTCCCTATTGCAATCTGACAAAAAAAAAAAATACAAATCAAAAACTATAGCTACCTTCCATATAGAAAGAAATTTAACGCACGGAAATGTTAACTTTTGTCTTTACCTGAGCATACGCATTTCCTTTAACATATTCAGTGACACCATAGTTATATGTCAGCTCCAGGACTGCACTTTTATCTTCTGGACCATATCCCATCATGGCTATTGTGTACTGCATATCCAATCGAACAACCCGATAGTATCAGGATTTTCTGGTAAAAAACTGAATAGAAAAGTCCATACATACATAATGTGAAATTTACGGCAAAAAAATAGATCCGAGAGGTATTGCAAGTTACCTTGTACTCTGGGTTGTCTCTTGTGCGCAGAAGTTCCATTCCAAAAGCCTATAAAGAAAGGAAGCACAGATAACAGTGCACTACGTTAATAGAAATGTAAATATATCAGACATCAAACATCTGTTGTTCCGGCTATTTAAACTCTGAGATCTCAAAACAATTTCACAGGACTCACCTTCTCATAGAATTTTATGGACCTATCGAGATCACCTACACGGAGCATAACTTGGCATAAAGGTTCTGGTGTAGGACCTCTTTCCAAGAGTTCAAATTTGTAACCATCAGGATCTTCAATGAATGCAATTACAGTTTTGCCACCTTTGACAGCACCTGGCTCCCGTGTTACTTTGCCCCCCTTGGCTTTTATAAGTTCTACAGTTTTAGCCACCTTTTCAGAAAGAAAGAAAGTTCACTTGTTAGAAATAAGACAAATGAAGTGAAAAGATTTGAGTAAAAAGCAAACACATGAAACAAGAAGGCTCACATCGTCAACAGCAATACCAAAGTGACCAAAACCTGCCCCGATGTCATACTTGTCAACTCCATAATCTAGAAACAAAATCACACTAAGAAGGCTAAGCCAGCATAAGCTCATTCGAGCTAACTGGACTATAGTACTTTGGGGATTGATAGTAGCATAAAAGGGAGGTGTGACTTACTATAAGTGAGCTCAATCACAAAGTGTGAATCTTCAGGTCCATAACCCAGGAAAGCATTTGTATATTTCTCTTCTGGTATATCACGCTTCCGTAGAAGCTTCATTCCAAGACATTCGGTATAGAATCTGCAGCAGTGAGATGGTTCTGTTAATCTTAATGCTATAAAAATTTAGATATCAAACCATGTTCACAAGAAAAACAGCATAAAATGGGATACTTTATCGTCCGGTCCAAATCGCCAACACGATAAACGACATGAAGCATTCTTCTGTTGTCATCTTTCACCCACTTGAGAAGATCGTCTTGAGAAGTGGTTGTGCTTGCCTGAGCGGCATTTCCAGATTCAGCTACTCCTAAGCAGCTTACACTTGTTCTAAAAAGCTTTGATCGAGGAACATCTGTAAAACGTAAACTGAATCAGCAAATGAACAAGAAT
This sequence comes from Orychophragmus violaceus, assembly GCA_030180135.1. Classification (NCBI taxonomy): domain Eukaryota; kingdom Viridiplantae; phylum Streptophyta; class Magnoliopsida; order Brassicales; family Brassicaceae; genus Orychophragmus; species Orychophragmus violaceus. Next base: position 36,906,682 of record CM058231.1, on the reverse strand, counting down.
GATCATCAGCAAACGCAGAGTAAAACTGAAACTCCACTAAAGACCAAAGACAATTGTGTACACAAGAATACGAAGCGGATAAACTGAAGATACAACCCTAGTTCCAGATTTCAGTAATCAATTGAAACAATGATTGATTCCAAATATCTCTCTATCTGTCTCGCTAGTGTAGTCAACGATTGATGAAAACTCTAAAGGTGGAGGATAATTACGGGAGAAGGAGAGGGTGGTGCGAGAGAGGAAGGACACGGGGAAGCGAGGAGATGCAGACAAGCAGCCAAAGGAAGGTCGGATGGTGGACGCCATGGGAACTATTCTCATCATCATTCTCCTACAGAATCCTTGAGATTCAGATGCTGCGTTTGTTTAAGCGTCAAATCTGAACCAAGGCGGTGGTTACCTTTCCTCCGTCGGAGAGGAAGTGAAGCCAACCGTGACGATAAAACTCAACCCCGTTTTTTTGGTTTTTTTGTGCCGATTTATAAATGAGAAAATTACAGCCATAGACCCTTCTTTCCCTATTTATTACAGAATAGGCATTTGTTTATCTTAAGTCACTTCAACCCTTGGAAAAGTCTCAATTAACATATAATTTACCCTCATTACTATCTAATAAGTAACTCAAATATATTATCCAAACTAACTAATCGAATTACCCCCATTTAATTAGTTACTTTTTACTAATATCAGTAAAAATTTATTGATCAACTTCTTAAATCAATGTTTTCTCCCTCTCAACTTATACTCTCATCCTACTCTGTTGGAATTGTCGCCTACTCGTTACCGGCATTGCAAAATTTATGACAATCATCTCTTGACATGACAATTCGTGACCCTATTTGTTACCAATGTCGCAAATATTGTTGCCTATTAGTTTTTCTTTCCTTTCGCCGCAAACCAAATCTTCAAAATCATCTTCGCTGTTGCCGTAAAAAAATTTCGGATCTACCGTTGTCGTCGTCGTTCCTCAGTAATTTCGACATGCCATGTATTTATCAAATTCATCATTTTCAAAAATTATTTTAGCAAATGATAAACATCAATAACACAGACAAAAGATTATTTAAAATATTTTTTTTCTGTGATTATTCTAATATACATCAGATTTTTGGGATTTAAGTTTTTTTATAAATATAGTGGCAGAACTAAAACTATTTTAACCATGTCAAAATTTATTTAAAAAATAATAATAAATGAATCAATGTAGAACTGGACACTAGGTTTGTGCCTTGAACTAGCTACTTTTACTAAAAGAGCTAGTGAAATTTTACAAGTTTTTAAAAAAAATATTAAAGATTTCATATGACACCATATCCTCAGGGATTCACCCTTTTGTTGGATCAAAATACAATATAAGATAAAAACAATTTATAATAAGAGGGAAAATTTTACTTCCAAACTTTTTAATGGTGACTGCAGTTTTAACAGTGCGGAAAAAACAGTTTTAAAGTGTGGAAAAACATTTTTAAAGTGTGGTACAGTTCAACAACGGTATACATGCAGATTGCAGAATAAATGCAGTTTGTACATAATAAGTGGTGCATAATACATATTGATTGGTGAAAAATGATTTATGAGACGTGTGCGATTTTTAGAAATAATTTTGATTAGTTTTGGTTTATTTTGAGTAAATTCAATTAATTTGATTAATTTGGATAAATCCATTTATTTTCACGTCGATTTGGTTCAGTACGGTAATTTTCTAATATTGGTTAAATTAGATTACTTCAGATAGGTCGGTTCAATATTTTGATATAAATTCGATTTGGTTAAGTATACATCGGCATATTTGGTTTATTTTTTTAAATTTTGAAAATCCAAACTAACCGATTATCGAAATAATAACCAAATTTATTTAATCTACGAAATCAAAGGACTTATAATCAAATCCAAACCGAAAACCAAAAATAAGATTTGATTCAGTTTGGTTCAACATGTTTGGTTCGGTTTAATAACCGAGAAAAAAAATAGAGTTTTGTTTTATTTTTTCTCGGTTAATTTTGGTTATCGATTCAGAGCTGATTCTATGTAGCCTAATTGTGCTCTTTCTATAATTTCAAAGCATTTGAGCATATGAATGAATCTTTGGCTGAAAAAAATATAGTAATCATAATTTTGAAAGAAAAAAAAAGATTTATATGAGCAAAAATGGTTTTGTGTTACATATTATGGATGATGAGAAGTATTTGCATAAAAAATGGTCATTGTACTATGGAAAATGAAAGTCACACGATTTGAATCCATTCTCCGACACTGGGGACACCATTATAGACAGCGAAGAGAAGATAATAACCAGGAGGAGCAACGTTTCCACTGGGAGGAGCAACAGCTTGAATCTGATGAAAATTGTCATTCTCCTTCTTGACATCAGAAATACCCAACAAGAGCAACCTCATGTTCATTGATACAGCATGTGTCGTAAATGATGGGGCTAACATTGTAACCATGACATTCTCCTTTGTCACATTCACTTGTTTAAGCTCGATCCTTACGTTAAACATCTGTCCGTACTTGATCTGTTTGGGTGTAGCAGTATTCACAATCTTTGGTCTCATAATGGCAAGAGCCGGGTCGAGATAAGGTGGTGAGAATTTCTCGACGCGGACCTCAGTTGGGTATTGGACGTTGTACCTGTATCCGTCATTGGTGTTGCTGCCACCGACAAGAACTTTACCGTCAGGAAGAGCGATTGCGATGGAATGGTACATGCGGGGGATAGTAGAAGCAGCGAGCTGTTTGAAACGTTTGCCTAATGGTTTGTTTGGAGTGTACAAGATTGGTGAAAAGTTTGGATCTCTGGCTAAGCCCCAGCCTGAGGTTCCATGTGTTGCGCCATTAACGATGAGAATTTCTCCATTGGGGAGGATGACAGTGTCGCTCATCACGCGCGGCATTGGCATCAGCTCTGTTTTCCATACAGGCTTAGCATTGTTGATGCTCATCCTTGCGCAATCCCTCAAGGCCACATCGAAAATCTTCTTCTTATCAGCACGGTAGTATGCATCTTGTCTGGCGCCTCCACAGATGAGGACATCAGCAGGGATGACAGCAGGGTTTTGGACGTAGAGGCGGATGGGAAGAAGAGCCGAGGAGGCGGAACCAGGGTAGTTACGAGCACCACCGGGGAGCTGAGGGAACTCTTTGATGACTTTATTCGTTTTGGGGCTAAGAAGGATGGAGCGGTTGTTGGCGAAAATGAAGAGGTTACCATCTGTGTTAAGCCAAACGAAAGGGTATAGATTGTTTTCCTCAGCATCATCTGTTTGTCTAAGAAGTTGGGAGTCATAGAGTTTCTTGTTGTCCACTCCTTCAGGAAGGATATACTCGTAGTTGAGAGCATCTCGGCCTCCAACAACGATGAAAGTGCCATCAGGGAGTGTGGCTTGTGTTGAGTACCATCTCTTTGCAGCCAATGCTTTTGGATACTCCACCCAGTTGCAGTTTTCGCAGCTGGAAAGGTATCTCGCCGTGTTTGCTCCTCCTTGGTATCCTCCGGTGCTTACCAAAGTCCCGTTTATTGTTAAACCTCCTGACGAACACCATGTGTCCGTTGTAAGCTGCCATCCATCAAACAAGGCATGTGATTTTAGGACCAAACATACATAAAAACAAGCTTTTAACATGTAAAGATTGTTACCGTGAGAGGTCTGATGTTTCCAGTTTCGATATCGACGAGGACAGAGTGAGCCCAACAATCAATGGCATTGGTCTTTTGGTTATAAACGTGGCAAGGTACGCCAGGAGGGAGCTTGATCGTGGAAATTCTCCAGATGGTTGCATCGTAAAACTGGACTTTGTTGATCATTGGCATAAGAATGGCGTGCATCGCGGATACGCCAGAGTTCTTCAGGAATAACTCCCATTTTCCGGGCCAATTCATCTCAGCACCTTCAGCAATGGCGCCACCACCTTCCTGTGGTTTTAGTTCTGCGGCGTCACGTCTGTTTACTTCTGAGAAAGATGGTTGAGAAAGGACTGCCAACAAAACAATGACATACAATTTCCATAAGAGTTTTATTGAGCTTCTCATTTTTACTATTTTGGCTGGGACAATAAGAGATTATGTCCCAGGTTGATGATTGCTTTTGGAGAACAAGCGATCATGTTTTTGGGAAGTTCATGTTTATGGGAATTTATAAGTTTCTTTTTGTTTATTTTTGTCATTTCTTTCATTTTTGATTGAGTGGTTAGCAAATTATTTCTCCCACTCATTGTCCTTTTTTTTGTATGGTTGTTCTGTAAAAGTCAAATAATTGTTTTAGGTTACGCTATGCTTATTTACATGCGTATGGTGATCCTTTGCTTTCTCAGCTTATTTATCTATGTTCGGCTACGTTTTCCTTTCAAATGTTCGGCTATGTTTTACATGTGTTTTCGTAAGACTGAAACATAAAGCTTATACTGATTTCAATTGAGAACATGTTTATAAATGATTGTTGCATTACTAATCTCAGTTTCATACATTATGAAAGTATATATGATCAATAGGGTGGTAGCAACCGCTACTTTCATGTTTTTGTTGGTTTTGTTGGATAAGCACATTCGTCATTTTGGTACACTTGAAACATCTTGTACTAATAATAGAATTCTAACTGCACAAACTTTTCAGTGATTGTACAAACTTATATTCCCCATCTATGGATTGTATCTACTGTTGAACTTGGCCTCTATCTCTTACACTGTTTAAATAATACGGTTTATGTCTTAACGCAATTTGATTTTAACGGTGCAAAAGTTTTAGCCGAATTTAAGTACACCCAAATTAATTTCAAAATTAAAGTGTTAGTTTTAGACTGAGTTTCAAACCTAGTGAAGTTTTGGGTCAGTATCTTTAATTAAGGTGATTAATTATTTGCTGGAGTTTTTTAAATGAAATTATAAAAATTGTTAGTTATAATAATAATCATACAAATATAAATAAAGATAAAAATATTATACCGGCGGGGGATGAATATTTAATATATAAAAAAGTGTGTGAGTGAGAGAAAAATATGCTATCGTTCATTGTTTGAAGTATTCATAATATTATGAATTACAATCGATAGATCATTTATATAGAAATTAAAAGGTTGATTTTACTATGGGTGCATAATGATAGTGGGCTCTATATAATAAATCAACGCATGTCTCTCTATTTTTTTTCCTCCCTTCTTTTATTTTTGTAACACTTCTCCTTGGAGATCAGTGTCATTATCATAGTTCCTTTAAAAAATTTGTTTCCTTGTTAAAAACTTTTCCAAGAAAATCCATTCGAAAAACTATAGTAAGATAAAAAGAGTACAACTCTACCAGCTCCCCCTCGAATGACCATGAGAGTATCTTATAGGTCTTGTTGACGGCGTATTCCAATGTTATGAACATGCTTTCTAAATGTAGTGGCAGGTAGTTGACTTTGTGAAGAAGTTTGTAGTATTGCCATTGATTGGACATATCTCACTTCAATTTCTTTGTTCTTCTCAACTTCTTGGGTGTATGAAAAGAACTTCGGAGGGATATGTTTGGTTCGGTTTTGATATATCATTCCTTGGTCTGGGCAATACATGCAGCATTATCTTCGTATAAAATAATTGACTATGTATTTACGGTTTTCCACTGCTTGATTGAACGTGTTGACTTATTGATTTTAGCCACACACATTCTCTGCTAGCTTCATGGAGTGCTATGATTTCGGCATGGTTCAAAGAAGTGGCCACAAACGTTTGTTTATGAGATCACCATGAGATAACAGTACCTCCGATTGTGATAACATACCATGTTTGTGATCGAGCTTTGTGTGGGTCTGATAAATATCATGCAACTGGAAAACCAATCATTTGACCATTTGAATTCTTAGGATAAAATAATCGTAAATCAGGAGTCCTTTGAAGGTAACGAAAGATGTATTTACCTTCTGGGGCAGTGTCGATCGTTGCATATAGTGCATCGATCGATGCAACTCGCGGATTAATCAGATTAATTCGGTTTAATCGTTGGTTAATTCCGTTATGGTTTAAGTCGACATATATAAGATATATGGTCGACCTAAACTGTTTTCTAACCTAATTCACAGCCACCAGAACATAGAAAGAAACCTCTCTGGAGATTAGATCTCTGTAAGGCACTAGCATCCCTGCGGTCTAGTTTGTGTGCGTGTGGATACCAGTAGAGGCGCAGCATTTGATGCGCTCTAGATCTCGATTATCTGCAAATATTCCGCTGCTAATCACCAGGTAATCTGAGATCCCATTGATTCAATTACATGAACCCTAGATCCTAGGCTTGGAATTCAGACCAGGATTGCCTAATTGGATTAGGATCTGCTAGAAATTCCTTCACCAGGATGTCTATTGGTTCTTCCCATCCATTTAGAAGAGCATACCAAGCGGATTTATCGATAGCACGAATGACATGTCTCATATATACTTTCCAGTGACTAAAGTTACCTTCACCAAATATGATGGGTTTTTGAACTGCAATGAATTCCTAGTCTCCATATCCTCTCCAAGATCTCAACCTGTAAAATAGATTGTCCGCTCTGATACCAAATAAAGAAACAAAGGATACTAACAACAAATAAGAACTCTTGCAAATCTCAAAAGAAAACCTTTTATTATAATTCTCTTGAACAAAATACACTTTATCTTGTTCAAACAGATTTACTCGACTCCACACAAGTGAATCGAGACTGACCAAATCATAATCTACCCAACCTTATCGTACAACACCAGTTGCACACTCTCTTTAGATCACTCACCAAAAACAACTCAGACTCCCTGCTTTTTGTGCAGCTACGAGTTGTAGTCTCTATTTCGGCTAACTCTAAAACACATTTTTCGGGTCTACTTATATCTCGCCAAGATGCACATCAATTCTTCCTTGCAATATACTCGTCCAGTAGATAAGGAAATCTTTTTATCCTTATCAGCCAATGGCATGTATCTTCAGGATCTTCGAATCTCCTTATTCTGACTTGTACTCCACATCATGCTTCGGTGTTATACACGTCATCTCTCTGAGTCAACACACTTATCCCTTCAAATCCTTGAGCTTTCAGTCGGTTCATGGAATATACGTAGTACATCAGGTACATTACTTGTTAATGATGCAGAAACAATCGCTTCTCACTGGAAGTTTAATTTTTAACTCTCCAAAGGGTCTTAGTGCAGTAATTTGGAATTGCATTAGTGACCGACCTTGATCCTCTTTTCAAATTTTGGCCACCTTTCGGCAATGAAACATGCTGTCTATAGAGCATAGTTCTCATCTTTGGAGGTGGCTAAGTGATTTCTTTAAGAATGTGTTGATGTCACTACCAACAACACACCGGCAGCAGCTACTTCAGGTTTTTGAATGCGTTATATTTTATTTGCTTGAATCATCTAAATACTAATATATAAATTTGTGATCTAAGAATTATATATCTATACTACGTTTCTTGTTTAACACGAAAACCCATATACTACGTTTAAGACGAAAATACATGTATTCTCCGTCTGATCACATATACTACGTTTCTTGTTTAACACGAAGATCCATAATTCAAGAATCATTTATCCACATTTAACGTTGTTGGGCAGCTGTTCGTTTGTTCATCTAACATTCTCATCTAGATGATTTATCTCAATGGTTAATTCAAATGGATCATTTGAATGGTGTTCATTTTAATTTTTAAATATTCATCATTTGAATGAATCTTTGTTTGTGTGCTTAGTTTTTATAAATCTTCATCTCCATCTAAATGAATTCAATAAGAAAACGACTAAAATACTTCTACTTTGACCTAATCATATTTTAATCATAATCTTAACCATACTAATTTAATTATTAATCTAAAATATATTGACAATTATATAATTTTCAAAAGTTATTATTTTGTTATTTGCGGTTTTGAAGAGAAACTATAAATTTACAGTTTTAACGAGAAAATGCGACTTTGAAAAATATGGTTTTATGGTTTTGACGGAAAAAACAATTTTGCGATTTTGACACGAAAGCGCAAATTTACAGTTTTGGCGGGAAAACACAATTCTACGGTTTTAGTGGAAAACAATTTTGTGGTTTTGATGCTAAAACATGATTTTACGGTTTAGCGCAAAAATGCGATTTTAAAATTTTTGCAGGAAAACGCGAGTTTAGGTGTTGGGGAAAAACGCGATTTTGTAGTTTTGACGAAAAATGCGATTTCACGGTTTTGGCGGAAAAACGCGATGTTGATGTTTTATTGGAAAACATGATTTCCAGTTTTGGCAGGAAAACGCGATTTTGCAATTTTGACGGAAAACGCGATTTTACGGTTATGACGGAAAACACGATTTTGCAGTTTTAATAGAAAATGTGATTACCTGTTTTGGCACACAAAAAAATGCAATTTTAAGGTTTTGGGAGGAAACGCAATTTTATGATTTTGGTGGAAAAATGCGATGTTGCAATTTTGGCAGAAAATGCGATTTTACAATTTTGGCAGAAATATGCCATTTTACGGTTTTAGCAAGAAAATGTGTTTTATAGTTTTGACGAGAAACACACAATTTTGTGATTTTGAGAGGAAAACATGACTTACGGTTTTGGCGACAAAATGTGACTTATAGTTTTTTTGCACTTTTGGTGAAAAAATATTATTTACGAGTTATTTTTTGCAAAATAATTTTAATATATTATTTAGATTATCTTCGTTTTCACATTTAAAATTTTTAACTAAATAATTACTTTGCATAGTTATGGTATATTGGTCATTTATTATTTTGGATAACAATCTTCATCTAAATAATCCAATTTGGTTCATCTAGATAGATCATCCAAATGATCCAATCTTTGTCTAAATTTTTAAAGCTCATTCAAATGATTCATTTGGATGTACGTCGTTTTTGTTACTAAATGAACATCAATTTTCATATCCATCCAAATGAATCATTTGAATGGACAAACGAACAAGACCGCTTTCGTTTGATTTAATACAATAACAACAACAAAAACCAGTAGACCAGACATGTGGTACATTTTCAAAGCTAACAAAAGACGAGGCAAATAGTTTATCAAGTATGAGCTTTGACATTTGTAACATGCTATCATATATCATCATCGGTAAACGATTCGAAAGGGTTAGGGTCTCTAGTGATCCGAGGAAAAGAACTGTGATTCTTTCTAGCTTGTCGTTGGTATTGCCTCCAAAAAGCAGCAATTTTGCCTCTCAAATAACCAAATCACACGATCCATCCCCAACAACAAGATGCTTAGCTTCTTCCAAGCACTTGTGTTACCACAAGTCATCATCATCTGATGCAAGATACCGAATCTCTCTACAGACGCAAGCCATCTTTGCAACACTTGCGCCAGTAAACGACTCTAGTGTATCTTCAGCTTTACGGTGGAAGTTCCAAGCCAAACTTATAACGCAAAGACCAATCAACAACGGGATATCAAGACCATTTTTCACCATTCTCCAAAACATGAACACTGGAAGAAAGGGGCAGCTTTGTTTGTCGTCTGACTTTATAGCATCCATCCATAAGAACAGGGACAAACCAACGCTTATCAAGATAAACCCTGTGCACCCTATCCGGAAACCACAAACTTACCTCTTATATGTAAAAATTTAACCAACTCTACCAAAAACACAATCTTATCTTATTTAGAGTAATATTTTGTTACTACAACGTCAACAGTGGACAGTAAAGGGATAAGTAGGAAAATGGAAATACATTCATGGTTTGGCTAGCAGAGAAATCTCAATCTCTTGAAGTGTTTTTCCTTTAGTTTCAATCACGTTCCGCTTCACGAACATCACCGCCATTAAACAGAACGTCGAGAACATCGAGTATAGTAGCCGAGGACCAAGCTGCTCAAGCAACTTCAGAAATAGTAAACCCACGAAGAAATTTATGACCTGAAACCAACAATGTTAAGCAACGTTATGAACGAAACCATAAAAAAAAACACAATCCGTGAGATGATTAAAACGATAAGTTTATTATAATTACCCAATGCACAGACAAGCAGAAAGCCAAAGCTTTTGCTCTGATTCGACTTGGGAAGATTTCAGGTAGGAGTAAACCTGGTACTGGACCAGCTCCTAGGGCGAATGTTAGCACAAACCTGTATCAGAAAATGAAAAAAATTGTATTGTATTCAGAACAAAACTTATCAAAAACAAATTTCTGATTCAACAGAGACGCTTACACAAGAGTGCCACCGACTGATAAACACAAAGCCGAAAAATGTGGTAGGTATGAACTTGTAGCACCTACTTGAAGTGCCATTGCTAATGCCTATACACATCAATATAAATCATATTAGCATTGATAATAAGAACAAAGGAAAGAAAGCACATCACGAATATGTACAACACACCATGCCAATAAAACTCCAAAGGAGAAGAAGCTTTCTTCCTACTTTATCCATCAACACCATCGCAATTAGAGATCCTGATTATCAGAACAGTGTTACAATCCAAGATCCATTTAACTGAGAGGTCAAAAGAACAAAAGAAAAAGTAGAGAAGGTTACCGTACCCAAGAGGTTTGAAATTCCGACAAATATGTTGGCCATGTCTGATGGTACTCCGGCACTTTTGAAAACGGTAGAAGAGAAATAAAAAACAGCATTTATACCAGATAGCTGTTGCAAAGCAAACAGGGTTGATCCAATAAAAACAACTGCAAAAGGAACGAGTGAATAACAAAGTACTATACAGGAAACAAATAGACACAACATACATGTCTGCAGTCACTTTCTCGGGAACAGAAAGAGTTACATACCTCTTGAATGCCGACCATATAACAGCTCCGAGATGGTCACAACATCTGGCTCATCCGCTTTGTCTAGTTCTAGTTTGTGTAATTCTGCCATCGCTGTTTTAACATGAGAACCTCCGAGGAGCCTCTCAAACTCAGATTCGGCTTCAGCTATCTTCCCTTGCTGCATAAGAAGATGAGCCTTTTAAGTTAATAATCACCAAGAGGGAAGGAAAGAGGAGCGGTTATTGAGTGAAATTTTCAGGCTATAAAATGACAGAACATTTCAGTAGAGTTCAAAAGTAACTGTGATGCTTATGCACAGAAAATTATGAAGTACGACCTTGAATAGCCACTGGGGAGACTCGGCACAGAAAAACATCCCTAGAGCAAGTGCTGCAGCAGGTATGGTCGATAACCAGAAACATACACGCCACCTGTGTATCATAACGACGTAAACGATCAAACCTTCTTAAAATAGGCTTCAGAGAGTTGTACCAAAAGTTGAATCTACAAAAGATGAACTTTCTTACCAGCCAGTGATGTTATGGACTGGGATCCCTATAAACAGGGCTGCCATCAGTCCCAGACATGTAGCTATCTGTATGAAGCTTCCAAACGTTCCCCTAACAAAAGCTGGTGATACCTACTCAAAATATGGGAAATTTGCATAAGTCAAGCGGCTCTAAAGTTGTAGCAGAGTAAGATCCATAATCAATGCTGCCAATTGCTGCACTGATATACCTCTGTCACATAGAGAGCTGCCACAGGCGGACCAAGACCCATGCCAGTCCCAACCAAGAATCTTCCCAAAAGCATGACAGCTAAGCTGTTGCTAACTCCACTGGGAGAGAAAACATAAGCAACAAATTAAACTAATGGAAACAATGCCAAATTTTGCTAAAGGATCATAATATTGTGATAAGAGCTATTACAGAGCGAGGAGGAAATTCTCAAAGGGAATTAAAAGTTACCTAACAAAAGCACCTAAAATCATAGGCAAAGCACAAAGCTGAAAGGCTCTCCGTCGTCCAAGTCCATCAGCGACTCCCCCGCTGAATAAAGATCCGATAAATGCGCCACCAAGACATACACTAACCACCAAGCCTTCACGTATCAAGCAACAGAAATTATTAAAAGGTAGATGTGGTGAAACAATATGTCATGAAAGCAGAAGTAGTAATACCTTCAGCTAATGTATCACCACTAAAGCCAAGATCAGAAGAAATGCTTTCAAGAGGTTCATTAACAACTCTGTAACAGAGAAAAACAAAAATGTTTGAAGAATATTAATTAATAACAAGGGGAAGAAGAGAGTTGAAATGACCAACCCTAAGTGGTAGCCGAATAGGAAAGATGAAATTGTAGCCACAAGGACGTGTGGGAGAGAAGACATCCATGAAGGATTTGTAATTTCCGTTTCCTTGTTCACGTCAAGACCTGATTCGAAAAGTGGAAGATTGAATCAACACAAATCCATATGCTAATTCTATGCATGTCCCTACGCACCTGAGTTATCTTCGACGTCCACCATCGGAGAATTATCTTTCGATGATGTTCTCTTGTACATCGAAGAGGGTGTCTCTCGTTGCGAACCCCACATGCGGACTGGCAGCGAGTAATTGTAGATCGCTTGATTTCACACTGTGTACTATTCAGATTCGAACAAAATTAGACAAACACTCAAGCAAAAAATAAATCATCAAAGTTACCAAAAATCGAATAACCATTATATGCAGCGAGGATCATTACCAAACGCAAATACGAAGAATCAGGGGTAAATCTGAACGGAGCAAGACGAAATCAAAGTAGCGGAAGATGAAAACATACAGAAAATCGGAGGATGGTGAGGTAAAATGAGAAAACAGAGGTCCCAGATGCTTCTTTTAGCTTGTACCTAGAAGCTTCAAGAGGAAGAAGAGAACCATCCGTGAGCCGAGATCGCTAAAGTGCGCATAGCAACAAGACGACAAAACGGTGTGGTGGGTCGTCAAATGAATATCATGTGCTCTTTTTTTTCTTTCTTTCTACTCAAAATCCTTTGCGTCGGTTGGAGATACGCACGTGTCAGACCCACCCCTAAGGAGAAAGGACCTCATAAAATTTGTTTACTAATGCTAGATTTTTTTCTTTCTTTTACAACAAGATATGCTAGATTTTTCTTTTTGTCGGTTACATCCTATTTAGTATTTTTTTTTGTCGGCAAGCTTTTCATTGCATGGACCCAAAATGGACAGAGTTTTAACAGAACTAGAAACAACAATTACAGGGTAATGAAAATCGGAACGAATCCAATGGCCCATTAACGGCCCAGTCAGCTCAAAAGCAGCTGCGAAATTAGTGTGGACAACTCACGGACACGCGTCGCCCACCGAGAAACTCCATCATGCAAAGGCGGTCCCGGAGAATTGTGGGACACTGGCCACACCAGAAACCTTGAAACCGAAGTGAAACTCTGGCGATCTAGATCCCCGAGCATTAGATCAGAAAAACAACCAGAACTAAAGAAACCCTCACGATCCCCAAACTAGCGAAAGTTTCTGAAAGACAATCGAACCACCAAGGTCCAATTTATTGGCCGGATAAGTGTTCCGAACTAAGATCCGGCTCCCACAAGCCACACCGCGAACAGTGGTGAGGAGACAACGGTGCCAGAACTGTTCCCACAGACGAAAACGTGAAGAAGGTGAGTGGCCTGTTTTCGAGAAGGAGGATCGGCGGGAAAATAGATCAAGTCTCCGATTAACCTCAATATAAATAAAACAAAAATCGGGATACACGAAGAGAAGGTCCGGGAAGAGCCCAAAAGCAAAAGTCCGAGACAAGCTCGGAAGCCATGTCTGGTACCTCACCAGAAGTTTATTGGCGGTAGAAGACCGCAACAACAAAACCAAAATACTTATAAACAGCCAAACCACCGGTAAAGCACCGGTGGCCGGGAAAGAAACCAGAAATCGCTGAGAGTCGCTTTTTTAGAGAGAGGTCAGAGAGGAGACGAACAAAGTTTTTCACATCATATTTAGTGAATTACTAACAGTTTCATTTCATTATAATTTTAGCATTTGTTTACAAGCGAGTACTAAAACTAGGAATTCTTTTGATTGTTTTATAGTTTTGTTCATAGTTGGTGTGCTTTTGTTTCAATAAAATCGGATTTTCCCGATCTAGTTTTTTGTTTCTTCGTCGTTTTGGCGACTATGCTTCAAGCGATATTGTCTGACTTTTGCTTTCGGCTTTGTCAGGACTTCCTTTCTGGTTGTAATAACCGACAACAGTTTGCTTCTGATGGCAGTGCTTCCTCTCATTCGGATCTAAAGATTTCCCTGCTCCTTTCGCTTCTGTCTAACGGACAAGTTCTCTGAGCCGATATCTCCTCCATTCGTTTTCACGGCGATTCATGGGGCATCCGGTGCTCAGAGCCTTCAAATAGGCCAGTATATTGGACTTGGTGCATGATCGGAGTCCTGAAAAGTTGTGGCGATTGAAACGACGGATTGATTTCTCTTAGCTTTTTCGTCTCATCTCTGGTATCTACAACCATCGAAGCAAGTTGACAGAGTCAATCGACGAAATCCATGGCCATCCGCCAGCGCTGGTGAATCGCGATCTTCGTCGGAGTCGGTGTGCATGTCGGAGTCCAGCTGCCGGTGACGCGTGTCCTTGAGTCATCGGCACGTGGCCTCTACTATGTCCCCTCGAGTTGACCGGACCGATAAATTGGGCCCATTATCCGTCTGTTTACATTCCATGTACTTATTCGTTTACTCTGTACAATTTGGCCCATTGGACTTGCTAATATAAACTGTTGCCGACAAAAAAAACTAAGAATTCGATAAATTTGAATGACTTAAATTTTATATCAAATTCTAGTGTAATTTAATTAATTATTTCATTATTTTATTTAATGTATGTGCTACTAAATTGAATATATACTCTATTGATTAACAAATAAATACATTGTTTGATTAAAATATCAAATAAAGAGAAATAAGACAATTCAAACTGGGAAACAATCATAGACAATATACAGAACTACACCAACACAATTGTAACATATACATGTATGCTTTATATATTGAAAAAATTCAACAGAAGGGAGTTTAACGATGCTTTCCGAAGAGTAGTCTTACTCGCTAACCGATTATAATATTGTTTATTGTCTAACTTCATATTTGATTTTTCTCTGATGTAATTTGTATGCAACAATCTTTGGCTGGACTTTCTTTTTACAAAACGCATCTTGAAATCCGATGTATCGAAATGTAACTCTGAAAAATAGACACATTGATACCTACAACTCCGTCCCAAAGTCTTTTTGAGGAATCCTCACTCTACAATTTCTTGAAATTTCCTACCGAATTGATTCCAAGAGAGCTTTATTCCTACCATCGATTTACCATTGTTATTCCAAAATCTAGTGAACCATATTCAAATTTATCCTTCCATGTTTTATTTGATTGGTGGTTGTTCCATCCTTTCCTTTATACCTATGACCCACTATCAGCATACCTGGTCATTTTTCCTTGTGTGTAGAATCCTTGTAAACCATATCGTGGAGATTAAGACCTTTGAAATGTTCTGTTAATAATTCCACATTCAGACTTGTTGATGTTGACCAATCGTCGATTACCATTTAAAAGTATTCTTTGCATAAAACACATGATTAACTTCATGGAATTAATTGTATCGGTGTTCTCTCTGTGATGTAGATCAACATGAGTACTGTATGTAAACTATAAACCATACCATATAGATTGCGAGATTATTATGCTTGGATCCGATATTTGAACGGTTACATACATGAACCGAAGAAAACCGTACAAAAGAATCTTTAACGGACTGAAGTCGACACAAAATCTTTTTAAACACCAAATTATAGTTGAAGAAGAACTCTCATGAAAAGAGAGAATAGAACATAGATCTACAAGATGATTCACACAAAAATTTGTCTTTAGATATCAACATTCCAGATTTCTTTGATAGAGAGACCTAATAAACTATTGAACAAAGAAATTAAAAAAAAACCAGAGGAAAGCAAAGATTTTATCATAAAACTTGTTTTGCGTAGTTTCGTATTGTAAGACTATCAACAATGGTTTTTTCTTTCAACACCTTCCACATCATCCCTCTCTCCTCCATATCATCTTCTCTTTCTTCCACATAATAATTCAACACCCACTCATATTTTTTACTCTACAATGGTTTGTTTAATAAAATTCAACACCTTACCATTTTTAAATCATTATTTTTATTTTATGTTTTTAAATTTATTTTTATTAGAATCTATTTCACTAAATTAATCTTTAGAGTTAAAAACTAATTAAAAGAGTATAGTAAAAAAAAAGATGATTTTTTTCCTATGTCCAAATAAAATGAAACGAATTTCTATTTATATAATATGAAAATGATAAACTTTGGTATAAATATTTCTATTTATAAATTTTACTATACAATAATTAATCTATCTAAACTAAATGAAAATTTTCTATAAACAAAAAAAAAATGATAAAAGAATTGATTCAAGGCATTTTTCATGAGAGAGAATCATGTGGTCACCACTGTTTTGTTTTTCAACGGATTGAAAATATTCAACACTTGTGAATCCACCTAATCATAATTGTTTTTTCAACACCCTCACTGTGAAGTTTCAACTGTTGAATAAAGAATTCAACACCCTCAATGTGTGTAGTCTAATCACATGTGTTGAGGGAGACAATTACGTTTATTCTGTTTCCTTGAATTTTTTTTACTGAATTAAATATTTATATTTAATTTTTCTCAAATAGTTTAAATTCAAATGATATTCAATTTTTAACTTTTTAATTATATTTTAACAACTCATATTTTATTGATTTTCAAATCGAAAACTTTTTTTAACACAAGAGAATATTGTTAAGACATGATGGGAATAAATTTAAATACACGATACAAAGGGCGTGATTGGATAGCTATAATACAGGGAAGGGAGTCGGTGGATTTTTTTTTCCGTGGAGTCACACTGTTAAAATACCAATCAAGTGACATTCAGCGTAATTGGATAAGTGGATAAGTAGAAGTAATGATGATGTCCGCATGGAAATTGTTTCAGCCAATGAAAGAGAGAGTAATGTTATCCCATTCTAAAATGGGAAAATTTTCTTATTTTTTATTATTTAAATTAAAATAAGAATTTTTATAAATCATTTACTACCTATCTTCATTTTTTCATCTTCAAACACTCAAACACGTCTTCAGTCATCTTTTTTCCCAGCTTTGATAATTTTTTTTTTCAAATTCATGTAATCTTCTTTTTGGAACAAATACGTTCATATTATCTTCTGAGATGTAAGTATTTTAAACTTTTAATATAATATATAGTTATATTTAGAATTAACACACACACACATATATATAATAACAATTACTATATGTATATATAATTTAGAAGAATCTATCTATATTATTTTTAAAAATCATATTATTTATGAAATTTTGTTCTATTAGTTATAGTTTTTAACATTAATTAAGAAGGTATTATTGGTTTATGTAAAATGACTGAATTTTAAAAGAGTTTCAATTTTTCTTTAAATTATCTCAACTGATTCTTTAACTACAAAATAAATTTGGAGAAATATTGTACAAAAGTATTTGGTATAAAGCTACATTTTTTAAACAATACTTTTTGTAAGTTAATTGCCTAAATAATCCATAATTTTTAATATTTAAATAAAATAATTCATTAAAAATAAATTATGTTTGTTTAATGGAATATTTAGTTATTAAAAGATGTAATTTGTTGTTAAAATGAGGATAAAAGTGGTTTACTACTATTTTAAGAAAATATAGTTTAAAATAAAATACAAAATAAACAGTGGATTTTAAATTTAAAATCATAAAATATTCTTTAATTATCTCTTACCTATAAAAAATTCAGAAATTTGTATATAATTTGAAATCATGGAATACATATTTATAATTAAATTTAAAATATAACTAATATTATAAATTTGATTTGTTATACATATGTCAAACAGACCAGCAAATTCTCCTAGAACAAATAGTAGAGATCGTGGTAGAAATGCTGGAGAAGGATCGTCGAATTCTTGTGGAGGAATGACCGGTGATGTACCAACATGCAGGGTAAATTTATTTTAACATCCATCGAAAATCTTGATGATGAAGAGATTGCAGAGTTTGATATTACTAGAAGAAGGAGAGAGTATGGATGAATGCATGCATATCTCCTATGTTGCAGTATTATACGAGGTATTTTACGAAGAGACCTATGAGTTCAAATCGGAGAAAAAGATGGCTTATCATACGAGATCAAATTTATGGCAATGAGATTTCATGTCAAACACTTATTCGGATGAGTCCGTAGGCATTCATCCACTTATGCTGAATACTGCAAGAAAGATATGGCTTAGAAAACTCAAGAAACATAAGTCTCGATGAGAGCGTTGCAATATTCCTCATCATTTTTGCCCAAAATGATACGCAATGGGATATTTCACTCAGGTTTGGCCATTCACAAGAGACTATTAACCGAAAGTTCTATGATGTTCTTAATGCAATGGTACAATTGCTGTAGAGTATATTCGCCCACGAACAGTCGAAGAATTGATAGCTATATCCAACCGGTTAGAAAGAGAGAGAACATATTGGCCTTATTTTAATCGATTTATCGGTGCACTTGATGGAACCCATGTGCCGATAATGGTGACACCAGGTCGAGAAGGTCTCCGATTTATAAACAGAAAGGGAATTGCAAGTCTTAGTGTTTTGGCTATGTGCGATTTTGACATGCTTTTTACATGTAGTTTTGTCGGGATGGCTGGATCTGTCCATGATGCACAAGTGTTGGCGACTGCGATACGGGATGATCCAATGTTTCTTGTAACTCCAGAAGGAAAATATTATCTTATAGATTCTGGATATGCTAACAGGCGTGGATATTTAGTTCCATATCGACAAAAACAAGGGGATGGGACAAGATATCATCTCCAAGAGTTTTTCAACCGTGAACCTCCACGGAACAGTAAAGAAATGGTTAATAGGTTGCATGCGTCCTTACATTCTGTTATAGAATGAACATTTAGAATATGGAAGAAGAAATGGAGGATCCTTAATGAATTTCCAAGATATGATATCCCTACATAAAGAAGTGTTGTATTCGCTACGATGGGTTTGCACAATTTTATTCGGCAACATAATTTTAAAGATTCGGATTTCGAAAACATTAATATAAAAAATAATTATGCACACCCACAAGTAAATGGGAATGATGAGCATGAAGACAACAATGGTGGCAGAGTGGAAGAAGAATCAGAGACAAGAATATTTATGCGGATAGTTCGTGATCATGTTGCTGAACAAATTTGGTCAGAAAATCAGCGTAGACTCTGAAATCGTCGATAAATTTGAACCTCTACTAAATATTTTAATTTGAGTTTGTGATTCCAAAATTAAATTAAGCTGTGATTTAAGAAAATTATTGATTTATGTTTTATTGTTTTTCTATTTTTTGTAATTTTTTATTTTATTAGGTTAAATATAATAAACTACCTTTTTAATAAATCCTTCTCAATTACTCTTAATTACTTTTACTAACTACCAATCACATTAACTTTTTCACATTTTTTATTCTACCTTTTCCCTTTCAATCTCTTTTTTCTTCTGATGCAAGATGGAAGTGTGATTGATGTAGAACAGGGACTGAAGTCACTCTCTTCTAGATCGTGAATGGAGATGTGGTGAGATGGATTCAACCCTCGGGTCTCTAGACTCCTTAGGATAAACGTTGAGATGATTAAATGGAAATAATATGGATTGAGTGTCGCCACACAAGAGATGAATGATCTTGTGATAAGACTGATCTAAGGTCGCTTGATATGACTCACAAGAAAGCTTAGAATCGAAGGTGTTTTCTCTCAAGAAGAAGAACTGCGTTATTTTATTGATACTTGCTAAATGATACACGGCTGCTAAGGATCCTTATAAAGGGGATCGTGCAGCTGTTGCCTTCTAGGGCAGAAACCTAATACAACGGCTAATAAAGTACTAAAATATCCTATGGTTCGAAATTAAAAGTAATACATGGAAACTTGACTCACTCAAGCGACTAATACAGACTTTGACTCAGACAACTAATATAATGCTTGGACCTGCAAAATGAACAAACACAATATATGAAATGAAATCATACCTTATTGAGCGTGTGTGGTCGTCCATGGTTGGGCCTAAGTGGGCTGGATTGAGAAGATCATCTTTAAGTCTTCAATTGTCTTCTGTTGGGCCTCTAAACGCTCCACTTGAATTCTAGCCGGTTGCTCTTGATAGTCTTGAGCTAGGAGACTCTGAATTGACTTATTGAACAATGCTCTGAGTCTTCTAGTTCCTGATCTTGTCCTTGGAGGATCTCTCATGGTTGTAATGTCTTGAGCAGCAGGTACTTCTTCTAGGTCTTCTTGACGTATCCCTATGCTTGAGTCAATGTCCTCATCATTCCCTCCCTCTTGAGAAGATTCTGACCTCAGAATTCCATCATCTGCATTATAAGGAAGCAAGTCAGCAACATTGAACACTGGCGAAATGGTCAACTCACCTGGCAGATCTAGCTTGTAGGTATTGTTGTTGACTCTTTCTAGCACTCGAAATGGTCCAGCTCCTCTTGGTGCTAGCTTGGATTTCCTCTGATTTGGGAACCTCTCTGTACGCATGTGAACCCACACCCAATCTCCTGGATTGAAGATGAGCTCCTTTCTCCCTTTGTCAGCTGCCTTCTTATACTTGGCCGTTTTCTCCTCTATGTTGGTCTTCACCTTCTGATGCAGCTTCTTGATCATCTTAGCCTTGGACTCTCCATCCTGATTAGTGACATCTAATGGCGGCAAAGGAACAAGATCTAAAGGGGTTTCTGGCTGAAATCCATAGACAATCTCAAAAGGTGACAACTTAGTAGTAGAATGGTTAGCATGATTATAAGCAAATTCAACATATGTAATACAATCTAACCAATTCCGTAAGTTCTTACCAACCGTGGCTCTTAAGAGAGTAGATAAAGTTCTGCTTACAACCTCAGTTAGTCCATCAGTTTGTGGATGACAAGTTGTTGAGAAGAGTAGCTTGGTTCCTAGCTTCCTCCAAAGAACTCTCCCGAAATGACTTAGAAACTTCGTGTCTCGGTCAGAAACAATAGTTCTTGGGATCCCATGCAAGCGTACTACTTCTTTAAAGAATAGCTCAGCAATTTGAGTGGCATCATTAGTCTTGGCACAGGGAATGAAATGTGCCATCTTTGAGAACCTGTCCACTATAACAAAAATAGAATCCTTTCCTCGGATTTTGGGTAAACCTAAAATAAAATCCATTGATATATCAACCCAAGGCATACTAGGAATAGGAAGTGGCATATATAAACCATGTGGATGTGACCTGGATTTGGCTTTGAGACAAGTTACACACTTGGAACAGAAACGTTCTACATCCTTCTTAAGGTGAGGCCAAAAGAAGTGTTCTACCAAAATGCTCAGAGTCTTATCCACTCCAAAATGTCCCATGAGTCCACCACCATGTGCTTCCTTGATCAACAAGTCTCGCATAGAACCCTGTGGAACACACAAACGTTTTTCCCTAAACAAATAGCCATTATGTAAGTAGAAGGAACCCGTTGGGGCAATGGTACAATCTTGATAGACTGAACCGAAGTCTGGATCATCTTTATATGCATCTTTGAGGTGCTCAAACCCTAAGACCTTAGCCTCCATAGTCGTGATCAGCATGTGTCTTCTTGATAATGCGTCAGCCACAACATTCTCCTTGCCCTTCTTGTACTTTATCACATATGGAAATGCTTCTACAAACTCCATCCACTTAGCATGTCTTCTCTTCAGTGTTGTTTGTCCTCTAAGGTGCTTCAAAGTCTCATGATCAGTATGTATGACAAACTCCTTGGACAGAAGATAGTACTGCCATGTTTCCAACGACCTCACTAGCGCATAGAGCTCCTTGTCGTAAGTTGGGTAGTTCAAGCTGGCTCCACTTAGTTTCTCACTGAAGTAGGCTACTGGACGTCCTCCTTGAGTTAGCACAACTCCAATACCTCATCCTGAAGCATCACATTCAATCTCAAAGGTTTTGTTAAAATCAGGTAATACCAAAACCGGTGCATGCGTCAGACGATCTTTGAGACTGTTGAACGCGTCTTCTTGAGCAGATCCCCACTGAAATGCCACGTCCTTCTTGATCACAGCAGTTAGAGGGGCGGCTAAAGTACTGAAATCTTTGACAAAACACCTATAGAAGCTTGCCAATCCGTGGAAGCTCCTGACTTGTCCTATGTTGTTTGGTCTCGTCCATTCTTGGATGGCTTTGATCTTCTCTTGATCAACCTGCAAACCTTTGGAACTGACAACAAAACCTAGGAAAACCACTTCATCAGCACAAAATGAGCACTTCTTAAGATTCCCATATAGGCATTCTTTTCGAAGTGTGTCAAGGACTAACTCAAGATGTTTCTGGTGATCCTCAAACGATTTGCTATAAACCAATATATCATCAAAATAAACTACTACAAATTTACTGATGTAAGCTCTTAGAACTTGGTTCATTAGCCTCATGAAGGTGCTGGGTGCATTGGTTAGGCCAAATGGCATGACTAACCACTCATAGAGCCCCTGCTTAGTCTTGAAAGCAGTCTTCCAATCGTCACCTTCTTTCATTCTTACTTGATGGTATCCACTCCTAAGATCAATCTTAGAAAATACATTAGATCCAGATAGTTCATCAAGCATATCATCTAACCTTGGAATTGGATGTCGATATTTTATGGTGATATTGTTGATTGCTCTGCAGTCTACACACATCCTCCAAGTTCCATCTTTCTTTGGCACTAAGAGAACTGGTACATCACACGGACTCAAGCTTTCTCTAATGTATCCTTTCTCCATTAAGTCTTGAATCTGCTTCTCCAACTCCTTAGTTTCTGTTGGGTTCATACGGTAAGCTGGACGGTTGGGTAATGGTACACCGGGAACTAGATCAATCTGATGCTCTATTCCTCTGATAGGTGGTAATCCAGCTGGTATCTCTTCAGGGAACACATCCTTGTACCTGTCAAGCAATGATACAATCTCTGGTACAAGTACATTGTCCTGTGAACCTGTAATCAACACATCTCTAAACACCATTAGTAGCACCGTTTCTTTACGTTCTAAAGCCTTATAAACAATACTAGGAGTGATGTAAAGGTTAGTTTTACTTACCTTGGCCTCAACAGCAAATTTAGATTGCATCTCATGTACCTCTTGAGGAGATAAAGGAGCAAGCTGGAATTTGCGCTTGTCATGCGTGAAAGAATGAGTGTTGGTGCGTCCATTGTGTATGACCTCTCTATCAAATTGCCATGGTCGGCCTAGAAGCATATGGCCTACTTGCATTGGGACAACATCGCACAAAACTTCATCCTCATACTTCCCTATCTTGAACTGAATCAGGACTTGCTCGTGTATCCTGATTTCTGTGCTTGAATCTAACCATCTCAGGCGGTATGGCCTCGGATGTTGGGTTGTCTTCAAACCTAGCTTTTCCACCATAATCTTGCTAGCAGCATTAGTACAAGATCCACCATCAATTATAAGACTACATACCTTGTTCTGAACTGAACATCGAGTGAAAAACAAGTTTTCTCGTTGGATGGTGTCTGGATCACTCAAGGCGCTCAACGCCCTGCATACAACTAACATCTCTCCTGTCTCGGGAAATGCTACCTCTTCTTCTGAATCCGCAGCTTCAAGGTGTTCCTCTTCATCTTGAGACTCATATCCTCCATCAGGTGTTAAGATCATAACTCGCTGATTTGGACAATCTCGTGCATAGTGACCTTTACCCTGACACTTGAAACAAGTTATGTCTCGAGCTCTTATATTAGAAGTTGAAGACTTACCTGAGTCAGGTCGGTTATTCCTTGGCGCTTCATAAGCTGGCCTTTTATCTTGGGAACCTGAGGCAACAGTCTTGCCCTTGTCAGCATTCTTAGCTTGCGGTGCACTCCATTGATTCCTAGCCGGAGGTGCGTTCCATGAGTTAGGTCTTGAGCGACTCGCTGCTGCTGTCTTCCTCTTGATTCCTTGTTCAGCCTGCATGGCTGCATGCAACAAATCATTAAGGTCATGACAAGGTTGACGTTCTACCTTTCTGGCTATTCGATCATTGAGTCCATAAATGAAATGGCCCATGAGAACTTCTTCACTCTCGTCCAACGCCATTCTGTTCTTGAATTGCTCAAACTCTTCGTAGTATTCCTCGACACTCTTGTTCTTCTGTGACAGCTGCCTGAACTGCTTTTGCATCTCTCTGTGGTAATGCGGTGGCACAAATCGCCTTCTGAAGTTGTACTTCATGGCTGTCCAGGTTGTGATTCGCTCAAAGTTGTTCCGCCTATGGTCTTGGACTTCTCTGTCCCACCAGGTTAAAGCATGGTCCGTGAGTGGAGCCGAAGCTAGAGCTATCTTCTTCTGGTCATTGTACTCGTAGTAATCGAAGATGTAATCTATGCGCCTCTCCCAATCCAGATATGCTTCCAGATTAACCCTACCTGCAAAAGTTGGCACAGTTAGTTTCAAAATCTTTTGCAAAGTTACGGTTTACCTCTTGTTGTGGTTGGCGATCACGGCGGTGGTGTTGATGATCTCGGTTTCTCCCTCCTGCTCCTGCATTCATAGTATGCTCACTCTCCTCATCATCCGACGGCTCGTCATTCCTTGGAAGTTCTAGTCGTCCAACCCTTTGATCAATCCGTCCGATCTGAGCTGACAAATCGTTCCTCAAGGCTTGGAGCGCTTCTAGCAGAGTTGCATTAGGGTCGACTTAGTCTCCTGCCATTGGTTTCATGTTCCTACACACACTAGAGCAAGCGATCAAAGGACTAGGGAACAAAAGGCACAAAATAAGAAGGAAGATCCTAAGCAAACCTATGTTAACTTGTGATACAAGCGATGCGTCAAGAACTGACACAAGAGAAGGCTCGGATGCAAATAAGAATCACGCTCGGTTTGATAAAAGAAGTTTTGGAAAGTTGAAAACCGAATTAGGAAGATATAGAAAGTTGAAAATCGATTTATGAGGATATATAAATCTTTAGGAAGTTTGAAAAGATTTTAGAAAGTTTTTTTTTTTTTTTTGTTTGAAAACGAGATTTAACCAAAAAATTAGGAAATAGAATATCTTTAAGAATCTAAATATTTCGAAATCTTTTTTTTTTTTTTTGAAAGTTGAAAACGAGTTGCAGCAAAAGAAAACTTTGATCCTAAAACCCTAAGAACTTTCGCTTAATGGCTCAAGCACAAAGAAGCGATTTCTAAAAGGAAGCAAGGATGTCGATCAACAATGGAACTAGATGAAAGCAAACAAATGGGAAACAAACTAAAACAGAAATCCCTTTCTTTTTTTTTGAATGTAGAAATCGAAAGCTATAAACTAGATGCAAGGAAACCGAAAGGAAAAGGGATAGATACACCTGATCTAGGAACCTTTCGGCTCTGATACCAGATGATGCAAGATGGAAGCGTGATTGATGTAGAACAGGGACTGAAGTCACTCTCTTCTAGATCGTGAATGGAGATGTGGTGAGATGGATTCAACCCTCGGGTCTCTAGACTCCTTAGGATGAACGTTGAGATGATTAAATGGAAAGAATATGGATTGAGTGTCGCCACACAAGAGATGAATGATCTTGTGATAAGACTGATCTAAGGTCCCTTGATATGACTCACAAGAAAGCTTAGAATCGAAGGTGTTTTCTCTCAAGAAGAAGAACTGCGTTATTTTATTGATACTTGCTAAATGATACACGGCTGCTAAGGATCCTTATAAAGGGGATCGTGCAGCTGTTCATAAACCTAATACAACGGCTACTAAAGTACTAAAATATCCTATGGTTCGAAATTAAAAGTAATACAGGGAAACTTGACTCACTCAAGTGACTAATACATACTTTGACTCAGACAACTAATATAATGCTTGGACCTGCAAAATGAACAAACACAATATATGAAATGAAATCATACCTTATTGAGCGTGTGTGGTCGTCCATGGTTGGGCCTAAGTGGGCTGGATTGAGAAGATCATTTTAAGTCTTCAATTGTCTTCTGTTGGGCCTCTAAACGCTCCACTTGAATTCTAGCCGGTTGCTCTTGATAGTCTTGAGCTAGGAGACTCTGAATTGACTTATTGAACAATGCTCTGAGTCTTCTAGTTCCTGATCTTGTCCTTGGAGGATCTCTCATGGTTGTAATGTCTTGAGCAGCAGGTACTTCTTCTAGGTCTTCTTGACGTATCTCTATGCTTGAGTCAATATCCTCATCATCTTCCCTCTCTATCCTTTTCCTTCCAATTCCTCTCAATTACTCTAATTTCATCCAATTGCACCCAAAGTTTGTTGGAAAGTTAGAAGCATGTTTTGCAAAATAACGGCTACAACATTGTCTTCTCTTGGTGCTCATTGAATTATAACTTGATAAAATTTTCTTCACCAACATATTATGTATGTTCCAATTGTGAATTCTAAAATTCAGCTTTATCCCATTGAGAATATCGACTAGTGACCGATTATCACTTTCAAAAATAATTTTCGGTAACCTTTTATCCACGTATGTTATATGGCCATACATATATTTTGTAGTTCAGCTTCTAAAACGTCTTAATAGAACGTGTACTGACTGTGTCCAACACCAATAATTCTTTAACGAATCTCTAAAAATCCATCATACTCGTGATGTTTTCTCACCTTGCATATAGCTGCAATCATTGCATTTGATTAATCCTTCTTGCGGTTTCCACCCTGATAATGGCATGTGATGGACTGTGTTGTTAGTTTAAGCTTCATCTTTCCTATACAAGACTCTTGACCATACCTCTGCTTCTTGTCGTGCAAACTTGAGATTGCGGTTCCAAGAAGTAGTATGTGTGTTGTATATTAGATCACTACGACTTGTTCCAAAGACATAAAGTTTTATTACAAATTTACAACTATCAAAGGTGGTGGTCTATTGGTAATACAAGAAACATAGTTTCCTTGTGTCTTAGGTTCAAATTCGTTTTGGCACAGAAGGGTAATCTTTAAATCAGATTAACTAAATGCTGATTTCAGATTCGTGAAAATTATGGCCTAAGAGCAGCTCCAGCGGCGAACCCCCTAATGGGTTTCTTAATTTATATTTTAATAATTTTTTTTTCCGGACAGATTAAAAAAAAATGAAAAAAACAAACTGACCAATCAGAAGCCGCCACGTCATATGAATAGTGTAAAAAACGAGTTCTTAAATAGGCAACTTAAGAGTTGGTTTCTTAAGTGGGTCCCACGGATATTATTATTTTATTTCAATTTGCCTTAAAAACCGTGTTTAAAAACCCGCAAGAATCGCCCCTGGAGCTGCTCTAAGGCCCAGAACTTCAACAGTAGTAAAAGAAAAAGTTTTATTACAACCACAAGTCACTTGCAAGGTTTTCAAATTATTGGTCAAGTTAAATTAAATTTTAGTCAACCATATATCTTATATACATACATATATATATATTCAAAATAAAAAAATAGATTATCTCGTCTATATAGACTTTGACTTGTAAAATATAGACTTTGAATGGTGTGCAAAACAATAAATGCATAACAATAAATACATATAAAAATATTATAAAAAATTAACGTATGATATGTGTCGTTTTAAAAAATTTCATGCATTTTCTTCCTTTTTGTTTTTGTTTGTATTGCATTTATTAATTTACATGTAGTCCAAATATTTGTTTAATATTCTCTCCCTTTCATAATGAGTGACATTAGAGATAAATTTTGTTTAAAAAAGAATGTCATTCTATATTTTTTATGTTATTTTTAGATTAAATTCGTATTTAACCATTTATTTATAGCTCATTTTATTTGAATTTAAGTTATTTTTTATCTAATTATTGGTATATTAAATAAGGGTATATTTGTATAATTATGAGTTTTGTTAATATGTGTGAAATATGTTAGAATTGCCACTTTTTGAAACAGAGAAAAGAGAGTAATATAATTATTGTTCTCCAATAAATGTATAAATGAAAAAATGTAGATATCCCACTTTGTATAATAAATACATATATTCTGTATTTAATATGCATTTCATTCAAAGCCATAGTATTAATATTAAGTTGCAGTATGCTTTGTAATTTAATGTAACTTATAGTAAATATTATATGGTAACTGTAGATTTATATAGTAGGTTTGTAGAAATATGAGTTACCATTTTTGTTAAAAATAAATTATTGATATTTTTTATGTATATATTGCAATATGTATTAATTTTTTTTTATAGTTATTAACAATGTTATTATTTATTTCAAAATCAGTAATAAAATAAATTAAAAGAGTAACTTTTTGACAAAACAGAGTAACTTAAAAATTAAATTAAAAAGTCGAAAGTAATAAAAAGATCTATTACACTCATTCCAAAGCATATTTGCAACCTCATCTCATATGTTGCTTATATATTGACCATTACTTGTTGTTTTTTCTTCTTTGAGTCTACTAAGTTTTTTTCTTCTTTGAGTCTACTACACTTTTTTCTTTAATCCATCGCCTTTGATTATTTTGATCAGTGATATCTTTTTTTTTCAAAATCAACATCTAAAATTTTGTGAAACCTGATAAAAATGTAAAGAATCATGGGAAAACGATCAATTTTCCTATGAACTTAGGTGCAAAACAACTTTTCATACACGATTTATTAAATAATGCCAAAATCATCAACAACAATATAAAATTTTAAATTTGCCACATGAACTTCAAATATTAGGCCAATTCCTCCAAAATCTTTAATAAAGTTAATTGTTTGTTAACAACGTTAACTATCTGTTGTTAACTATCCATTAAAAAAATTTAAATTAATAAAAATAATAAATGTCGACTAAACGACATCGTTTGCTCATCCTATTGAAAGTTAAAAGACACGTCGCTTTGTCCTGCTCCTCCTAGCAATGTTTAACCTTGACATCATCATCGTCATCTGAAGAAGCAAATATTTCCTTCCTCTTTGATGTATCTTTTTATCTATAAGTCACTAGCAAAATCTCTTATAACTGACTGCTTCTCCTACTGACATGTGTACATTTCTGATGTGTCTTTCTCTCCGTCATTTGCGAAAATAATCAGAAAATTTTACTAGGTACTACTATGAAAATAACGTGGTAAAAGTAAATACTCTGAAAATTTTAACTACTCTGAAAATTTTATTTTACTAGAAAATACATCGTGGCTTTCAACTGCTCCCCCATCTCATTTCTCTCTCTCATCCAGGTAAAAGTAACACTTTCGTCTTTCGATTATCCAGGTAAAAATCAAGCCATCGTTTATTTGCGATTTCAGTTGGATATCAATTGCAAGGAGATCGATTATGGAATTTCGAGATGTTCTCTTTCCAGATCTCAGAGAAGAACAATGGTGAGAGATCGACCGGAGAAGAAGAGCCAAGATATTGATTATGGAACTCAGGTAGAAATTCGTAATCTTCTTATTCTTCGATGCTCTCCGATCTCCTTCACGTTCTGGGTTTAATGTTGATTTTTAAATGTGTTTTGCAGATTCGTTTCCAACGAAGCCCTTGGTCTGGAGATGATAGATTTCAGGTACAAATCTGCAATAACACCTCGATTTGACAAACTAAATTCAATTTAGAAAGTAAGACGCTGGAGAATTGGAAAAACAGCATAAGAAAGAGAAGGAATTATTGGAAGAAAACACTATGAAAAGGCTGTCTGAGAGGGAGTTTCCGGTGAAAAATGTGAACAACCAGTTTGAAAAAGCGAACAATACTGCTCGCAGGCTCGAGGTAGAACAATCTGTACTGAAGAAAGAGATGGAAGCTACTAAGATAAGAGTTTTTGATTTGAGTTTTTGTTTAGAAATTACCTGTTTTGATTTGTTTTATGATGGAAATTGCAGGGACTGCGAGAGAAGTTAAAGGAGAAGGACACATGATAATGAGGCTCAGCTACTTAATCATACGAAACCTTCATGTTCACTGTCCTCCCCTTCCTCACCGCATAAGGTTTATCTAACCCTAAACCTGTTTTCATATATTTAAATCTGTTTTTGTTGTATGGTAATCGCTTTGTAAATGTGGTTATTATATGTATTTGTGTCTATATTGATTATGATCAGAGTATAACTTACCATCTTTTAGATTCTCTTGCGTTATTTTTTTTTTTTGGTTAACTGCTTCTTCCTATCACATTTCGTGGCATTCTGTACGTTCTTTTTGCAGGCATCTTCTATCTGCTTTACAAAGTCTTTATAGAGAGGCAAAAGGGGCGAAGATCATTGAAGGATACTCAGTTGTGGGAAGGGCAAAAGATTTTATTGCAGGAAGATCTCAAAACTCAAAGAGACCATGTGATAGTGCTGCAAAAAGAAGTTGCCAAAGCAAAAAATCGCCAGAATCAGTTTGAGGTTAGCTCAATTTGTAGACATAAGCCTTTGCAAATGTTAAGTCTTCACTATCTTTAGGATGTCATCATTAGCTATCCACAATTTACTATATTTCTCATCTGAAAATTTATATCCTTTCCTTTACGTACTTATATCAAGTCATGTCTTGAAGGGCCTAAAGTGAGAGCTTCAAAACTTCATCATATGCGCAAGCTTATTTGCTATTATTCTGTCTATTTTTTTTTTGCTGACTTTTTCACGTCTCTTTGTCTCTCTCTACATGAGCAGATATTCATATGTGAACAAAAGCTGTGGGATGCTATACTATTACCGTAAGCCATGGATTTGGTCTTCAGTAAGTTGCAAACCTAAAAACAAACGTGTTTTTGATACTTTCTGATGTATTATGTCTACACTGAATCTTTAAAGCTCTATTTTTCAAGAAAATGTAAGCCGGTATGCTGTTCATAGGAATATGACTTGAGAAAAAAGTCTTGGGCTGATAAGTCGGTGGCTGTTTTCTCATTATCACGGTGATGTGCACGAGGAAAAACCAGTTGCACGTCACATTGTTACCAATGGGCTTGATAACTCAACTTTTGATGTCTTCGATACAAAGATGAAAAAACTTACTTCAAAGACAACACCAACACTGATTCAAGAGGTATCTAATACAGAAAAAACCTCCAACAAACATATAGTTCATACCCAGTGTCATATGTATAAGCCAAAAAGATCTCTTTCAACAGGCTGCAGGTAATATATAGGACGAGCTCCCCTATTGGTCTTCAAGAATTGGCTGGAAAACATTTTGAAGAAATATGTATTGGTGATCTCAGGAAGGACAAAAGGATGAGGTCAAATATGAAGAAACTCTATCTACAACCCAAACCAAACCGGGGAATGAGCAAGCAGTTTTCCCAACCACAAATGAAAAACCATCCTCCTCTGAGTCCAATGTGCCAAAAAAAAAAACCGAAAGCGTGGCCGTGAGTAGATTGTTCGTGGCCATGAGTGGATTGTTCGTCGGCAGCACCCCCGTTATCGCACATACTTTTCTGCTTAATTTAAAATCTCTTATTCTTATGCTTCTTAAATTTCCATTTTTTTAAATTCAATTCATAGTAAGCCTTTAAATTAAGCACATCTGTTGTTTCTATTTTAGTGTTTCCTGGGGCAAACTACCACACTCAATCAAAGAACCTAACAAAGGTAGAAAACAACAAGCATTACCCATGTTACCAACTACAATATATAAACACAAACATATGTACGACACAAAGTCCTATCCAAATAAAAAAGCTTATAGCGATGATTGTCTTTCAATTAGTATGCTCAGTACATTGCTATCCAAGCGACGATTAAAATTGCAGGTGATGCTGATTACACCAATAACCATAGGTAAATAATAAATAGAGCACTCAAACCAACATGGGCTCGGCTAAAATACAACCCCAAAAACGATTTACCATGCATCCAAACCTATAAATTTTAAAGAGGCCTATCCTAACAAAAACTCCAAACATTTGGGACTTTTTCGATTTCAAACTTCATTTTAATGTTCAACACATTGTTTAATTTCTAATAGAAACGTTCTAAAATAATAGAAGACACCACTTTGTTCTTTATACGGGGTCGACCATTAGAGAAAACATTAAACAAAATATATAGAAGGCCCGCAAAATCTCTTATTTGTTCTTTTTTTTTATTCTATAATGCATTATGTATTTATCTATATTAGTATAAATATTAAATAATACAATGTTTAATAAAAATATTTCAATTATTTATTTTATTTATATAGTATTTAATTTTTAGTTTTATAAAAAATAAAATTTCAAGTTCGATAAGACCAGTTAAGATCATAGATTTCTGGTCGGTTGAGTCGACGATTTGCGTGTAGGCTATGGAAGTCGATTGTTTTGAGGGAAAACATATGAGCTGAACTTTTTAATTTTTTTTTTAGTTCAAAGCCAGCTTCCTCATCTTTTATTTTTGTTTGCTAATTTCACTTCGTCGCATTTTTTTATTACACTTATCTTATCTCAAGTATAATTTAATTATTATACTTTAATTTTTCCCTATTAATGTTTAATAAATTTATGACATAAGTTTAACCTATAATTTTTTAACTAAACAATTAGTCCGTGCAAACACACGGGCCAGAAATCTAGTTGTCTATATTTTCTCAGCAAAAACAAAGACCAGAAGATGAGCTAGACCAAACCAAAAAAATTTCTTTAAAGAAAATTTCTCTACAATTTTTGAAACAAAAATGTCCTATTGCAGTTGGAGTTAATGACTTAGTGTGCATGATGATGATTCTTTGAAATTTATGCATTCAGCCCTTAAGCCAGCAGCATGAAGCAGTTCACTTCACCCATCACGACGCCTGTTTATGCAGCACTGACCAAAACATCGATGAGATTAAGAGATACATTCAAAGAAAATGTTGTAGAAGATGCTTGCAGAAGCTTTGAAAACTATATGATTCATTTGATTGTTGAAGAAGGGAAAATGGATGACTTAATGGACATAGAGGAGCTTCTCTTTTGTTGGAAGAATCTTAAGTGCTCTGTATTCATTGAACAGGTCCCCAGATTCTATGGAGAGACCTGAACATGAGTTCAAACGAAGAAACACGCACAATCCTGTAAGAAAATTGAAATCAAAGAATATTCATGCTCAAATGAACTTTATTTAGACAGAAATATAAATAGCTCATTGAGGTTTATTATGCAAAAAAATAAAGAAAGGAAAAGACTCAAGTTGTCACCAAGAAAAAAAAAAGATTATATTGATTTCATAAAAAAAAGAAGGGGCTGCGTTTGAGGAGCCAAGATTACAATTCATAATGTCAAAACACAATTTTATGTTTGAGCAGCCAAGATTACAATTCTTAATGTCAAAACACAATTTTTAATGTCAAAATACAATTGGATGAGGCCTCGCAGGTTGCGAATGTCTCGTCTGTGAATGGTCATCCACCAATAGAGGAAGCCCGAGTTGAGAATCCTCAAGCTCCTAATCAGAGTAAGGACGGAAAGGCAGTGACTAATGAAGAAGCCGTAGTGATATCTCCCTCCTCGCCCATTGTGGGTAGTAAAAGAGGTAGTAATGGCGTCATTGGATGATCAGAGCATTAAGCAAGCGGCTCTGACTTCAGGTTGTGAAGCAAGTACATATGTTGCGGCTGAGTCTCCTAGGGCTGCGACAACTGTTCTTTAGGAAACAGAAGCACCATTCTTACTAGTCAGTGGTAAGAAGATAGGCCGAAAGGCCGTGTCTCATTAATAATTATTACGAATGTTTTTGTGTGGAATGTTAGAGGGTTAAACAGCGATAGACGCCACAACATAACCAAGGAATGGATTAACATCCATAAGCCCCTATTTGGTTCATTTATAGAAACTCATATTCAGGAAATAAACTCGGATAGGATTTTGCGGAGTATCCCTCATGGGTGGAAGTTTTTTGCAAATTACGAGCATCATGAGTCGGGTAGAATCGTGGTGGTATCCATCAGTTTCAGTTTTCATATACCATGCTATTGCTCAGGCGGTTACTTGCGGTGTATTCATTTTAGCTGAGAACATCAGCATTACGGTGACATTTATCTACGGGTTTAATCAAGTGGAGGACCGTAGAGTTTTATGGGACGAGCTAGAGGTACTTAACTCCTCCATTCCGGTGGAAAGGTGTCCGTGGATTGCGCTTGGTGATTATAATCATATACTCAGGATAGATCAGCACTCAAATCACTTGTCGTCAACCGTGGATACTTCTAGTATTGAGGAATTCAATCTTGCAATCTAGGAAGATGAATTATTCGAAGCTCAATCTAAAGGGCTCCCCTTTCTCATGGTGGAATAATAGCGATGACAATCCGATATCAAAAAAAATTGATCATGCTCTTGTTAACCAATCCTGGTCGATGCGTTTTCCAGATTCGTATGCAGAGTTTTTGAATCCTCAACAATCTGATCATGCGCCTTGCCTGTTTAGATTGCAGTCTTCTACGACTCAGATCATCAACCCATTCAAGTTTTTTCCACCATGTTACTGAGTCCCCTCTTTATGCTAGTACTGTTGATGAGGCTTGGAACTGTGCTGACATTACAGGGACTGCTCAAGTCAAGTTAGTACGGGCAATGAAGATACTTAAGAAGCCACTGCGCCGACTAAAAAAACGTATGTATAGTGGCATTTCAGAGCAGGTTCCTGAAAAGGCTGCTAAGGTTGAAGTGTTGCAAAGAGCCTTACTTACGGACCCAAATAGCGCAATTGCTGCAGAGGAGCACAGAGAAAGGGAAAAGTGGTAGCAGTTGTTGACAGCTGAGGAAAAGTACTTCAGACAGAGATCACGGGTCCATTGGGAAGATGTGGGAGATAAGCTAACAGATTTCTACTTTAGAACCGTCTCCAAAAGAGTTACTAGGAATCATATTCACTTCCTAAAGGATGATGAAGACATGCTGATCAGGTCAAGAGAAGGAATTAAGGAACACGCAGCTGAATACTTTAAAGGTGTTCTCGGCGTTACTGATCTCGAGTTCTCCCCTGCAGTTGTCTCTGTCTTGCAAAGCTTGCTCCCTTTTTGGTGCAGTGAGGATCAGAAAACAGCCTTGAGGCGTGAGGTGAAAGAAGAGGAAGTAAGAGCTACTATCTTTGCAATGCATTTGAATAAGAGCTCTGAACCGGATGGATATTTCGTTGAATTCTTAAGGGCTTCATGGTACAAGGTTGGTCCGGAATTGAGCAAGGCAGACCGTGAGTTCTTTGTTAATGGCAAGCTGCTCAAAGATTTAAATAAAACCGCAATCACACTCATTCCCAAGAAGCCAGAAGCGTATAAACTTGGAGATTACCGTCCCATAAGCTGCTGCAACTTGGTGTATAAAGTCATATCCAACATCGCTAATCGATTGAAACCAGTACCGCAGTCATGCATAAGTTCAAACGAAGATGCATTTCTTAAGGGAAGAAGCTTACGGGAGAACGTATTACTTGCATCCGAATTGATCAGGAATTATGAGAAGAGTACATGTGCAAAGAGCTGCATGATAAAAGAAGATATTAGAAAGGCTTTTGATACAATGTGTTGGGACTTTGTTCTCAATGTTTTGGAGGCACAAGACTTTCCACCTATCTTCAGAACATGGGTAAAAGAGTGCATCTCCTCCCCTCTCTTCTCTATCAACATAAATGGTGAGTTAGCAGCTTTCTTTGCGAGGAAAAAGAGCTTCGCCAAGGGGATTCTATATCTCCATACCTCTTCATCATGGTTATGGAAGTATTGTCAAAACTATTGGAGAAAAGCTGTGATCGAAACGAGCTGAACATTCATCCAAATTGCGATTCCCCAAAGGTCACTCATTTGCTCTTTGCAGAAGACCTTCAGGTCTTTTTTGATGGCTCCCAAAGGTATATGGATGGCATTAAAGGGGTAATGGCTCAATTCAGGGACTGGTGTGGGTTGGATAAGAATGAGACCACATCTGAAATTTACTTTTGGGGGTTACTTTGAGCAAGGAGCTGCTTCATTGGGCTCTCACGCAGGCATCAAGCAAGGCTGCTTTCCAACGAGGTAACTTGGTCTTCCTCTGAATCCTAAGAGAATCTCGTTTTCTACACTCCAACCTTTTGTGGAAAGGATCACCGGAAAGCTTCACTGCTGGACTGCTAAGTTCTTATCCTTTGTTGGAAATGTAAAACTGATCACCTCTGTTATTTATGGCATGGTGAATTTCTGGAGCGCCATCTTCAATCTGCCTAATCGGTTTTATGCGAAAGTCGATTCCCTCTGCTCGGCGTTTTTGTGTAAGAACTCTACCTCTACTTCAATAGGTGCTAGAGTTTCTTGGGATAGTATTTGTAGGCCAAAATATGAACGTCGACTTGGTATAAGAAAGCTTGAGCAGTTTGAAATTGTGTTCAAACTTAAGCTTAACTGGATCTTCTTCACAAATGCGGGCTCACTATGGGTGGCATGGCTCAACATAAATGTATTTCAGAGGCGTGATTTTTGGATGACGGATAATGCTCAACGCTTCTCCCTGCAGTTTGTAGTAGGATGCAGATGAAAGCTAAGTTAAATGACTTCCTGCGATGTGATATAGGAGATTGAGCTTCTGCATCGTTTTGGTATGATTCTTGGACAGACTTTGGTCCTTTGATTGGTTTTATTGGTGTTATAGGACCGAGGCAGCTTCGTATACCTCCGGGAGCTCAGGTTGTCGCAGCCACATGCAATGGAAATTGGGTCCTTCCTGCTGCTAGATCAGTGGAGGTGGAGACCCTTCAAATTGCCCTATCTGCTATCGACCCGCCTCAGGAATCTCGAGGCTCTGATCAATTTTTATGGAAAAATGCTACGCACAGCTTTATCAACTCATTCTCCTCAAAGGATACTTGGGAAAACTTGAGAATTCATCAACCTCTTGTTTGTTGGCATAACATGGTCTGGTTTAAGGAGGAAGTGCCGCAATATTCTTTTGTTTTTTGGATGAGTATGCTATCTCGACTACCCACTAGAGACATGCTTCATGCTTGGGGTATGGATGTGCCTTCTCGGTGTGTTCTCTGCACGCCAGGGACTGAATCACACGGGCATTTGTTTTTTGAATGTTCATTTGCAGTTGATATGTGGATCAAGTTTCTCGGGAGCTACTTGTCGTCTGTTCCGCAGTATTTGCTCAATGACGTGGACATGCTTCAACATCCACCATTCGGGTAAGGATCTCCCCTATCCATTATTATGAAGCTTATCTTGCAGGCTGTGGTTTATCATATCTGGAGAGAGCGGAACAGTAGGATCTTCCGTGAGGTGTCTTCTTCTCGTGTTGGCTTCTTCAAATCCGTCGATCGTGCTTTGAGAGATAGGTTGATCTCGTTTCCATCCAAGAGCGCAAGATCTCCCTCTCTGTTAGAGCTCTACTTCCGTTTCTTGGGTGCAATTAGTTAATTTGACTCTTGCTTCTCCCTTCCCTTCTTCTCCTTATATCCATGTCTTTCTTCTTGCTGAAATAAGTTGCTTTTGCAACATTGTAAAACTAAAAAGACATAGACTTTGGGCTTGAATTTGAATTGGGCTTGGACTCTCTAATACACCCCCGTAAACTGGGGGGGGGGGGGGTTTATTGGTTCATGGATTTGAATGGATTTACAGAATTTAGAAATCCATGTAAAATCCACGGACTTCTAAATATAATAAAATGGATTGAGAAATCAAAAAACTGGATTTAAAAATCAAACAAAGTAGAATTAGAAATCAAATATGTAGAATTTGAAATCAACCAAATTAGTTATTACTTCAGCTCCGTTTATAACATACACTATGGTAACACCTGAATTTCCCACGAAAGTTATTAATTCAGCTCCGATAACTGTTAAGTCGGTGAAAAACATCTCTTTCTGCCAAAAAAGCTTACGTATTTGATATTCATATTGATTTTCTAATATTATATATTTAAAAAAAGTTAAGAATGATTAGTTCATGATGATTAGGTGGATGTGGAGTTTCTCAGATATTATGAATATACTAATATATTGCTAATACTTTGATTATTTATGTTCATTCAATCAATTACAATTGTCACGAACGCCAAGAAAAAGTAAATGTTTTTTTTTGGTCAAAGAAAGAGTAAATATAAAACTATCATTACCCATAAAATAATAAACCAACTTCATATATTACTTAAAAACAATATAATAAAAAAAATCTCATACTTTTCATATTTGATTTTCCAAATTGTTCGAATCCATCCACATATTTGCTGCAATTGTTGCTCTCCACTGATTGGTATATTCTCTTTGTTGTTCTTGGCTTGCATGAACTTCATTATTATTGTTATTAATTTCTTCCAAAATTTCTTCCGTACTTTTTGGTATTTCAGGGAAGTTATCTGTGTGACAAAACTTTCGAAGAAAATTGTGTAAACCAGCACAAGCAAGTACAATTTCTGCTTGTATCTTATAAGGAAAAGGAGGCGCAGACTTAAAAATTAAAAATCGAGACTTGAAAATACCAAAGATTCTCTCAACTGCGTTTCTCAAAGATGCGTGACGAATGTTGAATAATTCCTTTTCATTCCCCGGTTCAGAATCTTGACCAGAAAACTCTTGTAAATGATATCGGACACCACGATAAGGAGCTAAAAAATTTCGACGATTTGCAAATCCACAAACTACTACATAAAATTTTCCTGAAATACAATAACAATAATAATAATAATATAGTTAATGATCGTGTTAAAAGTTATATTTACAAATAAAAGGCATGTACCTTCTGGAACTGGTAGTCTATTGTTGTTTCTTGTTAAAGCATCGTTTAATACTTTTGAGTCGTGAGCTGAACCTTCCCACCCACTAAGCACATACATGAATTCAATATCAAAATTACAAGCTGCCAACACATTTTGCGATATATCACCTTTTCTGTTGCGAAAAGGGGGTGGTTCATTTTTTGGCACCATTGCAAGGATATGTGTACCATCAATAGCTCCAACACAATTCTACATAAAATATAAAATTTATTAAATGAATGATTATATAAAAAAATAAAGACTGAATAAAAAAGCATACCTTAAAATATGGATAAAATCTCGTGCTTTTTTTATTTATTTTGGTAGGCACTACGATCTCAGGTTTAACCATGAAACTAGGCGCCATTTAGTTTAGACTCCGCAACACTTTATAAAAATTTACGCTTGTTGCAAACATTGATCTCTTAAAAGTGTCTTGTGTATAGCAATACCTCGAATTCATTCTCTTTTATTGATTATAGGAACAAAAAGTAATATGTGACATATGAACAAATAAGTATATTTAACTTTATTGTAAAAATGTTTTGTTTTTCTTGAAAAAAAAGAAGAAATTTATCTTTTAATTGTAACAAAAATGTTCATTCTCATTTATTGATTGTACGAACAAAAAAATAATATGTGACACATGAAAAAATATGTACATTTAACTTTATTGTAAAGAGGTTTTGTTAAAAAAAAAAGAAATTCACATTTTAATCGTAAAAAAAATGTTATTGACTGTACAAACAAAAAACTGAAAAAGTAATATGTGACACATGAACAAATATGTATATTTCACTTTATTGCTAGCTTTGTTTTTAATATGGGTTTGGAAACTATGTATATGGGTTTCAAATATATGGGTTTTTAAGTATTCAAATATTAATACTTATATCTTTGTATTTTTTGGTTTGAAACCAAGACGTGAGAAATGAATAAAAAATCTATTTAAAAATATGTGGCTAGTAATTATAATATGGATAGACACATGAACAATTCCAAACAATTTGATGTAATCATATTTCAAAAGATCAAAACCTATAGTTAAAACAATCCTTAAAAAACTCAGAAGTATTAAAAATAAAAATAATAAAATCTAATTTAACAAATTATAACTTATCACCTATGACATTACGTTTAATCCAACCATAACGCTCATCAATAGACATACTAAGAAATACATCTTTCATCTCCAATTGATGAATCACTTTAACA
The DNA here is from genome assembly GCA_030180135.1 of Orychophragmus violaceus. Taxonomy (NCBI): domain Eukaryota; kingdom Viridiplantae; phylum Streptophyta; class Magnoliopsida; order Brassicales; family Brassicaceae; genus Orychophragmus; species Orychophragmus violaceus. The sequence goes on along the minus strand of CM058231.1, from coordinate 36,867,017 downwards.
ACATCGTAACGAACATTTTCCTTCAAACGAGACACTTCTTTGATAGCTTCCCATAAATTATTTTTCTTTTTCTCAATTTCTCTTTGTTCAGCTTCTGTTTTTTTGTCTTGCTTCTCTTTCTTCTATTAGATTGAAAAGCTTTTCAGTGATAGTTGTCAATGAGTTCATTTCAGTGTTGACTTCTTCTGTATGTTCTCTCTGAATGATTGGTTCGTCCGCATTACTTTTATGTCTCTTTCTTAAAGGAAGATTTTCTAAAGACCCTCTTGAACTTATGTGTACGGAAGATGATGGTGTTACATAATCTTCCTCGAAATTCAGGGGAGAATCTTCAACATAACTCATTTGTTCCTTTTGTGCCATTCCACTTGTTCGAGCATCAGTACCTTCGCCTAATCCATTTGCATTCCCACCAGTTGCTACATTATTTTCTAATATTATTCTGAGATCGTCGAACTCTTCAAACGATTCATCACGGAATTTTTTGTAACTCGGATACGCCTGAATCCAATTTTTTTTTTACATCAATAGAAAAAGAGAGTCAAAGAAAATACTAAGGTATGTAAGAGATTAGAATGAAAGTTTACCTTTATGTAGTCACTCCACACCTCATCAGAAGCCATAAACTTTTTTGTGATCGGATCCCATCCATATCCAGAAGTGTTGCGAAGAAGTTCAAGACCACTTAGATATTTGGCCTTCAAAATTTTCATTCTATTTTGGTAGTGTTGATACGTTTTGTTACTACCATGCATTTGATTAAGAACATGTAATATTTTTCTTTCCACCGTAAACTTACTGAAAATATTGTTCGAATCACGCCAACCCGAAGCAACACCGTCTAAAAGTAAATTTATCAAAGTTTTGCTTTCTTGTGGACTCCATTGATTATACGCATTTTTACCTCGTTCTTGTGAATCTTCCATTGATCTTTTGATCTTTGATTTAGGTTTGTGTTACAAAATAATTATACTTTTTTATATAGAGACTAGCAATTAAAAAAAAAAAGAATGTTTTCATTTTTTAGATGGCTTGACAAAAAGAGAAAAAAAAGGAAAAAGTTAAACATTGGTCTTCACGAAAAAAATAATTGGAAAAGAGGACAAATCGTTAGAGGCACTTTTGTTAGACAAAAAGGAAAAAATATTATATGACAAAAGGGACGTTTACAATTTACATGTGTTTAGATTAGTTAATATGACATATTGTGGGTTTGGGTTTACTGGAAATTAACAATTATGTTAACCTTACGATGTGAATGTTGCGTTTACAATAAAATGTTTAGACAAATAATAAGGTTTGGGTAAGGATTTCAACCTTTATATTTTACACTGAAAAAGAGTTTCAAATCCTTAAAAATGTATTGTGAAAGCAAATCCATTATCAAATCCTAATATTGAATAACACTGAATTTGAATTTGAATTTTTAAATCATAGAACTAATAACACCTGATTTAAATATGGATTTTAAAATGATAGAACCAATAACACTGGATTTAGTTTGGATTTCCAAATACATTAAAATCCATGAACCAATAAACCCCCCCCCCCCTTGGGGTCGGGTGATATCCAAGATGCTAGTTTGAATGACGAAAATGTTGATGACTTTGAAAATAGCATGAGTAGTCAAAAATCTATCTGAAGTAGAATATGACTCTACTCACTATAGAGAATAGTTTTAGCGTGAGAACTTTTTCAGGTTCTTTTGACCTATTTGTCTCACTACGAATCCAGTTTTTTTTTAACCCGTTTAACTCTATTAATCTTTCTCATGGCGGTGAGAATTTTCTTCCAACAACTATCAAAGGTCTATTCCCTATGTGCTTCCTATGCATACACCACCAAAAACATATACATTTCATCAATATGACATTCTCTTTGGCATTTCTTCGATCACCTTGTGTATGTTTGACGCAATAAAAGACTTACATCCATTATTCCCAGCACTATCAAACTCAAACTTGCATATTTCAGCATAGCTTCTGAAATTCCAGACTCATATCTAAACCAACAACATATTCTCTGAATCCTTAGTCTGCCATTCAAATCAGCCCAAACTTGAACCACAGTCACGTTGTTATCAAACCCAAACATATATCATTCTAGCTTCGTGAGTTCCAGAGTAACGAACCTAAACCATCCATCCATCATATCCACCGAGTAGACAACAACCATCCTAAACTAAGAATACTAATCTTTGTTATGTCTTAGATTAAAGCACAGACAATACCGAGCCAATTGTTGAAAGTTGTGGCGGCGGAATAAAGGTGGCTGGTGGATCTGCGGATGTTGGTATGACTGTCCTGGAGGGGATTCACTTCCAGACTTGCTTGCTCCTTCAACGCTTTAAGCTGATCGATTCCCATCTTTCCTCTCGATAATGATGACTCATTCTCTCTTTATAAGACCACATCGCTTTCTCACTGAATTGAGACATCACCGAGTGGACTCACCACCATCTCCGTGTTGTAGCTCCATGCGGCGATGATCCAGTGGTTTATTTGAAGCTCGCTATCTACTTGCACAGAACACAAGAACACCTTTGAGATCTTATTAGGGGTGTCAATGCGGGCAGACCGCGACCGCTTGGCCCGACCGCTGCGGATTCTGCCTTTGCTCCGGACCGTGCGGTCCAGCCCGTCGCGGTCTGCGGTCCAAATTGTGTTGACCGATCCCGCCCCGTAGGGGTGTCAATGCGGGCAGACCGCGACCGCTTGGCCCGACCGCTGCGGATTCTGCCTTTGCTCCGGACCGTGCGGTCCAGCCCATCGCGGTCTGCGGTCCAAATTGTGTTGACCGATCCCGCCCCGCTTTAGCTATGTGGTTTTGCGGTCAGCCCGCGGGTCACGTTCTTCATGTCTTCCCTTATCTCTCATTTTTGTTATGTGATGAATGTGTTAATGGCTGGTGTGTAGTAGTTATATATATGTGCAACTTGTGAGTATTGGATTTGTTCTTTATCTTGGCTTTGGTTGAGAAGCAAAAGAGAGCAAGGGCTGAATACCGACGTAACATCTCAGCCATTGATAGTGTCTGATAAGCTTCGACAAAGCTCGAACAGTCCCTCCTTATACTTAAGTATTTGATTTCGTAAGTAGTGCTGACCACATACACATTGGCAATTGTTTTTTTTTTTTTGAACCCGAGAGTGATAAACGATACTCAAGATGTTTATATCCATTTGGATTTGAAATTTATAATCCTCTAGGTCTCAACATGCTTTACATGTTGGGTATACGACAAACTTTGCTAGAGTTGTTAAGACTATCCAATATTGTTTTGAATTTTGATAGGTGTAGTTTTATCCCTATACTAACTGCAAGTGCACAGTGATGTAGTTGTAGTACTTAGGGTATCGAATCCACAGGGACTCCGGTCAACGATAGATTTAGAACTATTAAGATTAAACTTAGGGGAAAGCAATGAGAAACTAAAGCAAGCAGAAAAGTAAATCAGTAGCAGGCGAGTTTGTGAGCAAGGAAGCGAAGCGTTAGGTTTCAGGAGTTCTCAGGAAATCAGGAACACAAGCAATCAATCAGTCTGGATCTAATCAGAAACTGTTCTAGAACTCAAAACACGGATATAGAATTAACCAAATTCCTTTGCGAGAATTCTCTAAGTCTAAGTGCAGCAAACCAAACTTTCGTTTGCGAGAACTAACAGATTAGGCCAGCATTAATTCCAAGTTTGATATGTTCACAATTAACCTAAACCAAACTTTCGTTTGCGAGAAGTTTAATTGCTCATCTAGGTTCTTTCTAGCTAAATTAACCAACTTCCGCTGCATTAATCAGCCTAACATCATAATTCTGATTAGCTACTTCAGATTAAGCATTAAGAACAACTTAGATAAAGAACTAGCAGATATGAATCTCTACAGATTAATTAATCTATAGTTCCATGAAATCCCTAATGAGAATCCTTCAACCTAACAGGAGATCTACTCAGACATATTCATCGAAACAGAAAATATCATAAGTAGAAAACCAAATATCATTAAACAGAATAATCAACAGGGGTTCGAAATCAAGTCTCTTTCGAGAACAAGATCAGCCCCTAAGGCTCTCTGAAATAAAATAAAACTTAAGAAAAGCGTTGTAAAAACGTAGCCTAAACAAGTGGCTAAAAACCCTAATATATAGTCTAAAACACGTTTTGGGCTTCTATGTAAATATCTGGGCTTTTCTGATATATCAGCATTCTTCATTAATCCTTCGTCTTGGCCCATCTCGCATATGCAACGATCGACGCCAAAAGTGTGTCGATCGATGCAGCTCTGAAATATCGTCAGTGAAGTTTATCTCTCGGCCAAATACTCCAATTAGCTCCAGAAAGTGCTATAATCACCAAATATGCTCCAAATGTGCTTGTACCTAATAAACACCTGAAAAGACTAAAACATAGTAAAAGACTCGATAAAGAACACATATACCATGGTTAAAAACCCTAAAATCCATGGTATATCAACTCCCCCACACTTAGCTCTTGCTTGTCCTCAAGCAAGTAAAGAACCAAAGCATAAGAAAAGAAGTTTAAAAACACAGAAACTCATTTCGTCTTAGGAACTTTCGCATTCACATTCACTTAGTAATCCACTGAAAACTTTCCTACGGAACTCAAGACCACAATGTACTTCCCCCACACTTAGCAACCGTCCCAAGTAAACTCCACAATCACATTCAAGCATTCAAATTCACCCTACTGACTTCTGCAAGTATTTAAGTGCGGTCTCACCTAAGGAGTATCGATCAAAGGCACATGGATTCTTACCTTATCAGCTCTAGACCACCATACTATCTTTCTCTAGTCCCTTTCTTCTCTTTCCCTTCCTTAACAACTGATTTTTCCCCACTGGGTATCATTTTTTTTTTTTTATCAGTGTTCTTCCCGTTAAGGGGTGTACTTAGGACACATTCCATGGATGCACAAGAGATAATAGGGGTCTCTACCACTCCTATGACCACTTTGGAGTTACTAATTCATCCTCAGTTTATTATCTTTTTTTTTTTTTACTTTATAGAAGGGGAGAAGGGAACTAAATAGGATAGGTTTACAGGCTGTGTCAGTACAAACAAGGGAATCCGACACAAAGTATACCAAGCCCTTAGGTGAGAAATCTAAGTCAGTATTAAGGTGAAGTCAGTAAAAGGATCCTCTGATACCTGAAGTAATGTGGGTGTTCCCAGTAGGTTGATCCGTGTCTGGGTTTTCTAATAGTCATAGAGGCTCTGCAAGTCTGTCAAATGGTTACTTAGTTCCTGTTCAAGCGAAAATTTTCCTCGAAAAATCATAGTTTCATACAAAGTTTGACTCAATAAAACAAATTTTGAAAAACTAAGAAAACAAAAGCGTGCGTCAGTAGCTTCCTCCCCCCACACTTAAACTACACTGTCCCCAGTGTAATCAAGGCATGAGCTCGGTGAGAATAATAATCAAATTTGAAACAATCCGAAAAGTTGCAGAACACTTACCTGTCGTCGCCCTGCGTCGATCGATGCCCAAGGGTGTCGATCGATGCAAGCGAATATGCTCGCGGTTATTGAGATAACCGGTGTCTGAACCGCAATTGAATCGGTAAACCACAAATCGTGACTGCATCGACCGATGCACAATGTGTGTCGATCGATGCAATGCGATTATTCCTGTTTCCCTCAGCTCTGAACACACTTAAACAGAAAAATTAAAAATACCAAATCAAAACGAAAAAACAAAAACAAAAACGAACCTAACAGTGGGTTGCCTCCCACTCAGCGCTTGTTTTTAGTCATTAGCTTGACTATTGGAAGAGATTTGATTCATGGCGGTTTCAACAGAGACTTTGAATGTCTCTGTGAGTATCTCTTCATCCAAGGAGGTGTATAGGCATTACGATCATGAGGCTTTCCAAGGAAAGAGAAATCAGAATCAGGGCGGGAGCGAAGCTTGGGCGGTCTACTGTGTTTTCCTGCATTCAAAACAATGTGATCAGAAGGTTTAAGCTTAGTTGATTTGTACATTACCTTTGATGCATATCTGATGTTTGGGGCTTTCTGCTTATGAGCAGTTGCAGGTACTGAAGATGTTAGAGCAGGTTCAAGAGGAACTGCCATCTTCTTCTTTCCACTATCAGATACTGTAGTTCCACCAATCTGAACTTCTTCTTTCAGATGACCATCAGTGGAGATCATCTTCTTTGTATGAACTCGCGAAGTTTCAACTGGTGGTGTTTTATTCACCTTCTTATCCATCACTTTCACGCAGTTAGCCACTTCTAGCTCTTGTTTGGAAGGTTTGGGAACCTTAGGATATGGCACAGGGGGCTTATACACTCGTTCCGGTACTGTTGCAGGTTTCTGGTCATGTCTGCGTTCTGTGTCGATCATTGCATGATATGTGTCGATCGATGCAAGGCGATTCTGTTCGTCGCAAGATCTCGAAATTGCCGTCAGAACGGCGTGTCGATCGACACTAAGGGGGTGTCGATCGATGCATGTATCAGACAGACAATATTCATCTAGAAAATCCGAGATTATGCTCTCTTCTTCACCTAGCAACTCAATCTCATCCCCTAAGGTCACAGCTTTGATGTGCAGCTTCCGTTCAGCTCTCTTAGCTTCATTATGCCTTTGCATTGTTTCAGCTGTTTGAACTCGGACATCTAGCTTCTTTATATGTGTGCTCAAGTATTCAAACTTCTCATTCAGATCTTCATGCAATGCATCCATCCTTGAGTTGAAGGACACAGTGATCTGTTGTTCTTTCTCAAGAAACTGTTCCATCATAGCTTCTAATCTGCTCTTATGTGTAGGTGCAGGCGGTACTTGGTAAGAAGAAACACCATAGTTCCTCGAGAAGGCATTACCCTGTTGCTGGAAAGGTCCCTGAAAAGCTGATTCCTGACTGTAGAATTCATTCCCTCCAACGCAGTTGATAGCTTCTTGCGCATACTTTCCAAGTAGAAGACTATGCAGATAGTCAACTTTACTCTTCAACCCAGCTATCTGTGAATTATCAATCCCTGGACTAAAGAAATCATACATCTTCCTACGATATGTGTCGATCGATGCAGTGGAAGCGTCGATCGATGCAAGCGCGATGATGTGACGATCGACACACAGGACCGTGTCGATCGATGCAGTGCGATTACAGGCGTACCTGAAACGCAAGAACAGAAAAGAAAAAAAATTAGTAGCAAAAAATAAAAACGAAAAACCTAGTCTAAACCCTAAGTTCAAATCTATCGAAGACTTAAAAGAGTCCCCGGCAACGGCGCCAAAAACTTGATAGGTGTAGTTTTATCCCTACACTAACTGCAAGTGCACAGTGATGTAGTTGTAGTACTTAGGGTATCGAATCCACAGGGACTCCGGTCAACGATAGATTTAGAACTATTAAGATTACACTTAGGGGAAAGCAATGAGAAACTAAAGCAAGCAGAAAAGTAAATCAGTAGCAGGCGAGTTTGTGAGCAAGGAAGCGAAGCGTTAGGTTTCAGGAGTTCTCAGGAAATCAGGAACACAAGCAATCAATCAGTTTGGATCTAATCAGAAACTGTTCTAGAACTCAAAACACGGATATAGAATTAACCAAATTCCTTTGCGAGAATTCTCTAAGTCTAAGTGCAGCAAACCAAACTTTCGTTTGCAAGAACTAACAGATTAGGCCAGCATTAATTCCAAGTTTGATATGTTCACAATTAACCTAAACCAAACTTTCGTTTGCGAGAAGTTTAATTGCTCATCTAGGTTCTTTCTAGCTAAATTAACCAACTTCCGCTGCATTAATCAGCCTAACATCATAATTCTGATTAGCTACTTCAGATTAAGCATTAAGAACAACTTAGATAAAGAACTAGCAGATATGAATCTCTACAGATTAATTAAGCTATAGTTCCATGAAATCCCTAATGAGAATCCTTCAACCTAACAGGAGATCTACTCAGACATATTCATCGAAACAGAAAATATCATAAGTAGAAAACCAAATATCATTAAACAGAATAATCAACAGGGGTTCGAAATCAAGTCTCTTTCGAGAACAAGATCAGCCCCTAAGGCTCTCTGAAATAAAATAAAACTTAAGAAAAGCGTTGTAAAAACGTAGCCTAAACAAGTGGCTAAAAACCCTAATATATAGTCTAAAACACGTTTTGGGCTTCTGTGTAAATATCTGGGCTTTTCTGATATATCAGCATTCTTCATTAATCCTTCGTCTTGGCCCATCTCGCATATGCAACGATCGACGCCACAAGTGTGTCGATCGATGCAGCTCTGAAATATCGTCAGTGAAGTTTATCTCTCGGCCAAATACTCCAATTAGCTCCAGAAAGTGCTATAATCACCAAATATGCTCCAAATGTGCTTGTACCTAATAAACACCTAAAAAGACTCTAAAACATAGTAAAAGACTCGATAAAGAACACATATACCATGGTTAAAAACCCTAAAATCCATGGTATATCAACTCCCCCACACTTAGCTCTTGCTTGTCCTCAAGCAAGTAAAGAACCAAAGCATAAGAAAAGAAGTTTGAAAACACAGAAACTCATTTCGTCTTAGGAACTTTTGCATTCACATTCACTTAGTAATCCACTGAAAACTTTCCTACGGAACTCAAGACCACAATGTACTTCCCCCACACTTAGCAACTGTCCCAAGTAAACTCCACAATCACATTCAAGCATTCAAATTCACCCTACTGACTTCTGCAAGTATTTAAGTGCGGTCTCACCTAAGGAGTATCGATCAAAGGCACATGGATTCTTACCTTATCAGCTCTAGACCACCATACTATCTTTCTCTAGTCCCTTTCTTCTCTTTCCCTTCCTTAACAACTGATTTTTCCCCACTGGGTATCATTTTTTTTTTTTTCATTAGTGTTCTTCCCGTTAAGGGGTGTACTTTGGACACATTCCATGGATGCACAGGAGATAATAGGGGTCTCTACCACTCCTATGACCACTTCGGAGTTACTAATTCATCCTAAGTTTATTATCTTTTTTTTTTTACTTTATAGAAGGGGAGAAGGAAACTAAATAGGATAGGTTTACAGGCTGTGTCAGAACTAACAAGGGAATCCGACACAAAGTATACCAAGCCCTTAGGTGAGAAATCTAAGTCAGTATTAAGGTGAAGTCAGTAAAAGGATCCTCTGATACCTGAAGTAATGTGGGTGTTCCCAGTAGGTTGATCCGTGTCTGGGTTTTCTAATAGTCATAGAGGCTCTGCAAGTCTGTCCAATGGTCACTTAGTTCCTGTTCAAGCAAACATTTTCCTCGAAAAATCATAGTTTCATACAAATTTTGACTCAATAAATTTTTTTTTGAAAAACTAAGAAAACAAAAGCGTGCGTCAGTAGCTTCCTCCCCCACACTTAAACTACACTGTCCCCAGTGTAATCAAGGCATAAGCTCGGTGAGAATAATAATCAAATTTGAAACAATCCGAAAAGTTGCAGAACACTTACCTGTCGTCGCCCTGCGTCGATCGATGCCCAAGGGTGTCGATCGATGCAAGCGAATATGCTCGCGGTTATTGAGATAACCGGTGTCTGAACCGCAATTGAATCGGTAAACCACAAATCGTGACTGCATCGACCGATGCTATATGTGTGTCGATCGATGCAATGCGATTATTCCTGTTTCCCTCAGCTCTGAACACACTTAAACAGAAAAATTAAAAATACCAAATCAAAACGAAAAAACAAAAACAAAAACGAACCTAAAAGTGGGTTGCCTCCCACTCAGCGCTTGTTTTCAGTCATTAGCTTGACTATTGGAAGAGATTTGATTCATGGCGGTTTCAACAGAGACTTTGAATGTCTCTGTGAGTATCTCTTCATCCAAGGAGGTGTATAGGCATTATGATCATGAGGCTTCCCAAGGAAAGAGAAATCAGAATCAGGGCGGGAGCGAAGCTTGGGCGGTCTACTGTGTTTTACTGCATTCAAAACAATGTGATCAGAAGATTTAAGCTTAGTTGATTTGTACATTACCTTTGATGCATATCTGATGTTTGGGGCTTTCTGCTTATGAGCAGTTGCAGGTACTGAAGATGTTAGAGCAGGTTCAAGAGGAACTGCCATTTTCTTCTTTCCACTATCAGATACTGTAGTTCCACCAATCTGAACTTCTTCTTTCAGATGACCATCAGTGGAGATCATCTTCTTTGTATGAACTCGCGAAGTTTCAACTGGTGGTGTTTTATTCACCTTCTTATCCATCACTTTCACGCAGTTAGCCACTTCTAGCTCTTGTTTGGAAGGTTTGGGAACCTTAGGATATGGCACATGGGGCTTATACACTCGTTCTGGTACTGTTGCAGGTTTCTGGTCATGTCTGCGTTCTGTGTCGATCGTTGCATGATATGTGTCGATCGATGCAAGGCGATTCTGTTCGTCGCAAGATCTCGAAATTGCCGTCAGAACGGCGTGTCGATCGACACTAAGGGGGTGTCGATCGATGCATGTATCAGACATACAATATTCATCCAGAAAATCCGAGATTATGCTCTCTTCTTCACCTAGCAACTCAATCTCATCCCCTAAGGTCACAGCATTGATGTGCAGCTTCCGTTCAGCTCTCTTAGCTTCATTATGCCTTTGCATTGTTTCAGCTGTTTGAACTCGGACATCTAGCTTCTTCATATGTGTGCTCAAGTATTCAAACTTCTCATTCAGATCTTCATGCAATGCATCCATCCTTGAGTTGAAGGACACAGTGATCTGTTGTTCTTTCTCAAGAAACTGTTCCATCATAGCTTCTAATATGCTCTTATGTGTAGGTGCATGCGGTACTTGGTAAGAAGAAACACCATAGTTCCTCGAGAAGGCATTACCCTGTTGCTGGAAAGGTCCCTGAAAAGCTGATTCCTGACTGTAGAATTCATTCCCTCCAACGCAGTTGATAGCTTCTTGCGCATACTTTCCAAGTAGAAGACTATGCAGATAGTCAACTTTACTCTTCAACCCAGCTATCTGTGAATTATCAATCCCTGGACTAAAGAAATCATACATCTTCCTACGATATGTGTCGATCGATGCAGTGGAAGCGTCGATCGATGCAAGCGCGATGATGTGACGATCGACACACAGGACCGTGTCGATCGATGCAGTGCGATTACAGGCGTACCTGAAACGCAAGAACAGAAAAGAAAAAAATTAGTAGCAAAAAATAAAAACGAAAAACCTAATCTAAACCCTAAGTTCAAATCTATCGAAGACTTAAAAGAGTCCCCGGCAACGGCGCCAAAAACTTGATAGGTGTAGTTTTATCCCTACACTAACTGCAAGTGCACAGTGATGTAGTTGTAGTACTTAGGGTATCGAATCCACAGGGACTCCGGTCAACGATAGATTTAGAACTATTAAGATTACACTTAGGGGAAAGCAATGAGAAACTAAAGCAAGCAGAAAAGTAAATCAGTAGCAGGCGAGTTTGTGAGCAAGGAAGCGAAGCGTTAGGTTTCAGGAGTTCTCAGGAAATCAGGAACACAAGCAATCAATCAGTCTGGATCTAATCAGAAACTGTTCTAGAACTCAAAACACGGATATAGAATTAACCAAATTCCTTTGCGAGAATTCTCTAAGTCTAAGTGCAGCAAACCAAACTTTCGTTTGCGAGAACTAACAGATTAGGCCAGCATTAATTCCAAGTTTGATATGTTCACAATTAACCTAAACCAAACTTTCGTTTGCGAGAAGTTTAATTGCTCATCTAGGTTCTTTCTAGCTAAATTAACCAACTTCCGCTGCATTAATCAGCCTAACATCATAATTCTGATTAGCTACTTCAGATTAAGCATTAAGAACAACTTAGATAAAGAACTAGCAGATATGAATCTCTACAGATTAATTAAGCTATAGTTCCATGAAATCCCTAATGAGAATCCTTCAACCTAACAGGAGATCTACTCAAACATATTCATCCAAACAGAAAATATCATAAGTAGAAAACCAAATATCATTAAACAGAATAATCAACAGGGGTTCGAAATCAAGTCTCTTTCGAGAACAAGATCAGCCCCTAAGGCTCTCTGAAATAAAATAAAACTTAAGAAAAGCGTTGTAAAAACGTAGCCTAAACAAGTGGCTAAAAACCCTAATATATAGTCTAAAACACGTTTTGGGCTTCTGTGTAAATATCTGGGCTTTTCTGCAATATCAGCATTCTTCATTAATCCTTCGTCTTGGCCCATCTCGCATATGCAACGATCGACGCCACAAGTGTGTCGATCGATGCATCTCTGAAATATCGTCAGTGAAGTTTATATCTCGGCCAAATACTCCAATTAGCTCCAGAAAGTGCTATAATCACCAAATATGCTCCAAATGTTCTTGTACCTAATAAACACCTGAAAAGACTCTAAAACATAGTAAAAGACTCGATAAAGAAGACATATACCATGGTTAAAAACCCTAAAATCCATGGTATATCAAATTTCTAAGCTATTTTTCAATGTTAAAATTAAAATAAGTAACTGAATAACACCTCTTATTATTGTTCGGAAATAGTAGCGGACTGCATTTACAGAAACTGAGATCAAATTTTCTCACCTCTCTTAAGTAGCACTATGTTGTTAAAGGTTCTTTTTAAGATAGCCTATGGCTCCTAACCGTCCATGTTTTTACATATTTTGGTGACTAAAGGTAGAGGATGGCATTTTGAAGTTTAACAAGTTGCATGAAGAACTAGATATTGTGCCTTCATCTACATCTTATGAGAAGCTTGTTGGTTTTCTTTGTGGCTCAAATGAGGTATTTGTATGTTTCTGTTAATTTCAGCTTACATTTTGGGCACTCTTCATAGTTTACTAATGATAAGTCTGTGTCGTAGGTGGCCACTGCTCTTGATGTAGTTGAAAATATGTGTGAAGCAGGTCTCGAAATATCGGCAAGAATCCTGCATCCATTATTAGATGCCATTGGTCAGATTCTTGAGTTTAATTTGGTACCGACCTCCTTTCTCTTGATGCTTGTTCCTTGGATTTTGTTTCAATTGTTTCTTTTTATAACGACTTCTTTATCTGTTCGACATCCAATAGATCGGCTAATTAGGCTGGTCAGTGAACTGAGAGCAGAGAGTCTTGTTACGAGTTTGTTAAGCGAGAAATTGTACTCCAAGGAACAAGATTTGCATTTTATGACGCAAGTGTTTCATCTTAGCGTCACGAGAACCCATATCAAGCACTCCATAACAATAACTTGCGAGAGTCAACTTCAAACGTGGATCAAAAACTGTTGCAATTGCGAAAATATCACTTACTTCTTCCCAATACTTATCGAACTTCTCCTTCATCGGTATGATCATACTTCTCACAATCGCATCTCTACTTGTCTCATTCTCTAACTCTTTCATACTCAACATAAGCAAATGGAAGATCATGCTGAATAATAGTCTTAGCAATATGATCTCTGAAAACACGGTGATCGTACTTACGTGCTTGAAGTTTAGCCTCTGCCGTTACCAACATATTTCGGATGTTTCCAGGTCGTGGAGTAAGACTGCATTTAAGATTGTGCCTTCTTAAAGCAGTGGTGCCGTTTTTTTGAGAGTCATGCTTATACTCTTTATTGCAATGTTTGCACACTTCTTTCTGTGTACCATCTTTCTTCACAACAACGACAAAATCAGTCCACACATCTGACCATTGCCTACTCTCCTTCTTCTGCTTCTTCTCTTTCTCATCCTCATCTGATTCATTCATCTCATGTTCTGCATTTTCTTTCTTCTTCTTACTTCCCTGACTAGACTTGGCTTGATCCCCCTTTTTCTTCCTTGTAGCAACATCAGAATCTTCATCATCAATTAAATTTTGCTTTCTCTTATTCAGATTCAGGGTAGGCTGAACAAGAGTTTTTTTCATCTTACTCGCCTGAGACGCTATGCTTTGTGTCGGTTCCGTCATGATTTCTACTTCAGAATCAACCTCTTCATCTTCAACTTGAATGAACCTTCTTTTACGAGCTTTATTCTGTTGAGATCCATTAGAATTCAATCCATCAGAATTCAGTCTTTCAGATTCAGCATTTAATGATCCAATGAGTCTTTGAGACTCAAAGTCGACTGAGTTCAAATACGCAAAATCTTCAGAATTCTGTCATGAACAAGTAAAGACAGATTAATCACGTTGATCAAGCTGGTGTCACATTAAACTGATACAATTTGATGTTAGACTTACCATGTCCATATTGAGTTAGACACGCCTTAGCTCTCAAAATGATAAGGAAAAACGTATCGATCACCACACACAACTGTAACCGAGAACTAATGTTCGTAAAACACAAGTTCTGTTCTCAAAGACGAAGAATCACTTAAGACCTTCGAGATCTTAGAGTTTACACAACGTAAAGAGAAAGAGATAACGAGAGAGACTTTTGTAAAATATTCTTCTTATTGATTGCCCCAAACTTGTGTTACAATCTTATATAACGATATTAGCTAAAACCCTAATAATAAAGTAACTAAAAGATTAGCCAGCTAAGCTAGCAAATCCTAAACACCAAACCGAAATATGAAAACCAAACACCAAAACCAAACCCCAATTCCCTATATCAAATCTCCCTTCTTTGAAAAACCTTGACCTCAAGGTTTACAAGCAGTAAAATCCTTGTCAACTCGAAAAGAAACTCCCAAGTTATCTCTTCCATAGGTTCGTTAATCCAATTAACCAATACTTTGTTCTTCCAACGGTGCCACAAGTGAGAAGCAAACTCCGCAAGCTCAGAATCTGTAGTCATAAACCAAAACTCAAATAATTCGACAGCTTCTCTACTCTTTTTAGTTTGACAGAACCTTGCTGAAACAATAACATAAGTCTCCATTTCCATTTCGTAACTAACAATCCTAGTTTCTTCAATAAGTTTCTTAAACCTGTCAAGAAAATTCTCTTTCCTAGGTTCCACGTCAATTTTTTCCACTACCTTCACCATAACGTTGCAAAAATTGAACTTCAAATTCCTTAGCTGTTTCTCCAAATCAGCATACCACTGATCCTTCATCACCATCTTACACACCCAATTGCAACCCTTGTCAACTGAATTATCCAAAAAACCTGAAATGAAAAACTCCTTCAGCCTAGTCAAATCACCTTCCAAACCATCTTTCTGAGATTTCTCACACACTTTGTCCCTAACATTAGCTGATACACCATGCCCTTTCTTCTTCATATCATCACTAACCTTCCAAAATTCATCAACAATTCCATTAACACCCAGAATACGAAGCATCTCATTATAAACCTTGGACGAAATTTTTGTAGGAGAAGATTCCACAACCAGCTGGAGAAACCTTTTTGCAACATCAGGGCTTGATTCAAGCGACAACAGAGCTTTCAAAGCTAACTCATGCTTAATCATAATACCATTCGAAACAAGCTCTTTTGTAATCTCATCCTTACTACTCAAGCTGCTAAAAACATCAATCACAACAGCCCTATAAGGAGATTCATATAGAACCCACATGACTGGATCTAACTTCAGTCTACCTTCAAATTCTTGAAAACAAAATAACCCATGTGCTTCTAAATGATGAAATCTCAACACGAATCCACCACAATCGTTTGAGTAATTATTTCCTCCCGGATCAAACAATTGAGTGTCAATAATATTCACGTCAAACACTAGGCCTATAACATCGTCTACCATTCTAAGAGAGAGCTCTTGTAACTGAGTGCGAAGAACTAATGGAGAGATGCGAGAACTGATCTTACCAATCGCTGGATGCTGTGGAAATGAATTTTCCGATACGACGTTCTGCCAGACAGAGATCCGTGAATCAAGCTTAGGGTTCGGTGAATATGGCTTGATCTCAGTCTTCACACGCTTGACAAAGTTACGCGCAGAGGAAGGAATCGATGAAAGCACAATATCTTTTACACAATCAATCTCCACCGGTACAAGGATGCTTCTCGGAATTTGGATCGAGACCATCGATTGTGGTACTGGAACTTCATCAATGGGAACATCGTCGTTCTTCTTGATATCATGAATGACCTCATCAAAAGCCTTGTGGACCGCAAATTTAAAACCGTGCCTCCACTCTTCCAAATTCGACTTCATGGTGGACTGAAACCTCTCGAGAGCAGCCGTTAAAGCATGAATCGGATCTGTTGTAGCGACTCGTACTTCCGGAGCTACTGGCGTTCTGTCGTGTTGAAGGTCTGACGGAGATTTCTTGTTTCCTTACGATAATCGTGATCGTATCGACTCAAGGAGATCCGCGATTTTCTCATCGCTATTCTTCGTCATCGTGTTTCCGAGAAACGACGAAGCTCTGATACCTTTGATAAGGAAAAACGTATCGATCACCACATACAACTGTAACCGAGAACTAATGTTCGTAAAACACAAGTTCTGTTCTCAAAGACGAAGAATCACTTAAGACCTTCGAGATCTTAGAGCTTACACAACGTAAAGAGAAAGAGATAACGAGAGAGACTTTTGTCAAATATTCTTCTTATTGATTGCCCCAAACTTGTGTTACAATCTTATATAACGATATTAGCTAAAACCCTAATAATAAAGTAACTAAAAGATTAGCCACCTAAGCTAGCAAATCCTAACCACCAAACCGAAATATGAAAACCAAACACCAAAACCAAACCCCAATTCCCTATATCACAAAATCACTTAATGGAATTACAAAGTTTCGATCAAGTTCTTTGTATCAGCCTCTCACGATCTCTTTCTCAATATATGTGGCCGTCTCTGTTTTTATTGGATTGTGTTTGTGTAGTTTAAGTCACGTATAGGGTTTTCCTCTCATTATTTGGTTCAATTATTAGTAGTTAGTTAATTAAATTTGGAATATTTTAATTGGAGCAGAATGTTATTAATTGGAGCAGAATGTTATTAAAATATTCTACACAACACAAGCCTAAATTCAAAAGAGAGTATCGAACAAAAAAAATGCATAAACCCGCAGTAAACCGCGGACCCGTTTCGGGTCAAACCGCTAAACCCGCAGTTCGTACGGTCTACGCCCGCACGACCCGCCAACATATTCTCTGAATCCTTAGTCTGCCATTCAAATCAGCCCAAACTTGAACCACAGTCACGTTGTTATCAAACCCAAACATATATCATTCTAGCTTCGTGAGTTCCAGAGTAACGAACCTAAACCATCCATCCATCATATCCACCGAGTAGACAACAACCATCCTAAACTAAGAATACTAATCTTTGTTATGTCTTAGATTAAAGCACAGACAATACCGAGCCAATTGTTGAAAGTTGTGGCGGCGGAATAAAGGTGGCTGGTGGATCTGCGGATGTTGGTATGACTGTCCTGGAGGGGATTCACTTCCAGACTTGCTTGCTCCTTCAACGCTTTAAGCTGATCGATTCCCATCTTTCCTCTCGATAATGATGACTCATTCTCTCTTTATAAGACCACATCGCTTTCTCACTGAATTGAGACATCACCGAGTGGACTCACCACCATCTCCGTGTTGTAGCTCCATGCGGCGATGATCCAGTGGTTTATTTGAAGCTCGCTATCTACTTGCACAGAACACAAGAACACCTTTGAGATCTTATTAGGGGTGTCAATGCGGGCAGACCGCGACCGCTTGGCCCGACCGCTGCGGATTCTGCCTTTGCTCCGGACCGTGCGGTCCAGCCCGTCGCGGTCTGCGGTCCAAATTGTGTTGACCGATCCCGCCCCGTAGGGGTGTCAATGCGGGCAGACCGCGACCGCTTGGCCCGACCGCTGCGGATTCTGCCTTTGCTCCGGACCGTGCGGTCCAGCCCGTCGCGGTCTGCGGTCCAAATTGTGTTGACCGATCCCGCCCCGCTTTAGCTATGTGGTTTTGCGGTCAGCCCGCGGGTCACGTTCTTCATGTCTTCCCTTATCTCTCATTTTTGTTATGTGATGAATGTGTTAATGGCTGGTGTGTAGTAGTTATATATATGTGCAACTTGTGAGTATTGGATTTGTTCTTTATCTTGGCTTTGGTTGAGAAGCAAAAGAGAGCAAGGGCTGAATACCGACGTAACATCTCAGCCATTGATAGTGTCTGATAAGCTTCGACAAAGCTCGAACAGTCCCTCCTTATACTTAAGTATTTGATTTCGTAAGTAGTGCTGACCACATACACATTGGCAATTGTTTTTTTTTTTTTGAACCCGAGAGTGATAAACGATACTCAAGATGTTTATATCCATTTGGATTTGAAATTTATAATCCTCTAGGTCTCAACATGCTTTACATGTTGGGTATACGACAAACTTTGCTAGAGTTGTTAAGACTATCCAATATTGTTTTGAATTTTGATAGGTGTAGTTTTATCCCTATACTAACTGCAAGTGCACAGTGATGTAGTTGTAGTACTTAGGGTATCGAATCCACAGGGACTCCGGTCAACGATAGATTTAGAACTATTAAGATTAAACTTAGGGGAAAGCAATGAGAAACTAAAGCAAGCAGAAAAGTAAATCAGTAGCAGGCGAGTTTGTGAGCAAGGAAGCGAAGCGTTAGGTTTCAGGAGTTCTCAGGAAATCAGGAACACAAGCAATCAATCAGTCTGGATCTAATCAGAAACTGTTCTAGAACTCAAAACACGGATATAGAATTAACCAAATTCCTTTGCGAGAATTCTCTAAGTCTAAGTGCAGCAAACCAAACTTTCGTTTGCGAGAACTAACAGATTAGGCCAGCATTAATTCCAAGTTTGATATGTTCACAATTAACCTAAACCAAACTTTCGTTTGCGAGAAGTTTAATTGCTCATCTAGGTTCTTTCTAGCTAAATTAACCAACTTCCGCTACATTAATCAGCCTAACATCATAATTCTGATTAGCTACTTCAGATTAAGCATTAAGAACAACTTAGATAAAGAACTAGCAGATATGAATCTCTACAGATTAATTAAGCTATAGTTCCATGAAATCCCTAATGAGAATCCTTCAACCTAACAGGAGATCTACTCAGACATATTCATCGAAACAGAAAATATCATAAGTAGAAAACCAAATATCATTAAACAGAATAATCAACAGGGGTTCGAAATCAAGTCTCTTTCGAGAACAAGATCAGCCCCTAAGGCTCTCTGAAATAAAATAAAACTTAAGAAAAGCGTTGTAAAAACGTAGCCTAAACAAGTGGCTAAAAACCCTAATATATAGTCTAAAACACGTTTTGGGCTTCTGTGTAAATATCTGGGCTTTTCTGATATATCAGCATTCTTTATTAATCCTTCGTCTTGGCCCATCTCGCATATGCAACGATCGACGCCACAAGTGTGTCGATCGATGCAGCTCTGAAATATCGTCAGTGAAGTTTATCTCTCGGCCAAATACTCCAATTAGCTCCAGAAAGTGCTATAATCACCAAATATGCTCCAAATGTGCTTGTACCTAATAAACACCTGAAAAGACTAAAACATAGTAAAAGACTCGATAAAGAACACATATACCATGGTTAAAAACCCTAAAATCCATGGTATATCAACTCCCCCACACTTAGCTCTTGCTTGTCCTCAAGCAAGTAAAGAACCAAAGCATAAGAAAAGAAGTTTAAAAACACAGAAACTCATTTCGTCTTAGGAACTTTCGCATTCACATTCACTTAGTAATCCACTGAAAACTTTCCTACGGAACTCAAGACCACAATGTACTTCCCCCACACTTAGCAACTGTCCCAAGTAAACTCCACAATCACATTCAAGCATTCAAATTCACCCTACTGACTTCTGCAAGTATTTAAGTGCGGTCTCACCTAAGGAGTATCGATCAAAGGCACATGGATTCTTACCTTATCAGCTCTAGACCACCATACTATCTTTCTCTAGTCCCTTTCTTCTCTTTCCCTTCCTTAACAACTGATTTTTCCCCACTGGGTATCATTTTTTTTTTTTTTTATCAGTGTTCTTCCCGTTAAGGGGTGTACTTAGGACACATTCCATGGATGCACAAGAGATAATAGGGGTCTCTACCACTCCTATGACCACTTTGGAGTTACTAATTCATCCTCAGTTTATTATCTTTTTTTTTTTTACTTTATAGAAGGGGAGAAGGGAACTAAATAGGATAGGTTTACAGGCTGTGTCAGAACAAACAAGGGAATCCGACACAAAGTATACCAAGCCCTTAGGTGAGAAATCTAAGTCAGTATTAAGGTGAAGTCAGTAAAAGGATCCTCTGATACCTGAAGTAATGTGGGTGTTCCCAGTAGGTTGATCCGTGTCTGGGTTTTCTAATAGTCATAGAGGCTCTGCAAGTCTGTCAAATGGTTACTTAGTTCCTGTTCAAGCGAAAATTTTCCTCGAAAAATCATAGTTTCATACAAAGTTTGACTCAATAAAACAAATTTTGAAAAACTAAGAAAACAAAAGCGTGCGTCAGTAGCTTCCTCCCCCACACTTAAACTACACTGTCCCCAGTGTAATCAAGGCATGAGCTCGGTGAGAATAATAATCAAATTTGAAACAATCCGAAAAGTTGCAGAACACTTACCTGTCGTCGCCCTGCGTCGATCGATGCCCAAGGGTGTCGATCGATGCAAGCGAATATGCTCACGGTTATTGAGATAACCGGTGTCTGAACCGCAATTGAATCGGTAAACCACAAATCGTGACTGCATCGACCGATGCACAATGTGTGTCGATCGATGCAATGCGATTATTCCTGTTTCCCTCAGCTCTGAACACACTTAAACAGAAAAATTAAAAATACCAAATCAAAACGAAAAAACAAAAACAAAAACGAACCTAACAGTGGGTTGCCTCCCACTCAGCGCTTGTTTTTAGTCATTAGCTTGACTATTGGAAGAGATTTGATTCATGGCGGTTTCAACAGAGACTTTGAATGTCTCTGTGAGTATCTCTTCATCCAAGGAGGTGTATAGGCATTACGATCATGAGGCTTTCCAAGGAAAGAGAAATCAGAATCAGGGCGGGAGCGAAGCTTGGGCGGTCTACTGTGTTTTCCTGCATTCAAAACAATGTGATCAGAAGGTTTAAGCTTAGTTGATTTGTACATTACCTTTGATGCATATCTGATGTTTGGGGCTTTCTGCTTATGAGCAGTTGCAGGTACTGAAGATGTTAGAGCAGGTTCAAGAGGAACTGCCATCTTCTTCTTTCCACTATCAGATACTGTAGTTCCACCAATCTGAACTTCTTCTTTCAGATGACCATCAGTGGAGATCATCTTCTTTGTATGAACTCGCGAAGTTTCAACTGGTGGTGTTTTATTCACCTTCTTATCCATCACTTTCACGCAGTTAGCCACTTCTAGCTCTTGTTTGGAAGGTTTGGGAACCTTAGGATATGGCACAGGGGGCTTATACACTCGTTCTGGTACTGTTGCAGGTTTCTGGTCATGTCTGCGTTCTGTGTCGATCATTGCATGATATGTGTCGATCGATGCAAGGCGATTCTGTTCGTCGCAAGATCTCGAAATTGCCGTCAGAACGGCGTGTCGATCGACACTAAGGGGGTGTCGATCGATGCATGTATCAGACAGACAATATTCATCCAGAAAATCCGAGATTATGCTCTCTTCTTCACCTAGCAACTCAATCTCATCCCCTAAGGTCACAGCTTTGATGTGCAGCTTCCGTTCAGCTCTCTTAGCTTCATTATGCCTTTGCATTGTTTCAGCTGTTTGAACTCGGACATCTAGCTTCTTTATATGTGTGCTCAAGTATTCAAACTTCTCATTCAGATCTTCATGCAATGCATCCATCCTTGAGTTGAAGGACACAGTGATCTGTTGTTCTTTCTCAAGAAACTGTTCCATCATAGCTTCTAATCTGCTCTTATGTGTAGGTGCAGGCGGTACTTGGTAAGAAGAAACACCATAGTTCCTCGAGAAGGCATTACCCTGTTGCTGGAAAGGTCCCTGAAAAGCTGATTCCTGACTGTAGAATTCATTCCCTCCAACGCAGTTGATAGCTTCTTGCGCATACTTTCCAAGTAGAAGACTATGCAGATAGTCAACTTTACTCTTCAACCCAGCTATCTGTGAATTATCAATCCCTGGACTAAAGAAATCATACATCTTCCTACGATATGTGTCGATCGATGCAGTGGAAGCGTCGATCGATGCAAGCGCGATGATGTGACGATCGACACACATGACCGTGTCGATCGATGCAGTGCGATTACAGGCGTACCTGAAACGCAAGAACATAAAAGAAAAAAAATTAGTAGCAAAAAATAAAAACGAAAAACCTAGTCTAAACCCTAAGTTCAAATCTATCGAAGACTTAAAAGAGTCCCCGGCAACGGCGCCAAAAACTTGATAGGTGTAGTTTTATCCCTACACTAACTGCAAGTGCACAGTGATGTAGTTGTAGTACTTAGGGTATCGAATCCACAGGGACTCCGGTCAACGATAGATTTAGAACTATTAAGATTACACTTAGGGGAAAGCAATGAGAAACTAAAGCAAGCAGAAAAGTAAATCAGTAGCAGGCGAGTTTGTGAGCAAGGAAGCGAAGCGTTAGGTTTCAGGAGTTCTCAGGAAATCAGGAACACAAGCAATCAATCAGTCTGGATCTAATCAGAAACTGTTCTAGAACTCAAAACACGGATATAGAATTAACCAAATTCCTTTGCGAGAATTCTCTAAGTCTAAGTGCAGCAAACCAAACTTTCGTTTGCAAGAACTAACAGATTAGGCCAGCATTAATTCCAAGTTTGATATGTTCACAATTAACCTAAACCAAACTTTCGTTTGCGAGAAGTTTAATTGCTCATCTAGGTTCTTTCTAGCTAAATTAACCAACTTCCGCTGCATTAATCAGCCTAACATCATAATTCTGATTAGCTACTTCAGATTAAGCATTAAGAACAACTTAGATAAAGAACTAGCAGATATGAATCTCTACAGATTAATTAAGCTATAGTTCCATGAAATCCCTAATGAGAATCCTTCAACCTAACAGGAGATCTACTCAGACATATTCATCGAAACAGAAAATATCATAAGTAGAAAACCAAATATCATTAAACAGAATAATCAACAGGGGTTCGAAATCAAGTCTCTTTCGAGAACAAGATCAGCCCCTAAGGCTCTCTGAAATAAAATAAAACTTAAGAAAAGCGTTGTAAAAACGTAGCCTAAACAAGTGGCTAAAAACCCTAATATATAGTCTAAAACACGTTTTGGGCTTCTGTGTAAATATCTGAGCTTTTCTGATATATCAGCATTCTTCATTAATCCTTCGTCTTGGCCCATCTCGCATATGCAACGATCGACGCCACAAGTGTGTCGTTCGATGCAGCTCTGAAATATCGTCAGTGAAGTTTATCTCTCGGCCAAATACTCCAATTAGCTCCAGAAAGTGCTATAATCACCAAATATGCTCCAAATGTGCTTGTACATAATAAACACCTGAAAAGACTCTAAAACATAGTAAAAGACTCGATAAAGAACACATATACCATGGTTAAAAACCCTAAAATCCATGGTATATCAACTCCCCCACACTTAGCTCTTGCTTGTCCTCAAGCAAGTAAAGAACCAAAGCATAAGAAAAGAAGTTTGAAAACACAGAAACTCATTTCGTCTTAGAAACTTTTGCATTCACATTCACTTAGTAATCCACTGAAAACTTTCCTACGGAACTCAAGACCACAATGTACTTCCCCCACACTTAGCAACTGTCCCAAGTAAACTCCACAATCACATTCAAGCATTCAAATTCACCCTACTGACTTCTGCAAGTATTTAAGTGCGGTCTCACCTAAGGAGTATCGATCAAAGGCACATGGATTCTTACCTTATCAGCTCTAGACCACCATACTATCTTTCTCTAGTCCCTTTCTTCTCTTTCCCTTCCTTAACAACTGATTTTTCCCCACTGGGTATCATTTTATTTTTTTTCATTAGTGTTCTTCCCGTTAAGGGGTGTACTTTGGACACATTCCATGGATGCACAGGAGATAATAGGGGTCTCTACCACTCCTATGACCACTTCGGAGTTACTAATTCATCCTCAGTTTATTATCTTTTTTTTTTTACTTTATAGAAGGGGAGAAGGAAACTAAATAGGATAGGTTTACAGGCTGTGTCAGAACTAACAAGGGAATCCGACACAAAGTATACCAAGCCCTTAGGTGAGAAATCTAAGTCAGTATTAAGGTGAAGTCAGTAAAAGGATCCTCTGATACCTGAAGTAATGTGGGTGTTCCCAGTAGGTTGATCCGTGTCTGGGTTTTCTAATAGTCATATAGGCTCTGCAAGTCTGTCCAATGGTCACTTAGTTCCTGTTCAAGCAAACATTTTCCTCGAAAAATCATAGTTTCATACAAATTTTGACTCAATAAAATTTTTTTTGAAAAACTAAGAAAACAAAAGCGTGCGTCAGTAGCTTCCTCCCCCACACTTAAACTACACTGTCCCCAGTGTAATCAAGGCATGAGCTCGGTGAGAATAATAATCAAATTTGAAACAATCCGAAAAGTTGCAGAACACTTACCTGTCGTCGCCCTGCGTCGATCGATGCCCAAGGGTGTCGATCGATGCAAGCGAATATGCTCGCGGTTATTGAGATAACCGGTGTCTGAACCGCAATTGAATCGGTAAACCACAAATCGTGACTGCATCGACCGATGCACAATGTGTGTCGATCGATGCAATGCGATTATTCCTGTTTCCCTCAGCTCTGAACACACTTAATCAGAAAAATTAAAAATACCAAATCAAAACGAAAAAACAAAAACAAAAACGAACCTAAAAGTGGGTTGCCTCCCACTCAGCGCTTGTTTTTAGTCATTAGCTTGACTATTGGAAGAGATTTGATTCATGGCGGTTTCAACAGAGACTTTGAATGTCTTTGTGAGTATCTCTTCATCCAAGGAGGTGTATAGGCATTATGATCATGAGGCTTCCCAAGGAAAGAGAAATCAGAATCAGGGCGGGAGCGAAGCTTGGGCGGTCTACTGTGTTTTACTGCATTCAAAACAATGTGATCAGAAGATTTAAGCTTAGTTGATTTGTACATTACCTTTGATGCATATCTGATGTTTGGGGCTTTCTGCTTATGAGCAGTTGCAGGTACTGAAGATGTTAGAGCAGGTTCAAGAGGAACTGCCATCTTCTTCTTTCCACTATCAGATACTGTAGTTCCACCAATCTGAACTTCTTCTTTCAGATGACCATCAGTGGAGATCATCTTCTTTGTATGAACTCGCGAAGTTTCAACTGGTGGTGTTTTATTCACCTTCTTATCCATCACTTTCACGCAGTTAGCCACTTCTAGCTCTTGTTTGGAAGGTTTGGGAACCTTAGGATATGGCACATGGGGCTTATACACTCGTTCTGGTACTGTTGCAGGTTTCTGGTCATGTCTGCGTTCTGTGTCGATCGTTGCATGATATGTGTCGATCGATGCAAGGCGATTCTGTTCGTCGCAAGATCTCGAAATTGCCGTCAGAACGGCGTGTCGATCGACACTAAGAGGGTGTCGATCGATGCATGTATCAGACATACAATATTCATCCAGAAAATCCGAGATTATGCTCTCTTCTTCACCTAGCAACTCAATCTCATCCCCTAAGGTCACAACATTGATGTGCAGCTTCCGTTCAGCTCTCTTAGCTTCATTATGCATTTGCATTGTTTCAGCTGTTTGAACTCGGACATCTAGCTTCTTCATATGTGTGCTCAAGTATTCAAACTTCTCATTCAGATCTTCATGCAATGCATCCATCCTTGAGTTGAAGGACACAGTGATCTGTTGTTCTTTCTCAAGAAACTGTTCCATCATAGCTTCTAATCTGCTCTTATGTGTAGGTGCAGGCGGTACTTGGTAAGAAGAAACACCGTAGTTCCTCGAGAAGGCATTACCCTGTTGCTGGAAAGGTCCCTGAAAAGCTGATTCCTGACTGTAGAATTCATTCCCTCCAACGCAGTTGATAGCTTCTTGCGCATACTTTCCAAGTAGAAGACTATGCAGATAGTCAACTTTACTCTTCAACCCAGTTATCTGTGAATTATCAATCCCTGGACTAAAGAAATCATACATCTTCCTACGATATGTGTCGATCGATGCAGTGGAAGCGTCGATCGATGCAAGCGCGATGATGTGACGATCGACACACAGGACCGTGTCGATCGATGCAGTGCGATTACAGGCGTACCTGAAACGCAAGAACAGAAAAGAAAAAAATTAGTAGCAAAAAATAAAAACGAAAAACCTAATCTAAACCCTAAGTTCAAATCTATCGAAGACTTAAAAGAGTCCCCGGCAACGGCGCCAAAAACTTGATAGGTGTAGTTTTATCCCTACACTAACTGCAAGTGCACAGTGATGTAGTTGTAGTACTTAGGGTATCGAATCCACAGGGACTCCGGTCAACGATAGATTTAGAACTATTAAGATTACACTTAGGGGAAAGCAATGAGAAACTAAAGCAAGCAGAAAAGTAAATCAGTAGCAGGCGAGTTTGTGAGCAAGGAAGCGAAGCGTTAGGTTTCAGGAGTTCTCAGGAAATCAGGAACACAAGCAATCAATCAGTCTGGATCTAATCAGAAACTGTTCTAGAACTCAAAACACGGATATAGAATTAACCAAATTCCTTTGCGAGAATTCTCTAAGTCTAAGTGCAGCAAACCAAACTTTCGTTTGCGAGAACTAACAGATTAGGCCAGCATTAATTCCAAGTTTGATATGTTCACAATTAACCTAAACCAAACTTTCGTTTGCGAGAAGTTTAATTGCTCATCTAGGTTCTTTCTAGCTAAATTAACCAACTTCCGCTGCATTAATCAGCCTAACATCATAATTCTGATTAGCTACTTCAGATTAAGCATTAAGAACAACTTAGATAAAGAACTAGCAGATATGAATCTCTACAGATTAATTAAGCTATAGTTCCATGAAATCCCTAATGAGAATCCTTCAACCTAACATGAGATCTACTCAAACATATTCATCCAAACAGAAAATATCATAAGTAGAAAACCAAATATCATTAAACAGAATAATCAACAGGGGTTCGAAATCAAGTCTCTTTCGAGAACAAGATCAGCCCCTAAGGCTCTCTGAAATAAAATAAAACTTAAGAAAAGCGTTGTAAAAACGTAGCCTAAACAAGTGGCTAAAAACCCTAATATATAGTCTAAAACACGTTTTGGGCTTCTGTGTAAATATCTGGGCTTTTCTGCAATATCAGCATTCTTCATTAATCCTTCGTCTTGGCCCATCTCGCATATGCAACGATCGACGCCACAAGTGTGTCGATCGATGCATCTCTGAAATATCGTCAGTGAAGTTTATATCTCGGCCAAATACTCCAATTAGCTCCAGAAAGTGCTATAATCACCAAATATGCTCCAAATGTTCTTGTACCTAATAAACACCTGAAAAGACTCTAAAACATAGTAAAAGACTCGATAAAGAAGACATATACCATGGTTAAAAACCCTAAAATCCATGGTATATCAAATTTCTAAGCTATTTTTCAATGTTAAAATTAAAATAAGTAACTGAATAACACCTCTTATTATTGTTCGGAAATAGTAGCGGACTGCATTTACAGAAACTGAGATCAAATTTTCTCACCTCTCTTAAGTAGCACTATGTTGTTAAAGGTTCTTTTTAAGATAGCCTATGGCTCCTAACCGTCCATGTTTTTACATATTTTGGTGACTAAAGGTAGAGGATGGCATTTTGAAGTTTAACAAGTTGCATGAAGAACTAGATATTGTGCCTTCATCTACATCTTATGAGAAGCTTGTTGGTTTTCTTTGTGGCTCAAATGAGGTATTTGTATGTTTCTGTTAATTTCAGCTTACATTTTGGGCACTCTTCATAGTTTACTAATGATAAGTCTGTGTCGTAGGTGGCCACTGCTCTTGATGTAGTTGAAAATATGTGTGAAGCAGGTCTCGAAATATCGGCAAGAATCCTGCATCCATTATTAGATGCCATTGGTCAGATTCTTGAGTTTAATTTGGTACCGACCTCCTTTCTCTTGATGCTTGTTCCTTGGATTTTGTTTCAATTGTTTCTTTTTATAACGACTTCTTTATCTGTTCGACATCCAATAGATCGGCTAATTAGGCTGGTCAGTGAACTGAGAGCAGAGAGTCTTGTTACGAGTTTGTTAAGCGAAAAATTGTACTCCAAGGAACAAGATTTGCATTTTATGACGCAAGTGTTTCATCTTAGCGTCACGAGAACCCATATCAAGCACTCCATAACAATAACTTGCGAGAGTCAACTTCAAACGTGGATCAAAAACTGTTGCAATTGCGAAAATATCACTTACTTCTTCCCAATACTTATCGAACTTCTCCTTCATCGGTATGATCATACTTCTCACAATCGCATCTCTACTTGTCTCATTCTCTAACTCTTTCATACTCAACATAAGCAAATGGAAGATCATGCTGAATAATAGTCTTAGCAATATGATCTCTGAAAACACGGTGATCGTACTTACGTGCTTGAAGTTTAGCCTCTGCCGTTACCAACATATTTCGGATGTTTCCAGGTCGTGGAGTAAGACTGCATTTAAGATTGTGCCTTCTTAAAGCAGTGGTGCCGTTTTTTTGAGAGTCATGCTTATACTCTTTATTGCAATGTTTGCACAATGCTTTCTGTGTACCATCTTTCTTCACAACAACGACAAAATCAGTCCACACATCTGACCATTGCCTACTCTCCTTCTTCTGCTTCTTCTCTTTCTCATCCTCATCTGATTCATTCATCTCATGTTCTGCATTTTCTTTCTTCTTCTTACTTCCCTGACTAGACTTGGCTTGATCCCCCTTTTTCTTCCTTGTAGCAACATCAGAATCTTCATCATCAATTAAATTTTGCTTTCTCTTATTCAGATTCAGGGTAGGCTGAACAAGAGTTTTTTTCATCTTACTCGCCTGAGACGCTATGCTTTGTGTCGGTTCCGTCATGATTTCTACTTCAGAATCAACCTCTTCATCTTCAACTTGAATGAACCTTCTTTTACGAGCTTTATTCTGTTGAGATCCATTAGAATTCAATCCATCAGAATTCAGTCTTTCAGATTCAGCATTTAATGATCCAATGAGTCTTTGAGACTCAAAGTCGACTGAGTTCAAATACGCAAAATCTTCAGAATTCTGTCATGAACAAGTAAAGACAGATTAATCACGTTGATCAAGATGGTGTCACATTAAACTGATACAATTTGATGTTAGACTTACCATGTCCATATTGAGTTAGACACGCCTTAGCTCTCAAAATGATAAGGAAAAACGTATCGATCACCACACACAACTGTAACCGAGAACTAATGTTCGTAAAACACAAGTTCTGTTCTCAAAGACGAAGAATCACTTAAGACCTTCGAGATCTTAGAGTTTACACAACGTAAAGAGAAAGAGATAACGAGAGAGACTTTTGTCAAATATTCTTCTTATTGATTGCCCCAAACTTGTGTTACAATCTTATATAACGATATTAGCTAAAACCCTAATAATAAAGTAACTAAAAGATTAGCCAGCTAAGCTAGCAAATCCTAAACACCAAACCGAAATATGAAAACCAAACACCAAAACCAAACCCCAATTCCCTATATCAAATCTCCCTTCTTTGAAAAACCTTGACCTCAAGGTTTACAAGCAGTAAAATCCTTGTCAACTCGAAAAGAAACTCCCAAGTTATCTCTTCCATAGGTTCGTTAATCCAATTAACCAATACTTTGTTCTTCCAACGGTGCCACAAGTGAGAAGCAAACTCCGCAAGCTCAGAATCTGTAGTCATAAACCAAAACTCAAATAATTCGACAGCTTCTCTACTCTTTTTAGTTTGACAGAACCTTGCTGAAACAATAACATAAGTCTCCATTTCCATTTCGTAACTAACAATCCTAGTTTCTTCAATAAGTTTCTTAAACCTGTCAAGAAAATTATCTTTCCTAGGTTCCACGTCAAATTTTTCCACTACCTTCACCATAACGTTGCAAAAATTGAGCTTCAAATTCCTTAGCTGTTTCTCCAAATCAGCATACCACTGATCCTTCATCACCATCTTACACACCCAATTGCAACCCTTGTCAACTGAATTATCCAAAAAACCTGAAATGAAAAACTCCTTCAGCCTAGTCAAATCACCTTCCAAACCATCTTTCTGAGATTTCTCACACACTTTGTCCCTAACATTAGCTGATACACCATGCCCTTTCTTCTTCATATCATCAATAACCTTCCAAAATTCATCAACAATTCCATTAACACCCAGAATACGAAGCATCTCATTATAAACCTTGGACGAAATTTTTGTAGGAGAAGATTCCACAACCAGCTGGAGAAACCTTTTTGCAACATCAGGGCTTGATTCAAGCGACAGCAGAGCTTTCAAAGCTAACTCATGCTTAATCATAATACCATTCGAAACAAGCTCTTTTGTAATCTCATCCTTACTACTCAAGTTGCTAAAAACATCAATCACAACAGCCCTATAAGGAGATTCATATAGAACCCACATGACTGGATCAAACTTCAGTCTACCTTCAAATTCTTGAAAACAAAATAACCCATGTGCTTCTAAATGATGAAATCTCAACACGAATCCACCACAATCGTTTGAGTAATTATTTCCTCCCGGATCAAACAATTGAGTGTCAATAATATTCACGTCAAACACTAGGCCTATAACATCGTCTACCATTCTAAGAGAGAGCTCTTGTAACTGAGTGCGAAGAACTAATGGAGAGATGCGAGAACTGATCTTACCAATCGCTGGATGCTGTGGAAATGAATTTTCCGATACGACGTTCTGCCAGACAGAGATCCGTGAATCAAGCTTAGGGTTCGGTGAATATGGCTTGATCTCAGTCTTCACACGCTTGACAGAGTTACGCGCAGAGGAAGGAATCGATGAAAGCACAATATCTTTTACACAATCAATCTCCACCGGTACAAGGATGCTTCTCGGAATTTGGATCGAGACCATCGATTGTGGTACTGGAACTTCATCAATGGGAACATCGTCGTTCTTCTTGATGTCATGAATGACCTCATCAAAAGCCTTGTGGACCGCAAATTTAAAACCGTGCCTCCACACTTCCAAATTCGACTTCATGGTGAACTGAAACCTCTCGAGAGCAGCCGTTAAAGCATGAATCGGATTTGTTGTAGCGACTCGTACTTCCGGAGCTACTGGCGTTCTGTCGTGTTGAAGGTCTGACGGAGATTTCTTGTTTCCTTACGATAATCGTGATCGTATCGACTCAAGGAGATCCGCGATTTTCTCATCGCTATTCTTCGTCATCGTGTTTCCGAGAAACGACGAAGCTCTGATACCTTTGATAAGGAAAAACGTATCGATCACCACATACAACTGTAACCGAGAACTAATGTTCGTAAAACACAAGTTCTGTTCTCAAAGACGAAGAATCACTTAAGACCTTCGAGATCTTAGAGCTTACACAACGTAAAGAGAAAGAGATAACGAGAGAGACTTTTGTCAAATATTCTTCTTATTGATTGCCCCAAACTTGTGTTACAATCTTATATAACGATATTAGCTAAAACCCTAATAATAAAGTAACTAAAAGATTAGCCACCTAAGCTAGCAAATCCTAAACACCAAACCGAAATATGAAAACCAAACACCAAACCAAACCCCAATTCCCTATATCACAAAATCACTTAATGGAATTACAAAGTTTCGATCAAGTTCTTTGTATCAGCCTCTCACGATCTCTTTCTCAATATATGTGGCCGTCTCTGTTTTTATTGGATTGTGTTTGTGTAGTTTAAGTCACGTATAGGGTTTTCCTCTCATTATTTGGTTCAATTATTAGTAGTTAGTTAATTAAATTTGGAATATTTTAATTGGAGCAGAATGTTATTAATTGGAGCAGAATGTTATTAAAATATTCTACACAACACAAGCCTAAATTCAAAAGAGAGTATCGAACAAAAAAAATGCATAAACCCGCAGTAAACCGCAGACCCGTTTCGGGTCAAACCGCTAAACCCGCAGTTCGTACGGTCTACGCCCGCACGACCCGCCAACATTCGGGCTTGGTTTAGCACGACCCGCCCCGCCCCGCGTTCGGGCTATATGAACTAGGCCCGCGGTTTTCGGCCCAATTTGCTATCTCTAGATCTTATGCAAGGTGGTGTTGAGATGTGGTCGTACCGATTCAAACAAAATTTTCTTTTTCTTTGAGAGACCCATATGACGATTGCTTATGAAATCATGAGACGTTGAGTTAGGAGCTTCAAGATCTAATCCATAATACTCTGATACCACGTAGGCAAATTGAAATCAAAGAAGATTCATTCTCAAATGAGCTTTATTTAGACAGAAATATAAATATTTTATTGGACTTTATTATGCAAAGAATAAAGAAAGGAAAAGACTCAAATTGTCACCAAGAAGAAAACAGATTTAGGCACCTATTCGCAAGGACTGCGATTATAGGCTGTAGCTTTAAACTTTTGGCTGTAAAGATTTTAACTGTAAAAATTGTGATTATTACTTTTAATAATTTTGAAAATATAATTGTTAACAAAAAAAACTGTAGAAACACCGTAGAAACTGTAAATGTTATTTTAAATATTATTTTTTTGATAAAATATAAAATATGTTAGATTTAAATATAAGTGATGATAAGTTGTGCTATGCTACATGTTATGGTTATAATTATATTAATAACAATAATAAAATGTATATAATTATTAGCATAAATAATTATTACAAAAGATAATTAAATAAAAACATACAATAGCTTAAAATTAGATAACTCAACATTTTGTAATTTTTTTAGAAATATACACTTTTGAATTTATTTTTGGAGATATGCACTACAGTATACCATGTTTTTCTATCTCAATTGAAGTATTTTGGGCTGATTGCAAAACTACCCTCGAAATTGAAATCAACCCTGAAACTACCCTCGGCCTTCTCTTTCCTCTCCTTCGCTAATTTATCCCCTTACTAATCTGGATATTCACGTGAATGCCATCGTCAGACTTCATATAAAAGACTTCATATAAAAGTCTGATACTTTAATTAAAAGACAAAAGGACCCAAAATTATTTTGGATATTCACGAAAATGCCATCGCCATGAATGCTCAACAACCACGACAAGCACCATCACCGACGAGTTAATGTGTAATCCAGCTCGTTTTTCCACCATTAAAGCTCAAGTAATGCTCAAGAATAGAGCTCTGACTTTATCCTGACCGATTTCTCCCTTTTCCCTTTTGATTTTTCGATTCAAAAGTAGCGAAATCGTTTATCATCTTATAAAAACAGCAAAACACGTCTCGGATTTTGGGTTTCCGGTGATATTAGACGTTCTGGGAAATCGACGAGGCTAAAAACAAACTGAAAACGGACATTGGTAAGAATTTTTTTCTTATCGTCGATTTTCAGATCTGAATTGTAATCTCAGACTGCCGTTTAAGTCTTAATTTTTTTTTGTAAACTTCAATATGGTCAACGTGAGGGTAGTTTTGCAATTGACTTTCAATTGTCAGACCTCCATAGAAGTCTGTGAAATTCCTTTGCAAAAAAAAAAAAAAAAATATATATATATATATATATATATATATATATATATATATATATATATATCAGACTTCACCAAGAAGTCTAAATAAGAAGAGGATAGTTTTGCAATTGATTCAAATTTGATTTTTAGTAAGATTTCTGATGTAGTATGGCAAGAAATTGACCGATTCTTGACTTTTTTGTCAGACGGAATCCGATGTCTGAAAATAATTGGGGGGGGGGGGGGGGGGCGTAGAAACTGCAATTAACCCAAATTTTCAGATGTTGACCAGAAGAAGCGAAAAAATCGTCAGACTTCCAAATCTGTCTGAAAATAAGGAAAAAATTATCAGACGGCTATAGACATTTGAAATTCCAAACTTTTTCCAGACGGCTATAGACATCTGAAAAATCGAATTTTGGTCAACGCTGGATAAAAACCGAAAATGCGAAGTTTTTTATCAGACTTCCCTCGCTGTCTGAATTTCTTGTCAGACATCATAAGAAGTCTGAACATTATCAGACTTCTTCGAGAAGTCTGACAATTCAAATGGAATTGCAAAACTACCCCCTACTTTTTGTCAGTCTGAACATTATCAGACTTCCCGGAGAAGTCTAAAAATTCAAATTCAATTGCAAAACTACCCCTTTTTTCTCAGACTTCATAAGATGTCTGACAAAAAATTCAAAAATTTCTAAAGCAGACTGCGTACGTTGTCTGATCGATTTCAGACTGCATCCGCTGTCTGACACTTCTATAGACGTCTGAAATGTTAAAAACTTTTAAAATGCATTTTATTGTATATTTGTGATTGATTTCTTTGATTTTAATTTTTATAAATGCGTGTTAGTTTTCTATGTTTCTTCTGCGTGAGTTTTATATTCTTATATGTGGTAATTATTTTAAAATCAATTTTTGAATAATATTGGCAATGTAGCTAATAGCATCAGACTTCGCAAAGAAGTCTGACTTTTCTCAAAGATCTCTAATGTGGCTTATACGTGTTTGTTTATGCAGATAATGGTTCAGTTACCTGTTAATCTTGGTGAATGGGTTGTGAGAGAACAAATTTGGCATTTTGTGGTTGATAAGCTCAAAGGGGGCGGTTTATCACTTTGCGTGATGGTTCTACACATCAAGAACTTGCTGAGATGGTACAAGATGATTATATGCTGGACAAGAAAACCGAGCTGGTGGAGTTATCATATCCATTGCCAGAAGCACTCTTGAAACAAATGGATCCGGATAGCCCTCCGGTTTATGTCACAAATGATAGGCAAGTAAGGAGCTTGGCCGAGTTAGCTAATACGCATTTAATCCGTCTTTGTGTCTCAAGCCGATCCGGTATGGAAGATGAAGATGCGGTGAATCATGATGAAAAATATGAATCTGATGATGTAGACGAAGATGACAAAGAAGAAGTCTGGAATGAGGAAGATGTGGACTCGGTCTCGGATGATTCTGTTTGTAGTGGTGGTGGTAATCATGGTGTTGGTAACTTGGATGTGCATGAAAATGTTTTCAAGAAACACGCTAAGGATTACCATGACGATGTTGATTATACCCTATATGGGAAAGTGAAACATGAAGATGTAGATGTGGAAAAAGATGAAGATTATAAGAAATATGAGTTAAAGGGTACGAGTAATCGGTGTGTTGGCAAAAGGGACTTGTCCAAGGGTATCTTTCTCAATAAGCGTTTTGATAGCAAGAAAGACGTAATATCAGAGCTATGTTTTACGACGATAATAAGGAAATTCGCATTCACGACAGAGAAGTCTGACAAGAAACGTTTTGTGGCTAAATGTCGTGTGGAAGGATGCAAGTGGATGCTTCGAGCGTGTGTGAAGAGCGAACCAAACAAGTATTGGGTGATGAGCTATTCAAAAACCCATACATGTTCAGTGGTGGACCGGATGTCTACGTGATATATCATGGTTTTTCTAGGTTTTCAACCATGATATAGTTGTATATATTGAGTCTTTAACCTGGTTTTTGGAGTCTATTGAGTCTTCTATAGGTAGGCTTGCGTTTGGAGCAAATAACGGGATTATAAGACGTTTCTGGTGATTTGTGCAACGAGCTGAAGTTGCTGTCTCGGCCACGAGTGGATGTCGACCGACACCCACCTTGGTGTCGGTCGACACTGAGCGCGACAGGATTTTATGCGCGAGTTGAAGACAAGTTTTGAAGAATTGCAGAATTGCCCAGAAGTTTCCCTAATTCTAATTTAGCCCCAAAACGTGTTTAGTGGTTTTTAATTAGGTTTTTGATAGCAAACTCATAATTCTATCTTTCATCTTGTTCTTACTTTGTTCTTGCTTTGGAGATTGAGAGATTTTGGCTAGGGGCTGATTCTTGCTACTTGTAACCTTTGAGAGAAGGATTTCGAACCCTTTTATCTTTATCTATTCAGTCTTTTGGTTTCCTATTCATGATGTGTTCTTTAATTGATAATATGTCTGAGTAGTAACCTAGTTAGATTTAGGAATTCTCATAAGGGTTTTGTGCATGTTTGATAACTGATTTATTAGGATTCACCATCTGTTTGTTCATCACAAGTTGCGCTTAATACTGAATTCTGGACTGATCACCTAGGGTTTAGATCTGAGATAATTGACAATAGCACGAGAGTGTGAGTTATAATCTGAATAAACTTAGTGTGAGCAATTTGACTAGATACAAAGAGATTTGGTTTAGGAAAATTGTGAACCGATAGAACCTGTTCTTAATG
Organism: Orychophragmus violaceus; assembly: GCA_030180135.1. Taxonomy (NCBI): domain Eukaryota; kingdom Viridiplantae; phylum Streptophyta; class Magnoliopsida; order Brassicales; family Brassicaceae; genus Orychophragmus; species Orychophragmus violaceus. Next base: position 36,830,862 of record CM058231.1, on the reverse strand, counting down.
CTTGTTTAGAACTCTAGGATCACAAAGAGATTTGGATCGCTAGGTTGCTAGATATAGGAATAATCTCAGCGAGAGTTGGATTGTTTAGCATTGTGTTTCTAGTTCTTGAACCTGTGTTAAATCTGAATCCGGTTAGTTAAGTATCTGACATTGCATAATTCCCGAGAACTTTCTAAGTCTGACGCCTTTCTCCTATTGTAAACACCTTTCTTGTTTACTTGCTTTTGTTTACTGCATTCATCTATTTTGATTTAGCTTAACTTGACAACATACAATCTATCGTGTGACCGTGAGTCCTTGTGGATACGATACCCTAAGTACTACATTCGCATAACTGTGCACTTGCAGTAGAATAGGGATATTTCTTGACCTATCAAGTTTTTGGCGCCGTTGCCGGGGACTCATTTGAGTTTGCCGATAGATTTTGTTTTAGAGTTGAGTCCAAGTTGTTTTTATTTATTTGTTACTGATTTTTTTTCCGGTTTGGCTTGTTTTGTTGCTGCAGGAATCGACAGACACATTCAGTGTCGACCGACACCTCCTTAGTGTCGCCCGACATCGAGCCCGAGACAGTGTTTTGAGTTCAGTGTATGCCTAATCGACACACCCAAAGAAACCAGAGCGAAGAACTTCTGAACCTCAGACTTGAGGAGCTTGCTAAACTTGAGAGAACGAACAAAAAGGGTTAAAGAACAAGAATGATGAACAATCGTTTGATTTTGAGACCAGATGCTGAGGGAGTTCTGAGTGACCAACAGAACAACCCGTACAATGATGAGGGGCTAAGGATTGATGCCCAAGGGAATGTGATCCCTGAACCTGACCAACCTCAAGGTCAGAGGCAGATGGTCAATCCTGGAGCTAATGGACAGCCACCAAATCCTCTTGCTGCTGAGAGGACTCTTGCTGACTACAACCGTCCCGATGAGTTTTATGCTAACCGGTCAGCAATTGTTCCTCCTCCTTTTGAGATGAATGACTTTGAGATCAAGACTGTCTACTACTCTATGCTGAGGCAGCATCCCTTCCATGGTCTCCCACATGAGAAATCCATGGACCACATTGAGGATTTTGAAGCCTTCATCACTGGAATGAAGTACAATGGAGTGGATTATGACTTCCTGTATCTGAAGCTTTTCCCATATTCTCTCGCTGGAGAGGCTGCTGCTTGGCTGAAGCAACTTCCACCTGGGAAGTTAACTACTTGGGATGCTGTGAAGAGAGAGTTCTTGCGACACTTCTATGATGATGCTCGCTCAAATCAGCTCAGACATGATCTTCTGATGTTCACTCAGGGACCTACAGAGCCACTTAAGTCAGCCTGGGTAAGGTTTAAGATGTACCATCGAGATTGTCCCCATCATGGATTCTCTGAAGTTCAGCTGCTGGACATTTTCTTCAGAGGTGTGGATCTCTGGTACCACTTTGCGTTAGATGCTGCCAGCAATGGTAACTTCAACACAAAGACTCCTGAACAAGCCAGGATACTGATTGAGAACTTGGTGAGCAGCAACAGTACTAAGACTGCAGATCAGAGGAGGAAAGAGTCTGGTGGAAAGATCACTACAAGAAAAATGGTTATTCTTAGCTCACGATAAATGCTATTATATGTGACTGATAGCGTTTTTGAAATGGCTATGTCTGCCCCAGCTATAATAGGTCGGTCATATGTGATAGCACTTTTTCCGTGCTATTACATCTTACATCTATAATAGCGATAGTTTCCCCTGCTATAGTTAGATCCAAGCCGAGCCAAGCCAAGCCGAGCCAGACCATATTAAATTATTATTATTATTATTATTATTATTATTATTATTATTATTATTATTATTATTATTATTATTATTATTATTATTATTATTATTATTATTATTATTATTATTATAATATCAATTGGATTTATATTAAAAAAATATTTGAAAAGATTTTATTAATAAACCATAAATGTTTACACAAAACATGATATATGAAATCTGAACTTATTTCATTAGTATTTTCAAACCAACAAAACAAAACAAAAGTCTAAATAAAAGCAGCAACGAATTCTCAACCACAAACGCCTCTCTGATTATGTTCACCTTCACTTCTTTATACTCTTTCTGTTGCTCCTCTACATCTTCTTGTATCACGATATCTCCCTGTCTAAAACACAGAAACTCTAACTCAGAGATTATCAGAGAATTAGAGAACAATGGAAAAGGCAGGTTAAATAGTTACAGAAATATGACTCGATTCTTGAAGATAGCTTGTCTGCAAGGTTATTGCTACTTAGATCACTGCAAGTATCCATCAAAGATCATAAAATAGAAAGATTACATTTATTAATGTTTGGCATGGACTTAACGTTTCCTTTATTAACCGCAGCAATGAAAGAGTCATAGACTTCAGGAGACATCTACAACAGAGAGACAACACAAACTCACCCACACAGAAGATAATAAACGCCGCTAAGGGAATGGACAGCGTGAGAAAGTACCCATACCTGAGGAGCCACAACAGTTTTCAAATAGTTTTCCATTTCACCATTTGCAATAGAAGGCACTTTCTGACCAGGAACTTCAACCAGACATCGGACCTCTGTGCTACTAATTGGATACATCAACATTGGTGATGGATCTGCTAATACGACATGTCCATGATTCACATATGGGAGAATGCAGTTCTCTAGGACCAAACCGACAAAACAAGAAGGTACATTGACCTGCGTGAAGATAATACAGACATACACTACTTGTCAAATTTATCTTTGCTCTTATAATATGAAATGGGAGTAATTTCTGATATGAGAAAACTGAGACCAATACTAAACAGCATGTTACCTATGGATTGCATAGAGAGCAACGCAGGTTTGAGAAACAACCGTCACAAACTATTGTTAAAGCTGCAAACGCTGTTAGTTCCTCCCCTTCTTTATTCTTATATCTCACACCTTTGATTGTACCATTCTCCTCTAGAAGAGAAACAACTGTTCCTTGCTCTAACTGAACACTGTTCAGCATATCAATAAAAATTATCCATTAGCAGTACACAAGTGTGGCTACCATATAAGCTTATTATCCAAATCTATTGCCTAATATAAAAATAGATCAGTACTTCAATCAATCGAGAACAATGTAAGAAACTTATAGATCAGTAGTTCAAACAATGTTTTATGCATCTTCATTTAATTAAACATAAACTAAAATTATTTCTGAAACTGGAATCAACACCATGGAACTTCTAGAAGAGCAGAAAAGGGTAAAAGGCGCCCATAACACCTAAGAGGAATTTATAAAGGAAAAAACCTACTTGGGAAGTGAAGCAGCTTTCTCCCACATTCCTTGGATAAAGCGTTCATTGTGAAAACTCCTTCCAGATACATCTGTATGAAACTTCTCCAAGGGATAACCATACACACGCTGCACATCAATTTCCTCCACGCAATCTGTAGATATCACCCCTTATGTCATTTACTAGAAAACATCTACAGAGCAAAGTAGTGGCAAAGAATAATGGTCCTCAACTAAATATTTCCTTACCTTCAATTCCTAACTCCAGTAACTTGAGATAACCCCCAGGTTGTAACAACTCCCCAACAATGCGATATGGCTATGATAAATCTCTTTCAATAACGTGAACTCGATTCTTGAAGATAGCTTGTCTGCAAGGTTATTGCTACTTAGATCACTGCAAGTTTCCATCAAATATCATAAATTAGAAAGATTCAGGAGTCCAAACACAAAAGAAATAAAAAACTACATGTTAGACAGAAGATCTCTAGCAGCGTTACAGATACGGCTAAGAGAGTCGAGACGCTCCTTTTCAAAAGGACGACGAGGTCCCTTGAATGTCTTTCCATCTGTTGAACAACACACAATCAAAGAAATTATTAGCAACAATATCAGATCTTCGAACGGATCTATCTGAATATCACAGAGATTTACACATTGAATATCTAGATTATAACAAGATTCTTCCCTTTCTCTCTCCCTCTCTCCAAATGCCAAAACTCTAGTCTTATGAATAGAAAAGTAGAAATCAATCTACCAAATATGAATCGAAAGTCAAAAGAACACATTAGATTCTCCCTCTCGACTCGAGAACAAGCATTATGAATATCTAACAAAACCAATTTGACAAAATCATCTTTGATTTCAAATCACAGACTACGACTCGAATACATGAAATTCAGAGAGAGGAACGAAGATATAGTCAAGAGAAAGAATCGATGAGCGAAAGGAACAACTCACCGATGAGCATGACGAACGACGGCGACGGATGATATGACGAGTCTGACTTGTGAGATTGAACAACGAGAGCTTGAATAGGAGTTGTTGGTAAAGCTTCCTCTGCGTCTAGGTTTTTGACGAACAAGAGGAAAAAAAAGAAACAAAATGAAGATGAGAAAAAAAAAATGGAATTTATTTTGCGTTTCATTAGGCTAAGAGGGAGGTTATTTTTTTAGTGGAATAGGAGAGGGAAACTTTTAACTATTAGGCGCTTTTATAATATTTTGGTTAAATTTTGGCGGATGATGTGATTTTAGTTTCCCGCTTACTAATCTACAAAGTTAGCGTTATTTAAATGCTATTGAAAGTTAAAAAAATAAGAAATTTAGTTTTAATAGCACTTTGGAAAACCGTGCTATTATATTATGCTATCAATGTTCATATTTTTTGTAGTGGATGGATCATATGCAGTTTCTGAGATGAAGAACAAGCTGGATAGTGTTCACAGTTTGTTGACTAGTAAGAAGCATGTTCACTTTGCTCAAGAAGTTGAAGAGTTTGTACCTGAAGAAGGCTGCATTGAAGAAGAAGTGAATTACATCAGTGGTTCTGGATTCCAAGGAAACATGTTTGGGAATCAGCAAGGCAACAAGTTCTTTAATGGTGGACAGAAGAGTGCTTTCACAAGCAATCAAAACTCTTCTGGATATGGTCAGAATGCTGGTTACCAAAAGCCTTTTCAGCAGAACAACTCTTATCAGAGGACCTTCGGATCATCTTCATATCAGACACCTCCTGCTACTAATGCTCATGATAGTAAGCTGAAAGCTATGATGGAACAGTTGCTGGAAGGTCAGACAAAGACTGCTGTGGATTTCAACAAGAAGCTAGATGCTGTCTACACTGAGCTTAATGGGAAGTTTGAGTCTTTGAGAACACATATGAAGCAGTTGGATACACAAGTGAACCAAATTTCAAGCTCAGTCAAGGGGAAGAATGTCATAGAGACCCACATCCATGCTTGGTCAGTTCAGATTGATGATGGATCGAATCAAGGAGAAAAATTTGAGATTAAGACTACTGAACTCGTTGAAGATAGTGTAAAACCCGAGGCTGTAATCCCAATGTCGACCGAAACTGCCTTTGATGTCGGTCGACATCCACTTTCAACAAGGATTTCGAGTTCTCATGACGAATGGAAATCGAGCATGACCGATTATGGAGTCGACGTCGATGGTGAATTGGATAATGTCGACCGACACCAATCCAACGTCGGTCGACATCCTGGGCGTGAGGAACCAATTTCACCAATATCTTGTGATTGCTGAAGAGAAGTCCCATAAGCCTCCTATACCTTTCCCTAAGGTGTTTGAGAAGTCTCAACAAGAACTTGATGAAGCCAGACACCTGAAAGTGATGGATGAGAAGTTGAAAGAGGATCCACAAGCTGATATTTCTCCCTATCATCCTTGTGTGCAGAGATACTTGGAGAATATGCTACCTATGGACGAGGTATTGAAAGAATGGGTTGTAGTGCTTCCTAAACGAGTCAGTGACGTGTTTCTCAATCAGGTCTCCAAGAAGCTATCAGATCCTAATTCCTCGTTCCTTGGACGAGCTCACACTGACACTGCTTACTCTCCGTCACTGATGAGGAGACTTTCGCAGAGGCACTCACAGCCTCTGTCGAAACCACCGGGAGTCTAACCTCCCATCAAAGTCAAGCTAACGACTTAAAGCAAGCGCTGAGTGGGAGGCAACCCACTGGTAAGTTGTATATACTAGGATTTTTGGTTTTCCACTTTGATTTCTTTCATTTTTGGAGTTTTTGTGTCAAGTTATGCAGAACCCGTAGCACTATGGAGTCAGTGTCGGTTGACACCCACCTGGTGTCGGTCGACATCGACTCGAGAAAGTTTCGAGCACGGACGATAATCGACCTCGGTCGATTTGGGTAGTGTCGGTCGACACGGATACTCAGTGTTGCCCGACATCGATGAAATCGAGGTAAGTTCTCTTAAAACCCTTGACCCGACATCGTCTTCTTCATTCTTCTCTCTCGCCGAAAAACTTTGTGTCAAAACGTGACCATTGGACAGACTTGCAGGAGCTCTATGACTACTAGAAAAACCCACACAGATCAACTTACCAAGGACACCCATATCTAACCAGGTATTCAGAGGATCCATCACTAGTCTCACCTCTAATCTTGACTTTAATCTCTCACTTAGGGGCTTGGTAATCTTTGGGTCGGATTCCTCTGATGTGTTTGGCACAGCCTGTGATCCTGTCTAAAGTATGGTTTCTGATTTTCCCCTCCCTTGAAAGTAAAAAAAAAACGAGATAAAAACCGAGGATAAGCTAGTAGCTTCGAAGTGGTCACGGGAATGGTAGAGACCCCTATTACCTCCTGTGTATCCATGGAAAGATCCAAAGTTAAACCCCAATAAAAAGGGAAGAGCACTGATAGAAAAAATAAAATGATACCCAGTGGGAAAAATCAGTGCTAAGGGAGACAGGGAAAAGAAAGAAACCAGAAACCGACAGTTTGGTGGTCAGACACTGAATGGGTTGAGTCTATGTGTCCTTTGATTCGATATTCCCTCTATGAGACCGCACTTAATTGTATACAGAGGCTAGTGTGGTGAACTTGAATGTCTTAAATTGATTGTGGAGTTTACTTGGGACAGTTGCTAAGTGTGGGGGAAGTACATTGTGGTCTTGAGCTCTGCAGGAAAGTTTTTAGTGGTTTACTAAGTGAATGTGAATGCGAATGTTCTTAGGACGAAATGAGTTTCTGTGTTTTCAAACCTCTTTCTTATGCTTTGGTTCTTTACTTGTTTGAGGGAAAGCAAGAGCTAAGTATGGGGGAGTTGATATATCATGGTTTTTCTAGGTTTTCAACCATGATATAGTTGTATATATTGAGTCTTTAACCTGGTTTTTTCGAGTATATTGAGTCTTCTACATGTAGGCTTGCGTTTGGAGCAAATAGCGGGATTATAGGACGTTTCTGGTGATTTGTGCAACGAGCTGAAGTTGCTGTCTCGCGCACGAGTGGATGTCGACCGACACCCACCTTGGTGTCGGTCGACACTGAGTGCGACATGATCTTATGCGAGAGTTGAAGACAAGTTTTGAAGAATTGCAGAATTACCCAGAAGTTTCCCTAATTCTAATTTAGCCCCAAAACGTGTTTAATGATTTTTATTTAGGTTTTTGAGAGCAGACTCATAATTCTATCTTTCATCTTGTTCTTACTTTGTTCTTGCTTTGGAGATTGAGAGATTTTGGCTAGGGGCTGATTCTTGCTACTTGTAATCTTTGAGAGAAGGATTTTGAACCCCTTTATCTTTATATATTCAGTCTTTTGGTTTTCTATTCATGATATGTTGTTTAATTGATAATATGTCTAAGTAGTAACCTGGTTAGATGTAGGAATTCTCATAAGGGTTTTATGCATGTTTGATAACTGATTTATTAGGATTTACCATCTGTTTGTTCATCACCTAAGTTGCGCTTAATACTGAATTCTGGACTGATCACCTAGGGTTTAGATCTGAGATAATTGACAATAGCACGAGAGTGTGAGTTATAATCTGAATAAAATTAGTGTGAGCAATTTGACTAGATACAAAGAGATTTGGTTTAGGAAAATTGTGAACCGATAGAACCTGTTCTTAATGCTTGTTTAGAAATCTAGGATCACAAAGAGATTTTGATCGCTAGGTTGCTAGATATAGGAATAATCTCAGCGAGAGTTGGATTGTTTAGCATTGTGTTTCTAGTTCTTGAACCTGTGTTTAATCTGAATCCGGTTAGTTAAGTATCTGGCATTGCATAATTCCCGAGAACTTCCTAAGTCTGACGCCTTTCTCCTATTGAAAACACCTTTCTTGTTTACTTGCTTTAGTTTACTGCATTCATCTATTTTGATTTAGCTTAACTTGACAACATACAATCTATCGTGTGACCGTGAATCCTTGTGGATATGATACCCTAAGTACTACATTCGCATAACTGTGCACTTGCAGTCGATGTAGTTTACTGCATTCATCTATTTTGATTTAGTAAGATTTCTGATGTAGTATGGCAAGAAATTGACCGATTCTTGACTTTTTTGTCAGATGGAATCCGATGTCTGAAAATAATTGGGGGGGGGGCGTAGAAACTGCAATTAACCCAAATTTTCAGATGTTGACCAGAAGAAGCGAAAAAATCGTCAGACTTCCAAATCTGTCTGAAAATAAGGAAAAAATTATCAGACGGCTGTAGACATTTGAAATTCCAAACTTTTTCTAGACGGCTATAGACATCTGAAAAATCGAATTTTGGTCAACGCTGGATAAAAACCGAAAATGCGAAGTTTTTTATCAGACTTCCCTCGCTGTCTGAATTTCTTGTCAGACATCATAAGAAGTCTGAACATTATCAGACTTCTTCGAGAAGTCTGACAATTCAAATGGAATTGCAAAACTACCCCCTACTTTTTGTCAGTCTGAACATTATCAGATTTCCCGGAGAAGTCTAAAAATTCAAATTCAATTGCAAAACTACCCCTTTTTTCTCAGACTTCATAAGATGTCTGACAAAAAATTCAAAAATTTCTAAAGCAGACTGCGTACGTTGTCTGATCGATTTCAGACTGCATCCGCTGTCTGACACTTCTATAGACGTCTGAAATGTTAAAAACTTTTAAAATGCATTTTATTGTATATTTGTGATTTATTTCTTTGATTTTAATTTTTATAAATGCGTGTTAGTTTTCTATGTTTCTTCTGCGTGAGTTTTATATTCTTATATGTGGTAATTATTTTTAAATCAATTTTTGAATAATATTGGCAATGTAGCTAATAGCATCAGACTTCGCAAAGAAGTCTGACTTTTCTCAAAGATCTCTAATGTGGCTTATACGTGTTTGTTTATGCAGATAATGGTTCAGTTACCTGTTAATTTTGGTGAATGGGTTGTGAGAGAACAAATTTGGCATTTTGTGGTTGATAAGCTCAAAGGGGGCGGTTTATCACTTTGCGTGATGGTTCTACACATCAAGAACTTGCTGAGATGGTACAAGATGATTATATGCTGGACAAGAAAACCGAGCTGGTGGAGTTATCATATCCATTGCCAGAAGCACTCTTGAAACAAATGGATCCGGATAGCCCTCCGGTTTATGTCACAAATGATAGGCAAGTAAGGAGCTTGACCGAGTTAGCTAATACGCATTTAATCCGTCTTTGTGTCTCAAGCCGATCCGGTATGGAAGATGAAGATGCGGTGAATCATGATGAAAAATATGAATCTGATGATGTAGACGAAGATGACAAAGAAGAAGTCTGGAATGAGGAAGATGTGGACTCGGTCTCGGATGATTCTGTTTGTAGTGGTGGTGGTAATCATGGTGTTGGTAACTTGGATGTGCATGAAAATGTTTTCAAGAAACACGCTAAGGATTACCATGACGATGTTGATTATACCCTATATGGGAAAGTGAAACATGAAGATGTAGATGTGGAAAAAGATGAAGATTATAAGAAATATGAGTTAAAGGGTACGAGTAATCGGTGTGTTGGCAAAAGGGACTTGTCCAAGGGTATCTTTCTCAATAAGCGTTTTGATAGCAAGAAAGACGTAATATCAGAGCTATGTTTTACGGCGATAATAAGGAAATTCGCATTCACGACAGAGAAGTCTGACAAGAAACGTTTTGTGGCTAAATGTCGTGTGGAAGGATGCAAGTGGATGCTTCGAGCGTGTGTGAAGAGCGAACCAAACAAGTATTGGGTGATGAGCTATTCAAAAACCCATACATGTTCAGTGGTGGACCGGATGTCTACGTGATATATCATGGTTTTTCTAGGTTTTCAACCATGATATAGTTGTATATATTGAGTCTTTAACCTGGTTTTTGGAGTCTATTGAGTCTTCTATAGGTAGGCTTGCGTTTGGAGCAAATAACGGGATTATAAGACGTTTCTGGTGATTTGTGAAACGAGCTGAAGTTGCTGTCTCGGCCACGAGTGGATGTCGACCGACACCCACCTTGGTGTCGGTCGACACTGAGCGCGACATGATTTTATGCGCGAGTTGAAGACAAGTTTTGAAGAATTGCAGAATTGCCCAGAAGTTTCCCTAATTCTAATTTAGCCCCAAACGTGTTTAGTGGTTTTTAATTAGGTTTTTGATAGCAAACTCATAATTCTATCTTTCATCTTGTTCTTACTTTGTTCTTGCTTTGGAGATTGAGAGATTTTGGCTAGGGGCTGATTCTTGCTACTTGTAACCTTTGAGAGAAGGATTTCGAACCCTTTTATCTTTATCTATTCAGTCTTTTGGTTTCCTATTCATGATGTGTTCTTTAATTGATAATATGTCTGAGTAGTAACCTAGTTAGATTTAGGAATTCTCATAAGGGTTTTGTGCATGTTTGATAACTGATTTATTAGGATTCACCATCTGTTTGTTCATCATAAGTTGCGCTTAATACTGAATTCTGGACTGATCACCTAGGGTTTAGATCTGAGATAATTGACAATAGCACGAGAGTGTGAGTTATAATCTGAATAAACTTAGTGTGAGCAATTTGACTAGATACAAAGAGATTTGGTTTAGGAAAATTGTGAACCGATAGAACCTGTTCTTAATGCGTGTTTAGAACTCTAGGATCACAAAGAGATTTGGATCGCTAGGTTTCTAGATATAGGAATAATCTCAGCGAGAGTTGGATTGTTTAGCATTGTGTTTCTAGTTCTTGAACCTGTGTTAAATCTGAATCCGGTTAGTTAAGTATCTGACATTGCATAATTCCCGAGAACTTTCTAAGTCTGACGCCTTTCTCCTATTGTAAACACCTTTCTTGTTTACTTGCTTTTGTTTACTGCATTCATCTATTTTGATTTAGCTTAACTTGACAACATACAATCTATCGTGTGACCGTGAGTCCTTGTGGATACGATACCCTAAGTACTACATTCGCATAACTGTGCACTTGCAGTAGAATAGGGATATTTCTTGACCTATCAAGTTTTTGGCGCCGTTGCCGGGGACTCATTTGAGTTTGCCGATAGATTTTGTTTTAGAGTTGAGTCCAAGTTGTTTTTATTTATTTGTTACTGATTTTTTTTCGGTTTGGCTTGTTTTGTTGCTGCAGGAATCGACAGACACATTCAGTGTCGACCGACACCTCCTTAGTGTCGCCCGACATCGAGCCCGAGACAGTGTTTTGAGTTCAGTGTATGCCTAATCGACACACCCAAAGCAACCAGAGCGAAGAACTTCTGAACCTCAGACTTGAGGAGCTTGCTAAACTTGAGAGAATGAACAAAAAGGGTTAAAGAACAAGAATGATGAACAATCGTTTGATTTTGAGACCAGATGCTGAGGGAGTTCTGAGTGACCAACAGAACAACCCGTACAATGATGAGGGGCTAAGGATTGATGCCCAAGGGAATGTGATTCCCGAACCTGACCAACCTCAAGGTCAGAGGCAGATGGTCAATCCTGGAGCTAATGGACAGCCACCTAATCCTCTTGCTGCTGAGAGGACTCTTGCTGACTACAACCGTCCCGATGAGTTTTATGCTAACCGGTCAGCAATTGTTCCTCCTCCTTTTGAGATGAATGACTTTGAGATCAAGACTGTCTACTACTCTATGCTGAGGCAGCATCCCTTCCATGGTCTCCCACATGAGAAATCCATGGACCACATTGAGGATTTTGAAGCCTTCATCACTGGAATGAAGTACAATGGAGTGGATTATGACTTCCTGTATCTGAAGCTTTTCCCATATTCTCTCGCTGGAGAGGCTGCTGCTTGGCTGAAGCAACTTCCACCTGGGAAGTTAACTACTTGGGATGCTGTGAAGAGAGAGTTCCTGCGACACTTCTATGATGATGCTCGCTCAAATCAGCTCAGACATGATCTTCCGATGTTCACTCAGGGACCTACAGAGCCACTTAAGTCAGCCTGGGTAAGGTTTAAGATGTACCATCGAGATTGTCCCCATCATGGATTCTCTGAAGTTCAGCTGCTGGACATTTTCTTCAGAGGTGTGGATCTCTGGTACCACTCTGCGTTAGATGCTGCCAGCAATGGTAACTTCAACACAAAGACTCCTGAACAAGCCAGGATACTGATTGAGAACTTGGTGAGCAGCAACAGTACTAAGACTGCAGATCAGAGGAGGAAAGAGTCTGGTGGAAAGATGGATCATATGCAGTTTCTGAGATGAAGAACAAGCTGGATAGTGTTCACAGTTTGTTGACTAGTAAGAAGCATGTTCACTTTGCTCAAGAAGTTGAAGAGTTTGTACCTGAAGAAGGCTGCATTGAAGAAGAAGTGAATTACATCAGTGGTTCTGGATTCCAAGGAAACATGTTTGGGAATCAGCAAGGCAACAAGTTCTTTAATGGTGGACAGAAGAGTGCTTTCACAAGCAATCAAAACTCTTCTGGATATGGTCAGAATGCTGGTTACCAAAAGCCTTTTCAGCAGAACAACTCTTATCAGAGGACCTTCGGATCATCTTCATATCAGACACCTCCTGCTACTAATGCTCATGATAGTAAGCTGAAAGCTATGATGGAACAGTTGCTGGAAGGTCAGACAAAGACTGCTGTGGATTTCAACAAGAAGCTAGATGCTGTCTACACTGAGCTTAATGGGAAGTTTGAGTCTTTGAGAACACATATGAAGCAGTTGGATACACAAGTGAACCAAATTTCAAGCTCAGTCAAGGGGAAGAATGTCATAGAGACCCACATCCATGCTTGGTCAGTTCAGATTGATGATGGATCGAATCAAGGAGAAAAATTTGAGATTAAGACTACTGAACTCGTTGAAGATAGTGTAAAACCCGAGGCTGCAATCTCAATGTCGACCGAAACTGCCTTTGATGTCGGTCGACATCCACTTTCAACAAGGATTTCGAGTTCTCATGACGAATGGAAATCGAGCATGACCGATTATGGAGTCGACGTCGATGGTGAATTGGCTAATGTCGACCGACACCAATCCAACGTCGGTCGACATCCTGGGCGTGAGGAACCAATTTCATCAATATCTTGTGATTGCTGAAGAGAAGTCCCATAAGCCTCCTATACCTTTCCCTAAGGTGTTTGAGAAGTCTCAACAAGAACTTGATGAAGCCAGACACCTGAAAGTGATGGATGAGAAGTTGAAAGAGGATCCACAAGCTGATATTTCTCCCTATCATCCTTGTGTGCAGAGATACTTGGAGAATATGCTACCTATGGACGAGGTATTGAAAGAATGGGTAGTAGTGCTTCCTAAACGAGTCAGTGACGTGTTTCTCAATCAGGTCTCCAAGAAGCTATCAGATCCTAATTCCTCGTTCCTTGGACGAGCTCACACTGACACTGCTTACTCTCCGTCACGGATGAGGAGACTTTCGCAGAGGCACTCACAGCCTCTATCGAAACCACCGGGAGTCTAACCTCCCATCAAAGTCAAGCTAATGACTTAAAGCAAGCGCTGAGTGGGAGGCAACCCACTGGTAAGTTGTATATACTAGGATTTTTGGTTTTCCACTTTGATTTCTTTCATTTTTGGAGTTTTTGTGTCAAGTTATGCAGAACCCGTAGCACTATGGAGTCAGTGTCGGTTGACACCCACCTAGTGTCGGTCGACATCGACTCGAGGAAGTTTCGAGCACGGACGATAATCGACCTCTGTCGATTTGGGTAGTGTCGGTCGACACGGATACTCAGTGTTGCCCGACATCGATGAAATCGAGGTAAGTTCTCTTAAAACCCTTGACCCGACATCGTCTTCTTCATTCTTCTCTCTCGCCGAAAAACTTTGTGTCAAAACGTGACCATTGGACAGACTTGCAGGAGCTCTATGACTACTAGAAAAACCCACACATATCAACTTACCAAGGACACCCATATCTAACCAGGTATTCAGAGGATCCATCACTAGTCTCACCTCTAATCTTGACTTTAATCTCTCACTTTGGGGCTTGGTAATCTTTGGGTCGGATTCCTCTGATGTGTTTGGCACAGCCTGTGATCCTGTCTAAAGTATGGTTTCTGATTTTCCCCTCCCTTGAAAGTAAAAAAAAAACGAGATAAAAACCGAGGATAAGCTAGTAGCTTCGAAGTGGTCACGAGAATGGTAGAGACCCCTATTACCTCTTGTGTATCCATGGAAAGATCCAAAGTTAAACCCCAATAAAAAGGGAAGAGCACTGATAGAAAAAATAAAATGATACCCAGTGGGAAAAATCAGTGCTAAGGGAGACAGGGAAAAGAAAGAAACCAGAAACCGACAGTTTGGTGGTCAGACACTGAATGGGTTGAGTCTATGTGTCCTTTGATTCGATATTCCCTCTGTGAGACCGCACTTAATTGTATACAGAGGCTAGTGTGGTGAACTTGAATGTCTTAATTTGATTGTGGAGTTTACTTGGGACAGTTGCTAAGTGTGGGGGAAGTACATTGTGGTCTTGAGCTCTGCAGGAAAGTTTTTAGTGGTTTACTAAGTGAATGTGAATGCGAATGTTCTTAGGACGAAATAATTTTCTGTGTTTTCAAACCTCATTCTTATGCTTTGGTTCTTTACTTGTTTGAGGGCAAGCAAGAGCTAAGTATGGGGGAGTTGATATATCATGGTTTTTCTAGGTTTTCAACCATGATATAGTTGTATATATTGAGTCTTTAACCTGGTTTTTTCGAGTATATATTGAGTCTTCTACATGTAGGCTTGCGTTTGGAGCAAATAGCGGGATTATAGGACGTTTCTGGTGATTTGTGCAATGAGCTGAAGTTGCTGTCTCGGGCACGAGTGGATGTCGACCGACACCCACCTTGGTGTCGGTCGACACTGAGTGCGACATGACTTTTTGCGAGAGTTAAAGACAAGTTTTGAAGAATTGCAGAATTACCCAGAAGTTTCCCTAATTCTAATTTAGCCCCAAAACGTGTTTAATGGTTTTTATTTAGGTTTTTGAGAGCAGACTCATAATTCTATCTTTCATCTTGTTCTTACTTTGTTCTTGCTTTGGAGATTGAGAGATTTTGGCTAGGGGCTGATTCTTGCTACTTGTAATCTTTGAGAGAAGGATTTCGAACCCCTTTATCTTTATCTATTCAGTCTTTTGGTTTTCTATTCATGATGTGTTGTTTAATTGATAATATGTCTAAGTAGTTACCTAGTTAGATGTAGGAATTCTCATAAGGGTTTTATGCATGTTTGATAACTGATTTATTAGGATTCACCATCTGTTTGTTCATCACCTAAGTTGCGCTTAATACTGAATTCTGGACTGATCACCTAGGGTTTAGATCTGAGATAATTGACAATAGCACGAGAGTGTGAGTTATAATCTGAATAAACTTAGTGTGAGCAATTTGACTAGATACAAAGAGATTTGGTTTAGGAAAATTGTGAACCGATAGAACCTGTTCTTAATGCTTGTTTAGAAATCTAGGATCACAAAGAGATTTTGATCGCTAGGTTGCTAGATATAGGAATAATCTCAGCGAGAGTTGGATTGTTTAGCATTGTGTTTCTAGTTCTTGAACCTGTGTTTAATCTGAATCCGGTTAGTTAAGTATCTGGCATTGCATAATTCCCGAGAACTTCCTAAGTCTGACGCCTTTCTCCTATTGAAAACACCTTTCTTGTTTACTTGCTTTAGTTTACTGCATTCATCTATTTTGATTTAGCTTAACTTGACAACATACAATCTATCGTGTGACCGTGAATCCTTGTGGATATGATACCCTAAGTACTACATTCGCATAACTGTGCACTTGCAGTCGAATAGGAATATTTCTTGACCTATCACTATGCGCAAACGATATACTCCAGTTTATATTGGTTGGTTGTTTACTGAATGTTTTGGTATAATTGAGGGGATAACACCAAAGCATGTCAAAGTATCAATGAAGAAGCAGTTTGGGATTAGGATGAGCTACACAACCACATACAGAGCATTGTTACATGTGATATATCATGGTTTTTCTAGGTTTTCAACCATGATATAGTTGTATATATCGAGTATTTAACCTGGTTTTTCGAGTCTATTGAGTCCTTTATAGGTCAGCTTGCGTTTGGAGCAAAGAGTGGAGTTTTGGGACGTTTCTGGTGATTTGTGAAATGAGCTGAAGTTGGTGTCTCGACCACGAGGTGATGTCGACCGACATCCATCTTAGTGTCGGTCGACACTGATGGCGACAGAGAATTGAAGATATATTTTGAAGAATTGCAAAGTTGCCCCAAAAGTTTCAGTAATTCTAATCTTACCCCATAATGTGTTTAGTGTTTTAATTAGGTTTTTGAGAGCAGACTCCATCTATCTTTTTCTTTTCTTTTGTTTTTACTTTTGCTTTGGAGATTGAGAGATTTTGCAAAGGGGCTGTTCTTGCTACTTGTAACCTTTGAGAGAAGGATTTCGAACCCCTTTTTATCTATCTATTCAGTCTTTGGTTTTCTATTCAATGATGTGTTGTTTATCTGATAATATGTTTGAGTAGTAACCTAGTTAGATTTAGGAATTCGCATAGGATTTTTATGCATGTTTAGATAATTGATTGATTAGGATTCTAAATCTGTTCTTTCATCACCTAAGTTGCACGTAATATTGAATTCTGGACTGATCACCTAGGGTTTAGATCTGAGATAATTAACAATAGCACGAGAGTGTGAGTTATAATCTGAATAAACTTAGTGTGAGCAATTTGACTAGATACAAAGAGATTTGGTTTAGAAAAATTGTGAACCGATAGAACCTGTTCTTAATGTTTGTTTAGAAATCTAGGATCACAAAAAGATTTGGATCGCTAGGTTGCTAGATATAGAAATAATCACAGCGAGAGTTGGATTGTTTGTCATTGTGTTTCTAGTTCCTGAACCTGTGTTTAATCTGAATCCAGTTAGTTAAGTATCTGACATTGCATAATTCCCGAGAACTTCCTAAGTCTGGCGCCTTTCTCCACTTGAAAACAACCTTTAATTTACTTGCATTGCTTTCTACTTTATCATCTGATTGACTTAGCTTGATTTGAAAACATATAGTCTATCGCGTGAATCTTGAGTCCTTGTGGATACAATACCCTGAATACTACATTCGCATAACTGTGCACTTGCAGTAGAATACGGAATAATCTTGACCTATCAAGTTTTTGGCGCCGTTGCCGGGGACTCAACAGAGTTCGCCGATAGATTTTGTTCTAAAGTTTAGTCTAAGTCGTTTTTATTTCTTTTGTTACACACATTCTCTTGTTTGGCTTGTTTTTGTTGCTGCAAGAATCGACTGAAGCACCCAGTGTCGACCAACATCACTCGAGTGTTACCCGACACTAATCACGGATTTCACCTCTGAAATCAGTGTATGCCAAGTCGACACACCCGAAGCAACCCGAACGAAGAACTTGTTAACCTCAGGCTTGAGGAGCTAGCTAAACTCGAGAGAACGAACAGAAAGGCGCATAAAACTTTAAGGATGATGAACGTTTGGTTTGATTCAAGATGATGAAGGTGTTCTGAGAGACCGCCAAAACAATCCTTACAATGCTGAAGGGCAAAGGATAGATGCTGAAGGGCGTGTTATTGAGCAACCTAATGATGAGAGGCAAGTTGCCAATCCTGGAGCTAATGGACAGCCACCTAATCCTCCTTTTGCTGAAAGGACTCTTGCTGACTACAACCGACCCGATGAGTTTTATGCTAACAGGTCAGCAACTGTGCCTCCTCCTTTCGAGAGGAATGACTTTCAGCTAAAGACTGCCTACTATGCACTTATGAGGCAGCATCCTTTCCATGGTCTTCCGCATGAGCAACCCATGGACCACATTGAGGATTTTGAAGCCTTTATCACAGGGATGAAGCAAAATGGAGTGGGTTATGACTTCCTGTTCCTCAAACCCTTCCCATATTCTCTCGCTGGAGAAGCTGCAGCTTGGCTCAA
Organism: Orychophragmus violaceus; assembly: GCA_030180135.1. Taxonomy (NCBI): domain Eukaryota; kingdom Viridiplantae; phylum Streptophyta; class Magnoliopsida; order Brassicales; family Brassicaceae; genus Orychophragmus; species Orychophragmus violaceus. The sequence goes on along the minus strand of CM058231.1, from coordinate 36,812,720 downwards.
GCAATTTCTACCTGGGAAGCTAACCACTTGGGATGCAATGAAAAGAGAGTTCTTGAGGCATTTCTATGATGATGCTCGCTCCGATCAGCTCAGACAGAACCTTCTGACATTCACTCAGGGACCTACAGAGCCTCTTAAGACTGCCTGGGTGAGGTTTAAGATGTACCAAAGGGACTGTCCCCATCATGGATTCTCTGAAGTTCAGCTACTGGGCATTTTCTTCAGAGGTGTTAATCTCTGGTACCAGTCTGCGTTGGATGCTCCCAACAATGGTAATTTCAACACAAAGACTCTTGAGTAGGCCAAGGTATTGATTGAGAACTTGGTGAGTAGTAACAACACCAAGAATGCTGATAGGAAGAGACAAGAGTCTGGTGGAAAAGTTGATAACTTCCAAATTGCTGAGATGAAGAATAAGCTAGACACTGTTCATAGCTTGGTGACTGGGAAGAAGGCTGTCCACTTTGCTCAAGAGGTTGAGGAAATTAGACCTGAAGAAGGCTGCGAAGAAGAAGATGTGAACTACATTAGTGGAACTGGATTTCAGAGAAACAAATTTGGAAATCAGCAAGGTAACAAGTTCTACACTGGTAATGGTCAGAAGAGTGCTTTCACAAGCAATCAAAACTCTTCTTAATACGGTCAGAATGATGGTTTCCAGAAGCCTTTTCAGCAGAACAACTCCGATCAGAGGACCTTTCGATCATCTTCCTACCAAACACCTCCTGCTACTAACGCCCACGAGAGCAAGTTGGACGCTATGATGGAGCAGATACATGATGGGCAGACAAAGACTACTTTGGATTTCAACAAGAAGATGGATGCCATTGATATATCATGGTTTTTACCGGTTTTATGCCATGATATAATTGTGTTTTTGTGTTCTTTTGTGTTCTTTTAGAGTCTTTCACAGGTATAATCAGGTTTGGAGCAGAATTGGAGATATTGGAGCATTTTGGGGATTTTTGGAGTGATTGGCCGAGAGATTGAGCTCACTGTCCGATTTGAGATCATGCATCGATCGACACACCTTTGGTGTCGATCGACACACTAGCGAGATGGGCCGATTACGGCGGTTAATTGAAGATTCATGATTTTGCACTTTGGCCCAGAAGTTTCCAATATTTACAAAGAAGCCCCAGCCGAGATTATGCCTATATAATTAGGATTTTGGTGTTTATTTTACATACGCTTTCATACTTAGAGCTAAGAGATTTTTAGAGCTTTTGGGGCTGATCTATTCATGTACTTCATCTATTTTGGAGAAGATTCCGAACCCCTTTATCTATTTAATTTCTTATATGCAATCTATTAATTCTATGATTTCTGTTTCATTAATCATGTATGAGTAGATTCATAGTTAGGTTTAGGGTTTCTCATTAAGGATTTGATGACTTGCTAGACTTGTTCAATTCAGTTAAGGATTCACATGATTAGAATGTTCTTCGATCTAAATTGAGTTTAATGCTAGTTCTAACTTGATCAATTAGAATCTAGATCTTAGGTTGCTAAATACGACACGAGAGTGTGGTTTAGAATCTGAACTATTTAGGTTGAGCAATTAAATTATTCGCAAAGAGATTTGGCGTAGTTTAATTGTGAACATATCGAACTTGAAATTAATGCTGGTTTAATCTGTTAGTAATTGCAAAGAGATTTGGATTACTGCACTTAGACTTAGAGGATTTTCACAAAGAGATTTGGTTAATTCTAATTCCGTGATTTGAGTTCTAGAACTATGTTTAATTAGATCCTGACTGATTAACTTGTCTGCTTGTCTGATTTCCTGAGAATTCCCTAGACTTAACGCTTTTAGTTAATTGCTTTCACAACAATCTTGCTACTGATTTATTTTCTTGCTTTGCTTTTTAATTCACTTCACATCTGCTTTCTTCTTAGTATTAATCTATACGGTTCTTATTCTATCGAGACCAGAGTCTCTGTGGATTCGATACCCTATATACTACAATCACTTAACTGTGCACTTGCAGTAGAATAGGATTAAAACTTAGACCCTATCAAGTTTTTGGCGCCGTTGCCGGGGACTCTTAGAGTCTTCGATAGGATCGAACTTAGGGTTTTTACTAGGATTTTTATTTTTGTTTCGTTTTATTTTATTTTTATTATATTACTAATTTCTCTCTGTTTTCTCTCTGTCGCAGGTACCGATTTCGCTTTGCGTCGATCGTTGCACTTGTGTGTCGATCGTCACTAGGCGATTCTGAGATTGAATCGATCGTTGCACTGATAGCATCGATCGTTGCTTGACGATTACAGACAGTTTATGCAGACGCGTGAAACTCGAAGTAATCAGAACCTGAACCTCGTTAATCTCGGACTTGAAGAACTTGGACGTCTAGAGAGGACTAACAGAAGAGAAAGAAGAGCAAGGATGGTGGTACATAAGTTAATCATTATGCCCGATGCTCAAGGTACCCTGAGGGACCGAGATAACAATCCGTACAATGCTGCTGGGAAACGGGTTGATGCTGAAGGGAATGTAATCCCTGATCCTCCTGAGCAACCGCAACAGGAGCAGAACCAAGGCCAAAGACAGGCCCAAGGTAGAGAGATGGTTGTCCATGAGAGGACCTTAGCTGACTACAACAGACCGGATGAGTTTCATGCAAACCGGTCAGCTCTTGTGATGCCTTGTTTTGAGAGGAATGATTTTGAGATCAAAACCATCTACTACTCGCTGATGAGACAGAATGCCTTCCATGGTCACCCTACAGAGCAGCCTATGGATCACATTGATCAGTTTGAGGACCTAATCAATGGCATGAAGTATGATGGAGTCTGCCAGGATTATCTGTTCCTTAAGCTCTTTCCCTACAGTCTCGCTGGAGACGCTGCTGCATGGCTGAAGCAACTGCCATCTGGACAGTTTACTACTTGGGCAGCCTTGAAGAGTGAGTTCCTGCGTCACTTCTATGATGATTCGCGTTCCGATCAGTCCAGACAGGACATTCTGACATTTACCCAAGGTCCTACTGAGCCTCTTAAGACTGCTTGGATGAGATTCAGGAAGTACCAGCGTGACTGCCCACACCATGGATTCACTGAGGTCACATTGCTAGGTATCTTCTCCAGAGGCATAGATCTGCCATATCAGTCTGCACTGGATAACTCCAGTAATGCAAACTTCAACACCAGGACTCCTGCACAAGCTAAGCAGTTGATTGAGAACTTAGTGAGCAGCAACAATTGCAAGACTATGGATGAGAGGAGGAAGAAATCTGGAGGAAGTGTAGAGAATTCAGAGATGGCTGAATTTAGATCTAAGCTGGACACAATTTGCAATCTTCTGGCTGGTAAGAAGGCTGTCCACTTTGCCCAAGATGTTGAGGTAATTCAGACTGAGGAGGACACTCAGGAAGAAGATGTGAATTACATTGGAGGATCTGGTTTCCAAGGTAACAGATTTGGTAATCAGCAGGGAAACAAATTTTTCAATGGAGGACAGAAGAGTGCCTTCACAGGCAATCAAAACTCTTTTGGACAGACAAGCGGTTTTAAGAAGCCTTTTGGACAAGGTACTCAGAGAACCTATGGATCTTCATCTTATCAGACTCCTCCTGCAGCCACTGCTCATGAGAATAAGATGGAGACAATAATGGAACAGCAGCTGGAGAGTCAGACCAAGATTTATGTGGACTGCAATAAGAAGTTGGATGCTGTCTATGAGGATCTCAATGGAAAGATTGAATCTATGAACACTCATATGAAGTAGTTGGATACTCAGGTGAATCAGATTTCCAGTTCTATGAAGGGAAAAGGAGTAGCAGACACTCATATTAAGGCTTGGTCTGTGTACATTGATGATGGATCTCACCTAGGTGAAGGATTTGAGCTAAGCACAGCTGAATTGGTGGAAGAGGTTGAATTTTCGGATTTTGGAGAAAATCTCTCGGGTGAAAACTGTGAAAACAGTGTTGCATCGATCGACACACCCCTAGTGTCGGTCGATGCAGGTCGTGAACAGACAGACCCGCCGAATGTTGACAGCATTGATGCAGATTTGGAGCTTAATCACTTGTTCCCTGGAGTGTCTGAGATTACTCAGGAGGAGATTTATGGACAATTAATTAGACAATATCCCTCAGTATCTGAAGTAATTAAGCAGGAGATTGAAGAGCTTAAGAATCTAGAGGAGATTGGTGAAGAGTTGGAAGAAATTCCACCATCTGATGATCCACCTTATCACCCATGTGTGCAGAGGTACTTGAACAAGATGTTGCCTTTGGATGAAGAGCTGAAAGATTGGGTGATTATAGTCCCTCAACAGATAAGTGATGTGCTGTTAACCAAGGTTCCAAAGAAGCTGCCTGATCCTGGGATTTTTGTACTAAGTTGTTCTATCTTTGAGGATAGTTTTAGGCGCTCTCTTTGTGATCTGGGAGCTGCTGGAAGTCTTATGCCATATTCTGTGGCAGAGAAGCTGGGTATGCTGGATTTTACTCCTACTAGGACTTCTCTTGTCCTAGCTGATCAGTCTATACGAGTTCTAGAAGGACTCCTTGAGGACGTCCCGGTGAGAGTTGGAAACTATTTGGTTCCAACAGACTTCCTAGTGCTGAAATATGACAGTGATCCTGATGATGCATTGATACTTGGGAGACCATTCTTAGCTACAGCGGGAGCAGTGATAGATGTTAGACACAGTCTGATAGACCTCCACCTGGGAGATGAGCCGTTGCATTTTGAGATGGACAAGCTGCGCAAGCCACTGATAGATGGGCATACCTTCACCATTATGGATGGAGATGATGAGCAGTCAAGTCACACTACGGTTTTGGATCCTGGAGAGCAGTTTACTCCTTCTTTTCTCGGAAATGATCATTCTGATACAGCTTATTCGCCACCATGGATGAGGAGGCTTGCACAGAGACAATCAAAGTCTCTGTCAGGATCTCCAGCAAACTGATCTTGTTCGTCCGGTCAAGCTAATGACCTTAAACAAGCGCTGAGTGGGAGGCAACCCCCTGTTTTCATTTTTGGATTTTAATTTTAGTGTTTTTGTAGGATTTTACGTTTGTTTCTGGTTTTGGTGAGTTTTTGTTTGCAGGTCTCGGACGAATCGCAGTGCATCGATCGACACACCATTGTGTCGATCGTCACAACACGATCAAAATCGCACTGCAGAGATCGTTGCGGTCCTGAGCAACGGTCGATCATACACGAAAAAATCGCCAAGCAACGGTCGATGCACCTAGTGCAACGATCGATGCCTGAGCGATAGAGGTAAAACCCGACAGAACTTAACCATTCCTTAAACAAAATTTTATTTCTTTTTGCCAATCCTTCGCTTGACACTACTGGGGACAGTGTGTCTTAAGTGTGGGGGAGGTTCTACTAACTTCTTTCTTTTGTTTTCTTAGAGTCAGTTAATTTTTCAAAATTTGTTTTATCGAGTCAAAACTTTTAAGTAGGAAACAATGATTTTTTGAGAAGATTAGCAGCACTTGCAGGAACTTAAGTAACCATTGGGATGAAGTTGCAAAATGATCTCTGACTATTAGAAAACCCCAGACATGGATCAACCTACTGAGGACACCCACATCGCTTCAGGTATCAGAGGATCTTTTACTGACTTCACCTTAATACTGACTTAGATTTCTCACCTAAGGGCTTGGTATACTTTGTGTCGGATTCCCTTGTTAGTTCGGACACAGCCTGTAAACCTATCCTATTTAGTTCCCTTCTCCCCTTCCATAAAAAAAGAGATAATAAACTGAGGATGAGTTAGTAACTCCGAAGTGGTCATGGGAATGGTAGCTGAAACTCTCATATCCTATGCATCCATGGAATGTGTCCAAGGTACACCCCTTAACGGGAAGAGCACTGATAAAAAAAAATAAAATGATACCCAAAGGGGGAAAATCAGAATGCTAAGGAAGGGAAAAGAGAAGAAAGGGACTAGAGAAAGATAGTATGGTGGTCTAGAGCTGATAAGGTAAGAGTCCATGTGCCTCTGATCGATACTCCTTAGGTGAGACCGCACTTAAATACTTGCAGAAGTCAGTAGGGTGAATTTGAATGCGTGAATGTGATTGTGGAGTTTACTTAGGACAATTGCTAAGTGTGGGGGAAGTATATGTTGGTCTTGATGTCTGCATGTTGATTCTTTCATGTGGTTTACTAAGGGGAATCTGAGTGTTGCTGCTTCTAAGATGAAAAGAGTTTCTGAAGAGTTTTCAAACCTCTTCACTACATTCTAGTTCTCTGTTTTGCTTGAGGGCAAGCAAAGGCTAAGTGTGGGGGAGTTGATATATCATGGTTTTTACCGGTTTTATGCCATGATATAATTGTGTTTTTGTGTTCTTTTGTGTTCTTTTAGAGTCTTTCACAGGTATAATCAGGTTTGGAGCAGAATTGGAGATATTGGAGCATTTTGGGGATTTTTGGAGTGATTGGCCGAGAGATTGAGCTCACTGTCCGATTTGAGATCATGCATCGATCGACACACCTTTGGTGTCGATCGACACACTAGCGAGATGGGCCGATTACGGCGGTTAATTGAAGATTCATGATTTTGCACTTTGGCCCAGAAGTTTCCAGTATTTACAAAGAAGCCCCAGCCGAGATTATGCCTATATAATTAGGATTTTGGTGTTTATTTTACATACGCTTTCATACTTAGAGCTAAGAGATTTTTAGAGCTTTTGGGGCTGATCTATTCATGTACTTCATCTATTTTGGAGAAGATTCCGAACCCCTTTATCTATTTAATTTCTTATATGCAATCTATTAATTCTATGATTTCTGTTTCATTAATCATGTATGAGTAGATTCATAGTTAGGTTTAGGGTTTCTCATTAAGGATTTGATGACTTGCTAGACTTGTTCAATTCAGTTAAGGATTCACTTGATTAGAATGTTCTTCGATCTAAATTGAGTTTAATGCTAGTTCTAACCTGATCAATTAGAATCTAGATCTTAGGTTGCTAAATACGACACGAGAGTGTGGTTTAGAATCTGAACTATTTAGGTTGAGCAATTAAATTATTCGCAAAGAGATTTGGCTTAGTTTAATTGTGAACATATCGAACTTGAAATTAATGCTGGTTTAATCTGTTAGTAATTGCAAAGAGATTTGGATTACTGCACTTAGACTTAGAGGATTTTCGCAAAGAGATTTGGTTAATTCTAATTCCGTGATTTGAGTTCTAGAACTGTGTTTAATTAGATCCTGACTGATTAACTTGTCTGCTTGTCTGATTTCCTGAGAATTCCCTAGACTTAACGCTTTTAGTTAATTGCTTTCACAACAATCTTGCTACTGATTTATTTTTTTGCTTTGCTTTTTAATTCACTTCACATCTGCTTTCTTCTTAGTATTAATCTCTACGGTTCTTATTCTATCGGGACCAGAGTCTCTGTGGATTCGATACCATATATACTACAATCACTTAACTGTGCACTTGCAGTAGAATAGGATTAAAACTTAGACCCTATCAGCCATCTACACTGATTTGAATGGGAAGTTTGAGTCTCTGAACACACATATGACGCAACTGGATACACAAGTAAACCAGATTTCAATCTCAGTTAAGGGGAAGAATGTTCATGACACCCACATCAATGCTTGGTCATTTCAGGTTGAGGATGGGTTGGATCAAGGAGAAGGATTCGAGGTTAAGACAAATGAAATTGTTGAAAATAGTCAAAAACCCGAAGCTGCAACCTTGACGTCGACCGAAACTGTCCTTGACGTCGGTCGACACCCATCTTCAACTGTGACTTCGAGTCCTCATGACGAACGGAAATCGACCAAGATCGATTATGGAGCCGACAACGATGGAGAATTGACTAATGTCGACCGACATCAATCCAATGTCGGTCGATACTGTGGGCGAGAAAGTCAAATTTCACCAACATCTTGTGGCACTACTTAAGAGAAGGTCTACAAGCCTCCAATACCTTTTCCTAAGGTGGTTATGAAGTCTAAACAAGAGCGTGATGAAGCCAAACGCCTGGAAGTGATGGATAAGAAGTTGAAAGAGGATCCACAAGCTGATGTCTTGCCTTATTATCCTTGTCTACAAAGATACATGGAGAAGATGATGCCCATAGACGAGGATTTGAAAGAATGGGTGGTAGTGCATCCTAAACAAGTCAGTGACGTGTTATTCAATCAGATCCCCGAGAAGCTACCAGACCCTGGTGTGTTTGTGCTCGATTGTTCTATCTTCAAGGATAGCTTCAAGTGCTCCTTGTGTGATTTAGGGGCTGCTGGAAATATCATGCCATGCTCTGTGGCAGAGAGATTGGGGATAACAGATTTTGCTCCCACTAGGATCTCACTAATCCTAGCTGATCAGTCAAGAAGGATTCCAGAAGGAGTTCTTGAGGACGTCCCTGTCAGAGTTGAGAACTACTTAGTTCCAACAGACTTTGTGGTGCTGAAGTACGATAGTGAACCGGATGATCCTCTGATACTGGGAAGACCTTTCTTAGATACTGCTGGAGCAATGATTGATGTGAGACACATTCTGATTGATCTCCACCTGGGAGATAAGGCTCTGCACTTCAAGATGGATAAGCTGCGAAAATCCACAGTTGACGGTCAAGCTTTCAGCATTCAGTTGGAACATGTAGCTCAAGTTGGTAAGGATACAATGTTTGATAGTGGAGAGAAGAAGATGGTGGTTCCGCAGGAATCTACTCTAACATCTTCAAAGCCTGCAACTGCACATAAGCAGAAACCTCCGAACATCAGACATCCACCGAAGCAAAGGTATGTTACTCCCACACCCAATCATTCTGACTCCATTGCTGTGAATGCAGGGAAACGCTCTGATGCACCCAAGCTTCACTCTCACTCTGGATCTATTCCCTCGTTCCTTGGACGATCTCACGCTGACACTGCTTACTCTCCACCATGGATGAGGAGACTTTTGCAGAGGCACTCACAGCCTCTGTTGAAACCCCCGGGAATCTAATCTCCCATCATAGTCAAGCTAACGACTAAAAACAAGCACTGAGTAGGAGGTAACCCACTGGTAAGTTGTATATATTAGGATTTTTGGTCTTGCGTTTTGATATCTATTGTCTTTGGTGTTTTTGTGTTGAGTCTCGCAGGACCACTAGCACTGACGGGTCAATGTCGGTCGACATCCATTTGATGTCGGTCGACATCGATTTCGAAAAAGTTCAAGCGCGAACGATAATCGACCGTGGTCGATTTCCAGAAGTCGAATTGGTGCAGAAAGGTAAGTGTCGACTGACATCAGGCTGGGTGTCGGTTGACATCGATGAAATCGAGGTAAATGTTTCTTAAAACCCGCGACCCGACTTCTTCTTCCTCACTTCTCTTCTCGCCGAAAATCCTTCACAAATCGCCACCTCCTTCGTTTCTTCACCGTTTTTGACGATTCAAAGCTCCATTCCACTTGTTTTTCCGTGCTCTATCCATTTCTAGTATCCGTTTAATTGATCTGCGAAGGTATGACTCTGAATCTCCATTTTTCAGTTCGTGTTCAAGGGAAGAAAGCTTCGAATTTGGATCGTAATATTGATGTCTAGGACGAGTTTATAGTGGAATATGATTAGTTTTGATGCTGTGGATGATTATCTGGACTCAATTCTTGAGATTATGATGCTGCAAAAATCGGATTGTTGAACCTCATGCTTGTATGTCTTTGTGTTCGTATTGTAGATGAGGCCTTCTCTGAACCAAGGAAAAAGACCACGAAGAGCCTCTGACACCGCTGCTTCTGGCTCCTCATCACAACAACATGATACCGCCGGAACTCATGCCCGTGACGCTCAGAACCAAACACCTTGGCCAAGAATGGAAGAGAAGAGGTTCAAGGTCACTTGCTTTGCAGACGAGCCTGCGGTAGAAGTAAAGAAGCGTGCCTGCACCCACAGACCAATCTCCGAGCATTGGGATGATTATGAAAGTTTGTTCTACAATGGTTGGTGTGGCGTTGATATTCAGCCCACACGGCTCCCTTGCATCACGACTATGAACAAGTTGAATACACGATCGGATGTCTTGCGAGTTATATGGACGATAGGATTGGGTACGATCTGTACCAAGTACTATGATTTGCACGGGGAGCTGGTCAGACAGTTTATGGCCACAGTCCGTGTTTACTACTCCAATGATGTGGTCAGGAAAGCCTCTGAAGGGACATTGACCTTCATGGCCAAAGGCAGAAGGTACAGGCTCAGCCTTCAGGAGCTATGTGACATATATGAGTTTGACAGGACGAGAGAGCGAGTCAGCTTGCCTTAGCACTGGCCCGATGTGCAGCTTTTCTGGCAACACTTTGGCACCAGAGTGTACGATTCTCATACCACCAGACAGACCGCTGTGAGACATCCGGTTCTGTGGCATCTAGTCCGAGTGTTCGCCAACACAATCTTGTGTAAGATGGAGCCTGGGATGATGAGGATTGCTAAGCTTTTGTTGCTCTATCTTGGCATTAGCAGCAATATTGATGTCAGTGAGTTTGAGGACGCTCATTTGCAGGCAGACGTCAACATGGGAGCTTTCTTTGCTCACCATTTAGAGACCTTGAAAGCGACGAAGCCATTCACTGGAAAGGCGACGAAGACAGAGACGGTCGGGAGTCTTTTAACTGCCATCTTTGACCACTTTGGACTCGACAGGAGTCAGATGACCATTTTCACTAAAAGGCCTACCATGGACTTCACACATCTGAAGAGCATGCAATGGATCAAGAGAGACGTCAATGACAAGCAGTTCTATGGCGTTTCAATGACATATCTGGCGTTGAGCGTCTCTTTCCCCTCCCAGAGACCAAGCTTACATGCATCACCAATGAGCCTCTTTCACTCTCCTTTCAGCCAAGTGTAGAGCTTTGTCGAGCTGTCCCGCGTCGTTCTACTGTACTTAGAGGCGCTTCTTCTAGAGCTACTTCCTCTGCTGCTGAGTATATGGTTGTCCCTGCTGAAGACCCTGATGAGAGCTATGGGCTTCCCGAGCTTCCAGTACCAGCAGAGGACATGCCACCAGCGTAATTTCAGAAGTGGGAATCAGGTGTGCTCAAGGGAATCTGGAAAGCGGTTCACCGCATGTCCTGTCAACGCTCACAGCACGTTTGCCACCTGCAGCCACGACGTCGCGCACTTGCGCCAGCACCTGTACACGTGAGCTCAGAGGATGGGGAGATCGAGGAGACTGCTGACTCCGAGGAGATGGATGATGAGGACTCTCCAGTCTTCTAGACACTTGCTGCTGCCGATTCTGCGTTTGTTTCTTTTTCTTTCTCTTAATTCATTTGATGTTTCCTTTGAGTCAATCTGTCCGTCCGGTCTGTTTGGAACCTTGACTTTTTGTTTATGCATCTCCACTGTTGTCTCTGATGTGATTTTTGAGTGATCTAACACAGCTAACATGTGAGTAATTGATTTCTAACCCATGAACTCAACCACGACAAATTTTACATCATGCGCATGATTACACGACCCCCGTGTCGGGCGACACTCCTCTTAGTGTCGGTCGACACTGGTCATGTTCAATTTCGACTTTTCAACTCAATAACTCTATGGCTCCAGATTGATTTATCCCGAACCCATGCTACGATTGCACTGGGGACAATGCAATTTAAGTGTGGGGGAGGTGGTTACTGACATTGTGTTCTGTTTTCTTAGTGTCAGTCCTTTGGTTTTCAAATGGTTTTATTGAGTCAAAACGTGTATGAAACTATGATTTTTCGAGGAAATTTTTCGCTGGAACAAGAACTAAGTGACCATTGGAAAGACTTGCAGAAGCTCTATGACTGTTAGAAAACCCCATACGGATCAACCTACCAAGGACACCCATATCTTCTCAGGTATTCATAGGATACACTACTAACTTCACCTCTAATCCTGATTTAATTTTCTCACTTAGGGCTTGGTATCTCTGGATCGGATTCCTCTAATGGACTTGGCACAGCCTATAATCCTGTCTGAGTATGGTTTCTGATTTTCCCCTCCCTTGAAAGTAAAAAAAAAAAGAGATAAGCTGCGGATAAGCTAGTAGTTTCGAAGTGGTCACGTGAGTGGTAGAGACCCCTATTACCTCCTGTGCATCCATGGAAACATGTCCAAAGTACACCCCGAATAAAAAGGGAAGAGAACTGATAGAAAAAATAAAATGATACCCAGCGGGGAAAAATCATTTGCTAAGGGAGAAAGGGAAAAGAAAGGAACCAAAAACCGACAGTTTAGTGGCCAGGAACTGAATGAGTTGAGTCCATGTGTCCTCTGATCAATACTCCCTCTGTGAGACCGCACCTAATTATATACAGAGGTTAGTGTGGTGAATTTGGATGCCCTGTCTAGAGTGTGGAGTTTAATTGGGACAGTTGCTAAGTGTGGGGGAAGTACATTGTGGTCGTGATCTCTGCAGGAATGTTTTCAGTGGCTTACTAAGTGAATGTGAATGCGAATGTTCCTAGGACGAAATGAGTTTCTGAGTTTTCAAACTTCTTTCTTATGCTTTGGTTCTTTATTTTCTTGAGGGCAAGCAAGAGCTAAGTGTGGGAGAGTTGATATATCATGGTTTTTCTAGGTTTTCAACCATGATATAGTTGTATATATCGAGTCATTAACATGGTTTTTCGAGTCTATTGAGTCCTTTACAGGCCAGCTTGCGTTTGGAGCAAAGATTGGAGTTTTGGGACGTTTCTGGTGATTTGTGCAACGAGCTGAAGTTGGTGTCTCGACCACGAGGTGATGTCGACCGACATCCATCTTGGTGTCGGTCGACATTGATGGCTACAGAGAATTGAAGACATATTTTGAAAATTTGTAAAGTTGCCCCAGAAGTTTCCCTAATTCTAATCTTGCCCCAGAACGTGTTTAGTGTTTTAATTAAGTTTTGAGAGAAGACTCCATCTATCTTGTTCTTTGCTTTTGTTCTTACTTTTGCTCTGGATATTGAGAGATTTTGCTAAGGGGTTGTTCTTGCTACTTGTAACCTTTGAGAAAAGGATTTCGAACACCTTTTATCTATCTATTCAGTCTTTGGTTTTCTATTCAATGATGTGTTGTTTATCTGATAATATGTTTGAGTAGTAACCTAGTTAGATTTATGAATTCTCATAGGGTTTTATGCATGTTTAGATAACTGATTGATTAGGATTCTAAATATGTTCGTTCATCACCTAAGTTGCACTTAATACTAAATTCTGGACTGATCACCTAGGATTTAGATCTGAGATAATTAACTTAGCACGAGAGAGTGAGTTATAATCTAAATTAACTTAGTGTGAGCAATTTGACTAGATACATAGAGATTTGGTCTAGAAGAATTGTGAACTGAAGAACCTGTATCTAATGCTTGTCTAGAACTCTAGGATTACAAAGATATTTGGATCGCTAGGTTGCTAGACATAGAAATAATCTCAGTGAGAGTTGGATTGTTTGTCATTGTGTTTCTAATTCTTGAACCTGTGTTTAATCAGAATCCGGTTAGTTAAGTATCTGACATTGCATAATTCTCAAGAACTTCCTAAGTCTGACTTCTTTCTCCACTTGAAAACAACCTTTAATTTACTTGCATTGCTTTCTACTTTATCATCTGATTGACCTAGCTTGATTTGAAAACATATAGTCTATCGCGTGAATCTTGAGTCCTTGTGGATACGATACCCTGAATACTACATTCGCATAACTGTGCACTTGCAGTAGAATAGGGAATAATCTTGACTTATCAACATGCTCAAAAGATTGTGAGAAGAACAACGGAATATGAGTACGAGAGACTGCCTTCTTTTTTGCATGGAATCAGGCAAACCAACCCCGGGAACAGTAACTGCTCTTGACTAGATGAGAAGAATAGATTTAAATATCTATTTATAGCATTTGGAGCTTCCATATATGGATTTACGTTTCTTAGAAGAGTCATTGTGGTGGATGGTACTCATTGATATACCATGGATTTTAGGGTTTTAAACCATGGTATATGTCTTATTTATCGAGTCTTTTATTATGTTTTGGAGTCTTTTAGGTGTGTTTACATGTCTAGGTACGTTTGGAGCGGCTTTGGAGATTATGACGCATTCTGGAGCTATTTGGAGCATTTGCCCGAGAGATGAGTTCACTGTTGATATTTGAGAGTTGTGTCGATCGACACACCTTTGGTGTCGATCGATGCACATGCGTGATGGACTTTTCTCGCGAGAGTTTAATGAAGAATATGGAAATTGCACTTTGGCCCAGAAGTTTCTCATAATTACAAAGAAGCCCCAGCCGTGATTAGATCATTATATTAGGGTTTTTAAGCCATTGTTTAGGCTACGCTTTACTTACACTTTATTTTACATTCAGAGAGTTTTAGGGGCTGATCAGATACTCGACAGAGAGAAGATTTCGAACCTCTGTTTCTTATTCTGTTTTATGATATTCAGTATTCTATTCATCATGTCTTTTGTTATGATTGTCATGTCTGAGTAGTTTACCTGTTAGGTTTAGGGATTCTCATTAGGGATTTCATGGAATTATAGGTTGATCAATCTGTAGGGATTCACATCTGCTAGTTCTTCATCTAGGGTTGTTCTTAATGCTAAATCTGAATTACCTACCCAGATTTATGATGTTAGGTTGATTTCTGCAACGAAAGTTGATTAATTAACTAGAAAGAACTTAGATGAGCAAATTGACTATTCGCAAAGAAATTTGGTTTAGGAGAATTGTGAACGAAAGAACTTGAGATTAATGCTTGTATAGAACTCTAGGATTCGCAACGAAAGTTGGCTTGCTAGGTTGTTAGACATGGATAATATTCGCAACGAAAGTTGGTCTATTATAATTCTGTGATTCTAGTTCTAGAACAGTTCTTAATTAGATCCCGATTGATTGATTAGCTTATGTACCTGATTTCCTGAGAACTCCCTTGACATGACGCCTTCGCCTTCTGATTTACAAACCGTTTACTTGCTTTCTGCTCTGATTTACTGCTTTCACTACTGTTTCACCTAGCTTAACCTAAAATTCTATAATCTATCGCAAGAGTCTAGAGTCTCTGTGGATTCGATACCCTATATACTATTGGTTCAAGTCTGTGCACTTGAAGTGTAGATCTAGGGATTAAAACTCTGATCGTATCAAGTGTTTGGCGCCGTTGCCGGGGACTCTTTTGAGTCTTCGATAGATTTGAACTTAGGGTTTAGACTAGGTTTTTCGTTTTTGTTTTTGGTTACTAATTTTTTTTCTTCCGTTTTAGGTACGCCTGCAATCACACTGCATCGATCGACATTAACCTGTGTGTCGATCGACATCGTTTTCGCATTGCATCGATCGACGCTCTTCCTGCATCGATCGACACCTTTCGCGGAAGCACTAAAAAGACTAAGAGATCCGTAAGGATGATGTATCATAATGGTTTTTTCAGCTCAGGGATTGACAGCTCGCAGATAGCAGGGCTGAAGAACAAAGTTGACTCTCTGCATAGTCTTATACTTGGAAAGTATGCGCAAGAAGCTATCAACTGCGTTGGAGGGACTGGATTCTACAATCAGGAATCTGCTTTTCAGAAGCCCTTCCAGCAACAGAGTAACTCCTTCTCAAGGAACTGTGGTGTTTCTTCTCACCAAGCACAGCCTGCCCCTACACATAAGAGCAGATTGGAAGCCATGATGGAGCAGTTTCTTGAGGGACAACAACAGATCACTGTGTCCTTCAACTCAAAGATAGATTCATTGTATGAAGATCTGAATGGGAAGTTTGAATCTTTGAGCACACATGTGAAGAAGCTAGATGTCCAAGTTCAACAAACAGCTGGAGCAATACAAAGGCAAAATGAAGCTGGGAAAGCTGAACAGAAGCAATACGTTAATGTTGTGGTCATAAGAGATAAGATTGACTTGCTGGAAGAAGAAGAGAGCATAATCTCGGATTTTCTGGGTGAATTCTGTCTGTCTGAGACAAGCATCGATCGACACAACTTGTGCATCGATCGACACAGTCCCGATTCGTCTGGTGAAAGTGCTCAAAATCGCCTTGTTTCGATCGACACACCTACTGCATCGGTCGAGACATATCGCTGACAGGACCAAAAACCTGCAGCATTCCTAGAACGAGTCTATAAGCCCTCTGTGCCATATCCTAAGGTTCCTAAACTGTCTAAACATGAGCTAGAAGTGGCTAACTACATGAAAGTGATGGAAAAGAAGCTGATTCAGATTACAGAGAAGATACCAGACCCAGGAGCCTTTGTGCTCGACTGTTCCATCTCTAAGGACATATTCAAGCGTTCTCTGTGTGACTTAGGATCTTGTGTGAATCTCATGCCATACTCTGTGGCTGTGATATTGGGAATGATAGAATTCCAGCCTACTAGGATTTCTCTTATCCTAGCTGATCGTTCAAAGTGATATCCTGAAGGAGTTCTTGAGGATATTCCTGTCAGAGTTGGAAACTACTTGATTCCAACAGACTTTGTAGTGCTGAAGTATGAGATTGAACCTGATGATCCTCTACTACTTGGTAGATCTTTCTTAGCTACTGTTGGAGCCGTGATAAATGTGCGACATGGACTGATTGATCTCCACCTGGGAGATGAGCCATTGAGGTTTAAGATGGACAAGCTGCAGAAATCCACCATTGATGGACAGAGCTTTAGTGTTGAGGTGGAACCAGAGGTTCCTAATGGAAAGGAGAAGATGGCAGTTCACACTAAACTTGCTCTAACATCTTTTAAAGTTGTACCTGCTCTTAAGCAGAAAGCTCCGAACATCACACCTAATCCACAGTTCACCAAGCTAAGGTATGAGCTCTCTGACCTTAAGCATGCTAACTCTGATGCTGATTTTGCAGGGAATAGAGTCAGGAAACGTAATGTTCCACCTGAACTTGCTGTTGTTCCCAAGTTCCTCGGTCAGTCTCATGCAAGCAATGCATATAGGCCACCATGGATGAGGAGAATTTCGGAAAGGCATGCTCTGCCTTTGGCAAAACCACCTGACATCTGACCATGTGCCACAGTCAAGCTAACGACTTAAAACAAGCGCTGAGTGGGAGGCAACCCACTGTTTGGTTTGTACATATTCTTTTTGGTGTTTTTCCTAGGATTTTATGTTTTGTTTTTGTTTTTGGTGTGTTTTCTCTGCAGAATTCGAGTCTGAAGATCTGCGTCGATCGTTGCACATGTTGCGTCGATCGATGGGGAGATTTGACGAAGAGGTGAGTCGCTGTGTGTCGGTCATTGCGGTCCTGTGCTGCGATCGTCACACCTGGTTAAAATCAAAATCAAAGGTACGTGAGCTAAACCGAAAATCAAACTGGTTTGACCAATCTTGATTTGCATCGATCGTCACATTATATGCAACGATCGTTGCAATCACGCGTAAGGTAAGTACCCGAGAACCCTTTCTCTCTCTCTTTTCTTCCCCATTTCGCGATTTCCTCCCTAAGAACCCTAAATCGCCTCTTTCTCAATCTCCTTCATTTCTCACTCGTTTTTAACAATTCAAGTGCCTAATCCACTCGATTTTCTCCCCTCTATCCATTTATATCATCCATTTCAATCGGTTTTGAGGTATGTGTCCCGATTCTCTCCATTTTCATTTCGGCCAAAGGTAGAAAAATCCGAACTTTATCATGATTTGTTGCTCCTACGATGAAATTGATGCTTGATTAGGCTTATTAGTGACGAATTGGTACTACCTTAGTGCATGCATTGACAGATTTAGAAAGATTTTAGAGA
This sequence comes from Orychophragmus violaceus, assembly GCA_030180135.1. NCBI lineage: Eukaryota > Viridiplantae > Streptophyta > Magnoliopsida > Brassicales > Brassicaceae > Orychophragmus > Orychophragmus violaceus. The sequence continues at coordinate 36,795,052 of CM058231.1, read as the reverse complement.
ATTTTCCGATTCAATGACAAGCCTTTCAGATATCTGATTTAGGACATATGTATGACGGATTTGGGTACACTAGTTGTTTGTTTGACTGCTACTGATGGTTAATTGAGATGATATGCGCTTATGTGCTTGAGTTTGATGATCTTAGAGCCTTGGCTTAAATGCAAGTTGTTTCTTGTGTCTTTGATTTCAGATGGCACCGAGGAAGAGACGGAATGTGCCTACTGATATTGAACCACCTGCCAACTGGTTCGTATGCACATCTCCTATGCCTGCCCCTTACACTGGCGAGATTGGCACAGTGCGTTTCCCTTGGCCTAAGGCAGAGCAGGACAAGATTCCTGTGACTAGAGTATGGACGGAGGAGGCTCAGACAGTGACCGAGAGTTCTGCGTGTTTAGAGAGGCCAGTTTCTGAGACTTGAGACAATTATGACACACTGTTCTACAACGCGTGGCATGACATGACTCCCAATCCTACGCGATTTGCAGACTATCAGACCTGTCGGATGCTTGGGATTGATAATGAGGTGCTAGAGGTTACGAGACAGATAGGGCTAGGGACTATGCCGATGAGGAGTTATGATCTATATCCTGACTTGGTGCGACAGCTGTTGTCCACATGTAGTGTCTACTACACTGATCATGTCCTCAGGAAAGCTCGAGAGGGCACATTCACATTCATGTGAGACGGATCCAGGTATGGGATTAGCATTCGTGATCTCTGCAGGATCTACGGCTTTGATGATCTAGCCACTCATTGCTCTCTGGTTAGAGAGTGGGACACTGAGAGTTGTCAGTTTTTCTGGGACCACAATGGCTGTGAGGTGTATAACTCACGTACTATGAAGCAGATACAGTTGCGCCATCCAGTCCTGCGATATGTTGGACACATTTTGGGTTATACTCTCCTCTGCAAGGCTGAGGTGAACAAGCAAAGGAAGCTGGAGTTGCAGTTGCTATACACTGGAGTTAGTCACTTGTTCGAGGAGACACCATTGCAAGACCCAGCTCCTCAGCTGAACTTGGAGCAGTTTTTGCAAACCATTTGTGCGAGCTGAAGACTAAGCCATTTTCTGGGAAAAAGAGTGAGTCCGTAGGGAGTTTACTTACTCCCATTTTCCAGCATTTCAGGATCCCTACTGCTGGAAGAGAGTGCATCACCAAGAGGCAGTGGATGGATTATGGTCATTTGAAGAACACTACTTGGATGAAGGAAGAGAAACTTTGGGTTTATCATGACGCAGATGCATATGAGTGGTGTGTAAAGCTTCCTGCTGCTGAGCTTACTAGAGTTGATTCCTTGGAGGCCTTGCACTTTGAGCCTCCTCGGAACTTGAGACGCGGCGTTCCTATGATGATTAACCCTCTCTTCTTCTTCTTCTGCACCGGGACCATCTGCTCAGAGTTTTGCTTCTACTCCTGCACCCGAGACTGCTGCTGCTGAGTTTGACATTGGTCCTTATCCAGCTCCATCGGTACCGGTGAGTGAGATAACTGAGGGCGAGTGGAGAGAGCGTCAGGTAGGTATACTACGGAGTATTTGGGATTTCATGCATGGCTGCACTTGCAGGAGACGGCCACAGATTCATCAGCCCATTCCTGTTCGTCGTCGTCGACAGCGTTCTCCGACTCCCGTTACTTCGGGCAGTATTGATCCCTTGGATGGGAATGATGATGAGAGCGAGTGAGATCAGAGTCCCATTTTCAGACTATTGGTTCTGTTTTCTTTTTCACTTTTCTTTTGATTTTTCTTGTTGCTACTTATGTTCGGGATGATGTGTTTGCTTTTAGACCATTTGTTGCTTTGATTTTGCTTGTTTGCGATGTTTCAGCTTTCAGGTTTGAGTTTTGAGATTTTTCTCATGGACTAACTGCTGACTGCTAACTGATCTGACGAAATCGCAGTGCAACGATTGACACGGTCCTGTGTGTCGATCGATTCAACATGAAAATCGCATTGCAGCGATCGTTGCGGACCTGAGCAACGATCGACACAAAATCGCAATCGCCTTGCAACGATCATCACATTTATGCGTAACGATCGATGCAGGTGCGAGACAGGTAACAATCAAACAGAACCTAACACATACCTTAAACATTTTATTTCTTTTACCGATCCTCGGCTTGACACCACTGGGGATACTGTGTTTCAAGTGTGGGGGAGGTAGCTACTGACGCATGCTTTTGTTTTGGTTTTAAAATAAATCTTAGAGTCAGTTTTGGTTTTTAAAATTTGTTTTATCGAGTCAAAATAGTTTAAGTAGGAAACAGTGAATTTTTGAGAAGTTAACAACACTTGCAGGAACTTAAGTAACCATTGGGATGAGCTTGCAGGATCAATCTATGACTATTAGAAAACCCAACGCAGATCAGCCTACTGAGAACACCCACATCACTTCAGGTATCAGAGGATCCTTTACTGACTTCACCGTTAATTTTGACTTAATTTTCTCACCTAAGGGCTTGGTATACCTTGAGTCGGATTCCTCTGTTAGTTCTGACACAGCTTGTAAACCTGTCCGAGTAAGATTCTCTTCTCCCCTTCTTTAAAGTAAAAAAAAAGAGAGTAATAAACTGAGGATAAGCTAGTAGCTCCGAAGTGGTCGCGCGAGTGGTAGAGACCCCTATTACCTCCTATGCATCCATGGAATGTGTCCAAAGTACACCCCATAACGGGAAGAGCACTGATAAAATAAAATAAAATGATACCCAGTGGGGAAAAACCAGTTGCTAAGGAAGGGAAAAGAGAAGAAAGGAACCAGAAAAAGATAGTATGGTGGTCTAGAGCTAACAGAGTAAGAGTCCATGTGCCATTTGATCGATACTCCTTAGGTGAGACCGCACTTACATACTTATAGAAGTCAGTAGGGTGAATTTGAATGCTTGAATGTGATTGTGGAGTTTACTCGGGACATTTGCTAAGTGTGGGGGAAGTATATGTTGGTCTTGATGTCTTGCAGGTGAATCTTTCAGTGGCTTACTAAGGGGAATCTGAGTGTTGTTGCATCTAAGATGAAAAGAGTTTCTGAAAGTTTTCAAACCTCTTCACCATATTCTACTTCTCTGTTTTGCTTGAGGGCAAGCAAAGACTAAGTGTGGGGGAGTTGATATACCATGGATTTTAGGGTTTTTAACCATGGTATATGTCTTATTTATCGAGTCTTTTATTATGTTTTGGAGTCTTTTAGGTGTGTTTACAGGTCTAGGTACGTTTGGAGCGGATTTGGAGATTATGACGCATTCTGGAGATATTTGGAGCATTTGCCCGAGAGATGAGTTCACTGTCGATATTTGAGAGTTGTGTCGATCGACACACCTTTGGTGTCGATCGATGCACATGCGTGATGGACTATTCTCGCGAGAGTTTAATAAAGAATATGGAAATGCACTTTGGCCCAGAAGTTTCTCATATTACAAAGAAGCCCCAGCCGTCATTAGATCATTATATTAGGGTTTTTAAGCCATTGTGTAGGCTACGCTTTACTTACGCTTTATTTTACATTCATAGAGTTTTAGGGGCTGGTCTGATACTCGACATAGAGAAGATTTCGAACCCCTGTTTCTTATTCTGTTTTATGATATTCATTATTCTATTCATCATGTTTTTTGTTATGATTGTCATGTCTGAGTAGTTTACCTGTTAGGTTTAGGGATTCTCATTAGGGATTTCATGGAATTATAGGTTGATCAATCTGTAGGGATTCACATATGCTAGTTCTTCATCTAAGATTATTCTTAATGCTAAATCTGAATTAGCTACCCAGATTTATGATGTTAGGTTGATTTCTGCAACGAAAGTTGATTAATTAACTAGAAAGAACTTAGATGAGCAAATTGACTATTCACAAAGAAATTTGGTTTAGGATAGTTGTGAACGAAAGAACTTGAGATTAATGCTTGTATAGAACTCTAGGATTCGCAACTAAAGTTAGCTTGCTAGGTTGTTAGACATAGATAATATTCGCAACGAAAGTTGGTATATTATAATTCTGTGATTCTAGTTCTAGAACAGTTCTTAATTAGATCCCGATTGATTGATTAGCTTATGTTCCTGATTTCCTGAGAACTCCCTTGACCTGACGCCTTCGCCTTCAGATTTACAAACTGTTTACTTGCTTTCTGCTCTGATTTACTGCTTTCACTATTGTTTCACCTAGCTTAACCTGAAATTCTATAATCTATCGCAAGAGTCTAGAGTCTTTGTGGATTTAAAACTCTGATCGTATCACTCATCTTAATGGAAAGTATGACGGTGTTATGCCAGTGGCGGCCGCACAAGACGGAAATTTTCAAATATTTCTGTTGGCTTTCGGAATCGTAGACTCTGAGAATGATGACTCGTGGGAATGGTTTTTCACCAAGCTGAAAGAATGCATTTCAGACCAACATCCCTTGGCCATAGTCTCGGATAGATGCGAGTCGATCAAGAATGCGTGTGAAGCAGTTTTCCCTTGGGCACAATGAGGGATATGCTATTACCAACTACAAAATAACATAGTTACCAGGTTCAGGGGAAAATATCTTCTGTACTTGGTGAAAAACGCGGCTTACGCATATACGATTTACGATTTTGACCGAAACATGGCTTCCTTACGAGCGGTAAATCCTGAACTTGTTGATTACCTGGAGGAGGCGGATGTGAGTCTATGGTCACGCGTGCATTTCGGCGTAGACATGTACTTATCCGACTTCTATTGATGTCTGATATTATTATCAGACTTCTCTACTATTTGATTATTTACCAGACTTCCAGAGAAGTCTGAAACTTAAGTGTCAGACTTAATATTTCTAAGCAGACTTCTAGTGATGTCTGATATTATAATCAGACTTCTCCTGATGTCTGATTATTTACCAGACGACAGGAGAAGTCTAAAAGCGTATTGTTTTTCTTAATACTTTCTAGTTCTTACTTATGTAAACCTTTTTCAAATTGTTGGAGACAGATACAACATAAAGACGAGCAACATTGCTGAATCTATAAACTCCGCAGTTAAGAAGGCAAAATGATATCCCATATCTTTCCTTTTAGAGTTTATACAAGAGAAACTAGGGACGTGGTTTTGTAAAAGGCGGCCTGATGCAATGAGTCGTGAATATTATGCAGATATGATGACGGCAGAATGCGTAGATACGTATCAGTTCGTTGTTAAGGGAGGACATAGGGATTGTGTTGTGGATTTGGAACATCAGAAATGTGAATGTGGTGTTTGGGATTACGAAAAAATACCTTCCTCACATGCAATATGCGCTGCACTGGAACTTGAGCTACACATTTCTACCCTTGTATGTCCATCTTACAGAACAAACTACTTGTACGCTGCACACTCGCGCAACTCTTACCAAAGAATTTAACTGGCACAGCTGGTCATGACACTATGTGTGTCCTTCCGCCGGAAAAGTGGCAGAAGCCTGGAAGACAAAAGAAGTAGAGGTGGCAATCTATGCTAGAAATCTCCAAGAAGAAGGGCAGTAAACCGCGGAAACTACACAAGCAATATTGTTGTTCGAATTGCAGACAACCAGGCCTCAAACAACCCAATTGTCCACACCCTGAGGCTGACTAGAAATGGTTAAAGTCTGATGTGATATAGAGTTTGCTGAATTCTGATATGTGTTCGTGTTCAGTGTTGTCTGATAAGTTTTAGGGTTTATTGAAGTCTGATATATTTTAATGAATAACTGGTTAAAGTCTGATATTTTTTAGGGTTCACTGAAGTCTTTTGTACTAATGGATGTATTTTAGAAGTCTGGTATTGAAACTTGTTTGAATTGTTTGGGTTCTGTTTCATCAAGCGTAGTAATAAACATAACTAGGATTAATGCTTAAGTTTGTTACATAACTAAACAAGCACAAAAGTAGGCCAAAAGATGGATTTGTTTTTCTTACAACTACAAAAGATAAATATATGCAAGAAATCCATTGTTTGGGAATCCAAAAGATATCGAAAGTCTATTTAACCGTAGGTGTCTAGCAATGCATACTCGGTACGTTTTTCTTCACATGTTCGCCCGAGTTCAAACATTATGTCAAAAGCTAGCATGTCCCTGATTTTCTTGATGTTCCTATTACAAAGATACTTTGGAAACGCCATTCCAAGTGAATGGAACTCGATGAACATCAAGCAGAACACTCCACAGTCACCTGTTTGGACATTTTGGGGAAGATCTTTGCTCATAACAATCGTGTAGGTGTAACGTTCCAAGGGATAAGGCCATCCATCTTCAGCTGGGGTCAAGACGTGCATCGCATAAGGAAACATCTCACGGATTGGTGCCATTGCTGCTCCAACCGACTCATCAGTTTTCTCACCAAGGATGTTGTTACAGACTGTTACGTGCCTATCCAGGATAGAAATCATAATTACTATCCAATGAATTCCACCAATGTCCAGTGCGGTGTAGATATAATCAATTTCCAGCCCCCAAGGCTTCAGTGATTTGCAGAATACGGGTAGATGACCAGTAAAGTAATACCAAACACCAGGAGGAAGCCTTCTAGATGCGGCAGAACTATTCTCATCTGCACCGCTCTTAATAAATTCTGGATAGTAATGACGCCACAATGCTTGAAGGAGTGTGTCAATGAAGCATATCCTCTCGCTCCTGAACCATTATGGATGGCTCTGTTGATGTTTCCTTAGCAGATCAATCCCGACATCAATTTGCTGCATCAAGACAAGAATGTGTTAATATAAAAGAATAAAACACAACCAAACAGCTTCAGAAGTATGAAAATACAACCAGACTTCTTTGGAAGTGTGAATATACTTCCTCGGAAGTCTGAAAATACAACCAGATTTCTTGGGAAGTCTGAATATACAACCAGACTTCTTAGGAAGTCTGAATATACATCCAGACTAGAATCAAATTCTTAATTCACAACCATTGGAGTGATACTGACCGTGTCTAGCAGCCATTCCTTTGGAGTGCAAAGATCATAATACCATTGGAGTGATGTGTTCATTTTCCTAGTCGGATAACCCCTACAAAGAACAATACGCTTGTTAGACATTGAGTTAAGAGATTAGGTATACAACTTACTCGTCTAGGTAGAGTGTTAAGACATACGACTGTCTTTTGTTGTAATCATTAAGTGCCTTCACTTGCATCTTGGTGAGAGCAGCACAAGGGTTATATCCCGGTTTCACCTGTGCTTGGACAACATGTTTAACTGGAGTCTTCACCTTCTCCTTATGTTTAATCTCTTTTGCCTTCGCTTTCATATAAGCTTCAGCTGCTGCCTGCTTAGTATCCTATTTAAACCTCTGCGTAGCATCGAAGTCTATGCCCGTATCCGACTGTGTAACGATCAAGACACTCGGATTTGTGCTCTCGGGTATACTCTGCATATACAATTTAACAACCCGTGTTAAACATAAAGTTCGATCTAAAATTCACACAAGAAACAAACTGCACTAGAAGTCTGGTAACTAAAATACATCACTATCAGACATCGATAGATGTCTGATATGTTCTGAATCCCGACCTAAAATCACACCAAACCAATGCAATACAAGGGATAATGCCATGGATCCATGTTCAAAGCAAATACAAGAACAGGGGGGGGGGAAATACTGTTATGCTCATGTTTTTACAATCAAGCTTATTCATACTGCTAAGAAGGCTACTTCCCCTTAAGGGATTTCTTCTGAAGTCTGCTACTTCTCTTAGGCTCATCTTTCTTTTCCTTATTTGTATTCAGGGTTTGAAGGTTTTGGAAATTAACCCCATCATCAACCGCAGTCAGATTGGTGGCCTCACAGCCGGCTTGTCATGTTTGTCTGCAGCCTCTGCTTTCTTAGCCTTCGCTTTCCCTGCAGGACAGGTTCGGTATCAACAACATGATTATTAACGTTCACTACCAATCTCTTCGGGTTCTTCGGAGCCCTTTCCTTTTTCTTTCTTTCTCCCGCAGCAGCAGTTACTTTATCTTCATCCTGAATATCTTCAGCTTGATCTTTTTCATCCTCACCAACTCCGGCCTTATTCATCTCAGCAGCCGCAACACGCGTCTTTCTTCAGCTCACTACCTTTCCCTCCAATACCATCTTTCTTCTTCTCATTTTCCTTCTGTCCAGAAGAATCTTTCTTCTTCTTATTTTCCTTATGTCCAACTCCAACACTTTCTTCCTTCAAAGCCTTGACATTCATGGCAAGATCATCAACTCTGATACCCATCAGACGAAGACCCTCGTTGAAAACATCTACCAATACATCAATCCAACTTTCTAATGATTTTTGCAGATCCTCAATCTTTTGAACAACATCCCCATTCGTGGGACCATCCTTTCCTTGTCTAGGTCTCTTACTCACTACCTCTACATCTTCTTCTTCATCCTCATCATCGGCAACAGCCTGTACCAACTTCCTCTTGACTCCCGGAACCTTTCACTTTTTCTCTCCAACCTCACCCGCAACTTCCTCAGACTTAACCTCAAGCTTGACAGGACCGCCAGCTTTGACCCTGAACACACCTTCACTTTTCCAGTGTCTAGAACCCCACTTCCAAGTCGCAGTCCCAAGCTGTCCATGCATTGCTTTCACAAGGTTATCAACTTTGTCGTCCTCCTCATCATCGTTGTCCCATGCGGGGAACATGTCATCATAATCCTCCTTGAGTACGAGGTTGTTGACGCGGGACTGAAAATTACAAGTCACATAGAAAAATGAATATAAGCATTTATAATATCACAACGTCAGACTCATACGAGACTTAGAACAAAATATCAGACTTCATATAAAGTCTGACACAAAGTGTCAGACTTCTAATTCAGTATGGGAAAAAATATTTCAGACTTCAGAACAGTCTAAGAAATACATATATGCGTAAGGTTTTGTCGACTTTATTGCAACTCCGTGATCTCTGGTACGCCAGCATTGGTGGGGTTGGGGCTTTTGGGAAGGGCTCTCAGTAAGTTGTCGCCATAGCAGGACATGCCCAATATACCCAGATGTTAAGGACCTCAGCAAAACCACCGATCTAATAATTTTTTCCCTCCACGAGTTTTCTGTTTGCCTCTTTAACAGATTCAATTAGAAGCTTGAAGGCGAATCTTCCCCATGGATATGATTTTAACGATCTTGGAACCAGCAGAAGCTTAGTCATGTCAGCCCTTGTGGAAGTTGTCCAGTGTTGAGCCTCAATGAAGGTTGCATAGATTGCTAGATAGCCCAACCATATATATCCTTTGTTGCAGTTCCCAACCAGTACATCTTTTACAAGCTTCAAAAAATTGCGAATATCTTGGGCCTAAATCGAAATCCACCCCAAGAAGCTCCCACATTGCTTTCATTTCATCGGTATATTCAACTTCAGGGTACTCCAGGTTCTCAATATAGTCGCAGTTGAGTCCGGTTATGGCATGAAACTCATTCAAGGAAAACCTGGTTGGCTGAACGCCGAGAAGAGACCATATCTCATACTTCTTCTTGCAGTCTAACTGCAAACAGAGCATGTAATGCACCATCCTTGAACACCATTTGAAGTGCAGGTCATGGATTCTCAAAAAAATTTCAAGTTCTGAATCGAGGAGTTGTTGTCATTCTCCCGGTAACAGCACTCTTCTAACATCATTAATCAGATCTTTCCTTCCACTAAAGTAGTGTATGCTTTTATCTGGAACCGGTTCATAACCGGCAGTGAAAATCCGTTGTGGGAATTCAACATCTGCCATAACAAAAACCTGAAACAACAGAGGGAGAAAAAATCATGAATAGTCTGAATACTACTAGCCAGACGCCATTTGCAGTCAGCCTTACACAGTCAGACATCTTATTCCATCTGGCTAGTAATAGTTATGTAAACATGTAGACGAAGAGAATCTTATCGACGTAGGTCACCGGCGGAGGAGAGAGAAACCCAATCTGGAATTTAAAAAAACGAAAGATTAGCACAACAACGTTCCAAATAAATATCCAGACAGTATTATCAGTCTGAGTAACTTAGTCAGACACCATAGTCTGTCTGGCTACTAATATATATTTTAATTATACTGACGAACAGAGGAATCGATGAATCTTACCGTCGAATCAAAACGACGGAGGAGAAGAGAGAAACAAGATCTGTAATTTAAAAAACAAATCTTGCGTACGAGAAAAATTCACTCTATTTGCAGTCTGACGACTACAATCAGACTCCATTTGCAGTCTAAGGCCTATAGTTAGTCGTCTGGCTACTAATAATTATGCTAAGTTTATTCATGAAAGAAGGATTTGATGAATCTTACCGTTGAAGGTCAGCGGCGGAGCAGAGAGAAACCAGATCTTGAAACGATACCCAGAAAAATATGAAGCTGTCGGTTCAGTGGCTTTGAGAGAGAACTGGGTTTTTTTTTATCCTTCCTTCGAAACTGTAAAAAAAAGGATAAAAATCCTATTTATATGTGGGTCATAAGGACAGTTAAAACGAGACGGTTTTACCACGACACGATGGTTTTACCACGGACGTAACTGCCATGCATTTTTCGTCTCCCTTTTACATAACTGCTGCCGCACATTTTTCTCGTAAATTACAAAAAATGGAACTCCCGCGCATTTTAACATTGCCAGACATCATATGTAGTCTGACAAAATATTGTTAGACTTCATATGAAGTCTGCCAATATAGTTTTTATTATTTGAAGTCCGAAAACACATTATTTGAATATGACAATTGGCATAATGAAATTTGAAATCATATGATGGCTGAAATTCGTCTTATATTACATAAAATTGTAGCTGGATTCATAGGACTAACATATTACAGGAAACCAAATGCCCTCAAGATGATTGGGACGATAATAACAGAACCAGCAAACATCAGATACTCATACTTGACTCTATTTGTCGGGCAAGGTGGTTTCTCAGTCAACAGCTCCTTTAATGGAGTTATCTCTGCCTGCGCTATCTTTAGGTCATCGTGCAAGGTGGTAACACACTCCATTTCAGCATAACAAAGGAAGATGTAATCAATTTGTTCACCATGTTAGTCCACTCTCAGCTTTAACTCATGAAACTCCTCCATCATAGCCTCATCCCACCACTTCATAATATGGTAGCCACCATCCTATACAGCCACATTTTAAATATAAAATCATCTTCGGATTCCAAATATATGCTCGAATAAGTAAAGAAAAAATAAAATTGGCTACATAACAGAGAAAGGCAATTACATCCCAGTTACGACATCCAAAGAATCTTCTTCCCGGATTATCGACAGTAGTGGAGGTTCGCATGACAGGGTCCAGACCGCATAAACATTTCTTGGGGAATCCATTGCATGATCCGGATCGTTGTCGAAATGTGGAACTTGAGAATGAACTACTACTACTCGATGTTGGAACCTGACTGAATCGTCCCATCATGTATACCATAAAACAATTGAAACAAAGGCTAATTTCAGACTTCTAGCAGAGTCTAATTCAAAACAAATCCAATTTCAGACTTCTAATAGAGTCTAATTCAAAAACAAATTCAATTTCATACTTCTAATACTGTCTAATTCAAAAACAAATCCAATTTCAGACTACTAATACAATCTAATTCAAAAACAAAACCGTATGGATCTAAAACGAGAAATATATAAAACCTATATTTTTGTTCAGATCTAGACAAAGTACATACGTAAAAGGGATGACTCGGACTCAAAACCGTATGGATCTAAAACGAATAATATATAACATCTATATTTTTGTTCAAATCTAGACAAAGTACTTGTGAAAAAGGGATGACTCGGACTTAAAACCGTATAGATCTCAAAAATTTGCAGAAAGAAGAGCTTAGAAGATGACGACGGCGGTGTAGGGACTGGTCAGGAGAGACGAAAAAGGAGAGATAATCGTATGAAAAAGATGACAACGGCGGTGGCGGTGGCGGTGGCGAGGAGGATTTTCGGAGAGTTTTTAGAGAATATTTAGAGAGAGAGTGTGTGTTTCCGTTTTAGAGAGAGAAATTTTATAATGACTTTTACACATTAATTTTGGTAAATTTCGTTTATATATGAGGTAAATTACCAAGTAGGATAACTTATTTGGTCGAGTTTAGTCAGACTTCTTTGGAAAATCTAATAAATCATGTACGTGAATCAGATTAACATGGAAGTTTGAGATACCCTAAATCTACTAATTACTACTTAAATACCAACATTTTATATAGAAAACTTGTAAAAAAACATCAAACTCGTTTAATATAGTCGCAACCTAACCATTATAAGCAAATGTAACAATATGGTAATTACGTTTTTCAGTTTTTGATTGGTCGTAAGGGCTTTGCGGTAATTTCTTGAGGCCAAAAAACAAGTTTTGCATTTTTTTTTTAATTTTGGGGGTACACTTTTATTTAAAACCAAATTTGGGGGCATTTTTAGCAATGTGCCCAAGTATTTTTGTTAATAAATTTTAATTAATTAAAAGAATTATCAATTATTTGAAATTTGTTTTAATAAAATTAATTGAGAATGTTGTTTGAGAAAGAAGAAAAAACGATGAGAAAAAAAAAAACAAAAACTAACCGTAAAGAGAAGGAAACTTTCAAGTGAAAGTCATAAAAAAATGGCTTTAGAAAAAAGTTGAAAACAAAGAACAAAAACAATTATTGGTACTGTGGAGACTTTGGAAATAATTACAGTCATAAAAATAGTGTTCAAGAAAGCGCTATGCGCTAGTCGGGCGGCGATCCAATACCTAACGCCTAGTCGGAGCCTAGGCGATTTTAGGCGGTTTAGACGTTTATACAAGAAAATCATATATTTTAGATATATTTTACTATATATATATCATAGAATTCAAATATTTGTAATCTTAAAAATAGATTTAGAACTCAAATTACATTGAAATAACAAAAAAAAATCAGTTAAATTTATCTTTACGCAACATTTTCTATCAAAATCTGTTAAAATTACGATATTTTTTATATTGATTACCATAAATTTATGAATTATAAATTATAAATTTAGTTATATGTAATAAATTTTTAAAATTAGACTGAAATAAACACGAAAATTAAATCATATGATAATTAGTTAAAGAATGTGTAGAGCCGCCTAGGACCGCCTAGACCCGCCTAGACCCGCCTAGGACCGCCTAGACCCGCCTAAATCCGCTTAATAATATAACGCCTAATTCTAACGCCTAGGAGAAAATCGCCACGGTTAAGGACCGCCTAGCGCCTAGGCCCCGCCAGACGACCGCCTAGACCGCTTTTTAGAACACTGAATTATTAAAAATATGATTGGATAAATAAAAACCGTAAAGACTGTCAAAGATTGATTTCATAAAACAAAGAAGGGGTTGTGTTTAAGCAGCCAAGATTACAATTCTTAATGTCAAAACACAATTTTATATATCCTAAAAACCCTAGAATAGATAGGCTATGGACTTGAATTTGAGTTGGGCTTGGACTCTCTAATAAATCCTATCTTCGAAATTCCTTTTCTCTGCAACCGAATAGTCAATTTTCTCCTTCAGAGAGTGAATCTCATTCGGATCAAATTCTCCAGGGCTCTTTGACTCAAAGTCATAGTCCCAAATACTCCTCCCCAATTATTCTTTTTCTTTTCTTTTTTTTTTTAAATCGTCAGAAGGTGTAATAGACAGCAAAACCTGGGTTTTTAGACTTATTTACAACCCAACTTGGGTTGACCCATAGAGTTTGGTCGATCCATTTGACCCGGTCGGATCTACTCCTCAAATTGACTTAAGTAAAAAATCAAATTATCCTTTTCACCATATTCCTTCACCGTTCCTCACCAAAACCGTTCAAGTTCTTCCTCCTTCTTTCCTTTTCTGACAAAACTTTCCGACAACCTCCAAAGTTCAGTCCCTTTGTAGCAGCAAATCATGAAGACTTATGGGAGAAAGAAATCGCGAAAGTCGAAGAGAGTAGAGGATACTCCCACCGAATCCCCAACCAAGAGAGACGAGGCGATTCGGCAAGCAGATGAAGTGTGGAAAAATATTGATGAAGAAGAAGAAATAGATTTGGAAAAGGCCTCCGAGAATGAGGAGGAGGAAGAGGAAGACGACGAAGAGACTGAGAATGAGGAAGAGAAGGACGAGGAAGCCGTAGACGACGAGGAGGAGGAAGCCGTAGACGATGAGGAGGAGGAAGCCGTAGACGATGAGGAGGAGGAGGAAGCCGTAGCCGAGGAGGAGGCTGAAGTTGAAGATACGCGCGTTCCGGGACTAGGGTTTCACGAAGAAGAAGAAGTGGTACCCAGTGAAATCCGCTCTCTAACCCACGGATCCCCAATCCACAACAGCCGTCAACACGAGGAAGCAACGGTCCGTATTTCTTTCCATCATTTATGCCTTGCATGTCTAATTTTTGTAGATTTCGGATATGTAAAATTTTGTAGGAAATAGTGAAACTTGGATTTGGAAAAGACAGAAAACTTGGTAAAACTTAGTGAAACTTGATGTCAACCTTGGTAAAACTCAGTAGAACTTTTCTGTAAAACTTGGTAAAACTAAGTAGAACTTTTCTGTAAAACATGGTAAACCTTGGTAAAACTTAGTAGAACTTTTCTGTAAAACTTGGTAAAACTTAGTATAACTTCTCTGTAAAAATTCATAAAACTAAGTAGAACTTTCTGTAAAACTTGGTAAAACTAAGTAGAACTTTTTTGTAAAACTTGGTAAACCTTGGTAAAACTCAGTAGAACTTTTCTGTAAAACTTGGTAAAACTTAGTAGAACTTTTCTGTACAACTGGGTAAAACTTGGTCAAACTTTTTGTGTGTGCAGAATCCAGAGGATGAAACCAAACCAATGCAGCCCCTCAAGATGGGTTTCCCTCCCACAGAATATGTGAAGACTATAAAGCTCTCTGGTAAGTGCTACATCGCCAAAGCCGTGAAGATGATAGAAGGCATTGTCGAGAAAGATGAGCTTAAGTGGTTCCATGACCTTCCCCAATTCAAGCATTTCTTCCACATGGGTAAGAAGACAATCACTAAATGGATGGGATTGTGGATGATTCTTGTTAGGGTCGCGGTTGTTGACAAAAAGCTGGAGCTATGGTTTATTGTCAACGGCGTACCAATCCGCTACTCTATTAGGGAGCATGCTCTCATTTCTGGGCTATTCTGCAACTCCTATCCAAACCGCTACGAAACCCTTGGTGGTGGCTCAAAATTTGTTTCTAAGTATTTCGGTGAAGAGAAGGTTACACATGAAGAAGTTGTGCAGCAGTTCCGAGGTCTGAAAGGGAAATGAAATGTTGGCAATGATCGTTTGAGGATGGTTGTCCTGTACTTCTTGTCATCCGTGATCATTGGGAAGAAGAAGACAGGAAAAGGAGCTCCTTCCGTTGAGAGTTTCTTCCTCAGAGCCATTGACGATCTCAAGATGTGCAAGACTTTTCCGTGGGGGCGTTTGTCATTCGAACAGAATGTCAAAGATATATTGCACTTCATTGACCGTAGCGGAGGAGTGGCACCCACTTCATGGGTATTTCCAGGATGCATTGTTCCTCTAGAGGTAAAAAAATTATTTCTAGCAAATTAAATTGACTTTTTCTAGTTGTTTTTAGTTGTCTGACTTGTAAAGAATTTGTGTTGTAGGTCCTACCATTTGAGGCCATCCCAGTTCTGAACAACAATTTCCGAGAAAGGGTTCAGGGTGCGGATGAGGATTGCCCGCGAATGTGCAAGATGAGGTACAAAACTGTGGGGACGAGGGGTTTCAGTATCTCAGAGATAAATGAGAAGCTTGGAAACACCAAGGTTAGTATCTCATATCATACTACTAAGGTTAGTATCTCATATCATACTTTGAGCTTGATATTAAATTGTTTCTTTTTTATATTTCCAGGATATTCAAAGAATCTTGGAGCCATCTCCCATGGAAATGGCTATGCTAGAGAGAAACATGGACCCTGATTCTGGATGGAATGATGTGGATGACCCAATAGTTGATGGTTGGAACAGGCTGCTCAAGAAGAAGAAGACAATCTGGTTTGAAGAATTTTTCAACCAATATGTGTCTGGTCGTGCGTCTCAGGCGGATGCTCAAGAGCAACCTCGTGCTATTCATGATGCGGCAAGTATGCATGAGGCTGAGAGTGATGTTGGGGCTCCTACTCCTACTGTTTTAAGCCTTGTGGATGTGGAGGCATTAATCAAGAAGAGAAACGAAGAAACAGAGTCTCGATTGAAGATGTACTATGACGCTCAGTTAAAGGAGTTGAATGAGATGTATGACCGTAGACTAACCAATATGGAATCGGGTTTGAATGCACTAAGAGCGGGTATTAAGGAGACAATACCGAAAGAGCCTGAGGCTACTGCCGATGATGGTGTTTTTGAAGGGGTTGGGTTTCTTGGTACCAGCTTTCGTGAGCCGAGTGGTGTTAAGGATAAAGAGGAAAAAAAGAAGAAATCGAAGAAAAGCTGTAAGAAAGAAGAAGAAGTTGAAAGCAACCGGGGAAGAGATGGAAGTCCAAGCGGAAGAGAAGGAGGAAAAAGAGGAAAAAGAGCAAGAGAAGGGTGAAAAAGAACAAGAGAAAGGAGAAGAGCAAGACAAGGGAGAAGAGCAAGAGAAGGAAAAAGAGCAGGAGAAGGAAGAAGAGAAGGGAGAGAAAGAGGAAGCGAAGGAAGAAGAGAAGGGATAAAAAGAGGAAGAGAAGGACAGAAAAGGTAAGAAGAGAGCTGTTGAACCTGTTAAGGAAGTGCCAGTAAAAAGGATTAAGGTTATCAAGAAGGGAATGGGGAAAGGGTCTACAACCATGGTTAGGAGTCCCGTGGTTACTAGGAGAATGAACCAAGCTGTTGAAGGAACCACCAAACCATGATCTTTTATGTAATGTCGAATTGTGTTTGGAGTATCCATCTTTTTAGTACTTTTGGTTTTGAATTATGTAATGTCGAATTATGTTTGAATACTTTGGATATTTTGGTTTGAATTATCTATGTTTTTTGCATAATAGTTTGTATCATGTTAAGAATTTAGCTTGTGTTTGGGTTATATTGCCTTGTTCTACCTTGTTTTACCTTGTTTCACCAAGTTATACTCGGTTTTACTCTACACATTATTTTACCAAGTTTTCCTAAGTGTAACCAAGTTATCCTTGATTTCACTAAATTGTACCATCTAGAATACATCCATTCAAACTTAAACACTAGCATAAATAAGGATTCAAACATAAATATCTCTTAAACACTAGAAAATCCCATAGATACAAACACATAATTCAAACTTAAATATCCTTTAACTTGGCAAACATAGTAGATCTTAAAGCACATCAACTTTGCAGCCCTTCGATTGTCTCCTTTAACTTGGCAATCTCTCTTTGGTTCCTTAGAAACTCCAGATTCATGGTTGTGATTCTAACCTCTTGCATATCAATCTTGTGCAGCATCTTCTCAAACTCTTCCTCGACACCATGCACCCATGGTTGCCGAAAATGGAGTCCATCGGCCTACAAAAAAAAATTCAAAAGATTCCGGAGTTATACCAAATACATGGAAAATGGAGTCCATCATCAAAAAACCAAATCCATTTACCTTGTATTGCTGAAAAGTAAAGAAGGTACGGCCCGGTGAAGTATCCACAGGCGTAACATTATCGACCTCGCGTTTGATTCCGCTACCACATGGGCATTTCTTTGGGATGCCGTATTCCGCATCGGCGACATAGGAAATACGATCGAAGTATTTCTTGTGTCTCCTTCCTCTTCATAGGTATCGAGCCCGAAATTCTCTGTAGCCATCGGAGATAGATCCGAAAGGGAGAGAGAGAGAGAAGAACGAAATGTAGAGAGAGAGAGAGAAGAGAGATGAGAGATTCTGGTTAGAGAGAGAAGGAGAAGATCGAAAAATGAGAGAAAAAAAGAAAAATAGATAGATATTAGGTTTTTTTAAAAAGGGGGAAAATTTATTTTTGGAATTTGGAGTTCGGGAGTTTCAAATTTTTAGGCGGGAATCAAAGTTTTACCTAGTTTCCAGTTTTACCAAAAACTGTCAAGTTTTACTTCTGCCAAAATTCAGTTTTAATGGTTATACTCTATCTTTAATAAAACAAAATAGGGTATACTCATGATCAATGGCTGTTTATAAGCATTTAAAATTAATTCATGCAATAATATTTGAAAATACATATATTTGGAGATAAAGATGATTCACATAGATAAATAACTCTTAAATGTATATGATATTTGCTTGCTAATAACAAGTCTACAATATTTACCTTAAATTCTAAAAGCGTATATTTTGTTTTAGCAAGAGATATGTTTGATTGTTATATTTAACATTATTATAAAAATTGAATTTCACAAAGAATTATAGTTCTACAAATCTTGGTTTTACCAAGTTTTCCAAAGTTACACAACAAATGATAACAGAAGTAAATTGAAGAAATAAAAATACAACTAAATTCCTTCTTGGCTCACATCAGCTTGGCTCTCATTACTGCAATTAAACCAGCTCTCTAAATTCTTTTTTGCCTTTCTCTTGCTCCTTCTCCGTCCGTGCTCCCCAACTGACGGATATCTTGTTTCTTGGACTCTTCCCTTTCTTTTCAAATAGTTTGGAGGAAAAGCGTACAACTTTTCTACTTCTGGAATAATCCACTCAGACATATGCGGAACTGGAAAAATTGTCCTCGTATAAGCCAATGCCCATAATTCTATTATGTAATAACGCGAACACAGACCATACAAATCCTTAAATTCAGTTGGCCTAATGTCTTGCTTCAAGAATTTAGTGGTAGCAGATATTGCGTGGACACATGGGTACCTGTCAATATCAAAGAGTCTACAGCTGCATTTGTTATGTCTCAAATCCACCACATAAGTAATGCTGTCATCTCCAACAACACCGTATTCAAGCTCGAATGCATTAAGCTCAAATGTCGTGAGTTTGGCCGCTTTCACAATTCTAGCGTGCAACGCAAGTTCCACTTCCGGCACCAATTTTCGCGCGCTCGATCCAGAAACGGAATCTTTCCTATGACTGTTAAACCACTCTGCAAATTTTCCAATAAGAGCATCGATCATAGGTAGTAGATGATACCTTTTGGCCTTCTTAAAAACTGCATTCATAGACTCCACATAATTAGAGGTGTCTATGTTGTACCTTGCACCGGGAGAATAACACCTTGCCCATTTCTTCACTTCTACACTTTTGTCAAGATATTCAGCTGCTTAAGGATATCTGTTCCTAAAATCGTCATATTGTCTTAGGAAATCAGTCTCGGAGTATATCCGAGCAATTTCCCTAAAAAAATTTCCAACTTCTTCCTTGTTCTCGTAGGAAACTTCTCCTCTCACATTCTGGGACAGGTGGTAGATGCAATAACCATGATCCGAGAGAGGGTACACTAGAGCTATTGCCTTGATGAGGCTTGCATTTCTGTCGCTAATAAAAACTAACTCACGACTATCCGGTATAACGGTTTTCAGCGTATTGAAGAACCACATCCAACTTTCTTCCTTTTCACCATCAACTTGAGCAAAAGCAATGGGATAGTGGTGATGATTCGGATCCTGCACTGTGGCGAATATTAAATAACCTCCATATACATTCTTAATGAAAGTTGCGTCAACGATGAGCACTTTCCTCTTGGCTACAGACCCTTCGATGGAAGCTCCCAAAGCCAAAAAAAAAAACATGAACCTTCTTTGTTCATCCAACACCAGATCGGTTTTTGTTCCATGATTCACCTTCTCCAACATATGCAAATAAGAAGGCAACATCTTGAAACCATCAACTGGACTACCACGGATATCAGAAACAGCAAGGTTTTTCCCTCTAAAAGTCGTAGAATACGACACTTCCACACCGGCTCTTCTTTGGACAAGCTGCACAATAGTTTTAGGACATGGAGTATCGAAGTTACCGGGATAGTCTTCGTTTAAGATGCTTGCAACTAACCGTGGTGTGCCTTTCCTCTTGTTGCTTACTCCACTAGAACTTTTCCGAGAGCATGAATGCATCTTCGTGTATGTTCTAACCGAGAACATGGTTGAATTCTTACTCTTTACATCTCTCAACTGCCATTTACAACCCTGCTTCGCTTCACGGCATTTCACCACGTATCGACTCTTATCTGAATTACCTATTAAGATCCCAAAACAGTTCAGATTTGCAGCTTTATCAACCAAATACTGCACATCTTCTTTAGATTTAAATTCTTGACCTATTTCAAAACCCAAGCCATCTCCCATTCATCTAAACGCCTTGTCTCTTCCACAACTCGGGGAAGCTCAACTGATTCAACCATATCCAAATCATGCATATTATCACGTTGTACAATATCACCATCGCCAATAGCAACATTCTCCAACGGCTCAATCGGCTCAGTTGGCTCAATAGGCTCAATAGGCTCAATAGGTTGTTCTGTTGATTCCTCGCCAGTAACATGAGTAGCATCACCAGCATTAATTACCCCAATATTATCCCGGGCACTAGAAATAAGCTCACCATAACTCCCACCATCTCGTTCCTCCTCTCTACTCTTGAAAGTTGCTCGGTGATCGGAAATATTTCCAAATCTGTGACAACCTCTACATGCAAAACACTTCTTCGTTGCTCTTTATCCAAAGAGGTTAGATACACGTAAATATCCTCGTCATCAAAAATATACGACTGCCTTTGAGGTTTCACTACCAATGGAATATAACTCAAATTCAGCCTCTTTGTAGAATCATCTAATGAAATCTTTCTGCGTATCCTATCCACTAGCAACGAATACGTTATCTCCTCCATAGATGATGTCTTAAACGATATACCATACAGCCGAGCTTCTCTAGGAATCCATTCATAGTCATCTCCGATCTTTGAATAATGTCCTTCATAATCAAAATGTATGTTTATGAAAGGAGAACCCATCCTCTTCTGAAAATGACATAAAAATATGCATTAGATTACAGCAGTTATACCAAGTTATACCAATTCTACCACAGTAGTTTTACTCTGTTTTACTAAGTTGTACCAGTTCCACCAAGTAGTTTTACTAAGTTGTACCAGTTCTACCACAGTAGTTTTACTAAGTTGTACAAAGTTGTACTAGTTCCACCATAGTAGTTTTACCAAGTTGTACTGATTCTTACGAATCTATTATTACCAAGTTTTACTAAGTTGAGCAACTTTATCAGACCCAAAATATCACCAAATTGCCAAATCGCCAAATGCGATAACAACAATAGGATTCAGTACGATTAAACCACAAATTTCGATTAATTATCGATTCAGTTGTCTAATTCACCAAAAAAACACAGATACAAACACAATGTTCTTAATCCAGAAATTAAAATCGACCTCCAATCGAGCTCAAGCAAAAAAGAGAAAAAAATAGAGAAACGAACGACAAGAAAAGAGAGGAACTTACCTGGGATGATCGGAATCCCGAATAGAAGTGGCTGGAATGGTAGAATTAGGATAGATTTGAGGAAATCGAATTCAAAATAGCTGCAAAACCCAACTGAAAATCGACCAAATCGAACAGGAGAGAGAGAGCGTGGTCGAGATGGAGGAGAAAGAAGCTCTTCTCTGATTGGTTGATTATTTGGTTTATTTTAGATTTTTTTAATTGGTTCATTAAGGGTAGAATGGGGATAACATTAAAAGGGAGGAGTAGGGGAGTATGGTAGATTAGGCAAGAGTATGTGAGAAATTGACTTTGAGTCAACGAGCTTTGAGAATTTGACCCATCTCATTCTACTTTGCTTTCATTTGTGCCTTGAGTTTGCCCAAATGCTTCTCATTCACTTCGATTTCTTCTTTCAATCGATCCAAACAAGAAACAGCATCAAGCTCAGGTCCTGGCCTCGAACTGCTTCGTTTGGAGGTAGAGATGCATGATTCTTCGTAAGGCTTCAATTTGAGACACGACGATGTTGTCTGCTTCCATGATCTTGTATGGATCATAACACAAATGAACTTGATGAAACTCAAGATAAGTGAGCTTAAGCGCTGTAACAATGTCGAACATATTCGAAATCTCATCATCATCCAAACGAAAAATTCGAATCTTTCTCGGATTTGCAATTGATTTAACAATTTCAGTTTCATTGGCTTCAGTCGATGGGGTGAGATTCTTCTTCCAATCTCTATAATGTTAGGAACTTTTAGTTAGTAGAGACGGAAGTAAACCCTAAATTCTGGTTTTTTTCCACAAATGCAAAATTACGCCGTTTGGGCCGATAATTTATTTTTTAAAAAATCATTAATTTAAATTGTTTAAGGGATAATTAACTTTGGTAACGAAAAATTAACTTCATTAAATATTTTGGGGGAATTGACCAAAATTTCAAATGCATGATGTAAATTCTAATTTTTATGTTGTTGTTGATTTTTTTTTTTCTGGTTTTGACGATGTAGCAAGGCAAATAATCAATTTTCTCTTCCAAACTCTGAATGTTTGTTCAATTACTGAACGAAGTGATGTATGCCACAATAATTCTTTTTGTTCCTAAGAAGACCATCATAAAATTCTGAAGGATGATATGAAATATTTTCTCTACTGCTTCCTAGAAATCCCCGTATGTTTGGATATTCATGATCAACAAGATAATATCATGGTTTTTAGAGTTTTTAACCATGATATAAGTTTTTGTTATTGAGTCTTTTATGTGTTTTTGGAGTCTTTTTATGTGTTTTACAAGTTTAGGTATATTTGGAGCTTAATTGGACGTTTTGGAAGCATTTGGAGCAGTGTTCTAAAATGCGCTAGGCGGTGGACGAACGCCTAGCGCCTAGCCATATACGCGGACGCCTATATATATATAATTTTCATAGTGAATAAATCTTTTATATATTATAGTTTTAGAGAAAGAATAAAAACATAAGTTCAAATAACAAATTGAATAAATTTTCATAGATTAAAGTAAAAATATAGTTTTAGAATAAATAAATGATCTCCAACGATAATAAAGAAATCAAAATCTTTATAAAAAATTAAATATGGATAATTAGTGTTTAAACTTACTCCCAAAATGAATTAAATTTTCTTGGTCTAAAAACTTAAAATAAATATAACTCAAACTAAATAGTCTTGACATACACAATAAGATTTAATTATGGAATTTTTTTAAAAATATTTCAAAACGGCCGCCTAGAATCTGCCTAGGCACCCGCTTATGCCGCGTAATTTTCCGTCTAGACGTTATTAGGCGTCCGATTTTTTTTTAAAACCGTCTAACGCACTGCATAGTGTAAAATCGGGACGCCTGACCACCGCATAGCGCCTATGCACCGTCTAGGCGAACGCCTAGGCCGCGTTTTAGAACACTAATTTGTAGAATTCTGCATTACATAGAGATTTCACAGAGATCACTGATTGCGTCTGCATAATGTGTCGGTCGACACACCCCCTGTTCCAGAATTCTGCGCTGAAAAGCTGCACTTTTGGAGAATTACACCTTTTGCCCAGAATTTTGTCAGATTTACAAAAAGGCTCAAATCTTGTTCTAACTTTATATTAGGGTTTATAAGCCTTTATATTTAGGCTACGCTTTATTCGACATTCATAAAGTTTTAGAGGGAGCTTTTTGGAGCTTTTTGGGGCCGATCTGAGACTCGACAAAGAGAAGATTTTGAACCCCTTTTATTCTTCTATTGATCTCTTTATGCTTTCTATTTCAAAAATGTATATTTTATGATTGTCATGTCTGATTAGTTTACTTGGTAGGTTTAGGGATTCTCATTCGGGATTTCATGGAATATCGGGTTAATTGATTAATTAGGATTCAAAACTTCCAGTTCTTCATCTAGGGTTGATCTTAATGCTTAATCTAAATTAGCTACCCAGATTATTGATGTTAGGTTTATTGGTGCAAAGAAAGTTGATTAATCTGCTAGAAAAGAATCTAGATGAGCAATTTGTCTATTCGAAAAGAAATTTGGCTTAGGGAAATTGTGAACGAATGAACCTGAGATTAATGCATGTTTAGGATCTCTAGAACTCGCAACGAAAGTTGGTTTGCTAGGTTGATGGACATAGTTTAGACTCCCAACGAAAGTTGGTCTATTATACTTCTGTGATTCTAGTTCTAGAACCAAACTTAATTTGATCCTGATTGATTGAGTCTGTATTCCTGTTTTCCTAAGAACTCCCTTGACCTGACGCTTCGCTTGCTTGCTTACAACCGTTTAGTTTCATTTCCTGCTTTGTTTACTGCTTTAATCTCTGCTCTGCTTAACTTAATTCGATACTTTACAATCTATGGTAAGAGTCTTTGTGAATTCAACCCCTATATACTACAATTGCATATATGTGCACTTGCAGTGTAACTCAAGAGATTAAACTCTGAGCATAGCAATATTGCAACATCCATAAATCATGTGTAGACCTAAATGTGCTTAGCCATGCATACTTGATAATCATTTTTATATCACACATGCCCATTATGTTTAAATTTGTTTCTCCATGTTTATCCAGTACATGACTCACCATCACCTCCAACCTTTATTGCGTCCTATCAAATGCCCCACTAAATCCACCAAAAACCCCGATAGTATTGCAATATCATATCACTTCTCAAAGCCATAAAAAACACCCTTCTCTGCAGAGATGTGCGAAGAAGATGATCTCCACAAAAAGGAGATTTGAAAGAAGAGGTGTTGATGCTACCTAAACAGGTCAGTGCAGTGCTACATAACCATATTCCAGAGAAGCTTCCAGACCCATGAGTCTTTATGCTATATTGTTCCATATTCAAGGGAAGCTTTAAGCGTTCTCTGTGTAATTTAGGATATGGTGTGAATCTCATGCCATACATTGTGGATGTGAGATTGGGATTGATGGATTTCCAGCCTACTAGGATCTCTCTTATCCTAGCTGATCGATCTAAGAGGATTCCAGAAGGAGTCCTAGAGGACATTCCTATTAGAGTTGGAAACTACTTGATTCCAACACACTTTATGGTGTTGAAGTATGGATTGAACCTGATGATCTTCGGCTACTTGGTAGATCCTTCTTAGCTACAGCTGGATCAGTGATTGATGTGAAGTGTGGTCTGATTGATCTCCACCTGGGAGATAAGCCTTTGCAATTCAAGATGGATAAGCTGCAGAAATCCACCATTGATGGACAAAGCTTCAGTGTTGAGGTGGAGCCTGAGATTCAGATTGGAGAAGAGAAGATGGTAGTTCATCCTGAGCTTGATCTAACATCTTCAGAGCCTACAACTGTTGCTAAGCAGGAATCTCTAGACATCTCTCCTCCACCCAAGAAATGGTATGATTTCTCTAGACTTAAACCTCCTAACCACATTGCTGTGAATGCAGGAAAACGTAGTATCCCACCCACGCTTTGCTCCCACCCTGGTTTTAATCCTTCATTCCTTGGGAAATCTCATGATCATGCTACCTATACACCACCTTGGATGAGGAGACATTCACAGAGGTACTCATTGTGGGATTATGTTGGTTCATAGGTTTAATTATCAGATTACAACCTATCACATAATCAACTAGGATCTAGGTGATTTGCAGTTGAATCATAAACAGATCAGGATCATTACCTTATGATTGCAGCGGATTGATCAAGGGAATATCGAGATCTGCAAGAGCTGATGATTACCGGCTCCTCCTAGGTATCCACACGCTTACAAGCTACTGGATCAGGCTGCTAGACCAAGCTGGAACAACAGAGAGAGAGAGGAGGACGGCCAGACCTAAAATCGCAGAAGCTTAGGCTAACTGGCGCCCCTCTTTCCTTATATGGGCCTAAGTAATTAAACTAATGGCTTATCAGGCTTTTGGGCCCAAGACCCAAATCAGACAAAAAGACTGTATTTTGTCTGGCCCAATTCTCTGTACAAATACAGTAAATGTCTTGCATCTTACTGTATTAATTCCTTTTTAACTTTCCCGTTAGCTATGGTGTGTGACCCTTTGGGATCATACAATACTGGTAATAAGTACTCAACTTATAGATCAAGAGCGGGCTCTAGCAAGTCATCATGACCTCCCAGTATTTATGACTTATGTCTGATCTCGACACTTATCATACTTTCTAGAGATAGCACAGTAGATTTCAGGACATTCCCAACAATCTCCCACTTGTACTGGAATTCTACATTCCCTAATCCTTTTGTCTCAATATCTCGATCTGGTATAAGGCAAGATGCGTGTCATCCTTATATAGCCAGACCATGTTCATCGGACCAGATTTGATACTGACAATGCAAACGACTTGGGCAAGTCCGTTTGGGAGGGGCCACTCTCTTACCAGCTATCAAGTCTCCGATTGGCCTAGAGATATTACCTCCGTTAAACGGCAGGGACAAATCCCATCTTGTTCCATCACTATGAACTACACACTTTATAATACACCCAACCAAGGTCCTTATAGCTCCCAGTTACGAAACAGCGTTAGACAATGATCAAAGCGCTTCAATCCATGTGCAGCCACATGCATGCGAACTCAGGTCTAAGGACTATACTCTATAGTCGTAAATGAGAACCTTTTATGACACAGATATCAATATCTTGTAGAGTTCTCATCAGCGGGCCATGTCCGGTCATATGCTCCCTACATATACCTATGTGTTGACTTTGATGCCGCGCATCCATGACCCATGAAACTTGGTCATAAGTCTCAACACACTCTAGTCTCAAGTGGTTGTTGGTGTTCCAATTTCAACAACTTTCGACTATGGACACTATGATTTATGTCATTTCGTTAAATATGGGGTTTCATGATCAAGTCTTTCTCATGTACTTCGATGGCCCATATATTACGACATGAATCATTTTGGAACGATTATTTTATATCACAGTTAAAATAATCCAGAAATAAAATTTCATTAACATTAAAATGTTTACATGAACCAATCAAAATAACTAAAATAAAGCCCTCATAACTCCCACTCAAAAAGAGATTACATTTGAATATCTCTAATTCCTACAGCAGCAGTATGCAACTCGTGCTTAGGTTTCGGGAGTGGCTTTGTCAACGGGTCAGCCACGTTCTCATCAGTGGGAACTCTGCTGACCATCACTTCACCTCTATTCACTATATCACGAATCAGGTGATACCTTCTCATAATATGTTTTGATTTCTGATGATGTCTCGGTTCCTTAGCTTGAGCAATTGCACCATTGTTGTCACAATACAGTGTTAGAGGCTCAGTGGCATTTGGGAATACACCGAGTTCAATCATGAAGTTCCTTATCCAAACTCCTTCCTTCGCAGCTTCTGAAGCAGCGATGTATTCAGCTTCAGTTGTGGAATCTGCCACGGTGCTCTGCTTGGAGCTCTTCCAACTTACTGCACCGCCATTCAGACAGAAGATGTAACCAGACTGTGACCGGAAATCATCTTTATCTGTCTGAAAACTTGCATCCGTGAATCCACTCATTTCAAGCACTTCACTTCCTCCGTAAACCAAGAACTTATCCTTAGTATTCCTCAAATACTTCAGGATATTCTTTACGGCAATCCAGTGATTCTCACCTGGATTAGACTGGTACCTACTCGTCATGCTTAGTGCATAAGCAACATCAGGACGAGTACAGATCATGGCATACATGATAGATCCTATAGCCGAAGCATAAGGTATCCTACTCATGCGCTTAAGCTCATCAGGTGTTTTAGGACACTGAGTCTTGCTTAGTGTAGCACCATGTATCATTGGCGTGAATCCCTTCTTGGATTTATCCATTCCGAATCGATGCAGGATTTTGTCTATATAAGAATCTTGACAAAGTCCAATCAGCCTTTTAGATCTGTCTCTAAAGATTCGGATTCCAAGAACATACGCGGCTTCACCCATGTCCTTCATGGAAAAACAACTTCCCAGCCAGTCTTTAACAGACTTCAGCATTGGAATATCATTTCCAAGAAGCAATATGTCATCGACATATAGGATAAGAAACGCCACTTTGCTCCCACTAGTTTTCTTATACACACATTGTTCTTCCTTGTTTCTGATGAAGTCAAAATTCTTTATTGCCTCATCAAAACGAAGATTCCAACTCCTGGATGCTTGCTTCAATCCATAAATGGATTTATGAAGTTTGCATACTTTCCCAGCATTCTTAGGATCAATGTAACCGTCAGGCTGTGTCATATACACATCCTCCTCCAAGATTCCATTCAGGAAGGCGGTTTTCACATCCATCTGCCAAATCTCATAATCATAATAAGCGGCAGTTGCTAGGAGAATCCGAATTGATTTCATCATGGCCACTGGTGAATAGGTTTCATCATAGTCTATACCATGAATTTGTTTGAAACCTTTTGCCACCAACCTGGCCTTGTAAATCTGGACATTTCCATCCATGTCAATCTTCTTCTTGAAGATCCATTTACACTCGATGGCTTTAGCACCAGCGGGTAAGTCAACCAGTGAAAACACTCGGTTGACAGACATGGAGTCCATCTCGGATTCAGTGGCTTCACGCCACTTTAAGGAGTCAGGGCCTATCATGGCTTCTGCAAAGTTCGAGGGTTCATCACCGTCAATGATCAAAAGATCATGGCAATTAGTCACGAGGAATCCCTGATATCTATCGGGTTCGTGACGGATCCTTCCGGATCTTCGAACTTCAGGTACTTCAGGTTCAGGTTCTATTACAACTTCATGTAATTCATCCTGCTGTTCTTCCTCATTAGGTTGAACAGGTTCCTGTCCTTCTTGAATTTCATCAAGTTGTACCTTACTCCCACTATCTTTCTTAGAGAGAAATTCCCTCTCAAGAAAAGTACAATCCCGAGCAACAAAGATCTTGTTCTCGGATCGCAGATAGAAGTAATAAGCCTTGGTATCCCTAGGATAACCAATGAAGTAGCACTTGTCAGATTTTGATGTAAGCTTGTCTGAGATTAATCTTTTGACATAGGCTTCACAACCCCAAATTCTGAGAAAAGACATTACTGGAGCCTTTCCAGTCCATAATTCATATGGTGTCTTTGCTACTGCTTTTGATGGCACTCTGTTCAGTGTGAACGTTGCGGTCAGCAAAGCATATCCCCAAAGGGATATAGGAAGGTCTGTGTGACTCATCATGGATCGGACCATATCTAACAATGTCCGATTCCTTCTCTCAGACACACCATTCCACTGAGGTGTTCCAGGAGGTGTGAGTTGGGAGATGATCCCACACTCACTCAGATGATCACGGAATTCCTGGCTCAAGTATTCTCCTCCTCGGTCCGACCGAAGAGCCTTAATACTTTTACCAAGCTGGTTCTGTACTTCATTCTGGAATTCTTTGAACTTCTCAAAGGTTTCCGACTTATGTTTCATCAAGTAGACATATCCATATCTACTGAAATCATCAGTGAATGTAATGAAGTACTGATAGTTTCCTCTAGCATTTGTGGACATTGGGCCACACACGTCAGTATGTATCAGGCCCAATAGTTCACTGGCCCTTTCTGTGGGTTTATTAAAAGGGGCCCGTGTCATTTTGCCCATTAGGCAAGATTCGCATTGCTCACAAGACTCAAAGTCAAATGAGCCCAAGAGTCCATTTGAATGGAGCCTCTTGACGCGTTTCTCACTAATGTGCCCCAAACGACAATGCCAGAGAAACGTTTCATTTTCTTCGTTAGATTTGAACCGTTTTGTATTAATGTTATATACTGGAGTAGATTGATCCAGCATGTACAGCCCATTAATAAGAGGGGCACAGCCATAGAACATATCATTGAGATTAAAGGAACACAATTTATTCTTAATAGAAAAATCAAATCCTTGTAAATCCAATAATGAAACTGAAATGATATTTCTGCTTATAGCAGGTACAAAATAACAATTCTCAAGTTCTAAAATCAATCCAGAAGGTAAAGATAACAAGTAAGTGCCAACGGCCAGTGCTGGAACCTTCGCTCCATTGCCAACCCGCAACTCTACTTGCCCTTGCTTCAACCTTCTACTGTTGCTGAGTGCCTGCACATTAGTACAAATATGAGCCCCACATCCAGTATCTAATACCCAAGTGGTATTATCTGAAGTAGTAGTATTTACTTCAATAACAAAAATACCTGAAGCAGTAGTCGCGAAGGACTTCTTCTTCTCCTTCAGACTTTCCTGGTATTTCTTACAGTCCCTGCGATAATGCCCTGCCTCTTTGCAAAAGTGGCAGATATCAGAAGGCCCAGCTTTAGACACGGGCTTGGGCTTGGCCTTTTCTTTGTGGACTGCCTTGCCCTTTCCTTTGTCTGCAGCGGATTTCTTGAAACCCTTGCCCTTCTGCACCATGAGTACAGACGGGTCCTTGGCCTTCTTCAGATTAGGTTCTACAGTCTTGAGCATACCATGTAGCTCAGGCAAAGTCTTTGTCAACCCATGCATATTATAGTTCAAGGTGAACTGGTCATATGCAGGAGTAAGAGACTGCAGAACGATATCACAAGCAAGCTCTTGGCTTATAGGACAGTCGAGTCTAGTCAAATGATCGAGATAACCCATCATTTTCAGAACATGTGGACTCACTGCTGCATCCTTAGCCATTTTACAGTCCAAGAGATTCTTTACAGTTTGGAATCTCTCTGTACGAGCCTGCTCCTGAAACAACGCTTTCAGGTTTGCCATCAGTTCCATGGGACAAGTTAGGCCTTCCCACTGCATCTGCAGTTCGGGAACCATTGTCGCCAACATTAGGCAAACCACGTCATTAGCATCTGAAGAATGCGTATCCCAAGCATTCTTCACAGCTTGTGTGGCATTATTCGCAGGTCTAGGGGGAGAACTCTTTCAAGGACATAAGCCTTCTTCTCCTGCCTGAGCACAAGTCTCAGGTTCCTGGACCAGTTCAGGAAGTTTGATCCGTTCAGTTTGTCCTTCTCAAGGGCAGACCGGATCGAGAAAGTGTTTTGTGTTGTTGTGCTTGACATAGCTGAAATTAGGAGACAATAGATTTTTAGTTATTTAGTTCATAAAAGAGTAATCTTAATAACTTATAAGAAAACTCGCATTGCATTCAAAATTTCTTTGTTTAACCTCATAAGAATGCAATGATTCCGAGACCCATGTTCAACCAAAACCAAAGTGGGCCACTGGCCGTCACCCAGAATTAGCTTTACTTGGTAAGCATGCATACAACTAGTTATATCTATATAACTATCGGTTGTGGATTGGGCCCAAGGCCCAATTCACCAGATGTCTCAAGGCCCGGGACTCCCGATGGCCCAGTCAAGGAAACCAATCTCTTACATCCATATAATCACTAAAGTCTGGGACTCCCAATGAAATTAGTGACTATATACTACTTTACTTACGCAAAAACAGACACCTCACACTGTAAGCCATATCTGTAATTGAATAAGCGTTAAGTAGCTGACAAGATTGGGCAAGACATCCAAGCTTGATATTGGTTTTGAGGATTTTAGGTTTTCTTTCCAAAAATAGAAGATTGCTATTTTGGGAAACTTACTTATTTTAGAAACTTTCTAAATCTAGAAACATGCTAAAAATAGAAATTTCTAATTTAATATTTTATTAAAGTTTTTCGGTTGGGTCACAAATTATAGGCCCAATTCTTGGCCCAAGACCACAGAATTCCAATTGGCCCAATAATTTGACATAACCGAGTCGGTTCATTAATTCTTGTCCAAGATCAAATTAACTACTAAATCCAACTGGTTATTTACTAAACCAGACCAGCTCTAAATTATTTAGTCCAACCAAATCAAACTTAGACCAGCCTTCGGTTTAGGTTAAAATTCAATTTTTGAATTTAAATCCGGTTTAACCAGAAATTAAATAATACCAATTGTATTAAATAATTTCCATCAAACCGCGATTTGGTTAACCGCTTGAACCACCAATTAAATTGGATCGGTTCGGTTAAGTCTAAAATCAGGAAGAAATAGATTGGTCTAACCAATCAATTTTAGCTGATTTTGACCTAACTTGCGGGATAATGCAAAACCAACGACGAACCGCAATGGCCCAATGGCACGATTGGTTCGCGTCTCGGGTTAGGTGGGACGAACCGCGAGGCTCGGCTTAACCGAATGGCTACTCGCGGAACGTATGTCTCGCCAGCCGGATCACGCATCGCCGGATCGAGAAGACGAGCCAAGCTCGCTTTCGGGACCTCGCGCGATACGATCGGGACAGGCGAATCAGCTCGTTGCGATCGGGTCATCGGGACAGCGAGAAGCAATCGATATCGATCGATATCACGCTCCCTCGTCGATCGATACTCGCGTGCATCAGCTCGTTGCGATCGGGTCATCGGGACAGCGAGAAGCAATCGATCCGATTGATATCGATCGATATCACGCTCCCTCGTCGATCGATACTCGCATCCGCTTCGCATACCGATGGGTTTCAATCGGTTTATGCGATTTGCATATTAGGTTTTCAAGTTTTCTAATCAAATTTCTTAACACAAATTCGATTCTAAACATTTAAAAACAACCTAAATATGATCAAAACAGCAAAAACCTAACGACCTAGGCTCTGATACCACTGTGGGATTATGTGTTGGAATTGTGTCCAGCAATCTCTGTACTGTCTCTATAACGTAAGAGTATGTCAGTGATCAGACATAAGTCATACAATGCTGGGGGTCATGATGGCTTGCTAGAGTCCGCTCATGATCTATAAGTCTTGGACTTATTGCCTTTATTGTATGATCCCATATGGGTCACACGCTTAAGCTAGCAGGAAATAATGTTGGAACGGCATAGCAGAAGTACGACAAAAGTGCTAGGCATTTGTCGTACTAAGAGAGAATGAATAATGGGTCTGATTAAATGGAATTTAATCAGATTGGGCCCAAAAGCCCAAAAGGGAAGGAGAAGGCTTTTAATGACTAAAAGCCAAAGTCTCCTTCTCCTTAACCCAACCCTAGCCGCGATTCTCCTCCTCTGCCTGCGCCTCTCTTCCTTGTGGTCTAGCAGCCAATTTCCGGTGATTGCGTGTGTGAGCCTTTGGAGGATCCATCTCTCGGTGTATCTCCCTGATCATTGACCTGTTCATCAATTCCGCTGCAAACAAACAGGTAAAAGGTGAGATCATATGTTTCTAAATAAGAACACCTAGATCTAATGCATGTTTAGGTTGATATCAATATGAGAATTGAATCAGGATCAACCAAAACTTCCAACAGTGGTATCAGAGCCATTGGTTCTTAGGTTTCTTGTTTTAGATTCATTGTTTAGGTTGTTAAATCTGTTTAGAATTGTTTTTGAATCAATTATTGATAAGATAAAACAGTTAAGAATCAGAATTGAACTCTAAACAAACACAGAAATCACAAACCGAGCTATATGACTCGGGTTTGTTGATTGGCCGAGAGAATGGCCGGTTGGGTCGGATCGATGGATCGATCGCGTCGCGATCGCGGATCACGTCCCGATCACGATCGTCCCGTTCCGCCTTCTCTCACGTCCCGATCGTCGCCATGCTTGCTCGATCGCGTGAGGCTTCATGCTGTCCGGATCGAGGCTCGCTCGTGGATGACTCGGCCAGCACCGTCCCACGATCGTCCCGCCTGTCCCGAGCTCGTCCGACCGTCCCGATCAAAACGCAAGCGTCCCGTCCGGCAATCCGAGCGTCTCGATCTTGGATCGAGCATGCGGCTTGCGGCTGGACGGCTCTTGCCTGGCCGGTTAGGGTTTTTGGGTGAGATGGGCCGGTTCGATTTCGGTTAATGGTTCGGTTTAAAACTTGATTAAAATCAACGTTTCGGTTTAATAAACAGGTTTAATAATTTTATTAAATCTGGTTAAACCGGAATAAGAAATCCAATGTCGAAAGAAATATTGGATTTAGTGCCTAAACCAGGAATTTCTAATTTGATTTGGTTGGACCAAATAAATTGAGAAATTCCGGTTTAGTAAATAACCGGTTGACAATTGTGGTCATCGTAGTAATTAAAACTTGGTTAGACCAGTTTTAATGAACCAGACCGGTTATGTCAATTAATTGGACAATTGGGTCATGTCTTGGACATGGACCAATTCTTGGGCCTCGGGCCAAGAAGTTAAAACAATTGGGCCATTAATTGAGTCATTCTTCAGATTTAAATTTAAAACTTATTTTATAAAATAAAATTATGAAATTCGATTTTAAATTTTATAAAGTTCCGAAATTTCGAAATTAGAAAGTTTCCAAAATTAGAAGTTTCTGAATTTGCGGGTTTTGGATTTTAAAGAAGTTTCTAAAGTTAGAAAGTTTCCGGTTTTAGAAAGTTTCCAATTTTAGAAAGTTTCTAAAAATAGTAGGTTTCCATAAATAGAAAGTTTCCCGAAATAGTAATCTTCTATTTTGGGAATGATTTTAATAAACCTACGGACCTCAAACAATATCAAGCGTTGGATGTCTTGTCCAGGCTATGTCAGCTGTCAAAGCCCATTCAATTGCATTCATGGCCTTACAGTGTGAGGATGTCTGTTTTTGCGTGGGTAAGACGGTTTGTGATTCATAAATGTCATTGGGAGTCCCAGACATTAATGATTACATGACTGTATAGTCCGGTTTTCTTGACTAGGCCATCGGGAGTCCCGGGCCTTGAGACATCAGGGTGGATTGGGCCTCGGGCCCAGATTCACAACCAAGAGTTATATCACGGATATAATTAGCCGATATAGGGCTTACCGATATAAGCTAAGGTTGGGTGACGGCCAGTGGCCCACTTTGATCTTAGTTATATGTGGATCTTGGAATCATTATATTCTATTGAGGGTAACTTTTGTTATTGAATATAATGCATGATTAATCATATTATAATTTAATACGAGATTGATCATCTTGAACATATAACTAATAACCTTTTTATTTATATATTTCAGATATGACTACTACAAGCACACAAAACACATTCTCGATCCGGTCTGTTCTCGAGAAGGAGAAGCTGACTGGAACGAACTTCCTGACATGGTCAAGGAACTTGAGGCTGGTCCTCAAGCAGGAGAAGAAGGATTATGTCCTTCGAGATCCCCTCCCCGAGAGGCCTCTTGCCAATGCTGCCAGGACTCTGCACAATGCTTGGGAAAAGCATTCGTCAGATGAAAATGATGTTTATTGCCTGATGTTGGTGACAATGACTCCAGAGCTGCAAAAGCAGTTCGAAAGTGTATTGTCTCCAATCGAGATCATGGCAAGCCTGAAATCGCTTTTTCAGGAGCAGGCTAGGACCGAGAGGTTCCAGACAGTTAAGAACCTCTTGGACTGTAAGTTGGCTGCGAATGCGGCAGTGAGTCCTCATGTGTTGAAGATGATGGGTTATCTCGATCATCTTCACAAACTCGACTGCCCAATCAGCCAGGAACTTGCCTGCGACATCATTCTGCAGTCTTTACCTGCAAGCTATGATCAGTTCATTCTGAACTTTAACATGCATGGCTTGAGTAAGACACTGCCTGAGCTTCACGGAATGCTCAAGACTGCAGAGCCCAACTTGAAGAAAACCGCCAAGGACCCCAATGTACTTATGGTACAAAAGGGCAAGGGGTTTAAGAAGTCTTCTGCTAAGGATAAGGGAAAGGCCAAGGGTGTCCAAGTCGTGGACTCAGACACGCCAAAGCCCAAGCCCAAGTCCAAGGCTGGGCCAACTGACATGTGCAGGTTCTGCAAAGAACTGGGGCATTGGAGAAGAGATTGTAAGAAATTCCAGGAAGGTCTAAAGGAATTAAAGAAGAAGACTTTCGAGACTTCTTCATCAGGTATTTTTGTTATAGAAGTTAATACAACTACTTCTGATAATACCTCATGGGTCATGGATACTGGTTGTGGGGCTCATATTTGTACTAATATGCAGGCACTCAGCAACAGTAGAAGGCTGAAGCAAGGACAAGTGGAACTACGAGTTGGGAATGGAGCGAAAGTTTCAGCACTAGCTGTAGGAACTTACTTGTTGTCTTTACCTTCGGGATTGATTTTAGAACTTAATAATTGTTATTTTGTACCTGCTATAAGCAGAAATATTATTTCAATTTCTTTGTTGGATTTGGAAGGTTATGATTTTTCAGTTAAGAATAAATTATGTTCCTTCAATCGCAACAATTTGTTCTATGGTTCGGCCCCTCTTACGAATGGGCTTTACATACTCGATCAATCCGCGCCAATCTATAACATCAATACAAAACGGTTTAAACCTAATGAGGAAAACCGAACGTTTCTATGGCATTGTCGTTTAGGGCACATCAGCGAGAAACGCATCAAGAGGCTCCATTCGAATGGACTTCTTGGCTCATTTGACTTTGAGTCATGTGAGAAATGCGAATCCTGCATGATGGGCAAAATGACACGGGCCCCCTTTAATAAACCTAACGAGAGGGCCAGTGACTTATTGGGCCTGATACACACTGATGTGTGTGGCCCAATGTCCACTAATGCAAGAGGAAACTATCAGTACTTCATTACCTTCACTGATGATTTCAGTAGGTATGGATATGTTTATTTGATGAAACATAAGTCTGAATCTTTTGAGAAGTTCAGAGAATTCCAAAATGAAGTACAGAACCAACTTGGCAAAAGTATTAAGGCTCTTCGGTCCGACCGAGGAGGAGAATACTTAAGTCAGGAATTCAGTGATCATCTAAGAGAGTGTGGGATCGTATCCCAACTCACTCCTCCTGGAACACCTCAATGGAATGGTGTGTCTGAGAGGAGAAATCGGACCTTATTGGATATGGTTCGATCTATGATGAGTCACACAGACCTTCCAATATCCCTTTGGGGATATGCTCTGCTAACAGCAGTGTTCACACTAAACAGAGCGCCATCAAAAGCAGTAGCAAAGACACCATATGAATTATGGACTGGAGAAACTCCAGTGCTGTCTTATCTAAGAATTTGGGGTTGTGAAGCCTATGTAAAGAGATTAATCTCAGATAAGCTTACACCAAAATCTGATAAATGCTACTTCATTGGTTATCCACGGGAAACCAAGGCTTATTACTTCTATCTACGTTCCGAGAACAAGATCTTTGTTGCCCGGGATTGTAACTTTCTTGAAAGAGAGTTTCTCTCTAAGAAAGACAGTGGGAGTAAGGTACTGCTTGAAGAAATTCAAGATGAACAGGATACTGCTCAACCTAATGAGGAAGAGCAGCAGGAGGATCTACAAGAAATTGTAGAGCCTGAACCTGTAGTACCTGAAGTTCGAAGATCCGGGAGGATCCGTCACGAACCCGAGAGATATCAGGGATTCCTCGTGACTGACTGTCATGATCTTTTGATCATTGATGGTGATGAACCATCGAACTTCAATCAAGCTATGATGGGCCCAGATTCCTCTAAGTGGCGCAAGGCCACTGATTCCGAAATGGACTCCATGTCGGTCAACCAAGTATTTTCGTTGGTTGACTTACCCATTGGTGTAAAAGCCATCGAGTGCAAATGGATCTTCAAGAAGAAGATTGACGTGGATGGAAATGTCCAGATTTATAAAGCCAGGTTGGTGGCAAAAGGTTTCAGACAAGTTCACGGTGTGGACTACGATGAAACCTATTCACCGGTGGCTATGATGAAATCTATTCGGATTCTACTAGCAACTGCAGCTTTTCATGATTATGAAATTTGGCAGATGGACGTGAAAACCGCCTTCCTGAATGGTATTCTGGAAGAGGATGTGTATATGACGCAACCTGACGGTTACATAGATCCAAAGAATGCTGGGAAAGTATGCAAACTTCATAAATCCATTTATGGATTGAAGCAAGCATCGAGGAGCTGGAATCTTCGTTTTGATGAAGCGATCAAGCAATTTGACTTTATCAGAAACGAAGAAGAACAATGCGTGTATAAGAAAACTAGTGGGAGCAAAATCGTTTTTCTTATTCTGTATGTTGATGACATACTGCTTCTCGGAAACGACATTCCAATGCTGAAGTCTGTAAAAGACTGGCTTGGAAGTTGTTTTTCCATGAAAGACATGGGTGAAGCCGCATACGTTCTTGGAATTAGGATCTATCGGGATAGACCTAAGAGGCTGATAGGCTTGTGTCAAGACTCATACATTGACAAAGTCCTACAAAGATTCAGCATGAAAGATTCCAAGAAGGGCTTCACGCCAATGGTACATGGCACAACGCTAAGCAAGAAGCAGAGCCCTACGTCGGCTGCTGAGCTTGAGCGCATGAAGAACATTCCTTATGCATCTGCAATAGGATCTGTCATGTATGCCATGATCTGTACTCGTCCTGATGTTGCTTACGCATTGAGCATGACGAGTAGATACCAGTCAAATCCAGGTGAAAACCATTGGATTGCCGTAAAGAACATCTTGAAGTATCTAAGACATACTAAGGATAAGTTCTTAGTGTACGGTGGAAGTGATGTGCTTAAAGTCAGTGGATTCACGGACGCAAGTTTCCAGACAGACACAGATGATTTCCGGTCACAGTCCGGTTATGTCTTTTGTCTGAATGGCGGTGCAGTAAGTTGGAGAAGCTCCAAGCAAGACACCGTTGCTGATTCCACTACGGAAGCTGAATATATCGCCGCCTCAGAAGCAGCGAAGGAAGCTGTTTGGATACGAAAGTTCATTATGGAACTAGGTGTGATACCAGATGCGGCTGAGCCTCTGGCACTGTTTTGTGATAACAATGGTGCTATAGCTCAGGCAAAGGAACCAAGATCACACCAGAAATCCAAGCATGTTCAAAGAAGATATCACTTGATACGTGACATCATTAATAGAAAGGAAGTCAAGATCAGCCGAGTTCCGACAGATGATAATGTCGCTGATCCGTTGACAAAGCCACTCCCAAGGCCTAAGCTCGAGTTCCTGACTGAAGCTGTAGGCATTAGAAACATTGAAATGTAATCTAAATTTGAGTGGGAGTTTTGTGAGCTTTATTTTAGTTATTTGATATGTTCTTGTAAAACATTGTTTATGTTTTAATGAAATTATTATTTCAAGATTATTTTAACTGTGATGAAATAATCGTTCCAAAATGATATGAACCATTTTATAGGTCATCGAAGTAAATGATTTGATCTTGAGTCATCGAAGTCATTTAGCTTGATCATGAGATCCTATATTTGATAAATGTTTTATATCATCCTGTCCCCAGTCGAAGGTTGTTGAAATTGGAACACCAACAACCGTGTGAGACTGGATTGGTACGTGACTTATGACAAAGTCTCAGTGTGTCATAGATGCTCGGCATCAAAGTCAGTACATAGGTGTATGTTGGGAACATACGACCGGACAAGACCCGCTAATAAGAACTCTTCAGGATATTTATATCTGTGTCATAAGAGATTCTTACTACGACTATAGAGTATAGTCCTTAGACCTGAGTTCGCATGCATGTGACTGCATATGGACTGATGCACTTTGATCATTGTCTAACGCTATCGTTCTGCGATAGCTATAAGGACCTTGTTTGGGTACATCATGAAATGAGTAGTTTACAGTGATGGAACAAGATGGGATTTGTCCCTCCAATATAAATGGAGTGAATATCTCTAGGCCAATCGGAGATTTGAATACTGGAAAACGCATGGCCATGCTCAAACGGACTTTCCCGAGTCGTTTGTATTGTCAGTATCAAATCAGAGTCCGATGAACAAGATTAGGCTTAATAAGGATGACACTAATCTTGCCTTATGACTAATCGAGATATTGAGACGAAAGGGATTATGAATACAGAGATTCCAGTTCAAGTGGGAGATTGTTGGAATTGTGTCCAGCAATCTCTGTACTGTCTCTATAACGTAAGAGTATGTCAGTGATCAGACATAAGTCATACAATGCTGGGGGTCATGATGGCTTGCTAGAGTCCGCTCATGATCTATAAGTCTTGGACTTATTGCCTTTATTGTATGATCCCATATGGGTCACACGCTTAAGCTAGCAGGAAATAATGTTGGAACGGCATAGCAGAAGTACGACAAAAGTGCTAGGCATTTGTCGTACTAAGAGAGAATGAATAATGGGTCTGATTAAATGGAATTTAATCAGATTGGGCCCAAAAGCCCAAAAGGGAAGGAGAAGGCTTTTAATGACTAAAAGCCAAAGTCTCCTTCTCCTTAACCCAACCCTAGCCGCGATTCTCCTCCTCTGCCTGCGCCTCTCTTCCTTGTGGTCTAGCAGCCAATTTCCGGTGATTGCGTGTGTGAGCCTTTGGAGGATCCATCTCTCGGTGTATCTCCCTGATCATTGACCTGTTCATCAATTCCGCTGCAAACAAACAGGTAAAAGGTGAGATCATATGTTTCTAAATAAGAACACCTAGATCTAATGCATGTTTAGGTTGATATCAATATGAGAATTGAATCAGGATCAACCAAAACTTCCAACATTATGTTGGTTCATAGGTTTAATTATCAGATTACAACCTATCACATAATCAACTAGGATCTAGGTGATTTGCAGTTGAATCATAAACAGATCAGGATCATTACCTTATGATTGCAGCGGATTGATCAAGGGAATATCGAGATCTGCAAGAGCTGATGATTACCGGCTCCTCCTAGGTATCCACACGCTTACAAGCTACTGGATCAGGCTGCTAGACCAAGCTGGAACAACAGAGAGAGAGAGGAGGACGGCCAGACCTAAAATCGCAGAAGCTTAGGCTAACTGGCGCCCCTCTTTCCTTATATGGGCCCAAGTAATT
This sequence comes from Orychophragmus violaceus, assembly GCA_030180135.1. Classification (NCBI taxonomy): domain Eukaryota; kingdom Viridiplantae; phylum Streptophyta; class Magnoliopsida; order Brassicales; family Brassicaceae; genus Orychophragmus; species Orychophragmus violaceus. The sequence goes on along the minus strand of CM058231.1, from coordinate 36,754,603 downwards.
AAACTAATGGCTTATCAGGCTTTTGGGCCCAAGACCCAAATCAGACAAAAAGACTGTATTTTGTCTGGCCCAATTCTCTTTACAAATACAGTAAATGTCTTGCATCTTACTGTATTAATTCCTTTTTAACTTTCCCGTTAGCTATGGTGTGTGACCCTTTGGGATCATACAATACTGGTAATAAGTACTCAACTTATAGATCAAGAGCGGGCTCTAGCAAGTCATCATGACCTCCCAGTATTTATGACTTATGTCTGATCTCGACACTTATCATACTTTCTAGAGATAGCACAGTATATTTCAGGACATTCCCAACACTCATTGACTCCGTTGAATCCACCACAATTCTGATCTCCTTCCCATACTCAAGCTAGTGACTTAAAACAAGCGATAAGTGGGAGGCAGTGAGTCTGTTCTTACTTTATTTTTCGTTTTGATTTTGGTTGCTTTGATTTTTCTTGTTTTGGTGTGTTGAAGGCGTGAGAACATGTCAGTTTGAGCTGCGTCGATCGACGCGGTCATGTGCGTCGATCGATGGAGGGGTCGGACACTCCAGCGGTTTGCCCAGCGGATCGATTGTACCCGCGAGTTATTGATGATTTATTGCCGTATAGATTGCGGTCTGAGCAGCGGTTAGTATCAAACCGTGAAGAAGCTATCTCACGATTGCGTCGATTGATGCAGTCCTGAGCATCGATCGATGCACATCCGCGACAGGTAAGTGTTCTGAATATTTCAATTTGTTCCATCTGATTATTTTTTCTCCTGAGCCCAAGCTTCTATAACACTGGGGACAATGTTGTTTAAGTGCGGGGGAGGTAGTTATTGATGCACCATATTTTTTTTCTTAGAGTCAGTTGATTGTTTTATTGAGTCAAATTTGAGTAAGAAACTAGGACTTTTTAAGGAGATCACTACACTTGCAGGAACTTAAGTGACTAGTGGATGAGTCTGCATATGATCTCTGACTATTAGAAAACCACACACAGATCAACCTACTAAGGACACCCATATCACTTCAGGTATTCAGAGAATCCATTACTGAATTTACCTTTAACTCTACTTAATTTTTATCACCTAACGGTTTGGTATAATTTGAGTTGGATTCCTCTATTAGTTCTAAAATAGCTTGTAATCATGTCTAAGTATTTTTCCCTTCTCCCCTTCTTTAAAGTAAAAGAAAAAAAGAGAGATAAACTGCGGATCAGCTATTAGCTTCGAAGTGATCACGGGAGTGATAGAGACCCCTATTACCTCATGTGCATTCATGGGATGTATCCAAAGTACATCCCAATGCGGGAAGAGCACCGATAAAAAAAAAAGATACCCAAATGGGAAAAATCAGATGCTAAGGAAGGAAAAGGAGAAGAAAGGATCCAGAAAATGATAGTATGGTGGTTAGATGCTAACAAAGTAAGAGTCCATGTGCTCTTTGATCGATACTCCCTAGGTGAGACCGTACTTAATAGATTATAGAAGTCAGTATGATGAATTTAAATGCTCTGAATCTGAATTTGGAGTTTGCTTAGGACAGTTTCTAAGTATGGAGGAAGTACATGTTTGTCTTGATGTCTGCAGATTCATTTTTCATGTAGATTACTAAAGGAAATCTGAGTGTAGTACTTCAACGATGAAGAGAGTTTCTGAAGGTTTCAAACTTCTTCTCCTGATCTTGGTTTTTTGTTTGCTTGAGGGCAAGCAAAGGCTAACCATGATATAATTCTTTGTTATTGAGTCTTTATGTGTTTTTGGAGACCGCAATTATTATATTATAAAAGTCAGTATGGTGAGTTTGAATGCTCTGAATCTGACTGTGGAGTTTACTTATGACAGTTTCTAAGTGTGGGGGAAGTACATGTTGGTCTTGATGTCTGCAGATTCATTTTTCATGTGGATTACTAAAGGGAATCTGAGTGTAGAACTTCAACGATGAAATGATTTTCTGCAGTTTTCAAACTTCTTCTCCTGATCTTGTTTTTCTGTTTGCTTGAGCGTAAAGCAAATGCTAAATGTGGGGGAGTTGATATATCATGGTTTTTAGATTTTTTAACTATGATATAAGTCTTTTTATTGAGTCTTTATGTGTTTTTGGAGTCTTTTCAGGTGTTTTACAGGTTTAGGTATATTTAAGCTTAATTAGACATTTTGGAAGCATTTTGAGCAATTCTATATTACATGGAGATTCACAGAGTTCACTGGCTGCGTCTGCATAGTGCGTCGGTTGACGCTGTATGACGACCCTGTTCCGGAATTCTGCGTTGGAAATTTACACTTTTGGATAATTACACCTTCTGCCCAGAAGTTTTCCCGATTTACAAAAAGGCCCAAACGTGTTTTAACTTTATATTAGGATTTTTAAGTCTTTGTTTAGGCTACGCTTTATTTGACATTCAGAAAGTTTTAGAGAGGGATTTTTGGAGCATTTTGGGGCTGATCTGAGATTCAACAGAGAGAAGATTTTGAACCACTTTTATTCTTCTATTGATCTCTTTATGCTTTATATTTCAAACATGTCTATTATTATGATTGTCATGTCTGAGTAGTTTACTTGTTAGGTTTAGAGATTCTCATTACAGATTTCATGGAATATTAGGTTAATTAATTAATTGGGATTCATAACTTCTAGTTCTTCATCTAGGGTTGATCTTAATGATTAATCTGAATTAGCTACCCAGATTATTGATGTTAGGCTGATTGGTGCAACAAAAGTTGATTAATCTGCTAGAAAAGACATAGATGAGCAATTTGTCTATTCGCAAAGAAATTTGGATTAGAAAAATTGTGAACGAAGAAACCTGAGATTAATGCATGTTTAGGATCTCTAGAACCTCGCAACGAAAGTTGGTTTGCTAGGTTGTTGGACATAGTTAAAATTCGCAACGAAAGTTGGTCTTTTATACTTCTGTGATTCTAGTTCTAGAACCGTACTTAATTTGATCATGATTGATTGATTAGTCTGTATTCATGATTTCCTGAGAACTCTCTTGCCATGACGCTTCGCTTGCTTGCTTACAACCGTTTAGTTTAATTTCCTTCTTTGTTTACTGCTTTACTCCCTGCTCTGCTTAGCTTAATTCGACACTTTACAATATAGTGTAAGAATCTAGAGTTTCTGTGGATTCAACCCCTATATACTTCAATTGCATATTTGTGCACTTGCAGTGTAATTATAGGGATTAAACTCTGAGCATATCAATATTGCAACACCAATAAATCATGAGTAGACCTAAATGTGCCTATCCATGCATACTTGATGATCATTTTTATATCACACATGCCTAGGGGTGTCAAAATGGATAAAATTAATGAATCAACCCGATCCAATCCATACCATGGATTCTAATGGATAAAAATATTGGATATAAATGGATAAGTGGATAAAATGGGTAAAGGGTTTAATGAGTTGAGTTGAAAATGGTTTTGATTCAAATGGATAATGAGTTATCCATATCCAAACCAACAAAAATTCATAACCAACATAAATTTAAATTAAATTGTATAAACTAAGAATAACAAAGACAAATTCTAAACAAATTTTACTAAACGAATTCTAACATATTTTCTCATCTCACATTTTGACTTTCTCATTAATTTAATTTTTCTTTTCAAAACCACAAAATCAAAATTTTCCCACAAAAAACCACAAATTGTGTTTTCTCTCCAAAATCGTAAATCATGTTTTTCCGTCCAAAACGTAAAATCGTGTTTTTCTGTCAAAACCGTAAACTCGTGCTTTCCAGCCAAAACCGTAAAATTGTGTTTTCCCGCCAAAACTGTAAAATCGTGTTTTCTCGCTTAAACCGTAAAATCATGTTTTCCCGCCAAAAACGTAAAATCGTATTTTTACGCCAAAACCGTAAAATTGTGTTTTCCCACCAAAACTATAAAATGGCGTTTTCTGCCAAAATCGTAAAATTGTGTTTTCCCGCCAAAACCGTAAAATTGTGTTTTCTCGCCAAAACCGTAAAATCGTGTTTTTCCTCCAAATTGTAAAATCGTGTTTTTCCCCCTAAACCGTAAAATCATGTTTTCCGCCAAAACATAAAATCATATTTTCCCGCCAAAACCGTAAACTCGTGTTTTCCCCCAAAAAACCAAAAATTGTGTTTTCCTGCCAAAACCGTAAATCTGTGGTTTTCCGCCAATATCGTAAAATCGTGTTTTCGCGCCAAAACCGTAAAATCATATTTTTCCACCAAAACCGTAAAGTCGCGTTTTTCTGTCAAAATTTTAAAATCGTGTTTTTCGCTTAAACAAAAAAATCGTGTTTCCGCCAAAATATTTAAAATTGTGTCCCACCAAAACCTTAAAATCGTGTTTTTTGCCAAAATCATAAAATTTTATTTTCCATCAAAATCATAAAATCTCGTTTTCTCGTCAAAATTGTGAAATCACATTTTCCATCTAAACCGTAAAATCATGTTTTCCCGTGAAAACATAAAACCATGGTTTTCCGCCAAAACCGTATTTTCTGTCAAATTTGTAATATGAGATTACAGCTAAAACCAAAAACCTTATTTTATTTATAGATTAACCATTAGTTAATTTAATTATTAAAATACATAAAATCTAATTAAATAATTACTAGTGTGATTTGCTCGCACCATGTGCGAACACAAACATTATTAACACTCAAATTTTTAAAAAATAAAAATCATCAATTTAATATAACAATAATATTATTATAACAAAATCTATATTAGACTAATGATAATTAAATATAGATATAAACATTGTTATACTTAACCTGTTATTAAATTATTTTTATTTACATTATAAAACATAAATTTTTAAAAAATAAAAAGTCATCAATTTACTATAACAATAATAAAATTTTAACAAAATATATATCAGACTATTTGTAATTGAATATAGATATAAACATTATTATACTTAATCTCTTATTAAAATAGTTTATGATTTATTCTAAAATAAATTATCTATAACAACCATATTTAATATTTTCATCTTTATCATCTTACTTTTTTATTTATTTATTCATGGTTATATATATATATATATATATATATATATATATATATATATATATATTATAGTTTTTATTTAAAGTATTTTATCGTTTATATTATCAAAATTTAAAATTTAAATAATTTATATTATCAACAATAGTCATAGTTATCAATATTAAAAACTCATAACTTAAAAATATTTTTCGTATTTATCGTCTTATCTTTTTTTATCCGTATAATGTATATCTATAAAATAAAATAAAAACTAAATTTAAAACAAATATAATAAATAACCAAATTATAAATATAAAATAAGGTTAATATAGTAAAAAACCTAATTTCATTAATGATAATTTATTCAAGGTTATATATATATATATATATCTCATAAATAAAATTTAAATAAAATATAATTATATATAAATATTATAATTTTTATTTAAAGTATTTTATCGTTTATATTTATCAAAATTTAAAATTCATATAATTTGTATTATCAACAGTAGTCATAGTTATCAATATTAAAAACTCATAACTCAAAAATATTTTTCGTATTTATCGTCTTATCTTTTTATTTTTTTTATCCGGATAATGTATATCTATAAAATAAAATAAAAACTAAATTTAAAACTAATATAATAAATAACCAAATTATAAATATAAACTAAGGTTAACATAGTAAAAAACCTAATTTTATTAATGATAATTTAGTAATCAACCATTTTGAGAGTGAATATAACGGCAAAAACACTTTCCAATTAATATAAAGATTTAAGTTATAAAGGTATTATTAAATGGATTAACTATTAAAACCATTAACCCATTAAAATAAATAGGTTATGGATAGATCCAATCCATTTGATAAATGGCCTGAGTCAACCCATATCCCATATAAACTTAAAACCGTTTGAATATGGATTAGTTTGAATTGATTTAACCATTTTGACACCCCTTACCCATTATTTGTTAAATTTGTTTGTCCATGTTTATTCTTAGTACCTGACTCACCATCACCTCCAACCTTTACTGCGTCCTATCAAATGCCCCACTAAATCCACCAAAAAACCCCGATAGTATTGCAATATCATATCACTTCTCAAAGCCAGAAAAAAAACAAACTAACTGAAAAGGTATCAATTTTAGTACTTATATCTTGTTTCATTTTCAGAGGATTAGTTTACAACAGACCATTCTATTATTACAAGAATAATCCATTTTAAGCTACAATAAGTTAGATAGCCACCATAAGAGATCATTTATAGACACTACTAACAAGTAAAACAACATCTTCTTCCTTGTTTTCTTCTTCACTGCAACTCTATAGAACTACTCACTCTTGAAACTTAATAGATCTACTACAGACTACTAAAAGCTCTATCAAGTAAGTGCAAACAAACTGTCATCTTCCATATCAGCGAAGTCAAACAACTCGTCGTCCTCATTACCAACTGCTCCTAATGTCTCTGTTTTCCCAAGCTCTGCCTGATTAAAAAATAAAAGAGATTCATTCAAGAAACATCGCGAACGCGTTCATCAGTGGGACTGTGGGACTAACTTGTGCATTTTTGGACAGGTTCATATCACACTATCCTAACTTATGTGGAGAAACATTTCGAGCGAGTCCACCTTTATATCTTGCAAAACTACACTCACCTTTGTCTGACAGTATCTCTTGAGAACGCGGTGGTATTGCTGACGAGCCTCTGAAGAGTTAGCCATCGATAGAACACGAGAGAAAGCCTCGTTCACTGCCCCATCTACTTTCTGCTTACGGAACACCTTGAGAATGTCTTCGTCTTCATTGTCTTCCGTTGTTTCTACGTCTTGTCTGAACCCTCTTAGCCCAGCTCCTTTTCTTCTCCACCTGAGTACAACCTTATCTAGAATTCCTACCGCCCAGCAGATAACCTTGTAATGCTTCCTTATTTGGTAACCTCGAACATGAGCCTGCCAGAAATAGAAAATATAATAAAAGAGCTGCAAGGCTAATTGGAAACAAAATCTTCATATCACTAAAGCTGTTAAAACACCTGTATCTTCACAACTTTCTGGCGAAGCGAGAGAAACTCTTTTCGGCCTTTATAGCCACGGTATTTCTTCTGAATAGATAAAGCTGCCGAATGGTAGTTTCGTCCACTTCCAAACGCTAGCTTAGACATGGCCGACATCCCTTCGATATCTGCATAGATTCCGTACTCTTGAAAGCATGCAGCCATAGCTGCTTCTCTCTGTTGTCGCTTTCTGAATGAATGTGCACGAAATGCTGCCTGGATTCTTGCAGCTGCTTGTGCTGCATTTCTCACTGCAGCCAGTGTGTCTTTTAGTGAATGTGGACTTCGTTCTGAGATGGAGTTCAAAGTCATCTCTGCTTGCACTTGAGCAGAGTCTTTAGAATTCTCGGTTTCTTCAAGTGTGAGCGACGATAGATGGTTTGTTAACGCAACCTCTGATAGATAACCTGCAAGGCCCTTGTGGCCATTAGAGGCAGCTATTGAAGCTGCAGTTTTACCAGCCGGGTCTTGCGCAGTGGGATCAGTCACTGCTCCAGCTGATGCCCCTGAAGCTATAAGGGCAGCCACCATTTTTTCACTGCCACAACAAAGAAAACAGTATCAGTTATTCGATCCATTTGAAGCTGTTATTGTCCCGCTTTCAACTCTTTTTGCAGTGATCAAATGAAAACAATCTTTGACAGATGATGCTCAAAGACATTGTTGGCTCACCTCCCAAATCGTGCAGCCCAATGAAGAGCGCTCCATCCGTTAATATCACGAAAATCCACACTAACTCCAAGACCAAGAATTGGAAGGAGTGCCCACTCGAAGCCAAGGCCTGCAACCATATGAATAATGCCTTGTTCTTGCTTTGACAAAGAACAAGATGTATTATCTTCATCTTGGGATCTTGAAGACAGCCAAGCATCCAGCTCGTCTTTAAGCAGTTCTTGTAGAAGCCAATCAACTGTACTTGATGATGTTGCAGTGCCATCGAGAATCGTTTCTATGATATGGCTCCATTGATCATCATCAGCTTTTAGTTTCTTCAACAACTTATCAGTGCCTGGCTCTAGGTTACTTTTACTGTCCGATACAAGTGTTTGCACAAACCTTACAAGAAATAAAAGCTCATCTCGACTGCACCTAGTGCAAGATGTGTCAGGTTTATCACGATACTCAAATTCCTTTATTTGGCTACACGAGAGTCTATCGCCAAAAGTAATGCATAAGTTAACTTTTCCAGGGCCACATGGAGGGGCTTCGCACCGAATAACACCTTCCTTAATGATCTCAACAGGAACTTCAGCACTTCCAAACATGCAAGACCATGTAGATTCTGTTGGATCACAGAGAAATGATCCAATGATTATCACCTGCATTGTCAAAATGAATTTTATAAAAGAAAGTCCAACCCTGGCAATAAAATAACATAATGTTCATGTATATCAATTATGAGAGAGCTTTATGCAAAACATTAAGGATGGATTAAGAGATTAGACCTTTGTAGTTTCATTTGCGTAACCCCACCCTGGTGATATGTCCTGGATGGTAAACTTTTGCTTATATGCAACTGTCTGACCCACTTCTTGCTCAAGAGGCAGCTCGATTTTCCCTTGATCATCCATCATTCTACAGTACTCGACGTTATTCTCCAGAGCTCCCAGCTCAGAATAACAAGCAGGAAGTTCAAAAGAACCAAGTTCTTGAGGCAACAACAACGTAGCTGAAATTTAAGATAACTATCAGAACTGAGAAGCAGTATTCTTCAGAAAAGCAGATGCCATACCTTGGTCAGCCTGGTTGCTGTAACTCCAGTTCGAATCTTCCTGCATTCCAGTTGGCAATCCTTTCCCCGAACTTGGTGTGCTTCCCTGCTTTCAACAAAACAGTAATTAAACTCCTAGATTATTGACCTTTGTACTTATTATTTTGAAAAAAATATAATCTTAAGATAGTTTTCCTTGCTTGATCCCACATATCATTTAGTCATATGAGAGAAATACCTCAGAGTTAAGAGCTATAGAAGCCTCACATGCCTCCAGCACATCTTTCCAAGATTCAGACTTCTGTTCGCCACTCCCACCTGCAAGAAGAATGCTTTTAACTCTTCATAATAACCGGGCATTGACAAAATATCATACAAGGAAGAAAGCATGAAAAGACTACAAGGACATGCTAAAGCTATAAAGTTTCCTACAGCTGAGGAAAGAAGAAAATGGCAAACTGATATCGAAAACCAATGATATATTAACTTTGGCGTACCTGAATCACTCTTTGCGAGCATGAGATTGTTGGAATGATATTCGGCTCCAATATACCCTCCGTAACATCTCTCTAGCCTGTTACTCTCTGGTCTTTGATGTCCAGCTGCTGGTTGAGCAAGGTGATTGATGTCCTCAGTAAATTCTACAGATAGGAGACTATCCAAACCTTCTTTTTGATTGTAGAGTGGATCAACAGTATTAGCATTATATCGGGCTCCAACATACCCACCGTAGCATCTTTCTAGTTTGCTGTTCTCTGGTCTCTGATGTACAGTTGCTGGTTGAGCAAAGTCTAGAAATTGGAGACTGTCCAAATTTCCGTTTTGAAGGTAGAGTGGATCTACAGTATCATCACCGAGACTCAGTTGTTCCTCAAGCCTCTTTATAGCCTGCCTATTTTCAAACTCATAAGAACTTCCACTGCCATCCGGGGTCACAACGTCGGAGTTAACCTCTAGATTGCCTGGCGAATGCTGCTGATGTATGTCAGTAGAATCACCAAAGTAGTGACTGTAGCTTGCATTCTGAGTCCCAATGGAGCTTGGACTTGAAAAGAGAGTCGGATTGGGTGAAAAGTGCAAAACGGTTCCACTAGTTTGTTTCGCCTGAAAAGTTAAAAAAAAAAAAAAAAAATGAATCACTCACATATGATACAACGAAACCGTAAGTATATTGCTTTTCAGAGAAAGTCACCTCTTTCACATCCCTGTAATGAACGAGGGCAATATGTTCGTATTCCCTGGCCATAAACTTTACGTTAGTATACATTTTAGTTAACACATCAAACGAGAGGGTAATTGTGACTCACGGATCTAGTATCCAGTAGATACGCCTCTGGAAAGAAGGGTCATGCTCTCCATGTGCATAATAACAATTCAAAGCCTCGGCGTTACCCACCTGTTCACATCAAAGACAGAGTCATTAATAACCAAATCTTAACCACTATCAAATTAACATGTAAGAAATAGGAACACAGTGAAGTAACCATCTTTAATATTGCCTAAGCAACCTTAAGTTTTTCGTGAGCTTCTGCAATAGCTCTACCATCCTTCTTTCTCCTCCATTGATGGCCATCTTTACGGAAGAACTTAAGAACCCTTTTATTGTAAAGAAACAATAATCCACCTGAGACAGGAGAGGTTGTATCAAAACCAATTTTGTTCGTCTCAGAAGAGCAAAGTCAAACTTACTCGCGGGCTTTTGAGGTACTTTTTCTGTTAACTGATATCTTTCATGATTCTGCAATATGAAGTGCACCTCAGGCGGTTTCAACCAACGAGTCTGAGCTTCTTGGTACAGAGTACTAATCTCGTATTCTAAACAAACACAAACCACAAATTTTAGCCAACGAAATACACAATTTTGGAGAAAACCCATAAACTCACCGGGCTGCATAGCGACTAGTGGAACAATTGAGGTAGTTGATCAATCAATCTAGGGCACTCTCATGAGGATCAGTTTGGTCTTCGTTCTTAGGGGTGTTCGCAATGATTGATCGGACAGAGAGGAGTCGTTAGAGAGTACGAACGAAGAGAGGATAAAGATTAATAAAACGAAGGTGTAAAAAATTGACTAGGGACTGACCAAGATTCTTGGGGAACAGTACAGGATGCTTCCGACAGATAGCCACGAAGATGAATGCTGAGCCAGGTAAGGTGATTCTCTGTGGCGATTCCTATATTATCAACCGAGGCTACCCACGTGCCGAATACTCCAACTTAATTAATTAATTCCTCTCAACCAACGAGCTGCGGCAGAAAATTACGGAAACAGCCCGAGTCAACGTTTGACTTTAATATTGTAGAAAAGAGACTAGAGAGTAGAGAGCACGACGACAAAAATATTCAACTTGCCAATTAAAAAATTGAGGGTACAATTGCCATTATCTATAACATTTTTCTTCTCATTTATAATAAAGATTTTGTTCTTGCCGACGTTCTCATTGACAAACTATGCATGATATTTGTCTGTTTCAATGGTTTTTTCTTTTTGTAACATATGTTTCAATGTTTTGATTAAGAAGAAAAGAATACAAACGTTTGAAAAGAAAGAAAACAAAAAACAAAAAGAAAACAAACAAAGAGTGTCCTCATCCAAATCTTTTTAACGTTGGTTTATTGTGCTTCGAATGGTAGTGTTCATAATCATTCATACAAAGAAGATGAAAGTGTTGGAACTACGTGTATATTCATTTGTTTGAAGTAGAGTGACTGAATGAAAAAGATTTCTCTTATGTTTAGTGCTACAAAGACATAAAATGGCCACAACAAAATATTATGGAGAATTTGTAATAAGATTAAAGATTTAAACGCAAATTGTAAAGATAACAAACTCATGTTAAATCACACGTGTTGTGACGGCAATTCGATCTAGTAATAAAGCCGGGTTACGATCCGAAATGTCCGAACTACGAGGTGAGATATAAACTTAAAGTGAGGTCGAAATTGTTCTTTATTGATCTTAAAACCGAAGCCGAGCTATGAACAAGATGATATGAGGTGGGAGTCCGTCTAATAACGTGCTCCCTAATTCTTTCTTGAGGTCGGAGCTTTATAGAAGTAGCTCGGCACTCTCACAAGTTACAATGTTCCTAAAATGAAGAGTGAATGGTCCTATTTATAGTGCTTGGACGCTGACTCCTTCTTGGGCCGTTGACTCCTTAGCGGGCTTGTCTTCTTGAGCCAAAGTGAATGTGGCTGATTTTAACAAGATTTCTAATGGGATTTGGATGGGTGCTAAACCCATATCCAACAATTAGTCCCCCCCCAGTTCGTTGAGCTGAGGTGTTCAGTCGAGGTCGTCGAATTTCTTCGAGTATCTATGCCAGGCGGAAATTTTGTTAAGCCGTTTTGCGCCAATTTGCAAATATTTTTGTTTGTTGATTTCTTTTGCGATTTTTGAGAGAACGAAAGGACGTGAACCACTCGTGGTGCGGCTTTCCGTGTTTGTAAAAATTGCTTCTTTCTCTTTACAAGGCTTTGTCTTTTCAGATTATGTCGTCCTTGTTAGGTAATTGTTTTCCTCTCGCGATCTTTCACTACAAGAAAACAACCCTCAAACCGACGGATTTTCCGACAGAAACTTATCCGTCGGTAATTCCGACGAATTTCCGACGAATTATCGACTGTTGGGAACTCGTCGGAATTGCGTCGGTATATACCGACGGAATGGAAAGCCGTCAGAAATTTTTCGACGGATTATAAAACCGTCGGGAATTTTCCAACGGATTAGAAAACCGTCGGGAAATTTCCGACGGATTTCTGACAGGAAATTAGTCTGTCGATAATCTGTCGGGAAGCCGTCGGTCCATAAAAAACCCGCAGAAGAACGGTCTCGAACCCGAGACCTTTGGAGGGTTTAAGTCAATACTCAAACCATTGTGATACTTTGTGTTATTCGTTTATATAGTTTAACGTTAGTTATTTATCATGAAGTTACTAGATTATATTTAAAAAAAAAAACAAATTTTATTTATGAATTAAACAAAGAAAACAAAAATTCATTATTATTAAAAATATAAATTACATTATTAAAGTTTTTAATTGTAATTATTCGTCGGTCGTCTCCATCCATTGGTCGACCATGAGGTTCCATTCTCCCGCCGGAACCCAAGCCGGTCTTCCTTCATCCCGTTCCCACCGGAGCTTCATCCGCCGCATCTTTGTCTTGAAAACCTTCCTTGCCGTCCGGTGAAATTCCCGCCAGACAATGATAACATTATCCGGAGAAAATGTAAAGTATTCCTGAAAAAGAAATTAATTGTGTAATTTGAAATTTAATTAAAATATATGAAAACAAGAAATAACTTACAAGAAAATCATTGAACCATGCAGTTAAGGGTTGAGTAACGCAAGGGAGACAGGACGGAGAGTCAGGGCGGAAATTTTGTGAAGATCAGTTGTGTAGAAAGGAACGGGACGGAAGGATCGCAGTGATGGGTGACAACAGAATGCAGCAGTGTTCGAGCATAGAAGCGTCGGAGTGTAGTGATGAGGTAACTTGCAGGATTCGGAACCAATTTGAAGTCTGTCAGTGACGGAGAATTCGGGCACCGAATTCCTGTAAGTGGGGAAGAATGTGATAACCCGTATCCAAAATACGGTCAACGGGCAGCAGAAAGTCAACCAGGGGTAAAATTGTCATTTTACCAATATCGGGGGTAAAATGGTAATTTTACCAATGTCGGGGGTAAAATGGTAATTTTACCAAAGTTCGAGACGGAAACCGAGATGGGCCAAATATTTTTATGTTTTAACATAAAGAATGTTTAGAAGATCAGAATTGGAGGAATCAGAGCAGAAATGTGTTTTTCGGCTTGTCGGGAATGGAAAACAACAAAACCCGAAGAAACTTTAAAAATCCATAACCAGAGCTACGTAAGTCCGAACAGAGTGATTCAAAATGCTAAATTCATAAAATAGTATGTAGAATCAGTTTATGAAGGTTTGAGGATTTATGGGATCATCTGGAGAGGTTCTAAAATATTAAATCTGAAAACCGTCAAACCGAGCATTGGAGTAATTGGGGGATTAGATGTTGGTTAAGGAAGTTTAAGAAGTACTTTTTGGCAATAAGACATTCAGATGGACAGGTGTGGTCTCTGTAATGGCGCCACCTCTCTTCTCTTGCATGCATTGCATGAGAAATGCAATGAATCTTGTACATGCAAAAACCATCTTTTGACATTCAATTAACCTAACCACCCTCTCTCTAATCTCTCTTACTCTCTCTCTAGTCTCTCGATCTCTCCTCTCTCTTCCACTCAAGAACATGCAAGCTTTTTTCCAGAAACTCTTGAAGATCCTTTGAATCTTCAAGGAAAAACCCAAGAACCCTAGAACATTCTTCATAGCTTCCTACACAAGAAATCCCATAACTTCCTCTCCTTAAACCCAAATCCAGATCTACAAAGTGCTATAGCTTCATCTCAACCTCCTCTATCTTCTCCAGCCAACCGCCGCCGTTTTTTCCGCCGGAGTTCGCCGGAATCCGGCCAAGGAGCAACCGCATCTTAGGGTTTGTGGAATCTCCTCTTTTCTTCATCAGATTTGGTCATTTTGAGGTGATGAGTGGGTAGATCTGGTGATTCTGAGCAGATTGGTAGGTGGTTCGCCGTCGGAAGTCGCCGAAAAAGTAGCCTCCGACGTGTTCAACGCCGCCGCCGCCGCCGGTCAACGCCGGAGTGTCGCCGCCAGGAAGCTTTTCCGCCGCCAAAAGTCAGCCGGTTCTTCAAGGGGTATAGTGCTTTGATCTGATTGGAATTTGGAGTTGGTTTGAGGTTGATTAAACCGGGTCAAAGATGAGTTGAACCGGTCAACGGTTCAATCTCAAACCGGTTTAATCAAACCGGTTCAATTGGATAATTTGGTTCGGTTACTTCAGTGGTTCAGTGATTCAGGTGTGTTCGGGATCCGGAGTTCGAGGTTTGGAAGTTCGGGATTTGTATCGGGTATCTCGGAGATTCACATTCGCATCAAGCCGTCATTCCGCGACTATTTTCACTGTGAGTCGGCTCGAAAATTCGTAGATTCATTTAGACCGGGAATTACTAAACCATAGTCTTAGGTTGCATACCTGTTAATTAAATGAATCGTAATTAATAAATAATTGGACGTTTAATGATAAACTGAATAGGACCGAATTAATCATTCTAGGGTTTAAAGAATTAAATGAATAACCGATTGTGTGCCGCTAGGTTGTTAGTAAAGATTGATTGTTGCATTCATATAGACCGTTGAATAGGACCGTATATGCATATATATACAGGAATTAAGACGACAATAAAATATGAGTTAAACCTAAACGGGCCTATAGAATATTGTAACGGGATTGGGTTTAGGTAATAGCGGGATTGGGTAATGAGTCAAATAAGTTATTAATGAGACGTCGGGGAGTTAGTAAGCTTACTAAACTCTGAACCAACGGATCGAGGATTTAATAAAAGATATCTAGAACGGGTTAAATAAGGAAGTGGTGTGTGTTGGAAGCCGTCTACGGGTTAGCAAGCCGCTAACCCAAAGTAGCGGATAAGAAATGATTAAAAGACTTAGAAACCCTAATAGATATGTTTGTGGTGGTTGTGTGATTGATTGTGATTGCGTGTTTGATTGTTATGATTGTGCTGTGTTGAGCTTTGTGTGTCGACTTGTTAGACTGCTCGATGTTGGGCCGAGCAGTTATTGTGGACACTTACTCCAGTCTCGGGACCGGGTAAGTTAGTGGTGCTGACTAGGTATCTTACCTAGTCAGAGCGGAAATACGGGTAGTGTAGTGGCTTGCGGAATAGTTGGGATTATTATTGCTGATATTGATTGTGTGATCTGTGTTAGAGTCCCAGCGAGTCTGCGTGTTTACGTTTCTGCACTAGGACTCTAGGGTGCGTTAGATTCCGCAAGCCTAGATTTTCTTTTACGTTCCGGTATTTCCGACCCGATTGGATCCTCGGGTTTTACCTAACCGGATCACGGTGATTCTGGTTATGATGTTAACCTATCGGGTGACGCCGGTAGGTGTGTGATTCGGAGAATACAGGGTCATGTCCTAGGGCCGAATCACATGGAAAATCTGGCTATCTACAGTCCAAGTCACCGCGTATCGATGGACGGAGAACGGTGTCCTACTCGTGGGACCTCATGTGCACGTGTTGGAGTCGTGGGTTAGTTACCATATAGGTGACGATGTAAACCCGTGGAAGTTACCGAGATCGTAGGGCCCAGTGTTGTTTGCTATTTTCCTTATTGCGCGATAGATAGATCTGTTGGGATAGTGTCCTGAAATCACACTTGTACTCACTCCTGATGATAGTTGTGTGTCGAGATCAGACATTCGTATAATACTGGGCGGTTGCAATGTTTTGCTAGAAGCCTCTTGCAATCTGTAAGTTGTATACTTACTGCCAGTATTATATGATCCTATAGGGTCACACACCTAAGCAAACTGGAAGCTAAGACATGGGAATGATCATTATGGTAATGATCATATTAATGTGTATTGGATACACATTATTATCGAGAAAATGGTGTTGTGTCGATCGACACAGCTTGTGTGTCGGTCGACACAGTTCGGGTTTCGAAAGGGTTTTTCGAAATTATGACTTAATCGAGTCTGGCCTGTTATGTGTGATTCTAGGTCGAATAAAACCTGATGGTTTTCGACCTAGAACAGTAGCCGTCGAGTTTTTCTCTGACAGAAAAGCAGAAACACCAGAAACTGAGAATTCCCATAGATCCGGCACTAGCATCCCGTTTCCAGCTTGTGTACGTGTGTATCTGGTAGAGGCGAGGCACCTGTGTCGCTCACTGATCTCGTTCACCAATTCATTCCGCTGCCAGTTCAAGGTAAGAACGAGGTTGGTGATTCAATATATCAAACCCTTAGATCCCAGGAGATCCAACAGTGGTATCAGAGCGTGTTAGGGTTTAGACTATTGAATCTGATGCAATTAATTCGAAAACTGAGTTTGTTGAATTGATTATTGCCTGCTAATATCGTGTTTTCAAGTGTTAATCTCGGATTATGTGCCTGTTGAAAAATGATGAATTGTTAAAAACGCACTGTGTCGATCGACACTAAGCGTGTGTCGGTCGACACGCCGCGAAATAACTCGTAAAATTTTTAGGGTTTGTCGCAGAGTGTCGATCGACACAAAGCGTGTGTCGGTCAACACAGAGCGAAAACTCGTAAATAATTTTAGGGTTTCGATCTGAGATCGAGTACCCGTATTCCTGCTGTGTCGATCAATACACTGGGTGTGTCGGTCGACACAGGCAAAGCGATTAGATATATCGGTTCAATTGGATTGAACCGGTTATCTCGCTCGGTTAATTTTAATTAACCAATTTGGTTCTGGTTTGGTAATGTCGATCGACACAGAGTTGTGTGACGATCGACATGGACCATTAAACCGAATCGGTTCAATTAGATTGAATCGGTTAAGAAAATTCGATCCGGTTTGACCGGTTATCGAAGACCGGTTTAAATTGGGTTGTGTCGACCGATGCCAATGGTTGGCGTCGATCGACACACCATTCGCAGAATTACTGGTTAGACCATAAATTTGCATATACCAGACTAAATTTAATCCTAAAGTTCTAGGTGAACCTAAACTTAATAAAACTGAAAGTTTTAATTAAATTAATAACTTCTTGGATGTATATTGGATATACATCAAGATCAAATAGTTCTTTTCCTCAACTAAATATCAAGTGATCTTGATGTCTTGCCCGATCTTGTCTACTGTCAAGACTCGTTTTGTTTGTTGGATAGCCTTGGAGTCCTTGATATCCACAGCAACATGAGTAAGGCAGGTGGTCATTGATAGACTTGCAGTGCGACTGTCAGTAATCACAAGACAGAAGAGATTGGTTTCACTTGACTGGGCTATCAGAAGTTCTGGGCCCAGAGACATCAGAGTGGATTAGACATAGTTTGTCTCATCTGCGACCAAGAGTTGTACTGGGTACAATTAGCAATGATTTGCTTACCTAGATAACTAAAGTTTGGGTAATGGCGAGTCGCCCACTCCGATTTTGGTGAAGTATGGATCTTGGCTCATTGTATTCATCTGAGGAAACATAGTTTTGAATACAATGCGAGTTTTTCTTATTAGATAAGAATTCTCATTTCCTTGAGCATTATAACTAAACCTCTACCTCTTTTAATTACAGCTATGTCTGTCTCAACTCACATCAACACTTTCTCACTAAGATCCGTCCTTGAGAAGGACAAGTTAAATGGATCTAATTTCTTGGAATGGTATCGGAACCTGAGAATAGTTCTCAGGCAGGAGAACAAGGAATATGTCCTTGAAAGAGTTCTCACCGAGATGCCACGTTCCAATGCCCCGCAGACAGAAAAGAATGCTTGGGATAAGCATTCAGCTGATGTCAAAGATGTTAATTGTCTAATGCTGGTGACTATGAACTCCGAGCTGCAGAAGCAATATGAGAACGTGATGTCACCCATTGAGATGATTAACAGCCTGAAAGCTTTGTTTCAGGAGCAAGCTCGCAGAGAGAGATACCAGACGGTTAAATCTCTCATGGATTGCAAGCTGGCTAAGGATAGTCCAGTAAGTCCTCATGTCTTTAAAATGATGGGTTACATTGATAACCTGGGGAAACTGGATTGTGCCATTAGCCAGGAGCTAGACACTGACATGATTCTGCAGTCTTTGCCGTCATGTTTTGATCAGTTCATCATGAACTACAACATGCAAAACATGACTAAGACATTGACTGAGTTGCACGGCATGCTGAAGACAGCAGAGCCGAATCTCAAGAAGGCAACTCCCAGTGTACAGATGGTTGATATATCATGGTTTTTACCCATTTTAGACCATGATATATATGTGTTTTTAGTGTCTTTTGTCTTTGTTTAGAGTCTTTTACAGGTTTAATCAGGTTTGGAGCTAATTGGAGATATTTGGAGCATTTTGGGACTTTTGGGACGTTTTGGCCGAGAGCTTAAGTCACTGTCCGATTTATTGATCATGCATCGACCGACACACCTTGTGCATCGGTCGACACACTAGCGAGA
Organism: Orychophragmus violaceus; assembly: GCA_030180135.1. Lineage (NCBI taxonomy): Eukaryota > Viridiplantae > Streptophyta > Magnoliopsida > Brassicales > Brassicaceae > Orychophragmus > Orychophragmus violaceus. The sequence goes on along the minus strand of CM058231.1, from coordinate 36,735,835 downwards.
TGGGCCGTACACGTCGGTTTAATGAAGATATGAAGATTTGCAAAGAAGCCCAAGATAGTTCCAGTATTTACACAGAAGCCCCAGCCGAGATTAAGCCTATATATAGAGGATTTTGGTGTTTATTTTACTTACGTTTTCATAATTAAGAGCAGAGGATTTTTAGAGCTTTTGGGGCTGATCTGAACCTATTACTTCATCTGTATTTGGAGAAGATTTCGAACCCTTTTACTATTATTCTTTTATGCAATTTATTCATTCTATGATTATGTTTTCATTATCTATGTCTGAGTAGATTCCTAGTTAGGTTTAGGGTTTCTCACATAGGATTTCATGACTTGCTAGACTTGTTCAAATTCAGTTAAGGATTCAAACTATATCTGTTCTTCAATTTAATTGTGCTTAAAGCTAGTTCTAACCTGATCAATTAGAATCTAGATCTTAGGTTGCTAAAACGTCACGGAAGTGGGGTTTAAGAATCTGAACTAATTAAATTGGGCAATTAAACTTTGCGCAAACGGAAGTTTGGTTTAGGATAATTGCGAACATATCAAACTTGGGATTAATGCTAGTTTAATCTGTTAGTTCTCGCAAACGAAAGTTTGGTTAGCTGCACTTAGACTTAGAAAATTATCGCAAAGGAATTTGGTTAATTCTATATCTGTGTTTTGAGTTCTAGAACTGTGCTTAATTAGATCCTTGCTGAATGAACTGTCTACTTGTCTGATTTCCTGAGAATACCCTAGGCTTGACGCTTTTAATTACTTGCTTCCACAACCGTTAATCTCTGCTACTGATTTACTTTCTCGCACCGCTTTTTATTCAATCACATTGCTTATTTCTAGTATTAGTCTCTACTGTTCTGATCTATTGAGACCAAGTGTCCCTGTGGATTCGATAACCCTATATACTACTTTGACATTGATGTTCACTTGCAGTTTAGTATAGGAATAAACTTTGAGCCTATCAAGTTTTTGGCGCCGTTGCCGGGGACTCTTAGAGTCTTCGATAGGACCGAACTTAGGGTTTTTACTAGAAATTTTTCTTTTTGTTTTTGTTTATTTTCGTTTTGTTTTTATTTTACTAACTTTTTCTCTGATTCTTTCTGTCGCAGGTACGAATTTCGCCTTGCGTCGATCGTTGCATACCTTGTGTCGATCGTCACTAGACGATTTTGAGATTGAATCGATCGTTGCACTGATAGCATCGATCGTTGCTGGACGATTACAGACAGTTTATGCCAACGCAGAAAACTCGAAGTAATCCGAACTCGAGCTTGCTTAATCTCGGACTAGAGGAACTTGGACGTCTAGAGAGGACTATCAGAAGAGAAAAGAGAGAGAGAATGGTTCGAGAACGTCTGATCTTGATACCAGATGCTGAAGGTACCCTGAGGGACCAAGATAACAACCCATACAATGCTGCTGGGCATCGGGTTGATGCTGAAGGGAATGTCATCCATGATCCTCCTGAGCAACAGCAACAGGAGCTGAACCGAAACCAGGGTCAAGGACAGGCCCAAGGTAGAGAGATGGTGGTTCATGAGAGGACACTAGCTGATTACAACAGACCTGATGAGTTTCATGCAAACCGAGCAGCTCTAGTGCTTCCTGCTTTTGAGAGGAATGATTTTGAGGTAAAGACCATCTACTACCAGCTGATGAGACAGATTGCTTTTCATGGTCTTCAAGCAGAGCAGCCTATGGATCACATTGACAAGTTTGAGGACATAGTCACTGGCATGAAGTATGAAGGAGTATGCCCGGACTATCTGTTCCTTAAGCTATTTCCGCACAGTCTTGCTGGAGACGCTAGTGCATGGCTGAGACAACTGGCACCTGGTCAGTATACTACTTGGGCAGCCTTAAAGAGTGAGTTCCTGCGTCACTTTTATGATGATGCGCGCTCGGATCAGTCCAGACAGGACATACTCACCTTTTCCCAAGGAGCTGTGGAGCCCTTGAAGACTGCCTGGATGAGATTTAAGCAGTATCAGCGTGACTGTCCACACCATGGATTCACAGAAGTACAGCTGATTGGTATTTTCTTCAGAGGCATAGACCTCCCTTATCAGACTGCGCTGGATAATTCCAGTAATGCTAATTTCAACACCAGGACTCCTACACAAGCTAAGCAGTTGATTGAGAACCTGATTGGCAGCAACAGTTGCAAGACAATGGATGAAAGGAGGAAGAAATCTGGTGGAACTGTAGAGAATTCTGATATAGCTAATATAAGATCCAGATTGGACACAGTCTACAATCTCCTGACTAGTAAGAAAGCTGTCCACTTTGCCCAAGATGTAGAGGTGATTCAGACTGAGGAGGAAACTCAGGAAGAAGATGTGAATTTCATAGGAGGTTCTGGTTTCCAAGGTAATAGATTTGGTAATCAACAGGGGAACAGATTCTCCAATGGTGGACAGACTGGTGGTTTTCAGAAGACCTATGGACAAGGTACTCAGAGAACCTATGGATCTACATCCTATCAGACTCCTCCTGCGCCTACAGCCCATGAGAGCAAAATGGAGGCTATGATGGAACAACTGATTGAGAGTCAGACCAAGATTTCTGTGGACTGCAATAAGAAGTTGGACGCTGTCTATGAAGACCTCAATGGGAAATTTGAGTCTCTGAGCACTCACATGAAGCAGTTGGACACTCAGGTGAACCAGATGTCCAGCTCACTGAAGGGAAAAGGAGTGGCAGACACTCATGTCAAGGCCTGGTCTGTGTACATTAATGATGGATCTCACCTAGGTGAAAGATTTGAGCTAAGTACAGCTGAGTTGGTGACAGAACAGGAATTTTCGGATATTTGTGAAAAACTCTCGGGTGAAATCTGCTGCAGTGCGTCGATCGATGCAACATCTGTGCCGATCGATACACCCGTCGGGAAGGCAACGATCGACACACCCTTAGTGTCGGTCGTTGCAGGGCGTGAACAGACAGAACCGTCGGATGATAATAGCATAGATGCTGACTTGGAGCTTGATCGCCTATTCAATGGAGCCTCTGAGATTACTCAACAGGAGATCTACGAGCAGATCTTTAGACAACACTCCTCAGTGTCTGAAGTGATTAGGCAAGAGATTGAAGAGCTGAAGAAATTAGAAGGTATTGGTGAAGAATTGGAAGAAATTCCAACTTCTGATGATCCACCTTATCATCCATGTGTGCAAAGGTACCTGAACAAGATGTTGCCCCTGGATGATGATCTGAAAGACTGGGTGATAATAGTTCCTCAGCATATTAGTGATGTTCTGCTAACTAAGGTCCCGAAGAAGCTATCTGATCCTGGAGTCTTTGTGCTGGACTGTTCTATCTTTGAGGATAGCTTTAGGCGTTCTCTGTGTGATTTAGGAGCTGCTGGAAGTTTGATGCCTTACTCTGTGGCAGAGAAGCTGGGTATGCTGGATTTTACTCCTACTAGGACTTCTCTTGTCCTGGCTGATCAGTCCATACGAGTTCCTGAAGGACTCCTTATGGACATTCTGGTGAGAGTTGGAAACTACTTAGTTCCAACGGACTTCCTTGTGCTGAGATATGACTGTGATCCGGATGAAGCATTATTGCTTGGGAGACCCTTTTTGGCTACAGCAGGAGCGTTGATTGATGTTAGGAACAGCGTGATAGACCTCCATCTGGGAGATGAACCGCTGCACTATGAGATGGATAAGCTGCGAAAGCCACAGATAGATGGGCAGACATTCACCATAAGGGACGCAGATTTTGAGCAGCCTGATCATACCATGATTATAGATCCTGGAGCACATTTCACTCCATCTTTTCTTGGACATGAGCATTCCGCAACAGCCTACTCACCACCTTGGATGAGGAGACTTGAATAGAGACAGAAAAAGTCTCTGTCAGGACCTCCTGATATTTGAAAATTCCCATCCGTCCGGTCAAGCTATTGACCTTAAACAAGCGCTGGGTGGGAGGCAACCCACCATTAGGTACTGGTGTTTTTCTACTTAATTTTTGGTGTTTTTGTTAGGATTTTACGTTTGTTTTTTTTTGTTTCTGGTGAGTTTATGTTTGCAGGTCTCGGTTAAATCGCAGTGCAACGATCGACGCACTTCTGTGTCGATCGTCACAACACGAAAGGAATCGCATTGCAGCGATCGTTGCGGTCCTGAGCAACGATCGACTATACACGAAAATCGCCAAGTAACGGTCGATGCACTTAGTGCATCGGTCGATGCCTGAGCGACAGAGGTAACCCGACAGACATAATTTCACCTTTTCAATTTTTTATTTATTTTCTTTTTACCGATCCTTCGCTGGACACTACTGGGGACAGTATGTCTTAAGTGTGGGGGAGGTGCTACTGACTTTTGTTTTCTGTTTTCTTAAGAGTCAGTCCGTTTGTTTTAAAAAAATTTTGTTTTATTGAGTCAAAATTGTTTAAGTAAGAAACTATGATTTTCTGAGAAGATTTACAAGACTTGCAGGAACTTAAGTAACCATTGGGATGAAGTTGCAGGATCTATCTCTGACTATTAGAAAACCCCATCACAGATCAACCTACTGGGAACACCCACATCACTTCAGGTATCAGAGGATCCTTTACTGACTTCAACTTTAATACTGACTTAGATTTCTCACCTAAGGGCTTGGTATACTTTGTGTCGGATTCCCTTGTTAGTTCTGACACAGCCTGTCAACCTATCCTATTTAGTTCCCTTCTCCCCTTCTATAAAGTAAAAAAAAAAGATAATAAACTGAGGATGAATTAGTAACTCCGAAGTGGTCATGGGAATAGTAGCAAACACTATTATCTCTCATGTGATCCATGGAATGTGTCCAAAGTACACCCCATAACGGGAAGAACACTGATAAAAAAAATAAAATGATACCCAGTGGGGAAAAATCAGTTGTTAAAGAAGGGAAAGAGAAGAAAGGGACTAGAGAAAGATAGTATGGTGGTCTAGAGCTGATAAGGTAAGAATCCATGTGCCCTTTGATCGATAATCCTTAGGTGAGACCGCACTTAAATACTTGCAGAAGTCAGTAGGGAGAATTTGAATGCTTTAATTTGATTGTGGAGTTTACCTAGGACAGTTGCTAAGTGTGGGGGAAGTACATTGTGGTCTTGATATCCTGTGATTGATTCTTGCAGTGGTTTACTAAGGGGAATCTGAGTATTGTAGCTTCTAGGATGAAATGAGTTTCTGAAGAGTTTTCAAACCTCTTCACCATGTTTTAGTTCTATGTTTTGCTTGAGGGCAAGCAAAGGCTAAGTGTGGGGGAGTTGATATATCATGGTTTTTACCCATTTTAGACCATGATATAGATGTGTTTTTAGTGTCTTTTGTCTTTGTTTAGAGTCTTTTACAGGTTTAATCAGGTTTGGAGCTAATTGGAGATATTTGGAGCATTTTGGGACTTTTGGGACGTTTTGGCCGAGAGCTTAAGTCACTGTCCGATTTATTGATCATGCATCGACCGACACACCTTGTGCATCGGTCGACACACTAGCGAGATGGGCCGTACACGTCGGTTTAATGAAGATATGAAGATTTGCAAAGAAGCCCAAGATAGTTCCAGTATTTACACAGAAGCCCCAGCCGAGATTAAGCCTATATATAGAGGATTTTGGTGTTTATTTTACTTACGTTTTCATAATTAAGAGCAGAGGATTTTTAGAGCTTTTGGGGCTGATCTGAACCTATTACTTCATCTGTATTTGGAGAAGATTTCGAACCCTTTTACTATTATTCTTTTATGCAATTTATTCATTCTATGATTATGTTTTCATTATCTATGTCTGAGTAGATTCCTAGTTAGGTTTAGGGTTTCTCACATAGGATTTCATGACTTGCTAGACTTGTTCAAATTCAGTTAAGGATTCAAACTATATCTGTTCTTCAATTTAATTGTGCTTAAAGCTAGTTCTAACCTGATCAATTAGAATCTAGATCTTAGGTTGCTAAATACGTCACGGAAGTGGGGTTTAGGAATCTGAACTAATTAAATTGGGCAATTAAACTTTGCGCAAACGGAAGTTTGGTTTAGGATAATTGTGAACATATCAAACTTGGGATTAATGCTAGTTTAATCTGTTAGTTCTCGCAAATGAAAGTTTGGTTAGCTGCACTTAGACTTAGAGAATTATCGCAAAGGAATTTGGTTAATTCTATATCTGTGTTTTGAGTTCTAGAACTGTGCTTAATTAGATCCTTGCTGAATGAACTGTCTGCTTGTCTGATTTCCTGAGAATACCCTAGGCTTGACGCTTTTAATTACTTGCTTCCACAACCGTTAATCTCTGCTACTGATTTACTTTCTCGCACCGCTTTTAATTCAATCACATTGCTTATTTCTAGTATTAGTCTCTACTGTTCTGATCTATTGAGACCAAGTGTCCATGTGGATTCGATAACCCTATATACTACTTTTACATTGATGTTCACTTGCAGTTTAGTATAGGAATAAACTTTGAGCCTATCAATGGTACACGGGGGTAAAAGGTTTAAGAAACCTAAGAAGGATAAGGGAAATGCCCAAGTTGTCCAGACTGAGAGTCAGGACAAGCCCAAGCCGAAGCCCAAATCCGGGCCTTCTCCTGAGGATAAATGCAACTACTGCAAGCAGTTAGGGCATTGGAAGAGAGACTGCAAGAAGTTCATGGAAGATTACAAGAAGCTGAAGAAGACGTATGATGCGTCTGACTCAGGTATTTATGTTATCGAACTTAATGTTATGTCTTCTAGTTCTACTTCGTGGGTATTGGATACCGGTTGCGGTGCTCATATTTGTACTGATGTGCAGGCACTAAGAAACAGTAGAACGCTGAAGAAAGGACAAGTGGAGCTACGGGTCGGGAATGGAGCTAAGGTTGTTGCACTGGCCGTAGGCACCTACAATTTGTCTTTACCTTCGGGCATGGTTTTAGCTTTGAATAATTGCTACTTTGTACATGCGATTAGCAGAAACGTAATTTCAGTTTCCGTTTTGGATTTGAAAGGTTTTGATTTTGCTGTTAAGAATAAAGTTTGTTCTTTTAATCGTGATGGTACATATTATGGTAGCGCCTCATTAGATAATGGGTTATATGTTTTAAACCAAGAAATGCTTGTCTTTAACATAAATACAAAGCGGTTTAAGTCAAATGACGAAAACCCGACTTTCTTATGGCATTGTCGTTTGGGCCATATCAATGAGAAACGCATCCAAAGGCTCCATCAAAATGGGCTTCTGGGCTCATTTGATTTTGAATCATGTGAGAAATGTGAATCTTGTTTGATGGGCAAAATGGCTAGAGCCCCTTTCAACAAACCTAATGAAAGGGCCAGTGATTTATTGGGCCTTGTTCATACTGATGTATGTGGGCCAATGAGTACTGTTGCCAGAGGAAATTACAAGTACTTCATTACCTTCACTGGTGATTTCAGTAGGTATGGCTATGTCTATTTGATGAGACACAAGTCAGAATCCTTTGATAGATTCAAGGAATTCAAGAATGAAGTACAAAATCAACTTGGCAAAAGTATTAAAGCTCTGCGATCGGATCGCGGAGGAGAATACTTGAGTCAAGAGTTCAGCGACTATCTAAGCGAGTGTGGAATTGTTTCACAACTCACTCCTCCTGGAACACCCCAATGGAATGGAGTGTCAGAGAGGAGGAATCGAACTTTATTGGATATAGTTCGGTCTATGATGAGTCATTCAAATCTTCCATTATCCTTTTGGGGATACGCTCTAGAAACGTCTGCGTTTACACTAAATAGGGTGCCATCTAAATCAGTGGAAAAGACACCACATGAATTGTGGACTGGGAACATTCCTAGTCTGTCTTTCCTGAAGATTTGGGGTTGTGAGGCTTATGTCAAACGTTTAATCTCTGACAAGCTTGCACCCAAATCAGATAAATGCTACTTCGTTGGTTATCCTAGGGAAACCAAGGCATACTACTTTTACAACCAATCTGAGAACAAAGTATTTGTTGCTCGGGACTGTTCTTTTCTTGAGAGGGAGTTTCTCTCTAAGAAAAACAGTGGGAGTAAAGTACATCTTGAAGAAATTCGAGATGCACAGCAGACTGCTCAACCTGCTGAGGAAGAGCAGCAGTTGGATCCACAAAGTTCTGTGGAACCGGCGCCTGTGGAGCCTGAAGTTCGCAGATCCGGAAGGATCCGTCACGAACCCGAGAGATACTATGGATTTCTCGTGACCAATTCCAATGATCTGATGATCATTGATAGTGACGAACCAGCGACCTTCACGGAAGCAATGATGGGCCCGGACTCCGAAAAGTGGCTTGGAGCCTCTAAATCCGAAATGGGATCCATGTCAGAAAACCAAGTATGGTCCTTGGTCGATTTACCTAATGGTGCAAAAGCCATTGAGTGTAAATGGATCTTCAAGAAGAAGATCGACGTGGATGGCAATGTACAGATTTACAAAGTGAGTTTGGTGGCTAAAGGTTTCAAGCAAATTCATGGTATTGACTATGATGAAACCTATTCCCCAGTCGCTATGCTAAAATCCATTCGGATTCTTCTAGCAATTGCCGCTCATTATGACTATGAGATTTGGCAAATGGATGTCAAAACCGCATTCCTGAATGGTATTCTGGAAGAGGATGTGTATATGGCACAGCCTGAAGGTTTTGTTGATCCTAAGAACGCTGGGAAGGTATGCAAGCTTCATAAATCCATCCATGGATTGAAGCAAGCATCACGGAGTTGGAATCTTCGTTTTGATGAAACAGTAAAACAATTTGGTTTCATCAAGAACAAGGAAGAACCATGTGTTTACAAGAAGACTAGTGGGAGCAGAATTGCGTTTCTTGTACTGTATGTCGATGACATACTCCTCCTCGGTAATGACGTTCCGTTGCTTCAGTCTGTTAAGACTTGGCTCGGAAGTTGTTTTTCCATGAAAGACATTTGAGAAGCCGCGTACATTCTTGGAATCAGAATCTACAGAGATAGAATGAATAGGCTGATTGGATTGTGCCAGGACACTTATATTGATAAGTGTTGCACAGATTCAGGATGCATGATTCCAAGAAGGGCTTCATACCGATGTCTCATGGCATTAGTCTCAGCAAGAAGCAGTGTCCGGTGACACATGCTGAGCGGGAGCACATGAATAGGATTCCTTATGCTTCTGCAATAGGATCTATTATGTATGCCATGCTCTGCACTCGTCCAGATGTAGCTTACGCGTTAAGCATGACGAGTAGATACCAATCTGATCCAGGTGAAGTTCACTGGACAGCTGTCAAAAATATTCTCAAGTATTTGAGACATACTAAGGATAAATTCCTGGTGTATGGAGGAAGTGAAGAACTTGTGGTGAATGGATTCACCGATGCGAGTTTTCAGACGGACAGAGACGATTTCCGATCACAATCTGGATATGTCTTCTGTCTGAATGGCGGTGCAGTGAGCTGGAAGAGCTCTAAGCAGAATACCGTAGCTGTTTCCACGACGGAAGTTGAATATGTTGCTTCTGAAGCGGCAAAGGAAGTTGTTTGGATCAAGAAGTTCATGACTGAACTTGGTGTGGTTCCTAGTATCTTGGAGCCAGTGGCTTTGTTTTGTGATAACAACGGAGCCATTGCTCAGGCGAAAGAACCCAGGTCACACCAAAAGTCCAAACACGTAGAGAGGAGATATCACCTGATTCGTGATATCGTCAATAGAGGTGATGTGAAGATCAGCCGAGTTCCGACGGACGAGAATGTCGCTGATCCTCTGACTAAGTCACTCCCAAGGCCTAAGCATGAGATTCATACGACTGCTTTAGGCATTAGAGATCTTAAGATGTAATCTTGATTCTAGTGGGAGTTTTAGTTTTATTTTAGTTATAATAAGATGCTCTTGTAAAACATTCTTTTGGATATGTTTAATAAAATTTGATTTCAGCATTATTTATTGTGATCTAAATAATGGTCCCAAAATAAGTTTATGTCATATTATAGGTCATCAAGTTGAGGACTTGATAATGAAACCCTATAAGTCATAGATGATATAAATTATGCTTTGTCCCTAGTCGAGGTTGTCAAAGTGGGACAATGGCAACCGCGAGAGTCTAGATTGTGAGGTGACTGTTGGCTAAGTTTCATGGAGCCAATGATATGATTATCGCAGTCAGTCACATAGATATATGTTGGTGAACATATGATCGGACATGACCCGCTGATGAGAAGTCTACAAGATAGTTATATCTGTGTCATAAGAGGTTCTCATTACGACTATAGAGTATAGTCCTCAGACCTGAGTTCATCATGCTTTCTTGCATATGAATTGGTACACTTTGACCTTGTCAAACGTCGACCCGTAACTGGCGACTATAACGGCACTGTTCAAGTATATCATGAAGTGTGCGTTAAAATAGGGATGGAACAAGATGGGATTTGTCCCTCCTGAATACCGGGAGATAAATATCTCAGGGCCTATCGAAGATTTAATACTGAGAAAAATGTGTGGCCGCACTCAAACGAACTGTAGTTCAGTTGTTTGTAATGTTCAGTATAAGATCAGGAGTTCGATAAACACGATGTTGGCTTAATAAGGATGACACCAATCTTGCCTTATGCCATATCGAGATATAGAGGCAAAAGGATTATAGGAATTGTTGATTCCAGTACAAGTGGGAGATTGTTGGGATAGTGTCCTGAAATCACACTTGTACTCACTCCTGATGATAGTTGTGTGTCGAGATCAGACATTCGTATAATACTGGGCGGTTGCAATGTTTTGCTAGAAGCCTCTTGCAATCTGTAAGTTGTATACTTACTGCCAGTATTATATGATCCTATAGGGTCACACACCTAAGCAAACTGGAAGCTAAGACATGGGAATGATCATTATGGTAATGATCATATTAATGTGTATTGGATACACATTATTATCGAGAAAATGGTGTTGTGTCGATCGACACAGCTTGTGTGTCGGTCGACATAGTTCGGGTTTCGAAAGGACCTTTCGAAATTATGACTTAATCGAGTCTGGCCCGTTATGTGTGATTCTAGGTCGAATAAAACCTGATGGTTTTCGACCTAGAACAGTAGCCGTCGAGTTTTTCTCTGACAGAAAAGCAGAAACACCAGAAACTGAGAATTCCCATAGATCCGGCACTAGCATCCCGTTTCCAGCTTGTGTGCGTGTGTATCTGGTAGAGGCGAGGCACCTGTGTCGCTCACTGATCTCGTTCACCAATTCATTCCGCTGCCAGTTCAAGGTAAGAACGAGGTTGGTGATTCAATATATCAAACCCTTAGATCCCAGGAGATCCAACAAGATCGAGTCCAATCGAGGACATGTGCCGCAGTGCCTTCGATTTCCTTAATTCTCTTTATTCTTGGCATTGATTGTGTGTGTTTGGGTTCATCACGACGTGGTAGTGCGTGATCATCCATTTATTCCTGCTGATTGTTATTTTGGGTTTTGGGGCGGGAATCTGTAGAATTTAGATAGATTAGAAGCCATTAGTCGGGAGCCGATTCACTGGGTGATCTTAGATCGCTCATTAGACTCTTTTTGTGTTTTTCAGGTTTAGCAGCGACGGACGCGTGAGGTCCTCGGTGTAGCTTCGGGTTGCTTGTGACGGGTTTTGATTCGGGGTTTCTGATGTTTTTATTTCGGTTCGGCAGCTGCGCTATTTCGTGATTTTGATTGTTTATGTGTTTATATTGATGATTGTTTGTAAAACCCGTTAAACGTTGTATTCAACGTTTGATTACTTGAAAATGAAATTGTTTCCCTGATATGAGGTTTTAGTCCGAACCGACACAACTCGTTGAAGTAGTGCAAGTAGTACTGCTTGCGCTATGGATATGAGGATAGCGGAGTCGAAGATAGATCGGTGCGAGCCTTTTGTCTCAAACCGAACTAACTTTGACTTCGTCCTGTGGCGAACTTTTCCCGTTCGACTTGCTCGGGTTCGATCGGTCATGTTCTTGTTTGATTGTTGACCGATCAGCTCGACGGTCAGCGAAGAATGGGAAAGGGGTGTTACATGTGGCGTCTCTGGTTGTGGGAGACGGGGTCATTTCTGGTGTGTCTGAGCTCCTGATGTAGTCCTTTGTTGTGATAATTAGCTCGTGGCTTCTTTCTCGCTTTTTTTTGAATCGTTGTATGAACAACGTTGTGTTTGCAGACATTATATGTATGTTTTGTTCTCTTCTCCTCTTCTCTCTTTTGCTTGTTGTTTCTTTTTGGCGAGTTCGGCGTCTGGCTTCTGATCGCTGGTGTGATCTTTCTTTGCTTCGTTTGTACTCGTAAGAAGTTGTTTCGACGTGTTTTGGTAGGCGTGTCTTTTGATTTACTAGACATGGTCCACGCGTCATTGTTGCTTTTTAAGGAGTTACTTTGCGTGTTTATGGGAAAGTGGACCGCTATTCTCGCATTGAAGGCGTGCATTGGTAACTGACGCGTTGCTTTGAATGCGTTGTTTTGGCACTCTTTGCCCTTTGTGGCTATAAGTACTTTCCCTTCTTCTCTGATTTTTCATATCTCATTGTTCTTTGTTTTTCTTCCTTCTCTTGCTGAGCGTGGTTGGCTTTTCTCTTTTGGTTTTGTCGGAGTGTTGAATCCTAGTGGGTCGTGGCAGCAAGGCTGCTCTGCCAATGGGTTTCTTGCCTGTTTTTGTTGTTGGCCGGCTCCGGCCTCCGGAGTTTCTGTGTTTTTGTTTATCAAACGGGCTCATATTTGTTCTGAGAATTGGGAGCTTGTCGATGTATGGAAATATACCGATAGTGTTGGAACTTGGGCCAATTCTAACAGTTTCAGAATTCCACAAGTTCTAAGCCTAGGATCTAGGGTTTAGTTAATTGAATCATTAGGAATGATCTCGTGTTTACCTGGAGATGTGCAGCGGAATGATGAACAGGTAATTGAGATCAGGAGCACCTCAGATGCTGTGCCTCTACTGCAGTCCATACGCACACAAGCTGGAATCCGCCGGGATACTAGTGCCGGGAATCGGATCTCCTGGGAATCCCTGTGTTTTAGAGGTGGCTGCGTTTTCTGTCAAGAAAAAGTCTCAACAACGGCTAGGGTTCCAGGTCGTCCATATAAGCCTTTATATAGACCTGGAATGACTAAAACCGATCATTGGATAAATCCAATTCGTTTAAGTCATCAAACCGAAACATTAGGTTCGAAACCCGATCTGTGTCGATCGACACACCCAATGGTGTCGATCGACACACCTCTTAAAACTCGAATTCAATGTGCATCCAATACACATTGACCAGACCATATGCCAATGATCAATCCCATACAAAGTGTATCCAGCTTGCTTAGGTGTGTGACCCTGTAGGTTCACATAATACTAGCAATGAGTTACAACTCATAAAGTCATAAGCGGCTTCTAGCAAAACATTATGACCACCTAGTATCACATGAATTGTCCGATCTCGACAATACAACTATCTATCAGAGTAAGTACAAATATGATTTCAGGACATAATCCCAACAATCTCCCACTTGTACTGGAATCATCTATTCCCATAATCCCTTTATCGCTATATCTCGATATGGCATAAGGCAAGAAACTGTGTCATCCTTATTATAGCCAACATCATGTTCATCGAACTCCTGATTTATACTGATAAAACAAACGACTGACAATCACCTCGTTTGAGCACGGCCATGCATTTTTCTCAGTATCAAATCTTCGATGGGCCCTGAGATATTTATATCCTGTTATATAGGAGGGACAAATCCCTTCTTGTTCCATCCCTGTTTCTACACACACTTCATGATACGCCTAAGCAATGGCGTTATAGTCGCCAGTTACGGAACGACGTTTGACAAGGTCAAAGCGCACCAATTCACATGCTAGAAAGCATGATGAACTCAGGTCTAAGGACTATACTCTATAGTTGTAATGAGAACCTCTTATGACACTGATATAACTATCCTGTAGAGTTCTCATTAGCGGGTCATATCCGATCATATGTTCACCAACATATATCTATATGATTGACGTTGATACTCATATCAATGACTCCATGAAACTTAGTCATACGTCACCTCACATGCTGGTCTTAACGGCTGTTAGTGTCCCACTTTAACAACCTACGACCAGGGACAAACATAATTTTATGTCATCTTTCACTTATAGGGTTTCCTGATCAAGTCCTCAACTTGATGACCTATAAAATAAAGATAAAATACTTTGGGACTATTATTTAATTATCCAATAATCAAATAATGCTGATGTCAGTTTTTCATAAACATGACCATAGCATGTCTATGTGAACATCATAACTAACATAACTCCCACTAGAATCAAGACCACGTCTTTAGATATCTAGTACCTACAGCAACAGTACAAAACTCGTGCTTAGGTTGTGAGAGAGGCTGCGGTGTTCTTGCTTGGAACCATTCCAACAAACCACACCGCTATTCATTAATAAGCACTATTCTACGGTCCCCTGCTTGGAGCCCTTTCAACAGATAGCACCGCTATACAGACAAAGAGACATAACCAGGTGGGAACCGGGAATCGTCTTCGTCCGTCAAACTACTCTTAACATATTCGTCACTTCCTCAGTTGAACAAGAACCTATCCTTAGTGTTTCTCAAACACTTGGGGTATTTCTTACAACTGTCCAGTGACTTTTACCGGAATGTATTGGTATCTTCTCGTCATGCTTTATGCGTAAGCTGCATCTAGACGAGCGCAAAATATGGCATTCATGATGGATTCTATTGCAGAAGCATAAGGAATCACACTCATACATACTAGCTCAGCCAGTGTCCAAGACACTTCATCTTGCTAATATTATTGCCATAAGACCTTTGGTGTGAATCCATTCTTGGAATCATGTATATTGGAACTGTCCAATACCTTATCTACATAAGGATTCTGACACGATCCAATAAGCCTACCCAATCTATTTCAATAGATCCTTATTCCAAGAACTCACGCGGCTTCTCCCATGTCCATCGTTGAAAATGACTTCCGACCCAAGTCACATAAGACTTAAGCGACGGAACGTCGTTTATGAGATTATGTGTGAGAAATGCAATTACTCTCCCACTAGACTACTTGTAAATGCACGGTTCCTATTCGTTCCTGATCAAGTCAAAACTTTTGACCGTTTTAACAGAACATCGATTCCAACTCCAAGATGTTTGCTTCAACCCAGAAATGGATTGGTGAAGCTAACATGCATACCTAGCAAATTTTTGGAGTTGGGGCTCACCATCGCACTTTGAATCTCGCATGCTCGTCACTTTTCAATGATCATCAGATCACGGCAATCGGTCACGAGAAATTAGTCTCGGGTTAGTGATGGATCCATTCGGATCTGCGAACTTCAGGCTCCACAGGTGTAGGTTCTACAGCACTTTGTAGATCCAACCACTGCTCTCCCTTAACAGGTTGAGAAACCTCATGTGTTTCTCGAATTTCTTCGAGCTGTACTTCAACTCCCACTGTTTTTCTTGGAAAGAAACTTTCTATCTAGAAAAACAGAGTTCCGAACAACAAAACTTTGTTCTCGGATTGGTTGCAAAAGTAATAAGCCTCGGTTTCCCTAGGACAACCAGCGAAGTAGCACTTATCATATTTGGGTTCAAGTTTGTCTGTTATCAACTGGTTTACATAAACCTTGCAATCCCAATTAATCAGGAAAACATACCTGGAAAACTCCCAGTCCACATCCAATGTGGTGTCTTTCAGCTGATTCTGATAGAAACCTATTTGGCGTATGTACATACATTTCTAGAGCGTATTCCTAAAAGGATAATGGAAGATTCATGTGACTCATCATTAATCGTAGCATATCCAATAAGGTCCGATTCTTTCTCTCAGAAACACCATTTAGGTTTTCTAGGAGAAATGAGCTGTGAGACGACTTCACACTCAGTTAGATGATCACTCAATTCTTGACTCAAGTATTCTCCTCCGCGATCTAATCGAAGATCTTTAATACTTATGTCATATCGGTTCTATACTTCATTCTGGAACTCCATTGACCATTTCAAAGGATTCCGACTCGTGTCTCATCAAATGAACACAGCCATACTTACTGAAGTCATTAATAAAGGTAATGAAGTACTGAAGTTTTCCTCTGGCACTAATGCTCACCGGGCCACATACATCAGTATGAGCAAGGCCCGATAAGCCTCAGGCCCTTTTCTTTAGCTCTGCTAAAGAAGCCTTAGTCATTTGGCCCAGTAAGCAGAATTCATATCTCATGTGATTTATAATCAAATGAGCCCAAAGGCCCATAACTATGGATCTTCTGAATTCACTTCACTCCATGTGGTTTAAACGACTATGCTAAGGAAAAATCGAGTTCGAGTCTTCAGACTTAAACCGTTTGGTATTTATGTTATTTACAGGCGTACATTGGTTTAAGATATAAAACCCATTTCAAAAAGGGGTGCTACTATAGAATATTTCATCAAGATCAAAAGAGCAAAACTTGTCTTTTATCAAAATGAAAAACATCCAAATTCTTACAAGAAAATGAAAGACATCTCTGCTTAAAGCAGGTACATAGCAGCAATTACTTAATTCAAAAACCAAGCTTGAAAGGCTCCTACAAGTGGAGGATCTCTACGGCTAATGCAGCAACCATTGCTCCATTCCAGACGCGCAGTTTCACTTGTCCTTTCTTCAACGTTCTACTGTTGTTTAGGCCCTGCATATTTCAAAAATATCAGTACCACAACCAGTATCCAATACCTACGTAGAACTTGAAGTAATAACACAATACCTGAAGAAGAAGTTCCGTACATCTCCTTCATCTCTTGTGAATCTTCCAAGAATTTAATGCAATTTCTCTTTCAATGCCCAAACTCTTCACAGTAGCAGCACTTACCAACATCATATGGGCCAGACTTGGGCTTATAAGAAGACAAAGGTTTACCCTGATTCCAAATCTGGACCCCCTTGCTTCTACCCTTTCTGATGTTTTGCTCAGCTGTCTTGAGCATGCCATGCAGCTCAGTCAACGTCTTCGTCAAGCCATTCTTGATATAGTTCTTGATGAACTTATCATAGCTTGACGGCAGTGACTGCAGAATGATCTCAGTAGCCAATTCTAGGCTAACAGGACTATCCAGTTTCTCCAGGTTATCAATGTAACCCATCATTTTAATGACATGAGGATTCACTGGAGCATCCTCTGGTAGCTTACACCCAATGAGAGACTTAACCATCTGGTATCTCTCAATTCGTGTTTGTTCCTGAAACATCAGTTTCGGGCTGGTGATCATCTCTATTGGCGACTCCATGTTCTCGTGCTGACTCTTTAAGTCCGAATTCATGGTAGCCAACATCAGACCACACACATCTACCACATCAATATAATGCTTATTCCAAGCATCATATACTGCATGTGAGGCATTGGTCCCAAGCCTCTCGGGGAGAGCTTTCTCAAGGACATAGTCCTTACTCTCTTGCTTGAGAATAAACCTCAAGTTCCGATACCAATCCAAGAAATTTGATCCATTTAACTTGTCCTTCTCAAGGACGGATCGCAACGAGAAAGTAGTTTTAGACATAGGCTGAAATCTAAGAAAAGAAAAGTTTTAGTTATGAAGTTCAGGAAATGAGAAATCTTATCTAATAAGAAAACTCGCATTATATTCAAACTATGTTTCCTCTATGAATATAATGATACAAGACCCACACTTCACCAAAATCTGAGTGGACGACTCGCCATCACCCAAACTTCAGTTATCTAGGTAAGCAAATCATTGCTAATTGTACCTAGTACAACTCTTGGTCGCAGATAAGACAATCCATGTCTCATCCACTCTGATGTCTCTGGGCCCAGAACTTCTGATAGCCCAGTCAAGTAAACCAATCTCTTCAGTCTTGTGATCATTGACAGTCGCACTGCAAGTCTATCAATGATCACCTGCCTTACTCATGTAATTGTAGATACCAAGGAGTCCAAGACTATCCAACAACGAAATGAGTCTTGACAGTAGACAAGATTGGGCAAGACATCAAGGTCACTTGATATTTAGTTGAGGAAACGGAACTTTAAAAGGTTAGTAAATCAATCTTGTAGGTCATGTAATTGTTTATGTCAAGCACTGCAAGACCATCAACACAACTACCTGCCTTACTCATGTAATTGTGGACACCAAGCTCTTGGCTAGACTATCACAACAACGAAATGAGTCTTGACAGTTGAACATATTGAAACTAAGCTTTGATCTAATACACATCCAATGTGTATTCGATAGGTTTAGAACACGTTTAACTTTTAATTTTAATTGAGTTTTAATTGTTCTAACAAAAGTGGGTTAGGTCATTTGGTTCGGTTTGTCAATCATTTGGTTCAATAACCAATCGATTACGGTTCGCATCCAACCTTAACAAAACCCGATAACCGGTCAATCCAATTGAACCGGTAATTGACCAAATGAATCGGTACTAGACCAATTGAGATACCGGTCAAATCTAATTCAACCGGTCCATCCAATTGAACCGATTCAATCAGTTTTAACTAATCGCGATAACCGGTCCAATCCAATTGAACCGACTTATCCAATCAAACTGATCTTATCCAATCAAATCGGTTTATACTAATTGAGATAACCAGTCCAATCTAATTGAACCAATTCATCCAATTTAAACCGATCTGATCTACCTTAACCAAGCATGATAACCAGTTCAATCCAATTGAACCGATCAACCAATCGCAAGGCCTGTGTTGACCCACACTTATCCTGTGTTGATCGACACAGGAGGGTATCAGGAAATTTAACCATGCGAGATAACCGGTTCAATCCAATTGAACCGATCTATCCATTCGCACAGCCTGTGTCGATCGATGCACCCAGTGTGTCGACCGACACAGTGCGATCTCTAAGATCGATACCCAAATTTTAATAAGCGTATTCGTGGTGCATCGACCGACACAAGCTTGTGTCGATCGACACTGTGCGAAAACCCTAAAATTTAATAATCGTTTTCGCGGTGTGTCGATCGACACAAGTTTTCGATACAAACAAAATCCGAGATCATATTTATCAAAACGAAAATCAACAAGCATCAACTTATTCAAATACAACATTATTCGAATTCCATGCTTCAGATTCAATGATTAAACCCTATAGCTCTGATACCACTGTTGGAACTTGGGCCAATTCTAACAGTTTCAGAATTCCACAAGTTCTAAGCCTAGGATCTAGAGTTTAGTTAATTGAATCATTAGGAATGATCTCGTGTTTACCTGGAGATGTGCAGCGGAATGATGAACAGGTAATTGAGATTAGGAGCGCCTCAGATGCTGCGCCTCTACTGCAGTCCACACGCACACAAGCTGGAATCCGCCGGGATACTAGTGCCGGGAATCGGATCTCCTGGGAATCCCTGTGTTTTAGAGGTGGCTGCGTTTTCTGTCAAGAAAAAGTCTCAACAACGGCTAGGGTTCCAGGTCGTCCATATAAGCCTTTATATAGACCTGGAATGACTAAAACCGATCATTGGATAAATCCAATTCGTTTAAGTCATCAAACCGAAACATCAGGTTCGAAACCCGATCTGTGTCGATCGACACACCCAATGGTGTCGATCGACACACCTCTTAAAACTCGAATTCAATGTGCATCCAATACACATTGACCAGACCATATGCCAATGATCAATCCCATACAAAGTGTATCCAGCTTGCTTAGGTGTGTGACCATGTAGGTTCACATAATACTAGCAATGAGTTACAACTCATAAAGTCATAAGCGGCTTCTAGCAAAACATTATGACCACCTAGTATCACATGAATTTTCCGATCTCGACAATACAACTATCTATCAGAGTAAGTACAATATGATTTCAGGACATAATCCCAACAGATAGCCGCCATATTTTATCGCTTTTGCGAACTTAAGGGCGACGTGCAGTTCCTCCGGTTGGGTGGATCTGATGCGTCACTGATTTTAGTAACGTGTCAGGGGCTGTCCTGTCTTAAACTTGTCTCGTTTGACGTGAGGGTGCTTATTTGTTTGTTAAGCTTTTCTCTCTTTCTCTTTTTTTTTGTCTGCCCGTTTCTGAACTTTCCTTGTTTTTTATTTTGCAGGGCAGCGGGCTGGATATCGAACTGGCTCTTCTTCCTCCATATAAGGGGATGATTCCTTTGGGGAGAGCGGTCGATGTTAGAGTGGCCAGGAGAGATCGTGCTGCGGGACTGGCTTCGTTTTTGGTGTGCTGAGGTTAGCTTACTCGAGCTCTTACCCCATGAAGATCCTACCCGGTTTGGTTTCGTCGTTGTTCACTGCTGGATCTCTGCATTTCGAGGCCGTGTCGGGAATAGACGTTGAAATCGTCTTTCAAGAAAGGAACTCGGCTCCTTGTTAGGTGAAATCGGGCTCAGCACACGAGCTCTGATTTGGAAGAAATCGTCTTTCAAGAATTTAGTTTCGTTTTGTTTTTGTTGTGTATTTTTGTACATTTCCTTGTAATTTTGACGAGAATGGAATAAAAGAAAGAAGAGATTTCGTATTTTATTTATTATCTTCTCCTTCCTTGTTTTTTTGTTGTTGTTTGTAAGTCGTTTCTCGGCTTTGGGCGAGATCAAATTTTAGGTGCGAGTACGTGCCCGGCTTATCATGTCTTTGACTTTCTCGGATCAAAACAATGCTCGCCCATTTATATACGGATGTTTTTGAGTGCGAGATTTGGCTCGGCATATCTCGTCATCGTTTTAGTTATCTAGGTGCGAGTACGTGCTCGGCTTATCCTGTAGAGCCCTCGAACATAGTTACGCGGAGGAGGTCCAGCTTATAAAAAAATTTCTAAGGACTCATGCGGGTCTGGCCCCGGCTTAAGTTATACAAAAGTGCACAAGTACTTTTTAATTTAAAATATAGAGGTGACTACACCCTGTATAGGCTGCCTACGTACTCTCCGAGGAGAGATCAAGCCAAGCGTAGTTCTTTCTTTTACCTACTTTGATCCGCAGCTCGATTACCTGTATATATATATATATATATATGATTTAGTGGGGCTTAGGAGTTTACTTGTGGGCGCGATGCTTGTTGGAGGGTCTCTCTCTTTAACCGAGGTGCAAGTCTTGCTTGTTTTCTTCCGGGTCCGGGGTGGTGGTCGACTGCTCGGTTAGGAGGCACGATGTTTGTCTTAATTTGCGTTCCACTGTGAAGCAGTATCTCAAGACTTTCTGGATGCCGCGGAGCGTGAAGATCCCTCCCGGGGTGTTGGTCGACTGCTCGGTTAGGACGACTCGTCATCACCCAGAGTTTAGTAATCTAGGTAAGCAAACCATTGCTAATTGTACTCAGTATAACTCTTGGTCGTAGATGAGACAATCCATGTCTCATCCACTCTGACGTCTCTGGGCCCAGAACTTCTGATAGCCCAGTCAAGTAAACCAATCTCTTCTGTCTTGTGATCATTGACAGTCGCACTGCAAGTCTATCAATGATCACCTGCCTTACTCACGTCACTGTGGATACCAAGGACTCCAAGACTATCCAACAATGAAACGAGTCTTGACAGTAGACAAGATTGGGCAAGACATCAAGGTCACTTGATATTTAGTTGAGGAAATGGAACTCTAAAAGTTTAGTAACTCAATCTCTTAGGTCATGCAATAGTTGATGTCAAGCACTGCTAGACCATCAACACTACTACCTGCCTTACTCATGTAATTGTGGACACCAAGCTCTTGACATGACTATCACAACAACGAAATGAGTCTTGACAGTTGACCTTATTGAAACTAAGCTTTGATCTAACACACATCCAATGTGTATTAGACAGGTTTAGAACATTTTACTTCTAATTTTAATTAAGTTTTAATCGTTCTAATTTCAGTGGGTTAGGTCATTCGGTTCGGTTTCTTAATCATTTGGCTCAAAACCAAACGATTACGGTTCGCATCGTCACCATATGCGTCGACTGACAAACTTGGTCGACACTTGATATGCAACCTTCAGATCATTCGGGATAACCGGTCAAATCCAATTTAACCAGTCCATCTAATTGAACCGATTCAACCAGTTTTAACTAATCGCGATAACCGGTCCAATCCAATTGAACCGACTTATCCAATCAAACTGATCTTAACCAATTAAATCGGTTTATTCTAATTGAGATAACCAGTTCAATTCAATTGAACCAATTCATCCAATTTAAACCGATCTTATCTTCCTTAACCAAGCATGATAACCAGTTCAATCCAATTGAACCAATTCAACCAATCGTAAGGCTTGTGTCGACCGACATTAAACCTGTGTCGATCGACACAGTAGAGTATTAGGGATTCTGAATTAAACCGACATAACCATGCGAGATAACCAGTTCAACCCAATTGAACCGATCTATCCATACGCATAGTCTGTGTCGACCGATGCACCCAGTGTGTCGATCGACACAGTGCGATTTCAAATCTTTCGCATTTTCGCGGTGCATCGACCGACACACCCAGTGCGTCGACCGATGCTGTGCGAAAACCCTAATATCTTTTACGAGTTTTCGCGATGTGTCAACCGACACAAGATTAGTGTCGATCGACACCATGCGACAAACCCTAAATTTTATTATGCGTTTAGCGGCGTGTCGACCGACACAAGCTTAGTGTCGATCGACACAGTGCGATAACAACAGTTCGTCGATTTCAACAGAGATTTAATCCGAGATTAATTTCTTGAAAACACGATTTAACAGGCAATTAACTAATCAAATTCATCAGTATTCGATTTAAATGCCTTAGATTCAATAGACTAAACCCTACCATGCTCTGATACCACTGTTGGATCTCCTAGGATCTAGGGTTCGTTATATTGAATTTACCAACCTCGTTCTTACCTTGAACTGGCAACGGAATGAATTGGTGAACGAGATCAGTGAGCAACGCAGACGCCTTGCCTCTACCAGATACACACGCACACAAGCTGGAAAAACGGGATGCTAGTGCCGGATCTATGGGATCTGAGAGTTTCTGGTGTTTCTGCTTTTCTGTCAGAGAAAAACTCGACGGCCAGGGTTCCAGGTCGAAACTATATCACTATATAATCACCTGGAATGACTTAAACCGAACCATGATTAATTAGATTCGTTTTAAGTCATAAAACCGAAACTCAGTTTCGGAATCGACCCTGTGTCGATCGACACATATACCGTGTCGATCGACACACTATTCGAAACTCAATATTGATGTGTATCCAATACACATTAATACGATCATTACCATAATGATCATGCCCATATTTTAGCTTCCAGTTTGCTTAGGTGTGTGACCCTATAGGATCATATAATACTGGCAGTAAGTCTACAACTTACAGATTGCAAGAGGCTTCTAGCAAAACATTGCAACCGCCCAGTATTATACGAATGTCTGATCTCGACACACAACTATCATCAGGAGTGAGTACAAGTGTGATTTCAGGACACTATCCCAACACTTCCTTCAGCTAATCTCTTCTTAGATTGGGATTTGGCTGGTTCTTTGACCGGTGGAGCCGCCATGATCGGTTTAGTGGGAGCAGCAGCATGAGCGGTCGACTTCTTGGCAGCATCAGTCACCACTTTACCGCCATCCTGAGAAGGTAAAGCCTCTTCTTTTGATGGCTCGGTCGAGGAGGAAGGATTGGACGATATCTTTTGAGAATAATCAACGGACACAATCTTCTTCACTTTGCCCATTTTTCTCGGTTTAATCAGTTTCCCCGGCGTAACCCTCGCTTTGGTATTCCACTTAACTGCGAAAATAAAAAGTTCAGAACAATAGAAGAATCGACATTTGCAACTAACCAAAAGAAGTATGTTCTACCTTTGCAAATCAGCGGAAGAGACTTGCCAATGCGTTCCCGGGAGAAATCTGACCACTTACGAAGACCAAGAGCTTGGATCTTCTGGAGAATCGCAAAGAAGTGATCCGGGTACGGTTTGAGAAACGGATGGTGCACTGCAAAAACAAAATGGAATTGAGTAAATCATCCACACTAATAACGGCAAGATCAGAACGACATCTACCAAATTTTGTATTCCATGACGTTCGGATAAGCTCTCTAAGGTCGTCAGGAACGACTAAGGAAGATATCTCGACATAAAAGTAATGTCGCGCCAGTTGTTAATCTTTGTAGGCGCATCCGTCACTACCCGATTGCCACTCTTAAACTTGACCGCGAAACAACCCGGGCTGGTTTTTGCCATTGGATTGATTGAAGTCGCCTCCTCAAAGAAACTAGCAGTTATTGTCACGTCAGCTTCAGCGCCAAGTAAAAGAAGACCAACCATATGACGAACCGCGACGGCAGACAGCTGGGATATGGCGATTTCACGACGGTGACAGTAAGATATCAGTAAGTCGGGAAGCGGAAACCAACAGCGACTTCCCCCAGTCTCAGTATTAACAAAATACGACTCGTACAAGGTCATGTAGCCCGATGGAGGATTCCAAGGACGGTCGAGCGTGCAAGGGATGAGAAATTTAATTCTCGGATCTGCTCCACATCCTCGAAGCGTAGAGGCAACAGACTCTGCATCAGACCGAGTTTCGAAGACATTATCAAATGTCTCGAAAGGGGGAGCAGAAATATCGCCACCAACAATGTCAGATTCAGTCCCTCCAATGTCTACACTCTCATTGGAATCCTCAGGATCCGAATCTCGGAGCTGCGGAACAAGAATTCCGCCCCGACCCGAGTTCTCCGCGTCATCTATCTTGCGTGAAAGTTCTCGGCGATAGATAAACTCCTCAGCTGCGCGATAGCCGGGATGATCTCTTAAATCGGAAGACGTGGTGGCGGGCGACGAGCTGGATGGAGAATCGTGACGACTCGACGAGCCAGAAGACACATGAACGACTTCCTTGTCTTTGCTACCCGAACAACGAACCAGTGACATACTTAATGAAGAACTGGTGAAACGATAAAGGACGGAACGAACCTAACCCTAAAGACCAACGACTGAGCAACGCCGGAAAAGCTAATCGGAAAATAAAACCGGTGGAGAGCGAAAATTATCTCAACTTCTTCACTCGAGCAGAAATGAAGAAATGAGGAACAAAGGGAGAATATATAGAGGAAATGGAGGCATCATGCTAGAGAAGCTACTAAAGGAGGCACCTCGTTTCTCGCACCCATCAATAGGGATCATGATTACCTTGACGACGCCTCGATTCCTACCCCCCTCAATCGGTTAGGATAAAAACCGGTACGATTCTGGCCGCTGAAATCAAATCGGTATGATTCTTCGATGAACCAAATCAATTTTGACCATGGTCCGGTTTGCTCATTCGTTTTGGGCCTGAAGAGAGGCCCGCCACGATAAAAGGTATGGGCCGACAAAATCACTTCATAAACCATAGTTAACTCCTCGTAATGCCGACTTGAAGACAAGTCGCCACACTGGGGGGGCTTATTGTTGAAGTCAATTCTAGCAATTTCCTTAAGAGGCCTAGTCAGGAATTTGGGTCGGCCCAGAATGGAAAGACGGTTGACGGCCCAAGTCGGTAAAACATGGGTTAAACCGACACGGCCCAACCGACTTACATCTAGGGTTTAGAAAGTAGCAGGCCAAAGGAAGAATAAAGACGGCGTGAAACAATGTCGAGATATGGAAATATTCCATCTCAATAAAACCGAGATATTAGGAAATATTCGTGTTTATCTCTTGTTTTCCTTATTAATTAAACCGACTTGTAAACCTATATAAAGGGGTCTCATATCAATAAAAAAGACTACGCTTTCTCTTAATATTTTTAGCCTGAGAGACTTAAGAATATCGACTTTGACTTAAAATCTCTCCGGCGACTTTCATAGCATTCTTTACCGGCTTCCACCTCGGAAAAACCGGCATAAAACCCTAATTTCCTAAATCTCACCGAGTTCTTAAATCCTTCTTTTAGAATCCCTAATTTACAAACCCTAAAACTCTTTCTATCTTGGATAGACCGAGTTGAGATCTTACAAATCTGAATCTATATTTTGTCTTCGACCAGTTTTTTATATAACTCTTTCGGGTTATTCTAGTTATGATATTAGTTTCTTATTCAATAAATGTTTAGAAAAATATCTCTCATTTTATTTATTTATTTGCAATTTTTTCTTAATTCTGAAATATATATAGTACATATGCAATATATTCAAATTATACAAATTTAAATATGTCTTTACACATAATCTGATTTATATTTTTCTAACACTTTTTGGAATAGATCAAATAATGATTACATACACCAATGTATATACTTTTCTAAAATTTAATAAAATATTTGCAAAATTTTCAGAATTTATAAAATCACAAAATAATTTAATTTAGTTTTATAATGTAACTATGGGAGAGTCCGCACTAACGCGCTAGTTTTGTTCTAATTTATTAATACTTAAAATACTTTTGAGTTTTATTTTGATTATCAGTATTCAACTTTTATAAATTTACTAGCAGAGAATTTGCGCAAATGCACGGATTTATTTTAATTTGTGAATGTTTTAAATATTTAGATTTAAGATTAATATGTTTTATGTTTTTTTATAAAATTGTCTTTTTGTTATCTTAATAATCACATGAGAGAAAATGCACTAATATACATATTGTATTTTAGTTTATGTTTTAAATAATATGATATTATCAATAATTTTTTACATCTTCAAAAAAAAATATATTTTATATGATTTTTGTGTGGATCATCCTTCTAATATTTTTATACATCATTTTATAAATATTTTCTTGTATTACCATAACTTTTTATGCTTATCATTTTGTATATTTATTTCATTTTGTTCTTCTTTTTCTCTATTTTTATCATATTTTATTTTTGCTAATTATAACTTCAATTATTTATTGAATATATAAGTTTTTTAGTTATAATTTTTTTTCAATCCTTCTAAACAATTTTAATATAATATTCTAGTTTCGATCTCCTAATTTATTCTTTTATTTATATTTAATTAATTATTTCTTATTTGTGAAATGATTAAATCATATAATATAATTATTTTAAATAGTATATAATATAATTATATGTAAAATATTTAAAGATTAAATTTTGATTTTATTTATTTTATATTTATATTTCAGTAGTTTTTAGTAATTAATTGAAATTAAATAGTTTTAAATATGTTGATGATGTGAAATGTTTTATTTAAAGTAGACTAATTAGGAGGAGGCTGAAGTGTCAACGCAGGAGAGCCTCCTCTTCTTCTTTTATATATAGGATGTTTAGTAATCATAATGATTTGCAATAGACAACATGCGTTATCATTCAAGTATTGCTTTAATTTGTACTAAATTTTGACCCTTTCTAAAAAAATACGGATATATTTTTCTATAAAAAATAATTTTTACTAATTTATTTTGTTTGAATAAGATTTTTTGTTTGAAAATAAGTTTACAATATTTTGTTTAATAAAAGTCACTATAAAGTTATATGATATAAACATAACATATATTGTGTTGATTTACAATATTTTTTAAAATATCATATACTCATATATGGAATTTATTTATATTTTTAATACTTTAATAATTAAATTTATAAATTTGTATAAACATAATTACACATTTATGGAAGTCAAAATTTAATAGTCTATATTTCAACTCATCTTATAGTAGTTTAAGTATTTTTTAAAAAAATTTGATAAAACAACCCATTAAAAACATCAGCTGTAATTTAAGTCATTATATATTAGAATAATATAAATATTGAATAATTTTAATATTTTATCAAATTAAGAATGTATCAATTGAAATTGGATCATATATCTTTTTAATCCGTCTTCCAAAAGACAATTTTTTAATAGTACAAATAATTAAAATTGGTTAATTTATTTTTCAATCCGTTTATAATGGTTTAAATATAAATATTTTATGTTTATTTTATAGATAAAAATATAATTAAAATATGATAATCTGTTCATTTAAGATTTTGGATTGGCCTAAAATTATTCTAATGTTTCTATAATAAAAAAGGTTATTCATATTTTTAACTTTCTTCTACTGAATATAAATATTTTAAAATATTTTAATAATCAAAAAATTAATCTATATTTCAACTCATTTTATAGTATTATAATTATTTTGAAACTTTTAATAGAACAACTATTTTAAAACTGTGATCATAGAAATATCAACCGTAATCTAACTCATCACATATTTGAATAATATAAATATTTAATAATTTTAATTTTTTATGAAATTAAAAATATATCAATTTAAATTGGTTAATACGCATTTTAACCCGTCTTTCAGTAGACAAAATTTGTTTTTAATAATACGTTAAATTGATTAATATATTTTTCAATCAGTTTTATATGGTATAAATATAAAGATTTTATGTTTAATTTATAGATTAAAATATAATTGAAATTTTTTCAAATAAGTTATAATAATAAAAACAAATTTAATAACTATTTTTCTTAAGAAATTAAGAAACTAAGAATATTTTGTATTTTGTTATATATATATATATATATATATATATATATATATATATATATTTGAAACAAAAAATATCAAAGATATTATAAATATATTTTGAATAAAAGGATAAATTAGTAAATATTTGGAATAAAATGCAATTACAATTATTTTATAATAATGTTGTATAATTAATACGAAATTAATAAGTATTTTAGTTAACAATAAAAATAAAAAATATATATTATATTTAATACAAAAAGATATTAAAATATATTATGAATATATTTTGAAATAAAATCATTAATTATAGAATATTTAGCATGCCTCACATACAATTTAAGTTTATTAAACCCAAAAATGATTCTAATGAATAACTAAAATGGCATACATCGTAATAAATACGTCAACTAAATTTTAGTTAAAAAACCTTCATGTTTCAGTAGTATAGTTTATAAATGATTTTTAATATATGTTTATTTTCCCTATTAACATTTCTTTGAGTTTTCTTGTTCTTTATATAAATTTTTGTTTTGTTTTACTTTATATCATTAGTCTTATTTTTTCATACGTCATTTAAAAACTATTTATTATTATTTATACTTTTTACTTTCTAAATCCTAACATTTCCATAATATTTGTTTTGATTTTTCATATATAGTTTGGATGGTTTTCTATATATATATATATATATTATTTGTTTTCCGTTAGTTCCATTTTTATGCTCATTAATTGATTTTATAATTTATGTGTTTCTATTTCCATTTTATCTATTTTAACTACATCTTTCTTTTTATTCTTGATTATTACCACATCGATTATTTACTGAATTTATGATTTTCCACTTCCATATTTTAAATTATTTTAACTTCTTATCATGATATCCTCATTTTATTTTATAATGTTATACTTTCACATATAATAAGATTTAATTATTTTTATTAATTAATATGATGATTAAGTTGTACAAGAAAAATGAATGATATCTTTCAATCTTTGAATATAAATTTTAGTATATATACTTTATATTTTATTGTGATGATTTTAACTAATTAAATTCAAATTAAATAATTCATTATATATATATATATATGTTAATTTTTATGTAAATGATGATTTGTAAAAAAAAAATAAGGTGGACATTTTAGAGGGGGATGATGTTCTAGCTCCCATTTGATTATCTCGAAAATTTTAAGGCACTGAAATTAAATTTTCACTAAAGTTTTTAGAAATTTTGATTTACTTGTTATGAAGTTTTTTGTTTAACAAAGTTTCGATAATAACTAAAATAATTGGTGGTTTATTTGACTAATTTATTTTAATTTTGTCTCTGCAGTTAATTAAATTGTTAAATTCTGAATTTAAAGAATTCTAAAAGTTGATTTTATTATTGAATGAAATTTAAATTGGTTGTTTATATTTGAACTTCTTATTATTATTTTTAGTACATTGCTTCGATATCGATAAATACCACTAAATGTTTTTTAATAAATGTTAGAAATGACAAAGATATGGCTTAGATTTACTAAGCATTAGGTTCTCCATATATTTTGAGAAAATTTTTTTTTCCATTCATTTTAAGATTAACACTACAAGAAAACAGACGTTTTGCGATGGAAGATATCCGTCGCAAATTTGCGACGGATATATATGGATATTGCGAGAGATTTGCGGGAAATAAAAATACCCTTGCAATTCCCTCGCAAATTTGTGAGGAAATATTCCGTCGCAAATTGCGTGGAAAATGCGAGGAATACACGACGGCTTTGCGAGTGGAATGTAACTCTTGCAATTCCCATGCAAATTACGATATATATGCGACACTTTTGCGAGGGAAAATATTTCCACGCAATGTCCTGGAAATTTGCGATGGAATTGCGACAGTTTTTTTTGCGAGGGACTTGCGAGGATACGTAAATGGGAAGTTGGTAAACACGTTTTTCACAGAATGTAGGTATACAGTCGCAATACCATCGCAAAAAATCTTCCCTCGCAAATCCCTCGCAAAAATTTTCCTCGCAAATTCGTCGCAAAGTACCTTATACATACGAACATGGGTCGCAAAGGAAAACAACACACTATGGAATTCACGTGCCAGGTGAAAATGACTTGCATCCTGCAAAAGATTATAGAAGTCACATATCCGGGCATTATCGGTTTAAGATGCATTTTATTCCAATGTGATTGGTTTGTTCCAACAATTGGTCGTGGAGTCCGCACTGACAGCTTAGGAGTGATCAACGTCAATGCAAACAGACGCTTTTCAAAATTCGAACCTTTTATCCTGGCATCGCAAGCAGAACAAGTGGTTTTCATTCCTTATCCACGGTTTAATCCACGACGTGTGTCATGGTTATTTGTAATAAAAGTGAATCCAAGAGGTCGTATAGTCGGGGCAGTTGATGACATGGCAATGCAAAATGAAAGAGAAGCAGAAGTCGCTTTGGCCATCGAATCGATGGAAGAATCATACATATTGATCCGTATAATAGAGAATTAGAAGACATTGAAGATGATGGAGAAGAAGATATACTTGGATCTGACGAATTTGAAGAGACTGACGACAAAGAGGATACTGATGAGCAAAGTGAAAAATCTATCGATTCTGATAATAATTCTGAATAAGTATCTAGTATTTGTATATAAATATAGTGAGTAAACTGTAGAATAAGTTTGAGTTCGCCCTAATGAACTCTCTCCCTGGAGCGCTTCCCGAGACAGCCGCAACCGTCAACTTGTGTTCTCCGATGTCTTCAGTCCGCCGTCTCCCCTCCTCGTGCTTCTAGCTCCATGGTCTCCTCGCCGAGCTCACCTGTCTGCGTCTTCTTAGCGATTCCAATTCCCCCGATTCCTCCGGACCCTCCGCCTCCACCGTTCATGCTCACCTCTACTCCGCCATTCGTACCTGCCTCCTCTCAGCCGCTCTAGCCCGCCTCCCCTCCGCCACCCGCACTTACCTTCACGCTCACACACACTCTCACCTCACCCGCGGGTTGCAGTTTCTTACCAATGTATGCCTTGGCTAAGGTTTTATCGAGGCTGAATTCGATCCTTGTGTGGCATCTTAAAGGATTAGTTTTCATTACCTCCATCGTTTCCGAGTATCGGGTTTTATTGGACTTTCTTTGTCCTCTTGTCTCCTTTATGGAGAGTATTTGTCTCCTGTTTCCACCTATCTTGTGTGGTTTTGATGTAGGGAGTTTCGATAAAATGATTTCAGAAACTTTGATTTCTGCACTTTTTAAAGGCTCAACAAGATGGTTTCTCATCGCCTCTGTTGCTGTGGTCTACCTAGCGATTGATAATTGTGCACTTGATGCTGTCTCAATTGCGGATTTTAGGACACTTCATGTGCTCACTAATCTCCAAGGATGCGTTTTATCTTCTACCGCTATTGGTGTTAAGATCAGAGGACGTCTTCTCACGTTTAGTTGTTTGAGTGATATGTATATCCTCTATCTATCTCTTACCCTTATTTTGTTTAGCTTCCATGTTGGCCAGGCTGACATTTCATCTTGTTGTAAAAACAATTAAATTTTTATAAAGCAAGGTTTGACCCCAAAAAAATATAAAAATAGTGAGTAATGTTGTTTTGTAGAATTTTTTTATTTGTATAAATAAATGTTGGAAATGTGACGGTTCCCTCGCAATTCCGTCGTAATTTGCGATTGAATTGCGAGGGAACCGTCGAATTTCCATCGCAAAATTAAAAAAAAAAATCAAAACATCGCATTTCCATCGCAAAATTAAAAAAAATTCCAAACCCTATCCATATCCTATATATACCCTATTTATTACTGGTTATTGATTATTAATTTAAATTTTGTGTTGCATCGCAATTTTATCGCAAATTTGCTACGGATTTGCGATGGAACCCTCGCAATTCCCTCGCATAATTTAGTGCCAATATTTTCATTTGACCGCCAAATTTTCATCTTAACATTCAATTGTTCAAAAATTTTAAATTAAAAACACAAAATTTTCATTTTGAGATGGAAATACGAAATAAAAAAGTACATTAATTTAATATTCCTTCCTCGCTCGTTATTTTCTTCTTGAATCCTCTCTTTGCCAAAAACAATCCAATCTCACTGCAATCCTCCTCATCCGGCGTGATTCTGAGCTCTTCCGGCATGACTCCACCTTCTCCGGCATGATTCCTCCTCCTCCGGCGCGGCCTCCACAGCTTTCTCTTCACGGCTCCGTCTCCTCTCTCTTCACGACTCTTCTCCTCCGGCCTGACTCCACATTCTCCGGCGTGATTCCTCCTCCTCCGGCGTGAATCCTCCTCCTCCGGCGCAGCTCCTCCATTTCTCTTCACGGCTCCGTCTCCTCTCTTCACGGCTCTGTCTCCTCTCTTCACGGATCTTCTCCTCCGGCGAGATCCACTCCTCCTCCGCTGATCCTCAATTCCGCCGGCGAGGTCCAAAGCTCCGGCGACCACAACTTTCTCTTCCACCGGTGACAAGTCCGACGCTTCACTTCTCCGTATACGGTTCGTGTATATATATGTGTGTATATATTTATATGTATTGAAATATATATATATATATATGTATTGAAATATATATATATATATATATATGTATGTATATATTTATATCTATTGAAATACATAGATGTAAGTTTGTATGTATATATTTATATCTATTGAAATATATAAATGTATGTATAAATCTTTATATTTGTTAGATTAAGTAGTTTTAGGTGGATTAGTTATTTGAAAATTTAGATCAATTAGTTAGATGAAAGTTAGATTAAATTTGTTACTTGAATTATAACTAGTTAGATAATTAATTGTTAAGATTTGGATTAATTAGTTAGATGATTGTTAAGATTAAATTTGTTAGTTGAATTTATAACTACAATTTATTATTTAAAAAGAGTAACATTTAAAATTTTGGTTGTTTAAAGAATTGTTATATGGAATAACATTAATTATGTTTTATGTAATTTATTCTGTAATATTTAATTACTAATTTTTATAAAAGAAACTTATATAATATCTTGGTTTTATGTTTTTAGGTCGCTCCTCGTAAAAAAGGACGGATTTTCGGTGTCGGTTCGCTTCAATCACAGGTGGAAGCTGCGAGTTTTTCGATAATTCAACTGGATAATGATCTGGTAGCTCTGAGACAGATCATCGCGACACAAGCAAAGGTGATCGAGACGCAGCAAGAGAAGATGTCAGGCTACGATTTGGTTATGCAGTACTTGTCGCAGCAAGATCCAGCAATCGCTCTAATGCTCCGCCGCAAACAACCGCTCCGCGGAAACTGACGCCAGAACCGGAGCCGGAACCAAAAGCGAAACTGGAACTGAACCATCTTCTACATTTTAGTTTTATTTTTGTTTTTATGTATTATATTATGTTCTAAAAACAATAGTTGGTTATTATTAATTTTAATTTAATACTTATATATATTTTTTCAAATTAATTAAATTATAATATAAAAATAATAATATATTTGTATTGAAATTTTAATATTTGTTATTATAAATTTGCTAGAGAAATGCGATGAAACCTTAGCATCCATCCCATTTCCATCGCAAAGATTTGTGATAGATTTGCAATGATTCCATCGCATTTCCATCACAAAATCTTGCGACGGAATTGCGACGGTTGTGAGAAAACCCCCGCAAATCCATTGCAAAACTTCGCGATGGAATTCTGTGGAGTAGCGAGAGATCTTGCGAGTATAAGTCATCTCGCAAAGCTATTGCAAATTTACGTCTGATTTACGATGGAATGACTTTTGCGAGAGTTTTGCGTGGAAAATATATGCGACGAACTTACGAGAGTTTAGCGGGATTATTGCGAGAGAATGTATTCCATCGCAAATTTGCGAGGGATTTGCGAGGTAAAATAGTTTGTGAGAAGCTATTTGCGACAGAAAAGGTTCCATCGCAAATCCATCGGTAAATGCCATTTGCGATGGTTATTTCCGTCGCAGTAAGTATGTTTTCTTGTAGTGCAAGAAATGCAATCCTTTCATCATCTTCTTCTTTTCTTTTTTTTCATTTCTTTATATGGAAGTACAAAATAAAACGTGGTTCGAAAGCCTATTATTTAAGTGATGTAAATCAAAAGAAATATCTAGTTGTATCTTGGGATTCAGAAAATGCAATTGTTACACTATAGGGTGTTTTCAAAATTAAGGAAATGATCAAATCTTGCCTCTACAAATCCGTTCTTCTCTAAATTATTTTGTCGGTATTATTGAAATTATTATGATAGTTTTGCCTATTTTAATTTATAAATATCAATTTGTCTTATTGCAGAATTAAAAGTAGAAAATAAAAACTATCAATAGGTTCCAAACAAAAACAAGACTCAATGGAGTCACAGCTACACCTCTCAAACATGTTAGAGTTAGCAGCGACCAGTTTACTTAGTTACAGTGCTGATAAGGATGAGTTTATCCAAATCTAAATCTATAATTGACTACACAATATTTCGTTATTAAATATATAAGAAAATAATTAGTCCATGATGATTTTAAGTTGAGTAATACTTGGGTTCACCTCTAGAGGTGAACCCTTTTGTTCACCTCCACCTTTTCTAACCAATCAAATAATTCCACATAATCTAATATTAAAAATAATTAAAATTTTAAAAATGTTTTAAAAATAAAAAAATAAAAACGAAAATAAAAGAAAAGAAAATATATATTATTTCGGAAAAAACTTAAAAATATTTTTTTTATAAAAAAATACTAAAACCTAAATCTTAATCTCTAAACCCTAAATTCTAAACTCTAAACCCTAAACGATAATTTGAACCTAAAATATTAAAATTAAAACTAAATCATAATCCCTAAACCCAATATGTAAATCTTAAAAATAAAAAAACTAAACCCTAATCCCTAAACCCTAAACCCTAATCCAAAGAGCTTAAACCCTAAACTCAAAGAGCTTAAACTCTATACCATAAACCCTAATCCCTAAACCTTAAACCTCAAAGGTTTACATTCCAAGGGTCATTAAAATATTTGAATGTCTTTAATTTCTTAATTTTAATTTTATAATTTTATTTAAAAATAATATTACATGGCATATTTTTATTGGTTAAAAAAAAAGGAGGTGAACAAATGGATTCACCTCTAGGGGTGAACCTAAGTATTTTTCTTTTAAGTTGGGAGCTTAACTCATTTAAAACTGGAAAATCTTGTTATTTCTAATTTCTTTTTTTAACTTATTTCTAATTTCCCTAGAAGATTTCATTGATCATTTATTCAAACAAGATATTAGACATAATTTGAAATTAAGT
This sequence comes from Orychophragmus violaceus, assembly GCA_030180135.1. Lineage (NCBI taxonomy): Eukaryota > Viridiplantae > Streptophyta > Magnoliopsida > Brassicales > Brassicaceae > Orychophragmus > Orychophragmus violaceus. Next base: position 36,700,255 of record CM058231.1, on the reverse strand, counting down.
CAGCTAGTTTCACAAACTTTCGGAAAAGCCAGCAGAAAAAAACAAATCTATGGAGTTAAAGGTCGATGGATTGGAAAAACATCTTTGGAATCAACTAAAAGACCAAATAACTAAAGAAAACGAGAATAAGAACATTTGATATACAAATAACGGCCAAGGGAGTGAAACAAACACCATGAACCAAAAAAAAATAAAGAAAGATACACGAAACACCGAACTTTTATTAAGGTTGCAAAATAACCGGAAATCATTGTATTTCTCTCTCAGCCACGAGTAAACCGCCATAACCAATCTATGAAGCAAATGAGAGACGATGATTTTACTTTGCTACTTCTAATGGAAAGATGCTTAAAAGAGCCAAAGCTCTAAATCCTTCGAAATGAGCGGGATGAATTCTGCAGATAAACTTCTTCCTTTTTCATTTCTTTGTATGAAAGTACAACATAATATGTGGTTCAAAAGCTTATGATTTAAGTGATGTAAATCATAATGAATATATAACTTTATCTTACGATTCAGAACACTATGTGAAGATGCAGCTGAGTCACAGGGTGTATCAGTCAGGAAGTAGATCAAGCAGTGACACACGCATGCAGAGTGTGAAGCACATCACGAAGAGCGAATGGGATGATTTGATCATGAGCTGGAGCTGATGTGGACGATCCGAGAAGTATGGCTGAGTTGGACATGCATCTTGGAGAGTATAAGAACGAAGATTTAATAAAGATTCTAGGGATTCCTAAATCCAAGGGGATTAGGGATTTTGTTTTTATCTCTAAGAAGATAAGGTTTATCTTCTTGAGGGTTTTCGACTAACTAGGTTAGATATCCTATTGTGTATAAATAGGAGAGCTTGCGCCATGTATAGGGCGTTTTGAAAAGAGAGAATTTGTGAGAGCTCAAGTGATTAAGTATAGATCATTGAGTTTGAGAGATTAGAGTTCATTGAGTTTGAGAGATTAGATTGACAATAGGTGTTTTTGTAAGATCACAAAGGTCAATCTAATAAACGCAAAGTTTTCAGAAAGATCGGTTGAGTTACTTGTCTTTAATTTGAAAACACATAGCCTTACACTTTCAATTGGTATCAGAGCTACCAATCGTAGCTTTTAAATCGGGTGAGATCCTGCGGAAAAAGATGGAAGGCTATCAAGAACTCCTGAACAGCACAAGAATCATTATTGATGCAAGAAACTATGAGTTCTGGAAGTCAAGGATGAGGTCGCAAATCATGGAAATCAATCCACTTGCATGGAAGACGGTTACAGAAACATGGAAGGAGCCCATGATCAAAGATGAAAAAGGCGTGGAGACACCTAAACCAGAAGATACTTGGACAAAAGAAGAGAAAAGAAAAATCTCTACTCGCTGAAGAAGACACTGATGAAAACAACACTGAAAATGAGGACGATTTAAATAACTTTGTGGCATTCGTTGGCATTACCGAGTTTGAAGGAGAAGTAGATGAGTCAGACTCTGAATCAGAACCTGACTTAGATCTAGGAGAGGTAAGAGACACCCTAATCAAGTTAGGAAAAGAGAATGTGGTGTTAACTAAGGAAAATTCACGGCTTGAAGCAATCATTGAGTCACTAAATCTTAAGCTCATGACCGTGAAAAGGCTAGGTGATGAGAGTGTAACACTAATGAAGGATAAACTGAATCTCGTTGTTAAGGCTGACAGACTAGAACAAGAGCTAAAATCAGAAAAAGAAAACTCAGCATGACTGCAAGCATAACTAACACAACATCACAAGAAGATTCACATGCTTACTGGGAGCAAGCAACTGGATAAAATCTTGAGTGCAGGAAGAGCAGAAAGAGGGTATAGATGTATCGGGTACACAGGAAGGGGAATGCAGGAAGCCGAGAATATCAACTTCGTTTCAGGAGGATTTGATGATCAAGATTTCAAGGACGAACGGATGCATGCTGGTTCTGTGGAAATCAGGGACATATCAAAGCGTACTGTAGAAGGTTCAGGGAAAAGGTGAACTGGTTGAGAAGACAAGGAATGTATTACTGGAATGGTTTTAAGAATCAAATCTGGATAAAGACATCTAACCTACATCAAACGACAAGGAATGGGCCCATGAAGACAAAAGCCGGTATTGGATTCAGATGCAGCATGGCCTTGGTCTCAGACGGACTGGAAGAGACAGTCCCATGGTACTTTGACAGTGGATGCTCCAGACACATGACTGGAGATCAGAAGAATCTGCAAAAGGTCAAATCAATTAAAGGATGGAAAGTTACTTTTGGAGATGGAGGACATGGAAACATTCTGGGTAAGAGATAAACCAGTGAAATTGAAGTACCAAAACTAATGAATGTTTACTTGGTGCAGAGACTCAAAGCAAATCTTATAAGTGTGAGCCAGTTGTGTGATGAAGGATTGATGGTTATGTTCACATGCACATAATGCAAGGGAATCAATGAGCGTCAAGAGACTGTCATTCAAGGGGTCAGGACAGGCAACAACTGCTACATGTGGAGAAACACAATGAAGTGTTTTAACGCAAAGGATGAGCTGAATTTGTGGCACCAAAGGCTGGGACATATGAATGTTCGAAACTTAACTACTCTTGTGAATAAAGAGATAGTCCGTGGAGTTCCTCAGATAAAAGGAAGTGACAAGATGATATGCGGACCATGCAATCAAGGAAAACAAGTCAAGGTTCAACACAAGAGAGTTCCTGACATTCAGTCTAAGTCAGTTCTTGATTTTGTTCACATGGACCTAATGGGACCAATGCAAGTCGAAAGTCTAGCAGGAAAAATATATGTTTTTGTGCTCGTAGATGACTACACAAGATTCACATGGGTGAGATTCATCAGGGAAAAGTCTGACACAGCTAGCATCTTTAGAATCTGGGCACTTCAGCTGATCAATGAGCGAGAAAGTGTAAAACGAGTTTGAAGTGATCATGGAGGAGAATTCCAAAATGATACAATGAGAATGTTCTGTGAGAATCATGGGATAAGTCATCAATTATCTGCACCCAGAACTCCACAACAGAATGGTGTGGTAGAAAGGAAAAACATGATACTTCAAGAGATGGCTATAGCAATGTTACATGGGAATAATGTGCCAACTAGGTTCTGGGCTGAAGCAATCAACACTGCATGTTACATCATCAACATAGTGTATGTTAGGAAAGGGTCCACCAAGACACCGTATGAACTGTGGAAAGGAAAAACTCCTAACCTGAGCTATTTCCATGTATTTGGTTGCAAATGATACATCCTGAATGATAAAGATCATCTTGGAAAGTTTGACTCAAAGAGCGATGAAAGGATATTTCTGGGTTACTCAAGGAATAGTACAACATTCAGGGTGTACAAAAACAGAACGAGTCTCATAATGTGATGAGGACATTGACTCAAGCATAGAGATACGTCAAGAAGACCTCGAAGAAGTACCTTCTGCTCAAGACGTTACAACCATGAGAGATCCTCCAAGGACAAGATCAGGAACTAGAAGACTCAGAGCGCTGTTCAACACGTCAATTCAGAGTCTCCTAGCTCAAGACTATCAAGAGCAACCGACCCGAATTCAAGTGGAGCGTCTAGAGGCCCAACAGAAGACAATTGAAGACTCAAGGATGATCTTCTCAATTCAGCCCACTTAGGCCCAACCATGGACGACCACACACGCTCAATAAGGTATGATTTCAATTCATATATTGTGTTTGTTCATTTTGCAGGTCCAAGCATTACATTAGTTGTCTGAGTCAAAGTCTGTATTAGTCGCTTAAGTGAGTCAAGTTTCCCTATATTACTTTAAATTCGGACCGTAGGATATTTTAGTATTTTAGTAGCCGTTGTAATTAGGTTTTCTGCCCTAGAAGGCAACATCTGCACGATCCCCTTTATAAGGATCCTTAGCAGCCGTGTATCATTTACCAAGTATCAATACAATAACGCAGTTCTTCTTCTTGAGAGAAAACACCTTTGATTCTAAGCTTTCTTGTGAGTCATATCAAGCGACCTTAGATTAGTCTTATCACAAGATCCTTCATCTCTTGTGTGGCGACATTCAATCCATCCTCTATCCATTCAATCATCTCAACGTTCATCCTAAGGAGTCTAGAGACCCGAGGGTTGGATCCATCTCACCATATCACCACTCACGATCTAGAAGAGAGAGACTTCAGTCCCTGTTCTACGTCAAACACGCTTCCATCTTGCATCATCTGGTATCAGAGCCGAAAGGTTCCTAGATCAGGTGTATCTATCCCTTTTCCTTTCGGTTTCCTTGCATCTAGTTTATAGCTTTCGATTTCTACATTCAAAAAAAAAAAAATTCTGTTTTAGTTTGTTATCCATTTGTTTGCATTCCAAATCGAAAAACCATAAAAAGTATCTTGTTTCACCTAGTTCCTTTGTTGACCAATTCCCTTGTATCGATTTAGAAATCGCTTCTTTGTGCTTGAGCCATTAAGTGAAAGTTCTTGTCAATCTTAGGGTTTTAGAATCAAAGTTTTCTTTTTGCTGCAACTCGTTTTCAACTTTCAAAAAAAAAAAAAAGATTTCGCAATATTTAGATCTTTAAAAAGATATTCTTGTTTCTAAATTTTGTTTAAATCTCGTTTTCAAAAAAAAAAAAAAAAAGAAACTTTCTAAATCTTTTCAAATTTCCTAAAGATCTCCTATATCTTCTTAAATCGGTTTTCAACTTTCCAAAAAAAACTTCTTTTATCAAGCCGAGCGTGATTTTTACTTGTAACCGAGCTTTCTCTTGTGTTAGTTCTTGACGCATCGCTTGTATCACAAGTTATCATAGGTTTACTTAGGATCTTTCTCCTTTTTTGTGCCTTTTGTTCCCTAGTCCCTTGATCGCTTGCTCTAGTGTGTGTAGGAACAGGAAACCAATGGCAGGAGAACAAGTCGACCCTAATGCAACTCTACTAGAAGCGCTCCAAGCCTTGAGGAACGATTTGTCGGCTCAGATCGGACGGATAGATCAAAGGGTTGGACGACTAAAACTTCCAAGGAATGACGAGCAGTCGGATGGTGAGGAGAGTGAGCATACTCTGAATGCAGGAGCAAGAGGAAGAGACCGAGATCATCAACACCACCGCCGTGATCGCCAACCACAACAAGAGGTAAACCGTAACTTTGCAAAAGATTTGAAACTAACTGTGCCAACTTTTGCAGGTAGGGTTAATCCGGAAGCATATCTTGATTGGGAGAGGCGCATGGAGTACATCTTTGATTACTACGAGTACAAATGACCAGAAGAAGATAGCTCTAGCTTCGGCTCAACTCACGGACCATGCTTTAACCTGGTGGGACAGAGAAGTCCAAGACCGTAGGCGGAACAACTTTGAGCGGATCACAACCTGGATAGCCATGAAGTACAACTTCAGGAGGCGATTTGTGCCACCTCATTACCACAAAGAGATGCAGAAGCAGTTCAGGCAGCTGTCACAGAAGAACAAGAGTGTTGAGGAGTACTATGAAGAATTCGAGCAACTCAAAAACAGAATGGCGTTGGACGAGAGTGAAGAAGTTCTCATGGGCCATTTCATTGATGGACTCAATGACCGGATTGCCAGAAAGGTAGAACGTCAACCTTGTCATGATCTTAATGATTTATTGCATGCAGCCGTGCAGGCTGAACAAGGAATCAAGAGGAAGACAGCGGCAGCGAGTCGCTCAAGACCTAACTCATGGAACGCACCTCCGGCTAAGAATCAATGGAGTGCACCGCAAGCTAAGAGCCTTGACAAAGGCAAAACTGTTGCCTCAGGTTCCCAAGACAAGAGGCCAACTTATGAGGCGTCAAGGAACAACCGTACTGACTCAGGTAAGTCTTCAACCTCTAATACAAGAGCTCGAGACATAACTTGTTTCAAGTGTCAGGGTAAAGGTCACTATGCACGAGATTGTCCAAATCAGCGAGTTATGATTTTAACACCTGATGGAGGATGTGAGTCTCAAGATGAAGAGGAACACCTTGAAGCTGCGGATTCAGAAGAGGAAGTAGCATTTCCCGAGATAGGAGAGATGTTAGTTGTATGCAGGGCATTGAGCGCTTTGAGTGATCCAGACACCATCCAAAGAGAAAACTTGTTTTTCACTCGATGTTCAGTTCAGAACAAGGTATGTAGCCTTATAATTGATGGTGGATCTTGCACTAATGCTGCTAGCAAGATTATGGTGGAAAAGCTAGGTTTGAAGACAACCCAACATCCGAGGCCATACCGCCTGAGATGGTTAGATTCAAGCACAGAAATCAGGATACACGAGCAAGTCCTGATTCAGTTCAAGATAGGGAAGTATGAGGATGAAGTTTTGTGTGATGTTGTCCCAATGCAAGTAGGCCATATGCTTCTAGGCAGACCATGGCAATTTGATAGGGAGGTCATACACAATGGACGCACCAACACTCATTCTTTCACGCATGACAAGCGCAAATTCCAGCTTGCTCCCTTATCTCCTCAAGAGGTACATGAGATGAAATCCAAATAAACTGCTGAGGCCAAGGTAAGTAAAACTAACCTTTACATCACTCCTAGTACTGTCTATAAGGCTTTAGAACGAAAAAAACGGTGCTACTAATGGTGTTTAGAGATATGTTGGTTACAGGATCACAGGACAATGTACTTGTACCAGAGATTGTATCACTGCTTGACAGATACAAATATGTGTTCCCTGAAGAGGTACCGGCTGGATTACCACCTATTAGAGGAATAGAGCATCAGATTGATCTAGTTCCCGGTGTACCATTGCCCAACCGTCCAGCTTACCGTATGAACCCAACAGAAACTAAGGAGTTGGAGAAGCAGATTCAAGACTTAATGGAGAAAGGTTACATTAGAGAAAGATTGAGTCCGTATGCTGTACCAGTTCTCTTAATGCCAAAGAAAGATGGAACTTGGAGGATGTGTGTAGACTACAGAGCAATCAACAACATCACCATAAAATATCGACATCCAATTCCAAGGAGTGGATACCATCAAGTAAGAATGAAAGAAGGTGATGAATGGAAGACTGCTTTCAAGACTAAGCAGGGGCTCTATGAGTGGTTAGTCATGCCATTTGGTCTAACCAATGCACCCAGCACCTTCATGAGGCTAATGAACCAGGTTCTAAGAGCTTACATCAGTAAATTTGTAGTAGTTTATTTTGATGATATATTGGTTTATAGCAAATCGTTTGAGGATCACCAGAAACATCTTGAGTTAGTCCTTGGCACACTTCGAAAAGAAAGCCTATATGGGAATCTTAAGAAGTGCTCCTTTTATACTAATGAAGTGGTTTTCCTAGGTTTTGTTGTCAGTTCCAAAGGTTTACGGTTGATCAAGAGAAGATCAAAGCCATCCAAGAATGGCTGAGACCAAACAACATAGGACAAGTCAGAAGCTTCCACGGATTGGCGAGATTCTATAGGCATTTTGTCAAAGATTTCAGTACTTTAGCCGCCCCTCTAACTGTTGTGATCAAGAAGGACATGGCATTTAGTTGGGGATCAGCTCAAGAAGACGCGTTCAACAGACTCAAAAATTGTTTGACGCACTCACCAGTTTTGGTATTACCTGATTTTAACAAAACCTTTGAGATTGAATGTGATGCTTCAGGCTTAGGTATTGGAGCTGTGCTAACTCAAGGAGGACGACCAGTAGCCTACTTTAGTGAGAAACTAAGTGGAGCCAGCTTGAACTACCCAACTTACGACAAGGAGCTCTATGCGCTAGTGAGGTCGTTGGAAACATGGCAGCACTATCTTCTGTCCAAGGAGTTTTTCATGCATACTGATCATGAGACTTTGAAGCACCTTAGAGGACAAACAACACTGAAGAGAAGACATGCTAAGTGGATGGAGTTTGTAGAAGCATTTCCATATGTGATAAAGTACAAGAAGGGCAAGGAGAATGTTGTGGCTAACGCATTATCAAGGAGACATATGCTGATCACAACTATGGAGGCGAAAGTCTTAGGGTTTGAGCACCTCAAAGATGCATATAAGGATGATCCAGACTTCGGTTCAGTCTATCAAGATTGTACCATTGCCCCCAACAGGTTCCTTCTACTTACATAATGGCTATTTGTTTAGGGAAAAACGTTTGTGTGTTCCACAGGGTTCTATGCGAGACTTGTTGATCAAGGAAGCACATGGTGGTGGACTCATGGGACATTTTGGAGTGGATAAAACTCTGAGCGTTTTTGTAGAACACTTCTTTTGGCCTCACCTCAAGAAGGATGTGGAGCGATTCTGTTCCAAGTGTGTAACTTGTCTCAAAGCCAAATCCAGGTCACATCCACATGGTTTATATATGCCACTTCCTATTCCTAGTATGCCTTGGGTTGATATATCAATGGACTTGGTTTTAGGCTTACCCAAAATCCTAGGAAAGGATTCTATTTTTGTTGTAGTGGACATGTTCTCAAAGATGGCACATTTCATTCCTTGTGCCAAGACAAATGATGCCACTCAAACTGCTGAGCTATTCTTCAAAGAAGTAGTACGCTTGCATGGGATCCCAAGAACTATTGTTTCTGACCGAGACACGAAGTTTCTAAGTCATTTCTGGAGAGTTCTCTGGAGGAAGCTAGGAACCAAGCTACTCTTCTCAACAACTTTTCACCCACAAACGGATGGACAAACTGAGGTTGTAAACAGAACCCTATCTACTCTCTTAAGAGCCACGGTTAGTAAGAACTTACGGAATTGGTTAGATTGTATTCCATATGTTGAGTTTGCTTATAATCATGCTAACCATTCTATTACTAAGTTGTCACCTTTTGAGATTGTCTATGGATTTCAGCCAGAAACCCCTTTAGATCTTGTTCCTTTGCCGCCATTAGATGTAACTAATCAGGATGGAGAGTCCAAGGCTGAGATGATCAAGAAGCTGCATCAGAAGGTGAAGGCCAACATAGAGGAGAAGACGGCCAAGTACAAGAAGGCTGCTGACAAAGGGAGAAAGGAGCTCATCTTCAGCCCAGGAGATTGGGTGTGGGTTCACATGCGCACAGAGAGGTTCCCAAATCAGAGGAAATCCAAGCTAGCACCAAGAGGAGCTGGACCATTCCGAGTGTTGGAGAGAGTCAACAACAATGCCTATAAGCTGGATCTGCCAGGTGAGTTGACCATTTCGCCAGTGTTCAATGTTGCTGACTTGCTTCCTTATAATGCAGATGATGGGATTCTGAGGTCAGAATCTTCTCAAGAGGGAGGGAATGATGAGGACATTGACTCAAGCATAGAGATACGTCAAGAAGACCTCGAAGAAGTACCTGCTGCTCAAGACGTTACAACCATGAGAGATCCTCCAAGGACAAGATCAGGAACTAGAAGACTCAGAGCGCTGTTCAACACGTCAATTCAGAGTCTCATAGCTCAAGACTATCAAGAGCAACCGACCCGAATTCAAGTGGAGCGTCTAGAGGCCCAACAGAAGACAATTGAAGACTCAATGATGATCTTCTCAATTCAGCCCACTTAGGCCCAACCATGGACGACCACACACGCTCAATAAGGTATGATTTCAATTCATATATTGTGTTTGTTCATTTTGCAGGTCCAAGCATTACATTAGTTGTCTGAGTCAAAGTCTGTATTAGTCGCTTAAGTGAGTCAAGTTTCCCTGTATTACTTTAAATTCGGACCGTAGGATATTTTAGTATTTTAGTAGCCGTTGTAATTAGGTTTTCTGCCCTAGAAGGCAACAGCTGCACGATCCCCTTTATAAGGATCCTTAGCAGCCGTGTATCATTTACCAAGTATCAATACAATAACGCAGTTCTTCTTCTTGAGAGAAAACACCTTTGATTCTAAGCTTTCGTGTGAGTCATATCAAGCGACCTTAGATCAGTCTTATCACAAGATCCTTCATCTCTTGTGTGGCGACATTCAATCCATCCTCTATCCATTCAATCATCTCAACGTTCATCCTAAGGAGTCTAGAGACCCGAGGGTTGGATCCATCTCACCATATCACCACTCACGATCTAGAAGAGAGAGAGACTTCAGTCCCTGTTCTACGTCAAACACGCTTCCATCTTGCATCATAATGGAGTCAGTGAATGTAGTATTTTATGACTACTCGTTCACACAGTGGGAAATAGTAAACTCTGAAGGGGATTCCGATAATGAAGGAAGGAATGAAATATCTAGAGGTTCGAAAGATCTGAGTCAGACTGATCTAATACAAGACATAGCTCAACCAAAGAAAGAGTTGTGAGTTCCTAGAAATCATTATGCTACAGACATTATTGGATAAGCAGGAGAAGAAAGGAAAACTCGAGGATATGAACTTCAAAACCAAGAAAACCCAGAAGGTTAAAGAACAAGTTCATGAGTCACCAAAAACAAGCAAAGTGTTGCATGTTCCTCGCATCCACTCTGTCAAAGATATCATTGGAGAAGCTGAAGAAGAAAGAAAGACTAGCGGAGTGCAACTCAATTTCAGAGAAATGGTACGGTTTGCATGTTTTGTATCCACTATTAAACCTAAAATGCATGTGCAAGCAATCGATGATGAGTTCTGGATCGTGGCCATGCAACAAGAGCTGAAACAATTTGTTCGCAATGATGTATGGGAACTGGTTCCAAGACAAGAACAAGGAAACATTGTTGGAACTAAGTGGATATTCAAGAGCAAGATTGATGAAGAAGGGGTTGTGATCAGGAACAAAGCAAGACTGGTTACTCAAGGATATTCTCAAATCGAAGGAGTGGACTTTGAAGAAACATTTGCTCCTGTCGCAAGACTTGAGTCAATAATACTGTTTTTAGGGATGGCATGCATCATGAACTTCACAGTCTACCAAATGGACGTGAAAAGTGCCTTCTTGAACGGATTCCTTCAAGAGGAAATGTATGTTGAGCAGCCAAAAGGGTGTGAAGATGTACTAAACCCTAAGCACGTGTATAAGCTGAAGAAAGCCCTTTATGGTCTCAAACAAACGCCTAAGGCATGGTATGAAAGACTGACAGGGTTTTTGTTGGATCAAGGCTACAACAGGGGAAGTGTAGACAAGACTCTGTTGATTCTTGAGCAGAGCAGGGAGATTTTGATGGTGCAAACATATGTGGATGACATCATATTTGGAGACACATCACAGAAACTAGTTGATGAGTTTGTATCAAGCATGACGAAGGAGTTTGAGATGAGCATGGTTGGAGAGCTGAAGTACTTCCTTGGTCTTCAGATCACGCACTCAAGAGAAGGGATATTTATCTCCCAAACAACATACGCTAAGAATCTCCTCACTAGATTCAAGATGGAACACTGGAAAGAAGCTAAGACACCTATGAGCACTACTGTCAAGATGACAAAAGATGATGAAGGAAAGGTGGTGGATATCAAGACTTACAGAGGAATGATAGGAAGTCTTCTATACTTAACTGCAAGTAGGCCAGATCTCACATTCAGTGTTGGGGTGTGTGCACGATTTCAAGCTAAACCTAAGCAGTCACATCTAGAAGCTGTCAAACGCATCATCAGATATGTTAAAGGATCAGTTGTCTTGGGAATATGGTACTCTAAGGGGTCAAACAAGAGTATGGTGGGTTAATGTGATGCTGACTGGGCAGGAAGTGTTGATGATCGGAAAAGCACCAGTGGAGGTTGTTTCTTTTTAGGAAATAATCTCATTGCATGGATGAGCAAGAAGCAGAATTCAGTGTCTCTCTCTACAGCAGAAGCCGAATACATTACAATGGGAAGTTGTTGTGCACAACTCTTATGGATGAAGCAAATGTCTGCTGATTTTGGAATGGATTTAGGGGTACTGCTGGTATACTGTGACAACAAAAGTGCCATAAGTATTTCAAAGAATCCAGTACAACACTCGAGAACCAAGCACAATGACATAAGACACCACTTCATTCGTGAGTTAGTGGAGGAAAAACAGGTAATAATAGACACATTGTCACTGAGTCTCAAATGGCTGATTTCTTTACAAAACCACTTGATTTTAATCGTTTTGTCACTCTGAAAAATGCACTTGGCATTTGTGAAATGTAACGGTTTGTGAAAGGGTGCACTGATATAGGCAGTGACACATGGTGTATATTAAGCTCAGATTTAGCTTGGATTCTTATGATGAAGTGGAAAAGAGCTGCCTACCATTCCATCGTGTTTGTGTCTAGTACAGGTTTCGTAGAAAGAGAGAGCAAAAGACAAGAAAAATCAGACTGGAGGTAGTTTTTGAGAAGTCAAGTGATAAAACTAGCTCAACAAGGAAAAACAAAAAACAAACAGAAAAAAAGGAATCTGCTCTCTCCTACAGGATAAAGGTTGAAAACTGATACAGACAAGATAAAGGAATGGGAGTGTGAAAGCTAGCCATGGAAATCTGGATGGCTAAGTGCATGAATCAACATGAGCTGAGGATACATTCTAGTACAAGCACTGTGTCAGGAGGTACAAAGAAAGTCTTAAGAAATCTGTAACTTCAAAATTTTCAAAGCCAGTTGATGCCTGTGTAAGTGGTGTTCATTATTAGATGTGTATATTCCCATAAAACTCATGATTTGGATGTGGATGTGGTTAAATTGGCTATGCGTAAGACTACTTTAACTCTTGTGAAAGAATATGGTCGTCGCAGTAAACCAGATTGGTACAGAAAATCGATTTCAAATTGAACCAGGCGGGTCCAGTGCTAAACCGGGAATACTAGAAGACAAAAGATGTGATGCTGAAGAGACATGAATATAAGTTCGCGGAAAAAGGAAGAAAGGACCATTCACTTCTTGTTCATCTCTGAAAAACCCTAAGAGGCGATTGAGCATGCGATCTAACCAAGCTACCATGAGTTCCGAGAAAGTTATTTTCGAACAAACTACACTGCCGATGGAACATGCAACTGGAAGCGCTGAAGAACCAGTCGGAGATTGTGAAACTTTCAATCCACTCGCCATAGTTGTCTACCAAGGTAAAGGCGATAGCAGTGGTGCGACGGAACAAAAGGAGAATCGTGAAGATCTCGCGAACGAGAAAACCGCGACAGGAATTGAAGCTGAAATCGGTGAAGTCAAGGAGGATGAAACTGACACCGGCCGTGAAACAGCTACTGATTCGTTTCAAATAGCTCAAGAACCAGATATGGAAGAAGAGAAGATGACGAACATCGCTAGATCGGGAAAATCGAAGAGCAAGAAGAAGGTGAAAAGTCGGGCTGATCTGACGGTGGCTGAAGACTCAAAGAAGAAAAAGAAGAAGACGATTGAGATTTCTGATGAAGAAACTGAATCTGATGGATACGAATCTGCGACCAAGATCTCGGTGCACAAGCAATCGGAAAGAGCATCTCGACTACAGTCAAGGAAAAGAAAACAGGAACCAGAGAAGAAAGACACTAGAGTCAAGACGGCTTACGGGAGACCAACGATAACCAAGAAACCAAAGGTATCCCGATCCTTGAATCAAGAAAGGTACACACTTTTTCAAACTCGTGGAATTTTACCGGAACGAATGGTAGATATGGAAGAAGAGGATGAATGGGAATATCTGGAATTGATAAAGGATGAAAATTTGGTGTCCACTGTGACTGGATTAGTTGGGTACGTCAAGGAGCATATCAGTGAATTTTACACTGCTTTACCAAGTGTAAAAGTGGAAGACTCAGTTGAGAAGGTGGAATTCTGGTTCAGGGGGTACTCATATGAGCTTTCTCCAGATGCAATCAATGAGTCTTTGTGGCTTCAAGAGTTGAATGAAGAAGAAATTCAGGCTGATACTGAGGCTGACTCAGAGAGCATGGAGATAATCGCTATGTATCTCAGTGAGGGAAAGAAAGGACGGAAAGAGCTCACTGCCACAGGACTCCCACCATGCTATGCTGCCTTGAGTGTACTCTCAGCCTACAACTGGATCCCATCTACCCATAAGCACCACCTGTCTGAATAGATGGCAAGGCTAATCTACAAGATTGCTCAAGGAATAAAAACGGATGTTGGGAAGATGATTTTCAAGCAGATCTTGTCTCTAGGAGTTGTGAAAGATTCAGACTCTCGTTGGTTGATGTTCCCAAGGATCATCACTGGTCTCATGAAGGTTCAGCATGCATCTACACTGCTCAAAGGATAAAAAGTCATTGCTCAGATCTTCTATAAGAAGGACTCACGATCTGGCGAAGCGTTCATCAAGACTGAGGAGCCCAAGTCTGCCAAGAAGAAGGAGGTTGTTTGTGCCAGTCCAAGGACACATACACCACTTCGTGCCAGCTCTAGTGCACCAGCTCCTCGATCCTCGACTCAAACAATGCAGGAGATAGTAAGCCTTGGATCAGTTCAGGTTCCAGTGGGGTCTTGCAGTCCGCGTGCAGCTAGGGAAGCAGTTGAGGACACTGCCAAGGTACTCCAGACCTTCTCTGAGGTGATTCAGCGTCTTCTTCGAGCTATGCCAGGTAAGGTTCTATCTCCGAGATAAATGCTTTAGCTACTAACATTATGTTTTTAACATTGTGTTCTCCCAATCAGGGGGAGAAGTGTAGGAATTTCTAGCAGTTCTAATCTGGATTAGCACCCTTAGTCTGAATTCCGAGCCTAGGATCTAAGGTTCATGTAATTGAATCCAACAGATCTCGAGATTACCTGATGAATATGCAGCGGAAGTGTTTGCAGATAATCGAGATCACGAAGCGCCTCAAATGCTGCGCCTCTACTGGTATCCACACGCACACAAACTGGACCGCAGGGATGCTAGTGCCTTACAGAGATCTAATCTCCAGAGAGGTTTCTATATGTGTTCTGGTGGCTGTGAATTAGGTTAGATCGAGTTTAGGTCGACCATATATCTTATATATGTCGGCTTAAACCACTACGGAATTAACCAACGATAAAACCGAATTAATCTGATTAATCCGCGAGTGCATCGATCGATGCACTAACTGCAACGATCGACACTCCCCAGAACATTGATATCGAATGCATATCATATATGCATTCATTGGATCATTACATTAATGATCAACCTCGACTATGACGCCCAGTTTGCTTAGGTGTGTGACCCTGTAGGATCATATAACACTAGCAATGAGTTCTCAACTCATTGATCATAAGTGGCTTCTAGCAAAGCGTTATGACTACCTAGTGTTATGTGATTGTCTCATCTCGACTATACGACTTTAACTTAGAGCATGTACAATAGATTTCAGGACATTCCCAACAATCTCCCACTTGTACTGGAATCATCTATTCCTTTAATCCCTTTGTAGCTATATCTCAATCTGGCATAAGGCAAGCACTGTGTCATCCTTATTCAACCAGATTACGTTTATCGAATCCCGATTTGTACTGATGAAAAACAAACGACTGACAATCACCTCGTTTGAGCGCGGCCACGCATTTCTAGTATCAAATCTTCGATAGGCCCAGAGATATTTAACTCCTGTTATATAGGAGGTACAAATCCCATCTTGTTCCATCCATGTCTCTTTTATATTTCATGATACGCCTAATCAGTGTCTTTATAATCACCAGTTACGGCTGACGTTTGACAAGGTCAAGACGAACCAATCCATATAAGAGAGGACATGATGAACTCAGGTCTAAGGACTACTCTCTTTAGTCGTAATGAGAAACTCTTATGACACTCATATAACATCTTGTAGAGTTCTCATTAACGGGTCAAGTCCGAGCATGTGTTCTTTAACACATATCTATGTGATTGACTTTAATACACTTATTAATGACTCCATGAAACATGGTCATCAGTCACCTCACATACTAGTCTCACGTGGTTGTTAATGTCCCACGTCAACAACCTCGACCAGGGACCATTATAATTTATGTCATTTATTGCTTATAGGGTTTCATGATCAAGTCACATACTTGATGGCCTATAAAATGTCATAAATTTCTTTGGGACAATATATATATTTAATTAACACAATTAAATAATGCTGAAACAATTTCATTAAAATAACATAACTATCATGTCATAACTAAAACAAATACAACTCCCACTAAATTCAAGATCATATCTTAAGATATCTAATGCCTACAGCAGTTGTATGAAACTCATGCTTAGGCCTTGGGAGGGGCTTGGTCAGTGGATCAGCAACATTCTCATCCGTAGGGACTCTGTTGATCTTCACATCTCCTCTATTCACAATATCACGGATAAGGTGATATCGCCTTTCTATGTGTTTGGATTTCTGGTGTGATCTAGGTTCCTTTGCTTGCGCAATGGCTCCATTGTTGTCACAATACAAAGCCACTGGCTCAGAAATGCTAGGAATCACACCAAGTTCAGTGATGAACTTCTTGATCCAAACAGCCTCCTTTGCCGCTTCAGAAGCAGCGAGGTACTCAGCTTCAGTTGTGGAATCTGCTACAGTGTCCTGCTTGGAACTCTTCCAGCTTACTGCACCGCCATTCAGGCAGAAGATGTAACCAGATTGCGATCGGAAATCATCTTGGTATGTCTGAAAACTTGCGTCTGTGTAACCACTTACTACCAGCTCATCACTTCCTCCATACACCAAGAATTTATCTTTAGTATTTCTCAAATACTTCAGAATATTCTTGACTGCTGTCCAGTGACTTTCACCTGGATCCGATTGGTATCTACTCGTCATGCTTAGAGCACAAGCAACATCTGGACGAGTACAGAGCATGGCATACATGATGGATCCCAACGCCGAGGCATAGGGAATCCGACTCATGCGATCTCGCTCAGCAGGTGTCTCAGGACACTGCTTCTTGCTGAGACTTATGCCATAAGACATTGGTATGAAGCCCTTCTTGGAATCTTGCATTCTGAACCTGTGTAAGACTTTATCGATATAAGTGTCTTGACACAGTCCAATCAACTTGTTTGATCTATCTCTATAGATTCTTATTCCAAGAATATACGCGGCTTCTCCCATGTCTTTCATTGAAAAACAACTTCCGAGCCAAGTCTTAACAGACTGTAACAACGGAACGTCATTTCCGAGAAGAAGTATGTCATCTACATACAACACGAGAAATGCAACTGCGCTCCCACTAGTCTTCTTGTAAACACATGGTTCTTCTTCGCTTCTGATGAAATCAAACTTTTTGACTGCTTCATCAAAACGAAGATTCCAACTCCGAGATGCTTGCTTCAATCCATAAATGGATCGATGAAGTTTGCATACTTTCCTAGCTGCATTTGGATCGATGAAACCTTCGGGTTGTGTCATGTACACATCCTCTTCCAGAATTCCATTAAGGAAAGCTGTTTTCACGTCCATCTGCCAGATCTCATAATCATAATGAGCAGCTGTTGCTAGGAGAATCCGAATGGATTTAAGCATGGCGACAGGTGAATAGGTTTCTTCATAGTCGATACCATGAATTTGTTTGAAACCTTTTGCCACTAGCCTTGCTTTATATATCTGAATATTTCCATCCACATCAATTTTCTTCTTGAAAATCCATTTACACTCAATGGGTCTTGCACCATCGGGTAAATCAACCAAAGTCCATACTTGGTTCTGTGACATGGATCCCATTTCGGATTCAGCGGCTTTCAGCCACTTTTCGGAGTCAGGGCTCATCATTGCTTCTTCGAAATTCTCTGGTTCGTCACTGTCAATGATTAACAAATCATGACAATTGGTTACGAGAAATCCATATCTCTCGGGTTCGTGACGGATCCTTTCGGATCGGCGAATTTCAGGCTCCACAGGCGCGGGTTCTACAACTCTTTGTAGATCCAACTGTTGCTCTTCCTCTACGGGTTGAGCATTTTCCTGCGGTTCTCGAACTTCTTCGAGTTGTACTTTACTCCCACTGTTTCTCTTGGAAAGAAATTCTCTCTCAAGAAAAACGCAGTTCCGAGCAACAAACACTTTGTTCTCGGATTGGTTGTAAAAGTAGTATGCATTGGTTTCCTTAGGATATCCAACGAAGTAGCATTTATCAGATTTGGGCTCGAGCTTATCTGTAATTAATCTCTTAACATAAGCTTCACAACCCCAAATCTTCAGGAAAGACACATTCGGAACATTTCCAGTCCACATCTCATGTGGTGTCTTTGCAACTGATTTTGACGGAACCCTATTTAGTGTAAACGCAGACGTTTCTAGAGCGTATCCCCAAAAGGATAATGGAAGAGTTGAGAGACTCATCATTGATCGAACCATATCTAATAAAGTCCGATTCCTCCTCTCAGACACGCCATTCCATTGTGGTGTTCCAGGAGGAGTGACTTGTGAAACAATTCCACAATCTCTCAAATGATCACTGAATTCTTGGCTTAAGTATTCTCCTCCACGATCTGATCGAAGAGCCTTAATACTTTTGCCAAGTTGATTCTGTACTTCATTTTGGAACTCTTTGAACTTTTCAAAGGATTCCGACTTGTGTCTCATTAAATAGACATAGCCATACCTGCTGAAATCATCAGTGAAGGTAATGAAGTATCGAAAATTTCCTCTGGCACTTGTGCTCATTGGGCCGCATACATCTGTATGTATAAGGCCCAATAGGTCACTGGCCCTTTCATTTTGTTTGTTGAAAGGCGCCTTTGCCATTTTGCCTAGTAAACAAGATTCACATTTCTCACATGATTCATAATCAAATGAGCCCAAAAGCCCATCACTATGGAGCTTTTTGAATCCGTTTCTCGTTTATGTGGCCCAAACGACAATGCCATAGAAAAGTCTGATTCGTGTCATTTGATTTGAATCTCTTGGTGTTAATGTTATAGATTTATGTGCTTTGGTTTAGAACATAAAGCCCATTCTCTAATGGGCTGCTACCATAATACATATCATTGTAATCAAAAGAACAACATTTATTCTTAATTGAAAACTGATATCCTTCCAAATCCAAAACAGGAATAGAAATAATATTTCTGCTTATAGCAGGTACATAGTAGCAATTATGAAGTTCTAAAACCAAACCAGAAGGTAAAGACAAGTTAAATGTTCCTACGGCTAATGCAGCAACTCTTGCTCCATTCCCCACACGCAGGTCCACTTGTCCCCTTTCCAACGTCCTACTGTTGCTTAGGCCCTGCATATTTGTACAAATATGAGCACCACAGCCGGTATCCAATACCCAAGAAGTAGAACCAGAAGTAGTAACATTTACTTCTATAACATAAATACCTGAAGATGAAGTCTCGAAAGTCTTCTTCTTCTTCTTCTTCTCTTCCAAGAATTTGTTGCAATTTCTCTTCCAATGCCCAGGCTCTTTACAGTAATGGCACTTATCAGTCTCAGATGGGCCCGGCTTGGGCTTCAAGGCTGGCGCAGGCGTGTCCTGGTTCTCAACCGGGACTGCCTTGCCCTTTCCCTTGCCTTTGCCAAGTTTCTTAAACTTCTTACCCCCTTGTACCATAAGTACATTAGGAGTGCCCTTCCTGATATTAGGCTCAGCTGTCTTGAGCATGCCATGCAGTTCAGTCAACGTCTTCGTCAAGTTGTTCATGTTATATTTCATAACAAACTGATCATAACTTGACGGCAGTGACTGCAGAATGATGTCAGTAGCCAACTCTTGGCTGATGGGACAATCCAGTCTCCCCAGGTTATCAATATAACCCATCATCTTAATGACATGAGGACTGACCGGACTGTCCTTTGGTAGCTTGCATTCAATGAGAGATTTAACCGTCTGGTATCTCTCAGTTCGTGCTTGCTCCTGAAACATGCTTTTCAGGCTAGTAATCATCTCCACTGGCGACTCCACGTTCTCGTATTGCTTCTGCAAGTCCGAGTTCATGGTAGCCAACATGAGACAATTCACATCGACCACATCATTGGAATGCTTGTCCCAAGCACTCCTTTCTGCATGTGCAGCATTGGATCTCGGTTTTTCAGGGAGAACATTTTCAAGGACATAGTCCCGCTTCTCCTGCTTGAGAACAATTCTCAAGTTCTGATACCATTCGAGAAAATTCGATCCATTTAACTTGTCCTTCTCAAGGACGGATCGCAGGGAGAAAGAATTATTATGAGTAGTAGTCATAGCTGAGAACATAGAAAAGAAAAAGGTTTAGTTATGATGTTCAAGAAATGAGAAATCTTAACTTTTAAGAAAACTCGCATTATATTCAATCAATGCTTCCTCAGATGAATATAATGATCCAAGACCCATATTTTACTAAATTCAAGTGAGCCACTGGCTATCACTCAACTTTAGCTATTTAGGTAAGCAACAACCTTGCTAGTTATATCTAATATAACTCTTGGTTGTGGATCGACATCTTATGTCCAATCCACCTGATGTCTCTGGGCCCAAAACGATTTTGATGGCCCAGTCAAGCAAACCAATCTCTTCAGTCATGTAATTGTTGATGCCTTGCACTGCAAGCCCATTAACACGATTACTTCCTGCCTTACTCATGTAATTGTTGATACCTTGCACTGCAAGCCTATCGTACAATGAAATGAGTCTTGACAGTTGACAAGATTGGAAAGACATCAAGTATCACTTGATATTTGGTTGAGGAACGGAACCATTTAAAACGTTCAGTTTTACTATGTTTTAATTCTTATAATTAATTAATCCGTGATAACCGATCAATCCAATTGATCCGGTTTTGAATACCGGTCAGCGTCGATCGATGCTACATTAACATTGGTCGATGCCAACCTAATCAGACCAATCGTGTTTAAACCATTCACAGTGTTCGACCATTATTAACCAAGCTCGATAACCGGCCCAATCCAATTGAACCGATCCATCAATCTCGCGAGGCTGTGTCGATCGGTGCAATAATTGCATCGATCGACACTAGGCGAAAACTAGGTTTATTCGGGTTTTCGCCCTGCATCGATCGTTTCCGGATTGGCAACGATCGACACCATGCGAAAAACCCTAAATTCATTCGGGTTTTCGCTCTGTGTCGATTGATGCCCGATTGGCAACGATCGACATTATGCGAAAATCCTTAAAACGTTTTCGAACAAAACCCTAAACTAGGTTACTTTGATCAAAACGAGTTTTAGCATGCTTGTATCAATTATACAAAGATCTAGATTCAACTAATCTAATCATCATGCTACAGATTCAATGGAACCCTAAAGCTCTGATACCACTGAAGGAATTTCTAGCAGTTCTAATCTGGATTAGCACCCTTAGTCTGAATTCCGAGCCTAGGATCTAAGGTTCATGTAATTGAATCCAACAGATCTCGAGATTACCTGATGAATATGCAGCGGAAGTGTTTGCAGATAATCGAGATCACGAAGCGCCTCAAATGCTGCGCCTCTACTGGTATCCACACGCACACAAACTGGACCGCAGGGATGCTAGTGCCTTACAGAGATCTAATCTCCAGAGAGGTTTCTATCTGTGTTCTGGTGGCTGTGAATTAGGTTAGATCGAGTTTAGGTCGACCATATATCTTATATATGTCGGCTTAAACCACTATGGAATTAACCAACGATTAAACCGAATTAATCTGATTAATCCGCGAGTGCATCGATCGATGCACTAACTGCAACGATCGACACTCCCCAGAACATTGATATCGAATGCATATCATATATGCATTCATTGGATCATTACATTAATGATCAACCTCGACTATGACGCCCAGTTTGCTTAGGTGTGTGACCCTGTAGGATCATATAACACTAGCAATGAGTTCTCAACTCATTGATCATAAGTGGCTTCTAGCAAAGCGTTATGACTACCTAGTGTTATGTGATTGTCTCATCTCGACTATACGACTTTAACTTAGAGCATGTACAATAGATTTCAGGACATTCCCAACAAGAAGAGGATAGTGGCTAAGCTATGTGCAAAGGATTATGGGGGAGTGAAGCCGATTAAGTTTTTTTTTTTTTTTTTTTTTTTTTTTGGAAATCGGTTCACTTGGGAACAAGTGTAGGATTCTGGGGGAGTTTATTTTTGTAGTACTATGGTATTATCATCTCGGTTATGTTTTGGATTGGAAAAACTCATGTGTTAAACTCACGTTTGTGTTCATGGAACAAGTATTTAAGATTTGAGAAATCTAATTCAAAATACAAATGTTCAGAATACGACTTGTTCTCTATATGTAGTATTCTCATTTCCTTGCAAATGCTTGAGAGACACACAATCCTAAAAAGGGGGAGATTGAAGATGCAGTTGAGTCACAGTGTGTATCAGTCAGGAAGTAGCTCAAGCAGTGACACATGCAGGCAGAGTGTGAAGCACATCACGAAGAGCGAATGGGATGACTTGATCATGAGCTGGAGCTGATGTGGACGATCCGAGAAGTATGGCTGAGCTGGACATGCATCTTGGAGAGTATCAGAACGAAGATTTAATAAAGATTCTAGGGATTCCTAAATCTAAGGGGATTAGGGATTTTGTGTTTATCTCTAAGAAGATAAGGTTTATCTTCTTGAGAGTTTTCGACTAACTAGGTTAGATATTCTATTGTGTATAAATAGGAGAGCTTGCGCCATGTATAGGGCAAGCATTTTGAAAAGAGAGAATTTGTGAGAGCTCAAGTGATTAAGTATAGATCATTGAGTTTGAGAGATTAGGTTGAGAATAGGTGTTCTTGTAAGATCACAAAGGGCAATCTAATAAACGCAAAGTTTTCAAAAAAATCGGTTGAGTTACTTATCTTTACTTAAAAAACACATAGCCTTACACTTTCACTATGCACCAATTACATTAATTATAAGGTGTTTTCAAAATTAAGGAAATGATAAAATCTTGCTTCTGCAAATTAATCTATTCCTCTCTAAAATATTATATAGATATTATTTATTATTATAAAAATCGTGCATATTCTAATTTAAAATTTTATTTATTGTAAAATTTGTGTTCCTGCAAAAAATTGTAAATAAAAACTACCAACAAGTTCGAAACTGAAACAAGACTCAACAAAGTTACAACTGCAACTCCCAAATACTTCAGAGTTAGTTACAGTGTGGATGATTCATTAAGGATGGGTTGGTCCAAATCTAAATTTATTATTGACTGCACAAGATTTCATCCTTAAATATATATGAAAGTAATTAATCCATGATGATTTCAAGTTGAGAACTTGACTCATTGAAAACTAGAAAATATTGTTCTTTCTGTTTTCACTAGAAGATTTCATTGATCATTCATTCAAACAAGATATTTCACATAATTTGAAAATTAAGTCAGTGAGTTTCACAAATTTCCAGAAAAAGTTAACAAAACAAACAAACCTCTAGAATCAAAAATCGGTGGATTGGAGAAATATCTGAAGGATTGTTTAGTGTTTATCCTGATTCAATTTCTCATTGATTGATTCCTACTAAACAGATTGGATCTAGGTTCTCTTGCAGAAACATAAGGGATCTCACCTAATACCTTGTTATGCAGCGGAATAGAGAGGTATTGTCAGAGATCAGCAGAACCGCCAAGGGACAGCTCCTCCAGAGGTTCACACACGCACACTTCAGGAAATTGGCTGCTAGACCAAGGGGATGGAGGCGCAGAGAGAGAGAGAGAGAGAGAGGCGCAGACTACTTCAAAAAATTAGAGAGCTAGGTCAAGTTTTATTCATTAAAACCCCTTTTAGTTCTCATGGGCTTTTGGGCCCAAGTCTCAGTCTGATTAAATCCCTTAGATTTAATCAGGCCCTTCAATCTCTCTAAGTACAGTAAATGCCTAGCACTTTTACCGTACTCCTGCTGCACCGTTCCTCCATATTTTCCTGTTAGCTTAGGCGTGTGACCCATATGGGATCATATAATAAAGGCAATAAGTCCAAGACTTATAGATCATGAGCGGACTCTAGCAAGCCATCATGACCCCTAGTATTATATGACTTATGTCTGATCATTGACATACTCTTACTTTCTAGAGACAGTACAGAGATTACTGGACATAATTCCAACAATCTCCCACTTGTACTGGAATCTCTGTATTCATAATCCTTTTGTCTCAATATCTCGATCAGTCATAAGGCAAGATGAGTGTCATCCTTATAAAGCCTAATCATGTTCATCGGACTCTGATTTGATACTGACAATCCAAACGACTCGGGACAGTCTGTTTGAGCATGGCCATGCATTTTCCAGTATTCAAATCTCCGATTGGCCTAGAGATATTCACTCCATTTATATTGGAGGGACAAATCCCGTCTTGTTCCATCACTGTAAACTACTCATTTCATAATACACCCAAACAAAGTCCTTATAACTATCGCTTAACGACAGCGTTAGACAATGATCAAAGCGCATCAGTTGATGTGCAGTCACATGCATGCGAACTCAGGTCTAAGGACTATACTCTATAGTCGTAGTAAGAATCTCTTATGACACAGATATAAATATCCTGAAGAGTTCTTATAAGCGGGTCATGTCCGGTCGTATGTACCCCAACATACACCTATGTACTGACTTTGATGCCGTGCATCTATGACATCCTGAGACTTTGTCATAAGTCACATACCAATCTAGTCTCTGTTGGAATTGTGTCCAGTGATCTCGGTACTGTCTCTAGAAAGTAAGAGTATGTCAATGATCAGACATAAGTCATATAATACTGGGGGTCATGATGGCTTGCTAGAGTCCGCTCATGATCTATAAGTCTTGGACTTATTGCCTTTATTATATGATCCCATATGGGTCACACGCCTAAGCTAACAGGAAAATGTGTTGGAACGGCTTAGCAGAAGTACGGTAAAAGTGCCAGGCATTTGTCGTACTTAGAGAGAGAATAATGGGTCTGATTAAATCCAA
Organism: Orychophragmus violaceus; assembly: GCA_030180135.1. Lineage (NCBI taxonomy): Eukaryota > Viridiplantae > Streptophyta > Magnoliopsida > Brassicales > Brassicaceae > Orychophragmus > Orychophragmus violaceus. Next base: position 36,675,655 of record CM058231.1, on the reverse strand, counting down.
GGGATTTAATCAGATTGGTATTTGGGCCCAAAAGCCCAAAAGGAATTAGAGAAGGGTTTTATAATTAAAACCAAGTCTAATTCTTTTCCCTAACCCTAAGCCCCAGCCGCGACTCTCTCTCTCTCTCTGCGCCTCCCTCCTCGTGGTCTAGCAGCCTCTTTCCTGACGGTGTGCGTGTGTGAGTCTTTGGAGGATCCATCTCTTGGTGGTTCTGCTGATCTCTGACCTGTTCTCTCTTTCCGCTGCATAAAACAGGTATAAGGTGAGATCCATTGAGTTTCTAAATAAGAGAACCTAGATCTGCATGTTTAGTAGGTTGAATCAATCTGGGAATTGAATCAGGAAACACTAAACGATTCAACAGTGGTATCAGAGCTATTGGTTCTGTGGTTTTTCTTGTTTAGAATCAAGTTTAGGATTGTTTAGAAGTGTTTTGAATCAATCATTGCTTGAATCTGATTTGTAAAACACTTAAGGATCAAGTTTAAAACCTAAACTAAATCGCATGGACCGATCACAAAATGGATCGGTATGTGACCGAGAGTTGGCCGATCGGATGGTTTTGATGCACGGATCGATCATGGATCGATCGCGTGATCATGGCCGATCGATCGCTTGCGCGCGAGGACCGTGAGATGCTCGGCTGAGACGATCGCAGGTTGCGTGACCGAGCTGATCGCATACATCGATCGCGGATCGATGGTATGGATCGATGCTTGCGTCGCGTCCTGCCCGTCCCGTTGTGACCGAGAGCCGTGCATCGTCCAGCATTGTCCCGCGTGATCGAGGCCGAGCATCGACCCGAACATCGTCCCGTCCCACGCCGTTCGTGCGATTGCGTGATGCTTGCATCGCGTGATGCTTACGGCCGGTTAGGGTTTTGGCGAGTAATGGTTCGGTTCGGTTTAAGGCTCGGTTTAAAATTTTAATTAAAATAAATCGTCACGGTTTAATAAACAGACTTAATAAATTTATTAAGTTCTGGTTAAACCGCGATAAGAAATCCAATGTCGAAATAATTATTGGTTTTAGTGCCTAAACCAGTGGTTTTCTAATTTGATTTGGATGGACCAAATAAATTGAGAAAATCCGGTTTAGTAAATAACCGGTTGACAATTGTGGTCATCATAGTAATTAAAACTTGGTTAGACCAATTTTAATGAACCAGACCGGTTATGTCATTTAATTGGGCAATTGGGTTATGTCTTGGACATAGACCAATTCTTGGGCCTCGGGCCAAGAAGTTAAAACAATTGAGCCAATTATTTGAGTCTTTCTTCAGATTTAATTTAAAATTTATTTTATATAATTATAAAAATCGATTTTAAATTAAAGTTTCCGAAATTTTGAAATTAGAAAGTTTCTTAAAATAGAAGTTTCTAGATTTGCATGTTTTGGATTTTAAGAAATTTCTAAAGTTAGAAAGTTTCCGGTTTTAGAAAGTTTCCAATTTTAGAAAGTTTCCAAAATTAGTAGGTTTCCCAAAATGGAAAGTTTCCCAAAATAGTAATCTTCTATTTTGGGATGAAATTTTAATAAACCTACAAACCTCAAACAATATCAAGCGTTGGATGTCTTGTCCAGTCTATGTCAGCTGTCGAAGCCCATTCAATTGTATTTATGGCCTTACAGTGTGAGGGTGTCTACTTTTGCGTGGATAAGACGGTTTGTGATTCATAAATGTCATTGGGAGTCCCAGACATTAATGATTACATGACTGTATAGTCTGGTTTTCTTGACTAGGCCATCGGGAGTCCCGGGCCTTGAGACATCAGAGTGGATTGGGCCACGGGCCCAGATTCACAACCAAGAGTTATATCACGGATATAATTAGCCGACATAGGGCTTACCGATATAAGCTAAGGTTGGGTGATGGCCAGTGGCCCACTTTGATCTTAGTTATATGTGGATCTTGGAATCATTATATTCTATTGAGGGTAACTTATGTTATTGAATATAATGCGTGATTAATCATATTAAGTATAATGCGAGATTAATCATATTGAACATATTAACTAAAATTCTTTTATCTTAAATTTCAGTTATGACTAGCACAAACAATCAAAACACTTTCTCGATCCGGTCTGTCCTTGAGATGGACAAGCTGAACGGATCAAATTTCTTGACTTGGTCGCGGAACCTGAGGCTAGTCCTCAGGCAGGAGAGAAAGGACTATGTTCTTGAGAGAGCTCTCCCCGTGAGGATCGGGTCCAATGCTTCTCATGCAATATATGATGCTTGGAATAAGCATTATAATGATGCGGTAGATGTGCGTGGTCTGATATTGGCTGCCATGGACTCAGACTTGCGGAAGCAATATGAGAACATGGAGTCGCCAATAGAGATGATCAGCAGCCTGAAATTGAAATTTCAGGAGCAGATAAGAGTGGAGAGATACCGGTTGGTTAAGTCTCTCACTAGCTGCAAGCTACCAAATGATCATCCAGTAAGTCCTCATGTCAGTAAAATGATGGGTTACATTGATAACCTGAGGAAACTGGATTATCCAGTTAGCCAGGAATTGGCAACTGAGATCATTCTGCAGTCACTGCCGTCAAGCTATGATAAGTTCGTAAGGAACTATATCAAGAAAGGCTTAACGAAGACGTTGACTGAACTGCATGATATGCTCAAGACAGTTGAGCCAAACGTGAAGAGTACCCTGTACAATCTCATGAATGAGAAGGGTAGGTTTACTAAACCTAATGCTGACAAGGGTGAAGACAAAGTTGTCCAGATTTTGAATCATGGCAAGCGTGTGTCTTCTGAGCCCGAGTCAGATACCTCTTACGTTGGTAAGTGCTGCTACTGTAAAGAGACAGGGCATTGGAAGAGAGATTGCATTAAATTCATGGAAGATGATGAGGAGTTGAAGTTGATGTATGAGACTACTTCCTCAGGTATTCATGTTATTACTTCAAGTTCTACCTTATAGGTATTGGATACTGGTTGTGGCACTGATATTTGTTATAATATGCAGAGCCTAGGCAACAGTAGAACTTTGAAGGAAGGGCAAGTGAAACTACATGTCTGGAAGGAGCTTGGGATGCTGCCTCAGCCGTAGGGTTTTCACTTATAGATCCCTTTGAGGCTTGGTTTTGTATTAAGTAATTGCTACAATGTACCTGCTTTAAGCAGAGTTGTTTTTCATTTTGATAAAAGACAAGGTTTTGTTCTTTTGATCTTAATGAAATATTAATTGTAGCACCCTATTCAAGGAATGGGTTTTATATCTTAAACCAAAGAGTGCCTAAATGTAACATAAATACCGAATTGGTTTAAATCTGATGAATTAAACCTGATTTTTCTTGGCATAAAAGTCTTGGTCACATAGAGTAAGTCGGATTCAGAAATCCCATAGTTATGTACTATTGGGCTCATTTGATCGGATATCTTATGAGACTTGAATTCTGTTTACTGGACCAAAAGACAAAGGGGCCTATCTTAGCCGAGCTAGAGAAAGGCCCAAAGGCTTATTGGAGATTGAACATACTCATGTATGTGGTCCGATGAGCAGTAATGCCAGAGAAAATTTCCTGTACTTCATTGTCTCTACTGATTAATTCAGTGAGTAAGACTGTGTTCATTTGATGAGACACAAGTCGGAATTCTTTGACATGGTCGAAAGAGTTCCAGAATGAGGTATAGAATCTAAGTGACAGAAGTATTAAGACTCTGAATTAAATCACGAGTGAGAATACTTGAGTCATTAATGGTGTGATCATCTGATTAAGTGTGAAGTAGTTTCACAGCTCATTTCTCCTGAAAACCTGAAGGTGTTTCTGTGAGAAAGAGTCAGATCTTATCAGAAATGATTAAAGATGAGTCGCACGAATCTTCCATGATATTCTTTAAGAATAACGCTCTAAAATATCTAAGTTTACGCTGAAATAGTTCCACCAATATCAGTTGAAAGACACCACGTAAATGTGGACTGGAATCGATCCAAATTCGTCTTTACTGAGTATTTGTAGTTGTGCTAATTCGCTGGTTTTCCTAGGGAAACCAAGGCTTGTTACTTTTACGTCCATTCTGTTTTCTAAGAAGGGAAGTTACTTTCCAAGAAGAACAGTGGGAGTAAAAGTATAACTCGAAGAAATTCGAGAAATACAGGAGGCTGCTTAACCCGTTGAGGGAGAGCAGCAGAAGGATTTACAGATTTCTGTAGAATCTACACCTGTGGAGCCTGAAGTTCGCAGATATGAAAGAATCAGTCACTAATCCGAGAGTGAATTCTCGTCATTAGTTGATCCTGATGATCATTGAAAGTTCGCATGATCTGATGATCATTGAAAGCGACGAATCTGCGAAACTCAAAGAAGCGAAAGTGAGCCCGGACTCCGGAAAAATTACATTTTGTGTAAGTTAGCTTCATCGATCCATTCATGGATGGAAGCAAACATATCGGAGTTGGAATCTTCGTTCTGTTGAAGAAGTCAAGGTTTTGACTTAAACAGGAACGAAATGGAACTGTGCGTTTACTAATAGATAAGTGGGAGCGATGTTGCATTTCTCATATTGTATGTCGATGACATACTGATTCTCGGAAATGACGTCCCAATGCTGCAGTCGGTAAAGGACTGGCTTGGGAGTTGGTTCTAATGATTGACATGGGTAAAGCCACGTATGTTCTTGAATTTTGGATCTAAAGATAGAGATCCGAAAGAGCTGGTAGGACAAAGTCAGGATTCTTATCCCGACAAAGTCCTACACGTTTTCAGCATTCCAAGAAGGGTTTTATGCCAATGTCACATGGCATTACGTTAAGCAAGAAACAGTATCCTACGATATCTGCTGAGCTTGAAGGCATGGATGAGATTCCATATGCGTTGGCAGTTGGATCTATCATATATGCCATGACACGTACTTGTTTTGATGTTGCTTTAATATTAAGCAAAACAAGTAAAAGACCAGTCAAATCCAGCAAAGAATCACTGGATTGCCGTAAAGAATATCCTAAAGTATTTGAGGAATACTAAGGATAAATTCTTGATTTACGGAGAAAGTGAGGTGCTACAAGTCAGTAGAGTCTGAAAGGCAAGTTTCCAACAGACAAAGATGATTTCCGGTCACAGTCCGGTTATATCTTGTGTCTGTCTGGCGGTGCAAGGCACTGTTGCTGACTCCATGACTTAAGCTGAACATTTCGCAGCTTGGAAAGCGGCGAAAGAGGTTGTTTGGAAAGAAGAGTTCGTCACCGAACTTGATGTGATTCCCAGCATAGATGAGACTAGCTGCACATCAGAGGTCCAAACACCTTGAGGGTAGGTATAACCTATTCCGTGAGATAAATGACAGAGATGTTAAGTAAATCAGCAAGTTTCAACGAATGAGAACGTTGCTAATCTATTAACGAAGCCACTCCTTAGGCCTAAGCACGAGTCGCGGACTGTTGCTGTAGGATAAGTGAAATTAAGATGTAGTCTTAATTTCAGTGGGAGTTAGTAAAGGGCTTTATTTAGTTATTTGATATGTTCTTGTAAAACATTTTATGATGTTTAATGAAATTATTATTTCAAGATTATTTTAACTGTGATGAAATAATCGTTCCAAAAATGATATGAACCATTTTATAGGTCATCGAAGTAAGTGACTTGATCTTGAGTCATCAAAGTCATTTAGCTTGATCATGAGACCTTATATTTGATAGATGGCTTATATCATCCTGTCCCTAGTCGAAGGTTGTTGAAATTGGAACACCAACAACCGTGTGAGACTAGATTGGTATGTGACTTATGACAAAGTCTCAGTGTGTCATAGATGCGCGGCATCAAAGTCAGTACATAGGTGTATGTAGGGTACATACGACCGGACAAGACCCGATTATAAGAACTCTTCAGGATATTTATATCTGTGTCATAAGAGATTCTTACTACGACTATAGAGTATAGTCCTTAGACCTGAGTTCGCATGCATGTGACTGCACATGAACTAATGCGCTTTGATCATTGTCTAATGCTGTCGTTAAGCGATAGTTATAAGGACCTTGTTTGGGTGTATTATGAAATGAGTAGTTTACAGTGATGGAACAAGACGGGATTTGTCCCTCCAATATAAATGGAGTGAATATCTCTAGGCCAATCGGAGATTTGAATACTGGAAAATGCATGGCCATGCTCAAACGGACTTTCCCGAGTCGTTTGGATTGTCAGTATCAAATCAGAGTCCGATGAACAAAATTAGGCTTTATAAGGATGACACTAATCTTGCCTTATGACTAATCGAGATATTGAGACAAAAGGATTATGAATACAGAGATTCCAGTACAAGTGGGAGATTGTTGGAATTGTATCCAGTAATCTCGGTACTGTCTCTAGAAAGTAAGAGTATGTCAATGATCAGACATAAGTCATATAATACTGGGGGTCATGATGGCTTGCTAGAGTCCGCTCATGATCTATAAGTCTTGGACTTATTGCCTTTATTATATGATCCCATATGGGTCACACGCCTAAGCTAACAGGAAAATGTGTTGGAACGGCTTAGCAGAAGTACGGTAAAAGTGCCAGGCATTTGTCGTACTTAGAGAGAGAATAATGGGTCTGATTAAATCCAAGGGATTTAATCAGATTGGTATTTGGGCCCAAAAGCCCAAAAGGAATTAGAGAAGGGTTTTATAATTAAAACCAAGTATAATTCTTTTCCCTAACCCTAAGCCCCAGCCGCGACTCTCTCTCTGTGCCTCCCTCCTCGTGGTCTAGCAGCCTCTTTCCTGACGGTGTGCGTGTGTGAGTCTTTGGAGGATCCATCTCTTGGTGGTTCTGCTGATCTCTGACCTGTTCTCTCTTTCCGCTGCATAAAACAGGTATAAGGTGAGATCCATTGAGTTTCTAAATAAGAGAACCTAGATCTGCATGTTTAGTAGGTTGAATCAATCTGGGAATTGAATCAGGAAACACTAAACGATTCAACAGTCTCACGCGGTTGTTGATGTTCCAATTTCAACAACCTTTGACTAGGGACAGGATGATATAAGCCATCTATCAAATATAGGGTCTCATGATCAAGCTAAATGACTTTGATGACTCAAGATCAAGTCACTTACTTCGATGACCTATAAAATGGTTCATATCATTTTGGAACGATTATTTCATCACAGTTAAAATAATCTTGAAATAATAATTTTATTATTAAACATCTCAAATGTTTTACAAGAACATATCAATAACTAAATAAAGCCCTCAAACTCCCACTCAAATTTAGATTACATTTCAATGTCTCTAATGCCTACAGCTTCAGTCAGGTACTCGAGCTTAGGCCTTGGGAGTGGCTTTGTCAATGGATCAGCGACATTATCATCTGTCGGAACTCGGCTGATCTTGACTTCCTTTCTATTAATGATATCACGTATCAAGTGAAATCTTCTTAGTATATGCTTGGATTTCTGGTGTGATCTTGGTTCCTTTGCCTGAGCTATAGCACCATTGTTATCACAAAACAGTGCCAGAGGCTCAGCTGCATTCGGTATCACACCTAGTTCAATAATGAACTTTCGTATCCAAACAGCTTCCTTCGCTGCTTCTGAGGCGGCGACATATTCAGCTTCTGTAGTGGAATCAGCAACGGTGTCTTGCTTGGAGCTTCTCCAACTGATTGCACCGCCATTCAGACAAAAGATATAACCGGACTGTGACCGGAAATCATCTTGATCTGTCTGGAAACTTGCGTCCGTGAATCCACTGACTTCAACCACATCACTTCCACCGTACACCAAGAACTTATCCTTAGTATGTCTTAGATACTTCAGGATATTCTTGACGGCAATCCAATGGTTTTCACCTGGATTTGACTGGTATCTACTCGTCATGCTCAATGCATAAGCAACATCAGGACGAGTACAGATCATGGCATACATGACAGATCCTATTGCAGATGCATAAGGAATATTCTTCATGCGCTCAAGCTCAGCAGCCGTCGTAGGGCTCTGCTTCTTGCTTAGCGTTGTGCCATGTACCATTGGCGTGAAGCCCTTCTTGGAATCTGCCATGCTGAATCTATGCAGGACTTTGTCAATGTATGAATCTTGACACAAGCCTATCAGCCTTTTAGATCTATCCCGGTAGATCCTTATTCCAAGAATGTATGCGGCTTCACCCATGTCTTTCATGGAAAAACAACTTCCAAGCCAGTCCTTTACCGACCGCAGCATTGGTACGTCGTTTCCGAGAAGCAGTATGTCATCGACATACAGAATAAGAAATACTATCTAGCTCCCACTAGTCTTCTTATACACGCATTGTTCTTCTTCGTTTCTGATGAAGTCAAATTGCTTGATCGCTTCATCAAAACGAAGATTCCAGCTCCTCGATGCTTGCTTCAATCCATAAATAGATTTATGAAGCTTGCATACTTTCCCAGCATTCTTTGGATCTATGTAACCGTCAGGTTGTGTCATATACACATCCTCTTCCAGAATTCCATTCAGGAAGGCGGTTTTCACGTCCATCTGCCAAATTTCATAATCATGAAAAGCTGCAGTTGCTAGTAGAATCCGAATAGATTTCATCATAGCCACTGGGGAGTAGGTTTCATCATAATCCACTCCGTGAACTTGTCTGAAACCTTTTGCCACCAACCTGGCTTTATAAATCTGGACATTTCCATCCACGTCAATCTTCTTCTTGAAGATCCATTTGCACTCGATGGCTTTTACACCAGCGGGTAAGTCAACCAACGAAAACACTTGGTTGACCGACATGGAGTCCATTTCGGAATCAGTGGCCTTACGCCACTTAGAGGAATCTGGGCCCATCATGGCTTGATTGAAGTTCGATGGTTCATCACCATCAATGATCAGAAGATCATGACAGTTAGTCACGAGGAATCCTTGATATCTCTCGGGTTCGTGACGGATCCTCCCGGATCTTCGAACTTCAGGTACCACAGGTTCAGGCTCTACAATTTCTTGTAGGTCCTCCTGCTGCTCTTCCTCATTAGGTTGAGCAGTATCCTGTTCATCTTGAATTTCTTCAAGCAGTACCTTACTCCCACTGTTTTTCTTAGAGAGAAACTCCCTCTCAAGAAAATTACAATCCCGGGCAACAAAGATCTTGTTCTCGGATCGTAGGTAGAAGTAATAAGCCTTGGTTTCCTTCGGATAACCAATGAAGTAGCATTTATCAGACTTTGGTGTAAGCTTGTCAGAGATCAATCTCTTGACATAGGCTTCACAACCCCAAATTCTAAGATAAGACAGCACTGGAGCTTCCCCAGTCCATAATTCATATGGTGTCTTAGCTACTGCTTTTGATGGCGCTCTATTTAGAGTGAACACTGCTGTTAGCAGAGCATATCCCCAAAGGGATATTGGAAGGTCTGTGTGACTCATCATAGACCGAACCATATCCAATAAGGTCCGATTCCTCCTCTCAGACACACCATTCCATTGAGGTGTTCCAGGAGGAGTGAGTTGGGAAACTATCCCACACTCTCTTAGATGATCACTGAACTCTTGGCTCAAGTATTCTCCTCCTCGGTCGGACCGAAGAGCTTTAATACTTTTGCCAAGTTGGTTTTGTACTTCATTTTGGAATTCTCTGAATCTCTCAAACGATTCAGACTTATGTTTCATTAAATAAACATGTCCATACCTACTGAAATCATCAGTGAAGGTAATGAAGTACTGATAGTTTCCTCTTGCATTTGTGGACATTGGGCCACACACATCTGTGTGTATCAGGCCCAATAAGTCACTGGCCCTCTCGTTAGGTTTATTAAAGGGGGCCCGCGTCATTTTGCCCATCAGACAGGATTCGCATTTCTCACATGACTCAAAGTCAAATGAGCCAAGAAGTCCATTCGAATGGAGCCTCTTAATGCGTTTCTCACTGATGTGCCCTAAACGACAATGCCATAGAAACGTTCGGTTCTCCTCATTAGGTTTGAACCGTTTGGTATTAATGTTATAAATTGGCGCGGATTGATCAAGTATGTAAAGCCCATTCGTAAGAGGGGCACAACCATAGAACAAATTGTTGCGATTGAAGGAACATAATTTATTCTTAACTGAAAAATCATAACCTTCCAAATCCAACAATGAAATTGAAATAATATTTCTGCTTATCGCAGGTACAAAATAACAATTATTGAGTTCTAAAACCAATCCCGAAGGTAAAGACAAAAAGTATGTGCCTACAGCTAGTGCAGGAACTTTCGCTCCATTCCCAACTCGTAGCTCCACTTGTCCTTGCTTCAGCCTCCTACTGTTGCTGAGTGCCTGCATATTAGTACAAATATGAGCCCCACAACCAGTATCCATAACCCATGAGGTATTATAAGAAGTAGTTGTATTAACTTCTATAACAAAAATACATGATGAAGAAGTCTCCAGAGTCTTCTTCTTCAATTCCTTTAGACCTTCCAGGAATCTCTTACATTCTCTCCTCCAATGCCCTGGTTCTTTACAGAACCTGCAGATGTCAGTAGGCCCAGCCTTGGACTTGGGCTTGGGCTTTGGCGTGTCCTTGTCCGAGACTTGAACAGCCTTAGCCTTTCCCTTGTCCTTGGCAGAGGATTTCTTAAAGCCCTTGCCCTTTTGCACCATAAGCACATTGGGGTCCTTGGCTTTCCTCAAGTTGGGCTCTGCAGTCTTGAGCATTCCGTGAAGCTCAGGCAATGTCTTACTCAAGCCATGCATATTGAAGTTCGGGATGAACTGATCATAGCTTGCAGGTAAAGACTGCAGAATGATGTCGCAGGCAAGTTCCTGGCTGATAGGGCAGTCGAGTTTCTGAAGATGATCGAGATAACCCATCATCTTCAAGACATGAGGACTCACTGCCGCATTTGCAGCCATCTTACAGTCCAAGAGGTTCTTAACTGTCTGGAACCTCTCAGTCCTTGCCTGCTCCTGAAAAAGCGATTTCAGGCTTGCCATTATCTCGATGGGTGACAGCACACTCTCGAACTGCATTTGCAGCTCAGGAGTCATGGTCGCCAACATCAGGCAATAGACATCATTTTCATCTGACGAATGCTTTTCCCAAGCATTATGCAGATTCCTGGCGGCATTGTTAGGAGGCCTCTCGGGGAGGGGATCACGAAGGACATATTCCTTCTTCTCCTGCTTGAGGACCAGCCTCAAGTTCCTTGACCACGTCAGGAAGTTCGTTCCAGTCAGCTTCTCCTTGTCGAGAACAGACCGGATTGAGAATGTGTTTTGAGTGCTTGTTGTAGTCATTGCTGAAATATTAGATAAAAGGATTTTAGTTAATATGTTCAATATGAGTAAACTCGCATTATATTCAATAACATTAGTTACCCTCAATAGAATATAACGATTCCAAGATCCACATATAACTAAGATCAAAATGGGCCACTGGCCGTCACCCAACCTTAGCTTATATCGGTAAGCCCTATCTCGGCTAATTATATCCGTGATATAACTCTTGGTTGTGAATCTGGGCCCGAGGCCCAATCCACTCTGATGTCTCAAGGTCCGGGACTCCCGATGACCCAGTCAAGAAAACCAGACTATACAGTCATGTAATCACTAATGTCTGGGACTCCCAATGACATTAATGAATCACAAACTGTCTTACCCACGCAAAATATAGACACCCTCACACCGTAAGGCCATGTGTACAATTGAATGGGTTTCAACAGCTGACATAGACTGGACAAGACATCCAACGCTTGATATTATTTGAGGTTTATAGGTTTTCTAAAATTTCATTCCCAAAATAGAAGATTACTATTTTTGGAAACTTTCCATTTTTGGAAACCTACTGTTTTTGAAAACTTTTATAATTGGAAACTTCCTAAAAATGGAAACTTTCTAACTATAGAAATTTCCTAAATATCCAAAACATGCAAATCTAGAAACTTCTATTCTAAGAAACTTTTTAATTTGAAATTTTGGAAACTGATTAATTTTAAAATCAAATTTTAATTATTAAATGAATTTTAAAATAAATCTGAAGAAAAGACTCAAATAACTGGCCCAATTGTTTTAACTTCTTGGCCCATGGCCCAAGAATTGGTCTATGTCCAAGACATAACCCAATTGTCCAATTAAATGACATAACCGGTCTGGTTCATTAAAATTGGTCTAACCAAAATTAATTACTACGATGACCACAATTGTCAACCGGTTATTTACTAAACCGGATTTTCTCAATTTATTTGGTCCAACCAAATCAAATTAGAAAACCACTGGTTTAGGCACTAAATCCAATTTTACGACTTTGGATTTCTTATCACGGTTTAACCAGACTTAATAAATATTATTAAGTCTGTAATTATTAAACCGTGACGATCAAGTTTTAATTATATTGAACCGAACCATCACAAGTCAAAACCGAACCGACCATTAGGTCACGTGAACCGATCATTATCGGATGCAAGCTTCATGCGATCGAGGAACGATCGGGACAGCCGCAAGCCATGCGATCGGGACGAGCTCGGGTTGTGTGATCGGGACGGGACGCGAGATCGGACGTGAGGCAACGGGACGGGACGCGATCGGTCAAGCTCGGGTCGATCCATGCGATCGTGCGATCGATCCATGCGATCCACTCGGCTGATCGGTCCACCGTGCGTCACACGATCCGGACATGGTGATCCTTTGGCGATCATCATTCCGACGCATACCGATTCATATAGATCGGATTGTATACTGTTTCTTAAGTGTTTTACTAATAAAATTTCAAGCATAGATTGATTCAAACACTTCTAAACAACCTAAACATGATTCTAACAAGAAATCCTAATAGAACCAATGGCTCTGATACCACTGAAGGATTGTTTAGTGTTTATCCTGATTCAATTTCTCATTGATTGATTCCTACTAAACAGATTGGATCTAGGTTCTCTTGCAGAAACATAAGGGATCTCACCTAATACCTTGTTATGCAGCGGAATAGAGAGGTATTGTCAGAGATCAGCAGAACCGCCAAGGGACAGCTCCTCCAGAGGTTCACACACGCACACTTCAGGAAATTGGCTGCTAGACCAAGGGGATGGAGGCGCAGAGAGAGAGAGAGAGAGGCGCAGACTACTTCGAAAAATTAGAGAGCTAGGTCAAGTTTTATTCATTAAAACCCCTTTTAGTTCTCATGGGCTTTTGGGCCCAAGTCTCAGTCTGATTAAATCCCTTAGATTTAATCAGGCCCTTTAATCTCTCTAAGTACAGTAAATGCCTAGCACTTTTACCGTACTCCTGCTGCACCGTTCCTCCATATTTTCCTGTTAGCTTAGGCGTGTGACCCATATGGGATCATATAATAAAGGCAATAAATCCAAGACTTATAGATCATGAGCGGACTCTAGCAAGCCATCATGACCCCCAGTATTATATGACTTATGTCTGATCATTGACATAGTCTTACTTTCTAGAGACAGTACAGAGATTACTGGACATAATTCCAACAATATCCTCAACTGAAACACCAAAAAGCTAAAGAAAATGAGAATCATATCATATGCTATACAAATAAAGGCCAAATTAGCGAAACAAACATCACGAACCTAAAAAGAATAAAGAAAGACACCAGTTCGATCTAATGTGATCTCATATACAACGCTACTACAAAATTGTTATATACATGTTTTTATGTATTTTAGTGTTTATATAAAGTAATCGAAACTTATGAGTTTTAGTTTATGTTTATATGCTGGTATAGAATCATCAATCATGACCGCCGAGTCAATAAAATAACTTATGTCAACAAGTAAGGTGCTGTTCGTTTGTCCATCCAGATGGATCATTTGGATGGAGATGAAAATTGATGTTCGTTTAGTAACAAAAATGATATTCATCCAGATGAATCTCATCTCCATCCAGATGGATCATCTGAATGAGTTTTAAAAATTTAGGCAAAATTTATAAACCCATCTAGATGAACCAAATTGGATCATTTGGATGGAGATGATTCATCCAAAAATAACAAATTACTAATATACCCCTTTTATTTAAATGGATCATTTGAATGCAAATTTTAAATGAGTAAACGAACATAAACTAAATAAAATATATCACAATTATTTTGAAAAACCATGTTTTCTGTCAAAGCCGCAAAATCGTGTTTTTCCGCTAAAACCGCAAATCGTGTTTTTCAGCCAAAATCGTAAAATCACGTTTTCCCGCCAAAACCCTGAAATCACATTTTCCCGCCAAAAGCGTAAAATCATGTTTTCCCGTCAAAACCGCAAAAATCACATTTTCCGCCAAAACCGTAAAATCATGTTTTCCCGTCAAAACCGTAAAATCGTGTTTTTCCGCGAACACCGCAAAATCGCATTTTCCCGCTAAAACCGTAAAATCATGTTTTCCGCTAAACCCGCAAATCACGTTTTCCCATCATAGCCGCAAAATCATGTTTTTCCGCCAAAATCGCAAAACCGCGTTTTCGTGCCAAAACCGTAAAATCACATTTTCCCGCCAAAACAGTAAAATGATGTTTTCCCGCCAAAACCGTAAAATCATGTTTTTCCGCCAAAACCGCAAATCGCGTTTTCCCGCCAAAACCATAAAATCATGTTTTCCCGCCATAACCGCAAAACCGCGTTTTTCCGCCAAAACTGCAAAATCGTGTTTTTCCGCCAAAATCGTAAAATTGTGTTTTCCCGCCAAAACCAAAAAATTATGTTTCCCGCCAAAACCGTAAAATCGTGTTTTCCGTCAAAACAAAAAAAAACAGTGTTCTCTCGTTAGAACCGTAAAATCATGTTTTCTGCTAAAACCGCAAAAATCATATTTTCCCTTAAAACCGCAAATTCACATTTTCCCACCAAATCTATAATATTGCGTTTTCTTATCAATATAATAATAATAATTTAAAAATTAATTAGTTGTAAATATATTTTAGAATAGTATTTAAAATAATATAGTTAAGATTAAAACTAAAAATTTAATTAGTTTAAAGTAGGGTAGTTTAGTCATTTTCTTATTAAACTCATCTAGATGGAATTGAAGTTTAAAAATAAAAATAAGCAAACAAACACATATTCATCTAAATGATCTATCCAAATGAACATCGAAAAAACATCTAAAAACAATGAACAACATTCAAATGGATCATTTGGATGGATCATTCAGATGAACCATCTGGATGGATATGTCAAATGATCCAACGAACAGCCATATGATGTGATTTTATCATCAAATTTCCGGTGACTTTGATTTGTGCAAAAGCCAAAAGGTTTAGGCATGCCATGTTTTAGGAGTTGAATTTTCTCCATTTTTACCAGATTCTTGGAAATAAAGTGTCGATTTCTATTTTTAACACAAACCCTCATCGAAGAAAGGACATCAAAAGCATATCTCTCCAACATTTGCATGCATCAATTAAGCTCATCTCACGTGCATTGTCTTAATAATTGATTTGACTGAAATGCAAACCTGTAAACACAATCACTTCCACTTGTTGATTATTAGTAACCTTGTCCAAATATGACCCACCATAAATGTTTATTCTTTTACTCATCATCTTCTTTGGCTATTACTTGTAATTGTAAGGGACAATCATCATTGAAGCATTAGTCACACGTACCTATCAATTTCGTATAGTGTGTTGTCCTTACAATTTTAATGCATTAGCATTAGAGTGCATGTGAACGTGTACGAGTGATTTGTCTTTAATTTTAACATATATGAAGTACAAACTAATTAAAATTCACAAAATTTATATCTGCGCCAAATTGCAAACAAAAATGAGTTGAAAACTAATTGACGCGACAAGAGTGTTAGGATTTTGATCAGAAATCTAATAAATCCCCATGAATACGATGAGAGAAACTTAGCAAAAAAAAAAAAAACGATGAGAGAAGAATCATGTGTCCACAATGACCATCCACAACAAAACGAGTTTGAAACATGAAGTAGTTATGATTTTGGGTTATTTTTCCAATGGGTTTCTTTTGGGCTTGGTTAAAACTAAGGTTGGTTTATTGTTAAATAGGCAGCATTGCCACATTTAAATACAATGAAGGTAAAAGTTATAAAAGAAAACAGTAAGTAATTATGCTCATCTTCTTTTAGTTATTATGTTTCGGGTTTTTGTGTCCTCTGATCTTTGTATTTGAATTTATCTTTTCTGTTTCCCTAGTTTTTTTTTTTTTTTTTTGATCAATCTGTTTCCCTAGTTTCTTTAGAGTTTTGTATAGGTAATCTTGTTTTAAAAGTGTTTGATTCCAAATAATTTTTTCATACCGATTTTAGCTTTCTTGTCTCCCGTTTTTTCTTTCAGGTTTTGTTTTTCTAGTTTCAGCTTTCCAATATCATATTGATAGTGGGCTTTGGTTTTCATCTTTCTAATTGTGTTCTAGCTTTCAGATCACATTCTTTTTTTAGTAAAAAAGTTAAGACGGAAAAACAAACACACAACTTTGTGCAATATCTTTCTTATTTTTTTTTTTTTTCATTTTGGATCATGGGTTCAAAGTTTACTATATTAAACTATATTAGGATTAAACTGGAGCAGCTGGCGTCTTTGATAATAAAATCTTCCGACTCTTCTCGAAGTATTGGTTAGGATGGTTGATACCAGCATCACACGATGTATTATAAACAGCCTCAAAGGTCAATGTGCATGCAAGCTTTTAGTATTGTATAGTCCACATGCATGGGAAGAAGACCCTGTTAGTTTTGCTAGAAAAGATTCAAGGTTTAGTGATAACAACTTAGGAGATTAAATAACCTGATAATGTTTGTTCCGAATTTTATCCATTACATCTTCCATTCCACGAGAATTTAATCCCATTCTACCAAGTGCTGCTCTCAAGTTATCCTCACTGTCATTTTTCACATAAAACCAAGGAGCATAATGAAAACTATATATATATTAGTACATGTTACAGAGTTTTCGTTTCTGTAAAAATGTCCTCCTTATGTTCCCCTACCAAAATATACAAACAGAAACTATTAGAGAATATTGTCCCACATCGGAAGTTGGAAGGGATCATTAGTAATATATAAGGGACACTAGTAAAAATCTACCGTATAGCCACGTTTTTGTCACGACAAATCGTGGCTATTTTCTAATTAGTCACGAATTAGTCACGTTTTGTCACGTGACAAACAAATGTGGCTAAATCGTGTCTAAAACGTGGCATTTAGTCACGTTTTGGTCACGATATAAAACGTGACTAAGTATAGCCACGTTTTGTCACGAACCAAACGTGGTTAATCTATCCACGTAACATATCGTGGCCAAGGTCTGTCTAATCTAAAATTTCCAAACCTACCTTCCAAACCCTAAACCCTAAATCATTATCATACTATAAATCATACTCTTAATGTTCGAAAACTCGCTAGGCGTTATCCGTGCGGCTGAGCCGGGCCTAGCGAGTTAACGGAAAATCGGGATAAACTCGGGGAGTACGCGGGGCGGAATTTTCTAAACCTTTTGTGTATATATATTAAACATGTTCTAACATAAGAAAAAAGTCATGTTAGCACAGTGGTTCGCGGAATTAATATCATTCACTCAACCCGAGATCGAGTCCCACATGTGTATTATTCGGGTTTTTTTTTGCTTGATCAATTAATGAGAGGCAAAATGGACTTTACACAATCGTCTTCTTCCTCCTTGCTGCGAATCATACCCTAAAAATGGCCGCCTCATTTTTTTCCCTCTCATTTTCTTCACTTTTATTTCGTTTTTATCTATATTTATGCACACAACTTAAAGATCTACATAATGAAACTCGATTTATAGCTTAAGATGACCCAAAAACTCGAGTTCTTCAAACTGGCCGGATTTTTAACCGAATAGGGTCAAATCGCGGCGGCCGAAGGCCGACGAGCGATTTTCCGGCGTATTTCCGGCGCCTAGAGCCGAGTTTTAGAACAGGGCTCTTAATCATACTATAAACACTAATATTCAATACTTATAAAAGAAAAATATTTTTCAAATCTAATATTTTCAAACATTAACTTATAACATTAAATACAACCCTTTAAACCCTATACACTAAACCAATTATACTCTAAACCTAACTTTTTCATAAACAATAAAATAAAAATATAAAATTAATTATATAAACATAAAACTAATATTTAAATCTATAGTATAAACAAACTAATACATAAAACTAATATATAAAACTAATACATATAAACCCTAAACCCTAAACAAACCCTAAAACTCTAAAGTATAAACAAAACTCTAACTAATGAAATTATAATTACTATACTATATCCAAAACTAATATTCAATATTTATAAAAAAAATTTACAAATCTATTATTTTCAAATATTAACTTATAATCCTATACACAACTCTTTAACTATATATCATAAAATACAATCACACTATAAACCTTACTCTTAATCATAAACTATAAAATATAAAATCAAAATATAAAGATAATTATATATACATAAAACTAATATTTAAACATTTTAAATATATTCCTAACATAAAATTAGTTTAAAACTATTTTAAAACAAGAATGAATTAAATATATCATGAAATTTCTTGAAATTTACTATTTTTTAATACTTATACTAAACTAGAAGTTCTTAAAAACAATTTAATTATTATAGATATCCATAACTAAATTTTATTACCTTTGAAATAAAAATAATATAAACAAAAAAATAAAATCTAATTTAATCATTTTCATGAATAATATATATTGTTTAATTATTTTAAATCATTTTATAAAATTTAATATTTTTAAATTTTTATCTATTATATTTTTTAATTTAACATTTTAAAATTTCTTTTTAGCAATTTCTATTAATTTTAAATTATTTTTTAATTATTATATATTAAATACACCTAGAAATAATCCTATTGGTTAATGGTGCATCATGCAGATCACAACCCATATCAGTTTCTTAGCCATTGGATCTATCTGATATTAAATCATGACCATTGATCTTTTAACCTAACTAAGTTACAAAAAAAAAAAAAAAAATCTCCACTACCCTTCACGCAGCCGCCTCTTCTTCTTCTCATTGTTTTTGTCTGATTCTTCTTCACCTGCACTAATCAAAAATCCTGAGCCAGCCCGACTAATTATTCTTCACCTTCATCTTCACTTTGCATAACTCTTCTTCTTAAGACTTTTTTCTTTGTCGATTCGTGTCCCAGCCACCGTTGTGTTTCCAAAACGAAGACGAAGTTGAAGAACGAAAAAAGATGAAGCAGAGAAATCGGTGAAGGAGGTGACGAACCAAGCTTTTCTCCGGCGAATTTGAGAGAGAGGAGACGGCGGTAGTTGCGGAGGTCGCCGGACGATGACAGACGAATCGCGAGAGAGACATTGACAAAGATGATGAAGGCTCCACCGCTCTCGACGAAGACGAACCACCATCTGTCACCATCGCACATCTCTTCTCGGATCTAGCGAACAGCCATGTTTTCCGGCGACAATTGGAATGAGATGTGGAAGAAGACGAAGCAGACCAGACAAAGATGGTGGGAAGAGGAGAGACACGAAGACGATGGCCTTGGTAGAGAAGAGCCGACGGAGCCGGATGGCGGTAGTCACCGGAGAAGAACGGAGAAGAACGATCTCCACCGTCGGTGGTGTTTTTGTTTTTGTTTAGTTTTGTAATTCTCTTAAAATTAATTAATAAATATATAAAATATTTTAATCTGATTTTTATTTTATTCTTGTATTTCTAATAGAAAAATTAAAATTTATTTCAATTTATTTTATAAATATAAATATTTTTATTTTAAAATTATTTAATACTATAGCCACGCATATGTTTGTGGCTATTTCGTGGCAAATCTTGTCACGTAAATATCGTGACAAAACGTGACTTTTTTTGTCACGATTTGGACACGAAAATTATTAGTCACGATCGTATAGCCACGTTTTTTTTCCGTGACTTTTCGTGACTAAAACCACTTATAGCCACGAAATATTAGCCATAGTCACGAAATAAAACGTGGCTATATCCATTTTTTTTACTAGTGGGATATGGTCCACTCCACTTATAACCAATTGGTTTTAGATTGGAAGTCGATAGATCTTAATAGAAACTATAAGGGGAGCTAAAAACTATTGTTATCCAGCAAACATAACATAAGCTAAGTTGGTGGATTTTTTTAAAAAAAGAAAACAGTAAGTAATTATGCTCATCGTTAAATAGGCATCGTTGACGTGAAACCGTAAGCATCTTACCCTTCTCTTGCCTTCCTTCCCATAGTTATGGCGAATGCATACGCGTACTCTTTATCAAATCTCTCAGAGCCAACCTAATAATAAAAAAGCATCTAATTTGATAGCGCACACAAAAACATGAGACCATGGAAAACTAGCTTCTTTTGAGAGAGTTGCTCTAAATCTAGACATAATACACATTAACCTCTAGGAAAGACATAAACCAGATTTCAAAACAAAACATATGTGAATCAAGTTCTGCTCTCCAAAATGCTAGGGCGTCATCCAGCTTCAGACCCACACCCTACATGTCAATAGAGGTGCCAATACAAGACAAAACATGAGAAAAATAACCGGTGCTTATTTACTGATGTTTCCACCAAATGAAATTCTATAACGTCTAGTCTCAACTCTATATGTGAATCTCTATCTGCATCATGCCATATTCAGATGGCACTAAACTTGACTAGGGGGAGAGAGATTAAAGAGAAACCTTGAAAAATAGACCCAGTTGCATTCTTCCTCCATGTTTTAGATGGTGATCTTCTCGAAGCTGTGTGTGCGCATTCACATGTTACGATTGCATGGGAGCAAGAATGACGTATAGAAATTTTGAAAGACATGAAGCAACTTACTTTTTCAAAAGATGCCTCATACAAAGTGGAAAGGAACTTTTGAAAACTTGATCAATATCTGTAAGTGTGTTACATATGAAAGTGTTCATCCTCCTATACTCTACCACTATCGTAGGACAAGAGTGAAGGGAAAGAGGGAACATCCTGCTGGAGAAAGAGAATAAACAAATATGAAAGGGCCATTGCATAACATGGAGAGAACATGATCATGTGATAAAGAATAAGAGATGTGTGTGTGATGATGAAAGTATGTGATGTGGTGTGAGGCTGCACATGGGGGAGTGTAGCTGAAGATGTCTTTACGAGTGTGTTGTGAGTTGTGTGTTGTGTGTTGTGTGCCTATAAATTAATTATGTGTGGGTTTTGTAAGATCATCAATTGATTGATCAAGCATGTTCATGTTGTAGAAAGAAGACAGTGATATTTCTCTGTAACTTGGTTGATTAATCAAATATTCAGTTTTCCTTTACAAATCTCTTATTCTCTTTGATATCTCGTAACAACTTGGTATCAGAGCTTGCAACGAAACCTGGAAACAAAGATGCCACCGAAGAAGGACGTAGAGGTGACTGTGGAAGCGACGGCAGGGAAGGTCGCAGTGATGGAAAAGACGATCGAAGACATTCAGCGGCAGTTGGGGAAGCTCAGTGTCTTGGATCGGATGGAGCAGTGGATGATTGAGGAAGCGGAGAACCGTCGTCTGATACTGGAGAAGCGAGACGGAAAACAGCTCCAGACAGAGTTTCCTCACAACTCCGAGCAAGATGGCGGTACTGGAGGATCGACAGGTGGGTCCGATGGTCAACCGGGAATAGGTTCTTCAATGAAACCAGAAGGAGGATCCATGAGGAGACCAAACTGGGATCAAAGCTTTCGTGAAGCTTTCATGGATATGAGGAACCAACCTTTAACCCGGAGGATCGAGATCCCGATGTTTGACGGAGAAGATGCGGATAACTGGGTTCTTAAGGTGGAACAGTATTTTGAAATAAGCAACTACACGGAGGAAGAGAAGATGCAGGCGGTGAGGATGTGTTATGAAGGGGAGGCTTTGTTGTGGTACCGGTGGGAGAGAGATCAGACTCCGTTTGAGTCGTGGGTTCAAATGAAACAACGCGTGCTGGAACAGTTTTCCACAACCCATGACACGACGGCCGACGAGAGACTGTTGAAGCTACGCCAGGAGAATACGGTGAATGGGTACTGTAAAGATTTCATTTCGTTAGCTACCAACGCTCCAGACATCGCCGAGAATGTCCTGGAGATGGCCTTCATGAATGGACTCAAACCAAAAATTCGAGTCGGAGTGAAGATGATGGAGCCTAAGAATCTTAAGAAGATGGTGAGTGTGGCTAAGCAGGTCGCGGTGTGGTCGGGATGCGACGAACCAGAGACGGAGAAATCGTCGAATCTTCGATCGGGGAAGATGTCAACAAACAGGCCGAGCCACAACAGCTTCAGTCCAAACCCACGTGGAGGAAGTGGGCCTGATTCGTTTAAGCCAAAGCCCAGTAACACCCCTAGTAACACAACGACGACGTATCGTGCCCAGAACCCAAAAGCGAGCAACAGTCACCACCGCCTCAAACCACCATATCGGAGGCTGACACCGACGGAGGTCGCGAAGTGGAAGGCGGAAGGGCTGTGTTTCAAATGTGATGAGAAGTATTATGTAGGTCATGAGTGCCCTCGGAAGGAGTTGATGGTTCTGGTGGTGCACGATGACGGAGAGGAAACGGAGTTGACGGACGAGCCAATAGAGGTAGAAGACTCGGAGCTAGTTGCAGAGCTCTCGATTAGTTCGGTAGTGGGTTTAACTTCACCCAGAACCATGAAATTAAAAGGAGAGATTGACGGATTGGAAGTGGTAGTACTTATCGATTCGGGGGCGACACATAAATTCATTTCGGAAGCGATAGTGACGAAGTTGGGAATCCAGCCTCAGGAGACGGCTAAGTACGGGGTACTCGTAGGTGCAGGTATGACCGTAAAAGGGAAGGGAATTTATGATGGGGTGGAACTGAAAATGCAGGGTTGCTCGGTGATAACTAGTTTCTTGCCTTTAGAACTAGGAATCGCTGATGTAATCTTAGGATGTCAGTGGCTAGAGACGTTGGGGGGAGATGAATGTGAATTGGAAGTTGCAAAGGATGAGATTCTTGCTGGGATCAAACAAGGTGACGTTACAAGGCGATCCCAGCTTGTACACGGCCACAATTTCGTTGAAAGCACTGTGGAAGTCAGTAGAGCAAGGAGGCGAAGGAGTGTTGGTGGAGTTCGGGGGGTTACAGGCTGGGGAGGTAGTTGAGCCTGAAACAATCTCAAGGGATATTCAAGGTATGCTTGAAGTCTTCGGCCAAGTATTCGCTGAACCACAAGGACTGCCACCAACTCGGGGAATGGAACATAGCATCACATTAGAGGCAGGAGCTAGACCAGTTAGCGTCCGTCCCTTTCGCTATCCACAGGCTCAAAAAGAAGAGATAGAGAAGCAAGTTAAAAACATGTTGGCAGCAGGAATCATACGAAATAGTGGCAGCCCATTCTCTAGTCCGGTATTGTTGGTGAAGAAGAAGGATGGTAGTTGGAGGTTTTGTGTAGACTACAGGGCGTTGAACAAAGTCACGGTGGCAGATAAGTACCCCATCCCGATGATAGACCAACTCTTGGATGAGCTCCATGGAGCAAGGGTGTTTTCGAAGCTCGATCTAAGGTCTGGTTATCATCAGATTTTGGTTAAAACAGAGGATGTTCCCAAGACTGCGTTCAGAACTCATGACGGGCACTATGAGTTCCTCGTCATGTCATTTGGGCTATCCAACGCTCCTGCTACTTTCCAGTCACTGATGAATGAAGTGTTTCGACCGTATCAACGGAGGTTTGTGCTGGTGTTCTTCGACGACATCTTGGTGTATAGCCGATCGAAGGCTGAGCATAATGAGCACCTCAAGACAGTCTTGCAACTCTTGCAACAGCATCAGCTTTTTGCCAATAGAAAAAATGCCATTTTGCAAGCTCGAGCGTGGAATACTTGGGTCACATTTGAAGGATTCGTTTAGTATTTCCTGGTTCAATTCATCAGATTAATTGATCCTACTAAACATGCCAGATCTAGGTTCTCTTGCTAGAATCATAAAGGATCTCACCTGTTACCTTGTTTTGCAGCGGAAAGAGGAGGTACGGGTCAGAGATCAGCAGAACCACCAAGAGATAGCTCCTCCAAAGGCTCACACACGCACACTGCAGGAAGTTGGCTGCTAGACCGAGAGGAGGGAGGCGCAGAAATCGAGAGAGAGAGGCGCAGGAGGCTTGGGGAAAAAGAGCTAGGGCAAGTTTTATTTATGAAACCCTTGTCTAGTTCTATTGGGCCTTTTGGGCCCAATTCCCAGTTTGATTAAATCCCTTGGATTTAATCAGGCCCTTTAATCTCTCTAAGTACAGTAAATGCCTAGCACTTTTACCGTACTTCTGCTGAACCGTTCCTTCATTGTTTCCTGTTAGCTTAGGCGTGTGACCCATATGGGATCATATAATAAAGGCATTAAGTCCAAGACTTATAGATCACGAGCGGACTCTAGCAAGCCATCATGACCCCCAGTATTATATGACTTATGTCTGATCATTGACATACTCTTACTTTCTAGAGACAGTACAGAGATTACTGGACATAATTCCAACAATCTCCCACTTGAACTGGAATCTCTGTATTCATAATCCTTTTGTCTCAATATCTCGATTAGTCATAAGGCAAGATTAGTGTCATCCTTATAAAGCCTAATCTTGTTCATCGGACTCTGATTTGATACTGACAATCCAAACGACTCGGGACAGTCCGTTTGAGCATGGCCATGCATTTTCCAGTATTCAAATCTCCGATTGGCCTAGAGATATTCACTCCATTTATATTGGAGGGACAAATCTCGTCTTGTTCCATCACTGTAAACTACTCATTTCATAATACACCCAAACAAGGTCCTTATAACTATCGCTTAACGACAGCGTTAGACAATGATCAAAGCGCATTAGTTGATGTGCAGTCACATGCATGCGAAATCAGGTCTAAGGACTATACTCTATAGTCGTAGTAAGAATCTCTTATGACACAGATATAAATATCCTGAAGAGATCTTATAAGCGGGTCTTGTCCGGTCGTATGTACCCTAACATACACCTATGTACTGACTTTGATGCCGTGCATCTATGACATCCTGAGACTTTGTCATAAGTCACATACCAATCTAGTCTCACGCGGTTGTTGGTGTTCCAATTTCAACAACCTTTGACTAGGGACAGGATGATATAAGCCATCTATCAAATATAGGGTCTCATGATCAAGCTAAATGACTTTGATGACTCAAGATCAAGTCACTTACTTCGATGACCTATAAAATGGTTCATATCATTTTGGAACGATTATTTCATCACAGTTAAAATAATCTTGAAATAATAATTTCATTAAACATCTTAAATGTTTTACAAGAACATATCAAATAACTAAATAAAGCCCTCAAACTCCCACTCAAATTTAGATTACATTTCAATGTCTCTAATGCCTACAGCTTCAGTCAGGAACTCGAGCTTAGGCCTTGGGAGTGGCTTTGTCAATGGATCAGCGACGTTATCATCTGTCTGAACTCGGCTGATCTTGACTTCCTTTCTATTAATGATGTCACGTATCAAGTGAAATCTTCTTAGTACATGCTTGGATTTCTGGTGTGATCTTGGTTCCTTTCCCTGAGCAATAGCACCATTGTTATCACAAAACAGTGCCAGAGGCTCAGCCGCATTTGGTATCACACCTAGTTCAATAATGAACTTTCGTATCCAAACAGCTTCCTTCGCTGCTTCTGAAGCGGCGATATATTCAGCTTCTGTAGTGGAATCAGCAACGGTGTCTTGCTTGGAGCTTCTCCAACTGATTGCACCGCCATTCAGACAAAAGATATAACCGGACTGTGACCGGAAATCATCTTGGTCTGTCTGGAAACTTGCGTCCGTGAATCCACTGACTTCAAGCACATTACTTCCGCCGTACACCAAGAACTTATCCTTAGTATGTCTTAGATACTTCAGGATATTCTTGACGGCAATCCAGTGGCTTTCACCTGGATTTGACTGGTATCTACTCGTCATGCTCAATGCATAAGCAACATCAGGACGAGTACAGATCATGGCATACATGACAGATCCTATTGCAGATGCATAAGGAATATTCTTCATGCGCTCAAGCTCAGCAGCCGTCGTAGGGCTCTGCTTCTTGCTTAGCGTTGTGCCATGTACCATTGGTGTGAAGCCCTTCTTGGAATCTGCCATGCTGAATCTATGCAGGACTTTGTCAATGTATGAATCTTGACACAAGCCTATCAGCCTTTTAGATCTATCCCGGTAGATCCTTATTCCAAGAACGTATGCAGCTTCACCCATGTCTTTCATGGAAAAACAACTTCCAAGCCAGTCCTTTACCGACTTTAGCATTGGTACGTCGTTTCCGAGAAGTAGTATGTCATCGACATACAGAATAAGAAATACTATCTTGCTCCCACTAGTTTTCTTATACACGCATTGTTCTTCTTCGTTTCTGATGAAGTCAAATTGCTTGATCGCTTCATCAAAACGAAGATTCCAGCTCCTCGATGCTTGCTTCAATCCATAAATGGATTTATGAAGCTTGCATACTTTCCCAGCATTCTTTGGATCTATGTAACCGTCAGGTTGTGTCATATACACATCCTCTTCCAGAATACCATTGAGGAAGGCGGTTTTCACGTCCATCTGCCAAATTTCATAATCATGAAAAGCTGCAGTTGCTAGTAGAATCCGAATAGATTTCATCATTGCCACTGGGGAATAGGTTTCATCGTAATCCACACCGTGAACTTGCCTGAAACCTTTTGCCACCAACCTGGCTTTATAAATCTGGACATTTCCATCCACGTCAATCTTCTTCTTGAAGATCCATTTACACTCGATGGCTTTTACACCAGCAGGTAAGTCAACCAATGAAAACACTTGGTTGACCGACATGGAGTCCATTTCGGAATCAGTGGCCTTACGCCACTTAGAGGAATCTGGGCCCATCATGGCTTGATTGAAGTTCGATGGTTCATCACCATCAATGATCAGAAGATCATGACAGTCAGTCACGAGAAATCCTTGATATCTCTCGGGTTCGTGACGGATCCTCCCGATCTTCGAACTTCAGGTACTACAGGTTCAGGTACTACAATTTCTTGTAGGTCCTCCTGCTGCTCTTCCTCTTCAGGTTGAG
This sequence comes from Orychophragmus violaceus, assembly GCA_030180135.1. Classification (NCBI taxonomy): domain Eukaryota; kingdom Viridiplantae; phylum Streptophyta; class Magnoliopsida; order Brassicales; family Brassicaceae; genus Orychophragmus; species Orychophragmus violaceus. Next base: position 36,648,691 of record CM058231.1, on the reverse strand, counting down.
CAGTATCCTTCTCATCTTGAATTTCTTCAAGCAGTACCTTACTCCCACTGTCTTTCTTAGAGAAAAACTCCCTCTCAAGAAAATTACAATCCCGGGCAACAAAGATCTTGTTCTCGGATCGTAGATAGAAGTAATAAGCCTTGGTTTCCTTCGGATAACCAATGAAGTAGCATTCATCAGACTTTGGTGTAAGCTTGTCAGAGATCAATCTCTTGACATAGGCTTCACAACCCCAAATTCTAAGATAAGACAGCATTGGAGCTTCTCCAGTCCATAGTTCATATGGTGTCTTTGCTACTGCTTTTGATGGCGCTCTATTTAGAGTGAACACTGCTGTTAGCAGAGCATATCCCCAAAGGGATATTGGAAGGTCTGTGTGACTCATCATAGATCGAACCATATCCAATAAGGTCCGATTTCTCCTCTCAGACACACCATTCCATTGTGGTGTTCCAGGAGGAGTGAGTTGGGATACGATCCCACACTCTCTCAGATGATCACTGAATTCTTGGCTTAAGTATTCTCCTCCTCGGTCGGACCGAAGAGCCTTAATGCTTTTGCCAAGTTGGTTCTGTACTTCATTTTGGAATTCTCTGAATTTCCCAAACGATTCAGACTTATGTTTCATCAAATAAACATATCCATACCTACTGAAATCATCAGTGAAGGTAATGAAGTACTGATAGTTTCCTCTTGCATTTGTGGACATTGGGCCACACACATCAGTGTGTATCAAGCCCAATAAGTCACTGGCCCTCTCGTTAGGTTTATTAAAGGGGGCCCGTGTCATTTTGCCCATCATGCAGGATTCGCATTTCTCACATGACTCAAAGTCAAATGAGCCAAGAAGTCCATTCGAATGGAGCCTCTTGATGCGTTTCTCGCTGATGTGCCCTAAACGACAATGCCATAGAAACGTTCGGTTCTTCTCATTAGGTTTGAACCGTTTGGTATCAATGTTATAAATTGGCGCGGATTGATCAAGTATGTAAAGCCCATTCGTAAGAGGGGCACAACCATAGAACAAATTGTTGCGATTGAAGGAACATAATTTATTCTTAACTGAAAATCATAACCTTCCAAATCCAACAAAGAAATTGAAATAATATTTCTGCTTATCGCAGGTACAAAATAACAATTATTGAGTTCTAAAACCAATCCCGAAGGTAAAGACAACAAGTATGTGCCTACAGCTAGTGCAGGAACTTTCGCTCCATTCCCAACTCGTAGCTCCACTTGTCCTTGCTTCAGCCTCCTACTGTTGCTGAGTGCCTGCATATTAGTACAAATATGAGCCCCACAACCAGTATCCATAACCCATGAGGTATTATCAGAAGTAGTTGTATTAACTTCTATAACAAAAATACCTGATGAAGAAGTCTCGAGAGTCTTCTTCTTTAATTCCTTTAGACCTTCCAGGAATTTCTTACATTCTCTCCTCCAATGCCCTGGTTCTTTACAGAACCTGCAGATGTCAGTAGGCCCAGCCTTGGATTTGGGCTTGGGCTTTGGCGTGTCCTTGTCCGAGACTTGAACAGCCTTAGCCTTTCCCTTGTCCTTGGCAGAGGATTTCCTAAAGCCCTTGCCCTTTTGCACCATAAGTACATTGGGGTCCTTGGCTTTCCTCAAGTTGGGCTCTGCAGTCTTGAGCATTCCGTGAAGCTCAGGCAATGTCTTACTCAAGCCATGCATATTGAAGTTCAGGATGAACTGATCATAGCTTGCAGGTAAAGACTGCAGAACGATGTCGCAGGCAAGTTCCTGGCTGATAGGGCAGTCGAGTTTCTGAAGATGATCGAGATAACCCATCATCTTCAAGACATGAGGACTCACTGCCGCATTTGCAGCCAACTTACAGTCTAAGAGGTTCTTAACTGTCTGGAACCTCTCAGTCCTTGCCTGCTCCTGAAAAAGCGATTTCAGGCTTGCCATTATCTCGATGGGCGACAACACACTCTCGAACTGCATTTGCAGCTCAGCAGTCATGGTCGCCAACATCAGGCAATAGACATCATTTTCATCTGACGAATGCTTTTCCCAAGCATTATGCAGAGTCCTGGCGGCATTGTTAGGAGGCCTCTCGGGGAGGGGATCACGAAGGACATAATCCTTCTTCTCTTGCTTGAGGACCAGCCTCCAGTTCCTTGACCACGTCAGGAAGTTCGTTCCAGTCAGCTTCTCCTTGTCGAGAACAGACCGGATTGAGAATGTGTTTTGAGTGCTTGTAGTAGTCATAGCTGAAATATAAGATAAAAAGGTTATTAGTTAATATGTTCAATATGATTAATCTTGCATTATATTCAATAACATTAGTTATCCTCAAAAGAACATAATGATTCCAAGATCCACATATAACTAAGATCAAAGTGGGCCACTGGCCGTCACCCAACCTTAGCTTATATCGGTAAGCCCTATCTCGGCTAATTATATCCGTGATATAACTCTTGGTGGTGAATCTGGGCCCGAGGCCCAATCCACTCTGATGTCTCAAGGCCCGGGACTCCCGATGGCCTAGTCAAGAAAACCAGACTATACAGTCATGTAATCACTAATGTCTGGGACTCCCAATGACATTTATGAATCACAAACCGTCTTACCCACGCAAAAGTAGACACCCTCACACTGTAAGGCCATGAGTACAATTGAATGGGCTTCGACAGCTGACATAGACTGGACAAGACATCCAACGCTTGATATTGTTTGAGGTTTGTAGGTTTATTAAAATTTTATCCCAAAATAGAAGATTACTATTTTGGGAAACTTTCCTTTTTGGGAAACCTACTATTTTTGGAAACTTTCTAAAATTGGAAACTTCCTAAAATTGGAAACTTTCTAACTATAGAAATTTCCTAAAATCCAAAACGTGCAAATCTAGAAACTTCTATTTTAAGAGACTTTCTAATTTCAGATTTTGAAAACAGATTAATTTAAAATCGATTTTGATTTTATATAAATAAATTTTAAATTAAATCTGAAGAAAAGACTCAAATAATCGGCCCAATTGTTTTAACTTCTTGGCCCGAGGCCCAAGAATTGGTTCATGTCCAAGACATAACCCAATTGCCCAATTAAATGACATAACCGGTCTGGTTCATTAAAATTGGTCTAACCAAAATTAATTACTACGATGACCACAATTGTCAACCGGTTATTTACTAAACCGGATTTTCTCAATTTATTTGGTCCAACCAAATCAAATTAGAAAACCACTGGTTTAGGCACTAAATCCAATTTTTCGACTTTGGATTTCTTATCCCGGTTTAACCAGAACTTTAATAAATTTTATTAAGTCTGTTTATTAAACCGTGACGATTAAGTTTTAATAAGTTTTAAACTGAACCATTAACCGAACCGAACCGACTGATCACGTGAACCGATCACGACCGAGTCGCAATCTTCACGCTTCCGCATCACGCAACGATCGATGCTCGGATGGGACACGATCCGAGATCGGCCCAACTCTCGATCACGATCGATGCTCGGATGATAGCGGGACGGGACGGGGACGATGGTCGGGTCGAGAGCGGGACGCGGATTGGGCCGAGATAGCATGACGCGATCCATGCGATCTGCCTTGCGGATCCATGCGATGCTCTCGCGCCTCACGGTCGATCGATCCGACCACGCAACACGATCCACAACGCGATCGGTTCGTGCGTCTTGACCGATCCGGACGTGTGATCCTTCCGATCAACACTCCGACGCATACCAATTCAATATAGATTGGATCATGCGATTTTTAGTTAGTTTAGGTTTTAATTCTTTGTTTCTTAAGTGTTTTTCTTATCAATAGATTAATTCAAACACTTCTAAACAACCTAAACTTGATTCTAAACAAGAAATCCTAACAGAACCAATGGCTCTGATACCATTGAAGGATTCGTTTAGTATTTCCTGGTTCAATTCATCAGATTAATTGATCCTACTAAACATGCCAGATCTAGGTTCTCTTGCTAGAATCATAAAGGATCTCACCTGTTACCTTGTTTTGCAGCGGAAAGAGGAGGTACGGGTCAGAGATCAGCAGAACCACCAAGAGATAGCTCCTCCAAAGGCTCACACACGCACACTGCAGGAAGTTGGCTGCTAGACCGAGAGGAGCGAGGCGCAGAAATCGAGAGAGAGAGGCGCAGGAGGCTTGGGGAAAAAGAGCTAGGGCAAGTTTTATTTATGAAACCCTTGTCTAGTTCTATTGGGCCTTTTGGGCCCAATTCCCAGTTTGATTAAATCCCTTGGATTTAATCAGGCCCTTTAATCTCTCTAAGTACAGTAAATGCCTAGCACTTTTACCGTACTTCTGCTGAACCGTTCCTTCATTGTTTCCTGTTAGCTTAGGCGTGTGACCCATATGGGATCATATAATAAAGGCATTAAGTCCAAGACTTATAGATCACGAGCGGACTCTAGCAAGCCATCATGACCCCCAGTATTATATGACTTATGTCTGATCATTGACATACTCTTACTTTCTAGAGACAGTACAGAGATTACTGGACATAATTCCAACAACATTATCACTGGAGAAGGAGTGGCTGCAGACGCGGGTAAGATACAAGCCATGGTAGACTGGCCCAGACCAAGAACTGTCAAGGATTTGCGGGGATTTCTCGGGCTTACCGGGTATTACCGGAAATTTGTAAAAGAGTATGGGGTTATAGCTAGACCCCTGACCAGTCTGCTGAGGAAGGACCAGTTTAAATGGACAGAAGAAGCAACGGCATCTTTCAATAGACTGAAGACTGCGATGTCTACGGTACCCGTTCTGGCCTTACCCGATTTTTCTATGTTGTTTGTGGTGGAATCAGATGCTTCGGGAATAGGATTGGGAGCGGTTCTCATGCAAAATCAAAGGCCTATTGCCTATTTCAGTCAAGGGCTAACTGAGCGTCAGAAGCTCAAGTCAGTATATGAGAGGGAGCTCATGGCGATAGTGTTTGCGGTTCAAAAGTGGTGGCACTATCTATTGGGAAGAAAGTTTCTGGTAAGAACCGACCAGAAGAGCCTTAAATTCTTGCTGGAGTAGAGGGAGATCAATCTTGAATACCAGAGATGGTTAACTAAGTTATTGGGATTCACATTTGACATCCATTACAAGCCGGGAATGGAGAACAAAGCAGCTGATGCGTTATCTCGAAAGAATGGAGAACCGGAGCTGCTGGCCCTGACTGTACCTGTCGCCATACAACTGGAGGAGATTTGTTGTGAAGTCGATAATGACCCGGAACTGCAATCCATCATTACTAAGTTGAAACAGGGAAGTAGTGAAGTGTCGGATTATTCCTTGGTGAATGGACGGTTACTCCGACAAGGAAAACTGGTGCTGCCCAGAAACTCTAAACTCATTGGGGTGATTATGCATGAGCTGCACGATGGGAAGCTTGGAGGCCATGGGGGCGTGTTAAAGACACAAAGGAGGATCGGCGACATGTTTTACTGGGTTGGTATGATGACAGATATTCGCAGGTACGTAGCATCGTGTGTGACTTGTCAACGCCACAAGTATTCAACGTTAGCACCAGGAGGGTTGTTACAGCCGTTGCCGATTCCGGAACAGGTCTGGGAAGACATATCTATGGACTTCGTGGAAGGGCTTCCGCGATCAGATGGGTACAATGCGGTAATGGTGGTGGTGGATAGGCTTACCAAGTTTGCTCATTTCATCGGGCTGCGTCATCCTTTTACTGTTACGGATCTGGCCGTGGTATTCATTCAAGAAGTGGTCAGGTTGCACGGTTTCCCAAAGTCTGTGGTCTGTGATCGAGATCGAATCTTCACAAGTCAGTTCTGGAAAGATCTTTTTAAAATGGCAGGGACACGACTCTGTTACAGCACGGCTTACCACCCGCAATCGGACGGTCAAACGGAGGTGACTAATAGGGGGCTGGAAACATATCTGAGGTGTTTTGCCAGTGAGAAACCAAGATCATGGGCAAGGTATCTACCTTGGGCAGAACTGAGTTATAACACCTCGTATCACTCGGCGATCCGTATGTCTCCGTTCAAAGCTCTGTACGGCAGGGACCCACCTGCTCTGCTCAAATATGAACGAGGCTCAACTTCGAACGCTGATCTAGAGGAGCGGCTCCTTGAGCGGGATGAGATGGTGAAATTGATCAGAACGCAGCTTCTGAAAACACAACAGATCATGAAGCAACAAGCAGATGGGCATCGCAGAGAGGTCGAGTTTGCTGTGGGTGATATGGTCTTCCTGAAGATAAGACCGTATAGGCAGAAGACATTGGCTCGTCGTACCAATGAGAAGTTGTCGGCACGCTTCTACGGACCATTTAAAGTGTTGGCTCGTATTGGACAGGTAGCATACAAGCTGCAGATACCAGAGGAAGCTAAGATACATCACACATTCCATGTATCTCAGCTGAAGAAGGCAATCGGAGAGTCTATCATACCCACACCTCTGCCTCCACAGTTGAACTCTGAAGGAATGATGATTGCAGAGCCTGAAGCTGTGTTGGGAAAGCGGGTAAATGTCAAGACTGGACAGGATGAGGTATTGATCCAATGGAAGGGATTGCCGGAGTATGATAGTTCTTGGGAATGGGAGGCTGTGATCAAGAAGCAGTATCCAAATTTTGACCTTGAGGACAAGGTCAGTCTTAAAGGGGAGGGTATTGTTACATATGAAAGTGTTCATCCTCCTATACTCTACCACTATCGTAGGACAAGAGTGAAGGGAAAGAGGGAACATCCTGCTGGAGAAAGAGAATAAACAAATATGAAAGGGCCATTGCATAACATGGAGAGAACATGGTCATGTGATAAAGAATAAGAGATGTGTGTGTGATGATGAAAGTATGTGATGTGGTGTGAGGCTGCACATGGGGGAGTGCAGCTGGAGATGTCTTTACGAGTGTGTTGTGAGTTGTGTGTTGTGTGTTGTGTGCCTATAAATTAATTATGTGTGGGTTTTGTAAGATCATCAATTGATTGATCAAGCATGTTCATGTTGTAGAAAGAAGACAGTGATATTTCTCTGTAACTTGGTTGATTAATCAAATATTCAGTTTTCCTTTACAAATCTCTTATTCTCTTTGATATCTCGTAACAAAGTGATATGTCTATATACTCACTTGACTGTGGAGGCAATGATTCCAAATCGATAAATGTATATAACAAGTTTCAATGGACGATCGTCACCTGAGAATAATCAGGACCCAAGTAGCTTGTAGCCAATCCTTGTACTATCTGAATTATAACAATAACTAAGTTAAGGAAACAGGGGACAAGGAATAAAGCAGCTGATTTGTGCTTACTGGAGTTAGTCTGTCCATTTTCTGCAAACAAAAAGAAAAATCTTGTTAATGCAAGTCCAAACTAAAGCGTGGCAGGTATAATAAGAACTTATAGATATCCATATAACCAAAATAACCTGTTGGTCAGAATGAGGGCTTTTGATAGATGAGATCGAAATTGTGTGAAAACGAGGGAAACTAACTGCTAGGAGAAATGAGGAAATCCCAGTTATCGAAGGAAATCTACTGAGGAGAATTATATTTTTGAAGTTAAAATGGAAACCAAGAGTTACCTGAGTGCCAGCAACAAAGGCATACCCTTTCTGTATAAATACTCTTCGGCCAGCTACAAGGTCAGGAACTTGTTCAAAAGGAACCTAATTTTTCCAGGTGCAAATGAATAAATACGAAGGAAGATCCAGTCCTACCTTATAATAAACCGCTTCAACTGCAAAGGATAAGAAAGATGAGTAACTTCCCATTAGAAAACGTACAAATATTACAGCTAAATAGCTCAGAGACTAAGCTAAAAATCATATCGAAATGCAACAAAACTTCATCTATGACTAGTTAGTTATTGACAGACTATCAAAAAACATATATTCTTAATTCACCAAGTGAACGTACGACTTGCCCCAACTTCTCCTTCAAACTCTGCAAATTGTCAAAAATCAATTATTTTGGATTCTGAATAACCACCAAAAGAGAGAGAAAATACACCACAATCCTGGAACATTCACCTCAAGTTTTGCCCCTGTAACAGCTTTATATGGTTCTCCCACAACTGCTCTCTGTGAACAAGAAGAGAAGACAATTTTGTATCCAGCTAAATCGAAAGGCTACTTCAATTCATCCCTTTAAGCAAAACCCAATCAATTTTTGGAAAGTAAAAACAACTTAACTAAGATAAACAAAATCGACAAGAGCTTACGATCTATAATAAACGAGACGTAGAACGAAATGGAAGATTATATCCTTGTTGAACATTACCCCACAATCAAACAGAAACAAGTAACAAAATCATATGGAATATTGGTTTGATGAACCTTACCAGATCATCCATTTCCTTAGGGTTTTTCCCACGGGCTAATCCATCTGACACCCCTTTCAGAACTATCACAATTAACAAAACTGTATCGACAGATTCTACTCGGATTCGATTCATAAGCAACCGATTTTTAGTTTAAAAAGAACCTCGTAGTCGATCAATGGCTAAGAGCTCAAATTCTTCTAATCTGACTTCCATCGGTGGAGCTTTAAGATACAGAGGAATATTGGGATTCGAAACGACGTCGTTAGAGGCTGTTCGCTTCTGAGATCGTATCACCTCCATTTCGTTGCCCTTCTCTGTGTCAGCACTCAAGAAATAAAAAAGGGAGGCCGAGAAAAGCGCGGGAAAATCTTATCTTAAAAGATTAAAAAAGTCTTTTATTACACCACCCAAGTCGAAGCCATCTCAAATTCTTTTCAGTTTTTGTAGCTCTGGTAACTGGAGTGATGCTGAGAAGTTGCTGCCTCCTCATATGGTAGAAAGGAATATCAACCGTGATGTTTATCAATTTCAGAATTATACGAGCAAGTGGCTAATCTCCTATAACATAGTCACTTTAAATACTACTTGGTATTGGCCCGCGCTACGCAGCGGGACTTTTTAAAAAAAGGAAATTTTATGTGATTTTAATGTTTTTGTTTGGAAAAATATGAAGTTGATCCATGGGCTATGGAAGGCATCCTGGAGTATATAAAGTAGAACTATGGCAATCCTCCTGTCTACATTATCCAGAATGGTCACTTTATTTATTTTCGGATCTCCCTCTCTCAATCTCTTGTTTTTTCCTGAGTCTTCTAAATTCTTTTGCTTATGCAAACGAATAGGTAAGTCGTTGAAACAAGATTTTCAGCTGCAAGCGACAAACACACCAAGGATTAAGTTCGTAAATGCTTATATTGGTGTTGTGCTGAAAGCATTAACATATAGAAGAATTAGATGTGACATTTTATATCTTTTTTTTTGGTCTGGATGACATTTTATATCTCTACGTGCATAAGTGGTGACTATAAGACTATTTTATACCGTAATGTTCAACAGTTAGGTGTGAATGCATGTTTAAAAGAGAGGTCCCTATGTTTCATTTTTTTCTAACAATTTTTGGGTCCCACCTCTAAGTGTTCACCCCCTCCTATATCAACTGCAGATGCTGCTTGGTGTAGCTTTCACTGGGCAGTGGAAAGAGTATGGTCAATTTGGAACAGTGCCATATCATTTTTGAAACATCTTCTCTTGAAGCTTGTGAGATTTTCTTGCACCAGGAACTCTACCCGACTCTCCAATGGAAGATAAACGACATATATGGTCTCCTTCATAAGCTGGTCTCATGGAATCTTTGTCATAATTTCCCTAATGGAAACATCCCGGCTACCCTTATTGCTGAAAGTGTCACGTATTACTCTCTCCGACATTCTTATATAGCGAGAGATGGTCCTCGTTGGCTTCGTCATGCCCTCCTCGCTGATTCTCACCATTGAGTGTAGATTAGTTTGCCTTTATAGACCACGGTTTGGTCTTTTTGGCCTTATGGACCACAGTTTGGTACTTTTGGCCTTTGGCCTCTGTTTTTCTTCCTTCGCTCTGTTTTATCAGAGTTTGTAATACTTGGTCTTGATGACCTTCTCTCAAATGAATACAACAGCGTTAAAAAAATATATACATTTAGACAGATATGAAGAAAAAAAAACTAAGTAAACAAATCAATTTAGAAAAATTAAAACATTGCCCAACGCTGTTTTCAAAATCAGAACAATCATTTCCATATTTACAAATCTACAATTCCGAAATCAGACTTGCTTTCAAGCAAAATAAACTAACATCAAATCAGAAGCGTTGGTTGAATTGCAAACTGGTTCGCGTCGCTCTTTGAGTGTGAAGCCGATGTTGCTACAAGTATTGATCCTGACGTACCTCCGGTGTCACCTAAACTCGCCGCTCCATCTGGTACGCTTATAATTCAGCCTCTGGTGCATATTCAAATCCTTATTTTGATTGGGGGAATAGTGTTTCCCAAATCAGAACAATTAAAGCTACTCCACAACCAAATGGCCTCACACATCTTGATAGAGTTGGAGATGCAAAAATTACCGAATTTCGATAACCTATCTATGTTTTCTGTTATATATATACAAGCATTTAAAACCTGGAAAACAGCTCCACCGTTAGCTTTTGCTTGATCATCTAGAGTGACCTCAATAAGGACTAAGGAGAGTATTGCGATTTCATCATCCAGTATATCTCCTACTTGAGTAGTACCTGCATTTTCCATTTATTGATTTCACATAGCTGGAAAAACTTATTACTTAAAAGATATGATGCTACATAAGCCCTATTTAATAATAAGAAATCTAAATCCATAAAATCTAAACCATTTCAAACCTGACGGTGAGTACCACTAAGAGATTTTAAATATTTAAGACAACAATTCAAAAACAGATTAGAAGATATTTCTTTCGCACAAGCGTAGTATCTTGAAGAACCAAAATTCCGAATTCGAACTTAGTTTCAACCATTGAACTAAATGTAACAGAAAACTGAAATATATGTTTTTCACTAAATGCAGTAAGAGATGATAGAAGACATACATTGTCTTTGCCGGTCCACTGGTCTTCTTCGTCGGAGTTTAAGACCCCGGCAATCTGAAGCGCGTCTCCAGATGTACTCAGGTTTCTGTCAAGGTCTCCAACTATGCATACCAAAAGGTTAAGAGCAGCAAAATTACTCGAAGATCGAAAATTTCACTCATTATAAAAAAAAGATTGGAACTTTTTCTTACATTTCTAGTGGTGAATCTGCAATGATACGGCGAGCAGGGGCAGAGACAGACGAAAGTGGGTAAATCTCCATCGATGACGGTTGGCTTTAGAGCCACTTTGTTATTACGATTGGAAGTGAAGAAAGTTATGGGGCTGAGAAGGAGGAAGCGGAAGTAAGGAATGGAGGTAAAGATACATATGCCCGTGAAACTCAAGAGCGGCTGAGAAGATACACTTGACTCACACTCCTTTCCCTACAGACAAATCTGAATCATACAGAATCATGTGTCACTTTTCGTTGAATTCGATCAGGGTTTGCGAGAATCTGACAAGAAATCTTTGAACGATCGAAACATAGATCCCGAATCGACACACATGAAGGAAACGAATCAATATTACAATAAGTCTTTGATCAAAACGACTCTACAATTTATTGCTGAGAAGACTTACGGAGAGTTTCGGAGAAGCCGATTCTACATGCTTTGATCTGGATTCGTTGAAGAGGATTCAGGAGGCGATTCTACGATATATCCTTGAAGTATCGATAGGGAAAAAAAAGAAACGGGAGAAAATCATCGGATTCACAGATTTGTTTTTTTCTTAAAAGTGAGATGGGAGGAAGAGGCTATTTAGGGTTAAGAGAGGAAAATTTTGAGGACATAAATGAAGGGAGACGATAAGGTTTTACTTTTGATATACTCACACATATCTAGACATATGACGTGAATGAATGTTTTATTTTTATTGGTTTATGCAATTTTTTAATAATTGAGGTGTCATCTTCTGAGGGCTTTAAAATGCTGAGGTGTCAGTCTGAGGAAAGACACTTCTTTTATTTATTTATTTTGGTCGAACCTTATTTTTATAGAAGAGCTTAATTGTTCACAACAAGGCCAAAATGACCAGACATAATGGCTAAGACAATTGCCATATAAGTGAAAAACAAGAGATAGATAGAGGCAACAAAATCTCTTAAACAACTAAGGATGTAAAGCGGTCCTCTGAACTTGACATCAAAAGCGGTAGAAGGTAAATCGCAGCCTTGGAAATTAGTGATCACATGGAGTGTCCTAAAGTCCGCAATTGAAACAGCAACAAGTGCACAATTAACAATCGCTAGTACAACTGCAGCAGAAGAGGCGATGAAGCACCAATTTGCTGAGCCTTTGAGAAGAGGAGAAACCGAAATCTCTGTACTCTTTAACATAATAGTCCCTACATAAATACCACACAAGGAAGGTGGAAATAGGAGACAAATAATCTCCATAAAGGAGAAGAGTGGACAAACAAGGTCCAATAAGGTCCCAACCACGACAGATAGAAAGATATCATATACTAAACCTTCAAATTGCCACAAAGGGATAAAAATCAACCTCGATAAATCCAAGACAGAAGCAAACATCAAGTGGGAACTGCAACACGCAGTAAGGAGATCCTCATACTGAGATAAAGGGAAGCTATGAACAAGCCTCAAAACCTTATACGGAGGTAATAGCAGTGACAATACCTTAAGCCAAAGGGATTTGAATCCTAACCTAAGGAATTCACTAGCCAAATCCGAGCCATTCCAAGGAACTGTAAAGATTAAACCTGATGGAAACGGAATAAAAGGCATGACGGAGGACTGAGAATACTTCAAACACAAGAGGTCATGAATCAACAGGGGGAAAGTGGAGGATCCGCAACTAACGGAATGAGGAGATGTGGAGCCGGCGGCGAAGGGATTCATGTCGGAGGGAGCGGCTGGGAAAGACTCACCACAGCTCACCAAAGGGGGACACAGCCACAGACACCACCACACTAAGGTAAAGGAAGACCAATGGGATGGGGTAGCTTCAAAGGGCTTGAAAGGTGTGAACTGGAGCAAAGACGGTGGGACGCGAGGATACGGTGGATCGGGAGGGTCTGGTGGCTTCGGAGGTAACGATGCCAGAGCCGGTGGTTTACCCGGCAGACACAAGACGTGACTAGCCCACATCAGATCTGGTGGCTTTAAGGCGAAAACAGACCACAAAAAGAGGAGAGGTACTGCCGGTGGTTTCAAAGCGATGGAGAGAAGATGAGAAGGAGGATCCGGCGGATCTGTTGGCTCTGTTGGCTCCGGCGGTAACGGAGGGGACAAAAGCGAGGGTGGGGTGGACTTCGGTCGACGGCAAAGGAGAGTGTTGAGCAGGGATGTCGGAGACTTCAGCGCGAGGGGAGGAAGCGGGATGACAGCCACCGACATTTGCTCGAGATGCGTCGGAGGAGGAAGTCGGAGAGGTAAACTCGCCGGAGCTGCAAACGGGAGAGAGAGCAGCGCCGAACAGGAGGAGGACAGCAGGAGCATCGCCGGAGAAACGTCGGAGGACGAAGCTCAAGGAGAGGTTGCGGCTGCCTCGGTTTTGGTGCCTGGGAGAGTTTACATTAGGGCGAACCTAGTTTGTGTTTATCTCTATTGTTTGGCTTCCTTTCACCATTCAGTTATTTAACATATATTCACTACAGGAAATTGAGGTATTGATTGCACATTAACATAGCGGTTTTAAGTTTTCTGCAATAATAGAGTTTGACGCCACTTTTTCATAGCGCTTAGAATTTGGTTGTGCTATTAAAAGTATGAGCGCGTAAAAATGTTACTTTTAATTAAAATCATTTCGGTTTAGATTGCACATGCATTAGATTAACGCTATATTATGTGTAAGCGGGATGTTTAAGCGGGATAACTTTTATTTGCCCGCGAATTAAAATTTTCAGACATAAAAAACATACTTTATCCTAAAACCAAAAAAACACCACTTAAAATTTTCTTCTCTTTTTCTCTGTAACCCTAGTAGCCGTCTCCCCCATTTCTCTGTAACACACAAAATTGTTTCTCCATTCACCTTCAACCAATCCTTCCTCGAGTCCTTCCATGGCTTCCACCGCCTCCACATCATCGATTTCGACCTCCTCGCCTCTGTCTCCTGGCCAAACTCACCGGAGAAAGAAGAAGCCGTCGCCGTTAATCTCTCCCCCGCCTACTTAGGAGGGGGGGAGGGTCAATTGTTCTTCACCATTTTTTTGATTTCCAGGTTAGAGTCTCGATTTTGTGACTTTAGCTTTGATTTTTATGTTAATTTCTGTTTATAGCTTTATTGCTTCGCTTTATTGCTTCTGTTTGAGTTACCTTTCTCATGTTTTGTGGATGATGCCTCCTTATTTTTGTTATACATCTAACTGATCTTGTGTTTACCTTACAATAAGATCCCTTAATTAGGTTTGTTTGAGAAATTCATTAAGGTGACGATGAAACTGCCGTTAACGAGAATTGTGTGGCGATTTGGAAATCGTTATGGATTTACACAGGCTGTGTCTAAAGCTGTTGAGAAGTTTTTGGGAGTCTTCAAGAACCAAAATTTTCCTCCTGGTTCTTCCATCCTCTTCGTTCTCTCCCCTTACGGCTCTCTTACGGTACTTGCTATCACACCTTACAACATTAACTTGCGTTTGCGTGTTTACACGTTATGTAATACAAAGTTTGTTTTTTAATCTTAATAAAAAGTTTGTTTCCAAATAGAACCATAACTTTTGAGTATAAACGTAAATGGAATGTGCAATTCTTTTCTTGCGTGTTAACCTCTTGCAAAGATAGTGCAAATGGAACTGTATATTATTGCAAATGTCTAGCTTTGTAATACGATATCTGACAGGTGAGAGTACTTTCAGGTTGAAGACGAGCTTGTTGCTGAATTTGCACTCCCAAACAACGATGGAACATCCCAGGATCAGGTATGCGACTCTTCCATAGTTTAGAAATTGAACTTGTACAATACTAGTTGTAAATCTGCTAATAATATGCGGTTCTTTCTTTAAACTATGATAAGAGTTACTCATCTGAATTTCTTTTAGGGGAGCTTGTTGCTGAATTTCTTTAAACTATAATGAACATTTATATATCTCTGGAAATGCTACTAGTGGCGGTGTTGCTCTTCCATTTATGCTGGAGTTCGTGATGAACAAACTGTTCATATTCAGTGTAAGCCTTTCTTTGATCGTGTTGGCTTTTCCATTATCGCTTGAGCTTCCCATAGATAGACTATGATGCTTGCTTCCATTGACTTATCGCCACCCTAGCAAAAGATTATTTTACTGAACTTCTGGTTTTCAGATTTGGCAGAGATCGCAAAGTTTCTGGGGATCACACCATCAGTTTTAAGCACAAAGAACCATGTTATTTAAGAGTTTATGCACGAAGAAGAAAGATTATTGGAGAAACAGGATTGCTTCACAATTGAATTCGATATATCTGAATGGAGGTTCATCTGAAGCTGCGTATCTTGCAGCTGGATCTGTTGTCAAGGTAATACTAATTAAATTTAATGATTTGATTGATGATAGGGTAACAATATTTTCTTGCAACTTAACAGGTGGAGGAGAAAGTTGCAGAAGGAGAGTTAGATTGTGGCTTTGCTATTGTCAGGCCACCAGGGCACCATGCTGAGGCAGATGAAGCCATGAGTTTTTGTTTATTCAACAATGTAGCAGTCGCTGCTAGTTATTTACTAGATGAAAGAGTAAGGACTTCTGTTGATTTTTGTAATGCTATCATTTTCAAATAAAATAATATTTTGTATCATGGATTCATATATAATAAAATAATATTTGTTTTTTTAGTATGTTTGTTAATAGTCTGAATAAAACACGGCAAATAGAACAGCCCAAACGAACAAAATAGCTCGATAAATTGAATGCTATAGAAATATATAGTAAACGTGTATAGCGTAAATAAAATGCTATTATAAAGTATTTTATTGCATAAACAAAAATGCTATATTAAATACACGATATAATTGCATTTTCTAAAAGCGCTATAAAAAGTGCGATACTTTTTATGACGGGAGCATATACAGCGTTCGTTAAAGCGCTATGGTTTATCAACTATAGCGGATATCAAGCGCTATGGATATCCACTTTTCTTGTAGTGATTGTACATAAACGAGTATAATCAGTTATTTGTCATTAATGATAAATACTTTTACATTCACTTTACTCTCTCTCTCTCTCTCTCTCTCTCTCTCTCTCTCTCTCTCTCTCTCTCTCTCTCTCTCTCTCTCTCTCTCTCTCTCTCTCTCTCTCTCTCTCTCTCTCTCTCTCTCTCTCTCTCTCTCTCTCTCTCTCTCTCTCTCGTAACTGTGATATGGTATCAGAGCACGAATGAAGTCTTCCGCACAATTTTCTTCTTCGTTTTTCTTATGAATCTTCGTTTTTCTTCATCAAATTCTTCATTTTCTATCTGGAAATCGAACGATTCGAGCTTCTTAGTACCAATTTCAGCTGATTAATCGGTTATTCTGTCCATTTTCTTGTTTCGATTCGACAATGACGAGTTCATCTTCGATGAAGAGTAATCTTCAGCATTCATCTACGGATCTTTACGAGAATCCCTTTTATCTCCATCACAACGATCACGCCGGCTTGATTCTTGTTTCTGATCGTCTCGCAGCTGGTGCCGACTTCCATTCTTGGCGTCATTCGGTACGCTTAGCTCTTAATGTTCGCAATAAGCTAGGATTTGTAGACGGAACAGTAAAGAAACCTACAGATGGTGATCCTTAACTAGGTTCTTGGTCACGTTGTAATGACATGGTCGCCGCTTGGTTGCTTAACTCGGTAGCTAATAATATCAATGCTAGTCTAATATACATGAACACATCATAAGCGATATGGAATAGTTTGATGACTCGCTTTAAGCAAAACGATCTTGCACATATCTTCGAGATTGAACAAAAAGTGTGTACAATTGCTCAAGGAGCTCGAGACGTTATCACATACTATACCGAGCTAGTTACTATGTGGGAAACATACAACAATTTCGTGGAGATGCCAATATGTTCATGTGGTAAATGTGAATGCACAACCGCTAGTAACTGGAAGAATCTGTTGGATCGAAGTCGCATAATGAAGTTTCTGATGGGATTGAATGAAGCTTATGAATCCACGAAACTAAAAAGTTATAATGCTCAAACCCCTTCCTAATATTGAAGAAGTCTTCAATATGGTTTGTCAAGATGAGAGACAAAGGATTCTGAAGCCAGTAACTAATGCTGAAAACGTGGTGTTTCAAGCATCTGCAAATGTTGGTATTGCTGAGACACAACACTTTGCTGCTTACAACAAATACAAGCCAAAGTCAAGACCGATTTGTACTCATTGTGGTATGGCTGGTCACATCGTAAATAAATGCTTCAAGCTCCACGGGTATCCTCCTGGTCATCCTCAATATAAAGAACCTAATATGGTTACTTACTCTCAACAACAAGGATCTAGCTCAAAGCCTCAAAACAACAACAACAATATATTTGGCCCATCTCCGAACTTCAAACAACAGAATCAACCAACATATTGGAAAGGGAATCAAGGTGGATATAGCAAGGAGAATGCTATAGCCAATGTTGTGAACGAAGTATCACTGAATACACAACAATTTATTCCTAACAGCAGTCTCGAACTTCGCTCATTCTCTCAAGAACAAGTTCATCATTTGCTCACTCAGCTTAACCTCTATGTCAATCAACAAGAAAGCTCAGCTCATCCTTCATCATCTTAAATAACTGATCATGGCATCATGGCCATACAGTCATCTGCAGGTTCTGTATCTAACATCTCTACCAATCTTCGTTTTGAAAATGAAAAATTACCTATCATCACCACTGCCTTTCCACTTTAACAAATCTCATACCCAATGATGCTTGGATAATAGATAGTGGTGCTACTGTTCACATATGTCTAGAGTTTTCCGTGTTCTTAGAATATGTTCCGGTTGAGAATTCATCGATAGTTTCACTTCCAAATGGTGTTATATTTAATATTGAGAATATAGGCATTGTTAGGTTATCAGATCATTTGATTTTGCATAGTGTGTTACATATACTTTCTTTCCACTTCAATCTCATCAGTGTTGGTTCACTTGTCAATACTAGCAAATTTTCTGCACATTTCTTTTCTGATTCATGCATTATACATGAACTTACACATGGCTTGATGATTGGGAAGTGTAGTATGCTTCACAACTTATATGTCTTCAGTTCTGCTGATTTCTCTACATGTTCATCATCATCTTTACAACTATGTGCACCAATGCTTGCTGATGGAGATCTTTGGCATGACCGTTTTGGTACAAAGTATTTCAAAACACATTTGTTTTTCAAAACCTTTATCTTCTGTACCTTGTACGATTTTCCCTTTGGCCAAACAAAAAAATTTTCCTTATGTTACAAATAATAATGTTGCTTCTAAAGCTTTTGATCTCATTCATCTTGATATTTGAGGGTCTTTTGCTCATGAAACAGTAGAAGGCTTTTGATATTTTCTTACAATAGTAGATGATTCTACTCGTGTAATATGGGTATACTTAATGAAATAAAAGCTTTGTTCATGCGATTTTTCAAATCTTTCTAAAGCTCATTGAAACACAATACTCTACTACTGTCAAAGCCATACGAAGTGATAATGCCCTAGAACTAAATTTTTCAGACATTTTAAAACCAAAAGGCATTATTCACTATTTTTCTTGTGTTGATACCCCTCAACAAAATAGTGTCGTTGAATGAAAACATCAGCACTTATTGAACGTTGCTCGAGCTTTATTTTTCCAA
This sequence comes from Orychophragmus violaceus, assembly GCA_030180135.1. Lineage (NCBI taxonomy): Eukaryota > Viridiplantae > Streptophyta > Magnoliopsida > Brassicales > Brassicaceae > Orychophragmus > Orychophragmus violaceus. The sequence continues at coordinate 36,630,021 of CM058231.1, read as the reverse complement.
TCCAAAGTCCCAATTATATTTTGGGGAGATTGCATAGTTGTTTTCTTAATCAATAGAACTCCCACCCCTTTTTTGCAAAACAGATCACCTTATGAGAAACTTCTTGGAAAAACTCCTGATTATAATTCTTTGAAAGTATTTGGTTGTCTTTGCTTTGCATCTACATATCCAAAGTTTAGGACAAAATTTTCACCTAGAGCTAAGGATTTTGTTCTCCTAGGTTACCCTAATAGATATAAAGGATATAAGGTGTTAGACTTGGAAACCAATATGATTTCAATATCAAGAAATGTTGTTTTTCATGAACACGTTTTTGTTGGGAATGTCCTGAAATCTATTGTACTCACTCTAAGTGAAAGTTGTATTGTCGAGATGAGACAGTCATATAACATTGGGCAATCATAATGCTTTGCTAGAAGCCACTTATGATCAATGAGTTTAGAACTCATTGCTAGTGTTATATGATCCTACAGGGTCACACACCTAAGCAAACTGGACATAGTATATGAGGTTGATCATTAATGTAATGATCTGGTAAATGCATATTTGATATGCATTCAATATCGAGTTTCTGAGGCAGTGTCGATCGACACAACAAGTGTATCGATTGACACAGATCGCGGATGACTTAATTAACATCGGTTTAATCCTTGGTTTATTAGGTCGTGGTATAAGTCAACATATATAATATATATGGTCGACTTTTACACAGATCTAACCTAATTCACAGCCACCTTAGAGAAACTGAAAACCCTCTGAGAGATCTGATCTCTAACAGCACTAGCATCCCCTCCGTTCCAGTTTGTGTGCGTGTGGATAACAGTAGAGGCGCAACACTTGAGGCGCTTTAAGATCTCGATTATTTGTTCATCTTCCGCTGCTAATCACCAGGTAATTTCGAGATCTAATGATTCAATATACCTGAACCCTAGATCCTAGGCATGGAATTTATACCTAGGGTTGCTAATCTGATTAGGAACTGCTAGAAATTCCTTCAGTGGTATCAGAGCCTTAGGGTTCTATTGAATTAGTAGCATGATGATTAGATTAGTTGAATCTAGATCTCTGTATAATTGATACAAGCATGCTAAAACTCGTTTTGATCAAAGTAATCTAGTTTAGGTTTTTGGTTTGAAAACGATTCTAGGGTTCATCGCATTGTGTCGATCGATACTAATCCGGTGTCGATCGACACATAATGATAACCCGAATAAAATTCAGGTTTAACCTAACTGTGACGATCGACACAAGAGTTGTGTCGGTCGACACAGACTTCGCGATCAGGATAGTCGGTTCAATTGGATTGGACCGATTATCGAGCTTGGTTAAAATTGGTTAAACCGCTAAAACGGTTTATTGTGATTGTTTTGATAAGGTTGGTATCGACCGACACTAATGTAGTGTCGATCGACACTGACCGGTTATCAAAAACCGGATCAATTGGATTGATCGGTTATCGCAAATTGGTTTTGGTAAATCTGTATCGATCGACACAGGGTCCGCTGGTTTCGGTTATTGAACCTGAAATCACATAACCAAACCAAGATAAATCCTTTTATTAGAATAATTAAAACATAATGAGATTAAACGTTTTAAAAACAGTTCCGTTCCTCAAACTAAATATCAAGTAATCCTTGATGTCTTCCCGATCTTGTCAACTGTCAAGACTCGTTTCATTGTGCGATAGATTTGCAGTGCAAGGTGTCCACAATTACATGAGTAAGGCAAGATGTAATCGTGTTGATAGGCTTGCAGTGCAAGGTATCAACAATTACATGACTTAAGAGATTGGTTTACTTGACTGGGCCATCAAAATCGTTTTGGGCTCAGAGACATCAGGTGGATTGGACATGAGATGTAAATCCACAACCAAGAGTTATATTGGATATAACTAGAAAAGTTGTTGCTTACCTAGATAGCTAAAATTTGGGTGATAGCCAGTGGCTCACTCAAGTTTAGTGAAGTATGGGTCTTGGATCATTATATTCATTTGAGGAAACATTGTTTGAATATAATGCGAGTTTTCTTAATAGTTAAGATTTCTCATTTCTTGAACATCATAACTAAACCTCTCTTGTTTTTAGCTATGTCTACCATAAACCGTCATAACAATTTCTCCCTGCGATCCGTCCTTGAGAAGGACAAGTTAAATGGATCCAACTTTCTTGAATGGTATCAGAACTTGAGAATTGTTCTCAAACAGGAGAAGAAGGACTATGTCCTTGAGAAAGTTCTCCCTAAGAAGTACCGAGCCAATGCCTGGCAGTCGGAGAAGGATGCTTGGGATAAGCATTCTAATGATGTGGTCGATGTGTGTTGTCTCATGTTGGTTACCATGAACTCGGACTTGCAGAAGCAATATGAGTACGTGGAGTCGCCAATAGAGATGATCACTGGCCTGAAAAGTATGTTTCATGAGTAGGCACGAACTCAGAGATATCAGACGGTTAAGTCTCTGATTGAGTGCAAGCTACCAAAGGACGGACCAGTTAGTCCTCATGTCATCAAGATGATGGGTTATATTGATAACCTGGGGAAACTGGATTGTTTCATTAGCCAAGAGTTGGCTACTGACATCATTCTGCAGTCACTGCCGTCAAGCTATGATCAGTTTATTATGAACTATAACATGAACAACTTGACGAAGACGTTGACTGAATTGCATGGGATGCTGAAAACTGTTGAACCTAACATCAAGAAGGACACCCCAAATGTCCTTATGGTACAAAAGGGTAAAAAGTTAAAGAAACTTGGTAAGAAAAAGGTGATGGAAAGATGAGCTTGATTGTGAATCCAAGCGAGTCTAACCATGTTCCTAAGGTTAAAACTGGTCCTTCTAAAGATGATAAGTGCCATTATTGTAATGGTTATGAGCATTTGAAAAGAAACTGCAATAAATTCCTGGAAGATTATGAGAACCTGAAGAAGACGTACGAGACTTCTTCTTCAGGTATTTATGTTATAGAAGTAAATGTTACTACTTCTGGTCCTATTTCTTGTGTATTAGATACCGGCTCTGGTGCTCATATTTTATGAAAATATGCAGGGCCTAAGCAACAGTAGGACTTTGGAGAAAGGACAAGTGGACCTATGCGGTGGAAATGAAGCAAGAGTTGTTGCATTAGCCGTAGGAATTCATTTGTCTTTACCTTCTGGCATGGTTTTAGAACTGAATAATTGCTACTATGTACCTGCTATAAGCAGAAATGTTATTTCTATTCCTTGTTTGGATTTAGAAGGATATCAGTTTTCAATCATGAATAAATGTTGTTCATTTGATTACAATGATATATCTTATGGTAGCGGTCCATTACAGAATGGACTTTATGTTCTAAACCAAAGTGTACCAGCCTATAACATTAGTATTAAGAGATTCAAGTCAAAAGATACGAATCAAACCCTTTCTCTGGCATTGTCGTTTGGGCCATATAAATGAGAAACAGATTCAGAAGCTCCATAGTGATGGGCTTTTGGGCTCATTTGATTATGAATCATGTGAGAAATGCGAATCTTGTTTATTGGATAAAATGACGAACGCCCCTTTCAACAAAAGGTAGTGTCGATCGACACAAAAGGTGCAACGATCGACACAGGTCGAGAACGAAAAAAATGAAAGGGCCAGTGAATTATTGGGCTTTATACATACGGATGTGTGTGGCCCGATAAACACAGGTGCTAGAGGAAACTTTCAGTACTTCATTACCTTTACTGATATTTTCAGTAGGTATGGTTATGTCTATTTAATGAGACATAAATTGGAATCTTTTGAAAAGTTCAAAGAGTTCCAGAATGAAGTACAGAATCAACCTGGCAAAAGTATTAAAGCTCTACGATAAGATCGTGGAGGTGGATACTTAAGCTAAGAATTCAGTGATCATCCGAGAGATTGTGGAATTGTTTCACAACTCACTCCTCCTGAATCGGACTTTATTAGATATAGTTCGATCAATAATGAGTCACTCAGATCTTCCAATATCCTTCTAGGAATACGCTCTAGAAACGTCTGTGTTTACACTAAATAGGGTTCCATTAAAATCAGTCACAAAGACACCACATGAGATGTGGACTGGAAATGTTCCTAATTTGTCTTTCATGAAGATTTGGGGGTTGTGAGGCTTATATTAAACGTTTAATCTCTGATAAGCTCACACCCAAATCCGATAAGTGCTACTTCGTTGGTTGTCTTAACGAGACCAAGGCATGTTACTTTTACAACCGGTCCGAGAACAAATTGTTTGTTGCTCGGAACTATGTTTTCTTGAGAAAGATTTTCTTTCCAAGAAGAACAGTGGGAGTAAAGTACAACTCGAAGAAATTCGAGAATCACAGGAGACTGCTCAACCTGATGAGGAAGAGCAACAGTTGGATCTACAAAGAGTTGTAGAACCTGTACCTGTGGTGCCTAAAGTTTGCAAAGGATCTGGTGAATGTATATTCGATATACATTCAAATGGCGAGTTTCTGAGGAAGTGTCGATCGACACAAAGGTGTATCGATCGACACAGATCGCGAACCAAAATATTGATTTTGGTTTATGACTTAATCAACTACGGTTTAAATCTTGGTTAATTAGGTCGTGGTAAAAGTCTATATACATGAGATATGTGCATGACTTTTACACAAACCTGAAGCTCACAGATCCGAAAGGATCCGTCACGAACCCGAGAAATGTGGATTTCTCGTAACCAATTGCCATGATCTGTTGATCATTGAAAGTGACGGGCCTGCGAATTTTGAAGAAGCAATAATGGGCCATGACTCCGAAAATGGCTAAAAGCCGCTGAATCCGAAATGGAATCCATGTCACGGAACCAAGTATGACTTGGGTTGATCTACCAGATGGTGTAAAAACCAGAGTAAATGGAATTTCACGAAGAAAAGTTGACGTGGATGGTAATATTCAGATATGCAAAGCTAAGTTGGTGGCAAAAGGTTTCAAGTTGATTCATGGCATTGATTATGAAGAAACCTATTCTCCAGTCACTATGCTTAAGTCCATTCGGATTCTCCTAGCAACCGCCGCTCATTATGATTATGAGGACGGGCAGATGGATGTGAAAACAGTTTTCCTTAATGGAATTCTAGAAGAGGATGTGTACATGACACAACTTGAAATGTTTTCATTGATCCTAATGCTGCTAGGAGGTATGCAAGCTTCATCGATCCATTTATGGATTGAAGCAAGCATCTCGGAGTTGGAATCTTCGTTTTGATGAAGCAGTCAAAAAGTTTGACCTCATCAGGAACGAAGAGGAACTGTGTGTTTACAAGATAAATAGAGGGAGCGCAGTTGCATTTCTAGTATTGTATGTTGATATCATACTGCTTCTCGGAAATGAAGTTCCACTATTTCAGTCTGTTAAGACTTGACTTGAAAGTTGTTTTTCGATGAAAAATATGGGAGAAGTCGTATACATTCTTGGAATAAGAATCTATAGAGATAGATTGGACAAGCTAATTGGATTGTGTCAAGATACTTATAGTGATAAGGACTTGCACAGGACCAGTATGCATGATTCCAAGAAGGGTTTCATGCCAATGACCTTTGGCATTACTTTTAGCAAGACGCAGTGTCTTTCGATACACGCTGAGCGAGAGCAAATGAGGGTCAGACTACTGCTAAAAGACATTAGATGTCGTAAGATGTGATCTTTATTTTAGTGGGAGTTGTTGTTGATTTTAGTTATGATATGATGTTCATGTAAACATAATTTGATTATGTTAATGAAATCTGACATCAATATTATTTAATTATAGGGAGATTTGTGTAAAAGGGATGGAAAAAGATTATTGTCCTTTTATTCATTTTTCATATTTTACCTTAATTTGACATGATTACCCTTATTATTATATTTAAAATTTTAAATTTCGAGTTATTTTTAATCTCAAAAATACAGGAAAATAGACAAAATACAAATATACCAATCTGGATTTTTCGAAAAAAAATTCCTATTATTTTTGAATTTTAATATCTTTTTTCCTTACTTGTTCTAAAATAGTAGAACATGAATTCTACCATGTAGAATACGTGTTCTACCCTTTTCACTAATATCCAAACAATTTAGAATACATAATCTACTAATTGCACTATGATTCACCTTTTGTAGATTGTAAACTCTACGGTTTTAACTGCATTCTAAAACTGTGGAATATGATTTCTACACATTTCACTATATTCTAAAAATTGAAACATTTTGTGGAATACGTAATCTAAAGTTTTAACTTTATTCTACAATTTGGTAGAATTTATATTCTATCAATTACTCATTATTCTAACTTTCGTGGAACATACAATCCACAGTTCTCTCTTTCTTCTACATTTTGTGGAATATACATTATACGAAATCTGTTAAAAATTAGAGCAAATCTAGGAACAAAATCTATGATTATATTTATGATATTTATGTTGAATATTTAGATTACTAAGTTTTTTAAAAAAAATCTCGTCACCTACCAGTTTTTGAAGTCAAACAATGGTGGCTTTTTAATTTTTTGGAGGCTGCAATTCCGATCATGTTAGCTTTTGGCACAGTCCATCAACATCTTATTCAGAACGGCTTGAGGCAAACAGTATATTACATTATGTTAATTCATTACTGCTTGCCCATACATCGTGACTTGGGTTGCAACATTTACAAACTTGTAACAGATGATATGCGGCGAAGTTATGGTCTTAGTATAAGTATTGACGAAGCTGATGACAAACTCAAGCTGCTTCTTGCAGTCACTAAGGGAGAGAAAGGTTGCAGATGCTCACATAACAACGGTTTTGATTCGTGATTTGCTGAAGTACAAAGGTAGAGTATCTTGGTACTTAGCACAATCTGGAACTGGTGAATCTTTTGTTAGTGCATTTCTTGCTTCTTTCGTAATATGTTTTGAAATTTCATCTCTCACGCAAGCCCATCTGGAGTATGTATGAGACCAGAGGAATGGATTTGGTGGTTCTAAATGCATTTGGAGGAAGAAGGGAAGCTCAAGGAAGCTTTGGCATTCATTAGGATCTTCTCTTCTTGGTTCCACGGAGAGTTGAGAATAGAGTCAAGAGAATAATAACATGAAGTAACAAACTAAGGGGGAAAAACACTTGTTGTTTTAAGAAGTGTTAAAAATGTTGTGTTTACACAGTGAGATACATTCGTATTCTTCTTTATATGTTAATAATTCAACTTTCTAATATGTACGCTAACAATTTTATTGTACAAAATGGATGAATCCTCTTGCACTTTTATGAATGCTCCTCTTTACAAATAATAAAGTTAAAAAATAAAACCGTTCATCACATTCTCTTCAAAAGCTCATTGCTCTCTTTGAGCCGACGCTTTCATCAACCTGCACCCATCAGGTTTCAGCGATCATATTGTTTTGTTTTTAGAGTCATACTGTTTTGTCTCAAGGAGCAGCCAATAAATGATCTCTAGAGTCATACTGTTTTGTCTTTAGTATCTTTCGACTTCTTCTCGTTGAGGTAACGCTCAAAAGGCCAGATCGTCTAAGTCTTTCGTCCCCTTCTTAGCATCTGGAATCTGAGAAAACAAATGAAACAAAAGTGTGAAGACAAAGAGTTATATACTTATATAGTAGCTTAACAATTATTTTAGGTAGCTGAAGTAAAGTACCTCAAACATGGCTTCAGTAAGAATGCTCTAAAGTAAGGCTCTTAGCCCCCTAGCACATGTATTCTTCACCATTGCCTGTCTGGAAATCACCCCGAGCGCTTTCTCCGTAAAATGCAATTTTACCTGAAATTTGCAACAGATAATGCAGGTTTAGGAGCCAAAAGTTTTAAACTGTATTTTATATTTCAGTCTTTATATTTCGAGGGAGCTTACGTTGTTCATACTAAATAGTTTCTTGTACTGTTTCCCAAGAGCATTTTTTGGTTCTACAAGCACCTGCAGGGAAAACAACAAAGTCAGTTTTAGCTACCATTTAATATGAGCAGAAAGGTAAAATCAAGATCTCGATTATGGCAACAACTAATCTCGCTTTGCTTTCACTATCCGAGCAGTCAAAGAAATGCAATATCAGAAACATAACAAAACACAAGATTTGGAAAATGTTAAATTACCCGAATGAGCTGGTCCTCTGTTAGAGCTAACAAACTGACTAATATGGGAAAGCGTCCTACAAACTCAGGTATAAGACCATATGCTGTCAGATCGGCACTCTCAACCTGAAATATAGCCGGGATTCCAAACTAAGATCTATTCAAGGAATGTGAAGTGATTACATTGGGAAACAATTGGTTAACAAAATCTTTTTACTATATACCGATTCTAGCAAAGATGAAGTTATTGCACTCGTAACTCCACTGGTAGCCATATCAGCACGGACAAGAGCTCCAAAACCAATCGATGAATCTTGTCGTCTGGAAAACATTAGATATGCTTATCAGATTCAATACAGAACCTCTGATGTATTGCAACAAAAAGGAAGTATGATGAACTACCTATCCACAATGGTCTTCTCAAGGTCAATAAATGCTCCTCCAAAGATAAATAGGATGTGTTTTGTGTCGATATGTACATCATAGGACATCCAGCAATGAAAAATGTCTGGTTGAATGACCGGCGGAAGTTGAGATCTCTGACGACTTCAGACGACCTCGAGAGAAGATCGTTTTTTTTTGGTTGGGGAAGAGGAATGGTCGACGGAGGAATGAATTAGGGTTAAACGTTAAATAAAATTATTTATTAAATATTTAACTGATTTTATTCCCTTTTATTAATAATTTAAATATTTTTAAAATATTTAAACAGGGCTAAAATGGTATTAACGTAAAATAAAATACTAAAGGGACATTTTTTGGAGTTCAAAATCTTAATAGGAAAATAATTTCTTTTTTTCAGCCTTATTAGGCAAATTTCTCGGCATTAAATAATAGTCCCAAAGTAATTTATGACATTTTATAGGTCATCAAGTATGTGACTTGATCATGAAACCCTATAAATAATAAATGACATAAATTATGTTGGTCCCTGGTCAAGGTTGTTAAAGTGGGACACTAACAACCGCGTGAGACTAGTATGTGAGGTGACTGATGACTAAGTTTCATGGAGTCATTAATAAGAGTATTAAAGTCAATCACATAGATATGTGTTAGAGAACACAGGATCGGACATGACCCACTAATGAGAACTCTACTGGATAGTTATATAAGTGTCATGAGAGTTTTCATTACGACTATAGAGTATAGTCCTTAGACCTGAGTTCATCATGTTTTCTTACATGTGAATTGGTCCGCTTTAACCCTGTCAAACGTCAGCCGTAACTGGTGACTATAAAGGCATTGATTGGGCGTATCCTGAAGTGTGTGAAGGAATAGGGATGGAACAAGATGGGATTTGTCCCTCCTATATAACAGGAGATAAATATCTCAGGGCCCATCGAAGATTTGATATTGAGAAATGTGTGGCCGCACTCAAACGAGGTGATTGTCAGTCGTTTGTCTTGTCAGTATAAATCGGAGTTCGATGAACATGCTATTGGCTTAATAAGGATGACACAGATCTTGCCTTATGCCAGATCGAGATATAGAGACAAAGGGATTATAGGAATAGATGATTCCAGTACAAGTGGGAGATTGTTGGGAATGTCCTGAAATCTATTGTACTCACTCTAAGTGAAAGTTGTATTGTCGAGATGAGACAGTCATATAACACTGGGCAATCATAATGCTTTGCTAGAAGCCACTTATGATCAATGAGTTTAGAACTCATTGCTAGTGTTATATGATCCTACAGGGTCACACACCTAAGCAAACTGGACATAGTATATGAGGTTGATCATTAATGTAATGATCTGGTAAATGCATATTTGATATGCATTCAATATCGAGTTTCTGAGGCAGTGTCGATCGACACAACAAGTGTATCGATCGACACAGATCGCGGATGACTTAATTAACATCGGTTTAATCCTTGGTTAATTAGGTCGTGGTATAAGTCAACATATATAAGATATATGGTCGACTTTTACACAGATCTAACCTAATTCACAGCCACCTTAGAGAAACTGAAAACCCTCTGAGAGATCTGATCTCTAACGGCACTAGCATCCCGTCCGTTCCAGTTTGTGTGCGTGTGGATACCAGTAGAGGCGCATCACTTGAGGCGCTTTAAGATCTCGATTATTTGTTCATCTTCCGCTGCTAATCACCAGGTAATTTCGAGATCTAATGATTCAATATACTTGAACCCTAGATCCTAGGCTTGGAATTTATACCTAGGGTTGCTAATCTGATTAGGAACTGCTAGAAATTCCTTCAGTTTTTCCTTACCATGATCTGAGTTTGCATTCATTAGCATTTGATATAGTTTTATTCCTCAATCCATTTTACCATTGCCAATTCATGATTCTAATATTGACTTTGATGCTGCTATTCCTATTCCTTTTACACCGCATATGCATATATCTTCAACATCATCGAGGAATGCATCCTCTAACACCTTACCTCTCATACAACAAACTGTTGAACATTCTTCTGGTTCAATTTCTAAGAACATTTCTAGACCTAAACGACAGTCAAAGAAACATTTCTATCTGACTGACTATCATTGTAACCTCATACTATCATCTAAAACACAATCTCCTATCTTACCAAATTCCTCATTTCTTTATCCACTTTTATCATCTATCATATGACAACCTTAGCCCCTCATTTCAGTCTTATATCTTCAACATCACCCTAGATACATAACCAATAAATTTTTCACAGGCTGTGATTGATGAGTGGTACAAGGCTATGAATGCTGAGCTGAATTCTTTAGAGGACATTGGTACTTGGTCTGTTGATTCTTTTCCTTCAAGAAAGAACGTGGTAGGCTGAAAATGGGTATATAAGCTGAAATATAACCCGTATGGATCCATTGATAAACACAAGGCTTGTTTAGTTGCAAAAGGATAACTCAACAAGAAGGAATCGATTACATTGAAACGTTTCACCTGTTGCTAAACTAACAACAGTGAAACTTCTATTGGCACTAGCAACTAAACTTGGTTGGAGTCTGACACAAATGGACGTCTCAAATGCCTTTCTACATGGAGACTTAGACGAATAAATTTACATGAGTCTTCCACTGAGATACACTCCTAACAATGGTGCCCTGCTTGACAATCCAATATGTAAGCTCTACAAATCCTTATATGGTCTTAAACATGCATCTCGCCAATGGTACCAATGCTTCTCCTCTGTGCTCCTCAAAGATGGATTTATACGATCTCAAGCAGAGAAAACGCTCTTTGTGAAAACTCATGGTAGCTCCATTGTCATACTCTTGGTATATGTGGATGACATCGTCATTGCAAGTAATGATGATAAGGCTATACACAATGTCAAACAAGTACTTCATCAGGCCTTTAACATCAAGGACTTGGGAGGACTTCGCTATTTTCTAGGATAGGAGATATCTTGAAGTTCTCAAGGAATCTCTGTAAGTCAAAGAAAGTACGCTTTAGACTTGTTGGAAGAAGTTTGTCTTCTAGGATGTAATCCGTGTGCGGTTCCTATGGATCCTACATCACAACTTAGCTCAAAAACATACATGCCAATGGAGAATCCAACATCATACAGAGAACTCATAGGAAAGCTTCTTTATTTGATGATCACAAGACCTGACATCACCTACTATGTTCACAAGCTTAATCAGTTTTTATCAAAACCAACTGATGCACATTCCAACGCTGCAAAAAGGATAGTCAGGTACTTGACATTTAACCCTGGTCAGGGTCTCTTCTACTCTGTAAACACATTCATTTGCTTAAATGGACCGCATGTGCTGATTCTACTCGGTCAGTAACTAGTTACTGTGTTTACTTGGGAACCTCCCTTATTTGTTGGAAGTCTAAGAAGCAGGATATTGTTAGTCGGAGTAGCACATAATCCGAATACAGAGCTATAGCATTGACAACATGTGAACTTCTGTGGATAACTCAACTTCTACAAGACTTACAGATTCAGACTACTACTCCAGCAAAACTATTCTGCCTCCAACCCAGTATTTCACGAAAGAACAAAACATATAGAGGTAGATTGCTATATTGTACATGATTAACTCAAAAACGGATTTCCCAAGTTCCTTCATATTGGTACACGTAATCATCATGCATATATCTTGACAAAGGCTTTAGATCCCTCAATTTTTTATTCTCTTTTGTCAAAAAATATCACTATCAAGCCTTTATCTTCTTCTTTTAGAAACAAATTAAAGCTTGAGAGGGATATGTTAGATAACAAACTTTATTATTTGGCTTCTTTTCACCATTCAGTTAAGTTTATTACTGCAATTTCTTTTCACCATAGACTGTATATAAACAAGTGTAATCAGTTTGTCATTAATGAAAAATAGGTTTACATTCACTTCTCTCTCTCTCTCTATCTCTCTCTCTCCCTCCCTCAAGGGTGGATGATTGATGGAACAAAGCTTTTCCATGAACATGATGATTAGTTCCGGATCCAGTTTCTTCTTATTCACCGGTTCTGTCAAGGCGGAACTTCTCCATGAGATGATTTCCCTAATATCGTATCTTGTAACACTTTTTCCTTGGATATGCATATTTTTATTTTCCCAATTCCTTCTACTTTATTTAAATTTATTGCATTAAAACCATTATTAATTAGTTAATCTGACTTCAATACTCAAATCCCACAGCTAAAAATTGTATAGTGGATTTTCTTCCGAGTTTAAGAGAAGATATTTCTTTTTACTTAAACCGAGGAAAAACTTGTTAACTGATTTATAGAATCCACCTATTAGATTTTCAGTTCAGTGATTATTACAAAAAAAAAAAATCTATATCCTATTAAGATTTCTAATCATGTTCTAAGGGTTTGATTGGGAAAACATTAGGAAGGGCATTATGCTTTTTATTAACCAATCATGTTTTATTTAAAAAGCATGTAGAAAAACATTTAGAAGATGCAAATGCTTTCAAATGCTTATGCTTTCTATGCTCTCACATGAAGCATTTCCACAGCATTAACCTCTAAAATATTAAATATTTTTTAAAAAATCATATAATTAATTAATATTGTTAATTAACATAAAATATATGCATATATTTGAAATTATTATTACTAATATTTTATTTCATCTATTGTTTTTAAAAAATATATATGAAAATATAATATATACATATAATAATTTAATAAATATAATTTAAATATAAGAAAAATAAAACACTTATTTTCTAAATATAATATATACATATAATAATTTAAAAAAATATAATTTAAATATAAAAAAAAATAAAAACTTATGGTTTAAATATAATATAATATATAATAATTTGATAAATATAATTTAAATACATGAAAAAAAAAAAAAAAACTTAGGTTCTAAATATAATATATACATATATAACACTTAAGAATAATTATAGTTAAATATAATTAAATATTTTATAATTTTATATTTAACCACTAAAAACTCTATCAATCATTAAAAATGTATATTAATTAGAGCATACAGCTTCAGCAGCATACTGCTCCTACTATTTATTGCTAATGCTCTGCTACGAGCCTTTCCAATCAGACCCTAAGTACACAAACGAAACACCCACACCCTCGTCAATCACTATTTTACTTAGTCAATTTTGTAATCTCTGCATAATCCTTTTTTCCAACTTTAAAAAAAACAACTATTTTATATTATGAGATCTTAAAGACGATTACTTTCTTATATACTTGTATACATGAGAAAATAACTATATGCTAATAGTCTAGTTTAGTTGTATATTTCAAGCAACATTATGATCAGAAAGATCACTTTTGCTACTTCTTTCTCTCAACTCTTTTTACAAATCAACCTTTCTTTCTTTTTTGACCCAAAAAAAACCTTACTTATCTAGTTAAGTGTTTCTACTTTTGAGAAAATGGCAATAACGAAAAAAACGACCAGTTTGATTACAAGGATGTATAACCAACTAAGATCTCATGATGTAAACATGATAGACATGGAGGAGGATTCTAGAGCAAGGATCCATAACGACCACAGAGTACAATCTATGCATTAATACAACACAGCTAACCCAAAGAGCGGCAAAGAGACAACAAATGCATTAGAAGCAACTTGACTGACGACCGCTGCAACATGGACGACCTGACGCAACATTTGACTGACATTATGACACCCTTCTCCTCACTGGAACAGACCACAAAATTTGAACACGCACACCATTCAGAGATTTTTGGGTATTCTTAGGTTTTAAAACTCGACATAGGCGGAGATCTAAGCAAGATTGCGTCAATATTTTCATAATGAAATAAATAACCGCTACTTTCACAAGACATAAAATCTACATCGGCTGTTGTTACATCAGGGAGTTTTCGAGGCAAACAATTTACTAACACACAACAGATGTGACCACATAGATACGTCGCATGACAAACCTGATCGTTGTCTTCTGAAGGGGATTCATTTGACTGATCCCCTGGTTTATCAGCTCCACAGTTTTGCCTGTTGCATTTATTCCTGAAGGGATAGTTTATGTTTCCACAGTTGTCACACTTCCAGCTCCCTTCCGGTGCATTTTGTTCTCATAAACAACAAATGTCACTATGTCAGTCTCAAGGTTTATTAAGTAAGCCACAATATGTTCGATTTTCAGAGGCTTACTGGGGGTTTTATCTGAGCTTCCACCCTGCTGCAATTATAAGATTTGAAAAGGTCAGATATTACCAAAACAATCCCAAAATTTATCCAATCCACCATCTAATACATGATTACGCAAGCCAACTTAACCAGTCCAACCTTAGATTTCAGTTTAATGTTATCTGTTCTGTCTATGATACGGTCAAACTGAAACAAAATGCGGCACAAACCTGGGGCCCAGGCTTTGGAGTGTTGCACTTTCTCATGTTACATACAGTTCTGAACGAGAAGTTCACATTACCACAATTCGGACATGTCCAATCATTATCACGAGTTGAATCTGTAAATGAATACATTTAGTTGACACTATCAAGATAAAATTTTCTAACTTTACAGCTGACATGCCCTAGGATGGGGAAAAGCATAACTAGACTAGCAAATACCTCTCTTTTGTGATTTTTCATCTGGAAAGTACCCAGGTCTTGGCATCTGCAAAGAATGGCTCACACATTGTTGAAATTTCAGCTAATGTTACAAGTCTCCCGACTTATAAGACTTTGCATGTGATCAAAACCAAGCATCTAACTGTTATACATACCATAGCGGCGGCAGCAGCAGGACCCATGGCCATCCTAAGGCCATACCTGTCCATTGGTGGTGGAGGCATTCCATACATGCCACCTGGAAGAGTGAGAAAAAAACCCAACAAATGCACCAGCCAAATTATACACATGTAAAATAATGGCAACTGAAAGACTTGAGCCAGTTGGGAAATAGCCAAAGATCAAAAACTGATTAAAAGAAAATACATACCACTTCCCATCATAGACCCACCATGGTATGGTGGTGGTGGTCCAGACATATGCAACGGTCTGTAATGAGGTCCAGCAGGAATTCGGCTATTATAGTTAAAATGATAAGGCGAACCACCGGAAAATGGGACGTCATAAGGAGGCATAGACGATCCGTTAAAGAAAGAGGATCCATATGGCGATCCGCCCATATAGACTGAAGGGGAACCCCCAGATCCTAAATATCGCCCTGGCGATGAGAAACTTTGTTGAGGGTGCATAGGTTTGGGAGCAGACTTCTGTTACAGATACACAACAAATAGGCCATCAACAAGTATGTGAAAATTTTATGGAGATAATTATTTAAACAGGCATAATCTAGTAGGTTGCATATTGCTGCACTTGTTCGCAGATAGACAACAGATGGATTTTAAATCTGAAAAAAATGGAAGTACAAAACCTTTAACCAGGGATTGTTTAAGAGAATCCCAACTCTCCGACATGAACTAACAAAACTCAAGAGAATTCCTAAATGTCCTTCACACTCAGCTAATCTTTTGTAGTTTCTACAACTTCCAGCAACATCTGTTGGTGCTGCTGGAACTGCAGCTACAATCTCCTTCACACAGACTACAGTAGATGCAATAGACTGCACTAGAGACAGAACACTAAGGCTGGTCTTCTACTTCATTTTTAATTGTTCACAACCACAACAAACAACCGAATGTCCTTATTAAACTACTCACCATCCTGCCTGTCTATAAATATGTGATTCAAAGAGCTCCACTAAGTCCAATTATCCAATAACATAAAGGTTACGGTTATACATCATGACATCATACAAATGCCAAAAACGTAATGACTGCTTTGCAAATTCAATTCCCAATATATATATATATATATATATATATATATATATATTTGATGTAGCAATACAAAAACTACTTACACCATTGTGATCTGCAGGTCTAGGCTGAGTGCAATTACGCATATTGCACGTTGTCCTGAATGAAAAATTGACATTGCCACAGCTGGGGCAGGTCCAATCATCTTCTCTGCGTCCCCCTATCCACGACCAAAAGAATAAACCAAAACAGCTATTCACATTTGTTTGTCCAATCTATATACTCTTCAGAGCACAGTCGTATAGTTTAATTCCGTACCGTCAGTTCTAGCACGCTTAGCAGCTGACGTGTTTCTGTTGCCTACCTAAAAATCAGAGGAGATAAAGTCAAATTCACCAATCAAACAACACAAAGATCAGTGGCGCGAGGAAGGATTTGCAAAATTGATTGAGAAACGCACAATCAGTAAATTAGGCAGAAGCAAGAAGCTCCGTCTCGACTCAGTGTTAGATCTGTGATATTCTTTCCCAGCAGTATAAGACGGGACGAACAAAGAGGGTGGGCACTGTACCTGAGACATAGCGGCGGAATGGTCTGCAAAGTAGCGAGACAAGCGGAGAAGGAGGCAACACGACGGCGATACGTCCCTCCGCGACTTAACGTTTACCCTACGATTTAACTTCGACGGGATGAGATAAAAGAGGTGAAAGAATATGCTACGAAAGTGGTGGTCTGCTGGTAACCAAGGAAAAGTGAATCCTTTAAAGGGCTGTTTGCAAAAATGCCCATGAAATTGAAGTCAACCCTCAAACTACCCTTCCCCTTCTCCTTCCTTCCCTTCGCTAATATATCCCCTAATAATCTGTGTATTCACGATAATGCCATCGTCAGACTTCATATGAAGTCTGATATTTTTACCAAAAGACCAAAAAAACCCTTTAGATCTAACTTAATTACGAAACTGTCATCTTTTTCAATTCACCCAAACACCATTAACAACCAATTTTGAGCTTCTAATGCCTCACACAACCAATTTCGACCCATCAAAACTCCATATTAGAGTTCACAACCTTCTATTCTCATATTTTCTCTCCAATTTCATCCAAAAAACTCTTTAATTAACGTTCTACAAAATTTTAAAATTTGGATCTATTGCGATTTTGGTCATTCTTGCATAAAAATGGTTGAGTTTGTTGGGTATTGGTGTAACTAAAAGTTTTGAGTGTTTGGGGAAGGTAAAAACGAGCTCAAAATCAGATTTATGTGATTTTTCACAAGATCCCCCGTTTTTCAGATCTGTTTCGCGATTTCAGACTTCCCACGAAGTCTGATGAAAAATTATGGTCAACGAGAGGGTAGTTTTGCAATTGACTTTCAATTGACAGACTTCCATAGAAGTCTAAGAAATTCCTTTGAAAACAAAAAAAAATTTATCTGACGTCACCAATAAGTCAAAATAAGAAGAGGGTAGTTTTGCAATTGATTCAAATTTGATTTTTTAGTCAGACTTCTTATGTAGTCTGGCAAGAAATTGACCGATTTTTGACTTTTTGTCAGACGGGATCCGATGTCTGACAAAAAGGAGGGGTAGAAACTGCAATTGACCCAAATTTTCAGATGTTGACCAGAATAAGCGAAAAAATCGTCAGACTTCTAAATATGTCTGAAAATAGGGAAAAATAACGTCAGACGGCTATAGACATCTAAAATTTCAAACTCTTGTCAGACGGCTATAGACATCTGAAAAATCGAATTTTGGTCAACGCTGGATAAAAACCGAAAATGCGATGTTTTTTATCAGACTTCCCTCGCCGTCTGAAATTCTTGTCAGACAGCATAAGAAGTCTGAAAATTATCAGACTTCTTAGAGAAGTCTGACATTTCAAAATCAATTGCAAAACTACCCTCTCAGACTTCTAGGAATTATCAGACTTCTCCGAGAAGTCTGGCAATTCAAATTCAATTGCAAAACTACCCTTTTTTTCTCAGACTTCATAAGCTGTCTGACAAAATTTCCAAAGCAGACAGCGTATGCTGTCTGATGGATTTCAGACTGCATCCGCTGTCTGACATTTCGATTTCAATTGCAAAAATACCCCTTTTTCCAGACTGACATAGAGGTCTGGTTTCACTTTTATCAGACGTCTGAAATGTTAAAAACTTTAAAAATGTATTTTATTCTATATTTGTGATTAATTTTGTTGATTTTAATTTTTATAAATATGTGTTAGTTTTATATGTTCCTTCTGCATGAGTTTTACATTCTTATATATGGTAATTATTTTTAAATCATTTTTTGAATAATATTGGCAATATAGCTAATAGCATAAGACTTCGAAAGAAGTCTGGCTTTTCCCAAAAGACCTCTAATGTGGTTTATACATGTTTGTTTATACAAATAATACAAGAAAACCGAGCTGGTGGAACGGATGTCTATGCGTAAACGTCATACTCCACATTATATATGTTGGTTGTTTATTGAATGCTTTGATATAATTGAAATGATTACACCAAATCATATCAAAGTATCAGAAGCAAATTGGGATTAGGATGGGCTACACAACCACATGCCGAGCGTTTACAAGCTGATTTTTTCCAATAAGATCGCTAATGTGATGATGAGAGAACGAACTTGACATTTGAACTTGTTAATTTTATAAACTTTTAGCTCATAAGAATCAGACAGCAGTTGATGTCTGACGACATATTCAGCACCACTTAAGGTTATTTTAGTTTGTCATATGTTGGTGTATGTAATTTAAAGAGTAATGTTTTCTTCCAAAGTTAAAGTGACCCATTTTCTGATATTGTATACTTTCAATAAGCAAAATTCCTTGTTGATTTGAGTAGACAAAAGTAAATTTATACAACTTTATATTTTTCTACAAGCATAGTATACAAGGAGAACTTCTTTTCTTTGGTTTGATCATCCAATAATCTAATACAATACAAGCATAGTATACTAGAATTTTGATTGCTTTGTGTTCCTTGTATCGCCATACACACCATGTGTACAATGTCAGTTCCACCATAGACATTCAAGATTGCTCTTCTTATGTTTTTTTGTTTTGTCCAAAGCACCTTCAACATCTACACTAAATCAACATATGTATTAGTTTGCATGGTATCAGACTTCATACGCAGTCTGAAATAAGACTTCGATAAGTTTAAATACTTGAACCAGACTTACCTGGTAGTCTGATATTAGACTCTCAGACTTCGTGTTCCTCGTACTACAGTGAAATTTTATGAGCCATTAGCAGCATAAAAAGTCTCAACTCCAGCCTCTTTGGAGAGTCAGCTGGCTCAACTTAAACCAAGCACCTGAAAAAGCTTGAACACAGAGCTCTTGCATTAGTTAGCAAAAAAGTCTTCATATGCAGTCTGAGAAGGAAATTTTTTGGTGTTATATGTGTACAAGATTAGATTTAGATAAGTGGAGAGAAATTGGAGGGAAATTTTCCCGCCAGATTTTTAATAATTAAAAATTTTAAAATATTTTGTATCAGACTTCATATGCAGTCTGAGAAGGAACTTCTGTGAGCGGGAAAATTTCCCGCCTTTTTAAAAAGTTTTCGCGTGAATTTTTTTTAAAGAGTTACAAATTTCAGACTTCATACGCAGTCTGAATACTTGAACGAGACTTACCTCGAAGTCTGAGAAACTCTCAGACTTCGGTTGTAGTCTGGTATTAGACTCTCAGACTTCGTGTTCCTCGTACTACACTCAAAATTTATGAGCCATTAGCATCATAAGAAGTCCCAACTCCAGCCTACTTGGAGAGTCAGCTGGCTCAATATTAAACCAAGCACCTGAAAAAGTAAAAACACATAGCTCTTGCATTAGTTAGCGAATAAGTCTCAAAAATGGATAATAAAGGATTGTTTGAGCAAATGAAATTGTATAATCAAAAGTCTATGTCAAAAGTCTCAATTATTTCAGTTAAAAAACTTTTGAAAACACTAAAAAGAACACATTCACTTACCTATTTCGCAGCTCAAAGAGAATCAACTATGAATCACATACATAAGAACTCATATGAGACAATAAGCTTGAGAACCTTTTTGCATGAGAAATTTGAGAGAGGTTTTACAAAAGAGAGAGAGAGAGAAAGAGAGGTTGTAAGAGAGGGAAGAATGTGAAGATTTTTTTTTTTTGGTGTTATATGTGTACAAGATTAAATTTAGATAAGTGGAGAGAAATTGGAGGGAAATTTTCCCGCCAGATTTTTAATAATTAAAAAATTTAAAATATTTTGTATCAGACTTCATATGCAGTCTGAAAAGGAACTTCTGTGAGCGGGAAAATTTCCCGCCTTTTTAAAAAGTTTTCGCGTGAAATTTTTTAAAGACTTGCAAATTTCAGACTTCATATGCAGTCTGAAATAAGACTTCATGGAAGTCTAAATACTTGAACCAGATTTATCTAGAAGTCTGAGAAACCCCAAATCTAATAATTAGTATTTAAATACCATCATTTTATATAGAAACTTATAATAAACATCAAACTCGTTAAACATAGTCACAAACTAACCACTATATGTAAATGTAACAATATAAATGAAAATTCACAAACTTTCAATCTAACCCTACAAATAAAAACATGATATTCAACTTCTTATGTGAAACATTGACCAAACTACATGGTGTTTTGAACAAAATATATCTTCAATGCTTAAATTTGATCAAAGTTTATATAATTTTAATTTTTATATATAAAAAATGCTTATGCTTAATTTATGTATCAAAAAGTATATCAAATTATTTTTTATAACTTTTTAAATTTAAATTTTTAATTTAAATTCGTCTCAGACTTCTCTTGGAAGTCTGAGAAACCTCAAAATTCAGACTTCGCCATGAAGTCTGGTAAACCCTAAATCTAATATTTATTAATTATAAGTAAAAATATTTAAGCAAAACAACTAGGAAACATAAAATTTGTTAAATATATGAACATTATAACACATATGTGCATATTTTAAATTTTAAATGTTAATTTGGTAAACCATGAATCTAACCCTAAAGTTATATGTAACTTGTATGTAAATGTTCAATTACAAAACATGTTTTGAGGTTTAAAACTTACTTTACCTTACATATTGTTTAGTTTGACTCAATTTATCAAATTTTAATTTATACACTATTAAATTGTATATATTTAATTTTTGTATATAATTTTTTTGACAAAATATTTTTTTTATAATTTTAAAATTTAAATTTACAAATTTATTCTGTATCAGACTTCTCTTAGAAGTCTGATAAAGTCATTTAGACTTTTATTAGAGTCTAATTAATCAGACCTCTATAGAAGTCTGACACATGCGAAGGTTATAATGGTAATTGCGGTTTCTGTTTTTTTGTTTGGTCATAAGGGCTTCGTAGTAATTTACCTAGGAAGGAAAACGTGTTTTACATTTGATTCAAATTGAGGGGTACACTTTTATTTAAAACCAATTTAAGGGGCATTTTTAGCAATTCCCCCATCTTTAAATCGAATTATCTAAATGCTGATTTCTTCACCCCGAATATACATGATATTCAAAAAAACAAATATGTTACTTGTTATGAATAATTAGTAGATACCCATTATAAGGTTCATTACTTGTAATCTAGGTTTTACTTGTTCTTCAAGTTCTTATACTCCTATATAAAAGAGCATACATTCATTGGAATAAACATCACATATTTTTCTATCTATTTTCTATTCACAACATGTTATCAGCACGATAGTCTCTCTTTTTCTATTTTTTTACACCGGAAAGGTGAGATTTAATTTATGTTTATTTTATGTCTTATTCTGTGATGATAATTGATGTCTTCTCTAAATATCGTTAGTGTTCTAAAAATCACCCTCTGCGGCCGTCTAGGCGCCGAGGAGGCGCTAAAACGTGGTTGACCGCCGCGAATTTGTCTTAGTCGGCGAAAAAATCGGTTAAAAAAAAAGCTCCTAAAACTTCAATTTTTGGTGTTGAATTCGTCAATTAACAGTTTATTTGTGTTATTTTGGTTAAGAATCGTGAAAATGACTAAAAACGAAAGAAATATGAAGAAATCGGATCTGAAAATCGCAGATTCGTCGACGGCTAGGGTTTTCAGAGGTTGAAGACGACTTATTACTCAAATTACTATTTTGCCCTTCTCATTTAAGTTTAAACAACAGTGCAAAATGACCTTCATGTCACTCGAACCCAGGCTAGGAGCAGTCAATTTTAGCTTCTAACCACTGCGCTACGTAACATTTGATAGGTTGGTACGCTTTTAAATTTATTTAACCTATATGTTATAAAATCATTTAAAATGCCTTATAAATTCTTCTAACGCCTAGTCGGCGATTAATCCCCGCGTAGACCGTCTAGGCGCTAGGCGCTAATCTACCGCCCGACTAGCGTCTAACGATTTTTAGAACACTGGTTATGATAGGCTATGCCTTCACGATTATGATCTCTGATCTTATTCATAATAGAGATGATTATCAATACTTATCTAGAATAATAATTTATTGATATTTGTCATGATTTAATCATGTATTTAAACTATGTTTATTATCGATTCATGGTTTATCTTAATGGATTCAATTCTATATTTTTGCTCGTGTTCAATAACTTATATTCATACATTATATTACATTAAATTATAGTAATTATTTTCGATGAACACGCTTTAATGTTTCATTTAGTAAAAGATTATGTTGCATTGTGTTTCCAAAATTTTAATTCTGATTTTAGGAAAATTCTTAAGTTTCTATTTTTAAATATCAATATATTCCCTTTTGTTTTAATTGTTTCCGAAATTTTAGATTCTGATTTAAGGAAAATATTTAAGTTTCTATTTTTAAATATCAATATATTCTCTTTTGTTTTAAGGAAAATATTTAAGTTTCTATTTTTCCTTTTTGCTAACTTGCATATCAACTCCAAACAAATATCTCGTAGCATGTGTAGTTTGATTATAAGTTTAAAGTTCATGATCATATTGTTTTGCCATCAAATTTCATGAGTTTTGGATATTGGTGGCTTGACGTAAAATATCCACATGTTCTTTGGAACATTAATGCGAAAGAAATATATGATCACCAGAATGTGATATAGTCATAAACTCATCTTGATTGGTTAATATACGATTATAAGACTTTAAGTCTGTGAATAAGTACTCATATAGAGATGTTATAGAAGTCATGCTCTATCTTTCATGCAAATATTGTTGTTCTGGAGACACAATATCATGAAAAGTGTTTGAGACGTACTATGAGTTTATATTTTATCTTATTGAAAAAGAAAAGTACCACAGTAATGACAATACCTGATGAGTAGCTATATAAGTAGTTGTAGACGTATATGCGGATATGAATATGGATATGGTCAAGGTCGACCCCATGAGTTTCTTTCAAAAATCATATTTTCACAAGAAGTGAGAAAAAAATGGTTGCAAATAAGAGATATTTCTTTTATGTGATAAGTAAAGAAACTAGTGAGAGTACAATATATGGTTCCCTATGGGAACCCGATTTAACATCATTCTTGCGTTATACTTTCTCAAGTCTCAAAGGTCAAAAGGATATGCACATGACCCAAGTTGGGTATGTTGTCGATTTCTAAAGTGGGATTCAATTTGTGATAGATGAAAATGAAGTTTCATTATCTCAAGGGGGAGAATTAGAGAATCCCACATCTATTATAAGTGGAACATCTAGATGATTATGTTCACACTGAAAATAAACTTAATGAACATTTATAAAGAAATTCCAGGGGATTTCAGTTCTAATCATGTTGAGACGATAAGTAAAGGGAAATGTTGAATATCAATTAACAAGTATTGCCCAATGCAGTAAACGTGTTTTGGAGAAAATACATGTATTATCTACTAAATTGTACTACACAAAAGAAAATGAAGATAAATGTTATAGTAAACTAGAGGTTTACTAAAAGTTTAATGTTTGACAAACCGGTTATGCCATCCCGGTTTAGTAATGATGCGACATTTGTTAAAGAACCAGAGATTCTCATAAATGATCTTCTATATGCTGCTTGCTCACAAGGCAATATGATAATACGGTTATCACCAGCCAAAAATAGATTTGAAATTTATTTACTTTCTGTAAAGTATACAAGGAGATTTTTGTGGGCTTGATCACCCACTGGTGGACTGATCATCCACCATATGTATAATTAATGCATCGACTAGAATGTCGTATGTATATCCTTGTCAAGACTAGTTGATAATGCTGGAGAACTCACATCCTAAGCCTTTGATTATTATTGTAAGTCTATTGGGATATGTGTTGAACATCATGTAGCTAATGTTCATACCCAAGATGCAGCAGGATTAATATGCATAATGCCAAAGAGTAATTAATAACTCTCCCCGTCAAATTGGTTTTTGGGTCAGGAACCAAAGATCCACATCTAGAAATTGGATAAGTGGTATATATTATGGTCTATCCACCACAAGGCTAAAAGATGGGACCTTAAAGAAGGTTATGAATATATGTTGGATATGGATCTCCATTGAAGATAAAATCTATAAGATTTATTTAGAGACTCTTTTAATGAGTCACTCTATCCAACATTAGGGGGAGAAAATAAACAGCTGGAAAAGGAAATGAGTTGAATTATTATTGATCCTCGGACTAAGATGTGAATTAAAAGTCCAAATGATATGAAAGAAGTGCAAAATATAATTCAGTTATAAAGATTAGTAAGTCGGTTGCCAGACACTTTTGATGACCTAATAAAGTGACAAAGTCACATGTACCAGCTGTAAATGCTCCAGTTAAAATGGATGTCCTAGAAGGACAATATCAAACTGCTAGTGAGTCTAATAAGCGCATGAAGCGTGATAGACATATCGGTTCTAAATATAATAATCCTCGAAAAAAGAGCATGAATGAGAATGGCAGGACCAAGGAATGATATTAAAGATCTCAAGAAGAGATGGTAAACATGACAAGAAAGAAATTCAGGTACCTGAGAATAAAGAAATCTCAAATAGTTATTTCATATATGGAACAATATGGAACCGATATCAAATCAACGTCGTTAATAATTATGCATGCAATATAGCAGTTGATGAGAATGAGGATCATAAGCCATCTATTGAAAAGTGTACACAAAGTGATGATTGGATAAAAGGGAAAGAGACAATAGATGCAAAGTTAAAATCTCTTTAAAAGAAAAGAGTATTCGGACCAGTAGTCCATACACCTAATGGTGTAATACCAGTGGCGCATAAATATATTTTTATGCAAAAGACATAAATAGGTCTTTATACGAAAGAATATATGATGATGAAATTGTGAGATGCAAAGCAGTTGAACAAAGGGTTCTCACAAAGATCTATAATGAATTATAAAGAAACTACTATCATGTGGTAGAAACAACTACTTTAAAGTTTCTTATTAGTCTGACAACAAGAACAGAAATTGAGAGCCACTGGACAATGACATTTATGTGAAAGTTCCAGAAGTTTTTAAAGTGGAAACCTCATAAGGATTTAAACTACCTGAAGTAGTAAATTCGAATTCCCGAGAACAATACTGCATAAAACTAAATCGATCTCTTTATGTACTAAAATAGTCAGGGCGTATGTGGTATAATCGCTTTGGTGAGTACTTGTTAAGAGAAGGCTACAAGAATGACCGTGTTAGTCCATGCATCTTTATAAAGATATTTGAGAAAGGATTTGTGATAATTGCAGTATATGTTGATGATTTAAATATTATTGGAACTCCTGCAGAGATTTCATACACAAGTAGAGTATTTGAAGAAAGAATTTGAGATGAAAGATCTTGGAAAAACAAATTTTTGTTTGGGACTACAAATTGAGCATATAAAGAATGGAATTCTAGTACATCAAGAGACATACACAGAAAATGTGCTAAAAAAGTTCTATATGGATAATGCACACCCTTTGAGCAGTCCAATGGCTGTAAGATCACTTGATGTGTCAAAGGATCCATTCCGCCCTCGGGAAAACAATGAAGAAGTTTTTGGCCCTGGAGTACCATACTTAAGTGCAATAGGAGCATTAATGTACCTTGCTAGTCACACAAGACCAGATATATCATTTTCTGTGAATTTGTTAGCAAGGTTTAGCTCATGCCCAACACAAAGACATTGGGATGGGATTAAGCATATACTTCGTTACCTCCAAGACGCATGATACTTCTCCGATCCCCATACTGCTAAATCGCAAACATGATATGTGTTCACTTGCGGAGGTACTGCCATCTCTTGGCGATCTATGAAGCAAACTCTCACCGCTACTTCTTCTAACCATGCAGAGATTTTAGCCATTCATGAAGCTAGTCGCGAGTGTGTATGGTTAAGATCTGTCGTTCATCATATACAAGGAGATTGTGGTATTTTTGTAGGGAAAGAAGCTCCAACAATTATGTATGAAGATAATGCAGCATGCATCTCACAACTCAAAGACGGATACATTAAAGGTGATAGAACAAAGCACATTCTACCAAAATTCTTCTTCACACACGATCTACAGAAGAACGGCGATATACATGTTCTACAGATCCGTTCGAGCGATCATTTGGCTGACTTATTTACAAAGGCGCTACCGACTTCTACTTTCAAGAAGTTAGTTCATCATATCGGGTTACGCCGTCTCAAAGATCTCGACACGTGTACTCATGAGGGGGAGTAATTGCGTGTTGCACTCTTTTTCCCTTAACCATGGTTTTTCCCATTGGGTTTTCCTGGTAAGGTTTTTAATGACGCAACATCTTAAATGCATTACAAACCATTCCATTGTAATGGACATCTAAGGGGGAGTGTTATGAATAATTAGTAGATGCCCATTATAAGGCCCATTACTTGTAATCTAGGTTTTACTTGGTCTCTAAGTTCTTATACTCCTATATAAAGGAGCTTTCATTCATTGGAATAAACATCACCTATTCTTCTATCTCTCTTCTATTCACAACACTACTAACTTCGGGTTGGTTTTTTTTTTTTTGTCAACTGGTTGGTTCAATATATTGGATCTGGAAAAGGTAACCTATATAGTATTTCTTTTTGGCATCTAATATAATTATTTCTATGTATAT
Organism: Orychophragmus violaceus; assembly: GCA_030180135.1. NCBI lineage: Eukaryota > Viridiplantae > Streptophyta > Magnoliopsida > Brassicales > Brassicaceae > Orychophragmus > Orychophragmus violaceus. Next base: position 36,602,733 of record CM058231.1, on the reverse strand, counting down.
ATATGATTTTTATAGTAAAATAAATACATTTTAAATAAAAATCATAATATTTTCTCACCACCTCTCTCTCTACAAATTCCTCTCCCCTCTCTCTAGCAGCGTCTATTCTCGTTTTTCCGTTTTCTGACAGTCGGTTCGCCGGCGAATTATGTCGGAGGACTCTATATCAAATCTTCTCTTCCGGCTTATGTCGGATTTCTTTTGTTGTGCTTCAATAACTTCTGATTATCTATCAGATTTTGTATTCCGAATCTATACCAGATTTTGTTTGCCTTTTGCCCTTTCTTCAGATGTTTGCATGTTCTATCCCGGAGGACATCTAACCGTATTCTCTTGAGTTGCCGTGACTTAATTATCAGCGCAGGTGGAGTAATTTCTTCGTTGCTATGCAATTGATGTGAATACGACGGACTTTTCTAGGTCCCAGATGAAGCTTCCAGTTGATGTTTGAGGGTTAAGGTTGAGAAAATTGATTCTCGGGTTTCAGTCGCATAGCGGTCATCGAAGCGATTTAGCTCTGTTCTGGCGACTCCAACAACAAATTTGTTTTTCCATTTGAAACTATGATGGGTCGGCCCTCGGGGATTGCAATTCTTTAAATTCACGTTTAGACTTGCAACTGGGCCTCAGCAAAAAACTGAGAACCAATGAATCAAACCAAAAAGTCGTAACCGAACTCAATTGATAAATTAAAAATATCCAAACGGTTTTCTATTTTCATATATAAAATATCCGAACTGAACATGAACCAAATCGAAAAATTAAATGGATATCTGAAATACCCAAAATATGATTTATACAAAATATTAATTATATTTTGATTTTAAATAATCAAATAACCAAAAATAACCGAATAATATCAATAAAACCAAATTATCCGAATAATTCTAATATTTTTATCCGAGAAACCCAAATAATATGATTATTACCCAAACTATCCAGATTATCCGATAGTTAACCTGAAATACCCAATTTTATCTGAATTACCCAAAACTATCCAGAAACCCGATCCGAACTGTAACCGACCCAAACCGAACTGTAACTGAACCAAACCTGATTTTTTGGGTATTAGTCGTTTCCCAATTTTACTATCCAAACCGAACCGAATACCGAAAGAACCAATCCGAAGTTCGTAAATATCTGAACGGTTCTTATATCTCTATATCCGAAAGAACAAAAAACCGAAAGAACTTAACCGAAAAACTAAACGCCCATGTCTACCTGCACCGGAGAGTTCGATGGAGTATTCTTTATTTTAGATTCTAAACATGCATCAACATATAAAACATCACAAGTAAGATTGAATACAGTTTTTTCATGAAACAAAAAGATCGAAACATAAGATTGAAACAAGCACGTCAAGATAGTGTTTTAACACAAAATAACACTATTAACTCAATGTGATGTAGAAACAAGAGGGCTTGTTCGAACAATGTCGGTTGATGGAGAACCTCTAACTAGTTGTTCGGCACTTTCTAAAGGATTGATAGTGATGAGAGATTAGTAGAAGTGATGGTGACTTCAGCTGAATGTACATCACTTTCTGAAGAACCAAAGTAGTGGATTGATAGAGGAAGAGATCGAGAGACGCCACACAGATCTGTGAACGTATCTATGATAAGTGTTGAAGCCCATGTTCGACAAGGATTAATTTGGTAATTAATTGAGATTTTGGGACTGGGTATTTCAATACTTAAACATCTAAAGGCAATAACAAAGAGACCGGAAAACGTAGTCGTTTATTATCTTAAGAGTTCGAAAGCGATGAATTAGGGTTGAGTACAAGAATTGAATGTGTCATTTTTCGCGCAGGGGAAGTATATTTATATAAGCAGAATTATGTTAAATTCCTAAATTCTCTTTGATATAATAATGTTAAATCCGAATAATTTTGAATTTTCCTTCCTTTTGGAGATTTGTCTTTATCTTGTTCCTTTTCTAAATATGCTTAATCTACATTAATCATACTATCCTTTTCCTTTGTGCAGGCCGTCGAGTTGGGCCGTCTTCCTCGTTATTGGGCTTTAACTCCATGGGCCAATCAACTGCTGGGACGGGCTATTATAGGGGTGCTAAAACCACCTCCAACAGTAAGCCCCCTAGTTCGGCGAACTGGTTTGAGAGCTAGGTCAGGAAATTAAGTCGTTTCATTGTTCAGCTATAGCTGAATCGTCGCGAATCCCTTCCTCGTCTTTAGTGCTTGTGTTGTCGATCTTATTTGACAAGTGGCTTTTGGCTCTTTTAAATACCGAGCACACTTCTTCCTCTATCCAATGATGTTTAGACACATATGGAGGGAAGAAACGCGTCCGTAGAGAGGTAGATTTGCGTCTCTCGGAAGACTGCTGCCTCTTCACATATCGTTCTCATTCCTCCTTTTTCTGCCTTATTTAAAAATGGGCCATTTTCGTGCCGAGTCGAGTGAATCTTCTGTCAGTTTTGCAAACCGAGGTGCTTTTGACGGTGAAAGTATCCCTTCTTCTCCTGCGTCTAGCAGCTCGGCCATTGCTAGTCCTGTGATCGAACTGTCTCGGCGTTAAGCTGATTCTCTTCGTAATGACAATGCCGATCAATCTTCTTAGCATTCTGATGAGTATGTTCCACTTGTCCAGAGGATAGCGTCTGCTAGCCGTGGTCCCCAAAAGAACAAAAATAAGGGGAAATAAAATAGAAGAAATTCCTCCCCAAGTTGCTGATAAGGCTTTGGCGTTTTGTCGACCTGGTCCGATGATGAATATTTGACTTTGTTAAAAACTCTTTCGGGGTGCATGGGCGTGAAACTTCTTCTCCATTTTTCTCTGAAAAGACAGTGGCATGCTCCTCCTGGCTATGCATGCCTTTATGAATCGTTCTTCCTTTTGGTCAATCTCCAGTGTCCGTTGCCGAGCGCGTTGGTCAATTTCTGCGCAAGGTACATAATCTCTTTTACGCAGCTCAACGTCACCACCAATCTGAACGTGACTGGTCTCACAAAACTTTGAGAGACCCTTGGCGAGACGCTAACGGCTAGTCTTTTTGAGATCTTCGGTTAGTTCTATATCAGGATGACAACGCCGGCGTAGATTTCCATCAACTTACGACCGAAATTTAAGTTAACGTGGGCGCGAAACCCAGTAAAGTTCATGATTGGCAGAGGAAATACTTCTTTGCCAAAGTGGACGAGATCTCATTTCCGGATCCGAACGTACCGATCTACAAAAAAATGAAATATTTATGTTGGTAGTTAACTGGATGGCTGATTATCTTTTCTTGTTATGTATTTCTATCTTTTAATCATTTTCAACTTTTGTCTTTTTGTTGATCGTCTTTCTTCCAATCATCTTTGCCAGACATATTTAGAGGAGATTGGTGGGATATTTTCAGAGCTAGGTCACAAAACTTGGCCTGATACCGATAAGAAAAAGGCTAAAAACTTGGTAAGCTCGAATTGCCTTTTTGCTCATTTTATGCTTGAAATTGTTTCTTTTATTTATCGGATTTTTTATGCAGCACCCCAACCGAAGAAACAGATGGGGAAAACAAGGAAAGTCATGTCCAGTATGGTGATTGACCCGAAGAAAAGATTGATATAAAAATGGAATTCACCAAACTTAAGAACACTTAATGATAAAGAGATTCCAAGCTTTGATGTGGAAGATGATCGATTGTAGAGATGGAGATGAAGTTTTGTTGAATGATTCCACACCCAACCATGAACTGAGGGGGTTGATTCCACAAGTCCTTAATCGGACAATCAATAGAGAAGAGTGAATCACACACTAGACTCTAAAGACAAGAACACAAGAGCAAAAGAATCCACCTAAAACTCTAATGACAAAATACACAATGACAAACTTTGTAGACTGAATAATACTTTATTGATTTCAAATAAGGGGTGGTTTAAAATGTGGAACGACAATGAGATTATATAGGCTCTAAAACAAAACTATCTAATGTTCTAAAACTTTAAACAAAGAAACAAATAATCAAAGGGATGTCGGTTTGATGATCTAGCCTTGGAGGCTTGAATGCTTGTCCAAACAAGGAAACTTATAGTGGCTTTGTATCTAGAAAGCTTCTGTAAATAAACATGGCTGAGAAGCCTTCCAGAAGCAGTTCTTAGACCGATAAATAACATTAGAGCCATTGTGGATTCATTGATCCAAGTGTGAATGCTCTTGGCGTCTGATATGAAATGTGTTGACGTATGAATGGCCAAGGTTGGATTCGCCTGATCCAATGGCTGCGAAAGAAGCTTGAGATATTATTAAGAGGCTCTAATTGTAGTAGATATCCTCATGGTCTCCAAATATATGATTGAAGTCTCTCAAATCCGGAAGGTTCCAAATAAAGCAAGTCCAGGATCCTCTGGTTTAGAAACTCAATAACGTTCACATCCAAACCGGTATTTATGTGATTCAAATTCGGTGAGTTTCTCTGATGCGTCAAGATTACATACCAAGTTAGTTTGTAGCTGAATTCCTTCTGGTGTGGTTTCAATCCACCAATTAATGTACACATGTCCAAATCGGGTAAGTTCGGCTTAACCCAACTTGAGAGCTGTATATCTCCTTCATGTGAGATTATTTTGGGCTGATTACACTTCCTGAAGTTCTCTAAATGAGCTGAGAATATTTTACAAGTAGTTTCATGCCTTGAATCGCCGTGGTTCAAATGTAATGCATCAAAAAATGGACATATGTCTGTATGGGGTTCCACAGGAGGATGGTTTGGAATCTCCCGGTTTGTAAATTTGATTATGGTTTGGTCCAACGTGATATCGAGCCAATTCCACTTCTTTGTGACTCATTATGAGTTGAGTTTCTGGAATACGTTTGTTTGTTGCTCAGATACTTCTGGTTGGTTTGGTATGCTTAGGCATGGGCGTTCGGGTACCCATTCGGGTTTGGGTCGGGTTTTTCGGGTTTTCTGGTTTTCGGGTTTAGGGCTAGAAAACCTGTGTGAGTCGGAACTCGCACTGTCAAAACTTGTAGAGCAAACTTTTTAGGGAACAAAAACTTCAATGATAAACACACCAAACTAGTAAACCCGTAGGATATTTTATTGATGAGAGATCGGAAAAGAGTACAAAGATCGGAATAGAGAATACAAAGAAAGGAATTGGCAAAGAAAATTGCTAAGCTCTTAAGTCTAGATGCTAGGGTTTTTAGCTCTGGGTTTCTCGCATGACTTCCATCTCCTTATATAACTACGGCAAGTCGACTTCGAGAATATTTCCGCAAGATTTGCGGAAATCTTCCTGTTGTTATCTCCTTTCTTTTTCCGTTAAGATTTACATTTACATCTCGGATTTTCCTCTTTAGCTCGGTGATATCTCCTTCTTTGTTTTTATCTCCTTTACTCTTGTCGCGGCTTGACCTATTTGCCGGATGAGCCGAGAACGGACGATCCGAGTCCATTTGTGTACAGACTTACTTATTCGGCCCAAAGTCTTGGGTGTCCTAACGTCGTATGTTTGGGCCTAAATTCTTATTTCTTTTAACTCGATCCGTCAGCCCAAGCTATTGGCCAAGAAGGTATAGGCCGATGTTTCCGAAGATGGATTGCGACAAGTTGTACATATCGGAAAATGTTTGGTTAGCCGTTCGGAAAGTTCAGCGAAGTCCAGCTCGGAAGTTTACAAAAGGTGCATTCAGCTCGGAATTCCCGAAGGGATAAACCATGTTTGGAAAAACAGAAAGGAAAGGTTCGGATCCGAGCCGAGTTGGTTGCAACCAGCTCGGATTTCCGAGCTGGATCCGAGCTGGTTCAGCTCAGAACTTTCGAGCTAGTTCAGCTCGGTGATTCCGAGCTGGTTTGGCTTGGTTCCGAGCTTAATCAGCTCGTTCCTTATCTGTTTGGCTGTTTCGTTGATCCGCAATCCCTGTTGGAAGGTATGTTTGTCCGAATGATCCATTGTATACGAAATGTCGTTTGAAACGTATCCGTTGAATACGTTTGTTCAATAAGTCGTTCAAGTGAATCTGGCGATACTCCGCATAACTTGGTTGTTCATACAAAAATTTGTTTGTCCGATGCGGACGTTCGTCTTTGTCCAATTGTCCGATCTTGTCGTCGGCTATTGTTTTCGTCGAGGAGGTTTTTGACCCCAACAGTTAGCCCCCCAGCTCGTCAGACTCGAATGCGATGATGAGGTTATTTTGTTATTCGAGACAAAAACATTTGTCCGAAAGAACTAACTCGGCCATTTGGATTGACTTGTTATGTGTAGTTCGGTCGATCCCGAGATCGTTCTTGGAGGACTATGTGAAATTATGATTCTGCCCCGACTCCTTTGGAGAGGTATCTATCAGTATCCTTCATCTTTCATTCATTTCTTCATTCACTCACTCTCTCTAGATTTCGTAAGTTTCCCTCTCTAACTTCTCCTTGATTGTTTTTCGATCATTCTTCCTCCTTAGCTTAGATTTTTTTTTTTGTAGGTTGCCACAACTTTGAACGATGTCATTCCAGAGCGCACCCCTTCCGTTGTCTGAACGTGAACTTGCGAAAGCTAGGAGGAAAGCAGAGGCAGAAGAAAAGAGGCGAAGAAGTGAGGGAAAGGTGTCCGAGGCACACGGAGACGGCCAAGAAGCTGTGCAAGGTATGTCGCTTAACCAAGAAGTTCCTATGGTCGCAGGCGGATTGAAAACCGGACAAAACCCCAATGCTTGCCGCATATCCATGGGACCGGTCCTGGGTGTGGAGGCTCAGACTGTTCCGCCTGAGAAGAGAAAGAAAAGGATCAGTAGAGCGGGTGAAACCGAAGCTCCTCAAACTGTCCCGAAGTCCGTTTCGAGTGGCCCAAAGTTCAAGGGTCCTGTTTACGAGAATGTCATGGAAGTTGAGAGGTTCTGTTTGGGAGTGTGGCATGCGGGAGATGTTCCGGTTCAGTATGGGGATATGTCGTGTGGCGCTTCGCTTACCCATGCAGGCCATGATTTCTTAAAGGTAGAGATTTCTCTTCTTTGGTCGGTATGGTCATTTACTGATATACACACATTTTTCTGGTCTCAGGCATGGGCGTCGGTGAACAGTCAGGCCGCCGAATCTAAGAAAGAAATCCGTGGAGCTCAGGAATTGTTCCGCAAACATCTGGCCGATAATCAGAAATTGGAGCTTTGTCTTTCCGAATTGAAAGCTGCGAGTGAATTACAAGCGGCCGAGTTTGAGGAGGTGCAGCGCTCTGTCAATGCTGAAAAGGCTGAGGCTCTCGCTGAAGCTGAGGCTTTAAAGCTGAAGCTTGTGGAGGAGAATTCTTCCTGTGAGGCTGCTCTGAAGGAGGCGTCCAAGAAAGGGAGGAAAGGAATGTTTGATAAGTTCTCGTCTCACTTCAAGAAACTTCTTGATATTTTTGCCAAGCTGCCTACGACCAAAAAGAGGCATTGCGATTTTATCGAGAAAAACCGTAACCTCGAGATGATCGCTGCGTTGAAGGCACAGGACCCTCCAGCGTTCGAGGCCAAGGAGGAGCAGCTTAAGATTACGAAGGCGGCGCTTCTTGCGGATGACGTTCCTGAGTATGATCGGTTGATGGCCGAGGCGGGGAATTGCTTCAACTTCTCTCCTTTATCTGGGGATTCCGGTGGGCCTTTGTAGTGGGATTCTTTCCTCGCTGATGACGCGGAGTCTGCCGACGTTTCTAACGTCTATGGTTCCTATCTCTGAAAATCGTGTTTGTGTTTGTTGTTTCCAATTTTGTCGTTTCCGGAATGGTTGGTCATTCCGTCCTATGAACCCTTTGCTTCTTTTTAAATAAATCACTATTGTTTCTAGTTTCCGAGATCGTTTTCCGGATCATTTTTTAGATCAAGTTTCGAGCTCGAAAGTTGGCTGGGCTCGTAGGTAGAGAATATCTCGCCAACTTTTCGAGCTCGGAACGATTGGGACCAGCGCGATCGGAAGCGTCTTACTAGGTTTCAAAATTGAGTCCGAGGAATAGTAAGATGCATTCCTTATGCGGACATGCAACAATTAGACTAGTGTGCTTGGAAGCGTCTTACTGGGTTTTGGAATCGAGTCCAAGGAGTAGCAAGACGCACCCCACTTGCAGACTTATTGATTGGACCAGTGTGCTCAGAAGCGTCTTACTGGGTTTTGAAATTGTGTCCGAGAAAAGCGTCCTTCTCTTGCGGACTTCAAATGATTGGACCAGTGTGCTCGAAAGGTGTCTAACTGGGTTTCGCAATGGTTAGACCAGTGTGCTTTGGAAGCGTCTTACTGGGTTTCTAGGAGTCTTACGGTTGACTTCAGTACTAGTGCGGGGTCTGCCGTCTTATATTCCAAGGTCGGTCGTGTACTCGATAATGAAGTTATCGAGACCAGTGTATTGTATTTTACTAGGTTTGGATTTTTGGTCTCGATTTTCCGCGAATTTCGCTTCGCGTTTTTCGTTCACTGAAAATAAACCGGTATCCGGAGGACCACCTTTCAAAGATACCGAACCAAGATTGGTCAGAACGTCATACTGGGTTTTCGGGGTCTATTATCAACTCCAGTACTGGTGCGGCGGATTTGAAGACCTGTCAACAACCCGTATCCGGGATCTTACGCCGACCTCTCGACTTATGTTCCCTTCGCTGATAATAAACTTACCTTGGCGGTATTTAAAATTTGTATAACGCGCTTTTATCCGTTTGATGGACGTATAGAGCCTCAATCCATATAGGACGTGTTGGCTAATATCCGTAAAGGATGTATGTGTTTGTTCACTGCGGCCGCTAGCGGACAAGACAATCTATTCCTAACAACTATGCATGCGATGTAATAGTGGGCGGATTCTAAGTTACAAAGTTCATACCCTAATTTTGATCTAAGAGAAAATGGACTTGAATGAAAAAGAGAGAAATAATTTATTTACCGGATAACTCCAAGGGCGTGGTCAGTTAGTTGAACTTTTGCGGGCGCGTCATATCTCCAGCTAGGATCTGTTGTGTGGAATTTCTGCGGAGAACGTTCAGCTTGGGATCTATGCAGAGAGTGGCCAGCTCGGAAATTCGAGTTGGTTCAGCTCGGCCCGAGTTGGTTCAGCTCAGAAATTTTGAGCTGGTTTTGCTCGGATCCTAGCTGGTTCAGCTTGAGAATTCCGATCTGGTTTGGTTCAGATCCGGGCTTGTTTGGCTCGGAAATTCCGAGCTGGTTTAGCTTGGAAATCCGAGCTGGTTCAACTCGCGCTGGTTTGGCTTGCTTGTACTTCCCTAGCTGACTTTTCCTGACTTTTCTTAGCTGTTTTGCTTGAAAGTCCCTAGCTGGTTTGTTCGAAAGATCCGAGCTGATTTGTTTGAAAGTTCAGAGCTGGTTTGTTTGATTAGTTCGGATTTTCGTAGCCGATTTGCTAAGGATTCCCTAGCTTACTTGCCCGGACGTTCCTAGCTGGTTTTCTTTAACTTTACGAGATAGTTATTTCGACGTCTTCCAAGTAGTCTTGAGTTTGAGAATTGATTTAAAATTTTCCGAGATCCGATACGGAAGTATAGATATATACGGACTCACTCCCCCCCTTGAGAGGGGGGACAGCTGAATCGATCAAAAGACCGGCTGCCTACGTACACCTTTCGGGGATCAAGCCGTCCGTAGTTCAAAATGTATGAAGTCTTGGTTTAGTGATAATACTTCTTCAGGTGCATTGCATTCCAGCTTCTGGGAACCCTGACGTCGTCCATGTTAGTCAACTCGTATGCCCCTGGTCGGACTACTTTCATAATTTTGTAAGGTCCTTCCCAGTTGGCTCCCAGCTTGCCTGCATTTCGCTCGGCGGTGTTTTGAAATACCTTCCGCAAAACCAAATCCCCTACGCAGAATCTTCTACTGCGGACGTTCGAGTTATAGTACCTTGCGGCCGCTTGCTGATAATTTTGGATACGGACTAATGCTCTGTCACATCGTTTGTCAATCAGGTCCAGTTCGTCGAGAAGCATCGAATGATTTAGACCTTCCTGTCTAGGGAGTAGTTCGCGACGTATCCCTGGGATTTCGACCTCAGCTGGGATTACGCATTCCGATCCGTATACGAGTGCGAATGGTGTTTCGCCAGTTGCTCGCCTGGGGGTCGTTCTGTACGACCACATGATTCCTTCTAATTCATCCGCCCATCGTCCTTTCTTTTCATTTAGTTGCTTTTTCAGACCGTCGAGGATAGTTTTGTTGGCAGCTTCGGCCTGCCCATTCCCTTGGGGATATCGCGGTGTCGACTTTTGTAGTCGTATCTTCCATTTCTCGCAAAAAGCCTCGAAACGTGTTGAGATGAATTGTGAACCGTTGTCTGTAACAATCTCGTATGTTACTCCGTGTCGACATATGATATTCTTCCATACGAAGCTTTCGACTTGGGCGTCTTTGATGCTGGCATATGAATCAGCTTCAATCCATTTTGAAAAATAGTCTGTCAAGACTAGAAGGAATCGTTTCTGTTTGGATTGATGAAGCGGTCGTACTATGTTCATCGACCAACGCATGAATGGGTAAGCTGCCGAAATTGATGATAACAGTTCGGCTGGTTGATGGATGGTCGGAGCGTGCCTTTGGCATTTTTCACATTTTCGAGAAAACTTCTCGCAGTCTTTCGTCATTGTTGGCCAGAAGTAGCCGTGGCGCTTAATTTTTACTGCCAGTGCTCTTTCTCCAGAATGATTTCCGCATGAGCCGCTGTGGACTTCATCCATAACTCGTCTTGCTTCTCTGCCTTCGATGCATGACATTAAGGAACCGGATAGTCTCCATTTATAAATATTTTCTTCCATCAAAACGTAGCGAGCGGCCTACACTTTAATTTTGCGCGCTTCCCACTTATCTTCAGGGAGTTCGCCATTTGCTATGTACGAACGGATCATCTCTATCCACTTCTCGTCGCAACCATATTCTCCATCAGTCCGTATGTTCGTCTCGGCATTATCTTCTTCTGGCGGAAAGTTTTCATCTTCCTCTTCTGGTGGATAAGCCAGATTGATCGTTTCGGAATTTCCAATGCTTGGGTGTTCGATAAACTCCACCAGAATGATCCGCTTCAAGCTCGGTTCTGACTTCGAGGCCAGTGCTTCCAATGCGTCGGCTGGCTCATTTTCTCCTCAGGGGATTCATTTCATATTGAAGCTTTTGAGTGGTTTCACCAAACCCTTGACGATTTTTAGGTATGCTTCCATCCTTTCGTCCCTTGTCTCGTACTCTCCGATGTATTCACTTGCGACTAGTTGCGAGTCGCAGAATGCTTGTACGTTTTGGATCTTTAAGGCATGGACTAGTCTCAGTCTGGAAATTAGAGCTTCGTATTCTGCTTCGTTGTTCGAAGCGTGCAAAGTTAAGCGGAAATATTGCTCCAGTATCTCTCCGGTTGGCGAGGCTAGGCAGATTCCTACTCCGGATCCTTGTTTTGATGAGGAACCGTCTGCGTGGAGTAACCAATCTGAATCCTCTGCTAATCCCTCCGCCCCTTCTTGCGGTAGCTCGACCAGGAAATCTGCCAGTACTTGCGACTTCGCGCATGTCCTGGATCGATACTCGATGAGCTTTATTGTCCATTTGGCTAATCTCCAGGATTGGCTCGGACTATGAAGGATTGTCCGCAACGGAAAAGTCGTTAATACAATGATTGAGTGAGACTGGAAGTATGGCCTTAATTTCTGGGCGGACATTACCAATGCGAGTGCCAGTTTCTCGATTTGTGGGTAGCGCGTATCCGCGTATGTTAGCGTTTGGCTGACATAGAAGATCGACTTTTGCTCTCCACGATCTTCCCTGATAAGAACCCTACTCACCGCGGTTGCTGATACTGCCGTGTATAGGAACATGGGCTCTCCTTCAATTGGTTTTACCAGTACCGAGAAATTCTCCGGATGCTACTCCGAATCTGCATTTGGTTGGATTCAGCTTCATGTTATGCTTATTTAGCTGTCCGAAACATTCACGCAGATGTTCCACGTGGTCTTTTTCCTCGAGAGACTTGACCAGCATGTCGTCTATGTATACTTCCATAGTTCTCCCGAGTTGTTCGGCGAACATTTTGTTTACCAAACGCTGGTACGTTGCACCGGCGTTTTTCAGGCCGAAGGGCATAACCTTGTGGCAATAGATTCCTCTGTCAGTGACGAAGGCTGTTTTGTCCCTATCGTCTGGGTTCATCATGCTCTGGTTGTACCCTGAAAAGGCATCCATGAACGTGAGCAGTTTGTTTCATGTGGTTGCTTCCACTAGCCGGTCTATGTGCGGAAGTGGAAAGCTATCTTTGGGACACGCCTTGTTCAGATCTGTGAAGTCAACGCAAACCCTCCATTTTCCGTTTTTCTTTTTCACTACTACGGGGTTTGCGAGCCAGTCCGGATATTTAACTTCGATGATTGAACCAACTTTAAGCAGTCTCTCCACTTCATCGTTAACTGCCCTAGTTCGTTCGGATCCTAACTTTCTTCTTTTTTGCCTGACGGGTTTTATCGTCGGGTCAACGTTCAGTTCGTGACATGCAATGTCCATACTAATACCAGGCATGTCTTCTGCGGACCAGGCGAAACTGTTCACGTTCTCTCGGAGACATAATACTATCCCCTCTCTGATCGAGGTATCTAGGTTTGCTCCGATATCTACGCATCGTTCCGGTTGATCGTCATCTATGCAGACCGATGTCACAGGTTCGCAAGGCTCGTCATCTTCTTCTTCTTCTTCGTGCTTCTTCTTGGCTCTTTTAGTTTTTTCTGTAACTTCTTGGATTGATTATATCCGTGGCCGTTTCGGCTTTCGAAGGATCTCTATCGCCAGTTTTCTGAGTTTGTGTTCGGCCATGAAACAAGATCGGGATTGGGCTTGGTTCCCCCATATCATTGTGATCCCGTTAGGCGTTGGAAACTTCAAGCAAAGGTGATACGTTGACGAGACAGCTCTCATGGAATTTATCCACGGGGTTCCCATGATCATGTTATAGATTGCCGGGGCGTCTGCCACTGAGAACTCGACGATTTTGGTCACTTCTCCAGCTCGTACTGGTAGCGTGATTGTTCCGAGGGTCATTGTCGTGTCCCCCGTGAACCCTGTCAAAGGTTTTGGGATCGGCGATATTTCGGATAAACTAATGTTCATCCTTTTCGAGGTATTGCGTAAGATCACGTCTACGGAACTTCCGATGTCGATCAAAATCCTGGCTACGTCGAGATCTCCGATGATCAGCTCGATAACAAGCGGATCATTGTGCGGTCGATCGATGTCAGCGGTTTTGCATTCCTCAAATGTTATTATTTCGTTTGGAGATTGAGAAGTGGTGGACCATGGAGCGCTTGTTTCAGCTCATCTCTGGTAAGCTTTGATCGACGATATTGCGTCTCGGCAGTATCGTGATCCTCCAATGATCATATTGTTGGCTGTGGCATCCGGTGGATCGTCCGTTCCTTCTTTTGTAACCATTTCTTCAGGTTCACGCATTGATGGTTTTTGAGTGTCAAAATTTTCTAAGTTCCCCACAGACGGCGCCAAACTGTGTGAGTCGGAACTCGCACTGTCAAAACTTGTAGAGCAAACTTTTTATGGAACAGAAACTTCAAAGATAAACGCACCAAACTAGTAAACCCGGAGGATATTTTATTGATGAGAGATCGGAAAAGAGTACAAAGATCAGGAAAGAGAATACAAAGAAAGGAATTAGCTAAGAAAATTGCTAAGCTCTTAAGTCTAGATGCTAGGGTTTTTCGCTCTGGGTTTCTCGTATGACTTCCATATCCTTATATAAATACGGCAAGTCGGCTTCGAGAATATTTCCGCAAGATTTTCGAAAATCTTCCTGTTGTTATCTCCTTCTTTTTTCCGTTTAGATTTACATTTCTATCTCAGATTTTCCTCTTTAGCTCGGAGATATCTCCTTCTTTACTTCTTTATCTTTATTTCCTTTCTTCTTTCCGCGGCTTGACTATTTTCCCGATGGGCCGAGAACGGACGATACAAGTCCATTCGTGTACAGACTTACTTATTCGGCCCAAAGTCTTGGGTGTCCTAACGTCATATGTTTGGGCCTAAGTTCTTATTTCTTTTAACTCGATCCGTCAGCCCAAGCAATTGGCCAAGAAGGTACATGCCGATGTTTCCGCAGATGGATTGCGACAAGTTGTACATATCGGCAAATGTTTGGTTAGCCGTTCGGAAAGTTCAGCGAAGTCCAGCTCGGAAGTTTACAAGAGGTGCATTCAGCTCAGAATTCCCGAAGGGATAAACCATGTTTGGAAAAAGAGAAAGGAAAGGTTCGGATCCGAGCCGAGTTGGTTGCAACCAGCTCGGAAAACCCGAGCTGGTTTAGCTCGGAACTTTCGAGCTGGTTTAGCTCAGAACTTCCGAGCTGGTTCAGCTCGGTCCGATCAGGTTCGGCTCGGAAATCTGAGCTGGTTTAGCTCGGAATTTCCGAGCTGGTTTGGCTTGGTTCCGAACTGAATCAGCTCGTTCTCTGTCTGTTTGGCTGTTTCGTTGATCCGCAATCCCTGTTGGAAGGTATGTTTGTCCGAATGGTCCGTTGTATAAAAAATGTCGTTTGAAATGTATCCGTTTGTTCAATAAGTCGTTGAAGCGAATCTGGCGATATTCCGCATAACTTGGTTGTTCATACGAAACTTTGTTTGTCCAATGCGGACGTTCGTCTTTGTCCAATTGTCCGATCTTGTCTTTGGCTATTGTTTTCGTCGAGGGTTTTTTTGACCCCAACAGAACCCATTAAGGTATTTATATATATCGGGTTGGGTTCGGCTCGAGACTTATCGGGTTCAGTTCGGGCTCGGGTACCCGAAATTACCATAAAATTCTGAAAACTCGAAAAAATTACTCGAAAATATTCAAAAATATTTGAATTACCCAAAAAATCCGTAAAAAATATACTCAAATTAACTAAAAGTATTCGAAAGTACTCAAATATATATGTATTACCCAAAATATAAAAACAAAACTACTCAAACTACCAAAAATACTTGATAGTATTAGAACTAACTGAAATTAGATAAAACTTCGGATTACTTCGGGTACCCGTTCGGGTTTGGTTCGGGTTTGGGTATTATCCAATACCCGAAATACCTTGACTTATGCCCCATTTAGGTATTTTTTTTTTAAATCGGTTCAGATCGGGATCAGGTTTTTCGGGTCGGGTTCGGGTTCGGATTCATGTATCGGGTAAAATGCCCAGTCCTAGGTATGCTCCATGAAAGGCACATATGTCCTTTTCGAATCTGATTGATTTTGTGCATCTGGTTTGATCGAGCTCTAAATCAGATGCTGGTTTGATGACCTCATAATAGCCTCCCTTTTGACTGATTTTTTCCTCACTGATTTTCCTTCATAGAGATAAGTCAAGTTAGTTACTTGGATTGTTTGAGGGTTTAGAAGTTTACCTCGGCTTAGGGCTTGTTTGTGACTCCTGTGTGGTTGATGTAGTGCATCTGGTGGTTCTTCCTTGATCATAAATGTTTCATTTAAACTCTTAGAATCCTTTACTAAAGCTTCGTGCATTGATGATCCCATATAGTCTTGGTTTTGAACTTGTTTCAATAGCAATTGTTTCCTTGATGGGACTCTTTGGTTGCTAGTAATCTCTTCTAATCCTCCACCTTTTTCAATACTTAGGGTATGCCTGCGATTTCGGTTTAACCGAACCGAACCGGCCGGTTACTTCGGTTTTTCGGTTTTGAAAAATTTCACCGAATTAAACCGAAATTAATTACGGTTCGGTTCGAAAACCGGTTTGTTCGGTTATTGCTATATTTACCAAAAATTAACTGAAATTTTCGGTTTTCAATGAAAACTCAGGTTGAATATCGGTTCGGGTTGGTTATTCAATTCGGGTTGTTTATTCAATTTGGGTATTGAGACCTAAAAAAAAATTAACCGAAGAACAAAAGAAATGAAGCAGAAGAGATAAGAAGAAGAAATTTTAAGGAGTGCTCGAAGAAGTTGGGCCGTTCTTCGTGACCCAGCGTCGCTCATCGACTAGGGCCGGCGGATGTACCGGACCTGGAGAAGATCCGGTTTCGTAGTGTCTTCGCTGCGACGGTTTGAATGAAAATAGAAATCCACATATGAAAGAAGAAGACTAGAAGAGGTGATGAAAAAAGAAGAAAGAAGAATGATGCGGCTAGAATGAAGAAAAAAAAATAATTAGGTTTTCTTTTTTTATGGGCTGAATTGATATAAGTTAGTAATATTACATGTTAATTAGTTAGCCCATATATATAAATCAAATTATATGATGTGTTATTAGTTGGCCCATATTAGAAGAAAGTAAACAAATCAAACTGGCCCATATAAATCATTATCATCCCACATCGGTAAGTTGAAGTTATTGTAGTTAGTTTTATATATCACAGAAACTTATGGTCTAGCCAAAGTGAATAAACCGATTGGAATATTGAAGGTTCGTATATTTATGGTTAACCGTTTGGTTTGCCCGAACCGAACCGATCCGGTCGGTTAACCGAGTTGTAAAAAAATTTGCCGATCGGTTCGATACTCCTAACCGAACCCGAACCGAAAACTGAAAATTTCGGTTCGGCTCGGTTCGGTTAGCTCGGTTCGGGTTTTAGTGGCAGGGCTAACTTAGGGAAAGTATAAGTGCATCCTCAAAAACACAGTATCTCATAATAAGAATTACTTTGAGACCATTCTCATATTGAACAAGATTTTGTATTTCATTTACTTGGATATCATAACAAGTGTTTTGCATTGTCTCAGACTTGATGATTGCTGTCTTTTGTGCAAGATCATATGTTGCTGGGTTGTGTACTGGCAGAACAATTGTATTGAGGTCAGCCTGCTCACACTTGACTTTATCAGGTTTTGTTATCTCAGAGTTTTGAAGCTCACATTGGTCTAAGACTAAGGCTGGCTCTCCTTCTTGATATGCTTGCTTTTTTGTCATGCCTAGACCTGTATCAAAATATTTTGGCAAAGACAAGTGTATTATACTAGAAGTTAGAATTTTAGAATCAGATTTAACTAGACTATCATCTTTCTTATGGCTTCCTATTTAGTTCTAAAGATGTAGAAATTACCAATTTCTATAGTTGGACAATTTTTAGCATAATGTCTTTTGTTTTAACACCTAAAGCAAACTACTTCAAGTAAATTCAAAGTGTTAGAAGACTTACCTTGTAGTGGTTTGTCTTGTGGTTCAGTCTTTAGTGTTGGGGTTGATTCTTCTTCAACCTTGTTTTCTTGAACTGCTTGTTGAACCAATTGAGATTTCACCAAAGTGTTTGTTGTCTTCTTCTTTGGCTTGGTCTAATAGACTGGTTTGGATACATTGTTGTGGCTGAACTTTTCAGCCTTAATCCATCCTCTTCGGTTCATTTCTGATCCAATGCGTGTGTAGTAGCTTCTTTGGGTTTGATTCTTTTCAACAAACTCTTCATGCATCTCAACCCTTAAGCTCTCCCAAGTGTGATCTGGTTCATTGTAGTGTACTACAACATCTTCTTCCTTCTCCCACCACTTGTAATCTTTATCAGTTAGTGTCCCTATGGCATAGGATAACTTTTCTTCCTCTGGTTTTTGGCATGCTTGAGACCACACCTCCATATCTTCTTCTCCATAACTGATTTCAGAATCATATTCTACATAGCATGATTGGTCTTCATAGTCTTCTCTTCCTTCCCATACGTTATCCGGTTCTTCAACCCAATCTACTTCTGAGGTGTTGAGTTCAATACTCTCATCTTCTTTAGACTCCATAGCCTTTAAACTTGATGTACCTTGTAAGAGAAACAAAATAGACTGATCAGAATCCTTAATGTAGTTGGACAAAAGAATATGCAAAATTATAAGTAAATAGCAAAGAAATGGAAACAAACAATTTTGGCAATTTTTCTTTGATTTTCTAGTCTTTATATTAATTGAGAAGTGCTTTTGGCCTTATATTCACTCTCAGAATGGTTAATTACTAATTTGCCATTAATGAAATTGAGTTATTTACAATAGTAACCTTAGTTTATATTTAATATTCTTTTTATTATATAAATTTTATTTTATTTTAGAGATATATATCATCCGGATAAAAAAATGATAAATACGAAAATATTTTCGAATTATAAGTTTTAAATATTGATAACTATGATTATTGTGGATAACACAAATATATATAGTAAATTCATATTAATTATATAAATTTTAAATTTGGATGAATATAAACGATAAAATAATTTAAAAAAAGTTATAATATTTATACATATATAATTATATTATATTTTTAATTTTATTTATGAGATATACATAATATTTGATAAAAATAATAAGTAAGAAGATAAATATGAAAATATTTTACGAAGATTTTTAAATATTAATAAATATGGTTGTTTATAGATAACATAGTTTTATATAGTAAATTTGTATTATTTATATAAATTTAAATTTATAAATAAACGATAAAATATTTTTAATAAAAAAATTTATATTGATGTTAATACATATAAATATATAATAATAATTTATTTTCTTGCTATTAATTTTATTTTAGAATAAATTATAAAATATTTTAATAAGGTTAACTATAATAATTTTATAACTATAGTTAATTATAAATAGTCTAATATAAATTTTTATAATATTATTGTTGTTAATTAAATTAATAATTTTTTTTTATAGAAAATACATGTGTTAACAATGTTTGTGTTCACACATGGTGCGAGCGAATCATACTAGTTTTAAATTAAAAATAATGGAAAATAGTATAAATGAAAATTTCTTTTCTTTTTATGACCAAGAACGAAAAAGTTTAGAAATAAGGAAAAATAAATTTTCTTTTTATTTTGAAAATAAAACAAAGGAAGAAAAACAATTTTTTTTTTGGTTTTTGGGTATATTTAAGCAAAACAGAATTAAATTGATTTTTTTTTAAATGGAGAAATATTCAGAAAACAAAGATTTTTAATAGATTTAAGATTTTATAATAATTCAAATAAACATAAGCAAATGCAATTTTTTTTTGTTTTGATTTTGGATTTATTTGAAATAAAACAAAATGAAAAGGAGAAAATATAATATATATTTTTGATTTTGAATTAATAAGAAAAAAAATTAAAAAGAAAACAATAGAAGACAATTTTTACGACTTTTTAATATATGGAAACAAAATTAAATAAATGCAAAAAATATTTTTTTAAAAGATTTTCCGTAATATGGATTGAAACAAAAGCAAAACAAAACTAAAAAGGATAAAGGCTGTATGAATACAACCTGGGAATATGAACTTTTAGCTCTAATACCAGATGATATAAGATTAGAATCAACCAAACTTAAGATTACTCAATGATCAAGAGATTCTAAGCTTTGTTGTGGAAGATGATCGATTGTGGAGATGGAGATGGAGTTTTTTGAATGAGTCCACACTCAACCACGAACTGAGGGGGTTGATTCCACAAGTCCTTAATCCGTAAATCAATATAGAAGAGTGAATCACACACTAGACTCTAAAGACAAGAACGCAAGAGCAAATGAATCCACCTAAAACTCTAATGAACAAAAGACACAATAACAAACTTTGTAGACTGAATAATACTTTATTGATTTCAAAGAATAGGTGGTTTACAATGTGGAACGACAATGATATTATATAGGCTCTAAAAGAAATCTATCTAACGTTCTAAAACTTTAAACAAAAAGAACAAATAATCAAAGGGATGTTGGTTTGATGATCTAGCCGATGGAGGCTTGAATGCTTGGCCAAACAAGGAAACTTGTAGTGGCTTTGTATCTAGAAATCTTCTTTACATAACCATGGTTGATAAGAATTCCAGAAACAAGCCATAAATAATAATAGAGTCGTTGGGGATTCACTGATCCAAGTGTGAATGCTCTTGGCGTCATATATGAAATGTGTTGACGTATGAATGGCCAAGGTTGGATCCGCCTGATCCAATGGCTAGGAATGAAGATTGAGATATTATTAGGAGGCTCTAGTTGTAGTAGATTCCCTCCTGGTCGCCAAGTATATGATTTAAGTCTCTTAACCCCGGAAGGTTCCAAGTAAGGCAAGTCTAGGATCCTCTGGTTTAGAAACTTAATAAGTTTCACATCCGAACCGGTATTGATGTGATTAAAATTGGTGAGTTTCTCTGATGAGTCAAGATTACACACCAAGTTGGTTCGTAGTTGAATTCCTTTTGGTTTTCCAATCCTCCAATTAGTGTGCACATGTCCAAATTGGGTAAGTTCGGCTTAACCCAACTTGGGAGCTGTATATCTCCTTCATGCAAGATTATTTTGCGCTGATTCCACTTCTTGAAGTTCTACAAATGAGATGAGAATATTTTCCAATTTGTTATATGCCTTGAATCTCCTTGGTTCATCTGTAATGCATCCAACAAAGGACATATGTCTGTACCAGCTTAATAGTAGGGTGGTCTAGAATCTCTCGGTTTGTCAATTCGATTCTGGTTTGGTCCGATGTGATATGGAGCCAATTCCAATTTTTTGTGACTATTTGATTAGTTGAGTTTCTGGAACAAGTTTGTTTGTTGCTCAAATCCTTCTGTTTGGTTTGGTATGCTCCATGAAAACATATGTCCTTTTCGAATCAGATTGGTCTTGTGCATCTGGTTTGATCGAGCTCTAGTTCCTATGCTTGTTTGATGGCCTCATAAAAGATATAAGACCTCGGAGGGCGATAGAGCTGGTGGTTCCAGCCGCTATGCTGCTAGTAAATCCACGACCTCCCCCGATTTGACTATTTAGAGGGGAGATACAAGATCTTCCAATGATGCCTAGAAGAAAAGGGCTGAGGAGGCCAAGAAGAGAGCTGCTGAAAACAGGTCGAATAAATCGGCCAACGAGGCTGGGAGGAAAAGATAGGCGACATATTCGCCGTATGACAATTCCTAGGATCTCTCTGGCCGCTTAATTCGAAAACTGTCTTTGGCTATAGCTCCAAATTCGGCCGAGGAGACGACTCCTTCGACCGGTATGGGCATTGATCCTTTTTCCGCCGACTCAAAAGGTTCTAATGCCAAGACTTCTACTATGCTGATCTTGCTTTTTGGTGCACAAAAACAATATTCGGAAGACGCAGGCCGTTCCAAGAGTTTTGAGGCGAACAAGCACCTAAAGACCAGCGAGTCCTTCTCTTCGTGGATGAACATGACTTTATTGATCGAGGGTGAGAATCTCAAATCTCCGGATGAATTCACCTGTGCCGAATTGATTCGACATATTTCATTTGATATCACTCTGCCTTGCCCCGTCGATCAGCTCTACAAGACGAATCTGTATCGGGCGATCTCTCAGTATAATGTCAATGTAATTACTTTTTCCTTTTATGTTTGTCGGTCTTAATGTCTTTGTCTTGCTCTTGTTTGATTTGTTTTTTTTTTGCAGATGAATTCATTGATGAATTCGTATATCTTCGTCATTAATTGGAAGCTACTGGATGATGGAGCCGATGTCAAAGAGGAGCTTGTCAAACAAACGAGAGAGTTGAAGAAGTCTCA
Organism: Orychophragmus violaceus; assembly: GCA_030180135.1. Classification (NCBI taxonomy): domain Eukaryota; kingdom Viridiplantae; phylum Streptophyta; class Magnoliopsida; order Brassicales; family Brassicaceae; genus Orychophragmus; species Orychophragmus violaceus. The sequence continues at coordinate 36,581,329 of CM058231.1, read as the reverse complement.
CCTTCTTGTGGGAACCTATAAAGTTGGTGAGACGAATCTGAGAAATCAGATCTCTTCGCTTGAAGGTAAGGCCAGGCTGTTTGAAGCTCGAAATAAGGAGCTCGAAGAGAGAAATGAGAAGTTGATGGCCAAGATGGCGAGGTAGAAGAAGACGTATTTCGAGGATAATAAACATTCTCAGATGATAATTTTGACGACGTTTTTCAGAGATGGTGAATGCTCGTCGCGCCTTGACAGCTAAATACGAGCATCACCTTGGGGAGCTAAAAGAGGCGATTGCCGCTAAGGAGGCCGAGAGTGAGGCCTATATGAACTTTAATCAGTATAGAGGGTCCTTGCATTATCTCTGGTTGTTGAAAAATAATAGGGGGATACTCGTCTATGACGATGTCTTCGCTGATCTTGAGGAGAAGAAGGAGTTGGATGACGAGATCCATCAGATTGACTCCCCTGACATCGACGATAGCTTTTTTCTTAATCTAGCCAGTGCCGGAAAGGGTACACGCTTGCCTTCTTCCTTCACCACCTTCGTCTCAACCCAAGACCTCGGCCTTGCCGGCTAATGCTCATGTTGCGTCTCTTGTGATTAACCAATTCGGCAGAAATGGCGAGGCGATATTGAGTGATTGTTGATCCCGAAATCCACACTAGGTATTTATAATTTTAGAAGGGGAGTTTCGTAGGGCTAGCACCTCAAAGATCACATGATACTTCAAAGAACTATCTAAAACAAACAATGGGTTTCGTAATTATCTTGTATTCATGAAAGGATAATTACAAATGAGATCTCAAGAGAGAGTTTACAGTGAGCTCGTAGAGCTGTTTTGTGTGTAAAACTAACGGGCAAAATAAGGTCCTTGCTGTTAAATCCATTGAAATCCTTTAATAGACTTCATGAGGAGCTATCCTTCCACATATCTTGCAATGCTCCCGTTGGAACGACCTGCTCGATCTCCGGACTATTTAGCTGATCTCGGAGTAACATGTTTGACCAAATCAGCTCGACAGTTGACTTAAATATCGGGCACGTCCTTCCTTGATACACAGTCATTTTCCAGTTGATAAGGCAAAGATATATTGGGCTTCGGCTTGGGCCGGGGTAATGTCTCTAACATTGACTTGTTTATGAGATAAAGGTAATTGGGCCTTATCGGCCCAAATCCTAGTCAGATTTTGGTACCAAAAATTTCCACACAGCCCATTAAGTATTTTAATATAATAATGGTCCAATTGTTGGGAATGTCCTGAAATCTATTGTATTTGCTCTTAAGTGAAAGTCGTATCGTCGAGATGAGACAATCATATGACACTAGGTAGTCGTAATGCTTTGCTAGAAGCCACTTATGATCAATGAGTTTAGAACTCATTGCTAGTGTTATATGATCCTACAGGGTCACACACCTAAGAAAACTGGACGTAGTATATGAGGTTGATCATTAATGTAATGATCGGGTGAATGCATATTTGATATGCATTCAATACAAAGTTTCTGGACAGTGTCAATCGACACAATAAGTGTGTCGGTCGACACAGATCGACAGTGTCGATCGACGCAGAGAGTGTGTCGATCGACACGACTCGCGGATTACCAGATTAATTCGGTTTAATCGTTGGTTAATTCCGTTGTGGTTTAAGTCGACATATATAAGATATATGGTCGACCAAAACTCGATCTTAACCTAATTCATAGCCACCAGAAAAGAAACAGAAACCTCTTGAGACATCTGATCTCTAAAGGCACTAGCATCCCTTTTGTTCAGTTTATGTGCGTGTGGATACCAGTAGAGGCCCAGCATTTGAGGCGCTCTAGATCTCGATTATCTGCAAATCTTCCGCTGCTAATCACCAGGTAATTCTGAGATCCCAATGATTCAATTACATGAACCCTAGATCCTAGGCTTGGAATTCAGACCAGGGTTGCCTAATTGGATTAGGAACTGCTAGAAATTCCTTCAGTGGTATCAGAGCTTTAGGGTTCCTTTGAATCTGTAGCATGTTGATTAGATTAGTTGAATCTGAATCTGTGTATGGTTGATACAAACTTGCTAAAATTCGTTTTCATGAAAAACCTAGTTTTAGGATTTTTGGCTTGAAAACGATTAGGGTTTATCGCCCTGTGTCGATCGACACCAATCCGGTGTCGGTCGACACAGAAGGATAACCCGAACAAATTAGGTTTTGCCTAGTGTCGATCAACACAATAGTTGTGTCGGTCGACACACACCTCGCTAGATTGATGAATCGGTTCAATTGGATTGGACCGGTTATCGAGCTTGGTTAATGATGGTTAAACGCTAAGAATGGTTTATTGCGATTGGGTTGGTATCGACCGATGCTAATGTAGCATCGATCGACACTAACCGGTACTCAAAACCGGATCAATTGGATTGATCGGTTATCGCGGATTGTTTTGGTTATTCTGCAACGATCAACACTAAAGTAGTGTCGGTCGACATGAGATTCGATGGTTTAGATTATGGAACCTGTAATCACAGAACCAAAGCAAGATAAATCAATTAATTAGAAGAATTAAAACATAATAAAACTGAACGTTTTAAATGGTTCCGTTCCTCAACCAAATATCAAGTGATACTTGATGTCTTTCCAATCTTGTCAACTGTCAAGACCCATTTAATTGTGCGATAGACTTGCAGTGCAAGATGTCCACAATTTCGTGAGTAAGACAGAGGTAATCGTGTTGATGGATTTGCAGTGCAAGACATCAACAATTACATGACTGAAGAGATTGGTTTACTTGACTGAGCCATCAAAATCGTTTTAGGCTCAAAGACATCAGGTGGATTGGGCATGAGATGTCGATCCACAACCAAGAGTTATATTGGATATAACTAGCAAAGTTGTTGCTTACCTAGATAGCTAAATTTGGGTGATAGCCAGTGGCTCACTCAAGTTTAGTGAAGTATGGGTCTTGGATCATTATATTCATCTGAGGAAACATTGTTTGAATATAATGCGAGTTTTCTTAATAGTTAAGACTTCTCATTTCTTGAACATCATAACTAAACCTCCCTTGTTTTTCAGCTATGTCTAGCACAAACCATCGTAACAATTTCTCCCTGCGATCCGTCCTTGAGAAGGACAAGTTAAATGGATCCAACTTTCTTGAATGGTATCGGAACTTGAGAATTGTTCTCAAACAGGAGAAAAAGGACTATGTCCTTGAGAAAGTTCTCCCCAAGAAGTACCGAGCCAATGCCTGGCAGTCAGATAAGGATGCTTGGGATAAGCATTCTAATGATGCGGTGGATGTGAGTTGTCTCATGTTGGCTACCATGAACTCGGAATTGCAGAAGCAATATGAGTACGTGGAGTCGCCAAAAGAGATGATCACTGGCCTGAAAATATGTTTCAGGAGCAGGCACGAACTCAGAGATACCAGACGGTTAGGTCTCTGATTGAGTGCAAGCTACCAAAGGGCGAACCAGTCAGTCCTCATGTCATTAAGATGATGGGTTATATTGATAACCTGGGGAAACTGGATTGTCCCATTAGTCAAGAGTTGGCTACTGACATCATTCTACAGTCACTGCCGTCAAGCTATGATCAATTTGTTATGAACTATAACATGAACAACTTGACGAAGACGTTGACTGAATTGCATGGGATGCTTAAGACTGCTGAACCTAACATCAAGAAGGACACCCCAGATGTCCTTATGGTACAAAAGGGTAAAAAGTTTAAGAAACTTGGTAAGAACAAAGGTGATGGCAAGACGAGCTCGGTTGTGAATCCAAGCGAGTCTGGCCATGTTCATAAGGTTAAAACCAGTCCTTCTGAAGATGTTAAGTGCCGTTATTGTAATGGTTATGGGCATTTGAAAAGAAACTGCAATAAATTCATTGAAGATTATGAGAAGCTGAAGAAGACGTACGAGACTTCTTCTTCAGGTATTTATGTTATAGAAGTAAATGTTACTTCTTATAGTCCTACTTATTGGGTATTTGATACCAGCTGTGGTACTCATATTTTGTGAAAATGTGCAGGGCCTGAGCAAAAGTAGGACTGTGCAGAAAGGACAAGTGAATCTATGCGTGGGAAATGGAGCAAGAGTTGCTGCATTAGCCGTAGGAGTATTTCATTTGTTTTCTTTTATGGCATGTTTTGAACTTAAAACCGCTACTATGTACCTGCTATGAGCAGAAAGATCACTTCTATTCCTTGTTTGGATATGGAAGGATATCAGTTTTCAAATTAAGAATAAGTGTTATTCATTTGATTACAGTGATATATTTTATAGTAGCAATCCATTAGAGAATGAACTTTATGTTCTAAACAAGAATATGCCTAACTATAACATTAATACCAAGAGATTCAAGTCAAATGATACGAATCGAACTTCTCTCTGGCATTGTCGTTTTGGGCCACATAAATGAGACATAGATTCAGAAGCTCCATAGTAATGGGCTTTTTGGGCTCATCTGATTATGAATCATAATGAGTAAAATGAATCTAGTTTATTGGGTAAAATGACAAAGGCCCCTTTCGAAAAAAGGTAGTGTCGATCGACACAAACGGTGCGTCGGTCGATACAGGTTGCGAACGAACAAAATGAAAGGGCCAGAGGCTTATTGGGCTTTGTACATACAAATGTATATGGGCCGATGAGCACTAGTGCTAGAGGAAAATTTCAGTACTTCATTACCTTTACTGATATTTTCAGTAGGTACGGTTATGAATTATTTATAAGACATAAGTCAGAATCTTTGAAAAGTTCAAAGAGTTCCAAAATGAAGTACATAATCAATTTGGCAAAGGTATTAAACCTCTACGATGAGATCGTGGAGGTGAATACTTAAGTCAAGAATTTAGTGATCATCTGAGAGATTGTGAAAGTGTTTCACAATTCACTCCTCCTGAATCGGACTTTATTAGATATGGTTCGATCAATGATGAGTCACTTAGATCTTCCATTATCCTTTTAAGAATACGCTCTAGAAAAGTCTGAGTTTACATTAAATAGAGTTCCATCAAAATCAGTTACAAAGATACCACATGAGATGTGGAATGGAAATGTTTCTGATTTATCCATCATGGAGATTTGGAGTTGCGAGACTTATATAAAACGTTTAATCTCTGATAAGCTCACACCCAAATCTGATAAGTGCTACTTCATTGGTTGTCCTAACAAAACCAAGGCATGTTACTTTTACAACCAGTTCGAGAACAAATTGTTTGTTGCTCGGAACTATGTTCTCTTAAGAAAGACTTTCTTTCCAAGAAGAACAGTGGGAGTAAAGTACGAACTTGAAAAAATTCGAAAATCACAGGAGACTGCTCAACCTGATGAGGAAGAGCAGCAGTTGGATCTACAAAGAGTTGTAGAACCTGCAACTGTGGTGCCTAAGGTTTGCAAGGATCTGGTGAATGTATATTCGATGTACATTCAAATGCAAGTTTCTGAAGAAGTGTCGATCAACACAAACGTTGTATCGATCGACACAAATCGCGAACCAAAATATTTTGGATTATGACTCAATTAACTACGGTTTAAATCTTGGTTAATTAGGTCGTGGTAAAAGTATACATATGAGATATGTGTGCGCGACTTTTACAGGAAACTGAAGCTCGCAGATCCGAAAGGATCCGTCACGAACCCGAGAAATGTGGATTTCTCGTAACCAATTGCCGTGATCTACTGATCATTGAAAGTGACGGGCCTGCGAATTTTGAAGAAGCAATAATGGGCCTTGACTCCGAAAGTGGCTGAAAGCCGCTGAATCCGAAATGGGATCCATGTCACAGAACCAAATATGACTTGGGTTGATTTACCCGATGGTGTAGAAACCATTGTGAGTAAATGGATTTTCAAGAAGAAAAGTTGACATGGATGGTTATATTGAGATATACAAAGCTAGGTTCGTGGCAAAAGGTTTCAAGTAAATTCATGGTATTGACTGTGAAGAAACCTAATCCCAGACACCGTGCTTATGACCATTCGGATTCTCCTAGCAACCGCCGCTCATTATGATCTGGCAGCTGGATGTGAAAACAGTTTTCCTTAATGGAAATCTGGAAAGGGATGTGTACGTGACACAACCTGAAGTTTTCATTGATCCTAATAAAGCTAGGAAGATATGCAAGCTTCATCGATCCATTTATGGATTGAAGCAAGCATCTCGGAGTTGGAATCTTCGTTTTGATGAAGCAGTCAAAAGGTTTGACTTCATCATGAACGAAAGGGAACCGTGTGTTTACAAGAGGACTAGTGGGAGCGCAGTTGCATTTCTAGTATTGTATGTTGATAACATACTACTTCTAGGAAATGAAGTTCCATTGTTTCAGTCTGTTAAGACTTGATTCGAAAGTTGTTTTTCGATGAAATTATGGGAGTAACCGTATACATTCTTGGAATAAGAATCTATAGAGATAGATTGGATAAGCTAATTGGATTGTGTCAAGATACTTATAGTGATAAGGCCTTGCACAGGTCCAGTATGCAGGATTTCAAGAAGGGCTTCGTGCAAATGACTCTTGGTATTGCTCTTAGCAAGATGCAGTGTCCTTCGACACACGCTGAGCAAGGGCGAATGAGGGTCAGGCTACTGCTAAAGGCATTAGATGTCTTAAGATGTGATCTTAATTTTAGTGGGAGTTGTTGTTATTAATTTTAGTTATGATATGATGTTCGTATAAACATAATTTGATTACGTTATCGAAATCTGACATCTGTATTATTTAATAATGGTTATTAAATATTAGTCCCAAAGTAATTTATGACATTTTATAGGTCATCAAGTATGTGACTTGATCATGAAACCCTATAGACAATAAATGACATAAATTATGTTGGTCCCTGGTCAAGGTTGTTAAAATGGGACATTAACAATCACGTGAGACTAGTATGTGAGGTGACTGATGACTAAGTTTCATGGAGTCATTAATAAGAGTATTAAAGTCAATCACATAGATATGTGTTGGAAAACACAGGATCGGACATGACCCACTGATGAGAACTCTACGAGATAGTTATATAAGTGTCATGAGAGTTTTCATTACGACTATAGAGTATAGTCCTTAAACTTGAGTTCATCATGTTTTCTTACATGTGAATTGGTCCGCTTTAACCTTGTCAAACGTCAGCCGTAACTGGTGACTATAAAGGCATTGATTGGGCGTATCATGAAGCGTGTGAAGAAACAGGGATGGAACATGATGGGATTTGTCCCTCCTATATAACAGGAGATAAATATCTCAGGGCCCATCGAAGATTTGATACTGAGAAATGTGTGGCCACACTCAAACGAGGTGATTGTCAGTCGTTTGTCTTGTCAGTATAAATCGGAGTTCGATGAACATGATCTTGGCTAAATAAGGGTGACACAGATCTTGCCTTATGCCTGATCGAGATATACTGACGAAGGGATTATAGAATAGATGATTCCAGTACAAGTGGGAGATTGTTGGGAATGTCCTGAAATCTATTGTACTTGCTCTTAAGTGAAAGTCGTATCGTCGAGATGAGACAATCATATGACACTAGGTAGTCGTATTGCTTTGCTAGAAGCCACTTATGATCAATGAGTTTAGAACTCATTGCTAGTGTTATATGATCCTACATGGTCACACACCTAAGCAAACTGGATGTAGTATATGAGGTTGATCATTAATATAATGATCGGGTGAATGCATATTTGATATGCATTCAATACAAAGTTTATGGACAGTGTCAATCGACACAATAAGTGTGTCGGTTGACACAGATCGACAGTGTCGATCGACGCAGAGAGTGTGTCGGTCGACACGACTCGCGGATTACCAGATTAATTCGGTTTAATCGTTAGTTAATTCCGTTGTGGTTTAAGTCGACATATACAAGATATATGGTCGACCAAAACTCGATCTTAACCTAATTCACAGCCACCAGAAAAGAAACAGAAACCTCTTGAGAGATCTGATCTCTAAACGCACTAGCATCCCTTCTGTTCAGTTTGTGTGCGTGTGGATACCAGTAGAGGCGCAGCATTTGAGGCGCTCTAGATCCCGATTATCTGCAAATCTTCCGCTGCTAATCATCAGGTAATTCTGAGATCCCAATGATTCAATTACATGAACCCTAGATCCTAGGCTTGGAATTAAGACCAGGGTTGCCTAATTGGATTAGGAACTGCTAGAAATTCCTTCACCAATCTGCTGATGTCAGCTCGCGGATGTCGAGATTCGAAATCATTATCTAATTTCTCATCCGATGGTCAAGATTTTCCGAAATAGAAGATCAATGTGACCTGAGGAGCTGACGTGATTTGAAATCTGAGAAATCTGAATCCAACGGTTGAGATCCGCGGGAGGTGAGTGATCCTCGCGACCTCGAAAGTTTTTATTGAAAAGGAATATTAAGTGGATAATCCGATAGTTGGGATTAATTGTGGCGAGAGATCCACAGGATCCCATTAATGGAGTTCACACGCTATCTCAAGGTAAACCTTCTAACTGCTTTTTATCGCGTTTATAAATTGTTTCCATTTTTGAGAAAGCTTAGAATAGAGTTTCAACTTTCACCGAAAGACCTCGTAGATTTTCGCAATCTGATTTTTGCAAAATATCGTTCCTTTCTCGTATCTCTCCCTCGTTTTTCGTTTTTCGACTTCGTCTCAGTTCTTCTACTCTCATGGCGTCAAACCAAGGAAGAGGAGACAATGCCTGTACTTCTTGTGTTACGATAGAGTTACTATTTGGTCTGTGGCGACCTTCGAGGGCGACCGAAGCGGATCTCAACGATATGAGGCGAATTCATAATTTTGGGAGGCAAGTCGAAATGGCTGTCCCTTTCCAATTTGAGAATCTGGAGTCAGTTTTTCCGGGTTGGTGTTAAGCCTACACGACTTGCTTCGAATCATGGGAGCTCACCTTCTTGATTATGTACTTCATGTTGGAGGTGCTAGCTAGTTTGGAGCTTGCCTTTCCTCAGATGTGCCCTAGTATTGAAACAGATTATCGGGCTCCAAGTGAGAGCGCTCGAGATGCGCCTTTCTCTTTCCGTCTTCAATTCAACCATTTGGTCTTGGCAAAGAGGAATACTAGACGCGATGTGACCTTCTACGCCTCCCCTCGTCTTGGTCGAAGAGTTTTGCTTGCGACCTCAGTGAGAGATTGCAACGACTGGCATTAGAAGTATTTTATTTTTCGCATCAGTCCCGCCACTGTTGGAGGGTTTGTTTTTGCGAGGATTCGACCTGTCTGGGGCGTTGACACCGGTTAGACGAGGCGTCCATTAGATCGTTTTGTAACTGTATTGCGCTTAGAAAAGTTTGTTGGCTGATATGTTTCGCTTTTCTTTGTTTTTCAGCTATGATTACGGAGTCTCCACTTACCAATAGGCTTGTTGGAGTCATAGACACTCCGGAGAGGCGACGTCAGTTGGTCCTTGTTCACCCTTGACCGTGTTAAGCAAGCGTTCAGGATGACATATCGTCCTGATCACTTGCGTCCAAAGAAATGTGCACTCTTTACGAGCTGATTTAGTTTAGGCGTGATTAGCGATTCACTGACGGACTGTCTGTAATATCTGGGTGCACCTCCTGCTTCTGAGAAGTCCGATTTTAGCTCTTCAGCAATCGTCCAGCATCAGATGGCCAGTTTAGCCAGACCGTTATTCCGTTCGAGAAGGAACACGAGGGAAACCTTCGCAGGCTTAGGGAGAGTCCGATCTGGAGACGTGGCGTTTGCGATTAATATGGCACTCAGTGCTCCGCTTATTTTCTCTAACAGAGAGGTAATTTATCCTCCTCCACCGGATGTTGGCGGGGGAGACACTGAGATGACTGCTCCCGGAGTGGAAGGAAATGTTCAGAGAGCTGCTGCCCCGGTGGCGAAGGCCTTGGTGGCGATCTATACTGCTGTGCCCCAAGAACAAGAAGGTCCTCAGCCTAAACGTCGGAGGACGAATAGAGGACGTCGCGGGACCTCAATTGAGGATGATACAAGCTCGAACTCATCTGGTGGGTCGAACGGAAGTCTCCCCTTCCATTGGAAGTTTGAGCACTCTAAGGACTACCCGATTGTCGAGGACCCTTGAGGTATAGCTTATCTCCTGAGGCATTTCAAAGGTGATGGCTGTCATCTCCCGGCCATCAGGAACATGACAGAGTGAGAGACCTACATGGAGCCTCAGGCTGGTATCAGAAAGGTAAATTTCGCGATCCTTTGCCTGTTTTGGAATTTCGTGTGGTCGTAGGCGCTGCCTACTCACTCGGACAATGCTCTATTTTCCCTTTATGTTTTCAGCCGTTGGAAGCGAATCACCGTCACATCGCCTTGCTTGAGAAAATGTTGAGGGATGTGCCTCCTACGGAGGAGCTTGAGGAGAAGAAGAAACTGATCAAGGAGTTGCGGCTCGAAGAGCACGTCCAGGGGTCCACTGCCAGTGCCTTGTCCAGCCGACTCGCCGATACGACTGCTGAGGTCGAAGCTCTCCAAGATCGTGAGATCCGGATCCAGGCGGAGAGGGTGGCTATAAGGGACATCTAGAAGAGGCTAATGATGGTTGAGGGAGAGCACGATAAGCTACTCGGTGAGAACCGCATGCTCTCCGAGGAGAAGTGCATGCTGATCGCAGGTCGTGGTAAGGCGTTGGCGGACAACATGAAAGAGGCTAGAGCCAAGCTTCACGCTCAGTACCGCGAGTTGCTGGAGTCTATGTAGGCCAAATATGCTCGCAAAGACCTTCAGACAGACGCCCTGATCGTGATCCAAGAGAACCAGGCCAACCTTGACTTGATTGAGGAGTTAGAGGCTGGAGATGATATTGCAGCCGAGAAGGCAATGCTGCTCGAGGAGAAAGAAGAATCTGCCCTCAACCTTCTGCCGCAGAGGTTTTGGACTTCTCGATCAGCATGCTTCCCTTGCTCGGGCTTTCGGAGGAGATCGGGCAGCCCATTCAAGTTGATCCGGTGACGGGAGCTCCAACAGGAGTGTACCAACACGGTTCGAACAATGGTGTCACCTTTCCTCGATCGCGGGAGAGAGGAGGGAGAATGCATAGTGATCTCTTCCTCTTTTGCTATCTTTTGGTCTCTTTTCTTTTTTTTTTTCCTTTTTTTGTGTTTCTTTTGGACTTGGTAACCGAGAGGGTTTTTATCCTTTTTTGTTTCTTTTGAACTGGTTTTGCCCAAGGAGCCCTTGAATACATAGCTTGTTTCTCTCAAGTTTCGTGGCTCAAAATTCTTATAAGAATTTTTTTCAAGGTAGTGCTTGGCGAGCCTTTGCGGCTCAATGTCTGACTTTTTTACTTACTTTCAAGTTTAAGTCGAGATCAAGTTTGAAAGACTGAAGAGTTGGTCTTATAAGGACTCTAGCTCACAGATCGGAGATCGACGTTCTGATTGGTTGGTAAGCTCGATTTTAGGAATGGGACAAAGTGTCAAATCTTGACTTGTTCCGAGCATCGTTTATTTGATGCAAGGACGTCCAAATGTTTGTAGAAACTTCCTGAGTTTATGAGATTGGTCAAGATAGGCATTGTCAACCCAATTGCGAACTATTGTGTACTAGGTAGCCGAGTGATGTGAGCATATCTTCTTGGGTGTTTTTGAGATACCTTTAACGAAACTCATTTCAGATAAGACTCGTGGAACTATTTATTCGCATTTGTTTTGCCTTGTATCATATCATTTGTTTAGTCTTTTTGAGGCCATGATCAAATGTTTAGATTCGACAAAGTGCAAATATGGTGAGTTATCATAAAAAGAGTTTATTTTATTTAATCAGATTTGTACAAGAGGAACTGAGCCCGTCGTTGAGACTAACAAGATAAAACAAAGAAGTAAAATGAGGTGGGGGCTGCACTCGAGGGGCGAGCTGCCTAAGAACTCTGTCAAAGGATCAAGCCTAGACGTAGTTAGATTTTTAGAAAAGTACTTAGTGGTAGTACCTCTTGAGATTCATGTCATTCCATGGTCGTATCTCTGGTTTATCACTTAGGACGTTCTTGAGCCTGTAGACTCTGTTACGGACTACTTCGTTGACTAGGTAGGGACCTTCCCAGTTGGCTCTCTAGTAAAGACTTTGCGCAAGACGTAGTCTCCTACCTTGAATCTCCCCGGTCTGACTTTGGAGTTGTAGTAGTGAGATGCAGCCTGCTGATAATTTTGGATTCAAATCAGAGCTTGATCGCGTCTTTCATCGATCATCTCTAAATGATCCACGAGCATTTGTTAGTTGAGCTTGACATTTTGAAGACAATCTATCCTCCGAAGGCTTTGAACGTGTAGCTCGGCGGGAACTACCGCTTCCATTCCGTATGCAAGTGAGAACGCGGTCTCGTTTGTGGCTTTGCAAGGTGTAGTGCAGCACGCCCAAAGTACTCCGGGGAGCTCTTCACTCCATCTATGATTTTTAGCATCGAGTCTTTTATTGAGGTTGTCAAGGACCGAATTGTTTGCTGCTTCGACCTGGCCGTTTCCCTGGGGATATCTCGGGGTCGAGGTGGGCAAGCGAATGCTGTAAGTTTCTAAGAAATCTCTGAACCTTTTGTAGGTGAGATTGGTTTCGTTGTCTGTTACGATCTCATAAGGGATACCGTGGCGACATACGATGTTTTTCCAGATGAAGTTTTGTTTCTAGAATTCGGTTATTTTCTGATAAGACTCTGCCTCTACCCATTTGGTGAAATACTCTGTTAGGACTAGCACAAAGCGATGTCTCTGTTTACAGGACAGAATGAAAGGTCCGACAACGTCCATAGACAATTTTATGAATGGATAGGGAGATGATATCGAAGATAGTTATTCGGCTGGTTGGTGGATTATAGGTGCATGCCGTTGGTATTTGTCGCACCTTGCCGAGTAGGTCTCGCAGTCTACAACCATAGTGGGCCAAAAGTAGCCTTATCGTTTGATTCGTATAGCTAGTGCTCGACCTCAGGAGTGGTTTTCGTAGGTTCCGTGGTGTGTTTCTTTTAGTAAGATCGCGATTTGCTTTCTGTGAACGCATACTAGGAATGGTTCGGAGAGACTGCGCTTGTACAATATGTTTTGGATTGTACATTATTTTGTGGTTTTTGCTTTGATTTTGCGGGCCTCCCATTTTTCTGGGGGCACAAGTCCGTGCTGGATTTACACGTAGATGGGTTGTCTCCAATCAGGTCTCATTTCGAGATGATCTTCCGAGAGGATATCCGCTGGTTCCTCCTCGATAGGTGTTTTCACCTGGGTTTTTCTATTCCTTCTACAAGAATTATTCTTTTGACCAATGGGTCTGAGGTTGCAGCTAGAGCTGCTAGAGGATCTCCAGAGGTGTTTTCATCTCACGGGATCCTGGTTAGATCTAATGAGGTGAACTGAGAATTTAGGTCGCGAAAAACCTTTAGGTAAGCGTCCATTCTATCATCCTTAGCTTCGTATTCGCCGTGGTACTGGCTAGTAACGAGCTGGGAATCAACGAAAGCTGATATTTCTCAATCTCCAATCCCAAGCGCGAGCTTAAGACCGGCGATGAGAGCTTTGTACTCTGTTTTGTTATTGGATGCTACAAATACGAGTTTGAAGTATTGCTCTTGTACCTCTCCTATAGGAGTTACTAGTTTGATGCCAACCCCGATCCATGCCGAGAGGACGTTCCGTCGACATGGAGTGTCTATTTTTTGCCTGGGATGGCTTCTTCTGTGGACTGTGGCGTCAGCTCGATGACAAAGTCTGCTAAGACTGGAGCTTTCGCACAGGTCCGAGTGCGGAATTCAGTGTTTTACTCGCTGAGCTCGATGGCCCATTTAGCTAGTCGGCCAGATTGGCTCGGACTGTGGAGTATAGTTCGAATTGGTTGCGAGTTCATCACTACGATGGAGTGTGATTGGAAGTAAGGTCGAAGCTTGCGAGCTGACATGACCAAAGGTAGAGCTAGTTTTTCCATTGCTGGATACCGGGTCTCTGTGTCTATTAGCGTTTTGCTTACGTAAAATATTGCCTGCTACTCGTTTTTCTCTCTGTGAACTAGTACTCCACTTACTGCAGCAGATGACACTACAATGTAAAGGTAGACTGGCTCTCCCTCCACTGGTTTGAATAGGATGGGAGGCTCGCTCAGGTAAGCTTTAAGTTGTGTGAATGCCTCTTTGCATTTTTCATCCCACATAAATTTCTTGTTCCCTTTGAGGAGATGATAAAATGAAAGACATTTGTCAGTTGATCGGGAGATAAAGCGATTGAGAGCTGCTATTCTCCCTGTTAGTCGCTACACTTCACGAGTGGTATTGGGAGACGACATCTATATAGAGGCTGTGATCTGTTTGGGGTTGGATTTGAGTCCTCTTTCGGTTACAATGTAATCGAGGAACTCATCAGGGAACACTCCGAATGAGCATTTAGCTAGGTTTAATTTCATATTATACTGATTAAGGATCGAGAAGCATTCTTTTAGCTGAGCTACGTGGTCACATTCTCGAGATGACTTGACCAGTATGTCGTCTATATAGACTTCCATGGTTTTACCGAGCTGGTTTATGAACATTTTGTTTACTAGGTGCTGATAGGTTGCGCATGGGTTATTTAGTCCGAAGGACATTACCTTGTACCAGTAAATGCCTTGGTCCGTGTTAAAAGCTGTTTTTACTTGATCTTATGGGGTCATTAAGATCTGATTATACCCGGAGGAAGCGCCCACGAAGGACAAGAGCTGATGGCTAGCTGTGGCTTCTACCATATGGTCCATGTGAGGAAGTGGGAAGCTGTCTTTAGGAAAATCTTTGTTGAGGTCGGTGAAATCGATACACACTCTCCACTTCCCATTTTTTTACGACTACTGGGTTTGCGAGCCAGTCGGGGTATTTAACTTCCCTGATCTGACCTACTCTAAGTACTCGGTTGACCTCATCGTTTACTACTTTAGCTCGGTGGGGGCCGAGCGTAGGCCGTTTTTTCTTGATGGGCTTGTAAGTAGGGTCAACGTTTTGGTCGTGAGAGGTCACTTCCAAGCTGATCCCTTTCATATCTGCTGTTGAGCACACAAAGGTGTCCACATTGCCTTTAAGGAAAGTTATAAGTTTATCTTTGATTGGGTTCGTTAGGTCCGCTCCGATACCGACGCATCTCTTGGGGTTAGTATCATCGATGCAGACTTATACAACGAGCTCTTTTCGAGGTCCACAAACCGTTGGGTCTTCATTGCGTTTGACCTCTCGTTCTGCGAGCTCATTGCTTTTCTGTAATTGCTATAATTCATACTACTTTATTTGGCGATAGCCATCTAGGTAGCATACTCGGGTGGCCTTTTGGCTTCTGAAGATTGTATTAGTTCCTTTAGGACCATAAAATTTGATGCATTGATGGTATGTGAACGGATCTGATTTCATGGTGTAGATCCATGGCCTGACCAAATTGTGTTATATGGAGCTGGCCTGTTTACTACCTTGAAGTCTATTTGTTTTAGTATTCCGGCGGCGTTGACTGGTAGTGGAATTATGCCTAATGAATACGTTGTTAAGCCTGTGAGAGTTGTTTTCTTGCCTTTTAGATCGGAGTATGTAAAACCCATTTTTATAAAGGGAGTGTAAAACAGCACATCTACAGAGCTACCACTATCAATCATAACTCAGGATAGCTCGAATCCACATACGTCGAGCTCGATTACGAGAGCATCGTCGCACGGTCTGTCCTAGCATAGCGTTTCACTTTCCCATAACTAGATTTTGTGGTTAGGTCCTTCTAATTTGATTTCAATTCCAAAGTCTTTGAAGACCTTTCTTTGGAATGTTTTAATTGAGTTTACCGATTCACGGTAGAGTTTGGAACCTCCACAAATGAAGTTGACGCTTTTTGGAGGTGGGCATAGCTCTTCCCCCCTATAAGTGTGAGGTGAGCTGTAGGTAAGGTTGGAAATCGACTCTGCACTATCCATGTGGGAGGTATGATGCAACGATTTTCTCCCCATGGAAGTGCAAAGAGAGATAGAGCTCGAGTTTGCACTAACCAAGGTAGTGGGCGGGCGGGAGACCTGTTTTTCTGCCAGTAAGCGGAGTAGCTCGAGTTTTCAGCGAATGAGGTCAATGCATTTAGGTGCAGTGCTCTCTGGAGCAGTGATTTTTTTAATGTGGGGCATATACCTTCCTCCCCCCCCCCCCGGAAGTGCGATTTGAGCTAGAGCTCGTTCTCTTGAATTTTAAAGGTTCAGGAGGGGGGGGGGGGGAGACCACAGACTTAGGGTTACCCCTACAAAGAGTGAGTTTCTAGAAGATTAGCAAAATATGATTTTGACCTTTTGTGGGCCTGGTGGTGGAGACCCTGGTGGTGGAGACTCGGGGAGGGGGGGGGGGGGGTCTCCTCCTAAGTATTTCGGCTCCTCTTATTCGAGGTCGCCTTACTTGTATCGGGCTTGGGTGGGAGCATGTCCTCTTCAGGAGTTTTCTCTCCTGGAGTTTCGGTCTAATATTTTTCAGCTAAGAGACTATCTTTGCTTTGGCATTCCTCTGAGAAATGTCCGTTCTTGTTATTATATTTAAAGAACTTTTTCTTGTCAAAGGGTTTATTTTTGGACTTCGTCGATTCTTCGATAGCGAACCTATGTTGACCTTGACCTTTATCCTTTGAATCGGTTCTCGAATTCCTGCTCGAGTTGTTCGTGGATGCTGCGGATTTCCGTGATTGCCCACGATATTCTTAATCTCTTCCTTATGAAGTGCAAAGGTTGACGCTCGATGTAGCGCACCATCAAGAGAGACTACTGATCTAACTGCGAGCTCCTCGCGGAATCTAGAAGTGTACCATAGTCAATGTCTGAGCGCTCTACGGCTATGACCTTGTTCTGGTTCGCGATCTTTGCTTTGACCTCTTTGAACCTATCTGTGAAGCTTCTTAGGGATTCATCTCGACCTTGAGGGATTTCCTAGAGATCGGCCTCAAAGGAAAGCTGAGGCGAGCTGGTTGATTTACCATGGTTTTATGGATTTTTAAGCCATGATATAAGGCATAGTCTAAAGTCTTTTAGTTGTTTTTGGAGTCTTTTGAATCTTCTACAGGTTTTAGCATGATTGGAGCTTAATTGGAGATTCTGAGAGCTTTTGGAGAAATTCTACAACACATTTGGATTTCATAGACGCATTGGCTGTGTCTGCACCTGGTATCGTTTGATATAGGATCTCTCTAATTCGAGCTGATCGATCGAAGCGAATTCCAGAAGGACTGCTTGAGGACATCCCTATCAGAGTTGTAAATTACTTGATTCCAACGGACTTTGTGGTGCTGAAATATGAGGTTGAACCAAATGATCATCTGTTGCTTGGTAGATCCTTCTTGGCTCCAGCTGAAGCAGTTATTGATGTGAGGCGCGGTCTGATTGATCTCCATCTGGGAGATAAGCCTCTGCACTATGTACAAGCTGCGAACATCCACCATTGATGGTCAGACCTTCAAAGTTGAGGTTGATCAAGAAGAACAGATTAATGAAGCCAAAGTGAATGATAATGGAACCTACTCTAACATCTTCAAAGCCTACAATTTCTCTTAAGCAGAAAGCTCCAGACATAGCACTTCCATCAAAGCAATGTACACATTCTCTCACCCTTCACCTCTTAACCGCATTGTTGTGAACGCAGAAAAACGCTGTATGCCACCCACGCTTCGCTCCCACCCTGGATCTCTTCCCACATTCCTTGGTCGCTATCATTATCATACTTCTTACACACCACCATGGATGAGGAGACTTTCGTAGAGATACTCTTTTCCTTTGTCGCACCCCTGGAGCGTGATCTCCTGCCATAGTCAAGCTTATGACTGAAAACAAGCGTTTGGTGGGAGGCAACCCACTGGTGAGTCTGTATATACTCTATTTTTGTTTTGATTTTGTTTTCTTTGATTTTTCTTTCTTTGGTGTGTCAAAAGCGTGAAGAACAGGTCACAGACGTTTAGTCTCGGTCGACACAACACTCGAAAAGGCGGACGATGATCAAGCTAGCTCGACACTGCACAATTCTAAGTTGACCTAAGATTGATGTCTCCCGACACCAGTTTTTGTGTCTGTCAACACACATGCCGTACAAAGGTAAGATTTCTGATTTTTATCAGTTTTCTCTTGTTTTGACCTTTTTCTCACAAGCCCAAGCTTCTATAACACCGCAAATAGTGTTGTTAAGTGTGGGGAGATAGTTAGTGACATTACCGTTTTTTTTTTTTAGAGTCAGTATGAGTATTTTTTTATCTAGTCAAAACCGTTGTGGGAAACTATGATTTTTGAGGAATTACCACATCTGCAGGAATCTGAGTGACCATTGAAACGAGTTTGACAGGCATCTGAGACTAATGAAAAACCCCAACACTGATCAACCTAATGAGGAAACCCATATCCTTTTGGGTATTCAGAGGATCCATTATTGGCTTCACACCTAGCCTGACTAATTCTTCTCACCCAGGGGTGTACTCTGGATTAGATTCCTCTTTCAGTCCTGAAAGACTTGTCTGTTTAAGTATGGTTTCCCTCTCTCTTCCCTTCAAGCTTAAAAGAAAAAAATTATTAACCGAGGATAAGCTAGTAGCTTCGAAGTGACCACAGGAGTAGCAACTACCACTATTATCTTCTGTTTCATGGAAACATGTCTAAATAAACACCCCGAATAAAAAGGGAAGAGCAGCTAATAGAAAAAAATGATACCTAGTGGGGAAAAATTAGCTGCTGAAGCGAGAAAAGAGAGAGGAAGGAACCAGAAGTAAGACAATCTATGTGATCAGGTGCTGATTGAGTAAGAGTCCATGTGTTCTCTAATCGATATTCCATTTGTGAGGCCGCACTTAATTAATTTAGAAGTCAGTAAGGTGAATTTTAATTTCTCATCTGAATTGTGGAGTTTACTTGAGACAGTGACTAAGTGTGGGAGAAGTACATGGTGGTCTAGATCCTGTCAGATACATTTTTCATGTGGTTTACTATGAGGATTGTGGAATGTGGTGTTTAACGACGAAATGAGTTTCTGTGTGTTTCAAACCTGTTTTTCATACAATTGTTTTCTGTTTGCTTGAGGGCAAGCAAAGGCTAAGTGTGGGGGAGTTGATATGTCATAATATTTATGGGGTTTTAAGCCATGATATAAGTCCTAGGTTAGAGTCTTTTAGGTTTTTTTGGAATTTGAAGTCTTTTACAAGTTTTGACTTGAATGGAACTTAATTGGAGATTCTGAGAGCTTTTGGAGTAATTCTGCAGCACATATGGATTTCACAGAGGTCATTGGCTGCGTCTATACCTGGTGTCAGTCGACACCACTGGAGAACAAAAATTTTGCGAGTCAAAATTAGAGATTTTGGAGATTTGCAAGTTGACCGAGAAGTTTCCCATATTTAAAAAGGCCCAAATCGTGTTTTAATCTATTAATTAGGTTTTGCAGCCATTGTTTAGGCTATCTTATTATATTTTTGACTTAGAAATGTTTGGAGCTTTTTGGGGCTGATCTTGTACCTCGACATACAGATTTCGAACTCAAGTTTCTCACTTTTTTATGTTATTGAGTTTTATATTCATCATGTCTTGTGTTTCATTTGCCATGTCTGAGTAGTTTACTTGTTAGATTTAGGGATTCTCACTCGGGATTTCATGGAATTTTAGGTTGATTGATTAATTGAGATTCATAACTTCTAGTTCTTTTTCTAGGTTGATCTTAATGCTTAATCTAAATTAGCTACTTAGATTATTGATATCAGGTTGATTAGCTCATCGAGAGTTGATTAATTAGTTAGAAAAGAACATAGGTGAGAAATTTGTCAATTCGCAAAGAGATTTGGTTTAGGAAAATTGTAAACGAAGAACCTGAATTTAATGCATGTTTAGAACTCTATGTCCCAAAGAGATTTGGATTTTTAGGTTGGTAGACATATTTAATAATCGCAGCGAGAGTTTGTTTGTTATAAGTTAGTGGTTCTAGTTCTAGAACATCGATAATTTGGATTCTCGATTGATTGATTAGCTTATATTCATGATTTTCTTAGAACCTCCCTGGACCTGACGCTTTCTTATATTGATCTTTACACCGTTTAATTTCTTGCTCTTCTTATTTCATTTACCATTATTTGCTTAGCGTGATTTGATAAGCATAAATCTATTGAGTAATCTGAAGTCCTTTGCTCAATACCCTAAGTACTACAATACGATACACTGTGCACTTCCAGTTATTTTTAGGGAAAACTTTACATCTATCAAGTTTTGGCGCCGTTGCTCTGGTCTTCTATGATTTACCAATAGATTTAAGTTTAGAATTTCGGCTTTTTCTTTTTCTTTGCTACTCACGTTTTTCGTCTCATTCTTTTCGATGTTTCAGGAACAGTTCGTAATAACTCAGTGTCGATCAACACCAACTGGGTATGGATGGACACCGCCTTCGACATCAAAGAGACATGACGCATAACAATTGGTTTGTGCTTTTTTTCATGCCTCGTCGTGTTAAAAGAAGCAACCCAGACACCGAGCTTTTGTTTCTCCACAATCAGGAGCTTGCTAAGTTGGAACGCACGAACCGTAAAGCGAAGAAATTAGTGACAATGCTGAAACCCGTGATTGTGACTCCAGATGAGCGTACAATGAACACGGTCAGAAGCTGGATGATGCAGGAAACATTGTGGGAACAAGGCTTATTCAGCAGGGGGTGAGCTGCAGACTGCTGCTGCACAAGAGGTCGCACACATGGTGACTACAACATGCCTGGCGAGTTCTATGCAAACATGTCTGAGATTAGACCTCCTCCTTTCCAGAGGAATGATTTTGAGATCAAGACCTCTTACTACACTCTGGTGGGACAACATCCTTTCTGTGGATTGTCTCATGAGCATCCCATGGATCATATTGAGCGATTCGAAGATCTAGTGACGTGCATGAAGTACAATGGAGTCAATTATGACTTTCTCTTCTGCAATATTTTCACACACTCTCTTGTTGGGGAAGCAGCTTACTGGCTGAAGCAGTTACCACCAGGATCACTGACTACTTGGGATGTAACAAAGATACGAGATCCGACCAGCTGAGGAACCAGATTTCTTAGTTCAAACAAGGTCCTATTGAAGCCTTTCAAGATGCTTGGGTGCGTTTTAGATTGTATCAGCGCGATTGTCCACATCATGGTTTCTCCGATGTTGAGCTGATGAGCATTTTCTTCAGAGGTGTGAATTGGATATATCAGATGGCAATGGATGCTGCTAGTAATGGAAACTTCAACACGAGGTATCCTTCACAAGCAATTGAGCTGATTGAGAACTTGACGTCTAGCAATAGTACCAAGAATGCTGATTTTGAAAGGAAACAATCAGCTGGAGGTATGGATGGAGTTCTGATTGCTGAGATGAAGAATAAGATATATTCTGTTCACAACATTCTGGTAGAGAAGAAGCAGGTTCAATTTGCTGCAGAGGTAGAGACTTTAGCCAATTGATGAGTCTGAGCATGTGAACTATATAGGTGGAAGTGGTTTCCAGAGTCAAAGATATGGGATTCAGCAGGGGAACTCTTCTGGTTACACTCCAAAGCCTGCATTTCAGAGACCATTCCAACAAAACAACTCTTTCTCCAGGAACTATGGCTCTTCCTCTTACCAGTCACCTCCTCCACCAAACAATGAGAGTAGACTGAAGTCTCTAATGGAGCAACTACTTGAGGGTCATCAATAGACAACTGTCAATTTTAACAGGAAATTCGATGCACTCTATGAGAACTTGAATGGAAAATTTGAGGCACTGAACACTCATGTGAAGCAGCTAGATACACAAGTGGCTCAGGTCTCTGGTTCAGTCAAAGGGAAGATGGTTCAGAAGGCACATGTAAATGTCATCTCGGTTCAGATTGAAGATGAGCTGTATCAAGACCAAGAATTTTGGTTAAAGGCTGTGAAA
The DNA here is from genome assembly GCA_030180135.1 of Orychophragmus violaceus. NCBI lineage: Eukaryota > Viridiplantae > Streptophyta > Magnoliopsida > Brassicales > Brassicaceae > Orychophragmus > Orychophragmus violaceus. The sequence goes on along the minus strand of CM058231.1, from coordinate 36,559,523 downwards.
ATCGTGGAAAACAGTCATGAAGCCGAAGCTGCAGACAGGGTGTCGGTTACCACCCCTAACTGGTTTCGGTCGAAACCCCTTGAAGATCCCAACCGAACCAAACTGAAGGTTTGACAAATTTGGTTCGGTTAAAAGTCCCATGACTACTCAGTTTTATGAGAAACTCTGAACTTGAATAAAAAAAACTACGAAGTTTTCCAGCTTGGACTGAAGAAGATATGAATTCCTCGGCCTAGCCATAAGAGCTCCTCCCCAAAGGTGAGGGTAAAGATAAGACTGCAGTCCATCTTTGTTGCAGGATGTCACACTCCTCTATAGGAATCCGGAACAAGGACCTGATTCAGAACAAGGACTTAGTGTGTTTTAGATAGAGTCTTTCATGTTTTTGTGTCTTATTGAATCTTTCTAGGTGATTTAGAATTTTCTTGAAGCTTGGAGTTGATACATGTACCATGAGGAGAGTTTTGTAAGCATTTTGGAGTTTGAAAAAGACAATGTGTGAAATGGTGATGAAGGATCAAACTGATGTGCTTGAAAGATCGAGTCATTTGAAGTCATTCCATTAATATTTAGCTTTAGGTCTCTATATGAAAGTTGTGTGCAATTGAGTTAGCTTTCCAATGAAGTTTGTTTCAAGGCTTTTACAGGTGTATTGAAATAGTTATGGCTGATTTACTGGACCAAGAGACATCGACCAAATCCGCCCAATGCATGATCCTCACCCAAGAATCCATTTTTCAACAGGCCATCCATCGACCAAGATCCCTCAAGCTGATCCGCATGACGCCACCCTTCGAAGCTCTACTGTATAAATACTCTTTTAAGGGGAAAACTAACCCTAAGCTACCTAAGCCTAATTTTATTTCACCTAAGATTTATGTTTTTTCTATTTCTAGGATTCTTAAGGTTTTGTGAGAAAGATTTTATTTTTTAATTAAGTACTTCTTTTTCTCTTAATCTCTTCTTCTTATCTTTTTGTGCTCATGATTTCTCACATCTCTCTTATGGGTTTTGTGAAGAAAATGTTGATTAGAGAGTAGAGTTTTTAGGTTTTGTGGATGAGGTTTATTACAATGTGATTAGGGTTGATTATTGATGCTTAGCTCTTAATATTACATGACCATTCTGTAATTTGGTGTGCTCAATGATAGATTCTCACGTAATTGCAAATCCAGATCTTATGATTTTTCATGCCTTGAAAGTGTTTGATGAAATGCCTCAATGAACATTTTTAGATGATTTTTATGCTTAACTCATGGGAATGTATGTCTAAGGTGATAATTGGTATTAAGAAATTATTTTGCATGCTTGTTGATTACTCTTTTCACATATGGGAATTTGTTATTGCTTAGGTAATTAACAAAGTGATTAATGTCAAGGAATATGATTAGTCAATGATTAGTGTTCTTAGCCTAAAGATTAGCTTTGCTAAATGGTAATTGATTGATCTTCTTTCATGCTCATCTTGTGATTTGAAATCGGGAAATGGATTGTCACATTATTAGCATAGGAGTTATGAACATAGAAATGAAATTAGCTTAATTAATGACCATTAGTATTATTTAGCATTTTTTATTGATTGATGCATCATGGATCATCTCTAGATCATCCAAAGTCATTAGCCTCATCGTAACACCTATTTTATCTTATTTTCAGCTTTGTTTGGGCATTTTTGTCGGTTGGCTTTTAGTTGATTTTTGTTGACTTTTCTTGTGTGTTTTCTTGCTTTCTCGATTGTTTAGGATTGTTAGTATTAACATCTTTTATCTATTTGGATTAGATTAAGTGGTTTCTTAAATTCCTATTGTGTTTTTCTTCTTATCTCCTTGGATTGATACCTTAAATACTATAACGATATCTGTAGAGGTTTGAGGAACTGATTGCTTAGGAACCGGAAAAAACCTCGCTATCAACAATAGACATTATGGTTTAGATTATACTTGAGACTAGGCTTTTATTTTTATTTTTTGTTTGGTTACTAACTTTCTTTCAAGCGTTTGTTCTTTTTTTTCAAGGCACACTCACAAGAGAGAAAGCATGGCTTCAGATATCTTCGATATTAGATGCTCAAGAAAGAGAGATGGCTTGGGACCCTACAAGTCATCATGGTTTTGAAAGCTCATACGTTTATCAAGGTGATCTTCCAAATGGATACTCTACTTAAGAGTACCAATATGGAGATGGTGATGGATATCAATCTTGTAACATGGAGCATCAACATGAAGCAACACACCCTTCCCCAAACTCAAATGAGGAAGAGATTCTCAACATGATGAAGTTGGCATTGGAAGGAAAAGAGAGGTTCAATAAGAGCATAAGGATGATCAACACTGATTTTGTTCCTTGGCCTCAGGATGCAAGCATTATTGAGCCAACACATGAGGAGAATCCTCAAGTCCAAGATGAGTTCTTACAAGAAGACTTCTTACAAGAGGATGAAAGTACTATAAAAGATGTTGAAATGATTCTTGGTTGAACTCTTGGTGAAGACCTTGTGATAAGGTATGAATAAGAAGATTATGAAGAGACAATCATGAGTCATTCAACCAAGAGATACAATGAAGAAATAGGAAAGATTGTGAGAGCTGATGAAGATCCTTGTGAAGATGGTTTGGTTGTTGAGTGCAAGGAGATCAAATAGGATAGCACTATTCAAGAAGAGCTCTCAAACAAGGAAGAAGTGCATAAGTAACCAAATTCAAAGCAAGAGTCAATCGGAGAAGGGCCTATGGAGAAACAAGATGGTCTCAATGAAGAAGCCTCCAAGGAGGGTGAAGAAGGAGAATCTCCAATGGCAAAACACTTCAAAAAGCTTTTTGGTATACTCCCCACCACATCATTGAGCTTTCATGGTACAAGGAAGATCCTTTTTGAGGATATAAGGATGAAGGAGTTTAGGGGATGGTTCTATGATGAGTATGATCCCGGTGATCCAAGCTCATCCGGAGAATTCCTCGGCTACGTTGTCACTCAAAGAGGAATCAAAGCTAATCCAAAGAAGATAGCTGCCATCATCGAAGTACAACGCCTCACAAGACGCATCACCGCTCTCAACAGTTCATCTCATGATCTTTGAAAAATGCCTACCGTTCTATAAGCTTCCCTGTGGCAACAAGAGGTTTTTTTGGGACGACAAATGCTAGGAAGCTTTCATTCAACTCAAGGATTACCTGTCAAATCCACCGGTCTTGTTAAAACCGGAGGACAGCGAGACACTCTTTCTATAAATCGCGGTCTCTAGGATAGTTATCAGTGGAGTCCTCATTCGCAACGACTGTGGCAAACAGAAGCCAATCTTCTACATCAGCAAAACACTCGGCGGAGCAGAAACGATATATCCAACTATGGAGAAAACTCGATCTCGCAGTCGTCATCTCGACACAAAAATTTCGACCCTATTTTCAATCTCACACGATTACCGTCCTCGGCATTCAAATACTTCGGACAATCTTACACAATCCAAGCCAATCAGGCCGACTAGCCAAGTGGGATGTGGACTCAGTGAATACGACATTTACAACTGCAACCGAACAAGCGCCAAGGCTCAAGTCCTAGCCTACTTCTTTGTCAAGCTATCACCAGAATTGGGAACATGCGTTCAGGAAGTCAACACACATTGGAATTATTTGTTGACGGTGCATCCTCAAAGCACGGTGTGGGAGTAGGAATACGACTCCAATCACCTACTGGCGAAATCATAGAGCATTCATTCCGCCTTGGATTCACAGCATCCAATAACACAGCCGAATACGAAGCTTGCTTGCAGGCCTCAGATTAGCCAAAGTGATTGGCATAAATATTTATAAGCACACTGCAACTCACAACTCGTTGCAAATCAAGTTAACGAAGAGTACGAAGCCAAAAAAAGAACGAATAAAAGCCTATCTCAAAATCGCTCATGAACTCATCAAAACTTTCGTGTCGTTCGACATCATCCAAATTTCAAAAAACGACAACGCACCAGCGGAAGCTCTCACATCCCTGGCTTCAACTCCAAATCAAAAGTTACAAAGGTGAATCCCAGTAGAGATAATCAATGAGCCGAGCATCACCTTACTAGATAATAATCCTCTAAACAACGAGGAATCCTCGTTAGGAACAATTCTTGCGATCAAAGATCATTACGACGATCCAGCAGAACCAATCAACGTTGATATCGATCCATCAGAACCGACAGACGTCGATATCGATCCAGCCAATTCGGACGCTAACCCAGCCTACAAAGACCGGGGAGACTAAATTTGAATGTACTTGACCGATGGAAAAGTTCACAAAGAAAACTGGACGGCACGACGACTGAAAGTCAAAAGCGCACGATATACACTCTACATCGGCAATATGTTCAAATACACAACAAACAAAGTCCTCTTTGATTTATCCACGGCGATGAAATCCACCGCGTTCTCGAGAAAACTCATTCTGGTGCTTGCTATAATCATTCAGGTGGATGAGCTCTCACTCTCAAGATCAAATTGAACGGCCACTACTGGCCTACCATGATTTCCGACTGTGAAGCTTATGAAAACAAATGCGAGAAGTGCCAACGAACATGCACCTTTCATTCATTGTCCAACAGAGTTGCTCACAATGGCAACTTCTTCCTATTTCTTCATGCGTTGGGATATGGACATCGTTGGCCCTTTGCCGCTATAAATCAAAGAAGATTTCTCCTAATCATGACAGATTATTTCAACAAGTGGATCAAAGCCAAACCTTACGTCGAAATCCATGACATCCAAGTTCAAAACTTTGTTTGGAAATACATCATCTGCCGCTACGGACTACCATAAAAGATCGTCATGGTAAATAGATCCCAATTCACATAAAATATCGTTGAAGGATTCTAAAAAAATGGGACATCAGACTTAGTAAGTCAACCCCACGCTAACCTCATGGGAACAGCCAAGCCGAGGTAACAAACAAAACCATCGTCGACGACATCAAAAAGAGATTGGAAAAAAGAAGGGAGTTTGGGCCGACAAACTCTAGGGAGTCTTATGGTCACACATAACAACTCCTCACCGCGTAACCGGAGCCACCCCATTTTCTTTGGCATTTGGAGTCGAAGCAATAGTTCCTGCAGAAGAAAAAGTCTCCAATCTGCACCGCACTCACATGCCACAACATGCCAAGCTCAACGAACAAATACTCCTTCATGCCCTCGACACAATTGAGAAAGAACTCAACCGAGCTTTGCTCCGCATTCAGAATTTTCAAAAACTTTCTGCTAGTTATTACAACAAGAAGGTTCATGAACGTCACTTCAAACAAGTTGACTACGCCCTTCAAAAAGTTTACAAAAACACAAAGGAATGGAGAGCAGACAAGCTAGGCTCTCATTGGAAAGGACCAAATAAAATCACCAAAGTCGTCAAACCCAAAATTTACAAGCTCGAATGAACCATCTAAAGCAATATCATTACTAGACAGAACCATCACATGGTTCTTACATTTCCATCACCATCAACAAGAACTATGAGTGATTTGATCCCCTTCCAACAGGTACGTAGGCAGCCTTGATCGACACAACTACAACTCGGAAAAAATAAGCCCGCTAAGCCAAACATATTCCTTATTCCATCTTTGTAATGAACTACGAGTGGCTTAATAAAATTGTTTTTTCATACTTCTCATGTCGAAGTTCGAGTAATACTTTGAAACCGAGCATCTTTCTCGCATTTATTTTTAAGTCAAACATCTTTTTCGCATCTATTTTAAAGCCGAGAGTCTTTCTCGCGTCTCTTTAAGCCGAGCATCATTCTCGCGCATCTCTTAAAAGCCAAGCATCATCGCTTGCGGGCGTCTCTTGCCTATTAAAACTCAAATTCGAGCACTATCCTCGCTAACACTCCCACGCCAATCATTGTTAAAAAAAGAACAATTCGCTGTAGAGCCGGGCTCTTTAGTTCGCGAAAGTTGAGTGACATATGCCTCGGCTGTAAGCCGAACATCCAGTAAGACTCACATGGGTGATCGGCGAGAGGGTAAAGCCAGTTAGTTCTATCACAAGCACGTCCATTCCCTCAAGCTCGTCGTCCAAATACTTTTCATCCTTAACGAGCTTGTCCATCACTGATTTCGGGATTTCAACCCTTCACTGATCAATTTTTCAAGGAATCTCTTGGTGCCGCTGATTCGACCTTGCCTGACCTGCTTCACTTTAACCATCTCATGTTCTTCAACGTATTTCTGGAAATTATCAAAAAAAGCTGAACCTTAGCTGCCATCACAGTCTCAATGCGTTGTCTCTCCTTAAGGACAAGCTGACCTGAGAATATTGGAGACATTTCATCTCCGTCTTCAGTTCCTCCTGCACGGTAAGAGTGGCCTTTTCGCTTCATCCAACTCTCTCATTAGTTGGACTTTGTTTTCGACGAGGGTGTCTCCTTTCATTTTAAGAGACTCACACTTCTTCGAAAACTTCTCAATAAAAACGGCTCTCTTTCAGCTCTTGTTCGGCACCTTCTAGATCCGCCAAGGCCTTCTTCAACCATCAAATTATTCAATAAGAGCCTTTGACAGAATAAAGGAACAATTTCAATAACAATGACTAACAACAGCCTCGGCATGTTTCAGCTCGATGTACGCTTTGGAATCCAACAAGTTCTTGATTGGTGGAAAATCCCTTGTTGAGCCTCTTATGCAGGAGAACATGTCGGCACAAGCCTTCGGATTGTTGACAAACGCGACCGTATTCTTATAATTGTACTCAAAATCATGCATTAAGGACGGCTGGTCCACCCCTTTCTCTTTCTCAGCCTCCTTACCAGCGACCTTGTCTTGGGCTTCACCTTTTTAGCAGATTTTTTCTTGGCTTGATATTTCTCGACAGCCTTCTTCTTGACGAGTTCTCGGTCACTGTAACGCCTGTAGGATTATGTGTGTTCATTGGTGTAATTATCAGATTACAACCTAACATAATCAACTAGGATCTAGGTGATTTGCAGTTGAATCATAAACAGATCAGATTCATTACCTTATGATTGCAGCGGATTGATCAAAGGAATGAAGAGATCTGCAAGAGCTGATAGAAACCGGCTCCTCCTAGGTATCCACACTCTTACAAGCTACTGGATCAGGCTGCTAGACCAAGCTGGAATTTACAGAGAGAGAGAGGACGGCTCAGGCTCAGAAATCGCAGGAACAAGAAGCATTAGGGCTTCCTGCGCCTCTCCTCTTCCTTATATGGGCCCAAGTAATTAAACTAATGGCTCATTAGGCTTTTGGGCCCAAGGCCCAAATCAGACAAAAGACTGTCTTTTGTCTGGCCCAATTCTCTGTACAAATACATTAAATGCCTTGCATCTTACTGTATTAATTCCATTTTAACTTTCCCGTTAGCTATGGTGTGTGACCCTTTGGGATCATACAATACTGGTAATAAGTCCTAAACTTATAGATCATGAGCGGGCTCTAGCAAGTCATCATGATCACCCAGTATTTATGACTTATGTCTGATCTCGACACTTATCATACTTTCTAGAGATAGTACGGTAGATTTCAGGACATTCCCAACAATCTCCCACTTGTACTGGAATCCTACATTCCCTAATCCTTTTGTCTCAATATCTCAATCTGGCATAAGGCAAGATGCGTGTCATCCTTATATAGCCAGACCATGTTTATCGGACCAGATTTGATACTGACAATGCAAACGACTTGGGCAAGTCCGTTTGGGAGTGGCCACTCTCTTACCAGCTATCAAGTCTCCGATTGGCCTAGAGATATTACCTCCGTTAAACGGCAGGGACAAATCCCATCTTGTTCCATCACTATGAACTACACACTTTATAATACACCCAACCAAGGTCCTTATAGCTCCCAGTTACGAAACAGCGTTAGACAATGATCAAAGCGCATCACTCCATGTGCAGCCACATGCATGCGAACTCAGGTCTAAGGACTATACTCTATAGTCGTATATGAGAACCTCTTATGACACAGATATTAATATCTTGTAGAGTTCTCATCAGCGGGCCATGTCCGGTCATATGCTCCCCTACATATACCTATGTGTCGACTTTGATGCCGCGCATCTATGACCCCTCGAAACTTGGTCATAAGTCTCAACACAATCTAGTCTCAAGTGGTTGTTGGTGTTCCAATTTCAACAACCTTCGACTATGGACATTATGATTTATGTCATTTCGTTAAATATGGGGTTTCAGGATCAAGTCTACTCATTTACTTCGATGGCCCATATATAATGACATGAATCATTTTGGAACGATTATTTATATCACAGTTAAAATAATCCAGAAATCATAGATTTCATAAACATAAAACATTATGTTTACATGAACCTTTCAAAACAACTAAATAAAGCCCTTTACAAACTCCCACTGAAATTAAGACTACATCTTAATTTCACTTATCCTACAGCTACAGTCCGCGACTCGTGCTTAGGCCTAAGGAGTGGCTTCGTTAATAGATTAGCAACGTTCTCATTCGTTGAAACTTGCTGATCTACTTAACACCTCTATCATTTATCTCTCGGAATAGGTTATACCTACCCTCAAGGTGTTTGGACCTCTGATGTGCAGCTAGCCTCATCTATGCTAGGAATCACATCAAGTTCAGTGATTAACTCTTCTTTCCAAACAACCTCTTTCGCCGCTTCCCAAGCTGCGAAATGTTCAGCTTAAGTCATGGAGTCAGCAACAGTGCCTTGCACCGCCAGACAGACACAAGATATAACCGGACTGTGACCGGAAATCATCTTTGTCTGTTGGAAACTTGCCTTTCAGACTCTACCGACTTGTAGCACCTCACTTTCTCCGTAAATCAAGAACTTATCCTAAGTATTTTCCAAATACTTGAGGATATTTATTACGTCTATCCAGTGATTCTTTGCTGGATTTGACTGGTCTTTACCTGTCTTGCTTAACATTAAAGCAACATCAAAACAAGTACGTGTCATGGCATACATGATAGATCCAATTGCCGACGCATATGGAATCTCATCCATGCATTCAAGCTCAGCAGATATCGTAAGACACTGTTTCTTGCTTAACGGAATGCCATGTGACATTGGCATAAAACCCTTCTTGGAATGCTGAAAACGTGTAGGACTTTGTCAATATAAGAATCCTGACTTTGTCCTATCAGCTCTTTTGGATCTTTATCTTTAGATCCAAAATCCAAGAACATATGTGGCTTTACCCATGTCAATCATAAAAAAAACTCCCAAGCCAGTCCTTTACCGACTGCAGCATTGGAACGTTATTTCCGAGAATCAGTATGTCATTGACATACACTATGAGAAATGCAACATCGCTCCCACTTATATATTAGTAAACGCACAGTTCCACTTCGTTCCTGTTCAAGTCAAAACCTTGACTACTTCAACATAACGAAGATACCAACTCCGATATGCTTGCTTCTATCCATGAATGGATCGATGAAGCTAACTTACATACAATATAATTTTTCGGAGTCCGGGCTCACTTTCGCTTCTGTGAATTTCGCAGGTTCGTCACTTTCAATGATCATCAGATCATGGCAATTAATCACGAGAAATCACTCTCGGATTAGTGACGGATTCAATCAGATCTGCGAACTTCAGGCTCTACAGGTGTAGATTCTACAGAAATCTGTAAATTCATCCGCTGCTCTCCCTCAACAGGTTGAGCAGCCTCCTGTATTTCTCGAATTTCTTCGAGTTATACTTTTACTCCCACTGTTCTTCTTGGAAAGAAACTTTCCTTTTAGAAAACAGAATTCCGAACAACCTAACTTCGTTTTCGGAATGGACGTAAAAAGTAACAAGCCTTGGTTTCCCTAGGACAACCAGCGAAGTAGCACAACTACAAATACTCAGTAAAGACGAATTTGGATCATTTCCAGTCCACATTTATGTGGTGTCTTTCAACTGATATTGGTGGAACTATTTCAGCGTAAACTTAGATATTTCTAGAGCGTTATTCTTAAAGAATATCATGGAAGATTCGTGTGACTCATCTTTAATCATTTCTAATAAGATCTGATTCTTTCTCACAAAAACACCTCCAGGTTTTCAGGAGAAATGAGCTGTGAAACGACTTCACACTCATTCAGATGATCACACCATCAATGACTTAAGTATTCTCACTCGTGATCTAATCCAGAGTCTCAATACTTCTGTCACTCAGATTCTATACCTCCTTCTGGAACTCTTTCGACTATTTCAAAGAATTCCGACTCGTGTCTCATCAAATGAACACAGTCATACTCACTGAAGTAATCAGTAAAGAAAATGAAGTACAAGAAATTTTCTCTGGCATTACTGCTCATCGGGCCACATACATGAGTATGTTTAAGGTCCAATAAGCCTTTGGGCCTTTCTCTAGCTCGGCTAAGATGGGCCCTTTGTCTTTTGGTCCAGTAAGCAGAATTCAAGTCTCATAAGATATCCGATCAAATGAGCCCAAAAGTCCATAACTATGGGATTTCTGAATCCGACTCACTCTATGTGACCAAAAAATTTACGCCAAGAAAAATCAGGTTTAATTCATCAGATTTAAACCAATTCGGTATTTATGTTACATTTAGGCACTCTTTGGTTTAAGATATAAAACCCATTCCTTGAATAGGGTGCTACAATTAATATTTCATTAAGATCAAAAGAACAAAACTTGTCTTTTATCAAAATGAAAAACATTCAAATTCTTACAAGAAAATGAAAGACAACTCTGCTTAAAGCAGGTACATTGTAGCAATTACTTAATAAAACCAAGCCTCAAAGGCATCTACAAGTGAAAACCCTACGGCTGAGGCAGCATCCATAGCTCCTTCCAGACACACAGTTCCACTTGCCCTTTCTTCAACGTTCAACTGCTGCTTAGGCTCTGAGGAAGTAGTCTCATACATCACCTTCAACTCCTCATAATCTTCCATGAATTTAATGCAATCTCTCTTCCAATGCCCAGCCTCTTACAGTAGCAGCACTTACCAATATCTCATACATCACCTTTGACGGCAGTGACTGCAGAATGATCTCAGTTGCCAATTCTTGGCTAACTGGATAATCCAGTTTCCTCAGGTTATCAATGTAACCCATCATTTTACTGACATGAGGACTTACTGGATGATCATTTGGTAGCTTGCAGCTAGTGAGAGACTTAACCAACTGGTATCTCTCCACTCTTACCTGCTCCTGAAATTTCAATTTCAGGCTGCTGATCATCTCTATTGGCGACTCCATGTTCTCATATTGCTTCAGCAAATCTGAGTCCATGGTAGCCAACATCAGACCACGCACATCTACCGCATCATTATAATGCTTATTCCAAGCATCATATACTGCATGAGAGGAATTGGACCCGATCCTCTCGGGGAGAGCTCTCTCAAGGACATAGTCCTTTCTCTCCTGCCTGAGGACTAGCCTCAGGTTCCGCGACCAAGTCAAGAAATTTGATCCGTTCAGTTTGTCCATCTCAAGGACAGACCGGATCGAGAAAGTGTTTTGATTGTTTGTGCTAGTCATAACTGAAATTTAGAGATAAATAGAGTTTTAGTTATTCAGTTCATAAAAGAGTTATCTTAATAACTTATAAGAAAACTCGCATTGCATTCAAAATTTCTTTGTTTAACCTCATAAGAATGCAATGATTCCGAGACCCATGTTCAACTAAAACCAAAGTGGGCCACTGGCCGTCACCCGGAATTAGCTTTACTTGGTAAGCATGCACACAGCTAGTTATATCCATATAACTCTTGGTTGTGGATTGGGCCCAAGGCCCAATACACCAGATGTCTCAAGGCCCGGGACTCCCGATGGCCCAGTCAAGGAAACCAATCTCTTACAGCCAAATAATCACTACAGTCTAGGACTCCCAATGAAATCAGTGACTATATACTACTTTACTTACGCAAAAACAGACACCTCACACTGTAAGCCATATCTGTAATTGAATAAGCGTTAAGTAGCTGACAAGATTGGGCAAGACATCCAAGCTTGATATTGTTTTTGAGGATTTTAGGTTTCAATAGATTTCCTCCCAAAAATAGAAGATTACTATTTTGGGAAACTTTCCATTTCAGGTAACTTACTAAATATGGAAACTTTCTATTTAGGGAAACCTACTATTTTTAGAAACTTTCTAAGTCGGGAAACATTCTTATTTTAGAAACTTTCTAAATTTGGAAACTTACTATTTCCAAAAATTTCCTAACATGCCAAAATTAGAAACTTCTAATATTAGAAGCTTTCTAATTTAATGTTTTATAAAAGTTTTTGGATGGGTCACAAATTATAGGCCCAATTCTTGGCCCAAGACCACAGAATTCCAATTGGCCCAATAATTTGACATAACCGAGTCGGTTCATTAATTCTGATCCAAGACCAAATTAACTACTAAATCCAACTGGTTATTTACTAAACCAGAGCAGCTCTAAATTATTTGGTCCAACCAAATCAAACTTAGACCAGTCTTCGGTTTAGGTTAAAATTCAATTTTTTTTGAATTTAAATCCGGTTTAACCAGAAATTAATTAATACCAATTGTATTATATAATTTCCAGCAAACCGCGATTTGGGTTAACCGCTTAAAGACAAAATCGATTCAAAAAAACATGATCTTTTACAAAATAAACAAAAACGATTTTGACCTTAACAAACTTAACAATCGAATCTCCATAATAAAGCAAGGTCAAAATTCGATCATGTGATCACTTATAGACAAATCGATATTGAACATTAACAAACCCAATCAAATCGATTCTTATGATCATTAACCAAAGTCAAAAGCGATTACTATATTCACTTAAGACAAAATTGATTTTGAATATTATCAAACCAAACAAAGTCAACATTCGATCGATTCATGCTATTCGCTTAACAACAAAACGATTTTGATCATACAATAAAGACAAAAACATGTTTTTGACTTTTCCAAATTGATTATTTAATTAAACAATCGATGTCAATAACTAGAGACCAAACGATCATCACATTATCGATTCTTAAACAATCGATTCACTTATGATTGAACAAAGTGAACAAACGATTTATACATTCGATTGGTACAAAGATCCAAGTTTCATATTTCTAGGTTTTCCAAGTTTCAATCAATTTTACTCATTAAAATCGATTCATCAAACTAATAAACAACCTAGTATGATCCAAAAAGCATAAACCTAACGACCTAGGCTCTGATACCACTGTAGGATTATGTGTGTTCATTGGTGTAATTATCAGATTACAACCTAACATAATCAACTAGGATCTAGGTGATTTGCAGTTGAATCATAAACAGATCAGATTCATTACCTTATGATTGCAGCGGATTGATCAAAGGAATGAAGAGATCTGCAAGAGCTGATAGAAACCGGCTCCTCCTAGGTATCCACACTCTTACAAGCTACTGGATCAGGCTGCTAGACCAAGCTGGAATTTACAGAGAGAGAGAGGACGGCTCAGGCTCAGAAATCGCAGGAACAAGAAGCATTAGGGCTTCCTGCGCCTCTCCTCTTCCTTATATGGGCCCAAGTAATTAAACTAATGGCTCATTAGGCTTTTGGGCCCAAGGCTCAAATCAGACAAAAGACTGTCTTTTGTCTGGCCCAATTCTCTGTACAAATACATTAAATGCCTTGCATCTTACTGTATTAATTCCATTTTAACTTTCCCGTTAGCTATGGTGTGTGACCCTTTGGGATCATACAATACTGGTAATAAGTCCTAAACTTATAGATCATGAGCGGGCTCTAGCAAGTCATCATGATCACCCAGTATTTATGACTTATGTCTGATCTCGACACTTATCATACTTTCTAGAGATAGTACGGTAGATTTCAGGACATTCCCAACAACGCCCTCTTCCCGTTTTCCACTGACCGACGAGCTGACCGGCCAACAATCAAACAAGAACATGACCGATTGAACCCGAGCAGTCATACGAGAAGAGTTTGTCACAATACGAAGGCCATAGATAGTCCGGTTTGAGTCAAAGGTTCAAACCAAACCATCTTTGACTCCGTTTACCTCGTTTCCACGATGCGAGGCGTTTCAACCCGTACCACTTCCACGAGTTGTGTTCGGTTCGGACTAAACCGTATATCAGATAATTATTCCGTTTTTATTACATTAAAAAAATAAATCTTATTTATAACAATATACGGTCTAATACAAATCATTTAGCGGGATCTCAACAAAATCCGAAACCGAAAATAAGTAAAAATGCGTAACAATCGATACCCAATGCCAACCCGAGACTACTTCGATTGTCCTACACGTCCGCCGAGCTACCCCAAACCTGAAGAACAAAAAAAGAGTCTAATGAGCAATCTAAGGTTACCCAGTGAGACGGCTCCCAACTAAAAGGCTGCTAACAATCTAAAAATCATGCCCAAACCCAAAATAACAATCAAGTACAATAGATGATCACGTGCTACCAAGACGTAATGAGCTTCACAACACACAAGCATTCAAATAACAACACAATCATCAGCGAAGGAAATCGAGAACACTTCGGCACATGCCCTCGATTAGACTCGATCTACACTAAACGCATTTCTAACGCAATCTCCACACCATGGGCCCCAAACGCGAACTCGGTAATTTCCACGGGAACACTTAGCTACCCCACGGTAACTAAAACCTCCCACGACTCCTATACGAAAACACGAAGTCCAACGACTTAGGACACCGTTCTCTGTCCATCGATACGCGGTGACTCGGGCTACCCCTAGATAACCAAAGCTTTCATGCAGTCCAGCCCTAGGACGCGACCCCATATTCTCCGGACCACACACCTACCGGCGTCACTCACTAGGTTAAAACCATAAACAGAATCACCACCCGAAGGCCCGTGTCCGATCAGGTAACTACCCAAGGATCCAATCAGGGCGGAAGTACCAGAACGCCATCTCTAGACCTGCGGGATCTAACACACCCTATAGAGTCCTAATAACAACAATGTAACCAAGAAGACTCACTGGGACACTATCACGCAATACCAAAAAGGTCAAATAGAACTACCATCTCAATCCCCAGTCTATCTTGCAAGTCATATCTCCATCCTCCACATCACCCGACCCTACCCAGACTTACCCGGTTCTGCACCAGAGTAAGTGTCTACCAGTGCAGTCTACTCGGACCAACACCGAAGTAGATAAACAATCAAGCAATCAACAGTCTACTTGGCCCAACACCGAAGTAGATACACAATCAAGCAATCAACAGTCTACTCGGCTCAACACCGAAGTAGATACACAATCAAGCAATCAACAGTCTACTCGGTCCAACACCGAAGTATATACACAATCACACAATCAGTAATCACAACACCACACAAACATTTATTTAGGTTTATTAGTCCTTTAGTATTTCCTTAACCTTTACTCATTCAATCCTTAACCTTTACTCATTCAATGCGCTATCCTAGGATTAGTGGATTACTAATCCCATAGACGGCCCATCAATCACACCACTTCTTTTACTTATACCTTCCTAATTATCTTTAATAAGTCCTCGATCTATCGGTTTAGAGTTAGTAAGATTACTAACTCCCCGGCATCTCATTATTCATTAACTTCCATTCATTACCCTTAACCCGACTAATTAACTCACCCTGTTATTATATTCTAAGTGTGTTAGTCTTTTAGTCATATTTTAATCAACTCATAATTTCCCGTATATAGATTCCTTTAGATACGTTCTTAAATACTTATATATGCATATATATCCTAGCATGCCGTTCTATATGTATGCATCACCCAATCAAGCAATCAACGAACTATCAATAACTTAATGCAACACCCAGTCAAGCAATCAACGAACTATCAATCACTTAATGCAACACCCAATCAAGCAATCAACGAACTATCAATCAATTACGGATATAGGCTACCAAGCATGCATCTCTTAACCAAACATTTAATTAATTAACCGAGTTATTACTCAACCTAGTCGTTCTAATCAACTCAATTAATCGGGTATGCAACCTAAACTACGGTTTATCAATTCCGGATCTATATGATTCTAACTAAATGCAACACACAATTTAGCCGACTCACAGTGTTATTATGACGACGGATGGATGGATTTGACGGACTAGCGGAACAACGAGACCCAGCACAAACCCGACGCTAAGCCGAACCTTTCCCGAACTGTTGAAATATCATGGTTTTTACCGGTTTTAGACCATGATATAAGTGTGTTTTAGAGTCTTTTAGTGTTTCTTTAGAGTATTTTACAGGTGTTATTAGATATATACACGTTTGGAGCGGAATTGGAGTTTATGGAGCTTTTTGGAGCATTTTGGTGCTTTGGCCCAAGAGATAGAGTTCACTGTCCAAAACAGAGTACTGCATCGATCGACACACATCGTGCATCGATCGACACACATCGTGCATCGATCAACACACGAGCGAGATGGGCCTTTCCTCGGCGGTTAATGAAGAATGAAGATATTGCAGTCTTGCCCAGAAGTTTCTGATAATTACAAAGAAGCCCCAAGACGTGATTAGCTTATATAATTAGGTTTTTACATCAGTTTTTAGATACGCTTTCATACTTAGAGCATAGAGTTTTTAGAGCTTGGGGCTGATCTAATCCTGTACTGCTTTCTGCTTTTTGGAAAAGATTTCGAACCCCTTTACTTCTTTATTCTCTTTTATGCAATCTATTAATTCATTGATTATATTTTCATATTCTATGTCTGAGTAGATTCATAGTTAGGTTTAGGGATTCTCATTAAGGATTTTATGACTTGCTAGATTTAATTAATTCAGTTAAGGATTCATATCATAATTTTTCTTCGATCTAAATTGTGCTTAACACTAGTTTCTAAGCTGATCACTTAGAATCTAGATCTTAGGTTATTAAATTGACACGAAAGTGTGGTTTAGAATCTGAACTATTTAGGTTGAGCAATTGAATTATTCGCAAAGAAATTTGGTTTGATTGAATTGTGAACATATCGAACTTAATCTTAAAGCTAGTTTAATCTGTTAGGAATTACAAAGAAATTTGGATTTCTGCAATTAGGCTTAGAGAATTCTCACAACGAAAGTTGGTTAATTCTATATCTGTGTTTGAGTTCTAGAGCCGTACTTAATTTGATCTTGACTGAATGATTTATCTGCTTGTCTGATTTCCTGAGAACTCCCTAGACTTAGCGCTTTTAGTTAATTGCCTACAAACCGATTTTGCTACTGATTTACTTTCCTGCTTTGTTTTTAGTTTCTCACTACATTTGCTTTCTCCTAGTTTAATCTTGACTGTTCTAAATCTATCGTTGCCCAGAGTCCTTGTGGATTCGATACCCTCAGTACTACATTCACATTACTGTGCACATGCAGTTAGTATAGGGATTTAAACTAGACCTATCAAGTTTTGGCGCCGTTGCCGGGGACTCTTTTGAGTCTTCGATAGATTTGAACTTAGGGTTTAGACTAGGATTTTTATTTTTTGTTTTTGGTTACTGATTTTTCTGTTTCTTCTCTGTCGCAGGTTTGACAATCGCATAGCATCGATCGTTGCATCCTTTTGTGTCGATAGTCACTAAGCGACTGGAGTTGAATCGATCGTTGCACCTTAGCATCGATCGTTGCACTGCGATTACAGACGGTTTATGCAGACGCGTGATACCAAAAGTAATCCGAATACTAATATCGTTAATCTCCAACTTGAAGATCTTGCTAGACTAGATAGGACTAACATGAAAGTTCAAAGAGCAAGGATGGTTCAAGAATGTCTGATTATAATGCCCGATGCTCAAGGTACCCTGAGGGACCGACAAAAAAATCCGTACAATGCTGGTGGGCAACAGATTGATGCTGAAGGGAATGTGATCTCTGAGCCTGAACAAGAGCAAGGCCAAGGACAAGGCCAAGGCCAAGAGGAGAGGCGAATGGTTAATCCTCCTGTTGCTAATGAGAGGACCTTAGCTGACTATAACCGTCCGGATGAGTTTCATGATAACCGGTCAGCTCTTGTGCCTCCTGGTTTTGAGAGGAATGATTTCGAGATCAAGACCATCTACTACTTGATAGGGGTCTAGTTTTATCCTATTCTACTGCAAGTGCACAGTTATGTGATTGTATTATATAGGGTATCGAAATCCACAGAGACTCCGGTCAACGATAGATTAAGAACAGTAGCGGGTAAACTAAGATGAAAGCAATGTGGAGTAACTAAAAACAGTGCGAGAAAGTAAATAAGTATCAAGATTATCGGTTGTGAAAGCAATTAATTTAGGGCGCTAAGTCTAGGGCGTTCTTAGGAAATCAGACAAGCAGACAATTCATTCAGTAAGGATCTAATTAAACACAATTCTAGAACTCAAATCACGGATATAGAATTAACCAACTGTCGTTGCGAGAATTCTCTAAGTCTAAGTGCAGCAATCCAAATTCCTTTGCAATTACTAACAGATTAAACCATCATTAATTCCAGGTTCGATATGTTCACAATTAAACTAAACCAAATTCCTTTGCGAGAAGTTTAAATGCTCAACCTAAATAGTTCAGATTCTAAACCACACTTTCGTGTCGTATTTAGCAACCTAAGATCTAGATTCTAATTGATCAGGTTAGAACTAGCTTTAAACGCAATTTAGATCGAAGAACAGATAAAGTTATGAATCCTTAACTGAATTTAAACAAGACTAGCAAGTCATGAAATCCTATGTGAGAAACCCTAAACCTAACTATGAATCTACTCAGACATAGAATATGAAGACATAATCAATGAATAATTAGATATCATAAAAGAGAATTAAACAAGTAAAGGGGTTCGAAAACCTCTCCAAAACAAACGTAGTACAGGATCAGATCAGCCCCAAAAGCTCTAAAAACTCTCTGCTCTCAATTATGAATGCGTATGTAAGCGTTTCTAAAAAAATGATCTAAAAACCTAATTAAATAGCTAAAACACGTTTTGGGCTTCTGTGTAAATATCTAGAACTTCTGGGCTTTTCTGCAATATCAGCATTCTTCATTAAATCGCCGAGTCTGGCCCATTCGCGCTATGCATCGATCGATGCAGGTGTGCAACGATCGACGCAACCCTCAAATCTGGACAGTGAACTCTATCTCTCGGACCAAATCTCCAAAATGCACCAAACAGCTCCAAAATCTCCACTTCAGCTCCAAATGTGCTTGTACCTAATAAAACCTGCAAAGGACTCTAAAAGAACACCAAAAGACACTAAAACAGAATTATATCATGGCATAAAACCGGTAAAAACTATGATATATTAACTCCCCCACACTTAGCCTTTGCTTGCCCTCAAGCAAAATAGAGAACTAAAACATGGTGAAGAGGTTTGAAAACTTTCAGAAACTCTTTTTGTCCTAGAAGCAACAACACTCAGATTCCCCTTAGTAATCCACATGAAAGATTTCACCTGCAGACATCAAGACCAACATATACTTCCCCCACACTTAGCAACTGTCCTAAGTAAACTCCACAATCACATTCACGCATTCAAATTCACCCTACTGACTTCTGCAAGTATTTAAGTGCGGTCTCACCTAAGGAGTATCGATCAAAGGCACATGGACTCTTACCTTGTCAGCTCTAGACCACCATACTATCTTTCTTTGGTCCCTTTCTTCTCTTTTCCCTTCCTTAGCATTCTGATTTTTCCCCATTGGGTATCATTTTTTTTATCAGTGCTCTTCCCGTTAAGGGGTGTACTTTGGACACATTCCATGGATGCACAGGATATGATAGTTGTAGCTACCACTCCCAGAGACCACTTCGGAGTTACTAACTCATCCTCAGTTTATTATTATTATTATTTTTTTTTTTATGGAAGGGGAGAAGGGAACCAAATAGGAAAGGTTTACA
The DNA here is from genome assembly GCA_030180135.1 of Orychophragmus violaceus. NCBI lineage: Eukaryota > Viridiplantae > Streptophyta > Magnoliopsida > Brassicales > Brassicaceae > Orychophragmus > Orychophragmus violaceus. The sequence goes on along the minus strand of CM058231.1, from coordinate 36,539,746 downwards.
GGCTGTGTCAGAACTAACAAGGGAATCCGACACAAGGTATACCAAGCCCTTAGGTGAGAAAATTAAGTCAGTATTAAAGTGAAGTCAGTAAAAGGATCCTCTGATACCTGAAGTGATGTGGGTGTCCTCAGTAGGTTGATCCGTGTCTGGGTTTTCTAATAGTCATAGATCATCTGCAACTTCATCTCAATGGTTACTTAAGTTCCTGCAAGTGCTATTAAAACTTCTCAAAAATTCACTGTTTCTTACTTAAACACTTTTGACTCAATAAAACAAATTTTTTTTGAAAACAGGACTGACTCTAAGAAAACAGAAAGATAGATGTCAGTAGCACCTCCCCCACACTTAAGACACACTGTCCCCAGTAGTGTCAAGCGAAGGATTGGTAAAAAGAAAGAAAAATATGTTAATTGATTGGTTAAGTTCTGTCGGATTTTTACCTCTGTCGCACCTGCATCGATCGTTGCACTAGGTGCATCGACCGTTGCTGGGCGATTTTCGTGTATGGTCGATCGTTGCTCAGGACCGCAACGATCGCTACAATGCGATTTCGATCGTGTTGTGACGATCGACACAATGTGGTGTCGATCGACGCACTGCGAATACTCCGAGACCTGCAGACAAAAACTCACCAAAACCAGAAACAAAACGTAAAATCCTACAAAACACCATAATTAAAATGCAAAAACGAAAACAGTGGGTTGCCTCCCACTCAGCGCTTGTTTAAGGTCTTTAGCTTGACGCATCAGCTGATCTAGGTAGAGGGTGCATCATCCAGAGGCAGAATCTGACCTCCTGGAATCTCGACCTTAGCCCAATAATGTTTCACCCTCTGTCCATTCATAGTGAATTCATTACCTTCCTTGCCGGTTAGAACGACAGCTCCATAGGGACGCACCTCTTTGATCGTGAAAGGACCGGACCACCTTGATTTCAGCTTACCTGGAAACAAATGCAAACGAGAATTATACAAAAGTACCTGATCATTAGGCTCAAACTGTCTAGAGACACTACAAGAAATAAGTGCATTGATAGCACATGAGGATAGCACGATTTCGGGAACTGCTATTGTAGAGAGATGAGGTGGGTCTTCTGTTACAGCATTATATCAATGTTATATCGTTATGTTGCTAAGCGGGAAACCAAAATCGTGATTTGGAGCCAAAATTCTGCTATTAATGTCACAAATATGTTTTGGAGGTAAAATTTTGATATGACAATCAACAATTTTTTTTTTTTGGTCAAGGAACACCAACACATAAACAAAAAGAAAAGACTTTAACATTTTCTGAGATTAAAGGGAAAATATCTTAGCTTCTGTGATTCTCCTTGTTCCCAATTCTCAACGATTTTGAGCTTGTAAGGCCTCAATCCCTAACTGGATTTTGAGAAATTAGACAGTGAAATCGATGAAGATGAAGTGAGGATGAGCGATTTCCTTCTTCTCGATTTGTTTAATCTCTGAGATTTCCTTCTTCTTCTGCAACTTTCTCCTTTGTGAGTTTAATCTCTGCGATTTTCATCTCAATCCCTAACGGAGATGGGGTTCTGGAATGGGAGATGAGCTACCTAGAGAGGAAGATTTGGCATCGCTTTCTCAGTCTATGATTCCGGCGAAGAACGATAGAGGATGTCAATCTCACATCGGATACCTCTTCCTCGAACAAGAACAACAATATTTTCGGATCTCCTCCTTCTCCTCCGCCTGTAGTCATATCATAAAGCTCCGGTGGCACCATTAAAAACGTGTCTCGCTCGGTAAGCTTATATCCTCTCTCAAAGTAACTCTTTGATTTTTCTTTCTTCGATTGGGTTGCGATATTGTTCAGGTTCTTGTTCTAAGTTTCATTTAATTTTGTCTTGTTCAGTGATATGATCTTGTTGTTGGGATAGTGTCCTGAAATCACACTTGTACTCACTCCTGATGATAGTTGTGTGTCGAGATCAGACATTCGTATAATACTGGGTGGTTGCAATGTTTTGCTAGAAGCCTCTTGCAGTCTGTAAGTTGTAGACTTACTGCCAGTATTATATGATCCTATAGGGTCACACACCTAAGCAAACTGGAAGCATGAATGTGGAAATGATCATGTTGATGTGCATTGGATACACATTGACATATAGTTTTATGATATGTGTCGATCGATGCATGAGTGTGTCGATCGATGCAAGCTTTTCGTGGAGGTGTGACGATCGACACATTAAGTATGTCGATCGTTGCATATCGGGTTTCGAAACTGATGTTTCGGATTAATGATGTAACCGAGTCGGGTTTGTCCAACGGTTGATGATGTCATTTCCAGATCGATATATAAAGGCTTATATGGTCGACCTGAACCCTAGCCGTCTTCTCTTCTCTCTGACAGAAAAGCAGAAACACGAGAAACTCACAGATTCCATAGATTCGGCACTAGCATCCCGTTTTCCAGCTTGTGTGCGTGTGTACGTGGTAGAGACGAGGCACCTGTGTCGCTACTGATCTCGTTCACCATTCATTCCGCTGCCAGTAACAAGGTAAGAACGAGGTTAGTGATTCGATATATCAAACCCTAGATCCTAGGAGGATCCTACAGTGGTATCAGAGCATGTTAGGGTTTAGACTATTGAATCTGATGCAATTAATTCGAAAACTGGGTTTGTTGAATTGATTATTGCATGCTGAAATCGTGTTTTCAAGTGTTAATCTCGGATTAAAAGCTTCTATTGGAAATTCGATACCTGTGTTTTTCGCAGTGTGTCGATTGACACAAAGCGTGTGTCGATCGATGCAGAGCGAAAACACGTAAACCTTTTAGGGTTTGTCGCAGCGTGTCGATCGGTGCAAAGCGTGCATCGATCGACACAGAGCGAAAACTCGCAAATAACTTTAGGGTTTGTCGCACAGTGTCGATCGACACTAAGCTTGTGTCGATCGATGCACCGCGAAAACTCGCACTGGATCGATCGACGCACTGGGTGCAACGATCGATTCAGTTGGTTGGTTTCGGTTGAATTGGATTGAACCGGAAACCAATTTTGATTGTGGTTAGGATGTGTCGATCGATGCAAGGATGCGTCGATCGACACACAACTCCCAGACTCAGGGGTTGGACCTCTAGTTGCGATTACCAAATCAAATAAAAACCTAAACTTGATAAAACTGAATGTTTTAATTTAATTAATAACTTCTTGGATGTATATTGGATATGCATCAAGATTAAATAGTTCCTTTCCTCAACTAAATATCAAGTGATCTTGATGTCTTGCCCGATCTTGTCTACTGTCAAGACTCGTGTCGTTCGTTGGATAGTCTTGGAGTCCTTGGTATCCACAGCAACATGAGTAAGGCAGGTGGTCATTGATAGACTTGCAGTGCGACTGTCAATGATCGTAAGACAGGAAAAGATTGGTTTACTTGACTGGGCCATCAGAAGTTCTGGGCCCAGAGACATCAGAGTGGATAAGACATGGATTGTCTTATCTGCGACCAAGAGTTGTACTGGGTACAATTAGCGATGATTTGCTTACCTGGATGACTAAAGTTTGGGTGATGGCGAGTCGCACACTCGAATTTTGGTGATTTGAGGATCTTGGTTCATTGTATTCATCTGAGGAAACATAGTTTTGAATACAATGCGAGTTTTCTTATTAGATAAGATTTCTCATTTCCTTGAGCATTATAACTAAAACCTCTACCTCTTTTAATTACAACTATGTCTGTCTCAACTCACATCAACACTTTCTCACTGAGATCCGTCCTTGAGAAGGACAAGTTAAATGGATCTAATTTCTTGGAATGGTATCGGAACCTGAGAATAGTTCTCAGGCAGGAGAACAAGGAATATGTCCTTGAAAGAGTTCTCCCCGAGAGACCACGTTCCAATGCCCCGCAGACAGAAAAGAATGCTTGGGATAAGCATTCAGCTGATGTCAAAGATGTTAATTGTCTAATGCTGGTGACTATGAACTCTGAGCTGCAGAAGCAATATGAGAACGTGATGTCACCCATTGAGATGATTAACAGCCTGAAAGCCTTATTTCAGGAGCAAGCTCGCACAGAGAGATACCAGACGGTTAAATCTCTCATGGATTGCAAGCTGGATAAGGATAGTCCAGTAAGTCCTCATGTCCTTAAAATGATGGGTTACATTGATAACCTGGGGAAACTGGACTGTGCCATTAGCCAGGAGCTAGCCACTGACATGATTCTGCAGTCTTTGCCGTCGTGTTTTGATCAGTTCATCATGAACTACAACATGCAAAACATGACTAAGACATTGACTGAGTTGCACGGTATGCTGAAGACAGCAGAGCCGAATCTCAAGAAGGCTACTCCCAGTGTCCTGATGGTACAAGGGGGTAAAATGTTTAAGAAACTTAAGAAGGATAAGGGAAAGGCCCAGGTTGTCGAGACTGAGAGTCAAGACAAGCCCAAGCCCAAGCCCAAATCCGGGCCTTCTCATGAGGATAAGTGCAACTACTGCAAGCAGTTGGGGCATTGGAAGAGAGACTGCAAGAAGTTCAAGGAAGATTACAAGAAGCTGAAGAAGACGTATGATGCGTCTGACTCAGGTATTTATGTTATCGAACTCAATGTTATGTCTTCTAGTTCTACTTCGTGGGTATTGGATACCGGCTGCGGTGCTCATATTTGTACTAATATGTAGGCACTAAGAAACAGTAGAACGCTGAAGAAAGGACAAGTAGAGCTACGGGTCGGGAATGGAGCTAAGGTTGCTGCACTGGCCGTAGGCACCTATGAGTTGTCTTTACCTTCGGGCATGGTTTTAGCTTTGAATAATTGCTATTTTGTACCTGCGATTAGCAGAAACATAATTTCAGTTTCCGTTTTGGATTTGGAAGGTTTTGATTTTGCAGTTAAGAATAAAGTTTGTTCTTTTAATCGTGATGGTACATTTTATGGTAGCGCCCCATTAGATAATGGGTTATATGTTTTAAACCAAGAAATGCCTATCTTTAACATAAATACAAAGCGGTTTAAGTCCAATGACGAAAACCCGACTTTCTTATGGCATTGTCGTTTGGGCCATATCAATGAGAAACGCATCCAAAGGCTCCATCGAAATGGGCTTCTGGGCTCATTTGATTTTGAATCATGTGAGAAATGCGAATCTTGCTTGATGGGCAAAATGGCTAGGGCCCCTTTCAACAAACCAAATGAAAGGGCCAGTGAGTTATTGGGCCTTATTCATACTGATGTATGTGGGCCAATGAGCATTGTTGCCAGAGGAAATTACAAGTACTTCATTACCTTCACTGATGATTTCAGTAGGTATGGCTATGTCTATTTGATGAGACACAAGTCAGAATCCTTTGATAGATTCAAGGAATTCAAGAATGAAGTACATAACCAACTTGGCAAAAGTATCAAAGTTCTGCGATCGGATCGCGGAGGAGAATACTTAAGCCAAGAGTTCAGCGACTATCTGAGCGAGTGTGGAATTGTTTCACAACTCACTCCTCCTGGAACACCTCAATGGAATGGAGTGTCAGAGAGGAGGAATCGAACCTTATTGGATATGGTTCGGTCTATGATGAGTCATTCTAATCTTCCATTATCCTTTTGGGGATACGCTCTAGAAACGTCTGCGTTTACACTAAATAGGGTGCCATCTAAATCAGTGGATAAGACACCACATGAATTGTGGACTGGGAAAATTCCTAGTCTGTCTTTCCTGAAGATTTGGGGTTGTGAGGCTTGTGTCAAACGTTTAATCTCTGACAAGCTCGCACCCAAATCAGACAAATGCTATTTCGTTGGTTATCCTAGGGATACCAAGGCATACTACTTTTACAACCAATCTGAGAACAAAGTTTTTGTTGCTCGGGACTGTTCCTTTCTTGAGAGAGAATTTCTTTCTAAGAAAAACAGTGGGAGTAAAGTACATCTCGAAGAAATTCAAGATGCACAGGAAAATGTTCAACCTGTTGAGGAAGAGCATCAGTTGGATCCACAAAGTTCTGTGGAACCGGCGCCTGTGGAGCCTGAAGTTCGCAGATCCAGAAGGATCCGTCACGAACCCGAGAGATACTATGGATTTCTCGTGACCAATTGCAATGATCTAATGATCATTGAAAGTGACGAACCAGCGACCTTCGCGGAAGCAATGATGGGCCCGGACTCCGAAAAGTGGCTTGGAGCCTCTAAGTCCGAAATGGAATCCATGTCAGAAAACCAAGTATGGTCCTTGGTCAATTTACCTAATGGTGCAAAGGCCATTGAGTGTAAATGGATCTTCAAGAAGAAGATTGACGTGGATGGCAATGTACAGATTTACAAAGCGAGGTTGGTGGCTAAAGGTTTCAAGCAAATTCATGGTATTGACTATGATGAAACCTACTCCCCAGTCGCTATGCTTAAATCCATTCGGATTCTTCTAGCAATTGCTGCTCATTATGATTATGAGATTTGGCAAATGGATGTCAAAACCGCATTCCTGAATGGTATTCTGGAAGAGGATGTGTATATGACACAGCCGGAAGGTTTTGTTGATCCTAAAAGCGCTGGGAAGGTATGCAAGCTTCATAAATCCATTTATGGGTTGAAGCAAGCATCACGGAGTTGGAATCTTCGTTTTGATGAAGCAGTAAAGCAATTTGGTTTCATCAAGAACGAAGAAGAACCATGTGTTTACAAGAAGACTAGTGGGAGCAAAATTGCGTTTCTCGTACTGTATGTCGATGACATACTCCTCCTCGGTAATGACGTTCCGTTGCTTCAGTCTGTTAAGACTTGGCTCGGAAGTTTATTTTCCATGAAAGACATGGGAGAAGCCGCGTATATTCTTGGAATCAGAATCTACAGAGATAGAATGAACAGACTGATTGGACTGTGCCAGGACACTTATATTGATAAGGTGCTTCATACCAATGTCTCATACCAATGTCTCATGGCATTAGTCTCAGCAAGAAGCAGTGTCCGAAGACACATGCTGAGCGAGAGCGCATGAATAGGATTCCTTATGCTTCTGCAATAGGATCTATTATGTATGCCACGCTCTGCACTCGTCCAGATGTAGCTTACGCGTTAAGCATGACGAGTAGATACCAATCTGATCCAGGTGAAGATCACTGGACAGCCGCCAAGAATATTCTCAAGTATTTGAGACATACTAAGGATAAATTCCTGGTGTATGGAGGAAGTGAAGAACTGGTGGTGAATGGATTCACTGATGCGAGTTTTCAGACCGACAGAGACGATTTCCGATCACAATCTGGATATGTCTTCTGTCTAAATGGCGGTGCAGTGAGCTGGAAGAGCTCTAAGCAGAATACCGTAGCTGATTCTACGACGGAAGCTGAATATGTTGCTGCTTCATAAGCGGCAAAGGAAGCTGTTTGGATCAAGAAGTTCATGACTGAACTTGGTGTGGTTCCTAGTATCTTGGAGCCAGTGGCTTTGTTTTGCGATAACAATGGAGCCATTGCTCAGGCGAAAGAACCCAGGTCACACCAGAAGTCCAAACACGTTGAGAGGAGATATCACCTGATTCGTGATATCGTCAATAGAGGTGATGTAAAGATCAGCAGAGTTCCGACGGATGAGAATGTCGCTGATCCTCTGACTAAGTCACTCCCAAGGCCTAAGCATGAAAGTCATACGACTGCTGTAGGCATTAGAGATCTAAAGATGTAATCTTGATTCTAGTGGGAGTTTTAGTTTTATTTTAGTTATAATAAGATGCTCTTGTAAACATTCTTTTGGATATGTTTAAATGAAATTTGATTTCAGCATTATTTATTGTGATCTAAATAATGGTTCCAAAATAAGTTTATGTTATATCATAGGTCATCAAGTTGAGGACTTGATCATGAAACCATATAAGTATAGATGACATAAATTATAAAGTGTCCCTAGTCGAGGTTGTCAAAGTGGGACACCGACAACCGCGAGAGACTAGATTGTGAGGTGACTGTTGGCTAAGTCTCATGGAGCCAATGATATGATTATCGCAGTCAGTCACATAGGTATATGTTGGTGAACATATGATCGGACATGACCCGCTAATGAGAAGTCTACAAGATAGTTATATCTGTGTCATAAGAGGTTCTCATTACGACTATAGAGTATAGTCCTTAGACCTGAGTTCATCATGTTTTCTTGCATATGAATTGGTACACTTTGACCTTGTCAAACGTCGACCCGTAACTGGCGGCTATAACGGCACTGTTCAGGTATATCATGAAGTGTGCGTTGAAACAGGGATGGAACAAGATGGAATTTGTCCCTCCTGAATAACGGGAGATAAATATCTCAGGGCCTATCGAAGATTTAATACTGAGAAAATGTGTGGCCGCACTCAAACGAACTGTAGTTCAGTTGTTTGTAATGTTCAGTATGAGATCAGGAGTTCGATAAACACGATGTTGGCTTAATAAGGATGTCACCAATCTTGCCTTATGCCAAATCGAGATATAGTGACAAAAGGATTATAGGAATTGATGATTCCAGTACAAGTGGGAGATTGTTGGGATAGTGTCCTGAAATCACACTTGTACTCACTCCTGATGATAGTTGTGTGTCGAGATCAGACATTCGTATAATACTGGGTGGTTGCAATGTTTTACTAGAAGCCTCTTGAAGTCTGTAAGTTGTAGACTTACTGCCAGTATTATATGATCCTATAGGGTCACACACCTAAGCAAACTGGAAGAATGAATGTGGAAATGATCATTATGGTAATGATCATGTTGATGTGTATTGGATACACATTGACATAGAGTTTTATGATATGTGTCGATCGATGCATGAGTGTGTCGATCGATGCAAGCTTTTCGTGGAGGTGTGACGATTGACACATTAAGTGTGTCGATCGTTGCATATCGGGTTTCGAAACTGATGTTTCGGATTAATGACGTAACCGAGTCGGGTTTGTCCGACGGTTGATGATGTTATTTCCAGGTCGATATATAAAGGCTTATATGGTCGACCTGAACCCTAGCCGTCTTCTCTTCTCTCTGACAGAAAAGCAGAAACACGAGAAACTCACAGATTCCACAGATTCGGCACTAGCATCCCGTTTTTCAGCTTGTGTGCGTGTGTACGTGGTAGAGGCGAGGAACCTGTGTCGCTACTGATCTCGTTCACCATTCATTCCGCTGCCAGTAACAAGGTAAGAACGAGGTTAGTGATTCGATATATCAAACCCTAGATCCTAGGAGGATCCTACACTTATTACTTGTTTGTTTCTAGGGCGAGCCAAAGAAGAAGAAGACCAGATGCTTGTTGTTGGCTTTAAGGTGATGCATACACTCAGCATATAGAATGCTTGTTGTTGGATTTTGGCCTCATTTGCTTTGCATTTAATTGTAATTTTGTGTTTTTTAAGGTGAGATTAGGAGAGTGGGAGAAGAAGAGAGAGGAAGAGCGACGAAGACTAATGGTGGAAGAAGATGGAATGTGGGCTTCTATGAATAAACAAGGGAAAAATCTTTTAGGAAGATGGATATTAAGGTGTGTTATTTTGTCAATGTCAACTTCTTTAGTTGAAGACTTTTGTTTGTTTCTTCTTCAAATGGTTTAGTCGTTTTTGGTGTGTGTTTAGGCGAAGACAGATGAATGTAGAACCTGGAGTTTGTAAATGGTTTCCATACCTTAACCGAGGTGAGTCTTTAAGAGCTTCTTCTTTTGTTTTTGGCTTACATAAGTGATATTTGGCAGTTTAATTCTTCTGTAGGCTATGCTGAAGATAAATGAGCAAATGCATAGGTATTGGAAGGAGAATGGTGAAGGAAAGTCCTCACAATATAGCATTTTGAGCTGGATTATGAATCTTCATGTTGTGAGAAAGTTAAGGAATGGCTAGCTGGAGAAGAGTTTTATAAGCAGAAACTCCATATGAAACATATTCTTCTAGTTGTGGCTGACAAGTTTCTCGTTGATCACCAATCAAGTAAAAAAGGAGCCAACATCCTCTGCTTTGACGAGATTCAGGTAACTGTATAGATGAAAGAAAGTACATTACCCAATTCATAAAGTCAATTTAGTGTCTACAAAGGCTTATGTGAGACTTGATTTGCAAACATTTGATTCTATCTGTAGCTTGGACTTTCTTGCATCTTCTGTTACAGACAGTTGATGTGTTTGCTATAGTGGCCTTATCTGGAATTGTGAGCAGATTGTTGACTACTGGAACTGTTCTTGTAGCCACCAGTAATCGAGCACCAAGAGAGTTAAATCATGTTATTTTTCTCCTTAAAGCTCTCTTCTTTTTGCAGCAAGAATGTAGTAACTAATTTTCTAGCTAATGTTGTTGGTACAGGACGGAATGCAGAAGGATATATTCGATAAGTTAAGGAATGGCTAGCTGGAGAATAGTTTTATAAGCAGCAACTTCATACTGCGATGAAGAATCTGATATTTACTCAGAAGTGATCGAGATTGATGATTCACTTTAATCTTTGTTTTCTCTTGTACAGTTTTACGGATTAATTTATCTTAGAATGGAGTTAAAGAGCATTAACGATGCGTTTGATCGTGTTGCAAACAAGCAGAAACTCTCCTATAGCAAAACAAATAAATGAGATTGTTCAGATGCTTTCTCAAGAAATCGACAAACCCTTGTGGATTATGTATTGAAGCTCTTTACATTTTCTTGGAATCAAAATATGTTTTTTTTTGCTTTTTCAAGGTTCCAGACAAACATTATAAAATTTAGAGGTTAAAAACAAACACTATTCAGTCTTAATTTAGAGTATAAATAGGGTTTAGGGTTTGAAAGAAAATCTAACTACTATAACATATCCAAGAAACAAGATTTAATAATTATAAAATAAATTGTTATTTTTCAAATACAATCTTTTACAAACATTAATCCCATACCCTAACTTAAACTCTAACCCTATACCCCAAACTTAATTCAAACCCTAATCATGAAATGCTATTCAAATATAACCATTAATTGTACAACATGAAATTGATATTTTCAAACATTAACCTCAAAAGTATAATTGTGTAAGATTTATACCACAAACACAAACCCTAAGGATCTAACCCTACATTTTTAATTATTAATCATAAGTACTAAATTTCTAATTGTATATTATTAAACATAAACATTATAAAATATACAAAACCAAATTAAACAGTTATAAAAAAATCTAAACCCTTAACTCTACATTCTAAACACAACCTTAAACCCTAAACTTCTAAATCTCTAATAATAAACACTACAAATTTAACACATCAACTAATATAGCAAAATTTAACAATTATAAAAAAATTTCAAGTATAACAAATTTAACCTTAATTATAAATTTTTTAAACTAATATGGTTTAGGATTTGATTTAAAAATATATTAAGTATAAAATATTTAACCTCATACCTAAATTTAAACCATAAACTTATACCCTAAACTTCAAATTCTAATTCTATACCTCAAACTTTAAACCTTAAATTTTAAATGTTTAATATTTAACTTTAGAATCTTAATCATAGAAATTAATTACATCCATAAGTTCTAAATTTGCATTTAAATTTTAAACTCTTAATTATAAAAATTAATATCATGATACATATGCTTAAAATATAACATTTACTTAGCTTTTTGTCAAATAACTTTTACTTAACTACTAAATAAAATTTGGTCAATTTTAGGCTAAAAATTATCATAGAGCCATTTTTTTCTAAAGTAAAATTAAGCGCCAAAAATTTAAGGAAAATTTTAGTTTTTACCCCCAAAATTTTAAGTTTTTTCCTGAAACCAAAAACCCATCTGAATGTCTCTAGGGTCTCGCTCTTCTCCATTCTCCTTCAATGACTCGGGTTTCGATTTTATTCAATCAATCGATTGTACATCTTTCGCCATCGAATTCTCGGAATGTCTCTAGGGTCTCGCTCTCCTCTGCGTGTGGTGTTTCGCCAAGGATTTGGCGGATTTGGGTTTGTGTACCGAAGATCAATCACTCGTCAGTTTCTCCGACGGATTGTAAGGTTTTCTCCTTTCTTTGATTTTCTTACCCTTTCACTGTGATTATTATGTTGATTCGATGTTTGTACAGTTTGCATTACGCGAATGTAACAGTCGGGACGCCGTCTGATTGGTTTATGGTTGCTCTTGACACTGGAAGTGACTTGTTTTGGTTGCCCTGTGATTGTACCAATTGTGGCCGTGAACTGAAAGCACGTGGAGGCTCGGTAATGTTTCTATTTGCTTATATGTAAGTATATGGCTAATGTGTTTTTGTTGTCTTGAGGTCTTTTGGTCGAGATTCTGAAGGATTCTAATGGGTTTGTTCTAAATGAGACTTCAGTTTACTTGCGTTAGAGATAAAGATCAATTATAGGATTTAAACCTAACTTAGGCAGCTCTTGGTTGACCAAGTCTTTAACACTTAAACATAGTGAGACTGACACTAGCGTGATCGATTGAAAAGCTGCAGAAGAACGTGGATACCCTTATTGTGATACCAAATGATCGCCTGCTAGATATTGCGGATGAACAGACACCTCTTCAGGACGCTTTTCTTCTTGCAGATGATGTTTTACGCCAAGGAGTGCAAGGAATCTCAGATATTATTACTGTGAGTCAGGTGTACATGTAAAGATTAACAAGTTGGTTTGATGAGAATGCTCACTGATTAATCTCTTTTCAGATACCTGGACTGGCCAATGTAGATTTTGCGGATGTGAAGGCAGTTATGAAAGATTCTGGAACTGCAATGCTCGGAGTAGGTGTTTCTTCAAGCAAGAACAGAGAAGAAGAAGCAGCTGAACAAGCCACTTTGGCTCCATTGATTGGATCATCCATACAATCAGCTACTGGTGTAGTCTACAACATCACCGGTGGAAAAGACATTACTTTGCAGGAAGTGAACCGAGTATCTCAGGTGCGGGAATCTTGATCCAGTTCAACTCGGTATATACCGTATATTACAATGCACAGTCGTGTCATGTTTATGGGTTTTTCTTTTTGCAGGTGGTGACAAGTTTGGGGGTGAATCTGAGATGTTGCAGCTTGATAATTTGAGAAATTCCATCTCGTACTACAAGCTGGAGATGATAAGAGTCCAGCTCATCACGGCACAGGGTCATCAGGTTTATTATAAAGCCTCTCCATCAGCTCATCAATTCTTATCTACGTTTAAGCGTTTGCTCGACTGTGTATTTTTTTCTTTTGATCAGACTGAAGTGGAAGATGTCAGGAAAGCACAAGCTGATGCTATTGCTCTTGCATCAGATGGTATAGTGAGTCGTCTAGAAGAAGATGGCGAGAAACTAACTGAAATGCTCAAATCTTTGTGTTGGAGACATAACGGGATTCATGCAGAGGTAACTAGGATTTCAACAAGTTATTTAGGAAGACTGTTGCCATGATCATTACTAAATCCATACTATGTTGACAATGTAGGAAGTGAAGCTCATCGGTATGGATTCACTTGGTTTTGACCTCAGGCTTTGCTCAAGAATGCAAATTAAGCCATTACGGTTTGCATTCTTGAAAAGGGTAAGTTGGTATACCGGATACTTGGACAACCATCACTTATCCGAGAATCCTCCATGGGTAAAGCTTCCTTCCAATGCTGTGGGATCATACTTAAGACATTACAACTATTAAGTTTATGTTTTTAGTTGAACTTGTGTTTGTGTTTGTTGGTATACTTAGAGTATGTATTTCTTGTTGGTGGATGGTTTATGTTTAAGTTGGAGAAAAATTAATTGTTTGTAATTATATGTTTATAAATTCTAAATATATTTTTGCAATTCTAATTGATTTTTAAATAATAATTTAAAACCAGAATTCAAAATATAATTATATAATAAAAAATTTATAGCTCCAATTAACATTAAAAATGGCAAAATATAAAAGTTTTCATAAGATGTATAACAGCCATAAAGATTTATCATTATAAATAATAATATAGCAACAACAAAAATGTTAGGATAAAGTATAATACAGCCTTAAAATATTGCCACCACAATATATATTATTGCACGAATAATATGTTGTATTAGTTTCGATAAACCAATGCTACTGAAAACTATATAATCACATCAAAATTAGCGCTATCGTAGACAGATATATGATAGCATCTTAAATTAGTGCTATAGTAGATGGCAGACCTAAGATGGCAGCGGCAAACATAGCGTTTATGGAAACGCTATCATAGACATATGATAGCGTTTTCGTGGTGCTATCAATACCCATATTTCTTGTAGTGAGACAATCTTCTTGTCATGATAAGTCTTAGTCCTCTCCTTGTACAGTTTTGAGTTTTCATAGGCAAAATGTCTAATCTCATCCAACTCATTAAGCTGCACCAATCTCCTTTCTGCAGCAGATTTAAGATCAAAGTTCATCTGCTTTACAGCCCATGCTGCTTTGTGCTCAAGTTTTACCGGCAGATGACATGCTTTTCCATACAACAGATGAAACGGAGTGGTCCCAAGTGGTGTCTTGAATGCTGTCCGGTAAGCCCATAATGCATCATCCAGCTTTGCTTCCCAATCTTTCCTTGTTTTTCCAACTGTCTTCTCAAGGATCTCTTTGATTTGCCTGTTAGAGACTTCAACTTGTCCACTAGTCTGAGGGTGATAAGGAGTAGCAACCCGGTGATGAACTCCATGCTTCCTTAGTAGGTTCTCAAAGACCTTATTAATAAAGTGAGATCCTCCATCACTAATTACTATCCGAGGTACTCCAAATCTAGGGAATATGATGGTCTTAAACGGCTTAATGACCACCGAAGAATCATTGGTTGGACTAGCTATTGCTTCCACCCATTTAGATACATAGTCCACAACAACCAAGATGAACTTATTCCCATAGGATGAGGGAAAAGGACCCATGAAATCTATGCCCCAGCAATCGAATACCTCAACTTCCAGAATGAAGTTCTGAGGCATCTCATGTTTCTTGCTGATTTCCCCTCTCCTCTGACAGGCATCACATTGAGAGATGAAAGAATGAGTGTCTCTAAACATTGTAGGCCACCAGAAACCTGCTTGCAGAACCTTAGACACAGTCTTGAATGTAGCAAAATGTCCAGCATAATCTGATCCATGACAGTGGAATAGGATGTCTGGAACCTCTGATTCAGCAACGCATCTCCTGTAAAGACCATCTGAACAGTGCTTATAGAGATAAGGCTCATCCCAGTAGTATCGTCTAATCTCCCTGAAGAACCTCTTCTTCGCATATCCCTTTAAATCATCTGGTTCAGTCTCTGCAACAAGGTAATTAGCTATATCTGCATACCAGGGTCGATCAGTGGTTGCGACAGCAGCAATTTCGAAATCATAGTTCCCGATTCAGATCCTTAAAGATTCTGGGTTCGTATCAGATCTGCATCGACCGTTGCATGTGCCTGCGTCGATCGTTGCTTCCCCGATACTTGCATCGACCGTTGCCAACGTGACATCGATCGACACTGAGCGATTATCCCGACAGTTCTGCAACTCTCTGCCCAAATCTGTCAGAAACACTGTCCCGACCATATTGACTTTTTCCTCAGGCAAGTAATCATTGATGGGCACGTCTTCCTCAACCAGCATCCTTGAAAGATGATCAGCAACTCCATTCTCAACCCCTTTCTTGTCCCTTACTTCAATGTCGAACTCTTGAAGCAGTAGAATCCATCTCAACAGTCTTGGCTTAGCATCCTTCTTTTGCATCAGATACTTCAGGGCTGAATGATCAGTATGCACAATCACCTTGGAGCCAACAAGATAGGGGCGGAATTTCTCAAATGCAAAGACAACAGCCAACAGCTCCTTCTCTGTGGTTGCATACTTTCTCTGCGCATCATCTAGTGTCCTACTAGCATAATAGATAGCATGAAGCTTCCTATCCTTCTTCTGCCCCAGAACAGCTCCTACAGCATAGTCACTTGCATCGCACATAACCTCAAAAGGTAGATCCCAATCCGGGGGCTGAACTATTGGAGCGCTCACTAATGCTTGCTTAATCTGTTCAAATGCAGTCTGACAATCTGCATTGAACTCAAATTTGGTATCCTTACACAGCAAAGCAGCTAGTGGCCTAGCAATCTTACTGAAGTCTTTGATGAACCGTCTATAGAAGCCAGCATGTCCAAGAAAGCTCCTTATAGACTTAACAGAATCAGGTGCCTGAAGGTTTGTCATTACCTCAATCTTAGCGTGGTCCACTTCGATCCCTGCTTCAGACACTTTATGCCCAAGAACAATGCCATCTCTGACCATGAAATAACACTTTTCCCAATTAAGAACCAAGTGCTTTTCTTCGCATCTAGTCAGTACCTTGCACAGATTATCTAAGCATTCATTATAAGATGATCCATAGACTGAGAAGTTATCCATAAATACCTCCATAAAGTCCTCAATCATATCAGTGAATATGGACATCATGCATCTCTGGAAGGTGGCTGGCGCATTACAGAGTTCAAAAGGCATCCTACGGTAAGCAAATGTGCCATATGGACAAGTGAAGGTGGTCTTTCCCTGATCCTCTGGATGGATAGGTATCTGAAAGAAACCTGAGTATCCATCGAGGAAGCAATAGTAAGGGTGATTTGCTAACCTCTCCAGCATCTGATCAATGAAGGGCAAAGGGAAATGATCCTTCCTTGTTGCAGCATTGAGTTTCCTGTAATCTATGCACATCCTGTGTCCCGTCACAGTCCTAGTAGGGATCAGCTCATTCTTCTCATTCTTCACAACTGTAACTCTGCCTTTCTTAGGCACTACATGGACTGGACTCACCCAATCACTGTCTGAAATAGGATAGATGATCCCAGCATCCAGGAGTTTCATAATCTCCTTCTTAACCACTTCCTGTAGATTAGGATTAAGCCTTCTCTGATGCTCTACAGATGTCTTAGACTCGTCCTCAAGATGTATCCGATGCATGCACAGCTCCGGAGAGATACCTGAAATGTCATCAAGAGAATAGCCAAGAGCTTTGCGATGCTTGCGCAGCTTGCTTAGCAGTAAAGTGATCTCTGGGTTGTTCAAACTAGCATTGACAATTACTGGATATGTCGAATTAGGTCCAAGAAATGCGTACCTTAGCCCGGATGGAAGTTGTTTCAGCTCGATTTTCGGAGCTTTTTCCTCGGCCCAGTCTCTGTCGACATGCAACGATCGACGCTCAAGGTGTTTCGATCGATGCATCGTCGCGTCAGATACTTCCACCTGCATCACTACTTCAACAGAATCCATCAGCCTTGCATAGCACATTGCGGGCTCGTCCTGCAGGTATTCCAGCTCCATTATAGAGCTCAGTAAAGCTCTTTCTAGTGGATCTTCAGCATGTGACTTGTGAAAGTACTCTGCAGCCAAATCACCTAGGTGTCCACATAGAAGGTCTGTCCGTCGATGGTTGGTCTCTTCACCAGTTTGTCCATATCAAAACTCATCTTCAGATCACCCACATTCAGAATTATTCTACCTCCTTGGCAGCCAATCATCGCACCAGCAATAGCTAAGAAAGGCCTGCCCAAAATAAGTGGATCCTTTGGTTCCTCTCCATACTACAGAACCACAAAATCAGTAGGTATCACATATTGGCCAATCATTATAGGCACATCCTCCAATAATCCTTCGGGAATTCTGATTGTTCTATCTGCCATAACCAGTGATATCCTAGTGGGTATAAAATCAGTCATTCCGAGCTTCATAGCCACTGAGAAAGGCATAAGATTCACACTGGAACCAAGATCGCATAGAGACCTTTCGAATCTTTCCCTGTAGAAAGCACAATCCAACACAAAGCTTCTTGGAACTTTCAACTTCTCAGGAATTCTGCCCTGAATCATTGCACTACACACCTCGTTGATCATCATTACACTCTCCTCGTCAGACCACTTTCCAGCAATTAAATCCTTAAGACATCTCTTCATCACAGGAGAGGTCTCCATAGAGTCAATCAAAGGTACTTCGACTTTCACCTTTCTAAAGAAATCTTGGCACTCTGCGTACTGCTTATCATTCTTAGCTTTTCTGGGATTCTTGGGATAAGGTACCTTAGGCTTGTAAACCCTCTCGGTCGACTGTTTCGGTTTCTCTGGTCTTGAACTCTCTGCAGTCGCTTTGCGTCGATCGTTACTGGCGTTGTATCGATCGTTGCTGGGCGACTTTGTTACGATAGGTTCTTCATTTTCGTTTTGCACCGACCATTGCTGAGTGGTGTCGATCGATGCATTGCGAATATCACGGATCCCATCTTCCAATTCTTCAATTTCCACGAGTTCTTCAACACTCAACTGCCTTTTCTGGCCAGGAAGCAGCTCCTTACCACTTCTCAATGTCACTGCATTGCATTGGTACTTGGGATTAGCATCAGGTCGCCCTGGGAGATATCCATCCTCCCTCTGAGCATATCCAGCAGTTCTTGCAACTTTAGTGTCAAGCTCCTTCATATATGTGCTCAGGTATTCAAACTTCCCGTTCAGATCCTCATAGACAGTACCTATGTTCTTGTCGAGGTCTGCAGCACTCTTAGTCTGACCTTTCAGTAGCTGTTCCATCATTGCCTCCATATTACTCTCATGAGCAGTGGCTACAGGAGGTGCTTGGTAAGAAGATGATCCATAGGTCCTCTGAGTACCTTGTCCAAAAGGCTTCTGAAAACCACTAGTCTGTCCAAATCCAGAGGAGTTCTGATTGCCTGTGAAGGCACTCTTCTGTCCTCCATTAAAGAACCTGTTTCCCTGCTGATTACCAAATCTATTACCTTGGAATCCAGAACCTCCTATGTAATTCACATCTTCTTCCTGAGTGTCCTCCTCAGTCTGAATTACCTCAACATCTTGGGCAAAGTGGACAGCTTTCTTACCAGCTAGGAGATTACAAACTGTGTCCAGCTTAGATATAATATCAGCAATATCCAAATCCTCTACCTTTCCACCAGACTTCTTCCTCCTCTCATCAGTAGTCTTGCAACTGTTGCTGCTTACTAAGTTCTCAATCAACTGATTAGCTTGAGCAGGAGTCCTAGTGTTAAAGTTGGCATTGCTAGAGTTGTCCAAAGCAGTCTGATATGGAAGATCTATGCCTCTAAAGAAGATGCCTAAAAGTGTTACCTTAGTGAATCCATGGTGCGGGCAGTCACGTTGGTATTTCTTGAATCTCATCCAGGCAGTCTTAAGAGGCTCAGTAGGACCTTGGGAAAAGGTGAGTATGTCCCTTCTGGACTGATCAGAACGCGCATCATCATAGAAGTGACGCAGGAACTCACTCTTCAGGGCTGCCCAAGTAACAAACTGCCCAGGTGGCAGTTGCTTCAGCCATGCAGCAGCGTCTCCAGCGAGACTGTGTGGAAAGAGCTTGAGAAACAGATAATCATGGCACACTCCATCATACTTCATGCCAGTGATTATGTCCTCAAACTGATCAATGTGATCCATAGGCTGCTCCGACGGGTGACCATGGAAAGCATTCTGCTTCATCAGTGAGTAGTAGATGGTTTTGATTTCAAAATCTTTCCGTTCAAATCCGAGAGGTACAAGAGCTGACCGGTTGGCATGAAACTCATCCGGTCTGTTGTAGTCAGCTAATGTACTCTCATGAACAACCATCTGTCTATCTTGGGCCTGTCCTTGGCCTTGCGCCTGCGGTTGTGGTTCAGGTTCCTCAACATCAAGGATCACATATCCCTCAGCATCAATCCTCTGCCCAGCAGCATTGTAAGGAT
Organism: Orychophragmus violaceus; assembly: GCA_030180135.1. NCBI lineage: Eukaryota > Viridiplantae > Streptophyta > Magnoliopsida > Brassicales > Brassicaceae > Orychophragmus > Orychophragmus violaceus. Next base: position 36,520,132 of record CM058231.1, on the reverse strand, counting down.
TGTTTTGCGGATCACTCAGGATACCTTGAGCATCGGCTATCAGAATCAAACGTTCACGTACCATCCTTGCTCTTCTTTCTCTTCTGTTAGTCCTCTCTAGTCGTCCAAGTTCTTCAAGTCTGAGATTAACGAGGTTCAAGTTCTGATTACTTCTAGTTTCACGCGTCTGCATAAACTGTCTGTAATCGTCAAGCAACGATCGATGCTAGCAGTACAACGATCGATTCAATCTCAGAATCGCCTAGTGACGATCGACACAAAGGTGCAACGATCGATGCTAGGCGAATGTCGTACCTGCGACAGAAAGAAAACAGGGAAAAAATCAGTAAACAATAATAAAAAAAAATCCTAGTAAAAACCCTAAGTTCGAAGCTATCGAAGACTCTAAGAGTCCCTGGCAACGGCGCCAAAAACTTGATAGGGGTCTAGTTTTATCCTATTCTACTGCAAGTGCACAGTTATGTGATTGTAGTATATAGGGTATCGAAATCCACAGAGACTCCGGTCAACGATAGATTAAGAACAGTAGCGGGTAAACTAAGATGAAAGCAATGTGGAGTAACTAAAAACAGTGCGAGAAAGTAAATAAGTAGCAAGATTATCGGTTGTGAAAGCAGTTAATTTAGGGCGCTAAGTCTAGGGCGTTCTCAGGAAATCAGACAAGCAGACAGTTCATTCAGTAAGGATCTAATTAAGCACAGTTCTAGAACTCAAATCACGGATATAGAATTAACCAACTGTCGTTGCGAGAATTCTCTAAGTCTAAGTGCAGCAATCCAAATTCCATTGCAATTACTAACATATTAAACCAGCATTAATTCCAGGTTTGATATGTTCACAATTAAACTAAACCAAATTCCTTTGCGAGAAGTTTAATTGCTCAACCTAAATAGTTTAGATTCTAAACCACACTTTCGTGTCGTATTTAGCAACCTAAGATCTAGATTCTAATTGATCAGGTTAGAACTAGCTTTAAACGCAATTTAGATCGAAGAACAGATAAAGTTATGAATCCTTAACTGAATTTAAACAAGACTAGCAAGTCATGAAATCCTATGTGAGAAACCCTAAACCTAACTATGAATCTACTCAGACATAGAATATGAAGACATAATCAATGAATAATTAGATATCATAAAAGAGAATTAAACAAGTAAAGGGGTTCGAAAACTTCTCCAAAACACGTAGTACAGGATCAGATCAGCCCCAAAAGCTCTAAAAACTCTCTGCTCTCAATTATGAATGCGTATGTAAGCGTTTCTAAAAACTGATCTAAAAACCTAATTAAATAGCTAAAACACATTTTGGGCTTCTGTGTAAATATCTGGAACCTCTGGGCTTTTCTGCAATATCAGTATTCTTCATTAAATCGCCGAGTCTGGCCCATTCGCGCTATGCATCGATTGATGCAGGTGTGCAACGATCGACGCAACCCTCAAATCTGGACAGTGAACTCTGTCTCTCGGACCAAATCTCCAAAATGCACCAAACAGCTCCAAAATCTCCACTTCAGCTCCAAATGTGCTTGTACCTAATAAAACCTGCAAAGGACTCTAAAAGAACACCAAAAGACACTAAAACAGACTTATATCATGGCATAAAACCGGTAAAAAACCATGATATATCACTACTCTCTTCTGAGGCAGAATGCCTTCCATGGTTTCCCTAATGAGCAGCCAATGGATCATATAGATGAGTTTGAGGACATAGTCCCTGGGATGAAGTATGATGGAGTGAACTATGACTATCTGTTTCTCAAACTTTTCTCCTACTCTCTCGCTGGAGATGCTGCTGCCTGGCTGAAACAACTTCCACCTGGGAAGTTTACTACTTGGGATGCTGTTAAGAGTGAGTTTCTGAGACACTTCTATGATGATGCTCGCTCTGATCAGTCGAGACAGGACATTCTCACTTTCTCCCAAGGTTCTATAGAGCCACTTAAGACTGTCTGGATGAGGTTTAAGAAGTACCAACGTGACTGCCCGCATCATGGATTCACTGAGGTAACATTGTTGGGTATTTTCTTTAGAGGTATATATCTCCCATACCAGACCGCGTTGGATAATTCCAGCAATGCAAATTTCAACACTAGAACTCCTGAGCAAGCTAAGCAATTGATAGACAACTTTGTGAGCAGTAATAGCTGCAAGACTACTGATAGGAGAAGGAAAGAGTCTGGTGGGAAGATAGAGAATCTGGAGATTGCTGATATTAGGAGTAAGTTGGACACTGTTTGCAATCTTCTAACTGGGAAGAAAGCTGTCTATTTCGCTCAAGATGTTGAAGTGATCAATGCTGAAGAAGATGGCCAGGAAGAGGATGTGAACTACATTGGAGGATCTGGTTTCAAAGGAAACAGGTTTGGAGGACAGCAAGGTAATAGATTCGACAATGGTGGACAGAAGAGTGCTTTCACAAGCAACCAAAACTCTTCTGGCTTTGAACAGAATGCTGGTTTCCAGAAGCCTTTTCAACAAGGTAATCACATGACTTATGGATCTTCCTCTTACCAAACACCTCCTGCTGCTAATGCTCATGAGAGCAAGATGGAGAGTATGATGGAGCAGCTGCTGGAAGGACAGACTAAGATTGATGTGGACTGCAACAGGAAGTTAGATGCTGTTTATGAGGATCTCAATGGAAAGTTTGAGTCTCTAAGTACTCATGTGAAGCAATTGGACACTCAGGTGAGCCAAATTTCAAACTCTGTCAAAGGAAAGAGTGTCGCAGACACCCACATTAAGGCTTGGTCAGTCTTTGTTGATGATGGATCAACCCAAAGTGAATTTTTTGAGTTAAAGACTGCTGAACTAGTGGAAGAAGCTGAAAATTTCGAAAATGAAGAAAATCTCTCGGGTGGAATCTGTGAAAACTTATCTGCATCGATCGATGCACCTATAGCGTCGATCGTTGCATGCCGTGGACAGACAGATTCACTTGAGTCTCAAGGCATTGATGCAGAGACATATCTGGATCTTATTAGATTATTTCCTGGAGTGTCTGAAATAACACAACAGGAGATTGATGAAGTCCGACAGATAGGAGAGATTGGTGAAGAGTTGGAAGAAATTCCACCATCTGATGATCCACCTTATCACCCTTGTGTGCAAAGGTACTTGAAGAAGATGCTGCCAATGGATGAGATTCTGAAAGATTGGGTGATAGTAGTCCCTCAACAGATAAGTGATGTGCTGCTAACTAAGATCCCGAAGAAGCTACCTGATCCTGGGATATTTGTGCTGAGTAGTTCTTTTTTTGAGGATGGTTTCAAGCGCTCTCTGTGTGACTTAGGAGCTGCTGGAAGTCTCATGCCATACTCTGTGGCAGAGAAGCTTGGGATGATGGATTTTTCACCTACTAGGACCTCTCTTGTCCTATCTGATCAGTCAATAAGGATTCCGGAAGGAGTTCTTGAGGACGTCCCAGTCAGAGTTGGAAACTACTTAGTTCCAACAGACTTATTGGTGCTTAAGTACGACAGTGAGCATGATGATGCTTTGATACTAGGAAGACCATTCTTAGCCACAGCTGGAGCAGTGATAGATTTGAGACACAGTCTTGTTGATCTCTATCTGGGAGATGAGCCTCTGCACTTTGAGATGGATATGCTGCGCAAACCGCATATTGATGGGAAAACCTTCAGGATTGAGGATGGATATGGAGAGCAGATGAGTGAGACTTTGGTTTCAGATCCTAGAGATCATTTTACTCCCTCTTTTCTTGGACTAGCTCACAGTGAGACAGCTTATTCTCCGCCTTGGATGAGGAGACTTTCGCAGAGACAATCACAGTCTCTGTTGAAACCTCTAGGAGCTTGATCTTGTACGTCCGGTCAAGCTAATGACCTTAAACAAGCGCTGAGTGGGAGGCAACCCACTGTTAGGTTTTAGTGTTTTTCTTATTTATTTTTGGTGTTTTTTTTAGGATTTCACGTTTTTATTTTATTTTTGCTAAGTTTTTCTATACAGAACACTGTCTGGAGATGTGTGACGATTGTTGCGGTCCTGTGCAACGGTCGTTGCAAGTGGTTCAAATTGCAAAATTTAAGGTACGCTAGCTAAACCGGAATCAAATTTGGTTCACCAGCGACGATCGTTGCACTAATGCATCGATCGTTGCATCCACGATCCAGGTAAGTGCCTTAAACCCTTTCTCTCTTCTCTTCTTCCCCATTTCGCCGTTCGTACAACCCGACTCTCAACCCCTTAAATCACTCAAATCTTCATCATTTTCTCTGATTCAAAGCTCATTCTTCTTGTTTTCACTTGCTCTATCTATTCCTCTAACCCATTCATAACAATTCCGAGGTAAGAGCTCTAAATTTCATCATTTTCGGATTCGGTCCTAGGGTTTTGGAATTAGAAGATTTTGGCTTGACAATGATGATTCCGTACTGTTAAAGACTTGATTAGGGTTGATTGGTAATGGAATAATGCTGTGTATGAGATTATGGAACAAATTTAGAAACGTGTTTGAGGATTGTTTGGCGACTGTGAAATCGCCTTGCAACGATCGATGCACTTGTGCAACAGTCGTTGCATTGCGATTTCACAGAGAGTTCTGCATGACTAATTGTGCTTTATTTCTTTGATTGCAGATGCCTCCTCAGATATGTCTTGCGCATCTTGGGATGTACTCTGTTGTGCAAAGCTTAAGCCAACAAGATGCGTAAGAATGAGCTGGAGATGCTTTTCATTGGGTTGAGGGAGCAGTTTACTGAGACTGGTTTGAGAGATCCCACCAGAGGACTCAACTTAGGAGCTGTCTTTGCTCATCATTTGTGCTCACTGCAGAAGAAGCCATTCGATGGGAAGGGCACTGAGACAGTAGGGAGTCTGCTTACTCCCATTTTCAGGCATTGCAGGATTCCCTTAGAGGGTACAGAGTGTGATGACAGCAAGGAATTCCTTGATTTTACCCACCTTGAGAGTGCTACATGGCTGAAGGAGGGACGTATATGGGTCTATTATGACTCCGCTACGAAGCGCGGTATAGATCTTCCTGCTGCTGGTCTGACACAGATTGATACACTGGCTGCCTTGAGATTCCAGCCTCCTACACGCGATCAGCGCAGTGTGCCTACGATGGCTCATCCGCTGGGAGAGCCTTCTACACGCCCTTCTTCCTCATCTGCGCCTGCACCTGCTGCTCCTGCTGATAATATTGGTCCTTATCCTGAGCCTTCGGTACCTCTTGGTGAGATGTCTGTGGAAGAGTGGAGAGAGCGTGAGGATGGTATTCTGCGGAGCATCTGGAACTACATGCATACCTGCACCTATAGGAGACAGCCACAAATTCATCATCCCGGACCTTCCCATCGACGCAGACATCGCTCTCCGACTCCCGGTTCTTCGAGTGGTACTGATCGCTATGATGGTATAGATGACGAGTGAGAGTATTGGCATTCTCTAGACATCGGTTCTGTATTTCTTTTAGTTTTCTTTTGCATTTTTTCTTTTGATTTTCTTAGGATTCTTATGTTTGGATGATGTTTTTACATTGAGACTATCAGTTGCTTTGATTTTATCTGTTTGCATTGATTTTCAGCTTGCAGGTTTGAAATTTGATAATTTCTCACGGACTAACCTGCTCACTTGCTGACTGTTCTCGGATATCGCAATGCAACGATTGACACGGTCCTGTGTGGCGATCGTCACAACACTAAAATCGCATTTCAGCGATCGTTGCAGTCCTGAGCAACGATCAACACATGACGCAAATCGCCTTGCAACGGTCGTTACATATATGTATCGATCGATGCATGAGCGACAAAGGTAAAATCAGACAAAACTTAACACATCCTTTAACATTTTTCTTTCTTTTACCAATCCTTAGCTTGACACTACTGGGGACAATGTGTTTCAAGTGTGGGGGAGGTGGTACTGACTATTATCTTTCTGTTTTCTTAGAGTCAGTCCTGTTTTTCAAAAAAAAAATTTGTTTTATTGAGTCAAAACAAGTTTAAGTAAGAAACAGTGAATTTTTGAGAAGTTAACAACAACTTGCAGGAACTTAAGTGACCATTGGGATGAAGTTGCAGGAACTATCTATGACATATTAGAAAACCCAATACGGATCAACCTACTGAGGACACCCATATCAATTCAGGTATACAGAGGATCCTTTACTGGCTTCACCCTTAATTTGACTTAATTTTCTCACCTAAGGGATTGGTATACCTTGAGTTGGATTCCTTTGTTAGTTCTGACACAGCTTGTAAACCTGTCCGAGTATGGTTCCCTTTTCCCCTTCCATAAAGTAAAAAAAAAAGAGTAATAAACTGAGGATGAACTAGTAGCTCCGAAGTGGTCACGGGAGTAGTAGCAAACCCTATTACCTCCTGTGCATTCATGAAATGTGTCCAAAGTACACCCCTTAACAGGAAGAGCACTGATAAAAAAAAATGATACCCTATGGGGAAAAATCAGAATGCTAAGGAAGGGAAAAGAGAAGAAAAGGAACCAGAAAAAGATAGTATGGTGGTCTAGAGCTGACAAAGTAAGAATCCATGTGCCCTTTGATCGATAATCCTTAGGTGAGACCGCACTTAATAGCTTATAGAAGTCAGTAGGGTGAATTTGAAATGCTTGGATTGATTGTGGAGTTTACTTAGGACAGTTGCTAAGTGTGGGAGAAGTACATGTTGGTCTTGATGTCTTGCATGTGATTCTTTCAGTGGCTTACTAAGGGGAATCTGAGTGTTGTTGCTTCTAGGACGAAAAGAGTTTCTGAAAGTTTTCAAACCTCTTCACCATGTTTTAGTTCTCTGTTTTGCGTGAGGGCAAGCAAAGGCTAAGTGTGGGGGAGTTGATATATCATGGTTTTTACCGGTTTTAGACCATGATATAAGTGTGTTTTAGAGTCTTTTACAGGTGTTATTAGATATATACACGTTTGGAGCGGAATTGGAGTTTATGGAGCTTTTTGGAGCATTTTGGTGCTTTGACCCGAGAGATAGAGTTCACTATCCAAAACAGAGTACTGCATCGATCGACACACATCGTGCATCGATCGACACACGAGCGAGATGGGCTTTTCCTCGGCGGTTAATGAAGAATGAAGATATTGCAGTCTTGCCCATAAGTTCCTTATAATTACAAAGAAGCCCCAAAACGTGATTAGCTTATATAATTAGGTTTTTACATCAGTTTTTAGATACGCTTTCATACTTAGAGCATAGAGTTTTTAGAGCTTGGGGCTGATCTAATCCTATACTGCTTTCTGCTTTTTGGAGAAGATTTCGGACCCCTTTACTTCTTTATTCTCTTTTATGCAATCTATTAATTCATTGATTATGTTTTCATATTATATGTCTGAGTAGATTCATAGTTTGGTTTAGGGATTCTCATTAAGGATTTTATGACTTGCTAGATTTAATTAATTCAGTTAGGGATTCATATCATAATTGTTCTTCGATCTAAATTGTGCTTAACACTAGTTTCTAACCTGGTCACATAGAATCTAGATCTTAGGTTATTAAATTGACACGAAAGTGTGGTTTAGAATATGAACTATTTTGGTTGAGCAATTGAATTACTCGCAAAGAAATTTGGTTTAATTGAATTGTGAACATATCGAACTTAATCTTACAGCTAGTTTAATCTGTTAGGAATTACAAAGAAATTTAGATTTCTGCAATTAGGCTTAGAGAATTCTCACAACGAAAGTTGGTTAATTCTATATCTGTGTTTGAGTTCTAGAACCGTACTTAATCTGATCCTGACTGAATGATTTATCTGCTTGTCAGATTTCCTGAGAACTCCCTAGACTTAGCGCTTTTAGTTAATTGCCTACTAACCGATTTCGCTACTGATTTACTTTCCTGCTTTGTTTTTAGTTTCTCACTACATTTTCTTTCTCCTAGTTTAATCTTGACTATTCTAAATATATTGTTGCCCAGACTCCTTGTGGATTCGATACCCTAAGTACTACATTCGCATTACTGTGCACTTGCAGTTAGTATATGGATTAAAACTAGACCTATCAACTGTCGACTTGCATTGACCCGATCTTAACCCGCATTTGACCGTACCGTTGACCTTAGTGATTCTGTACGAGCCTCCGGACCATCCTCATCTTCTATCTCCTCCGGTTCTCTCTCTCTCCTTCTCCTTCAAGCTTCATCTTCTCTCTCTCTCCTTCAAGCTTCATCTTCTCTCTCTCCCCACCGGTTCACCTCCATCTCTCTCTCTTCTTCTTTTCTCACGCTTCATCTTGTCCTCCATCTATCTCTCTTCTTCCACTCTCACGCTTCATCTTCTCTCTCTCCTCTTCTTCATGCCTCTCTCTCTCTCTTCTTCTTCTTCTTCTCCACGCCTCTCTCTCTCTTCTTCTTCTTCTTCTTCTTCTCCTCCTCCTCCTCCTCCTCCTCCTCCTCCTCCTCTCACGCCTCTCTCCTTCTCTTCTCTCTTTCTCTTTGTTGTTTTATGTTTGATGAATAAAATGAGAAGAGCAAAGGCTCTTTATATAGGAAAACCAAGTGAAGAACTTGGTGACAAGCGTCCCTTCCCTTCACTCTCCTCATGCCATGTTTCATTCCACATGTCTTCTCTTCACTCTACTCTTGTGCCACGCCTCCCATCTCTTTTTGCCAGATATTTTATTCTTCAATAAAAACTTGGAGTCCAAGCTTTAGCTTCTGATTGGTCCACTTGAAAATATTATGTCTTAAGCTTAATTATCCACTTAAGCTTTTAATTCTCTAATTTCCCCATAGATGCTTCCATAAATCTTCCAAGACACATAATCAGATTCTTGATGACTTTATATGAATTTAGAAATTTGAATCACCTCATTTGGAAACCCGTAGCTCCGGTTATGGATTTTACAAGTTTTATCGGTTTCCATTCCCGACATACCGTTAAAATATTTAAAACTCCGTAGCCTCTGAAATAAATCTCCAAGATTCTTTTTAAAATACTATACTCGTTTAGAAGCATTTATAAATTCGTTTCACCTCAATCAGACAACTGTAGCTCCCGTTATGAATTTTACGAGTTTTGTCGGTTCTATCGGTTTCCTTTCCCGATAGTCCGAAAAACTCATCTACGGTCCGTTTCCACCATTCTTGGTCTTCTAAATGTTTTCTTTATTTAAAAATAATAACAATTGACCCGTCTTAGCTTCTGGCTTGTATTTTGATAAAATTACCAAAATGCCCCTCATCTTCCAAAAATTACGAAAATGCCCATGTTGACTTTCCGATTGCTTGTTGACCAACTTGGTGAGACAGGTGAAGGATTGTTTAGTGTTAATCCTGATTCAATTCTTCAGATTAAACTCACCTAAACATGCCAGATCTAGGTTCTCTTGCAGAATCATAAAGGATCTCACCTGTTACCTTGTTATGCAGCGGAAAGAGGAGGTACGGGTCAGAGATCAGCAGAACCACCAAGAGATAGCTCCTCCAAAGGCTCACACACGCACGCACAGGAAATTGGCTGCTAGACCGAGCTGGTAGGAGGCGCAGAGAGAGGCTGAGGGAGGCGCAGACTTGGTCAGAAAATAAGAGCTAGGGCAAGTTTTATTTATTAAAACCCTTGTCCAGTTCTTATGGGCTTTTGGGCCCAATTCTCAGTCTGATTAAATCCTTTAGATTTAATCAGGCTCTTTCGTCTCTCTAAGTACAGTAAATGCCTAGCACTTTTACCGTACTTCTGCTAAACCATTCCTACACATTTTCCTGTTAGCTTAGGCGTGTGACCCACATGGGATCATATAATAAAGGCAATAAGTCCAAGACTTATAGATCATGAGCGGACTCTAGCAAGCCATCATGACACCCAGTATTATATGACTTATGTCTGATCATTGACATACTCTTACTTTCTAGAGACAGTACAGAGATTACTGGACATAATTCCAACAATCTCCCACTTGAACTGGAATCTCTGTATTCATAATCCTTTTGTCTCAATATCTCGATTAGTCATAAGGCAAGATTAGTGTCATCCTTATAAAGCCTAATCTTGTTCATCGGACTCTGATTTGATACTGACAATCCAAACGACTCGGGAAAGTCCGTTTGAGCATGGCCATGCATTTTCCAGTATTCAAATCTCCGATTGGCCTAGAGATATTCACTCCATTTATATTGGAGGGACAAATCCCGTCTTGTTCCATCACTATAAACTACTCATTTCATAATACACCCAATCAAGGTCCTTATAACTATCGCTTAACGACAGCATTAGACAATGATCAAAGCGCATTAGTTCATGTGCAGTCACATGCATGCGAACTCAGGTCTAAGGACTATACTCTATAGTCGTAGTAAGAATCTCTTATGACACAGATATAAATATCCTGAAGAGTTCTTATAATCGGGTCTTGTCCGGTCGTATGTACCCCAACATACACCTATGTATTGACTTTGATGCCGTGCATCTATGACATCCTGAGACTTTGTCATAAGTCACATACCAATCTAGTCTCACACGGTTGTTGGTGTTCCAATTTCAACAACCTTCGACTAGGGACAGGATGATATAAGCCATCTATCAAATATAGGGTCTCATGATCAAGCTAAATGACTTTGATGACTCAAGATCAAGTCACTTACTTCGATGACCTATAAAATGGTTCATATCATTTTGGAACGATTATTTCATCACAGTTAAAATAATCTTGAAATAATAATTTCATTAAACATCATAAAATGTTTTACAAGAACATATCAATAACCAAATAAAGCCCTTTATTAACTCCCACTGAAATTAAGACTACATCTTAATTTCACTTATCCTACAGCAACAGTCCGCGACTCGTGCTTAGGCCTAAGGAGTGGCTTCGTTAATAGATTAGCAACGTTCTCATTCGTTGAAACTTGCTGATCTACTTAACATCTCTGTCATTTATCTCACGGAATAGGTTATACCTATCCTCAAGGTGTTTGGACCTCTGATGTGCAGCTAGTCTCATCTATGCTGGGAATCACATCAAGTTCAGTGACGAACTCTTCTTTCCAAACAACCTCTTTCGCCGCTTCTCAAGCTGCGAAATGTTCAGCTTAAGTCATGGAGTCAGCAACAGTGCCTTGCACCGCTAGATAGACACAAGATATAACCGGACTGTGACCGGAAATCATCTTTGTCCGTTGGAAGCATGCCTTTCAGACTCTACCGACTCGTAGCACCTCACTTTCTCCGTAAATCAAGAACTTATCCTTAGTATTCCTCAAATACTTTAGGATATTCTTTACGGCAATCCAGTGATTCTTTGCTGGATTTGACTGGTCTTTTACTTGTCTTGCTTAACATTAAAGCAACATCAAAACAAGTACGTGTCATGGCATATATGATAGATCCAATTGCCGACGCATATGGAATCTCATCCATGCATTCAAGCTCAGAAGATATCGTAGGATACTGTTTCTTGCTTAACGTAAGCCATGTGACATTGGCATAAAACCCTTCTTGGATTGCTGAAAACGTGTAGGACTTTGTCAATTTAAGAATCCTGACATTGTCCTACCAGCTCTTTTGGATCTCTATCTTTAGATCCAAAATCCAAGAACATACGTGGCTTTACCCATGTCAATCATTAAAACCAACTCCCAAGCCAGTCCTTTACCGACTGCAGCATTGGGATGTTATTTCCGAGAATCAGTATGTCATCGACATACAATATGAGAAATGCAACATCGCTCCCACTTATCTATTAGTAAACGCACAGTTCCATTTCGTTCCTGTTCAAGTCAAAACCTTGACTACTTCAACAGAACGAAGATTCCAACTCCGATATGTTTGCTTCCATCCATGAATGGATCGATGAAGCTAACTTACACAAAATGTAATTTTTCGGAGTCCGGGCTCACTTTCGCTTCTTTGAATTTCGCAGATTCGTCGCTTTCAATGATCATCAGATCATGCGAACTTTCAATGATCATCAGGTTCAACTAGTGACGAGAAATTACTCTCGGATTAGTGACTGATTCATTCATATCTGCGAACTTCAGGCTCTACAGGTGTAGATTCTACAGAAATCTGTAAATCCATCCGTTGCTCTCCCTCAACAGGTTGAGCAGCCTCCTGTATTTCTCGAATTTCTTCGAGTTATACTTTTACTCCCACTGTTCTTCTTGGAAAGTAACTTCCCTTCTTAGAAAACAGAATGGACGTAAAAGTAACAAGCCTTGGTTTCCCTAGGACAACCAGTGAAGTAGCACAACTACAAATACTCAGCAAAGACGAATTTGGATCAATTCCAATCCACATTTACGTGGTGTCTTTCAACTGATATTGGTGGAACTATTTCTGCGTAAACTTAGATAATTTTAGAGCGTTATTCTTACAGAATATCATGGAAGATTCGTGTGACTCATCCTTAATCATTTCTAATAAGATCTGATTCTTTCTCACAGAAACACCTCCAGGTTTTCAGGAGAAATGAGCTGTGAAACGACTTCACACTCATTTAGATGATCACACCATCAATGACTTAAGTATTCTCACTCGTGATCTAATCCAGAGTCTCAATACTTCAGTCACTCAGATTCTATACCTCATTCTGGAACTCTTTGATCATTTCAAAGAATTCTGACTCGTGTCTCATCAAATGAACACAGTCATACTCACTGAAGTAATCAGTAAAGATAATGAAGTATAGGAAATTTTCTCTGGCATTACTGCTCATCGGGCCTCATACATGAGTATGTTCAAGGTCCAATAAGCCTTTGGGCTTTTCTCTAGCTCGGCTAAGATGGTCCCTTTGCCTTTTGGTCCAGTAAGCAGAATTCAAGTCTCATAAGATATCGTATCAAATGAGCCCAACAGTCCATAACTATGGGATTTCTGAATCCGACTTACTCTATGTGACCAAGACTTTTATGCCAAGAAAAATCAGGTTTAATTCATCAGATTTAAACCAATTCGGTATTTATGTTACATTTAGGCACTCTTTGGTTTAAGATATAAAACCCATTCCTTGAATAGGGTGCTACAATTAATATTTCATTAAGATCAAAAGAACAAAACTTGTCTTTTATCAAAATGAAAAACATTCAAATTCTTACAAGAAAATGAAATACAACTCTGCTTAAAGCAGGTACATTGTAGCAATTACTTAATACAAAACCAAGCCTCGAAGGCATCTACAAGTGAAAACCCTACGGCTGAGGCAGCGTCCATAGCTCCTTCCAGACATGTAGATTCACTTGTCCTTCCTTCAACATTCTACTGTTGCTTAGGCTCTGCATATTATCACAAATATCAGTGCCACAACCAGTATCCAATACCTATAAGGTAGAATTTGAAGTAATAACATGAATACCTGAGGAAGTAGTCTCATACATCAACTTCAACTCCTCATCATCTTCCATGAATTTAATGCAATCTCTCTTCCAATGCCCTGTCTCTTTACAGTAGCAGCACTTACCAACGTAAGAGGTATCTGACTTGGGCTCAGAAGACACACGCTTGCCATGATTCAAAATCTGGACAACTTTGTCTTCACCCTTGTCAGTACTAGGTTTAATAAACCTACCCTTCTCTATTATGAGATTATACTGGGTACTTTTCACGTTTGGCTCAACTGTCTTGAGCATATCATGCAGTTCAGTCAGCGTCTTCGTTAAGCCTTTCTTGATATAGTTCCTTCTGAACTTATCATAGCTTGACGGCAGTGACTGCAGAATGATCTCAGTTGCCAATTCTTGGCTAACTGGATAATCCAGTTTCCTCAGGTTATCAATGTAACCCATCATTTTACTGACATGAGGACTCACTGGATGATCATTTGGTAGCTTGCAGCTAGTGAGAGACTTAACCAACTGGTATCTCTCCACTCTTACCTGCTCCTGAAATTTCAATTTCAGGCTGCTGATCATCTCTATTGGCGACTCCATGTTCTCATATTGCTCCCGCAAGTCTGAGTCCATGGTAGCCAATATCAGACCACGCACATCTACCGCATCATTATAATGCTTATTCCAAGCATCATATACTGCATGAGAGACATTGGACCCGATCCTCACGGGGAGAGCTCTCTCAAGGACATAGTCCTTTCTCTCCTGCCTGAGGACTAGCCTCAGGTTCCGCGACCAAGTCAAGAAATTTGATCCGTTCAGTTTGTCCATCTCAAGGACAGACCGGATCGAGAAAGTGTTTTGATTGTTTGTGCTAGTCATAACTGAAAATTAAGATAAAAGGGTTTTAGTTAATATGTTCAATATGATTAATCTCGCATTCAATGTGATTAATCTCGCATTATATTCAATAACATCAGTTACCCTCAATAGAATATAATGATTCCAAGATCCACATATAACTAAGATCAAAGTGGGCCACTGGCCGTCACCCAACCTTAGCTTATATCGGTAAGCCCTATCTCGGCTAATTATATCCGTGATATAACTCTTGGTTGTGAATCTGGGCCCGAGGCCCAATCCACTCTGATGTCTCAAGGCCCGGGACTCCCGATGGCCTAGTCAAGAAAACCAGACTATACAGTCATGTAATCACTAATGTCTGGGACTCCCAATGACATCAATGAATCACAAACCGTCTTACCCACGCAAAAGATAGACACCCTCACACTGTAAGGCCGTGTGTACGATTGAATGGGCTTCAACAGCTGACATAATCTGGACAAGACATCCAACGCTTGATATTATTTGAGGTTTGTAGGTTTTTCTTAAAATTTTATCCCAAAATAGAAGATTACTATTTTGGGAAACTTTCCTTTTTGGGAAACCTACTAATTTTGGAAACTTTCTAAAATTGGAAACTTCCTAAAATTGGAAACTTTCTAAAATTGGAAACTTCCTAAAATTGGAAACTTTCTAAATATAGAAATTTCCTAAAAACCAAAACATGCAAATCTAGAAACTTCTAATTTAAGAAACTTTCTAATTTCAGATTTTGAAAACTGATTAATTTTAAAATCAAATTTTAATAATTAAATGAATTTTAAAATAATCTGAAGAATAAGACTCAAATAATTGGCCCAATTGTTTTAACTTCTTGGCCCGAGGCCCAAGAATTGGTCCATGTCCAAGACATAACCCAATTGTCCAATTAAATGACATAACCGGTCTGGTTCATTAAAATTGGTCTAACCAAAATTAATTACTACGATGACCACAATTGTCAACCGGTTATTTACTAAACCGGATTTTCTCAATTTATTTGGTCCAACCAAATCAAATTAGAAAACCACTGGTTTAGGCACTAAATCCAATTTTTCGACTTTGGATTTCTTATCCCGGTTTAACCAGAACTCAATAAATTTTATTAAGTCTGTTTATTAAACCGTGACGTTTAATTTTTAATAAATTTTAAACCGAACCACGAACCAAAACCGACCCGAATGGTCACGAACCGATCACGGTCGTGACCAAGCTCCACGCGATGCACAGACGAAAGCGGGACGGGACGGGCTTGGGCCGAGAGATGCAAGACGCGGGATCCATGCGATCGATCGATCCATGCGATCGTGGTCAATCTCTCGCGACCAAGCTGATCGGGACGATAGCGGGACGTGAGGCCGGGCGCGACGGGATGAGGCGGGACGCGATCACGATCGATCGTGCGATCGTTCGATCCGATCCGATCCGTTCGATCGGCCCATCTGATCGTCCATGTCGCCGATCGGATCGACGACACAACTCGATCCATGATCGATTCGTGCGTCATCCGATCCGGACGTGTGATCCGATACTGATCAACACTCCGACGCATACCGATTCATATAGATCGGATCATGCGATTTCTATTAGTTTAGGTTTTAATTCTTTGTTTCTTAAGTGTTTTTCTTATCAATAGATTGATTCAAACACTTCTAAAACAACCTAAACATGATTCTAAACAAGAAATCCTAACAGAACCAATGGCTCTGATACCACTGAAGGATTGTTTAGTGTTAATCCTGATTCAATTCTTCAGATTAAACTCACCTAAACATGCCAGATCTAGGTTCTCTTGCAGAATCATAAAGGATCTCACCTGTTACCTTGTTATGCAGCGGAAAGAGGAGGTACGGGTCAGAGATCAGCAGAACCACCAAGAGATAGCTCCTCCAAAGGCTCACACACGCACGCACAGGAAATTGGCTGCTAGACCGAGCTGGTAGGAGGCGCAGAGAGAGGCTGAGGGAGGCGCAGACTTGGTCAGAAAAGAAGAGCTAGGGCAAGTTTTATTTATTAAAACCCTTGTCCAGTTCTTATGGGCTTTTGGGCCCAATTCTCAGTCTGATTAAATCCTTTAGATTTAATCAGGCCCTTTCGTCTCTCTAAGTACAGTAAATGCCTAGCACTTTTACCGTACTTCTGCTAAACCATTCCTACACATTTTCCTGTTAGCTTAGGCGTGTGACCCATATGGGATCATATAATAAAGGCAATAAGTCCAAGACTTATAGATCATGAGCGGACTCTAGCAAGCCATCATGACCCCCAGTATTATATGACTTATGTCTGATCATTGACATACTCTTACTTTCTAGAGACAGTACAGAGATTACTGGACATAATTCCAACAACAGGGTATTACAGTCTTCCCACTTACAGGAATTCGGTCCCCGAATTCTCCGTTACTAACAACTTCGAATCGGAATTTGAATCTTGTATGTTTCCGTCTTTGAATCCAATCCAACTATGCTATGATGCTTACACTATGCTCCCAAACTAAGCTCATACTCCCGATGCTTTTGACTTCCGAACCACTGGTTTGCACAAAACTTCTCTACACTGATCTGCACTCTGATTGCACATTCATTGATCTTGACTGCACGGCTCCACCCTGGGTCTTGTTTCCATCTGCGCCATATGATACTGCTTGAATTCTGAATAAACTGCAACTATACTCCCGATGCTCAATTAATTCTTGAAACATGGTTTTTCTCCAACTCTTATCAAAATGACATTTTAAATTTCCCATGCTAAATGGCTTGACTCTCGATCAATTCTGACTTCTCCATTTGATTGCTCCATCGATTATATCTCTGATTCCCAAATCCACCAATTCTGACTGAATTGTTATACTCCGCTTCCTGAATTCATCTGTGCCGAACAATACTCCAGGCTTCCCCACTTTGTCTTGACTTCCCCGATCACGCAATAGTTACTCGTCCTTCATTCCCGTCGCTTAACTTGTTTCCAATGATTACCACTTCCGACCGATATTATGTTCATATCAAATTTTCTCCTTCCATCTAAACCGCCATACTCATGCATGCCTCGAACTTCCTCGATCACTGATCTCCAAAACTGTTCTTCCCACTGATCTCCTCGAACGGACTCCTCCACTGACCTTGATGCTTCTGAATCTCTTCGCTAAGTCATCAAACTCACCTGTCTTGATTTCTTCTGCCACTGGTACCCAAACTCTTTTTCTGAATTCACACTGACTTTCTTGCAGGCTCGGGTCAAACTGCTTCCTGAAATAACATCTCGTCTCTCAGGTTCGGGTTCGGTCTCGTGTCCTCGTCAAATCATCCATCACGTCCTACATCAACAACCTCAACAACACTGGAATGGTTAGACCTTTCTTCTCGATATCACTTCCTTATATAGATATTGTTAACTAGTCATGTACCTTACGGTCCCACATGGCGAATTAACGATATCTTATAATTCCGCTCAATCTCAAATAAGCTCCCTATAAAAACCGCTTTATCAATTATGAGCTTCGGTCCTCCTAATAGATTCTCTACCTTTCCAAATATCCACAAGTTTAACCGATAACTTATCATCTCGTCTACACATGACTAAAGGTCTAACACTCACTCAAACGTCTAACACCCTAACCGATCAATCCAAGCGATTCGCTAACAAAATTCCAGGAACTATTTTCTACCTTCCTAGCGAATCAAACAATGCAATGATTAAAAATCAATGATTACCAACCTAGCGAGCAATCACAGGAATTCACAATTCTAACAACCTAGAAAGGCAATCAACCACACACAATCAATCAAGCAAATCGGCGATTGCAGTCGTCTCTCTGGGTTCTGATGGAAACCGTCTGTTCGGACCATCATTTGTTTTCACATCGTAACTACATAGCATTCACAACCATCATGAGTATGCAATATAACCACTCCGCTACTCAAAACGACAACCGAAATACTCAACATCCACTATGTAAATAAAACTTCTATTCACCACATAGAGTTTTAAATGCATATGTCTGTCGGAGTCTACATACTAGCGGTTCCAATCCGTCCCACAAGAAACACCGCTTTACACAACTGAATCGTTAGCGACGAATAAAAGCCGATACACACATCAAAAAGTGAGTTAGAGTCCTTACTTACCTGGGCCTAATCTATTTCCTAATATCCAACATGAGCGGTACAACTCATGTGGATCCTAGCCGGCAGGTGCGCCAGGAGGATGGAATGAGTGCAATGGTGGTGGTTCCGGAGTGACGCAATCTTGGTAGTACGGTCCATCATGATGGAAAGGAGCAAATTGTCTGACTCGGCCGCTAGTGTGACAAGACGGAAGCCGCGACGGCTGAGATGCTGGAACTGGCGCCGGATCGGACTTGGTAAGATCTACACCAACAAAATAGTAGTGATCGACAAGATCTGGTGAAGGCGACTGCGGCAAAGTGACCTCGAACTCCTAAGGCTTGGATAACTCGATTAGTCCATCATCATGTCTGTCCACTGCTGCTCCAAGATAGGCCGTGAATACGTGAACACTCTGTATGCTAGTAATATAGGCTTCGACTAACTGGGGTAGAAATAACAAACTCTCGGTCGTCCATACTGAGGTTTCTCCTCCTGTCGTCGCAAACCACACACACACTGATCCTCCCATGACAAGTCTGTTGTGTGACTGCAACAAGACACCAAACGATTAGCACAATTCTAATAAAGTTTCTAACATACCCATTTCCCCGGAGACGGACGTGATTAGGATTCCTAATGGTTACATTGGCGATACATTTTGACTCGAGAAAACATTGAAAACGTTGAAAAACCTGAATTTTCGAATCCATGACGAACCATGCTCTGATACCATCTTTTGTAACGCCCCCTTCCCGTTTTCCACTGACCGACGAGCTAACCGGCCAACAATCAAACAAGAACATGACCGATTGAACCTGAGCAGTCATACGAGAAGAGTTTGTCACAATACGAAGGCCAGAGATAGTCCAATTTGAGTCAAAGGCTCGAATCGACCATCTTTGACTCCGTTTACCTCGTTTCCAGGATGCGAGGCGTTTCAACCTGTACCGCTTCCACGAGTTGTGTTCGGTTCGGACTAAACCGTATATCAGATAATTATTCCGTTTTTATTACATTAAAAAAATAAATCTTATTTATAACAATATACGGTCTAATACAAATCATTTAGCGGGATCCCAACAAAATCTGAAACCAAAAATAAGTAAAAATGCGTAACATTCGATACCCAGTGCCAACCCGAGACTACTTTGATTGTCCTACACGTCCGCCGAGCTACCCCAAACCTGAAAACACACAAAAAGAGTCTAATGAGCAATCTAAGATTACCCAGTGAGACGGCTCCCAACTAAAAGGCTGCTAACAATCTAAAAATCCCGCCCAAACCCAAAATAACAATCAAGTACAATAGCTGATCACGTGCTACCAAGACGTATGAGCTTCACAACACATAAGCATTCAAATAACAACACAATCATCAGCGAAGAAAATCGAGGACACTTCGGCACATGCCCTCGATTAGATTCGATCTACACTAAATGCATTTCTAACGCAATCTCCACACCATAGGCCCCAAACGTGAACTCGATAATATCCACGGGAACACTTAGCTACCCCACGGTAACTAAAACCTCCCACGACTCCTAGACGAAAACACAAAGTCCAACGACTTAGGACACCGTTCTCTGTCCATCGATACGCGGTGACTCGGGGTACCCCTAGATAACCAAAGCTTCCATGCATTCCGGCCCTAGGACGCGACCCCGTATTCTCTGGACCACACACCTACCGGCGTTACTCAGTAGGTTAACACCATAACCAGAATCACCACCCGAAGGCCTGTGTCCGATCAGGTAACTACCCGAGGATCCAATCGGGTCGGAAGTACCGGAACGCCATCTCTAGAGTTGCGGGATCTAACGCACCCTATAGAGTCCTAATAACAACAATGTAACCAAGCAGACTCACTGGGACTCTATCACGCAATACCAACAAGGTCAAATAGAACTACCATCTCAATCCCCAGCCTATCCCGCAAGTCCTATCTCCATCCTCCACATGACCGGACCCTACCCAGACTTACCCGGTTCTGCACCAGAGTAAGTGTCTACCAATGCAGTCTACTCGGCCCAACACCGAAGTAGATAAACAATCAAGCAATCAACAGTCTACTCGGTCCAACACCGAAGTAGATACACAATCAAGCAATCAACAGTCTACTCGGCCCAACACCGAAGTAGATACACAATCAAGCAATCAACAGTCTACTCGGTCCAACACCGAAGTAGATACACAATCACACAATTTAGCCGACTCACAGTGTTATTATGACGATGGATGGATGGATTTGACGGACTAGTGGAACAACAAGACCCAGCACAAGCCCGACGCTAACCCGAACCTTTCCCGAATTGTCGACTTTCTTTGATCCGGCCTTAACCCGCACTTGACCGTACCGTTGACCTTAGTGATTCTGTTCGAGCCTCATCTTCTATGTCCTACTTTTCTCTCTCCTCCGGCTCCGGATCTCTGTCTCTCCTCTTCCGGATCTCTCTCCTCCGGTTCTCTCTCTCTCCTTCTCCTTCAAGCTTCATGTTCTCTCTCCTTTGGTTCTCTCTCTCCCCTCCGGCTCTCCACCATCTCTCTTCTTCTTCTTTTCTCATGCTTCATCTTCTCCTCCATCTCTCTTTCTTCTTCCTCTCTCTCGCTTCATCTTCTCTCTCTCTCCTCTTCTTCACGCCTCTCTCTCTCTTCTTCTTCTTCTTCTTCTTCTTCTTCTTCTTCTTCTTCTCTCACGCCTCTCTCCTTCTCTTCTCTCTTTCTCTTTGTTGTTTTTGGGTTTGATGAATGAAATGAGAAGAGCAAAGGCTCTTTATATAGGAAAACCAAGTGAAGAACTTGGTGACAAGTGTCCCTTCCCTTCACTCTCCTCATGCCATGTTTCATTCCACATGTCTTCTCTTCACTCTACTCTTGTGCCACGCCTCCCATATCTTTTTGCCTGATATTTTATTGTTCAATAAAAACTTGGAATCCAAGCTTTAGCTTCTGATTGGTCCACTTTAAAATATTATGGCTTAAGCTTAATTATCCACTTAAGTTTTTAATTCTTTAAATTCCCCATAGCTGCTTCCATAAATCTTCCAAGCCACATAATCAGATTCTTGATGACTTTATACGAATTTAGCAATTTGAATCACCTCATTTGGATACCGTAGCTCCGGTTGTGGATTTTACAAGTTTTATCGGTTTTGTCGGTTTCCATTCCCGACATACCGTTAAAATATTTAAAACTCCGTAGCCTCTGAAATAAATCCTCCAAGCTTTTTTTAAAAAAATACTATACTCTTTTAAAAGCCTTTATAAATTTGTTTCACCTCAATCGGACACCAGTAGCTCCCGTTATGAATTTTATGAGTTTTTCGTCTTGTCGGTTCTATCGGTTTCCTTTCCCGATAGTCCGAAAAACTCATCTACGGTCCGCTGCCACCATTCTTGGTCTTCTAAATGTTTTCTTTATTTAAAAAGAAGAACATTTGGCCCGTCTTAGCTTCCAGCTCGTATTTTGGTAAAATTACCAAAATGCCCCTCATCTTCCAAAAATTACGAAAATGCCCCTGTTGACTATCTGATTGCCCGTTGACCAATTTGGTGAGAAAGGGTATTACAGTCAACTTAATTTTAGAAGGGCTTTCCTCAACGGCCTTCTCTGTAGCCGACCTCTTCTTCGATAAAGTAGGTCCAAGAATGTTGTTGGCATCGATTGCAACATTAGTTTTCTTCTTCTCCTACTTTGAATAAGTGGAGGATGGCTTAGAAGCGGACGGAATAGTAGGATCCTTGCTACGAGTCAAAGCGAGTCCAGCTCGCTCGGGGACGCATCTTGGGCGGCGGACTCTTTATTGTTGCCCAGCTTCTTGGAGTAATATACATTGATCTACTTCACCTTTCCCATTCTCTTCCCGGATGGATGAACGGCAGCGAAAGTATCTCAATCGACTGCAAATAGCAAAAAACGTTTACAAAAACTCAAAAGAGTTGACCAAATAACAATTCTTCGATAGAACCATTACCTCTACGAATTCTCGCAAGAGCTTTTTTGATGCATAGACGACTGATCTAGGGCCAACGACGATTACTGAGAGTCCTTATAATCTTGACCTTCGAAAACAAATTTATGGATAAGGCTTGGAAAACGGATAACGCATAGCAAGCAAACAAAATTAGATAAGAGATTCATAAATAACAATGGCACAAGGAAGAAAGGCTAATCGTAACTACCAAAATTTTTGTTCCACGACAACCTAAACTCTCTACTACGGTCCGGAACGGCCAAGGAATATATCATGACATAAAATTAATGTCTCTTCCAATCATGAACTTTGTTTGGTCAGCCAATAATGACGCTCTGATCAAACCTCATGCAGACATAAACGCACTTCGGACTGAACGTCATCATATTGATCGAAGACATCTCCTCAAACATTTGGACGCCCACGGTGATGTCACATTATGCGGAAAGGACCAGCAACCCTACCATGTGACTAATAGATGTTGCAGAAATCTGCGAAATAGCATTCTAGCGACGAGCACGGTAGAAACATTACTCGTACAAGTGGAAGCCAAAGCTTGCGGTTGTTGAAACATTACTCGTACAAGCAAATGTAGCTCGGAGGTGGCGTACACGGCTTATCAATTGGACAAGGAACAATGGCACAAATACCAGGACAAGAACGACAGACAAGGAAAGTCTTCCTGATGGATTCATCGTCCAACTTCGTGGGATACACATTCTCGAACAGCTCTCGAGGAATAATTGTCAAATCTTCCTTGCCGACCTCATGATTGCCTTCCTCAAGGTTATCAACGGCTTCCTCACAAGTGTTAACGGCATCCTGACTCTCACCCACTCCATCGTCTTCTTCATCTTCGTCGTCTCCCAGATTATCTAAGTCTTCTTCCAAAAGTTGAGGAATCTCGAATTCTTTTCGACCCGAACTTTGAACGGCACCTTCATATTCAGCTAGCTCCCGCTGACGCTTAAGATCCTTCATCAACTCATGTGATGGATGTCTCTTAAGATCAGAGGAGGTCCCACTATATGACAACGTTCTGGAAGCATTTGATGAGCCTCAAGTACTGTTCTCAGACGAGGACGACAAAACAACTATCAATTTCCCTTTATCTTCAGAGAAACGGATCAAAAGACATTTATTTTTGAAGAATGGATGAAGACCAGAAGGAGATTTGGAATTGAAGATCTAAAATATAAGGAAAATGCGACGGAGACACGACGGAGAAACAACCGGAAAAATTAAACGAGAGAGAGAGAAAAGGGAGAGTACCTTTTTCAGCTTGAGCAGAAGTTAGAAATGAGAAGAGTGAGGCCGATTTTATATAAGAAATGGTGCGGTTCTTAAGAATACATCATCATTACCTAGGTGACGCTTCGATCTCCGCACCTATAGGGACGATCGAACCGAAATACTACTTAACCGGCCGATCTTAACCGCTTCATGAACCATTCAGATTACTTTTAATTTAGCCGATCATCACTCAATTCGAATCGCCGAACTTGGGAGGGGGGGCTTATTGTTGAGATGGGTTTAGCACCCCCCCCCCCCCTTATAAAGGCTCATTCAAGGATTGAGATCGACCCAAAATTGTAAGTGGGCAAACTAGGTTGGCGAATAGGGATAAGCTTTGCAAAGAGGAGATAACGCCACACGTATATATAACCCCGCGCGTGGAGATGCACTTAAAGATAAAGATCATAAATGGAAATTATCCACTTTCTGTTAAGAAAAATAGGCTTTTATGCAGACCTTGTAACCTTATAAAAGAGCATTAAGCTCGTCGATGAAAACACACGCAATCAGTTATACATTTTCATACAAAATTCATAAGTCTTTGAGAGCTTTTGAGAGATTTATACCTAGAAAGGTCCCAACAACCTAATTTCCCTTAATCTGCCGCTCATATTCTTCTCAGAACCCTAGTTCCTTTTGCTCCACCGCTCGTTTCCTGCCAGAAAATTAATTGTGTCTTAACCTCATCGTCATCCGCCAAGATAGGTTAAAACAAGTTTTCTAGAAGCCCTAATTAAAACCCTAAGGTTATATCGATCTTTAGATACGCAGAATCAAAATCTTACATTAACTATGAAAGGAAATGGAAAGAAACTAGAAAAGAAAAAGTTATAATGAAATAAAAAAAGAGTTTAGACCCACCATAGATCAAGTTTTGAAAAGAAAAGTCTCTTAAGTTAAATTCTAAGGTCTTAAAAGAGAAGCAAGTGATTGGTTTTGTGGTTTTAAGAAGGCAAATAGCCTTATGAAAGGTAGACAAGGATGAGAACTTCTCGGGTTTAGATATTTGAGTTAGGAACAGTCTTGGGCATGGGTAGATGAAAGTTTACTCTTGTATTCATAAGTTTTTTCTTTACTCTTAGCATTTTGCATAGGTTCATCCTTTTCTTGAGTGATCCCCTTGTTCATTGTGGGAGTCGGAACTCGCACGGTCAATTCTTGTAAGGTTAAGTTTTTAGGGAACATGATATTCTAAGTAAACAACACGAAGAGAGATCCGAAGAACAATTTTATTGATTGTTTGATGGAAAAAAGAAAGTACAAAAAGCGTAAGAGCAAAGAAAAGTATAAGTGTTTCTGCTAGGGTTTTCAACGTGTCTTGATCGTAGGAAGTCCCCTATCTTTTACAGTCGCGGCGAGGCGGTAGGAAGGATTGTTGGGAATGTCCTGAAATCTACTGTACTATCTCTAGAAAGTATGATAAGTGTCGAGATCAGACATAAGTCATAAATACTGGGCGATCATGATGACTTGCTAGAGTCCGCTCTTCATCTATAAGTTTAGGACTTATTACCAGTATTGTATGATCCCAAAGGGTCACACACCATAGCTAACGGGAAAGTTAAATGGAATTAATACGGTAAGATGCAAGGCATTTACTGTATTTGTACAGAGAATTGGGCCAGACAAAATACAGTTATTTTGTCTGATTTGGGTCTTGGGCCCAAAAGCCTAATAGGCCATTAGTTTAATCACTTGGGCCCATATAAGGAAGAGGGGAGGCGCCAGAAACAGTGGTGGTCTGCGATTTTCATTAGGTCTGGCCGTCTCTCTCTCTGTTTTCTCTGTTGATTCTAACTTGGTCTAGCAGCCTGATCCAGTAGCTTGTAAGCGTGTGGATACCTAGGAGGAGCCGGTAATCATCAGCTCTTGCAGATCTCGATATTCCATTGATTAATCCGCTGCAATCATAAGGTAATGATCCTGATCTGTTTTATGATTCAACTGCAAATCACCTAGATCCTAGATGATTATGTGCTAGGTTGGGAATGTCCTGAAATCTACTGTACTATCTCTAGAAAGTATGATAAGTGTCTAGATCAGACATAAGTCATAAATACTGGGCGATCATGATGACTTGCTAGAGTCCGCTCTGATACCAAGAATTGGGCCAGACAAAATACAGTTATTTTGTCTGATTTGGGTCTTGGGCCCAAAAGCCTAATAGGCCATTAGTTTAATCACTTGGGCCCATATAAGGAAGAGGGGAGGCGCCAGAAACAGTGGTGGTCTGTGATTTTCATTAGGTCTGGCCGTCTCTCTCTCTGTTTTCTCTGTTGATTCTAACTTGGTCTAGCAGCCTGATCCAGTAGCTTGTAAGCGTGTGGATACCTAGGAGGAGCCGGTAATCATCAGCTCTTGCAGATCTCGATATTCCATTGATTAATCCGCTGCAATCATAAGGTAATGATCCTGATCTGTTTTATGATTCAACTGCAAATCACCTAGATCCTAGATGATTATGTGCTAGGTTGTAACCTGACAATTACACCATGAATACACATAATCCATCAGTGGTATCAGAGCCTAGGTCGTTAGGTTTTTGCTTTTTGGATCATACTAGGTTGTTTATTAGTTTGATGAATCGATTTTAATGAGTAAAATTGATTGAAACTTGGAAAACCTAGAAATTAAGAAATCGCTTGATGTCATTCAATGGTATGAATCGATTTTGACCTTGTTTTATCTTTAAGTGCAGCATGAATCGAATTGGATTATAGAATTAATTATCATTCGTTTGAATGGCTTGTTGACTTTGCAACATAAGGTTTGTTAATAAGAACGCGATCGATTATTGAATTGGTTAGCATAAAACGAATTAAAAAGGGTCACGATTGTATAATTTGTGTTTGTAATTTGTTTGGTTAAATCGTTTTGTCTTTTAGTGTCATGATCGATGATGTTGGATAAGTAATGATTGTTTAATCATTCAATAATGGAAAAGGTCAATGTCGTGAAGCAATCGTGTTTGATTAATGATCTCGATCGTGTCTTTGCTTTGTTAACATAAGAATTTGTTTGTTAACATAATCATAAGATTTGATTAATGAAAGTGATCATTGAAAGTGACGAACCTGCGAAATTCACAGAAGCGAAAGTGAGCCCGGACTCCGAAAAAATTACACTGTGTGTAAGTTAGCTTCATCGATCCATTCATGGATGGAAGCAAACATATCGGAGTTGGAATCTTCGTTCTGTTGAAGTAGTCAAGGTTTTGACTTGAACAGGAACGAAGTGGAACTGTGCGTTTACTAATAGATAAGTGGGAGCGATGTTGCATTTCTCATAGTGTATGTCGATGACATACTGATTCTCGGAAATAACGTTCCAATGCTGCAGTCGGTAAAGGACTGGCTTGGGAGTTGGTTTTGTGATTGACATGGGTAAAGCCACGTATGTTCTTGGATTTTGGATCTAAAGATAGAGATCCAAAAGAGCTGATAGGACAAAGTCAGGATTCTTATATTGACAAAGTCCTACACGTTTTCAGCATTCCAAGAAGGGTTTTATGCCAATGTCACATGGCATTACGTTAAGCAAGAAACAGTGTCCTACGATATCTGCTGAGCTTGAATGCATGGATGAGATTCCATATGCGTCGGCAGTTGGATCTATCATGTATGCCATGACACGTACTTGTTTTGATGTTGCTTTAATGTTAAGCAAGACAAGTAAAGACCAGTCAAATCCAGCAAAGAATCACTGGATAGACGTAATGAATATCCTCAAGTATTTGGAAAATACTTAGGATAAGTTCTTGATTTACGGAGAAAGTGAGGTGCTACAAGTCGGTAGAGTCTGAAAGGCAAGTTTCCAACAGACAAAGATAATTTCCGGTCACAGTCCGGCTATATCTTGTGTCTGTCTGGCGGTGCAAGGCACTGTTGCTGACTCCATGGCTTAAGCTGAACATTTCGCAGCTTGGGTAGCGGCGAAAGAGGTTGTTTGGATAGAAAAGTTCATCACTGAACTTGATGTGATTCCCAGCATAGATGAGGCTAGCTGCACATCAGAGGTCCAAACACCTTGAGGGTAGGTATAACCTATTCCGTGAGATAAATGACAGAGGTGTTAAGTAGATCAGCAAGTTTCAACGAATGAGAACGTTGCTAATCTATTAACGAAGCCACTCCTTAGGCCTAAGCACGAGTCGCGGACTGTAGCTGTAGGATAAGAGAAATTAAGATGTAGTCTTAATTTCAGTGGGAGTTTGTAAAGGGCTTTATTTAGTTGTTTTGAAAGGTTCATGTAAACATAATATTTTATGTTTATGAAATCTATGATTTCTGGATTATTTAAACTGTGATATAAATAATCGTTCCAAAATGATTCATGTCATTATATATGGGCCATCGAAGTACATGAGTAGACTTGATCCTGAAACCCCATATTTAACGAAATGACATAAATCATAATGTCCATAGTCGAAGGTTGTTGAAATTGGAACACCAACAACCACTTGAGACTAGATTGTGTTGAGACTTATGACCAAGTTTCGAGGGGTCATAGATGCGCGGCATCAAAGTCGACACATAGGTATATGTAGGGGAGCATATGACCGGACATGGCCCGCTGATGAGAACTCTACAAGATATTAATATCTGTGTCATAAGAGGTTCTCATATACGACTATAGAGTATAGTCCTTAGACCTGAGTTCGCATGCATGTGGCTGCACATGGATTGATGCGCTTTGATCATTGTCTAACGCTGTTTCGTAACTGGGAGCTATAAGGACCTTGGTTGGGTGTATTATGAAGTGTGTAGTTCATAGTGATGGAACAAGATGGGATTTGTCCCTGCCGTTTAACGGAGGTAATATCTCTAGGCCAATCGGAGACTTGATAGCTGGTAAGAGAGTGGCCACTCCCAAACGGACTTGCCCAAGTCGTTTGCATTGTCAGTATCAAATCTGGTCCGATGAACATGGTCTGGCTAAATAAGGATGACACGCATCTTGCCTTATGCCAGATCGAGATATTGAGACAAAAGGATTAGGGAATGTAGGATTCCAGTACAAGTGGGAGATTGTTGGGAATGTCCTGAAATCTACTGTACTATCTCTAGAAAGTATGATAAGTGTCGAGATCAGACATAAGTCATAAATACTGGGCGATCATGATGACTTGCTAGAGTCCGCTCTTGATCTATAAGTTTAGGACTTATTACCAGTATTGTATGATCCCAAAGGGTCACACACCATAGCTAACGGGAAAGTTAAATGGAATTAATACGGTAAGATGCAAGGCATTTACTGTATTTGTACAGAGAATTGGGCCAGACAAAATACAGTTATTTTGTCTGATTTGGGTCTTGGGCCCAAAAGCCTAATAGGCCATTAGTTTAATCACTTGGGCCCATATAAGGAAGAGGGGAGGCGCCAGAAACAGTGGTGGTCTGCGATTTTCATTAGGTCTGGCCGTCTCTCTCTCTGTTTTCTCTGTTGATTCTAACTTGGTCTAGCAGCCTGATCCAGTAGCTTGTAAGCGTGTGGATACCTAGGAGGAGCCGGTAATCATCAGCTCTTGCAGATCTCGATATTCCATTGATTAATCCGCTGCAATCATAAGGTAATGATCCTGATCTGTTTTATGATTCAACTGCAAATCACCTAGATCCTAGATGATTATGTGCTAGGTTGTAACCTGACAATTACACCATGAATACACATAATCCATCAGGATTCACCCGCAAGATTTCCGGAGATCTTCATGTTATCGAATCTTCCATTTTTGTTCGGATTTCCTTTTCTGCTCATAATTTCCTTTCCCTGCTCGGATTTATCTTCACTCTTTTCTTTCTCGGATTGATCTTCCCATTTTCATATTTATCTTTTCGCGACTTAGTTTTATCTTCCGGATGGGCCGAAAAGGACTATCCGAGTCTATCGAGTTTATGTTTTCATAATTCAGCCCAAAGTCTATAGAATACAAATCTTGCAAGTATAGCCCAAGTCCGTGTTTCGTATAACTTATTTGGAAATTTTGTCAATTGCTAGTAGTTACGTGTAGGTATAAGTTGTTGTCATGAAGATGGGTTACGGCTAATTACGCATTCGGAGGAAGATATCGACAAGCGTTCTAGCAATTGGTCCGGACAGCATGATCTGCTCGGATCGTCCGAGCAGCGTGATCTGCTTGAATCATCCGAGCAGCGCTCCCTTCTTGGATTTTCCGAGCAGCACTCCCTGCTCGGATTGTCCGAGCAGTGCTTCCTGCTCGGATTGTCCGAGCAGTGTGCCCTTCTTGGATCGTCTGAGCAGTGCGTTCTTCTTGGATCATCCGAGCAGCGCTCCCTGCTCGGATAATCCGAGCACAATGTCTTTCTCGGATTGGCCGAGCAGGTTGCTCTGCATGGATTTTCCGAGCAGGTTGCCCTGGATTTTCCGAGCGTCTGACCATGTTCGGATCGTCTGAGCAACTAAATTTTCCGAGCATGGGTCGTCCGATCAGTTGGTTAACTTGGGTTATTCGAGCGTCCGAGCATGGCCCTGGATTTTTTCCGAGTGGTATGCCTGTCTAAGTGATCCATCCGAACAATTTGGTTGCTCGAAAGTTTGGCAAAGTGGTTTTGTCCGTTTTATATGAAATGTTATTCATACGAAATGTTATTTATACGAAACATAGTTACGTCTGATCACTTAGTCCATTTTTGACTATTGATTTCATCAGGGGGGATTTCGAACCTAACTGTTAGCCCCCTATCTCGTCAGACTCGAGTGCGATGAAGGTGAGTTTTAAGTAGTCGAGAGGAAAAATTTTTTACGAAAGTTTGGCCTAGCCATTCTTCTTTTTGACGATTGCTTAGTCGTAACGGAGGATTTTCTGAATATTTTCATCGTAGATCATGGAAGATCAGCACGCCGAGCAAGATCGGTCGCGGAAATGACAAGCAAAATCTACCGATAGGAGATGTAATGCTCCGAGAAGGATTCGTCATGATTTTAGAGCAGGACAAATCGAGTTGATCAGTACGTGTGTAGGAGCATTCTTTCCGAGCATAAACTAAGCCAGACTTCCGAGCAGAACGTACGCGCTGATCATCCGAGCATGATTTGCACCTAGCGGGGTGTACGCCAAGGATATCATTTTGCGGGATGATCGTGCACTTTGCTCAGCTTCTGGCGACTGTGTTCCGTTTCGGCTTGGATTTTATGTCTGATCGGATGGATTGGTTTTGAAATAGTTTAGAAGCATTGTCGATAAGCCAATATGCCACACTCGCTGTGCATATTGTGAATGGTCAGCTTGATCGCGGGAGAACTATTCTGATCACGATCGTCAACTATCGAGCATGACAAATTAAACCGATCAGTCCCATTCGTTAGCTGACCGAGCAGTCCGAGCAGGTGTGTGTTGCGTGTAACACCGAGCATAGCTAATTGGACGGACGGTGGTATCGTGGCGCAATCTCGCTCACGCTGGTCGGTTGTATCGTTGATAATGGGTAAGTTTTTTCGAGGGAAAGCCTTTTGAGTAGTTTCATGTAAACTGTCCGAGTATGTTTTGTTTCGTACGAAAACTTTCCGAGCAGTTTTGTATAGTTTATAAGAAATGCCATTCACAAAAAGAATTTAGTTTTCATTTCTACGTCTAGTCTTACTGCTTAGACTATTTTGTTTAGGACCAGTATGCTTGTAAGTGTTCTACCTAGTTTCGAGTCATATTCCTAGTTTGAAGGTTAGCGAGATATACTCGATTTACGGACCTGTTTCATAAATGAAATGATGCTTAAGACCAGTGTTCTTAGAAGCGTTTTATTGGATTTCTAAGTTTGAAGTTTAGCAAGGTATACTCGACTTACAGACCTGCTTTGGTGATGAAACGATGCTTAGGACCAATGTGCTTAGAAGCTTTTTACTGGGTTTTGAGTTAAACTCCGAGTTTGGAGGTTAGCGAGGTATACTCGACCTACAGACTTGTTTCGATAGTAAACTGTGAGTGAATACCATCTCGGATATACCTAGCGGATATTAGACCAAGGTATACTCGGTCGGAATTTGTATAGAGCGCTTTTAAATCTGTGAAGATGTATAAGAACCGTCATTCATATAGGACGTACTGGTTATTGTCCGTAAGGGACGTGATTGTTCGTCTGTTGTGGCCATCAACAGACGAGAAAGAAATTGCTGAGAAAAATGTAAGTGTACTAACCTTGATTTGAAGAAATATCATAGTGGAATGATCGGTGAATCAAGTTCCTCGCGGGAATGTCAAACAATGGGACATGCATGAAGTTTGCCGAGGGGTCTGTCACGCATATGGATAGATCTCTGAGCAGGTTAAGGACCATTTTGCTGAGAAAACTTGTGAGTTTCCGAGCAAGTTGATTGCGTCCGACCAGGATACGCTGTCTGATTTTTCGTTTGAAAGAAAGCACAGATGGTTTCGAACAAGGCTGGTCACGAAAAAGGTGTTCGAGAACTTGTTCGTTATTGTGGTAGTTCAGGAATGATTGGATCAATCGAAAAGTGATACGTATGATCAGATCGCCAAAGATGAGGAATTTGAAGATGAGAGGAAGTTAGTCGATGGGTTATTCGACGAACCAGGTGGTAGCTTCAACATTAGAAGAATGAATGATTATATCCAAACTCTGGTCTTCAGAATCAGTACCGAATCTTGATTGATCCCAACATCGTAGGGGATTGTTCGTGAGATAATGTATAGGTTGACCATAAAGTTCTTTGACTGAGATGCCTAATCCAACCCAACTTGTGGACGAAATCAGAGAACCGCAGTTTGTCGGAAAAGGAAGTTCCTTTGTGTAACCTTGATACGTTTCTGATCTTATCGAGCGTAGAAAAAACAATCACTGATCCAAGCCTTGATTTCGGAAGAACCGGATTCATCTGATGCTCGTGGATTCAACATCACTTCACTTTGCATGGTCCCAAACGAGCAGTAAGAGTCCCCGACTGAAAATGCAGTATGTATGACGACACTACCACAAACATCACATCCGAGAGTCTAAGGTCCAAGTAGGGTCTGCTGTCTGTGCGCTGAGGAGGATCTCAAGTCACGTCGCGGTCTGATTTATCGGAGAGCAGATCCGTACGAAACAACATGCCGAGTGGGCGAGACGCGACTTCGCCGAGCCGTTCACAATGCCAAGCAGACTGGGCGATGCCGAGCAGATCCATCTTCGGTTCCGCAATTATTTGGTATGCCAAACGACCAAGCAGATGAGCACGTTAGGCTGTACGAATCGCCGAGCAGAGCAAACCGCTTCTCGTTGCAAGCTGCCGAGCAGGGATCTTTGACAATTTTTCGTTTGAGTTGACATTTCAAAAACTTCAAAAGTTTTGGAGTTTTTAATGCGGAAGTATATGTATATACGGACCCTCCCACCCCCCTCTTTTTTGAGAGGGGAGACAGCTGAACTGATCAGAAGATTGGCTGCCTACGTACCCCTTTCGGGGATCAAGCCGTTATGTAGTTCAAGTTGTTTCTCGTTTTTTAGACGTTCGGAAGTATCAGCTTAGTAGTACTTCTTTTGATGTTTTGTACTCCAACCTCTTAGAATTCTGACATTATCCATGTTTACGAGTTCGTACACTCCGGGGCGAACCTATTTAGTAATTTTGTATGGTCCTTCCCAGTTTGGTTGTAGCTTGCCGCTATCGGTGGGCGCCATACTTTTCGTAGGACCAAGTCGTGTCCGAGGAAATGTTGATTGCGAGTATTTGTCCGATGAAACCAATTGGCTCCTTATTCATTTACCTGTTGATTGCATTCATTGTTTTGGAGATAGCGTGGAGTGAACTGTCCCCAACTTCCCAAAATCGTCCTGATTGCACCAGGTGTTGGAAAATTTAGGCAAAGATGATATGTAGATGGAATGGCTCTCATGGAGTTTATCCATGGAGTTCCTACAATCGCACTGTAGATTTCCGGACGGTCGATTAATGAAACTCGAAGAATTTGGTCACCCATCCAGCTTGCATTGGCAACTTAATTGTTCTGAGAGTCATTGATGCGTCTCATGTGAACCCCGTTAATAGTGTTTGGAAAGGCGATACTTCAGACAAGCTGATGTTCATCTTCCTTAGAGTGTCGCATAAGATTGCGTCTACGGAACTTCATGTATCGACTAGGATCCTCGCTATATCAGGATCTTCGATGATTAGCTTGATGACAAGGGGATCGTTGTGCGTCCAATCGGTTCCGGCAGTTTCACTATCCTCTAACGTTATCACATTGTTCGGGATCTGAGAAGGCTCTGACCAGCGGACGTTCCCCCTTCTTGTCTTTGATAAGCATTGATCCTTCATGGTTGTCTTTGATAAGCATTGATCAGGGGTACTGTGTCCCGGAAGTATTGTGATCCTCCAATGATCATGTTTATCCTTTGTCGACTAGTTTCTTTAGGATCTTCGTCATTTCTTCTCCTCCGCCTATTATTACCAGTTTCTACTCATCCTTCTCGGGGAGCTCGCTCTTGCTCGTCTTGATTTAGCTCGTCGCCTCGATTTGCCTGGTCTGGCCGGCCTTGTTCTCATTTTCATCGAATTCTTTAACTCTTATCGGGTTGCCAAGCTCTCCAGCCACAAGTTTTACCGCGAGCCTAATGCCTAATATGCGGCATTCGGCTGTGTGATGACCGTACGTTTGGTGATGCTCGCAGAATGCCTTTTCGTCGTACGAGTTAGAGTTTCTTGTCCACGTGTTCCATGGTCCTTTTCCTCGTCCGGTAATAGGTTTAAGTTTTCCATAAGAAATAAATGAGAGTGCACAGTATATCGAGTGTAGTACTTAGGGTATCGAACAAAGGGCTTCAAATAACTCGATAGATTATCGGTTATCAAATTACTAAGCAGAATTGTAGTGAATGAAATAAACAGAGCAAATAAGTAAACCTGAATAAATCAATCAGAGAAAGCGTCATATCCATGGAAGTTCTCAGGAAATCAGGAATATAAGCTAATTAATCAATCGAGAATCCAAATTATCGGTGTTCTAGAACTAGAATCACTAACTTATAACAAACCAAACTCTCGTTGCAAATATTAACTATGTCTAGAAACCTAGAAATCTAAATCTCTTTGCAATCCTAAAGTTCTAAACATGCATTAAATTAAGGTTCGTTCGTTCACAATTTTTCTAAACTAAATATGTTTGTGAATAGACCAAATAACCGAAGTAGAAAATTCAGATTAAGCATTAAGATCAACCTAGATAAAGAACAAGAAGTTATGAATCCCAATTAATCAATCAACCTAAAATTCCATGAAATCTCTAATGAGAATCCCTAAACCTAACAAGAGAATCTACTCAGACATGGCGAATGAAACAAAAGACATGATGAATAGAAAACTAAATACAAAAAAGAGTAAGAAACTGGGGTTCGAAATCTGTATGTCGAGGTACAAGATCAGCCCCAAAAATATCCAAAACTCTCTAAGTCAAAAGTATGATAAGATAGCCTAAATAATGGCTGCAAAACCTAATTAATAGTCTAAAACACGATTTGGGTCTTTTATAAATATGGGAAACTAATGTAAATCTTGCAAATCTCCAAAATCTCTAATTTGGATGCGCATGATTTTCTTCCTTTTGTGGTGTCGACCGACACCATAGTTATGTCGACCGACAGCAGATGCAGCCAATAACATATGTGAAATCCATATGTGCTGCAGAATTACTCCAAAAGCTCATAAAATCTCCAATTAAACTCCAAACATGCCAAAACCTGTAAAAACTCAAAAAACTCCAAAACACCTAATAGACTCTAGATAAAGACTTATATCACGGCTTGAAAACCCATAAAAACCATGATATATCAACTCCCCCACATTTAGCTCTTGCTTGCCCTCAAACAAACAGAAAACCAAAGTATGAAAAAGAGGTTTGAAAACACAGAAACTCATTTCGTCGTTAGAGCACCATATTCAACAATCCCCATAGTAAAGACACATGAAAAACATACCTGACATGATCTAGACCACCATGTACTTCCCCCACACTTAGCAGCTATTCTAAGTAAACTCCTCAATCCAGATGAGAAATCCAAATTCACCATACTGACTTCTATAATATTAAGTGCAGTCTCACCAAGGGAAGATCGATCAAAGAATACATGGACTCTTACTCAGTCAGAATCTGATCACACAGGCTATCATACTTCTGGTTAATTCCTCTCTCTCTTTTCTCACTTCAGCAGCTGATTTTTCTTTACTGGGTATCATTTTATTTTTTCTGACAGCTTCCCTTTTTATTTGGGATATTTCTTTGGACATGTTTCCATGAAGCACAAGAGATAATAGGGGTCTCTACCACTCTTGTGATCAATTCAAAGCTACTAGCTTATCCTCAGATTATTCATTTCTCTCTTTTATCTTGAAGGGAAGAGAGAGGAAAACCGTACTCACACAGACAAGTCTTCCAGGACTGAAGGAGGAATTCTGATCCAAAGTATACCAAACCCCAAGGTGAGAAGAATTAAGTCAGGTTAGGTGAAAAGTCAGTAATAGATCGTCTGAATACCCAAAAGGATATGAGTGTCCTCAGTAGGTTGATTTGTGTGGGTTTTTTCATTAGGCTCAAATGCCTGTCAAGCTCTTTCCAATGGTCACTTAGGTTCCTGCAAATGCGGTAGTTCCTCAAAAAATAAGAGTTTCCTACAAAGGTTCTGACTCAATTAAACGACTCAACTGACTCTAAGAAAACATGAAACGGTATGTCAGTAACTACCTTCCCCACACTTAAACAACATTGTTCCCGGTGTTATAGAAGCTTGGGTCCGGGAGAACAAAGTCAAAACGAAAAAGAAACTGATAAAAATCAGAAACCTAACCATTATGCGGTATGTGTGTCGACTGACACACAGACTGGTGTCGATCAATACCAGTCTATGTGTCGATCGACATATAATTGTGTAGTGTCGAGTTTACTCGATTATCGTCCGCCTAATCGAGTGTACTGTCGACCGACATTGAACGTTTGTGACATGTCTTTCACGATTTTGACACACCAAAGAAATAAAATCAAAACGAAAAATAGAGTATGTACAGACTCACCAGTGGGTTGCCTCCCACAAAGCGCTTGTTTTTAGTCATTAACTTGACTATGGGAAGAAGATCAGGCCCATGGGGAGTACAACAAAGGCAAAGAGTGCCTCTGCGAAAGTCTATTCATCCATGGAGGTGTGTAGGCAGTATGAGCATGAAATCGTCCAAGGAATGTAGGAATAGATCTAGGGTGGGAGAAGAATCATAGATTGGATAGAGTGCTTCCCTGTATTCACAGCAATGTAGTAAGTAGGTGAATGCTGAGATGATTCATACCCTTGCTTTGGAGGATCTGGTGTGATGTCTGTGGCTTTCTGCTTATGAGAAGTTGCAGGCTATGAAGATGTAAGAGTAGATTCCTGACGAACCACCATCTTCTCCTCTCCAATATCAGACACTTTAGCCTCACCAATCTGAACTTCTTGTTTCACCTCAACTCTGAATGTATGTCCATCAATAGTGGATCTTTGCAGCTTGTCCATCTTGAAGTGCAGAGGCTTATCTCACTGATGGAGATCAATCAGACTGCACCTCACATCAATCACAACTCCATATGTAGATAACAAGGATCTACCAAGTAGCAGATGATTATCCGGTTCAACGTCATATTTATGCACCACAAAGTCTGTTGGAATCAGATAGTT
This sequence comes from Orychophragmus violaceus, assembly GCA_030180135.1. NCBI lineage: Eukaryota > Viridiplantae > Streptophyta > Magnoliopsida > Brassicales > Brassicaceae > Orychophragmus > Orychophragmus violaceus. The sequence goes on along the minus strand of CM058231.1, from coordinate 36,482,979 downwards.
CCCAACTCTGATAGAGATGTCCTGATGCAAGATGGAAGCGTGATTGATGTAGAACAGGGACTGAAGTCTCCCTCTTCTAGATCGTGAGTGGTGTTGTGGTGAGATGGATCCAACTGTGGGTCTCTAGACTCCTTAGGAAGGACGTTGAGATGATTAAATGTAAAGTAGAATGGAATGAATGTCGCCACACAAGAGATGAATGATCTTGTGATAAGACTGATCTAAGGTCGCTTGATATGACTCACAAGAAAGCTTAGAATCGAAAGTGTTTTCTCTCAATAAGAAGAACTGCGTTATTGTATTGATGCTTGGTCAATGATACACGACTGCTAAGGATCCTTATAAAGGGGATCGCGCAGCTGTTGCCTTCTAGGGCAGAAACCTAATACATTGATTACTAAAGTACTAAACTACCCTATGGTTCGAATTCAAAAAGTATTACAGGGAAACGTTGACTCACTTATGCGGCTAATACAATGTTTGACTCAGACGACTAATATAATGTTTTGGACCTGCAAAATGAACAAACACAATATATGAAATGAAATCATACCTTATTGAGCGTGTGTAGTCGTCCAAGGTTGGGCCTAGGTGGGCTGAATTGAGAAAATCATCTTCAAGTCTTCAAATGGCTTCAGTTGGGCCTCAAGACACTCAACTTGAATTCTGGCCGGTTGCTCTTGATAGTCTTGAGCTAGGAGACTCTGAATTGACTTATTAAACAGTGCTCTGAGTCTTCTAGTTCCTGATCTTGTCCTTGGAGGATCTCTCATGGTTGTAATGTCTTGAGCAGCAGGTACTTCTTCTAAGTCTTCTTGACGTACCTCTATGCTTGAGTCAATGTCCTCATCATTCCCTCCCTCTTGAGAAGATTCTGACCTCAGAATTCCATCATCTGCATTATAAGGAAGCAAGTAAGCAACATTCAACACTGGTGAAATGGTCAACTCACCTGGCAGATCCAGCTTGTAGGCATTGTTGTTGACTCTCTCCAGCACTCGAAATTGTCCAGCTCCTCTTTGTGCTAGCTTGGATTTCCTCTGATTTGGGAACCTCTCTGTACGCATGTCAACCCACACCCAATCTCCTGGATTGAAGATGAGCTCCTTTCTCCCCTTGTCAGCAGCCTTCTTATACTTGGCCGTTCTCTCCTCTATGTTGGTCTTCACCTTTTGATGCAACTTCTTGATCATCTCAGCCTTGGACTCTACATCCTGATTAGTAACATCCAATGGTGGCAAAGGAACAAGATCTAAAGGGGTTTCTGGCTGAAATCCATAGACAATCTCAAAAGGGGACAACTTAGTAGTAGAAGGGTTAGCATGATTATAAGCAAACTCAACATATGGAATACAGTCTAACCAGTTTCGTAAGTTCTTACCAACCGTGGCTCTTAAGAGAGTAGATAGAGTTCTGTTTACAACCTCAGTTTGTCCATCAGTTTGTGGATGACAAGTTGTTGAGAAGAGTAGCTTGGTTCCTAGCTTCCTCCAAAGAACTCTCCAGAAATAACTTAGAAACTTCGTGTCTCGGTCACAAACAATAGTTCTTGGGATCCCATGCAAGCGTACTACTTCTTTAAAGAATAGTTCAGCAGTTTGAGTGGCATCATTTGTCTTGGCACATGGAATGAAATGCGCCATCTTGGAGAACCTGTCCACTACAACAAAAATAGAATCCTTTCCTCGGATTTTGGGTAAGCCTAAAACAAAATCCATTGATATATCAACCCGAGGCATACTAGGAATAGGAAGTGGCATATATAAACCATGGGGATGTGACCTGGATTTGGCTTTGAGACAAGTTACACACTTGGAACAGAATCGCTCCACATCCTTCTTGAGGTGAGGCCAAAAGAAGTGTTCTACCAAAACGCTCAGGGTCTTATCCACTCCAAAATGTCCCATGAGTCCACCACCATGTGCTTCCTTGATCAGCAAGTCTCGCATAGAACCCTGTGGAATACACAAACGTTTCTCCATAAACAGATAGCCATTATGTAAGTAGAAAGAACCTGTTGGGGCAATGTTACAATCTTGATAGGCTGAGCCGAAGTCTGGATCATCTTTATACGCTTCCTTGAGGTGCTCAAATCCTAAGACTTTAGCCTCCATAGTCGTGAACAGCATGTGTCTTCTTGATAATGCGCCAGCCACAACATTCTCTTTGCCCTTCTTATACTTTATCACATATGGGAATGCTTCTACAAACTCCATCCACTTAGCATGTCTTCTCTTCAGTGTTGTTTGCCCTCTAAGGTGCTTCAAAGTCTCATGATCAGTATGTATGACAAACTCCTTGGACAGAAGATAGTGCTGCCATGTTTCCAACGACCTCACTAGTGCATAGAGCTCCTTGTCGTAAGTTGGGTAGTTCAAGCTGGCTCCACTTAGTTTCTCGATGAAGTAGGCTACTGGGAATCCTCCTTGAGTTAGCACAGCTCCAATACCTAAGCCTGAAGCATCACATTCAATCTCAAAATTTTTGTTTATGTCAGGTAATACCAAAACTGGTGCATGTGTTAAACGATCTTTGAGTCTGTTGAACCCGTCTTCTTGAGCTGATCCCCACTGAAATGCCACGTCCTTCTTGATCACAGCAGTTAGAGGGGCAGCTAAAGTACTGAAATCTTCAACAAAACGCCTATAGAAGCTTGCCAACCCGTGGAAACTCATGACTTGTCCTATGTTGTTTGGTCTTGGCCACTCTTGGATGGCTTTGATCTTCTATTGATCAACCTGTAATCCTTTGGAACTGACAACAAAACCTAGGAAAACCACTTCATCAGTACAAAATGAGCACTTCTTAAGGTTCCCATATAGGCATTCCTTTCGAAGTGTGTCAAGGACTAACTCAAGATGTTTCTGGTGATCCTCAAACGATTTTCTATAACCTGATTTTCTATAAACTACTACGAATTTACTGAGGTATGCTCTTAGAACCTGGTTCATTAGCCTCATGAAGGTGCTGGGTGCATTGGTTAGACCAAATGGCATGACTAACCACTCATAGAGCCCCTGCTTAGTCTTGAAAGCAGTCTTCCATTCGTCACCTTCTTTCATTCTTACTTGATGGTATCCACTCCTAAGATCAATCTTAGAAAACACATTAGATCCAGATAGTTCATCAAGCATATCATCTAACCTTGGAATTGGATGTCGATATTTTATGGTGATGTTGTTGATTGCTCTGCAGTCTACACACATCCTCCAAGTTCCATCCTTCTTTGGCACTAAGAGAACATGTACAGCACACGGACTCAAGCTTTCTCTAATATAACCTTTCTCCATTAAGTCTTAAACCTGCTTCTCCAACTCCTTAGTTTCTGTTGGGTTCATTCGGTAAGCTGGACGGTTGGGCAATGGTACACCGGGAATTAGATCAATCTGATGCTCTATTCCTCTAATAGGTGGTAATCCAGCTGGTATCTCTTCAGGGAACACATCTTTGAACCTGTCAAGCAATGAAACAATTTCTGGTGCAAGTACATTGTCCTGTGAACCTGTAATCAACACATCTCTAAATACCATTAGTAGCACAGTTTCTTTACGTTCTATCGCCTTATAGACAGTACTAGGTTTGATGTATAGGTTAGTTTTACTTACCTTGGCCTCAGCAGCAAATCTGGATTGCATCTCATGTACCTCTTGAGGAGATAAGGGAGCAAGCTGGAATTTGCGCTTGTTATGTGTGAAAGAATGAGTATTGGTGCGTCCATTGTGTATGACCTCTCTATCAAATTGCCAGGGACGGCCTAGAAGCATATGGCCTACTTGCATTGGTACAACATCACACAAAACTTCATCCTCATACGTTCCGATCTTGAACTGAATCAGGACTTGCTCGTGTATCCTGATTTCTGTGCTGGAATCTAACCATCTCAGGCGGTATGGCCTCGGATGTTGGGTCGTCTTTAAACCTAGCTTTTCCACCATAATCTTGCTAGCAGCATTAGTACAAGATCCATCATCAATTATAAGACTACATACCTTGTCCTGAACTGAACATTGAGTGAAAAACAAGTTTTCTCTTTGGATGGTGTCTGGGTCACTCAAGGCGCTCAACGCCCTGCATACGACTAACATCTCTCCTGTCTCTGGAAATGCTACTTCCTCTTCTGAATCCGCAGCTTCAAGGTGCTCCTCCTCGTCTTGTGAAGACAATCCCGTGCATAGTGACCTTTACCCTGACACTTGAAACAAGTTATGTCTCGAGCTCTTGTATTAGAGGTTGAAGACTTACCTGAGTCAGATCGGTTGTTCCTTGACGCTTCATAAGTTGGCTTTTTATCTTGGGAACCTGAGACAGCGGTCTTGCCTTTGTCAATGTTTTTAGCTTGCGGTGCACTTCATTGATTCCTAGCCGGGGGTGCGTTCCATGAGTTAGGTCTTGAGCGACTTGCTGCTGTTGTCTTCCTCTTGATTCCTTGTTCAGCCTGCACAGCTACATGCAACAAATCGTTAAGGTCATGACAAGGCTGACGTTCTACCTTTCTCGCGATTCAGTCATTGAGTCCATCAATGAAATGAGCCATGAGAACTTCTTCACTCTCATCCAACGCCATTCTGTTCTTGAGTTGCTCAAATTCTTCATAGTATTCCTCGACACTCTTGTTCTTCTGCAACAACTGCCTGAACTGCTTCTGCATCTCTCGGTGGTAATGTGATGGCACAAATCGCCTCCTAAAGTTGTACTTCATGGCTGCCCATGTCGTGATTCGCTCAAAGTTATTCCTCCTGCGGTCTTGGACTTCTCTGTCCCACCAGGTTAAAGCATGATCTGTGAGCTGAGCTGAAGCTAGAGCTATCTTCTTCTGGTCATTGTATTCGTAGTAATCGAAGATGTACACCATGCACCTTTCCCAATCCAGGTATGCTTCCGGGTTAACCCTACCTGCAAAAGTTGGCACAGTTAGTTTCAAATCTTTCGCAAAGTTACGGTTTACCTCTTGTTGTGGTTGGCGATCACGGCGGTGGTGTTGATTATCTCGGTCTCTTCCTCTTGCTCTTGTATTCAGAGTATGTTCACTCTCCTCATCATCCGATTGCTCGTCATTCCTTGGAAGTTCTAGTCGTCCTACCCTATGATCAATCCGTCCAATCTGAGCTGACAAATTGTTCTTCAAGGCTTGAAGCGCTTCTAACAGAGTTGCATTAGGGTCGACTTGGTCTCCTGCCATTAGTTTCCTGTTCCTACACTCACTTGAGCAAGCGATCAAGGGGCTAGGGAACAAAAGGCACAAAAGAAGAAGGAAGATCCTAAGCAAACCTATGTTACCTTGCGCTACAAACTATGAGTCAAGAACTAACACAAGGGAAGGCACGGTTTTAGGTAGAGTAAATAACAAATATGCTCGGAGTTGACAAAAGTAGTTTTGGAAGGTTGAAAACCGATTTAGGAAGATGTAGAAAATCTTTAGGAAGTTTGAAAAAAAAAGATTTAGAAAGTTTCGGATCTCTTTTTTTTTTTTTTTGAAAACTAGATTTGACCTAAGAAATAGAAACTAGAATATCCTTAAAAATCTAAAATATTTCGAAATCTTTTTTTTTTTAATTTGAAAACGAGTTGCAGAAAAGAACTTGGAGTCTAAAACCCTAAGACTAACAAGAACTTTCGCCGAATGACTTAAACACAAAAGAAACGATTTCGAAAATGAAGCAAGGTATGATGAACAACAATGGAACTAGATGCAACAGGATACTTTTTTTTTGAATGTAGTAATCGAAAGCTATAAACTAGATGCAAGGAAACCGAAAGGAAAAAGGATAGATACACCTGATCTAGGAACCTTTCGGCTCTGATACCAGATGATGCAAGATGGAAGCGTGATTGATGTAGAACAGGGACTGAAGTCCCTCTCTTCTAGATCGTGAGTGGTGTTGTGGTGAGATGGATCCAACCGTGGGTCTCTAGACTCCTTAGGAAGGACGTTGAGATGATTAAATGGAAAGTAGAATGGAATGAATGTCGCCACACAAGAGATGAATGATCTTGTGATAAGACTGATCTAAGGTCGCTTGATATGACTCACAAGAAAGCTTAGAATCGAAAGTGTTTTCTCTCAAGAAGAAGAACTGCGTTATTGTATTGATGCTTGGTCAATGATACACGACTGCTAAGGATCCTTATAAAGGGGATCGTGCAGCTGTTGCCTTCTAGGGCAGAAACCTAATACATTGATTACTAAAGTACTAAACCACCCTATGGTTCGAATTCAAAAAGTATTACAGGGAAACGTTGACTCACTTATGCGACTAATACAATGTTTGACTCAGACGACTAATATAATGTTTTGGACCTACAAAATGAACAAACACAATATATGAAATGAAATCATACCTTATTGAGCGTGTGTAGTCGTCCAAGGTTGGGCCTAGGTGGGCTGAATTGAGAAAATCATCTTCAAGTCTTCAAATGGCTTCAGTTGGGCCTCAAGACACTCAACTTGAATTTTGGCTGGTTGCTCTTGATAGTCTTGAGCTAGGAGACTCTGAATTGACTTATTAAACAGTGCTCTGAGTCTTCTAGTTCCTGATCTTGTCCTTGGAGGATCTCTCATAGTTGTAATGTCTTGAGCAGCAGGTACTTCTTCTAAGTCTTCTTGACGTATCTCTATGCTTGAGTCAATTTCCTCATCATGTCCTCTAGCACTCATTCTGGAATCCTCTTCGATCGATCAACTAGGATTAGAGAGATCGTAGTCGGCTAGAAATCCATCAACCCCAACCTCACAAATACAGAGTATGGCATGAGATTCACACCAGATCCCAAGTCACACAGAGAACGCTTGAAGCTGTCCTTGAATATGGAACAGTCTAGCTCAAAGACTCATGGGTTTGGAAGCTTCTTTGGAATCCTGTTCTGAAACACAACATTGACTTATTTAGAGACCATCACCACCCTTTCTTTAAAATCTCCATTCATGGAGATCATATTCTTTGCATATCTCTACAGAGAAGGGTGAATCCTTAGAGCACCAGCTAATGGAATATCGTTCAGCTTCTTATCCATCATTGTTATGCATTTAGCCTCTTTTTGCTCCTGTTTGGACAAATTAAGAACTCTAGCGAAGGGTATAGGAGGCTTGTAAACACTTTCTAGCACTTTTTCAGGCTGTTGGACTTGTATGGAATGAGTGTCGAACGACACATAAGAGGTATTGGTCGATGCGAGCTTCGGATAAATAAGGTCTGCCTTCGGGTCAGGTAGGTGTCAACCGACACAAAGAAAGTGTCGACCGACACTGAGGCGTTTCGAGATCCTTGTGTCGACTGAGGTCGATTTTGGTCCATCATGAGAACTCGAAATCGTGGCTGTAATAGGATGGTGTCGACTGACACCAAGGGGTGTCGATCAACACTGATGGTTGACATGATTAGTTCGATGTCGATCTCGGTCGATTCTGGTCCATCAAAGCTCAAAAACTCGGGATACTCAAGGGGTGTCGACTAACACCAGTCAAGGGTGTCGACCGACACCATGTCTGCAACTTCGGCTTCATGGTTGTTTTCCACGATTTTCACAGCCTTTAACCCAAATTCTTTTTCCTGATCCAACACATCTTCAATCTGAATTGAGATGGCATTGACTTGTGCATTCTGAACCATCTTCCCTTTGACTGAACCAGAGACCTAAGCCACTTGTGTGTCCAGCTTCTTCACATGAGTGTTCAGTGCCTCAAAATTTCCATTAAGATCTTCATATAGCGCATTAAATTTTATGTTGAAATCGATTGTGGTCCTTTGCTGACCTTCAAGCAGCTGCTCTATAAGAGACTCCAATATACTCTCGTTGTGTGGTGGAGGAGGTGATTGGTAAGAAATAGAGTCATAGTTCCATGTGAATCAGTTGTTCTCCTGGAATTGTTTCTGAAATGCAGGCTGATTTTCATACCTCAAACCTGAAAACCAGCTCCACCTATGTAGTTGACATTCTTGCACTCACCAACTGGCTCAAAAGTTTCTACCTCTGCAGCAAACTGAACCTGCTTCTTGCCCACCAAAAGACAATGCACATAATCCAGCTTATTCTTCATCTCTCCATTCTGAACTCCATCTATGCCTCCAGCTGTTTGTTTCCTTTCAAAATCAGTATACTTGGTGCTATTGCTAGATGCCAAGTTCTCAATCAGCTCATATGCTCTTTTGGGTACCTCGTGTTGAAGTTCCCATTACTAGCAGCATCCAATGCCATCTGATATCTCCAATCCACACTCCGAATAAAATGCCCAGCAGCTGAACTTCAGAGAAACCAAGTTGTGTAAAATTGCACTGATACCATCTGAAGTGCACCCAAGCAGCCTTAATCGCTTCGGTAGGACCTTGTCTGAACTAAGAAAGCATGTTCCTCAGACTGTCTGATCGCGCATCATCATAGAAACTCCGCATAAAAGCCTTATTTGTTGCATCCTAAGTAGTCAATGAACCTGGTGGCAATTGCTATAACCAGCAAGCAGCATCCCCAACAAGAGAGAGTAGGAAGAGCTTATAGTGCATGAAATCATAGCTGCCTTCATTGTGCTTCATGCCAGTTACCAAATCCTTAAATCTCTCGATATGGTCCATGGGGTGCTCATGAGGATGACCATGAAACTGATGTTGTCCGACAAGAGTGTAGTAGGACGTCTTCAATTCAAAATCGTTTCTCTGAATCGGAGAAGGTTTTATCGCAGACCTGTTTGCATAGAACTCATCATGTCTGTAATAATTAGCGAGTGTACGACCTCTTGGGGCAGCAGCAGCCCGCGCTTCACCCCCTGCTGAATATGTCATGCGCCCGCAGCGGCTTCATTTAAAGGAACATGGATGATGTTTCCTGCGTCATCAAATTTATGTCTGTCTTTGTTTTAGGATTGAACCTGACGGTCATGAAGAACACCATGCTCGTCCAGAGTAACTATCATGGTTTGAAGCATTGTCATTGGGTTCCTCGCTTTTCTGTTCGTGCGTTCCAACTTAGCAAGCTCCTGATTTTGGACAAACATAATCTCGGTGTCTGGGTTGCTTCTTGTTGGAATTGTGTCCAGTAATCTCGGTACTGTCTCTAGAAAGTAAGAGTATGTCAATGATCAGACATAAGTCATACAATGCTGGGGGTCATGATGGCTTGCTAGAGTCCGCTCATGATCTATAAGTCTTGGACTTATTGCCTTTATTGTATGATCCCATATGGGTCACACGCCTAAGCTAACAGGAAAATGTGTAGGAACGGCTTAGCAGAAGTACGGTAAAAGTGCTAGGCATTTACTGTACTAAGAGAGACTAAAGGGCCTGATTAAATCCATGGGATTTAATTAGAACTGAGAATTGGGCCCAAAAGCCCATGAGAACTAAAGGGAGTTTTAATGAATAAAACTTGACCTAAAAGTTCTCTAATTTTCTCAGCCTCCTGCGCCAGCCTCCTCTCTCTCTGCGCCTCCTCTCTTGTGGTCTAGCAGCCTTCTTCCTGACGGTGTGCGTGTGTGAGCCTTTGGAGGATCCATCTCTCGGTGTATCTCCCTGATCATTGACCTGTTCTTCTTTCCGCTGCAACAAACAGGTAAAAGGTGAGATCTTTATGTTTCTAAATAAGAACACCTAGATCTAATGCATGTTTAGGTTGATATCAATATGAGAATTGAATCAGGATCAACCGAAACTTCCAACAGTGGTATCAGAGCCATTGGTTCTGTAGGTTTCTTGTTTTAGATTCATGTTTAGGTTGTTTAATCTGTTTAGAATTGTTTTTGAATCAATTACTGATAAGATAAAACATTAAGAAACAAATTAGAACCCTAAACACACTAAATCAGATCGCAAACTGAGCTATATGACTCAGGTTTGCGATCGGCCGAGTGAAGAAATCGATCGGCTTGGCCGGTTGATCATCACGGCCGGATGGATCGCACGGACGGGTCGTATCGCGTGGATGCGTTGCGATCGTCCCGATCGTTGGATGATGCGCGAGAGAGCTCGATCACGGTCGCTTGGCGATCGCGTGCATTCGGTCTTGGCATCGTCCCGATCGCCAGCGTTGTCCTGCATCACGATCGCTCGGCGATCGCATGACATGCGAGCAAGCTGCGATCGTCCATCCCGTCCCGAGCACACCGAACGAACGTCCCGATCACGCCTCCAAACCGTCTCGATCGCGTCTCGGCCAAGCATGGTGGCTTGCGGCTTGGACAAGTTTCGAACGGTTAGGGTTTGAGTGTGATGGGCCGGTTCAATCTCGGTTAGGTGGTTCGGTTTAAAATTTAATTAAAATCTACGTTCTGGTTTAATAAACAGATTAATAATTTTATTAAGTCTGGTTAAACCGGAATTAGAAATCCAATGTCGAAAGAAATATTGGATTTAGTGCCTAAACCGGGAATTTCTAATTTGATTTGGTTGGACCAAATAAATTGAGAGATTCCGGTTTAGTAAATAACCGGTTGACAATTGTGGTCATCGTAGTAATTGAAACTTGGTTAGACCAGTTTTAATGAACCAGACCGGTTATGTCAATTAATTGGACAATTGGGTCATGTCTTGGACATGGACCAATTCTTGGGCCTCGGGCCAAGAAGTTAAAACAATTGGGCCAGTTAATTGAGTCTTTCTTCAGATTAATTTAAAATCCATTTTATAAAATTATAAAGTCGTTTTTAAATTAAAGTTCCCGAAATTTTATAATTAGAAAGTTTCTTTAAATAGAAGTTTCTGAATTTGCGGGTTTTGGATTTTAAAGAAGTTTCTAAAGTTAGAAAGTTTCCGTTTTTAGAAAGTTTCCAATTTTAGAAAGTTTCCAAAAATAGTAGGTTTCCATAAATAGAAAGTTTCCCGAAATAGTAATCTTCTATTTTGGGAATAATTTTAATAAACCTACGAACCTCAAATAATATCAAGCGTTGGATGTCTTGTCCAGGCTATGTCAGCTGTCAAAGCCCATTCAATTGCATTCATGGCCTTACAGTGTGAGGATGTCTGTTTTTGCGTGGGTAAGACGGTTTGTGATTCATAAATGTCATTGGGAGTCCCAGACATTAATGATTACATGACTGTATAGTCCGGTTTTCTTGACTAGGCCATCGGGAGTCCCGGGCCTTGAGACATCAGTGTGGATTGGGCCTCGGGCCCAGATTCACAACCAAGAGTTATATCACGGATATAATTAGCCGATATAGGGCTTACCGATATAAGCTAAGGTTGGGTGACGGCCAGTGGCCCACTTTAATCTTAGTTATATGTGGATCTTGGAATCATTATATTCTATTGAGGGTAACTTATGTTATTGAATATAATGCGTGATTAATCATATTAAATTTTAATACGAGATTAATCATATTGAACATATTAACTAAAATCCTTTTATCTTATATTTCAGTTATGACTAGCACAAACAATCAAAACACTTTCTCGATCCGATCTATCCTTGAGATGGATAAGCTGAACGGATCAAATTTCTTGACTTGGTCGCGGAACCTGAGGCTAGTCCTCAGACAGGAGAGAAAGGACTATGTTCTTGAGAGAGCTCTCCCCGTAAGGATCGGGTCCAATGCCTCCCATGCAGTATATAATGCTTGGAATAAGCATTATAATGATGCGGTAGATGTGCGTGGTCTGATATTGGCTACCATGGACTCAGACTTGCGGGAGCAATATGAGAACATGGAGTCGCCAATAGAGATGATCAGCAGCCTGAAATTGAAATTTCAGGAGCAGATAAGAGTGGAGAGATACCAGTTGGTTAAATCTCTCACTAGCTGCAAGCTACCAAATGATAATCCCGTGAGTCCTCATGTCAGTAAAATGATAGGTTATATTGATAACCTGAGGAAACTGGATTATCCAGTTAGCCAAGAATTGGCAACTGAGATCATTCTGCAGTCACTGCCGTCAAGCTATGATAAGTTCAGAAGGAACTATATCAAGAAAAGCTTAACGAAGACGTTGACTGAACTGCATGATATGCTCAAAACGGTTGAGCCAAACGTGAAGGGTAGGTTTATTAAACCTAGTATTGACAAGGGTGAAGACAAAGTTGTCCAGATTATGAATCATGGCAAGCGTGTGTCTTCCGAGCCCAAGTCAGATACCTCTTACGTTGGTAAGTGCTGCTACTGTAAAGAGACAGGGCATTGGAAGAGAGATTGCATAAAATTCATGGAAGACGATGAGGAGTTGAAGTTAATGTATGAGACTACTTCCTCAGGTATTCATGTTATTACTTCAAGTTCTACCTTGCAGGTATTGGATACTGGTTGTGGCACTGATATTTGTTGTAATATGCAGAGCCTAAGCAACAGTAGAACGTTGAAGGAAGGGCAAGTGGAATTGCATGTCTGGAAGGAGCTATGGATGCTGCCTCAGTCATAGGGTTTTTCACTTGTAGATGCCTTCGAGGCTTGGTTTTGTATTAAGTAATTGCTACAATGTACCTGCTTTAAGCAGAGTTGTTTTTCATTTTCTTATAAGAATTTGAATGATTTTATTTTGATAAAAGACAAGGTTTTGTTCTTTTGATCTTAATGAAATATTGATTGTAGCACCCTATTCAAGGAATGGGTTTTATGTCCTAAACCAAAGATTGCCTAAGTGTAACATAAATACCAAATTGGTTTAAATCTGATGAATTAAACCTGATTTTTCTTGGCATAAATGTCTTGGTCACAGAGAGTGAGTCGAATTCAAAAATCCCATAGTTATGAACTGTTGGGCTCAATTGAATGAATGTCTTATGAGACTTGAATTCTGCTTACTAGACCAAAAGACAAAGGGCCCATCTTAGCCAAGCTAGAGAAAGGCCCAAAGGCTTATTGGAGATTGAACATACTCATGTATGTGGTCCGATGAACAACAATGCCAGAGAAAATTTTTCTTGTACTTCATTGTCTCGACTGATTAATTCAGTGAGTAAGACTGTGTTCACTTGATGAGACACATGTCGGAATTCTTTGACATGGTCGAAAGAAGTCGGAATTCTTTGACATGGTCGAAAGAGTTCCAGAATGAGGTATAGAATGTGAGTGACAGAAGTATTGAGACTCTGGATAAGACCACGAGTGAGAATACTTAAGTCATTGATAGTGCGATCATCTGAATGAGTGTGAAGTCGTTTCACAGCTCAATTTCTCCTGAAAACCTTGAGGTATTTCTGTGAGAAAGAATCAGATCTTATTAGAAATGATTAAAGATGAGTCACACAAGTCTTCCATGATATTTTAAGAATAACGCTCTAGAAATATCTAAGTTTACGCTAAAATAGTTCCACAAATATCGGTTGAAAGACACCACGTAAATGTGGATTGGAATCGATCCAAATTTGTCTTTACTGAGTATTTGTAGTTGTGCTACTTCGCTGGTTGTCCTAGAGAAACTAAGGCTTGTTACTTTTACGTCCAATCTGTTTTCTAAGAAGGGAAGTTATTTTCCAAGAAGAACAGTGGGAGTAAAAGCATAACTCGAAGTTTTCTTAGGGAAACCAAGGCTCGGTACTTTTACGACCATTCTGTTTTCTAAGAAAGGAAGTTACTTTCCAAGAAGAACAGTGGGAGTAAAAGTATAACTCGAAGTAATTTGAGATATACAGGAGGCTGCTCAACCTGTTGAGGAAGAGCAACGAATGGATTTACAGATTTCTGTAGAATCTACACCTGTAGAGCCTGAAGTTCGCAGATATGAAAGAATCAGTCACTAATACGAGAGTGATTTCTCGTCATTAGTTGAACCTGATGATCATTGAAAGTTCGCATGATCTGATGATCATAGAAAGCGACGAATCTGCGAAGTTCAAAGAAGTGAAAGTGAGCTCGGACTCCGAAAATTACATTTTGTGTAAGTTGACTTCAACGATCCATTCATGGATGGAAGCAAGTATATCGGAATAGGAATCTTCGTTCTGTTGAAGTAGTCAAGTTTTTGACTTGAACAGGAACGAAATGGAACTATGCGTTTACAAATAGATAAATGGGAGCGATATTGCATTTCTCATATTGTATGTTGATGACATACTGATTCTCGGAAATAACGTCCCAATGCTGTAGTCGGTAAAGGACTGGCTTGGGAGTTGGTTTAGTGATTGACATGGGTAAAGCCACGACAGTCTTGGATTCTGGATCTAAAGATAGAGATCCAGAAGAGCTGGTAGGACAAAGTCAGGATTCTTAAATTGACAAAGTCCTACACGTTTTCAGCACTCCAAGAAGGGTTTTTAAGCCAATGTCACATGGCAATACGTTAAGCAAGAAGCAGTGTCCTACGATAACTGCTGAGCTTAAATGCATGGATAGGATTCATATGCGACGGCAATTGGATCTATCATGTATGCCATGGCACGTACTTGTTTTGATATTGCTTTAATGTTAAGCAAAACAAGTAAAGACCAGTCAAATCCAGCAAAGAATCACTGGATTGCCGTAAAGAATATTCTAAAGTATTTGAAGAATACTAAGGATAAGTTCTTTAGGTAAAGAAGAAAGTGAGGTGCTACAAGTCGATAGAGTCTGAAAGGCAAGTTTCCAACAGACAAAGATGATTTCCGGTCACAGTCCGGATATGTCTTGTGTTTGTCTGGCGGTGCACGGCACTGTTGCTGACTCCATGACTTAAACTGAATGTTTCGCAGCTTAAGAAGCGGCGAAAGAGGTTGTTTGGAAAGAATAGTTCATCACTGAACTTGATGTGATTCCCAGCTTAGATGAGACTAGCTGCACATCAAAGATCCAAACACTTAGTGGAATAACCTATTCCGTAAGATAAATGACAGAGATGTTAAGTAGATCAACAAGTTTCAACGAATGAGAACGTTGCTAATCTATTAACGAAGCCACTCCTTGAGCCTAAGCACGAGTCGCGGACTGTTGCTGTAGGATAAGTGAAATTAAGATGTAGTCTTAATTTCAGTGGGAGTAAGCAAAGGGCTTTATTTAGTTATTGATATGTTCTTGTAAAACATATAATGATGTTTAATGAAATTATTATTTCAAGATTATTTTAACTGTGATGAAATAATCGTTCCAAAATGAAATGAACCATTTTATAGGTCATCGAAGTAAATGACTTGATCTTGAGTCATCAAAGTCATTTAGCTTGGTCATAAGACCCTATATTTGATAGATGGTTTATATCATCCTGTCCCTAGTCGAAGGTTGTTGAAATTGGAACACCAACAACCGTGTGAGACTGGATTGGTACGTGACTTATGACAAAGTCTTAGTGTGTCATAGATGCGCGGCATCAAAGTCAGTACATAGGTGTATGTTGGGGAACATACGACCGGACAAGACCCGCTTATAAGAACTCTTCAGGATATTTATATCTGTGTCATAAGAGATTCTTACTACGACTATAGAGTATAGTCCTTAGACCTGAGTTCGCATGCATGTGACTGCACATGGAGTGATGCACTTTGATCATTGTCTAACGCTATCGTTCTGCGATAGTTATAAGGACCTTGTTTGGGTACATTATGAAATGAGTAGTTTACAGTGATGGAACAAGACGGAATTTGTCCCTCCAATATAAATGGAGTGAATATCTCTAGGCCAATCGGAGATTTGAATACTGGAAAATGCATGGCCATGCTCAAACGGACTGTCCCGAGTCGTTTGGATTGTCAGTATCGAATCAGAGTCCGATGAACAAGATTAGGCTTTATAAGGATGACACTAATCTTGCCTTATGACTAATCGAGATATTGTGACAAAAGGATTATGAATACAGAGATTCCAGTACAAGTGGG
Organism: Orychophragmus violaceus; assembly: GCA_030180135.1. Taxonomy (NCBI): domain Eukaryota; kingdom Viridiplantae; phylum Streptophyta; class Magnoliopsida; order Brassicales; family Brassicaceae; genus Orychophragmus; species Orychophragmus violaceus. The sequence continues at coordinate 36,467,277 of CM058231.1, read as the reverse complement.
AGATTGTTGGAATTGTGTCCAGTAATCTCGGTACTGTCTCTAGAAAGTAAGAGTATGTCAATGATCAGACATAAGTCATACAATGCTGGGGGTCATGATGGCTTGCTAGAGTCCGCTCATGATCTATAAGTCTTGGACTTATTGCCTTTATTGTATGATCCCATATGGGTCACACGCCTAAGCTAACAGGAAAATGTGTAGGAACGGCTTAGCAGAAGTACGGTAAAAGTGCTAGGCATTTACTGTACTAAGAGAGACTAAAGGGCCTGATTAAATCCATGGGATTTAATTAGAACTGAGAATTGGGCCCAAAAGCCCATGAGAACTAAAGGGAGTTTTAATGAATAAAACTTGACCTAAAAGTTCTCTAATTTTCTCAGCCTCCTGCGCCAGCCTCCTCTCTCTCTGCGCCTCCTCTCTTGTGGTCTAGCAGCCTTCTTCCTGACGGTGTGCGTGTGTGAGCCTTTGGAGGATCCATCTCTCGGTGTATCTCCCTGATCATTGACCTGTTCTTCTTTCCGCTGCAACAAACAGGTAAAAGGTGAGATCTTTATGTTTCTAAATAAGAACACCTAGATCTAATGCATGTTTAGGTTGATATCAATATGAGAATTGAATCAGGATCAACCGAAACTTCCAACACTTCTAGTGTGACGATTAGGAATGCACAGAAGCCCATACTATGTTTATGTGTCATGTCTCCTTGATGTCGAAGGCGGTATTGATCGATGCCCTCTCGGTGTCGATCGACACTAAGTTTTCACGAACGGTTCCTGAAACATCAAAGAGAACGAGACAAAAAATGTGAGTAACAAAGAAAAAGAAAAAGCCTAGTCAAAATTCTAAACTTAAATCTATTGGTAAAAACAGAAGACCAGAGCAACGGCGCCAAAAACTTGGTATGTCTAAGTTTTTCTTAAGAAATAACTGCAAGTGCAGAGTGTATCGGGTGTAGTTCTTAGGGTATCGAACAAAGGACTTAAGATTACTCCAAAGATTATCGGTTATCAAATTACGCTAAGCAGAATTGTAGTCATGAAATAAACAGAGAAAATAAGTAATCATGAGTAAATCAATCAGAGAAAGCGTCAGGTCCAATGAAGTTCTCAAGAAATCAGTAATATAAGCTAATTAATAAATCGGGAATCCAAATTATCGGTGTTCTAGAACTAGAATCATTAACTTATAACAAACCAACTCTAGTTGAAAATATTAACCATGTCTAGAAACCTAGAAATCCAAATCTCTTTGCGATCCTAGAATTCTAAACATGCATTAAATTCAAGTTCGTTCGTTCACAATTTCTCTAAACCAAATATGTTTGCGAATAGACAAATTGCTCACCTAGGTTCTTTTCTAGCTAATTAACCAACTCTCGCTGCGATAATCAACATGATATCAATAATCGAAGTAGCTAATTCATATTAAGCATTAAGATCAACCTAGATAAAGAACAAGAAGTTATGAATCTCGATTAATCAATCAACCTAAAATTCTATAAAATTCCTAATGAGAATCCCTAAACCTAAAAAGAGAATCTACTAAGACATGGCGAATGAAACACAAGACATGATCAATAGAAAAATCAATAACATAAAAGAGTAAGAAACTGGGGTTCGAAATATGTATGTCGAGGTACAAGATCAGCCCCAAAAAACTCCAAAACTCTCTAAGTCAAAAGTATGATAAGATAGCCTAAACAATGGCTGCAAAACCTAATTAATAGTCTAAAACACGATTTGGGTCTTTTTATAAATATGGGAAACTTCTGGGTCAATCTTTCAAATCTCCAAAATCTCTAATTTGGATGCGCAAGATTTTTGTCCTTTTGTGGTGTCGACCGACACCATAGTTATGTCGACCGACACCAGATGTAGACGCAGCCTATAACCTCTGTTAAATCCATATGTGTTGCACAATTACTCCAAAATCTCCCAGAATCTCCAACTAAGCTCCAATCATGCCAAAACCTGTTAAAGACTCAAAAGAGTCCAAAAACACCTAATACACTCTAGATAAAGAGTTATATCATGGCTTGAAACCCATAAAAAACATGATATATCATCCGGCTGACCTGCTTCCTCGTTCGTTCGAGCCGACTTGCTAATTGTGTGATCAGCCCGAGCTTTCATGCCGCACATGACTGCTTGCTTTGTTACTCTTAGCCCTTCAGCTGACTCATTTTGTTGAGCCATAGAATGTTTCCTTCTTCTTCCGTGAGCTCGTTTTTGTCTCGTTCAAGAGTGAATCGATTTTTTCTTACCCTTTCTTCTTCATTACCAGAATGTTGTTCAGTTTGGTTTTCGGGTAAGGCTGATCTTTTTCTCCACAATCTTCTTTGTCGATAGCCGTTGTGAGACTTCTCGGTCGGATCAGTGGTGGTGGATCCGTTGTGTTGGATCTGACCGCTGGAGGGATCCGCTCGTTTGTGAGCTGTGGTTGATGTAGCATAGGGTTTCTCGTTGAGCCGTCGAGCGTTGAGAAGTCTTAAGTCGCCTACACTTAGTTGGTCTGAAGTACACCGTTTGGGTGTTCCTTGCTCGGTTTTCTGTAGTGCCTTTCCAATTTCTCGGTGAGTGTGATATTCGCCTTCTCCTGATCCTGAGTTTTTTGTATCAGTACTGCTATCATCTCTTTTAACTCGGTCAGCGCCGCGTTGGCTGTTGTGTCTGTCGTGGTTGCGTTTGTAGCAACGTTTTCTGCTGCTGTTGCATGTTGTGATGTTGTCCGCCGTGGTGTATGCTGCAGTATTGTTTTTTATATCTCCGATCGCCAGTTGGTGATTTTGTCTCCGTCTCAATCTCTGTCGGTGGCCATCTATTCGGATCTACTGATCGGTGGTCTTTAGGTGTAAGAAAACATTTTTTCCACAGACAACGCCAAACTGTGAGATTCAGAACTCGCACGGTCGATTCTTGTAAGTTTAACTTTTTAGCAAACAGAAGATTCTAAGTAAACAACATGAAAAGAGATTCGGAGAATAGTTTTAATGATTGTTTGACGAAAAAAGAGAGTACAAAAAGCGTAAGAGAAAAGAAAAGTATAAGTGTTTCTGCTAGGGTTTTCAGCCTGTCTTGATCGTAGGAAGTCCCCTGTCTTTTATAGTCGCGGCGAGTCGATTAGAAGAGATTTTCCCGCAAGATTTCTGGAGATCTTCCTATTATCGAATTTTCCGTTTTCGTTCAGATTTACTTTTCTGCTCGGATTTTCCTTTTCTTCCTCGGATTTATCTTCCTTTTTTCTTGCTCGGATTTATCTTCCCATTTTCGTATTTATCTTGCCGCGATTTAGTTTTATCTTCCCGATAAGCCGAAAAGGACGATAAAAGTCCGTCGAGTATATGTTTTCTTAATTCGGCCCAAATGCTATATAATATAAATCTTGCGAGTATAGCCCAAGTATGTGTTTCTTATAACTTATTTGGCAATTCTGTGAACGGCTAGTAGTTACGAGTATGTATAAGTTGTTGGCATGAAGATGGGTTATGGCTAATTGCTCATTCAAAGGAAGATATCGACAAGCGTCCGAGAAATTGGTATGAGCAGTGTGTCATACTCGGATAGTCCGAGCAACGTGTTCTGCTCGGATCGTCCGAGTAGCGCTCCCTTCTCGGATCGTCCGAGCAGTGCGTCCTGCTCCGATAGTCCGGGCAGACTGTCCTGTCTGAGCAGTTGGCCGTGTCCAGACTGTCCGAGCAGTTGACCATTCTCGGACTGTCTGAGCGTCTAACTATGTTTGGATTGTCTGAGCAACTAGATTTTCTGAGCATGGGTCGTCCGATCAGGGTGTTAACTTGGGCTATCCGAGCGTCCAAGCATGGCCATGGATTTTGTCAAGTTGTTTGCTTGTCTAAGTGATCCATCCGAACAATTTGGTTGCTAGGAAGTTTGGCTAAGTGATTTCGTACGTTTTATACGAGATGTTATTCATACGAAATGTTATTTATACGGATCATAGTTATGTCCGTTCACTTAGTCCATTTACGACTATTGATTTCTTCGAGGAGGATTTCGACCCCAACAATTATAATAAGCCATAATTCATTTGAGATAATCTCCATCTCAAGACTTTAAACCCTTAACCAAATGTGTCCACTTATTTTTACAATCATGATTCACCAAACTTTAATGAATGTCAAAGGGAATAGATGATAGAAATTCATATGGAAGTTGGGATTTGAGCTTGATGTCTGTGTTGATGAGAATGACTAACTCTTTTGAAGTAGAGTGAACTAGTTTTTAGCTTTTTTATTGCATGTCTAGAATTTTTTTTCCCTTCTCACTTGATGATAACCTTTGGAAGCTTTGAGCTCTCACCTTTAAAAACCTTTCTTCCATCTTACTTTGAGTTTGTTTGCTTGCGAACAAGCAAAAGGTAAGTTTGGGGGAATGGATGAGTCCATATTTTACCTTATTTTAGCATCATCATTTGAATAATTTTTTGTCTTTTGCATTCCTTTTTATACATTTTTCTAAGAATTCGTTCACTTTCGGACTTAGTGTGTTTTAGATAGAGTCTTGCATGTTTTGTGTCTTTTTGAATCTTTTTAGGTGACTTGGAGTGCTCTTGAAGCTAGGAGTTTATCCATGTAACATGAGGAGAGTTTTGGAAGCATTTTGAGTTTGAAAAAGACAATTTGTGAAATGATGATGAAGGATCAAACCGATGTGCTTGAAATATCCAGTCATTTGAAGCCATTCCTTTGATCTTTAGCTTTAGGTCTCTGGATTAAAGTTTTGGGAAATTGATTTAGATTTTCAATGGAGGTACTTTCAAGTCGTGTGCAGCTGTACTGAAAGAGTTATGACCGATTTACTGGTCACATCTCAACACAGTTTGCGGCTAAGCTTCGCCTAGAATTGCATCAGAGAAATCATGGACCAAGAGGCATCGACCAAAGCTGACTGATGCACTATCCTCACCAAGACTCCATTTTTCAACAGGCCATACATCGACTAAGATCCCTCAGGCTAATGCGCCTGATGCCACCTTTCGAAGCTCTACTCTATAAATACTCTTTTAAGAGGAAAATTAACCCTAAGCCACCTAAGCCTAGTATTTATTTTACCTAAGCTTTCTCTTTTGCTATTTCTAGGATGCTTAAGGTTTTGCAAAAAAAAAAATATTTTTAATTAAGTACTTCTTGTTTCTCTTAATTCTTTTTTCTTATCTCTTTCTACTCATGATTTCTCACATCTCTCTTATGGGTTTTTTGAAGAACATGGTAATTAGAGAGTATAGTCTTTGGGTTTTGGGGATGAGGTTGATTAGGATGTGATTAGGGTTGATTCTTGATGCTTATCTCTTAATATTACATGATCCTTCTCTAATTCGGTGTGCTCAATGCTAGATTCTCAAGTAATTGTAAATCTAGATCTTAGGGTTTTTCACGCATTGAAAGTATTTGATGAAATGTCTCAATGAACCTTTTTAGAAGATTTTTATGATTAGCTCATTGGAATGAATGTTTAAGGTGCTAATTGGTATTGAGAACTTGTTTTGCATGCTTGATGATTACTCTGTTCACAAATGGGAATTTTTTCTTGATTAGGTAATTAACAAAGTGATTAATGTCTAGAAATAGGATTAGTCAATGATTAGTATTCTTAGCCAAGCTTTGCTAAATGGTAATTGATTGATCTTCTTGCATGCTCATCTTGTGATTTGAAATTGGGAAATGGATTGTTGCATGATTAGATATGAGTTATGAACATGGAAATAGGATTAGTTTAATTAATGATTATTAGCCTTGTTTAGCATTGTTTGATTGATTGATGCATCATGGTGTTGGATTATGTCCTGAAATCACATTGTACTCTCTAAAGAGATAGTTGTATTGTCGAGATCGGACAATTCATGTGATACTAGGTAGTCATAATGTTTTGCTAGAAACCGCTTATGACAAATGTTGTAACTCATTTATGGTATCGTGTGAACCTACAGGGTCACACACCTAAGCAAGTTGGACATAGTCTATATGGGATTGATCATTGGTGTATGATCTGATCGATGTGTATTGGATACACATCGAACATAAGTTTCAAAGAGGTGTATCGATCGACACCATGGGTGCGTCGGTCGATACAGAACGCGTGTCGATCGACACCACTAAGTGTGTCGGTCGACACAAAGGCGAAACCGAGACTGAGTTTTCGGTTCACTTTAAGGTCGATATATAAACGTGTTTTGCACAGTCGACCTAAGTTGGTAGTTGTTCGTGAGCGCCGCCCAGAGTGTTTTCTCAGAGAGAAAACACAGAAACCTCAGAGAAACTCAGTTCCCAGGGAGATCCGAGTCCCGGTGCTAGCAACCCGGTGGATTCCAGCTTGTGTGCGTGTAGACTACGATAGAGGCGCAGCATCTGAGGCGCAATAGATCTCGTGCTACCTGATCAATCTTCCGCTGCTAAACACCAGGTAATCACGAGGTGAGATCCATGATTCAATTAACTAAACCCTAGATCCTAGGCTATCGGGAACTCGCGAGAATTCTGAATCTGTAGAATTGGCTCGTATTCCCAACAGTGGTATCAGAGCCTTAGGGTTTTATCATTGAATCGAACCTGTTTGTAGTATTTAATGAATTAAATTCGTTCATTGGAATTATGAGTTAGAACAGGTGAGATCGATCTGATCGATCTGCGATTCTGTGTTTTCGCACAGTGTCGATCGACACACTGGGTGTGTCGGTCGACACAAGGTGGCGAATTCGACAGAGTCGACGGCTAGGGTTTTTCGCGAAGAAAAAACCGAAAGCCTTCTGTGTCGATCGACACACTGGGTGTGTCGGTCGACACAGAGCAAACTCGGTCGAGTGTCGATCGACACAGTTTGAGTGTCGGTCGACACATGATGAAATTCGGCGGCTAGGGTTTTCTCGAAGAAAACCTAAAAGGCCTACTGCGTCGATCGACACAGGTTGAGTGTCGATCGGCACAGGCCGAGCGAATGGTTAATCGGTTCAATTGGATTGGACCGGTTATCATGCTTGGTTAAGTCCGAATAGATCGGTTTAAATTGGATGAATTAGTTCAATTGGATTGAACTGATTATCTCAATTAGCATGAACCGATGGGATAAATCAGTTTGATTGGATAAGTCGGTTCAATTGAATTGGACTGGTTATCGCAATCAGTTGAAACTGGTTTAAACGGTTTAAATTGGATGAATTGGTTCAATTGGATTGAACTGATCATCCCAATTAGTATAAACCGATTGGTTAAGATCAGTTTGATCAGATAAGTCGGTTCAATTGAATTGAACCGGTTATCAAAACTATCTTCGGTTTAGGTCTATGTCAAACGTCGCACATGGGTTGTGTCGATCGACATGACTGGTTCAATAAACCGGGTTAATTGAATTAACCGGTTATTGAAGTCCGGTTTAGTTTGGTAGTGTCGATCGACAGACATAGTCTGCGTCGATCGACACAGTATTCAAAATTCTGGTTATTGAACCTTGAATTTGGAGAAACCAAACTAGACTTAAACATTGATCGAAGATTAGCTTCAATATGGTCAACTGTCAAGACTCATTTAGTTGTGTGATATCTAGCCAAGAGCTTGGTGTCCACAATTACGTGAGTAAGGCAGGTAGTAGAGTTGATGAACATGCAGTGCTAAACATCAACAATTACATGACCTAAGAAATTGATTTGCTAAACTTTTGGGTTTAGTTTCCTCAACTAAATATCAAGTAACATTGATGTCTTGCCCAATCTTGCCTACTGTCAAAACTCGTGTCATTTGTTGGATAGTCTTGGAGTCCTTGGTATCCACTGCTGCATGGGTAAGGCAGGTGCTCATTGACAGACTTGCAGTGCAACTGTCAATGATCACAAGACTAAAGAGATTGGTTTACTTGACTGGGCTATCGGAAGTTCTGGGCCCAGAGACATCAGAGTGGATTAGACATAGTTTGTCTCATCCACAACCAAGAGTTGTACTGAGTACAATTAGCAATGATTTGCTTACCTAGATAACTAAAGTTTGGGCAATGGCGAGTCGCCCACTCAGATTTTGGTGAAGTATGGATCTTGGATTATTATATTCATAGAGGAAACATTTTTTGAATATAATGCGAGTTTTCTTATTCGATAAGATTTCTCATCATACACATAACTAAATCTTTGTTTTTCTTGGATTTCAGCTTATGTCTATGACTACTTTCTCGTTGCGATCCGTCCTTGAGAAGGACAAGTTAAATGGATCCAACTTCCTGGATTGGTATCGGAATCTGAGATTCATTCTCAAGCAGGAGAGCAAGGACTATGTCCTTGAAAAGGCTCTTCCAGAAAAGCTTGGGACCAATCGCTCGCATGCAGTGTATAATGCTTGGAATAAGCATTATACTAATGTGGTAGATGTGCGTGGTCTGATGTTGGCTTCCATGAACTCAGACTTGAAGAGTCAGTATGAGAACATGGAGTCGCCAATAGAGATGATCACCAGCCTGAAACTGAAGTTTCAAGATCTGGCACGAGTTGAGAGATTCCAGATGGTGAAGTCTCTCACTGGGTGCAAGCTACCAGAGGATGCTCCAGTAAGTCCTCATGTCATTAAACTGATGGGTTACATTGATAACCTGGGGAAACTGGAATGTCCTGTCAGCTTAGAGTTGGCCACTAACATCATTCTGCAGTCACTGCCGTCAAGCTATGACAAGTTCGTTAGGAACTATATCAAGAAAGGCTTGACGAAGACGTTGACTGAGATGCATGGTATGCTCAAAACAGCAGAGTATGACATCATAAAGGGTAAAAGATTTGAGTAATCTTGTGTTGGCAAGGGTAGAGGCTGGGCCGTCCAGATTTGGAATCAGGATAAGCCTGTGTCATCTTATAAGCCCAAGTCAGGCCCATCTGGTGTCAGAAAGTGCTTCTACTGTAATGAGTTGGGGCATTGGAAGAGAGATTGCATAAAATTCTTGGAAGATTCACAAGAGATGGAGAAGATGTATGGTACTTCTTCTTCAGGTATTGTGTTATTAATTCAAGTTCTACATAAGTATTGGATACTTGTTGTGGTACTGATATTTTTGAAATATGCAGGACCTAAGCAACAGTAGAACGTTGAAGAAAGGACAAGTGAAACTACGTGTCTGGTTGAAGCAATGGTTGCTACATAAGCCGTAGAGATTCTTCACTTGTAGGAACCTTTCATACTTGGTTTTAGAAATTAAGTAATTGCTACTATGTATCTGCCTTGTGCAGAAATGTCTTTCATTTTCTTTTGAGAATTTGGATGTTTTTCATTTTGATAAAAGACAAGTTCTTTGGATCTTAATGAAATATTCTGTGGTAGCACCCCGTTTAGAATGGGTTTTATATCTTAAACCAGCAGAAGTTAAATATAACACAAATACTAAAGGTTTAAGTCTGATGACTCAAACTCGATTTTCTTTGGTATAGTCATTTAACCACAAGAGTGAAGCGGATTCAGTAAATCCATAGGTTTTGGACTCATTTGATTGTAAATCAATTGAGACATGAATCCTGCTTGCTGGACCAAATGACTAAGGCCCATTTAGCAGAGCTAAAAGAAAACGGGCCAGAGGCTTATTGGGCCCTACACATACTGATGTATGCGGCCCAACTAGCATTATTGCCAAAGGAAATATTCTGTACTTCATTACTTTATTGATGGATTCAATAAGCATGGCTGTGTTCATTTGATGAGACACAAGCTGGAATCCCTTAAGGGAGTTCCAAGATGAAGTGTAGAACCAGTTTGACAGAAGTATTGAGATCCTCGATTGAATCGCGGAGGAAAATACTAGAGTCAAGAATTGAGTGATCATCTGAAAGAGTGAATCAGATCTTATGAGACATGATTCGATTAATGATGAATCACATGAATCTTCCATAACCATTTAAGAATACGTTCTGAAATGTCTATGTTCACGCTAAAAGGTTTTCTATCAGAATCAGTGAAAAACACCACATTGGATGTGGACTGGGTGATTTCCAAATTTGTTTTTCTGATTAATTGGGATTGCAAGGTTTGTGTAAGACAGTAGTCAACAAACAAACTTGAATCCATATCTGATAAGTTCTACCTCGCTGGTTATCCTGAGGAAACCAAGGCTTAGTGCTTTTGTTGCCCAGAACTGTGTAATTTAAGAAAGGTGATACTTTCAAAAGGAACAATGGGAGTAAAAGTACACATCGAAGAAATTCGATAAACACAGGAGGCTGCTCAACCTGTTGAGAGAGAGCAGCGGTGAGATCTACAAAGTGTTGTAGGATCTACACCTGTGGAGCCTGAAGTTCGCAGATCCGAAAGGATCCGTCACTAACTCGAGAGTGATTTCTCGTAACCAATTGTCGTGATCTGTTGATCATTGAAAAGTGACGAACATGCGAAATTCAAAGAAGCGATGGTGAGTCCCAACTCCGAAAATTGGCTAGGTATGCATGTTAGCTTCACCGATTCATTTCTGAATTGAAGCGAACATCTTGGAGTTGGAATCAGCATTCTGATAATGTAGTCAAGAGTTTTGACTTGATCATAAAGAAAAGAAACCATGCGTCTACAAGAAGACTAGTGGGAGCGTAATGGCAATTATCACACAGTATGTAGATAACATACTTGAATCTCATGAACGACGTTCCGACGCTAAAGTCTTGTTAAGATTTGGGTCGAAAGTCAAATATAAACGATAGACATGGGAGTAGCCGCGTGAATTCTTAGAATAAGAATCTATTAATATAGATTGAGTAAGCTAATTGGGTAGTGTCAAAATCCTTATGTTGATAAGGTATTGGACAGCTCTAAGGTGCTTGATTCCAAGAATGGCTTCATACCAAAGGTCTTATGGCAATAATCTAAGCAAGATGAAGTGTCTTGGACACTGGCTGAGCTGGTAACAATATTAGCAAGAAGAAGTGTTTTGAACACTGTCTGAACTAGTATTAATGAGTGTGATTACTTATGCTGATGCAATAGAATCCATCATGAATGCCATATTTTGCGATCGTCTAGATGCAGCTTAAGCATAAAGCATGACGAGAAAATACCAATGTACTCCGGTAATAGTCACTGAACAGTTACCAGAAATATCCCAAGTGTTGAGAAACACTAAGGATAGGTTCGTGGTGAACTGATAAAGTGACGAACCAGTTGAAAGTAGTTAGTCGGACAAAGACGATTCCCGGTTCCCACCTGGTTATGTCTCTTTGTCTGAATAGCGGTGCTAACTGTTGGAAAGGCTCCAAGCAGTAGATCGTAGAATAGTGCTTTTATCTGAATGGCGGTGTAATTTGTTGAAATTGTTTCAAGCAATAGCACCGCACTCTCTCCCACAACCTAAGCACGGAATTCATTCTGTTGCTGTAGGTGTAAGATATCTAAAGAGATGATCTTGATTCTAGTGGGAGTTATTTTAGTTATGTTGTAAACTCTACATAGACATGCCTTGGTAATGTTTGTGTAAGTTAAAACTGACATCAGTATTATTTAATTATTGGATAATTAAATAATGGTCCCAAAGTACTTTATGGTCATCTTATAGGTCATCAAGTTGAAGACTTGATCATGAAACCCTATAAGTAAGAGATGACATAAATTATGATTGTCCCTAGTCAAGGTTGTTAAAATGGGACACTAACAACCGCGCAGACTAGTATGTGAGGTGACTGTTGGACTAAGTTTCATGGAGTCAGTGATATGATTATCACAGTCAGTCACATAGATATATGTTGGTGAACATATGATCGGACATGACCCGCTTAATGAGAACTCCACAGGATAGTTATATATAAGTGTCATGGGAGGTTCTCATTACGACTATAGAGTATAGTCCTTAGACCTGAGTTCATCATGCTTTCTAGCATATGAATTGGTGCGCTTTGACCTGAAGGATTGTTTAGTTGATCCTGATTCAATTCTTAGATTCATATCAACCTAAACATGCGGATCTAGGTTCTCTTGATTAGAAACAATGATTAGATCTCACCTTTTACCTGTTAATTGCAGCGGAAGGAGATAGAACAGGTCAGAGATCAGAGAAACACCGAGAGATGAATCCTCCAAAGGCTCACACACGCGATCACAGAAAACGGCTGCTAGACCGAGCTGATAGGAGGCGCAGGAAGAGAGAGGTTTCGGCGCTGGGGGCTAGGGTTAAAGAAGAAAAACAGACTCGAGTTTTATTTATAAAACTCGTCCGGTTCCTCTTGGGCCATTTGGCCATTCGCGCACTGTGTCGATCGACACATCATGTGTATCGATCGACACACAGTGGCTAAAACCTTTTATTCTCTCTAAGTACAGTAAATGCCTGGCACTTTTACCGTACTTCTGCTAAGCCATTCCTATACATTTTCCTGTTAGCTTAGGCGTGTGACCCATATGGGATCATATAATAGAGGCAATAAGTCCAAGACTTATAGATCATGAGCGGACTCTAGCAAGCCATCATGACCCCCAGTATTATATGACTTATGTCTGATCATTGACATACTCTTACTTTCTAGAGACAGTACCGAGATTACTGGACACAATTCCAACAATCTCCCACTTGTACTGGAATCTCTGTATTCATAATCCTTTTGTCACAATATCTCGATTAGTCATAAGGCAAGATTGGTGTCATCCTTATAAAGCCTAATCTTGTTCATCGGACTCTGATTCGATACTGACAATCCAAACGACTCGGGACAGTCCGTTTGAGCATGGCCATGCATTTTCCAGTATTCAAATCTCCGATTGGCCTAGAGATATTCACTCCATTTATATTGGAGGGACAAATTCCGTCTTATTCCATCACTGTAAACTACTAATTTCATAATGTACCCAAACAAGGTCCTTATAACTATCGCAGAACGATAGCGTTAGACAATGATCAAAGTGCATCAGTCCATGTGCAGTCACATGCATGCGAACTCAGGTCTAAGGACTATACTCTATAGTCGTAGTGAGAATCTCTTATGACACAGATATAAATATCCTGAAGAGTTCTCATAATCGGGTCTTGTCCGGTCGTATGTTCCCAACATACACCTATGTATTGACTTTGATGCCGCGCATCTATGACACACTGAGACTTTGTCATAAGTCACATACCAATCCAGTCTCTCACGGTTGTTGGTGTTCCAATTTCAACAACCTTCGACTAGGGACAGGATGATATAATCCATCTATCAAATATAGGGTCTCATGATCAAGCTAAATGACTTTGATGACTCAAGATCAAGTCACTTACTTCGATGACCTATAAAATGGTTTATATCACTTTGGAACGATTATTTCATCACAGTTAAAATAATCTTGAAATAATAATTTCATTAAACATAAGAATGTTTTTACAAGAACATATCAAATAACTAAATAAAAGCCCTCAAACTCCCACTAAAATTTAGATTACATTTCAATGTCTCTAATGCCTACAGCTTCAGTCAGAAACTCGAGCTTAGGCCTTGGGAGTGGCTTTGTCAACGGATCAGCGACGTTATCATCTGTCTGAACTCGGCTGATCTTGACTTCCTTTCTATTAATGATGTCACGTATCAAGTGAAATCTTCTTAGAACATGCTTGGATTTTTGGTGTGATCTTGGTTCCTTTGCCTGAGCTATAGCACCATTGTTGTCACAAAATAGTGCCAGAGGCTCAGCCGCATCTGGTATCACACCTAGTTCAATAATGAACTTTTGTATCCAAACAGCTTCCTTCGCAGCTTCTGAGGCGGCGATATATTCAGCTTCTGTAGTGGAATCAGCAACGGTGTCTTGCTTGGAGCTTCTCCAACTGATTGCACCGCCATTCAGACAAAAGATATAACCGGACTGTGACCGGAAATCATCTTGGTCTGTCTGGAAACTTGCGTCCGTGAATCCACTGACTTTAAGCACATCACTTCCACCGTACACTAAGAACTTATCCTTAGTATGTCTTAGATACTTCAAGATATTCTTTACGGCAATCCAATGGTTTTCACCTGGATTTGACTGGTATCTACTCGTCATGCTCAATGCATAAGCAACATCAGGACGAGTACAGATCATGGCATACATGATAGATCCTATTGCAGATGCATAAGGAATATTTTTCATGCGCTCAAGCTCAGCAGCCGTCGTAGGGCTCTGCTTCTTGCTTAGCGTTGTGCCATGTACCATTGGCGTGAAGCCCTTCTTGGAATCCTTCATGCTGAATCTTTGCAGGACTTTGTCAATGTATGAATCTTGACACAAGCCTATCAGCCTTCTAGATCTATCCCGGTAGATCCTGATTCCAAGAACGTATGCGGCTTCACCCATGTCTTTCATGGAAAAACAACTTCCAAGCCAGTCCTTTACGGACTTCAGCATTGGAATGTCGTTTCCGAGAAGCAGTATGTCATCGACATACAGAATAAGAAATACTATCTTGCTCCCACTAGTTTTCTTATACACGCATTGTTCTTCTTCGTTTCTGATGAAGTCAAATTGCTTGATCGCTTCATCAAAACGAAGATTCCAGCTCCTCGATGCTTGCTTCAATCCATAAATGGATTTATGAAGCTTGCATACTTTCCCAGCATTCTTTGGATCTATGTAACCGTCAGGTTGTGTCATATACACATCCTCTTCCAGAATACCATTCAGGAAGGCGGTTTTCACGTCCATCTGCCAAATTTCATAATCATGAAAAGCTGCAGTTGCTAGTAGAATCCGAATAGATTTCATCATAGCCACTGGTGAATAGGTTTCATCGTAATCCACACCGTGAACTTGTCTGAAACCTTTTGCCACCAACCTGGCTTTATAAATCTGGACATTTCCATCCACGTCAATCTTCTTCTTGAAGATCCATTTGCACTCGATGGCTTTTACACCAGCAGGCAAATCAACCAACGAAAACACTTGGTTGACTGACATGGAGTCCTTTTCGGAATCAGTGGCTTTGCGCCACTTAGAGGAATCTGGGCCCATCATGGCTTGATTGAAGTTCGATGGTTCATCACCATCAATGATCAAAAGATCATGACAGTCAGTCACGAGGAATCCTTGATATCTCTCGGGTTCGTGACGGATCCTCCCGGATCTTCGAACTTCAGGTACTACAGGTTCAGGCTCTACAATTTCTTGTAGGTCCTCCTGCTGCTCTTCCTCATTAGGTTGAGCAGTATCCTGTTCATCTTGAATTTCTTCAAGCAGTACCTTACTCCCACTGTCTTTCTTAGAGAGAAACTCTCTCTCAAGAAAGTTACAATCCCGGGCAACAAAGATCTTGTTCTCGGAACGTAGATAGAAGTAATAAGCCTTGGTTTCCCGTGGATAACCAATGAAGTAGCATTTGTCAGATTTTGGTGTAAGCTTATCTGAGATCAATCTCTTGACATAGGCTTCACAACCCCAAATTCTGAGATAAGACAGCACTGGAGCTTCTCCAGTCCATAATTCATATGGTGTCTTTGCTACTGCTTTCGATGGCGCTCTATTTAGAGTGAACACTGCTGTTAGCAGAGCATATCCCCAAAGGGATATTGGAAGGTCTGTGTGACTCATCATAGATCGAACCATATCCAATAAGGTCCGATTTCTCCTCTCAGACACACCATTCCATTGAGGTGTTCCGGGAGGAGTGAGTTGGGACACGATCCCACACTCTCTTAGATGATCACTGAATTCTTGGCTTAAGTATTCTCCTCCTCGGTCGGACCGAAGAGCCTTAATGCTTTTGCCAAGTTGGTTCTGTACTTCATTTTGGAATTCTCTGAACTTCTCAAAAGATTCAGACTTATGTTTCATTAAATAAACATATCCATACCTACTGAAATCATCAGTGAAGGTAATGAAGTACTGATAGTTTCCTCTTGCATTTGTGGACATTGGGCCACACACGTCAGTGTGTATCAGGCCCAATAAGTCACTGGCCCTCTCGTTAGGTTTATTAAAGGGGGCCCGCGTCATTTTGCCCATCATGCAGGATTCGCATTTCTCACAAGACTCAAAGTCAAATGAGCCAAGAAGTCCATTCGAATGGAGCCTCTTGATGCGTTTCTCGCTGATGTGCCCTAAACGACAATGCCATAGAAACGTTCGGTTCTCCTCATTAGGTTTGAACCGTTTGGTATTAATGTTATAATCTGGCGCGGATTGATCGAGTATGTAAAGCCCATTCGTAAGAGGGGCAGAACCATAGAACAAATTGTTGCGATTGAAGGAACATAATTTATTCTTAACTAAAAATCATAACCTTCCAAATCCAACAAAGAAATTGAAATAATATTCCTGCTTATAGCAGGTACAAAATAACAATTATTGAGTTCTAAAATCAATCCCGAAGGTAAAGACAACAAGTATGTGCCTACAGCTAGTGCTGGAACTTTCGCTCCATTCCCAACTCGTAGCTCCACTTGTCCTTGCTTCAGCCTTCTACTGTTGCTGAGTGCCTGCATATTAGTACAAATATGAGCCCCACAACCAGTATCCATAACCCATGAGGTATTATCAGAAGTAGTTGTATTAACTTCTATAACAAAAATACCTGTCGAAGAAGTCTCGAGAGTCTTCTTCTTCAATTCCTTTAGACCTTCTTGGAATTTCTTACATTCTCTCCTCCAATGCCCTGGTTCTTTACAGAACCTGCATATGTCAGTTGGCCCAGCCTTGGACTTGGGTTTGGGCTTTGGCGTGTCCTTGTCCGCGACTTGGACAGCCTTGGCCTTTCCCTTATCCTTAGCAGAGGATTTCTTAAACCCCTTGCCCTTTTGCACCATAAGCACATTGGGGTCCTTGGCGGTTTTCCTCAAGTTGGGCTCTGCAGTCTTGAGCATTCCGTGAAGCTCAGGCAATGTCTTACTCAAGCCATGCATGTTAAAGTTCAGAATGAACTGATCATAGCTTGCAGGTAATGACTGCAGAATGATGTCGCAAGCAAGTTCTTGGCTGATTGGGCAGTCGAGTTTCTGAAGATGATCGAGATAACCCATCATCTTCAAGACATGAGGACTCACTGCCGCATTCGCAGCCAACTTACAGTCTAAGAGGTTCTTAACAGTTTGAAACCTCTCAGTCCTTGCTTGCTCCTGAAAAAGCGATTTCAGGCTTGCCATTATCTCAATTGGTGACAACACACTCTCGAACTGCATTTGCAGCTCACCAGTCATTGTCGCCAACATAAGGCAATACACATCATTTTCATCTGACGAATGCTTTTCCCAAGCATTATGCAGAGTCCTGGCGGCATTGTTAGCAGGCCTCTCGGGGAGAGGATCACGAAGGACATAATCCTTCTTCTCCTGCTTGAGGACCAGCCTCAAGTTCCTTGACCACGTCAGGAAGTTCGTTCCAGTCAGCTTCTCCTTCTCGAGAACAGACCGGATTGAGAATGTGTTTTGTGTGCTTGTAGTAGTCATAGCTGAAATGTATAGATAAAAAGGTTATTAGTTAAATGTTCAATATGATTAATCTCGTATTAAATTTAATATGATTAATCACGCATTATATTCAATAACATAAGTTACCCTCAATAGAATATAATGATTCCAAGATCCACATATAACTAAGATCAAAGTGGGCCACTGGCCATCACCCAACCTTAGCTTATATCGGTAAGCCCTATATCGGCTAATTATATCCGTGATATAACTCTTGGTTGTGAATCTGGGCCCGAGGCCCAATCCACTCTGATGTCTCAAGGCCCGGGACTCCCGATGGCCTAGTCAAGAAAACCAGACTATACAGTCATGTAATCATTAATGTCTGGGACTCCCAATGACATTTATGAATCACAAACCGTCTTATCCACGCAAAAGCAGACACCCTCACACTGTAAGGCCATGAATACAATTGAATGGGCTTCGACAGCTGACATAGAATGGACAAGACATCCAACGCTTGATATTCTTTGAGGTTCGTAGGTTTATTTAAAAAATTCATTCCCAAAATAGAAGATTACTATTTCGGGAAACTTTCCATTTTTGGAAACCTACTATTTTTGGAAACTTTCTAAAATTGGAAACTTTCTAAAAACGGAAACTTTCTAACTTTAGAAATTTCTTTAAAATCCAAAACCCGCAAATCTAGAAACTTCTAATATAAGAAACTTTCTAATTTCAAAATTTCGGAAACTTTAATTTAAAATCGACTTTATAATTTTATAAAATAAATTCTAAATTAATCTGAAGAAAGACTCAAATAATTGGCCCAATTGTTTTAACTTCTTGGCCCGAGGCCCAAGAATTGGTCCATGTCCAAGACATGACCCAATTGTCCAATTAAATGACATAACCGGTCTGGTTCATTAAAATTGGTCTAACCAAATTTTAATTACTACGATGACCACAATTGTCAACCGGTTATTTACTAAACCGGATTTTCTCAATTTATTTGGTCCAACCAAATCAAATTAGAAAATCCTGGTTTAGGCACAAAATCCAATTTTTCGACTTTGGATTTCTTATCCCGGTTTAACCAGACTTAATAAAATTATTAAATCTGTTTATTAAACCGTGACGTTTATAATTTTAATAAAATCATTAAACCGAGCCTTAAACCAACCATATCGGTCGATGAACCAACCGCATCGATCGATCCATCAACCGCATCGGTCGATGCTCTAAGCATCAATCCTGCATCGATCGTGCATCGATCCTGTATCGATCGATGCTCTCACGCATGCACGGACGGTTATCAGGTTTGGCCGAGATATTCTCGGATTGTGTCGACCGATCCATGCGATCGTATCGATCGATCCATGCGATCACAGCCGATTCTCACTTTTGAAAAATCGCATTCCAAATCAATATAGTTTGGTTTTTGCGATTTCAGATGTGTTTAGGTTTCAATTCCTTGTTGCTTAAGTGATTTCTCTTATCAGTAGTTGATTCAAAACACTTCTTAAACAAGAAAACAATCCTAAACTTGAATATAAACAAGAAAAACCAGAACCAATAGCTCTGATACCACTGAAGGAATGTTTAGATGAATCCTGATTCAATTCTCTGATTCAGATTATCCTAAACATGCTGATCTAGGTTCTTCTCGAATAGAAACAATTGATTAGATCTCACCTTTTACCTGTTAATTGCAGCGGAAGGAGATAGAACAGGTCAGAGATCAGAGAAACACCGAGAGATGAATCCTCCAAAGGCTCACACACGCGATCACAGAAAACGGCTGCTAGACCGAGCTGATAGGAGGCGCAGGAAGAGAGAGGTTTCGGCGCTGGGGGCTAGGGTTAAAGAAGAAAAAAAGACTCGAGTTTTATTTATAAAACTCGTCCGGTTCCTCTTGGGCCATTTGGCCATTCGCGCACTGTGTCGATCGACACATCATGTGTATCGATCGACACACAGTGGCTAAAACCTTTTATTCTCTCTAAGTACAGTAAATGCCTGGCACTTTTACCGTACTTCTGCTAAGCCATTCCTATACATTTTCCTGTTAGCTTAGGCGTGTGACCCATATGGGATCATATAATAGAGGCAATAAGTCCAAGACTTATAGATCATGAGCGGACTCTAGCAAGCCATCATGACCCCCAGTATTATATGACTTATGTCTGATCATTGACATACTCTTACTTTCTAGAGACAGTACCGAGATTACTGGACACAATTCCAACATGACCTTGTCAAACGTCGTTCCGTAACTGGCGGCTATAAAGGCATTGCTTCAACGTATCATGAAGTATGTGTAGAAACAGGGATGAAACAAGATGGGATTTGTCCCTCCTGTAATAGCGGGAGATAGATATCTCAGGGCCCATCGAAGATTTGATACTGAGAAAATGCATGGCCGTGCTCAAACGAGGTGATTGTCAGTCGTTTGTTTTATTAGTATGAATCAGAAATTTGATGAACATGATGTTGGCTATAATAAGGATGACACAGTCTCTTGCCGTATGCCATATCGAGATATAGCGACAAAGGGATTATGGGAATAGGTGATTCCAGTACAAGTGGGAGATTGTTGGATTATGTCCTGAAATCACATTGTACTCTCTAAAGAGATAGTTGTATTGTCGAGATCGGACAATTCATGTGATACTCGGTAGTCATAATGTTTTGCTAGAAACCGCTTATGACAAATGAGTTGTAACTCATTTCTGGTATCGTGTGAACCTACAGGGTCACACACCTAAGCAAGTTGGACATAGTCTATATGGGATTGATCATTGGCGTATGATCTGATCGATGTGTATTGGATACACATCGAACATAAGTTTCAAAGAGGTGTATCGATCGACACCATGGGTGCGTCGGTTGATACAGAACGTGTGTCGATCGAAACCACTAAGTGTGTCGGTCGACACAAAGGCGAAACCGAGACTGAGTTTTCGGTTCACTTTAAGGTCGATATATAAACGTGTTTTGCACAGTCGACCTAAGTGGGTAGTTGTTCGTGAGGGCCGCCCAGAGTGTTTTCTCAGAGAGAAAACACAGAAACCTCATAGAAACTCAGTTCCCAGGGAGATCCGAGTCCCGGTGCTAGCAACCCGGCGGATTCCAGCTTGTGTGCGTGTGGACTACGATAGAGGTGCAGCATCTGAGGCGCAATAGATCTCGTGCTACCTGATCAATCTTCCGCTGCTAAATACCAGGTAATCACGAGGTGAGATCCATGATTCAATTAACTAAACCCTAGATCCTAGGCTATCGGGAACTCGCGAGAATTCTGAATCTGTAGAATTGGCTCGTATTCCCAACACATGGATCATCTCTAGATCGTCCAAAGTCATTAGCCTCATCCTAAGACTTATTTTTATCTTATTATCAGCTTTGTTTGTGCATTCTCGTCGGTTGACTTTTGGTTGACTTTTGTTGACTTGTTGTTGACTTTTCTTATGTGCTTTCTTCCTTTCTAGATTGTTTAGGATTGTTAGTATTACCCTCTTTTATCTATTTGGCTTAGATTAAGTAGTTTCTTACATTTATTTTGTGTTGTTCTTCTTGCCGCATTGGATTGATACCTCAAATACTACATTGACATGTGTAGAGGTTTGAGGAATTGATTGCTTAGGAACCAGAAAAAAACCTTGCTATCAATTTGGCAACGTTGTTGGGGAGGTGTACCAATAGCCATTAGGATTTAGATTCTACATGAAACTAAGCTTTTCTTTATTTATTTTTTGTGGTTACTAACTTTCTTTCAAGTGTTGTTCTTTTTGCAAGGCACACTCACAAGAGAGAAACCATGGCTTCGGATATAACTTCGATGTTGAAGGCTATATTAGAAGCTCAAGAAAGAGAGATGGTTTGGGACCCTACAAGTCATTATGGTTTTGAAAGCTCATCCGCTTATCAAGGTGATATTCCGAATGGATACTTTACTCAAGAGTACCAATATGGATATGGTGATGGATATCAATCTTGGAACATGGAGCATGAACATGAAGCAACACACCCTTCCCCAAACTCAAATGAGGAAGATATTCTCAACATGATGAAGTTGGCATTAGAAGGACAAGAGAGGTTCAATGAGAGCATAATCATGATCAACAATGATTTTTTTCCTTGCCTCAAGATGAAGCATTATTGAACCAACACATGAGGAGAATGCTCAAGTCCAAGATGAGTTCTTACAAGAAGACCTCTTACAAGAGGCTAAAAGGACTATAAAAGAGGTTGAAATGATTCTTGGTTGCACTATTGGTGAAGACCTTGTGATAATGTATGAAGAAGAAGATGATGAAGAGATGATATGACATGGCTTTTATGGGTTTTTAACCATGATATAAGTCTTTGTTATCGAGTCTTTTATGTGTTTTGGAGTCTTTTATAGGTTCAGACATATTTGGAGCATATTTGGGAATTATGGCGCATTTTGGAGCCTTCGGAGAATTCATGCTGAAGAGAAGAAGTCGGAGACGATATTTGACCCTAGCATCGATCGATGCGGAATTGGCATCGGTCGATGCATGTGTCAATGAGAAGAATCGCTGAAACACTTTCATACGCTTTATTTTACATAGAAAGAGATATTTGGAGCTTTTTTGGGGCTGATCAGATACTCGACAGAGAGAAGATTTTGAACCTCTTTTATTTTTCTATTGATATATATATATATATGCTTTCTTATTCAAATATGATTTATGTTTCATTGATCATGTCTAAGTAATACTCTATTTAGATTTAGGGATTCTCATTTGAGATTTCATGGAATGTTAGGTTAATTGATAAATTGGGATTCATAACTTCTATTTCTTTGTCTTGGTTGATCGTAATGCCTAATCTGAACTGTCCACTTAGATTATTTATATTAGGTTGATTCTCGCGGCGAAAGTTGGTTAATCTGCTAAAAAAACCTAGATGATCAATTTTTCTATTCGCAAATAAATTTGGTTTAGAGAAATTGTGAACGAACGAACCTGAGATTAATTCATGTTTAGAATTCTAGAACTCACAAAGAAATTTGGTTTTCTAGGTTGTTAGACATAGTTAATATTTGCAACGAAAGTTGGCCTGTTATACTTTTGTGTTTCTAGTTCTAGAACCGTTCTTAGTTTTATCCCGATTGATTGATTAGCTTATATTCCTGATTTTCTGAGAACTTCTTTGACTTAATGATTTTCCTTATTGCTTTGCAAACCGTCTGCTTTACTTTTCTATTTCGATTTAATTGCTTTTGAACCATTCCTACTTAGTTTAACTCGACACCACAAAGTCTATCATAAAATTCTTGAGTCTTTGTGGATTCGACCCCTATTTACTATGATTGCATTATGTGCACTTTCAGTGTAGCTCTATGGTATTGAAACATTGAGTATATCAAGAGACAATCATTAGTCATTCAACCAAGAGAAACAATGAAGAAGTATGGAAGATTGTGAGAGCTGATGAAGATCCTTGTGAAGATGGTTTGGTTATTGAGTGTAAGGAGATCAAAGAGGAGAGCACAATTCAATAAGAGCTCTCAACCAAGGAACAATTTCATAAGTAACCAAATTCCAAGCAAAAGTCAATTGGAGAAGAGTCTATGGAGAAACAAGATGGTCTCATTAGAGAAGCCTTCAAGGAGGGTGAATAAGGAGAGTCTCCAATGGCACAATACTTCAAAAAGCTTCTTGGTATACTCTCCACCACATCATTGAGCTGCTATGGTCAAAGAAAGATCCTTTTTGAGTAGATAAGGATGAAAGAGTTTAGGGGATGGTTATATGATGAGTATGATCCTGGTGATCCAAACTCATGTCATATTCCTAACTAAAAGAAGTTAAGGGATACTGAAGCTAGTGACTTTGAAACAAGCTCACTTGGGAGGAAGTACCATGTTTATCCTTGTTTGGGAGCTTTGGGATTAATGCAAAGAAGAAGGGAAAGGGTTTTGAGATCGAGCAAAGAGACTTCAATGCCAGATCCAAAGATGAAGAAGCCTATGCCATGGCCTAAGTTTGGGGGAGGAGACTCGTGCCACATTCAAAGATGCCTCCACCTCCCATTCCTCCTCTTCATTCTAATATCACTCCAACTCCAAGTATCACTCTAACTTTTGTCTCTTTGATTTTTCATTTTTTATCTAGTCTTTGGTCGCTATCTCCTCATTTTTATCACACAAAAGGCTGTGTGATTTAAGTTTG
Source organism: Orychophragmus violaceus (assembly GCA_030180135.1). NCBI lineage: Eukaryota > Viridiplantae > Streptophyta > Magnoliopsida > Brassicales > Brassicaceae > Orychophragmus > Orychophragmus violaceus. Next base: position 36,443,776 of record CM058231.1, on the reverse strand, counting down.
GAGGGAGAGACTAGCTACTAATGTTGGTTTATATGGTCATATTTTCCCATTTTGAGTCTCATGCATCTAGTTGCATTGGCATGTTTAGGATTGAGTCATTTAGGATTGCATTCATTTTTATTTGAGAGCTAAGGTATGTTTTCCTTGTAAAGAATTGTCTTGTGATTTGGTTCATTCTGCTATCTTGTGGTTGTTTGATGCATCTAGTGAGCTTGAAGTTAAGGAAGAACCATTATTGGATATCATGCATTGATGTTCTTGTCTTGATTAAAGCATGTTGTGATTTGAATATTTCCCTATATATTCGAACATTTAATCTTGACTTGAATTATCATGTTGTTCTTTGAAAAGTGTTCACATGGATACTTAATACATACTTGGACTTTCTTCTTCCTTTTACCACTCTCTTATTAGTCCAGGTAGCTTCCACACCTTAACTAATCCTCCTTTCAAGCCTAAACATTTTATTAAGAGTTGTGAGGTTTCTTTTGGATCAACTAGGCAAAAAGTGTTAAGTTTGGAAAGACAAGGGTACTCTTCCATGTAGTAGCTAGTTTTGCATTATTTAGGCGAAACATAGGATAGGAAAGCAGTTTGGGGGAGAAATGGGAATCATTTGAAAACTTTGGGAAAATAGTAGGAGAAAGCAAAAAAAAACAATTATTGTGGGAAATAAAGTGTAATTAGCTCTAAGCAAAAGAAAAAGAAGGTCTTAAAAAAAAACTAAAAAGCCAAAGGCTCAAATATGAAAGAAACTAGAAAAGAAAGAGTTATAGTGAAATTAAAAAAGAGTTTCGACCCACCATAGATCAAGATTAAAAAAAAAAAAAAAAGTCTCCTTAGTGCTCTCCTAAGTGCTTAAAAGAGAAGCAAGTGATTGGTTTGTGGTTTCAAGAAGGAAAATAGCCTTATAAAAGGGTATACTAGGATGAGAACTTCTTGGAGTTAGAACTTTGAGTTGTGAACATTCTTTGGCATGGGTAGATGGAAGTTTATCCTTGTATGCATAGCTTGTTCTTTACTCTTAGAATTTTGCATAAGTTCATCCTTTTCTTGAGTGATCCTCTTGTTCATAACAAGTCACAATTCATTTGATATAATCTTCATCTCAAGACCTTAAACCCTTAACCAAATGTGTCCACTGATTTGCACAATCATGATTCACCAAACTTTAATGAATGTTAAAGGGAGAGATGATAGGAATTCAAGTGGAAATTGGGATTTGAGCTTGATGTGTGTGTATGATCATGGCTAACTCTTTTGAAGTTGAGTGAACTTGTTTGTAGCTTTTAATTGCATATCTAGAATTTGTTTCCATTCTCAATTGATGATTACTTTTGGAAGCTTTGAGCTCTCACTTTTAAAAACCTTTCTTTCATCTTGTTTTGAGTTTGTTTACTTGCGGAAAAGCAAGGGATAAGTTTGGGGGAGTTGATGATTCCATATTTAAGCTTATTTTAGAATCATAGTTTGCATAATTTGTGTGTCTTTTGCATTTCTTTTTAGATATTTTCCTAAGAATTCATTCACTTTAGGACTTAGTGTGTTTTAGATAGATTTCCCATGTTTTGTGTCTTTTTGAATATTTTTGGGTGATTGGAGTGTTCTTGAAGCTTGGATTTGATCCATGACCATGAGGAGAGTTTTGGAAGCATTTGTATTTTGAAAGAGACAATGTGTGAAATGGTGATGAAGGATCAAACTGATGTGCTTGAAAGATAGAGTCATTTGAAGCCTTACCATGGATAGCTTTAGGTCTCTAAATGAAAGTTGAGTTAGATCTCCAATGGAGGTATTTGCAAGTGTGTGCAGCTGTACTGAAAGAGTTATGGCCGATTTACTGGACACATCTCAACATAGTCCGCAGCTCATCTTTGACCAAAATTGCATCAGAGAAATCATCGACCAAGAGGAATCGACAAAAGTTGCCCGATGCATGATACTCACCCAAGACTCCATTTTTCAACAGGCCATCCATCGACCAAGACCCCTCAGGCTGATGCGCAGGATGCCACCCTTCGAAACTCTACTCTATAAATACTCTTTTAAGGGGGAAATTAACCATAAGCTACCTAAGCTTAGTTTTTATTTCAGCTAAGATTTATCTTTTGCTATTTCTAGGATTCTTAAGGTTTTGTAAGAAAGATTTGATTTTTAATTAAGTGTTTCTTGTTTCTTTTAGTATCTTCTTCTTATCTCTTTCTACTCATGATTTCTCACATCTCTCTTATGGGTTTTGTGAAGAACATGGTGATTTGAGAGTAGGGTTTTTGATTTTTGTGGATAAGGTTGATTAGGATGTGATTACGGTTGATTCTTGATGCTTATATCTTAATATTACATGATCATTCTCTAATTTGGTGTGTTCAATGCTAAATTCTCAAGTAATTGTAAATCTAGATCTCAAAGTTTTTCATGCATTGAAAGTGTTTGATGAAATGCATCAATGAACCTTTTTAGAGGATTTGTATGCTTAGTTCATGAGAATGAATGTCTAAGGTGGTAATTGGTATTGAGAACTTGTTTTGCATGCTTGTTAATTACTCTTTTCACAAATAAAAATTTGTTCTTGATTAGGTAATTAAAAAAGTGATTTATGTCTATGAATATGATTATTCATTAATTAGTGTTTTTACCATAAGTATTAGCTTTGCTTGATGGTAATTGATTGATCTTCTTGATGCTCATCTTGTGATTTAAAATTGGAAAATGAATTGTTACATGATTAGATAGGAGTTATGAACATGGAAATGTGATTAGCTTAATTAATGATCATTAGTCTTGTTTAGCATTGTTTGGATTGATGCATCATGGATCATCAATAGATCATCCAAAGTCATTAGCCTCATCATAAGACCTATTTTCATTTTATTCGCATATTGTGTTGTTCTTCTTGCCTACTTGGATTAATACCTCAAATACTACATCGACATGTGTAAAGGTATTAGCTACGAGGTGTCTTTCCATTGTTTGATCCATGTCGCTCGTGGCGATAGCTGTCTTGTCATCCTTTCCTTGACTTCTAGGCATCGTAAGTCGATGAGTATGGTACTTTGACCCCATTCTGTTGTTGGGCATTCTTCGGGAGACACGCATCATCATCCCCGAATGCTCGGAGATATTACGCTCGATTTTCTAGATTATAAACAATGAATTGCCCTTGATGGGCCTTGTCGTTTCGCCGGACCAAGTTAGCGATGACCGAGTTAACGGAGGTGTTCAACCCACCACTAACATATTGTTTGGAGTATAGTTACTTATACCTAATATATGAAAATTATTCCCAAAATAAATATAAATTTATATCAAAATTAAATAAAACATTTTTAATTAAGTGTAACCCCAAAGTGTGTAATACATGTATAGTTATGTATATGCATATTTTTAAATCATATTTAAAAAAAAATTAAAATGGTCTAATATCATTTTTCGAATCCATACATTAATCTTTATATTAATTGAGAAGTATGTTTGGCCTTATATTCACTCTGAAAATGGTTGATTACTAATTTGACATTAATGAAATTAGGCTAATTACTATGTTAATCATGATTTATATTAATAATTTAATGATGTTTTAATTTTATTGTGGAGATATACACAACCATGTATAAAAAAAACGAGAAGATAAATATGAAATATTTGTGAAATTTTTTAAAATTTTATTTTGGAGATATACATAATCTTTAATAAAAAATAAAAAAATAAGATGAGATGATAAATTTAAAAATATTTATAAAGAATTTTATTTTTATTTTAAAAATATACATAACTTTAAATAAAAAAATAAAAACAAGATGATAAATATTAAAATGTTTATTAATATTTTTAAATATTAATAAATATTGTTTTGGATTTTATATAGTAAGTTTGTATTATTTATATAAATTTTGAATTTATATATATAAATGATAAAATAATTTGAATAAGATATTTATGTATTGATTTTTATATATAAAAATATCTAATTACAATTTATTTTGTTACAATTAATTTTATTTATTATAAATTATAAAAAAAAATTATTAAATATAATAATTTATGTATGTTTAATTATAAATATTCTCATATAGATTTTTATAGTATTATTATTGTTGTTAAATTAATTTGATAATTTTTTTATATTATACTAGTATAACTAATTATGTATCCCAATTATAAAAGAAAGGTAGGAAGGTAAAATATCATTTCGTACATATATAGCTGTAAATACATCTTTTTGTCATTTATCTTACATCAGTAGAGTTTTATTTTCATTATAATATTTTTCCGATTGTGATCTTTATGTCATAACACTAAAAACTTACCAAATTATAAAATTTATTATTCATAATGTCAATTGTGATAAATGTTTCTTACAATTACACTTTTTAAAGTACTTTCAATTAAACAATTAACTAAACCAATTAAATCAAGATATCTGACTAGTTAAGATTTATTTCTTAATGAGGAGAGTAAATTAGATAACAAAAACAAAGATGATTCATCAGTCAAACGTGCAATGATTGAGACCGACGTGTTTCACGTTCGTTAACCTCTCCCCTCAGCATTATTTATCCACCTTCTCATGTAGTCCCATCCACCTTGTATAACCCCGAGTCATCACTTCTCTCTCGCCAATCGACAGAAAAAAACGAAAAACAAAATCAAACATGTTTCAAGAGAAGTCGAAAGGTGCAAAGCACACACTTCTAGAGCGACCATGGCTCATCATGGTTGCTCTGGCTGGTCTTTTAGGCGGCGCACTGCTCATCATGAGTTTCATCCGGGCTGCGGACAACACTTTATCACTATGTTCCACAGCTAAGACCACAGCGCAATCCATTGCCGAATACTCAGCCACACCAATCCAGCTCCAATCCATCGTCCATTACGCAACCTCACGCACCGTCCCTTAACAATCCTTCGAGGAGATCTCAATCTCCTTAGACGTCCTTAAGGACCGTATACCTTGAAATTTTCTTGTCTTTGGCCTCGGCCGCAACTCCCTCATGTGGGCCTCGCTCAATCTAGGTGGCACTGCTGTGTTTATGAACGAGGATCCTGAGTGGTTCAAGGCCGTCCTGAAGGATGCACCGTCCCTAAGGGCCCATCATGTTCGGTATGGGACCCAACTTTCTCAAGCGGACCATCTTCTCTCGACCTACCGGTCCGAAACCAAGTGTTTACCCACTACAAGAAAATAAGGCCATTACCGAAAAAATTACCGACGGCCATAATTCCGTCGGAAATTTCTAACGATAAACCGATAGATTGTCGACGGGAAGGTTTTGATAACCGTCAGAAATTTCCGACGATAAACCGACGGATAAAGTTTCCGTCAGAATTTCGTCGGAATTCAGTCGGTTTAACGTTGGTTCAATGTAACCGTTAATGTATACGTTAATTTGGCCGTTAATGTATTCGTTGGACCGACATGAAACCGACGGATAACGGCTAATTCCGTAGGTTTTCCGTCGTTTATTTTCCTACAAATACCTCATACCTCCTCTCTTCCCCTCCACACCTATCCCTCCATAACTCTCTCTATCTCTCTGTCTCTCTCTAATACTTCGGATTACCGAGAAAAATGTCTTCTTCTAACTATTACATATCGTGGATAGACGGAGTTAGGATTGATGAGGCGACGACCCTAGTGCACAGGGAATATGCACTTGGTATTATGAAATTCATGTCGTTAGCTTGCAATCAACCACATACGCAGAAAATCGGTAAGTTAAAGTGTCCATGTACTGATTGCCAAAATTTTAGAAATCTTACGATTGGCGAAGTATGGCATCACTTGTATTCAGTTGGGTTTATGGCGGGTTATAAGATTTGGTATCTTCATGGGAAAACTTCGGATTATGCAAGTAGTAGTAGAGAACCTATTGTAGTACTAGTAGTTAGGAACCTAATGTTAGTTCTAGCAAACCTTAGAGTACCGATGTAGATTTTGGTGTAGGTACCATTCAGATAGTTAATTATGCATATAGAGAAAATATTCCGGAAGTAGGTGAATATCAAATTCCTAGGGTAGATGAGGAACCTAATGTAGAAGCTAGGAGATTTTTTTATATGTTAGATGCAGCGAAGCGGCCGCTTTATGATGGTTGCAAAGAGGGTCATTCGTCATTATCATCTGCTACAAGATTAATGGGCATAAAGACGGACTAAAAACTGGCGGAGGAATAAGTGGATGCTATTTGCGATTTTGTTAAAGATATTCTTCCTGGAGACAATCTTGCGCCAGGTTCATACAACGGGTCGAGAAACTTGTTAAAGGGTTTGGATTACCGTACCAGATGATAGATGTGTGCATCGACAACTGTGTGATATATTGGCGAGATGATGAATACCGTATGGAGTGTAAATTCTGTAAGAAGCCGCGCTATCAGGATACAAGGGGAAGAACTAAGGTTTCATTCAAGCGAATGTGGTATATGCCGTTAACCGATGGGCTGATGCGCTTATACCAATCGGAGCGAACTGCGGGGTAAATGAGATGGCATGCTGAGCATAGAAGAGGAGCAGAGATTGCACATCCGTCGGATGCTGAAGCGTGGCGACATTTTCAGAGAGTATATCCAGATTTTGCAGACGAGCCACGTAACGTATACCTCGGATTATGCACAGATGGTTTCAACCCGTTTTGAAGGCATGAGAGACAATATTCGTTGTGGTAAGTGGTTCTAACTCCTTATAACCTACCGCCATATATGTGCATGCGTCGAGAGTTTCTTTTCCTCTCCATACTCGTTCCCGGTCCAGAGCATCCAAGAAGATTACTTGATATATTCTTGCAGCCATTGATATATGAGTTGCAAATGTTATGGCTGCCCGGTGTTGTAGCATATGATGTCTCTTGCAAGGATAATTTTCTGATGAGGGCTGCACTAATGTAGACCATTTCGATTTTCCGGCTTATGGTATGTTATCAGGATGGAGAACGCATGGGAGGTTAGCATATCCGTATTGTCAGGAAAATACTGATGCATTCCAGTTGAAGAATGGACGCAAATCGTGTTGGTTTGACTATCATAGAAGATTTTTACCGCATGATCATCCATATTGGAGAAACACTAAACTTTTTACGAAGAAGAGGAAAGTGTTTGATGATCCTATTCTACAAGAAGATGGGTCAGTAACAATGGGCCTCTTAGAAACCTTTGGTGCACTAAGAACTCGTGAATGTGGCGGAGTTGGGCATGCGAATGTATACGCAGCTGGTGTGTCCCACAACTGGCACAAGCAAAGCATCTTCTGGGATTTTCCATATTGGAAGGACCAACTATTAAGGCATAATCTTGATGTCATGCACATTGAGAAAAATTTCTTCGATAACATCATGAACACCGTTCTCAGCATGCAAGGGAAGACGAAAGATAATGTGAAGTCTAGGCATAATTTGTCTGAAATTTGTGCTCGGCCTGAACTTCATCTTCAGAAAAACGGAAAACCTCCAATTCCATAATACTGGGTAGACCCGAAGTCGAAGTAAGATCTCTTTGAGTGGATATGCGACGAGTTAAATTCCCTGACGGTTACGCATTAAACTTGCGTAACTGTGTGGACACTGATAGAAGAAAGTTTATCGGAATGAAGAGTCATGATTGTCATGTGATGAATCGGATACCCGACGTACAAGGAGATGCCTTTATCCGATAGGCATAACTGGTTCCGCCAGTTCACGGTACATATCCTTCGTTAACTTTGTTATTTATTTCATATTATTATTTTATAAAGTTTGTTAATAACAAATGTTTAATATTTTTTTTTGAAGTAAGAGTATACTTGGGATAATAAGTATACTGAGCTTGTGGAAAAGGAGTTCCACATAAAGGCATCATCCCATTTCTCCAACGTCATCAACATATGGAAACATAAGTGGGTGAACGATGAAGTCCCCAAGGGTGTGAATGACGATGCCTGGAATGGGCTTGTCCGTCATTGGATTAAGCCTGCAACGGCAGCAACCTCTTCGACGAACTCCCAAAACCGTAAAAGTCACAGGAATGGTGTCGGGATGGCGACTCATAACGCGGGAGCAAAAAGCACCGCATCGAGGAAAATTGACTTTGTAAGTATCTTTATTTTTAATTTTCACTAAGTTTAGACCTTTTTATAATTAAGATATTTTTTGGGCAGAAACAGCGGGAAGGACGAGATCCGACACATATTGAGCTCGTCGAGGGCGCCATAAAATCAATACTACGGGCGAAATCTAGGATCCAATCGCTCGGAGGATTGTTGAATCGGCGAAGAGGCGGTTGGATGAGGTGGTTTCCCAATCCGAGGAAGTCGGTTCAACGGAAGAGCTACCGCAAGAAAAGATCATTGAAATCTTTCTCGAGGTAAGATTTTAAATTAACTAAAATTAGAATTAAGTTTTAAATTACTTGATTTCTAACTAGTACCACTGAAAAACTTTACAGGAAGCGGAGAAGAGAAAAGGCCGGGTTTTTGTTTTGGGAAACTTGGCGGACAAAGTCTCGACACCGCATTCCCGCTTCCATCCTTCGCCAAAGTCTTAAGGGAGAAAGATGAAGAGATCGAAGCGTTGAAGGCTAGTCAAACGCGGATTGAAGCCTGGATAGCAGAGGAAAATGCAGAAACGTCGAGGAAGATGCAGGAGATGAATGATCGGTTCATGTACTATATCAAGTATGGCCATCTTCCGGAAGATGGACCAGCAAACCAGGGTGCAGGAACGGGGACAGAGATGGTATCGGGATCGGGATCCGCTCCCCAGCCCCGTGAAATGTAATTTTAAAACTTTTTTATTGAATAATTTAAAAAATTTAAATAAATTTTCATTTTATTATTTTTGTTATAATAATAATACTAAAATTATATAATTTTCGAAATAATTTCTTTTTTTAATTTTTTTTTTCTCATCCCTCAATAATCCGTCGGAAAATCTGTTGGTTTATTTCCCTCGGTAAACCATCGGTATAAGGTCGTCGGTAATCCCTCGGTAATATTCCCTCGGATAACCATCGGTATAACCTCAGTTAACCGACGATATATTTTCCTCAGTAAACCGTCGGTTTGCTGATGTCGGTAATGGGTCGGTAATATTCCCTCGGAATTCCGTCGATAATATTCCCTGCAAAAACCGTCGGTAAAAATCCATCGAAAAACCGTCGGTTCACTCCCGTCAGAAAACCATCGGTTTAGCACGCTCGGTAAACCATCGATTATATTGCCTCGGGAAACCATCGGTAACCCTGATCGGTAAACCGTCAGAAGTCCGTCGGTATATCATCCATCGATAACCCGTCGATAATTCGTCGGTTTTGCATCCGTCGGTATTTCGTCGGTAATTACCGATGAAAACCGATGGGTTTGTTTTTCCGACGAAATAGAATCGACAGATTTTTTGGTGGGAAATCCGTCGGAAAGGACAGTTTCCGATGGATATCCGTCGATTTTTCCCCTCGGTATTTGTATGTTTTCTTGTAGTGACCGGCCAATGCTTACCCGGTCCGTACAACGAAAAATGCCCATTGGCATTGACTTCACTTCTTGATGAATTATATGATACCGAATGGGATCTGATCATGGTGGATGCACCAAAAGGGTACTTCACAACCGCGCCAGGGAGGATGGCAGCGATATTCTCCTCAGCCGTCATGGCACGTAACCGGAAGGGACACACGTTTTCCTTCATGACGTTGACCGTAAAGTGGAGAATGCTTACGCCAAAGAGTTACTATGCGAGAAGTACATAGTCAAATCCGCTGGTAGGCTCTGGCACTTCGAAATACCCAACGCCGCTAACATGAGCGACCAGCCGGGGGACCGATTTTGCTAGATTGCGCCGATATTCGATTCTTCATTACTTCTTTTAAATTAAACACCTCATAGTTCTTATGAGTTTAAAATTGTTTTTTCTTTTAATATATAAATAAATATCCAAAAGCTTCTCATCTTAATAAATTAAATCATGTATCCTATCGCTATGAATATATCTCATATGGTTTTATGAGGCTTAGTTTCTATATATTTTGGACACTGGCTGAAATTTGAATAGTTCATATGTAAAAAAATGGATATGATCGGAAATTTTTTTTATTGTATAGCATAATATTTTATATATATATACACATATTAGTGATGAGCATCATGATAACTAATAAGAATCTCAAAACACTACCCCCGAATAAATTTTATCGAGTATAAGGAAACAACCAAATTTAGGTATCATGTCAAAAATTCCATCCAGTAGTATGAATTTTATACATTACAAGGAAACAACCAAATTCAGATATAATGTCAAAAATCCATCTAATTAACAATATTTTCTGATGGATTTCCAACAAACTTTTTTATCAGTTGGTTATAAATCGTTAAAGATTTGTTGGAATTATCTAACTATATTATCCATCAAAAATCAGTTGGAAATGTTGAAGGGATACATGAAGATGTATTTGATGTATCAGTCGCTGCGTAATACAAAAGGTAGTACATGACGTGACACATAACCTAGATATGTTTGATTGCTGATATATGAATAAATTTTTATGATATGATTCGGTTTATGAGTTGTTTACTGAGTTGGATGAAGATATTAAAGAGAATATTGCAGCTTGGAATGGTTTACTTATTCTTAGGAGAAGATATCTAAGAAAAATGACAATTTACAAAAGGGTTTGGAAATATTCTAACAAAAATGATATTTACTATAGTTTTATTTAAGTAAACTTGAAAAAACAAGTTTAGCCTAATATTAAGAAGAAAGATGTGGCATTATGAAGAGGAAAGAGCTAAGAGAAAAAAAATTAAAGAGAGAGCTTTTGTGTTGGCGAGATCGTGTAATCATTGAAGTCTAGGCTCGGTGGGATGTAGCTCAAGGTTAGGTTATCCTGAAGAGTTCATGTTACTGAAAAGAGTAGTATTTCAATAGGTTTTTATGTATGTGTTTGCGATTGATGTAATTTATTTCTTGCTTTAATGAATTCGAATCTGAACGTGGTCCCGGGGAGTAGGAAACGAACCTCGTTAAAAACTTTGTGTGTCTTTACTTTCTGCATCTTTTTACCTTGCATCACCTGCATTTTCAATTGATATCAGAGGGTGCTCGATAGAGATTTAGTCTTGTTTCAGGTAGATCTAAGGTAGCTCAGAATTCAGGAAGTGGCACAAAATTTGAAATCGGGTTTGATGGAGTCTCATCAAGAATGAACGTCTATGACAAGACTACCACGTCTTGATTCTTCAAATTATGGCTATTGGAAGGTTCGTATGCAAGCTTTCATTAGTGGTCTTGATGAGGATTGTTGGAATTCAATTGAGATTGGTTGGAATCCTCATGTGATGACTGATGCTAATGGAGTTGAATTCTTAAGCCGAGAGATTAATGGAATGCTGCAGAGAAGAGGACATCAAGTTGCACTTCTAAGACCAAGACTACAGTTTATAATGCAATTGATGCAAGCTATTTCAAGTTGATTTCTCAATGTGCGTCAGCTCATAAGGCATCGAAGACATTGGAGAACATGTTTGATGGTACCACAAGTGTCAAGAGAACTAAGTTGGATATGTTAACATCTAAGTTTGAGAATCTAAGGATGGATGAAGAGAAAATTGTGGCTCAATTTAGTGCTAAGTTGTGTGACATATCTAATGAGTCATTCGCTCTTGGAAAGCACTACAAGGACAAGAAGCTTGTGAAGAAGCTGAAGAGATCTCTTCCATAAAATTTTGAGAAAAAATTTATGTTGTTGAAGAAGCTCATAATCTGGATGAGATGGCGTTTGATGAGTTTGTTGGGATACTTCAAGAATTTAAGTTGAGCAAATCGTATGAGAAAAAAGCTCAGAAGAAAGATGTTGATGTTGATTTTGGAGTTACTCTAAAGGTTTCATCTCTTGAAGATCCTATGCTGATGCTGTCAAGACAATTTTCTAATAATCTGAAGCTGAAGGATAACAAGAAAGATAAAGGAAAAAGATAGGAGTTTGACAATCCTTCATCGAAGATATGATATTTTTGAGTGTCAAGGCTTTGGTCATGTTCGCCTTGAATGTGAAAATTTGCAGCAGAAAAAGAAGAACAAAATCATCAAGAATGATTCTAAAAGTGATGCAGATGATGGTGAAGGACTAAAGAATTTTGTGGCATTCACAATTTTGGAGTCTAGTTCTGTTACGAATTTGCAACAACATATGCGTCAGCGTCTGCAACATGGTTTGCAATTGAAAGTGACAATGATGAAAGTGATGACGATGTTGGGAGGGATGATGATGAGTTTGATGATAACTACAAAGGTTTGTATGAGAATTGGTGTAAGCCGGTTGAGGGGAATTTGGTATTGACTAAGGAGAAAGTCAAGTTAGAAGCTCAAGTTGCTGAAGTATGGAAGTATGCAACAGAGAAATAAGAAGAAACACAACAAGCTAAAGTTAAATTTGAAGAAACTCAAAAATGTTTGAGGATGTTGAACAATGGCACAAATCAGTTGGATTATCTTCTCACCATTGGATAAAGTGATCGATGTGGTCTTGGATTCAAGGGAGAATCTTCAAAAGATGACTGTGTTTTTGTGTCAGGTGGAAAAAGGAGGTTGCATCAACATATGTACAAAGGCTATAACTCTTACAAATTCTGCAACTGGTACGGCAATTGGTGCGACAACTGGTATAAGAACTGCTAGAACGACTGTAACAAGGAAAATTCCACAAATGGAGAGTTCACCATAACGAATTTTTTGACATGTTTGTTATCATTGTGGAGTTGTTGGGCATATTAGGCTAAGATGTTTCAGGTTATTGAGGGAGAATAATCAAATGGAGCAACTTTATGGAGATTTCATGGTCCAACATGTTATCATTGTGGAGTTCAAGGACATGTTCAAAGGGCTAATCATGGAGGGACCAGGCTCATGAAGATTTTGAGAAAGAAGTAAATCACTTTCGATGGTGCAATAGGATTTCATCCTCAATATGGAGGAGGTAGGTTCATGTTTTATTTTTTTGACCATGATGTGACTCAAGCAGGGGGATAATGGTGTTGCTGGTGTCACGTGTTTCTAGTGACAAAGTCTTTGAAGCTAGGGTTGTTGATGTATCAGTTGAAGCGTAGTACATGACGTGACACAAGACGTAGATATGTTCGATTGAGGATATATGAATGAATCTGTAACATTCTGATTTGTGGCATATGCGGAGAGGCTTAAAATATTTAATTTGGCTACCTATTTCACCAAAGTGCACTTACATTTTCCTTCACTTGCCTAGAGAGAACTCCATAGTTAAGCGTGCGGTGATTGCAGGGATAATAAACAAGTCTTTAAAGCCTCTCAAAAATAATAAACCGGCCGTCGGACGAAGGTGAGCCCATGGGCCGAGTGAGCGGGCGTGGGGCCCACAGAAGGGGGCGCTCGGGGCGTTACAAGTGGTATCAGAACCGAATCCGAGGACGCTTATGGAGTCAGTGAGGTCTCACACCGTCAAGGATAACGATCTTGGGACATAATGAGGTCATTGCACTCTGTGAGAGGAGTGAATTGTAACATCCCGGTTTGTGTTATATGCAGAGAGACTTAAAAGAATTGATTTGGCTACCTATGTCACCGAAGTGCACTTACCTTTTCGGTCACTTTTCCAGAGAGAATTTTAGGGTTAAGAGTGCTTGAGCTGGAGTAATTGAAGGATGAGTGACCTACCGGGAAGTGATTCGCAGTATCGTGCGAGTGAGTACGAAGCACAGGAAACGGTCAGGTAGTGATTGTAGGGACAGTAAACAAGTCATAAAGCCTCTCAAAAATAAAAAACTGGCCGTCGGACGAAGGTGGACCCATGGGCCGAGTGAGAGGGAGTGGAGCCCACAGATGGGGGCGCTCGGGGCGTTGCAAGTGGTATCGGAGCCGAATCAGAGGATGTGTGTGGAGTCAGTGAGGGCTCACACCGTCAAGGATAACGATCATAGTGCACAACGAGGGCGTTGCGCTCTATGAGAGGGGGTGAATTATAACATCCCGGTTTGTAGTATATGTGGAGAGGCTTAAAAGAATTGATTTGGCTACCTATGTCACAAAAGTGCATTTACCTTTTCGGTCACTTGTCAAGAGAGAACTCCAGAGTTAAGTGTGTTTGAGCTCGAGTAGTTGAAGGATGGGTGACCTACCGGGAAATGATTCACGGTATCGTGCGAGTGAGGACAAAGAACGGGGAACGGTTGTGTGGTGATTGCAGGAATAGTAAACAAGTCTTTAAAGCTTTCAAAAAATTGCAGTATGGCCGTCAGACGAGGGTGGGCCCACAGACCGAGTGAGCGGGCATGGGTCCACGGACGGTGGTGGTCGGAACGTTACAGAATCTTTATGATATGATTCGGCTTATGTGCTGTTTGATGATTTGGATTAAAATATTAGAGAGAATGTTGCAGTTTGGAATGATTTACTTATTTTTAGGAGAAAATATAAGAAAAAATGAAGATTTAAAAAAATATTTTGAAATATCTTAACAAAAAAGATATTTGTTATATGGGAATTCGGCCATATAAATCCTCAACTTTGCAGGAATGACCAATTTAGACACCAATTTTTTGTGTGGCCACAAAAACACCAGACAATTCATTGACTTTCGTTAAAAACCCGAACTTTAGGTTGACTTGCCAAATTAACACGCTGTTTACCGATTTAACAGAATTTTTAACGTCTGATTAAGTCAACCTAAAGTTTGGGTTTTTAACGAAAATCAATGAATTGTTTGGTGTTTTCGTGTCCACACAAAAAATTGGTGTCTAAATTGGCCATTCCTGCAAAGTTGGGGATTTATATGGCTAAATAAAAAAACCTATAGATGAATGCGGTTTAACCAATAAAGCGAGATTTTTTAATATTAATTCTCCATTTTAAATTTATCAACTACTATATATTAGGATCCTAAATCTCTCCTCAACGCTCTCTCTTCTCTCTACCCAAAAGTCGCGTTTTCACTGATTCTCGTTTCCGGCCAACGGTTCTGGCTATTAAGGTGTAAGGGCTTCCAACCTAAAACCAATTGGTGATAAGTGGATTGGCCCATATCCCTTATATATTATGTGAGATCCCTTCTAACTTCCGATGTGGGACTTATGTCCCTAATACGCCCCCTCGAGATAATGGTCATTTGGCCATTAATCTCGGAATGTACGGGCTTGGACCAACTTTGGGTCGGATCGGGTTGGACTGCATGGATCGGGCTCTGATACCATAATAAGGTGTAAGGGCTTCCAACATAAAACCAATTGGTGATAAGTGGAGTGGCCCACATCCCTTATATATTATGTGAGATCCCTTCCAACTTCCGATGTGGGACTTATGTCCAACTCGATCCACCACCGATTCCTCTTCTATCTGTTACCTGCTTCACCGTGCGCTCATAAAGCCGTTGGTTCCGAAGCCCGCTCGAGTTGAACGGGTCGGCTTGTGTTTCTATGTCCTTCAGAGTTCTTCCTTCTAAGGATTTTTCTGTCATCTAAGCGTATAGTTCTTGGACGTGGCCATTTTTGCATACTTAGCTTTGAAACAAAGCAGTCAAGGAGAGCCCAAAGACACTTAAGAGAGGAGGTCAAGGTATGAAAAAAAGAAGAGCAAGAGAAAAGATGAGTCGATTTGACGGTGTCCCATGTCTGGGTATTTGCTTAAAGAGTACAGGTGAGAGTGAAGCATAATATAGAAAGGGCACCGAGAAACATTTTATATACTTTGTTTTACAATTAAAAAAGGGAATTCAGCCATATAAATCCCCAACTTTGCAGGAATGGCCAATTTAGACACCAATTTTTTGTGTGGACACGAAAACACCAAACAATTCATTGATTTTCGTTAAAAACCCAAACTTTAGGTTGACTTAATCAGACGTTAAAAATTCTGTTAAATCGGTAAACAGCGTGTTAATTTGGCAAGTCAACCTAAAGTTCGGGTTTTTAACGAAAGTCAATGAATTGTCTGGTGTTTTTGTGGCCACACAAAAAATTGGTGTCTAAATTGGCCATTTTTGCAAAGTTGGGGATTTATATGGCCGAATTCCTTTTGTTATATCTATTAAAAAGATATTTGTTATATCTTTATTTATTTAGATAAATTTAAAAAGCAAGTTTAGCCTAATACAAAAAAAAAATGTGGCCTTATGAAGAGAAAAAAGGTAAAAGAATAAAAATTTAAGAGAGAGATTTTGTGTTAGTGAGATCGCGGAATCATCGAAATCTAGGTTCGGTGGGGTTTAGCTCAGGATTAGAGTTATCTTGAAGAGTTCATTTTACTGAACAGAGCATTATTTCAATAGGTTTTGATCTACGTGTTTGCGATTGGTGTAATTGTTTTTTTGTTCTAATGAATTTGAATCTGGATGTAATCCCAGAAAATAGAAAACGAACCTCGCTAAAAATTGTGTATGTCTTTATTTTCTACACCTTTTTCTTACCTCACATGCATTTTCAATACATACAACATATCGAAAATCGATCAGAAATTTTCAACTGAATTCCAAAGATTTTTAAATTTCATTCTTGTGGGAAATTTCCCACCAGGTCGTGGGACCATCAGAAGTCGGACTCAACACTATTAGATAACAGCCTTTGGAAATTTTCAACTTTTCCCGTGTTATCTTATAGTGATATGCTTGTCAACAATTTGAATGCTAAGGGTAATCATTTTAGTTTATACCTAATATAGCAAACAAATCCATACTCGTACTAAACTAAAATCGACAACAGTATTTGTACAATATATGACATACTCTTCAAACCAAATTGAATTCTAAATTAAGTCAAACCTAACGAACAAGAAAGCACATTTACTCTATGTGTTATTGCAGAGATTGAGCTAAAAATATTACAGTTCCAGTCACCTATATATAGGAAATGAATTAGTAACGAAACAAAATATGTATGGAAACTTATATCTTTAATTGTGGATCTTGTATGGTTTTCATATAATAATACCATGGTAGCGCTAGATCGACCGTCATTAATATGATATGTGTTCAGACGACGAACCACTGGACTTCTGTGGTCTTTATAAATTAATGTGCAACGGCTAGTACTCTTGGACATCATTGTTCGGTGCTAGTTCAATTTTTGCACGTAATACTTAGGCATTCTAAACAAAAATACTTGGGTTCACCCCATCTCTTTCTTTTTAAACCAATAAAAAATATGCCATCTAGTATTATTTTTAAATAAAATTACAAAATTAAAATTAAAGAATTAAACGCATTCAAATAATTTATAAAAATAGATTATAATATATATATATCAATATTATATATTTTTTAGAGTTTACAAAATTGGAGTTTAGGGTTTAGGGATTAGGGTTTAGAGTTTAGGGTTTACAGTTTAGGGTTTAAGTCATTTAGGGTTTAGGGTTTAAGCCCTTTAGGGTTTAGGGATTAGGGTTTAAGCTCTTTGGGATTTAAAGTTTGGGGATTAAAGGTCCTTTGGGTTTAAGTCCTTTGGGGTTTAGAGTTAAGGGATTAGGGTTTAGAGTTTAGGGTTTAAGCCTTTTAGGGTTTAGTGTTTAAGCCTTTTAGGATTTTATTTTTTAATTTTTAAGTTTCATATTAAAATTTAGAGATTAGGGTTTAATTTTTTTAATTTGTTTTAGGTTTTTAAATTAGGGTTCAGGGGTTTAGGGATTAGGGTTTATGTTTTTATTTTTTAAGATTTACATGCTGCATTTAGGGACTAGGGTTTAGTTTTAATTTTAATTTTTTATGTTTTTAAATTATGGTTTGGAATTTAGGGTTTATGGTTTAGGGTTTAGGGTTTAGAATTTAGAGTTTAGAAATTAAGATTTAAGTTTTAGTTTTTTTTAAATTCTTGTATTTTTAATTTTTCTAATATAAAATATACTTTTTCTTTATTTTCGTTTTTAATTTTAAAATTTTTAATTTTTAATTATTTTTAATCCTAGATTATATGTAACCATTTGATTGGTGAAAAAAATGAGAAGTAAACAAATGGGTTAACCCATAGAGGTGAACTCATTCTAAACACCGAAAAGATAGATCTAACACAAAAAGTGAAATTTTCAAACTAAGCTAAAATGACTTTTTACAAAGAGTTGTATGCAAAGCTCAAAATCACAAGAGAACTTAAAAATGATTGCTATCAACTTAAAAGACATGATTGATCCTCCCAATTGGTCACTAGTACAAAATGTTATTGATCTAACAAATCGAGGGATTCCAGGATCAATGAGAAACATTTAACTTAGTTTGTTAATAATTCCTAAGATTTAGTTTGAAAAGCATATTATAAAGTAACTCTAGGCGTCACTCAAGCTTTCCAATGAAACTCTTAAAACTGAACCAAGATTATCTCATTGCCAAACTTCAACAATTCTTAAAATGTATTTAGATCAAGCTATCTGTAAGCAGAGTGAAAAAAAAAAAACAAAAAACAAAACAAAACAAGGGCATATAAATATTAATTAATATCTTCAATAACAAAAACATCAAAAAGATTCATAATCAGAAGATCAACCCTAACTCATATATATTGGGCTACTACCCACTGCACAAGATCATAACATCAATATAGAATTAATAAAAAGAAAAAAAAGATATGAAAGGAGATTGCATATGGAAAACTGTAAAAAAAAAAATCTTAAGTGTTAACTTTTGGTAGAAACAATTCCAAGCTTGTTCATTAGCCGAGAAAACTATTTTTGTTGATTAGGAGTATTAATCCTTAATTTTTATTAACCAAACCATTTTAATCTCTAACTTTTATTGATCAAACTGTTTTAATCTCAACATTATAATGACTTATGTTGGGATTCAAACGTCTTGATGAACAAAAATTGATGCTTCAGAGGCGCTTTGTCATCCACATTTCTGACACTCTATATCATATCTGTAATTGTATCCTATGTCTTTACAATCAAGCGACCGGTAACACTATTTTTATAGGTGTGCCATGTGAAGCTTGGAGGAAAAAGATCTCAGAGAGCGAAAAATCACATTCCAAAATGATTGTTCGGCCTAGTTCATCTTTTGGATCGCACTATTTGTTTGACTTTAGCTTCTATGTTGGATCTTGCGTTTTTTCCAAAGTCCCTAAGCCACCAAAAAGTTCATTAGTTGATGAGGACATCGAGCCACCAAGCCAAACCATTCAAGCTCCTAATGTGCCAAGTGGACCAGTGACCAGGAGCAGGAGCAAAGGCATAGAGAAAAGGTTCAACATCTTCCTGGAGCAGCTGGAACATCAAGGACTGATCCCACTTGATCAATTTGAAGCCATCCGCATAACTCCATCTGAGAGCTCCCAACTGAAAGCCATCTTTAATCAAGTCTCCATAACGACTCAGGACGACCCAGGAGATGATCCACATACCAAATTGAAGCTCTATGAGTCTAGTTTCCAGGCCACTAAAGAACTCCCGGAGATCAGTTATAAAACTCCAGATACAAGCCGAACAGTGAAGACATATCCGGTGGACCCTCTTATAACCGATAAAGTCAAATGGGCCATATTCTTCCCCAAAGATGAAGTCCACCTAAGCACGTGTTCTATAGTCCAATAAGGTGCCTAAGAAGACTCTGAAGCAGCTAAAGTATCTCAAGAACTTAAAGAATCAAGTTTGAATCACAAGAGATCAAACTTGCCTCATTTATCACCCTAGATACTCTCTCTTTGATTTTATTGTTTTGCTTTGATTTTGCTACGTTTTTCCTTGTTTTTCTTTGCAGGATTTATGTGTTTTTTCCTTAGAATAAGTCATGAACCTGGCTATATAATGCCTTGAATTGTAATCTCTTTTTTTCACCTTTGATCAATAAAATATCGATTTTTGTGTTAAAACAAAAACTCTCTCTTCTCTTTCAATTTGTGAGTGTTCCAAATTGCTTGAGTGCTCCTAGAAGTATCTGTAGGCTTTCACACCTATAGTGGTTCTACTCGATCCATCCTTCACCATCCATCTTATCCGAGCTAAGTTGGAGAAGTCCTTAGACTAGCCAACGGCTCAACCCTTATTTGGCTCAAGACTTTTAGCCAAGCTCATATCATTTTGGTATCAGAGCTTTAAAAGTCCTGGATCAAACAAGGTTGTTTGATTACTTCACTTTTATTGCTTAGTTCTTGATAGTTTTTCTTTTCTTTTCTTTTTGTGTTTCTTTTGCTCTTGCAATTTCCCTTTCAAAAAAAAAAAAAAACTTATAAAAACCCATAAAAATAGTTTTCCAATAGCTTTCTATCTTATTTCATCTTTGATATTAAGAAAAACCAAAAAAAAAAAGTTTTTACAAAAGTGTTTTGTGTTGAGCCTATACCGGAGAATTTTATCGGGTGAAGATCTGTCGGTTTTTGTCGATTTAAATTCAAATTTTCTTGTCTATCTTTTAAGTGCATTTATATAGAATATTTTTAAGGATTTTATTAAAGAGAATCAACCAAAAAAAGAAGAAAAAAACGTGCCATATGGGAGGCTCCCACTGATTTGGTTTCTTTCCTTATCGGGTCACGATCGATTAAAGAAACTTGTCAAAAATCCCATCCTTCTTTGTTTTCTTTGTTCCATCTTTCTAGCACGAAATTTTTAGATTATTTGAAGGATTTTGATCAGAAAACTTCATCAAAAATCTAGTGGGTCTGTGTGTTATTCATCGGGGTCGCGAAAATCCTTTACCGGACCATAACGTTGAAAGCCAACCACCAAGTCACCATCCGGAACCATGGGTGAGAATAATGTGTTGGAATTGTGTCCAGTAATCTCGGTACTGTCTCTAGAAAGTAAGAGTATGTCAATGATCAGACATAAGTCATATAATACTGGGGGTCATGATGGCTTGCTAGAGTCCGCTCATGATCTATAAGTCTTGGACTTATTGCCTTTATTATATGATCCCATATGGGTCACACGCCTAAGCTAACAGGAAAATGTGTAGGAACGGTTTAGCAGAAGTACGGTAAAAGTGCTAGGCATTTACTGTACTTAGAGAGAATAAAACGGTTTAGGCACTGTGTGTCGATCGATACACAAGGGGTATCGGTCGACACAGTGCGCGAATGCCGTCTAGTTAATTGGTGTTTGGGCCAAATGGCCCAAACGGAATCAGACAAGTTTTATAAGGTAAAACTCGAGTTTCTGAGCAATTAACCCTAATCAAACAGCCGAAATCTCTCTCTCTCTGCGCCGAGTTCCCCTAGTGGTCTAGCAGCCGTTTTCTATGATCGCGTGTGTGAACCTTTGGAGGATTCATCCCTCGGTGTTTCTCTGATCTCAAACATACCATCTCTTTCCGCTGCAAACAGGTATAAGGTGAGATCATCATTTGTTTCTATTCTGAGAAGAACCTAGATCGCATGTTTAGGTTGATATGAATCTAAGAATTGAATCAGGATCAACTAAACATTCCTTCAGTGGTATCAGAGCCAATGGTTCTGGTTTTTCTTGTATAGATTCAATGTTTAGGATTGTTTTCTTGTTTAAAAGTGTTTTGAATCAACTACTGATAAGAGAAACCATTTAAGCAACAAGAATTGAAATCTAAACACACCTAAAAACGCAGAAACCAAGCTATATTGACTTGGTAGAATGCGATTTTCAAAAGTCAGTATCGGCCAGAATCGCATGGATCGATCGATACGATCGCATGGATCGGTCGATACAGTCTATCGGCTAACCCTATTAACGCGTGAAAGCATCGATCGATGCAGGATCGATGCAGGTTCGATATTGGTGCATCGACCGATGCGGTTGGTGCACATCGATCGACACGGTTAGGGTTTTGGCTCGGTTCAGTGCATGCGTGAGAGCATCGATCGATACAGGATCGATGCACGATCGATGCAGGATCGATGCTAAGAGCATCGACCGATGTGGTTGATGGATCGATCGACACGGTTGGTCCATCGATCGACATGGTTGGTTTAAGGCTCGGTTTAATATTTTGATTAAAATTAAACGTCACGGTTTAATAAACAGATTTAATAATTTTATTAAGTCTGGTTAAACCGGGACAAGAAATCCAATGTCGAAAGAATTATTGGATTTAGTGCCTAAACCAGGATTTTCTAATTTGATTTGGTTGGACCAAATAAATTGAGAAAATCCGGTTTAGTAAATAACCGGTTGACAATTGTGGTCATCGTAGTAATTAAAATTTGGTTAGACCAATTTTAATGAACCAGACCGGTTATGTCATTTAATTGGACAATTGGGTCATGTCTTGGACATGGACCAATTCTTGGGCCTCGGGCCAAGAAGTTAAAACAATTGGGCCAATTATTTGAGTCTTTCTTCAGATTAATTTAAAATTTATTTTATAAAATTATAAAGTCGATTTTAAATTAAAGTTTCCGAAATTTTAAAATTAGAAAGTTTCTTAAATTAGAAGTTTCTGGATTTGCGGGTTTTGGATTTTAAAGAAATTTCTAAAGTTAGAAAGTTTCCGTTTTTTAGAAAGTTTCCAATTTTAGAAAGTTTCCAAAAAATAGTAGGTTTCTAAAAATGGAAAGTTTCCCGAAATAGTAATCTTCTATTCTGGGAATGAATTTTTTAAATAAACCTACGAACCTCAAACAATATCAAGCGTTGGATGTCTTGTCCATTCTATGTCAGCTGTCGAAGCCCATTCAATTGTATTCATGGCCTTACAGTGTGAGGGTGTCTGCTTTTGCGTGGATAAGACGGTTTGTGATTCATAAATGTCATTGGGAGTCCCAGACATTAATGATTACATGACTGTATAGTCTGGTTTTCTTGACTGGGCCATCGGGAGTCCCGGGCCTTGAGACATCAGAGTGAATTGGGCCTCGGGCCCAGATTCACAACCAAGAGTTATATCACGGATATAATTAGCCGATATAGGGCTTACCGATATAAGCTAAGGTTTGGTGACGGCCAGTGGCCCACTTTAATCTTAGTTATATGTGGATCTTGGAATCATTATATTCTATTGAGGGTAACTTATGTTATTGAATATAATGCGTGATTAATCATATTAAATTTAATACGAGATTAATCATATTGAACATTTTAACTAATAACCTTTTTATCTATATATTTCAGCTATGACTACTACAAGCACACAAAACACATTCTCGATCCGGTCTGTTCTCGAAAAGGAGAAGCTGACTGGAACGAACTTCCTGACGTGGTCAAGGAACTTGAGGCTAGTCCTCAAGCAGGAGAAGAAGGATTATGTCCTTCGTGATCCTCTCCCCGAGAGGCCTCCTGCCAATGCCGCCAGGACTCTGCATAATGCTTGGGAAAAGCATTCGTCAGATGAAAATGATGCCTATTGCCTGATGTTGGTAACAATGACTCCGGAGCTGCAAAAACAGTTCGAGAGTGTATTGTCACCCATCGAGATAATGGCAAGCCTGAAATCGCTTTTTCAGGAGCAGGCTAGGACTGAGAGGTTTCAAACAGTTAAGAACCTCTTGGACTGCAAGTTGGCTGCGAATGCGGCAGTGAGTCCTCATGTCTTGAAGATGATGGGTTATCTCGATCATCTTCAGAAACTCGACTGCCCAATCAGCCAGGAACTTGCCTGCGACATCATTCTGCAGTCATTACCTGCAAGCTATGATCAGTTCATTCTGAACTTTAACATGCATGGCTTGAGTAAGACATTGCCTGAGCTTCACGGAATGCTCAAGACTGCGGAGCCCAATTTGAGGAAAACCGCCAAGGACCCAAATGTGCTTATGGTGCAGAAGGGCAAGGGGTTTAAGAAATCCTCTGCTAAGGATAAGGGAAAGGCCAAGGCTGTCCAAGTCGCGGACAAGGACACGCCAAAGCCCAAGCCCAAGTCCAAGGCTGGGCCAACTGACATATGCAGGTTCTGTAAAGAACCAGGGCATTGGAGGAGAGAATGTAAGAAATTCCAGGAAGGTCTAAAGGAATTGAAGAAGAAGACTTTTGAGACTTCTTCAACAGGTATTTTTGTTATAGAAGTTAATACAACTACTTCTGATAATACCTCATGGGTTATGGATACTGGTTGTGGGGCTCATATTTGTACTAATATGCAGGCACTCAGCAACAGTAGAAGGCTGAAGCAAGGACAAGTGGAGCTACGAGTTGGGAATGGAGCGAAAGTTCCAGCACTAGCTGTAGGCACTTACTTGTTGTCTTTACCTTCGGGATTGATTTTAGAACTGAATAATTGTTATTTTGTACCTGCTATAAGCAGAAATATTATTTCAATTTCTTTGTTGGATTTGGAAGGTTATGATTTTTCAGTTAAGAATAAATTATGTTCCTTCAATCGCAACAATTTGTTCTATGGTTCTGCCCCTCTTATGAATGGGCTTTACATACTCGATCAATCCGCGCCAATTTATAACATTAATACCAAACGGTTCAAACCTAATGAGGAGAACCGAACGTTTCTATGGCATTGTCGTTTAGGGCACATCAGCGAGAAACGCATCAAGAGGCTCCATTCGAATGGACTTCTTGGCTCATTTGACTTTGAGTCATGTGAGAAATGCGAATCCTGCATGATGGGCAAAATGACACGGGCCCCCTTTAATAAACCTAACGAGAGGGCCAGTGACGTATTGGGCCTGATACACACTGATGTGTGTGGCCCAATGTCCACAAATGCAAGAGGAAACTATCAGTACTTCATTACCTTTACTGATGATTTCAGTAGGTATGGATATGTTTATTTGATGAAACATAAGTCTGAATCTTTTGAGAAGTTCAGAGAATTCCAAAATGAAGTACAGAACCAACTTGGCAAAAGCATTAAGGCTCTTCGGTCCGACCGAGGAGGAGAATACTTAAGCCAAGAATTCAGTGATCATCTGAGAGAGTGTGGGATCGTATCCCAACTCACTCCTCCCGGAACACCTCAATGGAATGGTGTGTCTGAGAGGAGAAATCGGACCTTATTGGATATGGTTCGATCTATGATGAGTCACACAGACCTTCCAATATCCCTTTGGGGATATGCTCTGCTAACAGCAGTGTTCACTCTAAATAGAGCGCCATCGAAAGCAGTAGCAAAGACACCATATGAATTATGGACTGGAGAAGCTCCAGTGCTGTCTTATCTCAGAATTTGGGGTTGTGAAGCCTATGTCAAGAGATTGATCTCAGACAAGCTTACACCAAAATCTGACAAATGCTACTTCATTGGTTATCCACGGGAAACCAAGGCTTATTACTTCTATCTACGTTCCGAGAACAAGATCTTTGTTGCCCGGGATTGTAACTTTCTTGAGAGGGAGTTTCTCTCTAAGAAAGACAGTGGGAGTAAGGTACTGCTTGAAGAAATTCAAGATGAACAGGATACTGCTCAACCTAATGAGGAAGAGCAGCAGGAGGACCTACAAGAAATTGTAGAGCCTGAACTTGTAGTACCTGAAGTTCGAAGATCCGGGAGGATCCGTCACGAACCCGAGAGATATCAAGGATTCCTCGTGACTGACTGTCATGATCTTTTGATCATTGATGGTGATGAACCATCGAACTTCAATCAAGCCATGATGGGCCCAGATTCCTCTAAATGGCGCAAGGCCACTGATTCCGAAATGGACTCCATGTCGGTCAACCAAGTGTTTTCGTTGGTTGACTTACCCGCTGGTGTAAAAGCCATCGAGTGCAAATGGATCTTCAAGAAGAAGATTGACGTGGATGGAAATGTCCAGATTTATAAAGCCAGGTTGGTGGCAAAAGGTTTCAGACAAGTTCACGGTGTGGATTACGATGAAACCTATTCACCAGTGGCTATGATGAAATCTATTCGGATTCTACTAGCAACTGCAGCTTTTCATGATTATGAAATTTGGCAGATGGACGTGAAAACCGCCTTCCTGAATGGTATTCTGGAAGAGGATGTGTATATGACACAACCTGACGGTTACATAGATCCAAAGAATGCTGGAAAAGTATGCAAGCTTCATAAATCCATTTATGGATTGAAGCAAGCATCGAGGAGCTGGAATCTTCGTTTTGATGAAGCGATCAAGCAATTTGACTTCATCAGAAACGAAGAAGAACAATGCGTGTATAAGAAATCTAGTGGGAGCAAGATTGTATTTCTTATTCTGTATGTCGATGACATACTGCTTCTCGGAAACGACGTTCCAATGCTAAAGTCGGTAAAGGACTGGCTTGGAAGTTGTTTTTCCATGAAAGACATGGGTGAAGCCGCATACGTTCTTGGAATCAGGATCTACCGGGATAGATCTAGAAGGCTGATAGGCTTGTGTCAAGATTCATACATTGACAAAGTCCTACAAAGATTCAGCATGAAGGATTCCAAGAAGGGCTTCACGCCAATGGTACATGGCACAACGCTAAGCAAGAAGCAGAGCCCTACGACGGCTGCTGAGCTTGAGCGAATGAAGAATATTCCTTATGCATCTGCAATAGGATCTGTCATGTATGCCATGATCTGTACTCGTCCTGATGTTGCTTATGCATTGAGCATGACGAGTAGATACCAGTCAAATCCAGGTGAAAACCATTGGATTGCCGTAAAGAATATCTTGAAGTATCTAAGACATACTAAGGATAAGTTCTTGGTGTACGGCGGAAGTGATGTGCTTAAAGTCAATGGATTCACGGACGCAAGTTTCCAGACAGACCAAGATGATTTCCGGTCACAGTCCGGTTATATCTTTTGTCTGAATGGCGGTGCAATCAGTTGGAGAAGCTCCAAGCAGGACACCGTTGCTGATTCCACTACAGAAGCTGAATATATCGCCGCCTCAGAAGCTGCGAAGGAAGCTGTTTGGATACGAAAGTTCATTATTGAACTAGGTGTGATACCAGATGCGGCTGAGCCTCTGGCACTGTTTTGTGACAACAATGGTGCTATAGCTCAGGCAAAGGAACCAAGATCATACCAGAAATCCAAGCATGTTCTAAGAAGATTTCACTTGATACGTGACATCATTAATAGAAAGGAAGTCAAGATCAGCCGAGTTCAGACAGATGATAACGTCGCTGATCCGTTGACAAAGCCACTCCCAAGGCCTAAGCTCGAGTTTCTGACTGAAGATGTAGGCATTAGAGACATAGAAATGTAATCTAAATTTGAGTGGGAGTTTTGAGGGCTTTTATTTAGTTATTTGATATGTTCTTGTAAAACATTCTTATGTTTAATGAAATTATTATTTCAAGATTATTTTAACTGTGATGAAATAATCGTTCCAAAGTGATATGAACCATTTTATAGGTCATCGAAGTAAATGACTTGATCTTGAGTCATCGAAGTCATTTAGCTTGATCATGAGACCCTATATTTTATAGATGTTTATATCATCCCGTCCCTAGTCGAAGGTTGTTGAAATTGGAACACCAACAACCGTGTGAGACTGGATTGGTACGTGACTTATGACAAAGTCTCAGTGTGTCATAGATGCGCGGCATCAAAGTCAGTACATAGGTGTATGTTTGGGAACATACGACCGGACAAGACCCGCTTATAAGAACTCTTCAGGATATTTATATCTGTGTCATACGAGATTCTTACTACGACTATAGAGTATAGTCCTTAGACCTGAGTTCGCATGCATGTGACTGCACATGGACTGATGCACTTTGATCATTGTCTAACGCTATCGTTCTGCGATAGTTATAAGGACCTTGTTTGGGTACATTATGAAATGAATAGTTTACAGTGATGGAACAAGACGGAATTTGTCCCTCCAATATAAATGGAGTGAATATCTCTAGGCCAATCGGAGATTTGAATACTGGAAAATGCATGGCCATGCTCAAACGGACTGTCCCGAGTCGTTTGGATTGTCAGTATCAAATCAGAGTCCGATGAACAAGATTAGGCTTTATAAGGATGACACCAATCTTTCCTTATGACTAATCGAGATATTGTGACAAAAGGATTATGAATACAGAGATTCCAGTACAAGTGGGAGATTGTTGGAATTGTGTCCAGTAATCTCGGTACTGTCTCTAGAAAGTAAGAGTATGTCAATGATCAGACATAAGTCATATAATACTGGGGGTCATGATGGCTTGCTAGAGTCCGCTCATGATCTATAAGTCTTGGACTTATTGCCTTTATTATATGATCCCATATGGGTCACACGCCTAAGCTAACAGGAAAATGTGTAGGAACGGTTTAGCAGAAGTACGGTAAAAGTGCTAGGCATTTACTGTACTTAGAGAGAATAAAACGGTTTAGGCACTGTGTGTCGATCGATACACAAGGGGTATCGGTCGACACAGTGCGCGAATGCCGTCTAGTTAATTGGTGTTTGGGCCAAATGGCCCAAACGGAATCAGACAAGTTTTATAAGGTAAAACTCGAGTTTCTGAGCAATTAACCCTAATCAAACAGCCGAAATCTCTCTCTCTCTCTGCGCCGAGTTCCCCTAGTGGTCTAGCAGCCGTTTTCTGTGATCGCGTGTGTGAACCTTTGGAGGATTCATCCCTCGGTGTTTCTCTGATCTCAAACATACCATCTCTTTCCGCTGCAAACAGGTATAAGGTGAGATCATCATTTGTTTCTATTCTGAGAAGAACCTAGATCGCATGTTTAGGTTGATATGAATCTAAGAATTGAATCAGGATCAACTAAACAATCCTTCATAATGGTGAGGGAAACGCAGCCATGATGCAAATGCTTCAAGCCATACAACAACAACTCCAAACCGTGGGTCAACGGTTAGATCGAGTGGAGCAACCTCGAGTAAACAACAACCAAAGACAAGAGCATGGTCATAGGCAAGTAGATGGTCTAGAGACTGATGTGAGTGATGAAGAACCACAGCCTAATGATCGTAGAAGAAGGAGAGCTCCTAGGAATCAAGATTTGGAGGAAGAAGAAGAAGACCATCCGAGGTATAAGTCCACGGACATGAAGCTCAAGGCTCCTACCTTTGCTGGAAGAGTAGATCCTGAAGCTTATCTAGTGTGGGAGCAGAGAATGGAGCATATTTTTGCCTATTACAAGTACACCGAGCAAAGGAGACTAGCCTTAGCCGTAGCTCAACTCACTGATCATGCCTTATCTTGGTGGGATCGTGAGGTTAGTGATAGGAGAAGAAGTGATACTCCTCAAATGACCACATGGAGGGAGATGAAGCAGCTCATGAAGAAGAGATATGTTCCCACCTACTACCATCGAGATCTTCAAAGGAAGTTCCGAAATTTGTCTCAGGGAACAAGAAGTGTGGAAGAATATTTTGAAGAGTTTGAGCACTTAAGGAACATATTAGAACTTGAAGATGATGCTGAGACAATCATGGCTCAGTTCCTTGATGGGCTACAAGAGCGTATTTGTCGCAAAGTAGAAAGGCTTCCTTACCATGATTTGAAAGATATTCTACACAACGCCATACAAGCAGAGCAACATATCAAGAGGAAGACCTATGGCAGGCCTAAAAACACTCAAGTTTGGGATCAAGGACGTGCCAAGACACAAGTCCAATCAACTTCTCAAAACAAGCCTTTGGACAAAGGCAAAACCATAGCTATCGACAATCGGTTTAAGTCTAAAGCAAGTGAGCCTAACCAAGGTAAGTTTTCTAATCCTAACACTTCTAGAACTCGTGATATAACTTGTTTCAAGTGTAAGGGCAGGGGACATATGGCTAAGGATTGCCCCAACCCAAGAGTAATGATTCTCACGGATGCGGGAGAATACGAGTCACAAGATGAAAAAGATGCTATCATGGATGATGCTGAATTTGAGGAGGTTGAATGTGAACCTGAATATGGAGAGTCCCTGGTCATAAGGAGAGTCTTGAACCTCACGGTTCATCCTGATGAGTTAGCCCAAAGAGAAAACATCTTCCATACCCGTTGCACCATCCAAGACAAGGTATGTAATCTTATCATTGATGGTGGGTCATCTGCTAATGTTGCTAGTGAGTATATGGTTTCCAAACTCAGCCTTGTAAGGACTAAACATCCTCATCCATATAAACTAAGATGGCTTAATGACAAGGCTGAGATGAAAATCACGGATCAAGTACAAGTACCATTCAAAGTGGGAAAGTATATAGATCAAGTATTGTGTGATGTGGTTCCTATGCAAGCTTGTCATCTTCTACTTGGTAGACCATGGCAATTTGATAAGGATACCATGCACCATGGACGTAGCAACATGTATTCTTTTGTCCATGAAAAAAAGAAATACAACTTAACTCCTCTTACACCAACTCAAGTGCATGAAATTCAAGTTAAGATGCTTAAAGCAAAGAGTTCCTCTTCAAAAGCTAATCTATTGATCAAGCCTAGTTGTATAGCTAAGGCAATAACTTGTAAAGAACCGGTATTGCTAATGATCTTTAAGGAAGTTTTGAGTGCAGGTTGTAGTGCTTTGGAGCAAGATCTTCCACAAGAAGTCAAGGAACTTTTGGACCGGTTTGCTGAGACATTCCCTGATGAAATACCTCCTGGACTACCTCCTATAAGAGGAATTGAGCATCAAATAGATCTGGTTCCTGGTGCTCCATTGCCCAATAGAGCCGCTTATCGAGTAAACCCGGAGGAAGCTAAGGAATTGGAGAAGCAAGTAAAGGATCTTTTGGATAAAGGCTATGTGCGTGAGAGCCTTAGTCCTTGTGCTGTACCAGTCCTCTTGGTGCCAAAGAAAGATGGGACTTGGAGGATGTGTGTGGATTGTCGAGCTATCAACAATATAACCATCAAATACCGACATCCAATACCAAGGTTAGATGATATGCTTGATGAACTATCTGGGTCTAATGTATTTTCCAAGATTGATCTTAGGAGTGGGTATCATCAAGTAAGGATGAAGGAAGGTGATGAGTGGAAAACGGCTTTCAAGACCAAACAAGGTCTCTACGAATGGCTAGTCATGCCATTTGGACTCACCAATGTACCAAGCACCTTCATGAGGCTTATGAACCAAATTCTAAGGCCTTACATCAGTAAGTTTGTAGTGGTATACTTTGATGATATACTCATTTATAGCCCAACATTTGATGAGCACTTAGTTCATTTAGAAAATGTCATTAAAACACTTCAAAAGGAAGGCCTTTATGCCAACCTTAAGAAGTGCACTTTTTGCACTAATGAACTTGTCTTTTTAGGCTTTATAGTGAGTTCACAGGGACTAAGAGTGGACCAAGAGAAAGTAAAAGCCATACAAGAATGGCCAACTCCAACCAACACTAGCCAAGTTAGAAGCTTCCATGGATTGGCTAGCTTTTATAGGAGATTTGTGAAAGATTTCAGTACTCTTGCTGCACCACTCACTGCTGTGATCAAAAAGGATGTGGGGTTCAAGTGGGGAGAAGCTCAGGAGCAGGCCTTTAAATCCCTAAAGGATCGGTTATCAAATGCCCCTGTTTTAGCTTTACCCGATTTTACTAAAACTTTTGAGATTGAGTGTGATGCATCAGGTTTAGGTATTGGAGCTGTGCTTACTCAAGGAGGCAAACCAATAGCTTATTTTAGTGAGAAACTCAGTGGTCCAACCCTCAACTATCCCACGTATGACAAGGAGTTGTATGCCTTAGTTCGCGCAATGGAGACTTGGCAACACTATCTACTCGCTAAGGAGTGTGTGATCCACACGGATCATGAAACCTTGAAGCATTTAAGGGGTCAAACTAACCTGAAGAGAAGGCATGCTAAGTGGCTTGAGTTCATAGAAACATTCCCTTATTTCATCAAATACAAGAAGGGAAAAGACAATGTTGTAGCCGATGCACTTTCAAGAAGACATGCCCTTATTTCTACAATGGATGCTAAGGTTCTTGGTTTTGAATTAATTATACCATTATATGAATCTGATCCTGACTTTTCAGAGAGCTATAAGAGTCCAGGGAAGGGAGCCCACGTGTCCTTCTACATCCACAATGGCTATCTCTTCAAGGACAAACGGTTATGCATTCCACAATGCTCTTTAAGGGATCTTATAGTTCGAGAGGCTCATGGAGGAGGATTAATGGGTCACTTTGGAGTGGAGAAGACTTTGGCAATGCTTAAATAACATTTCTTCTGGCCTCACCTTAAGAAATCAGTAGAAACTTTCATTGCAAGATGTATCACTTGCAAGAAAGCCAAGTCTAGAGTCCAACCCCACGGTTTGTATCTTCCTTTACCAATTCCTACTTCTCCTTGGGTTGATATTTCCATGGATTTTGTGTTAGGTTTACCCAAGATCAGACACAAGGATTCAATATTTGTGGTAGTAGACCGCTTTTCCAAGATGGCTCACTTTATACCTTGTGCCAAGACCAATGATGCAACTCAAACCGCGGATCTCTTCTTTAAAGAAGTTGTTAGATTGCATGGAGTGCCAAGGACTATTGTCTCGGATAGGGACACCATGTTTCTAAGCCATTTTTGGAGGACCTTATGGAAGAAACTAGGCACTAAACTACTTTTCTCAACCACGTGCCACCCACAAACTGATGGTCAAACCGAAGTGGTCAACCGCACTCTTGGAACACTTCTAAGAGCAACAATAGGGAGAAATCTTAAAACTTGGCTTGAGGCCTTACCTTTTGTTGAATTTGCTTATAATAGAGCTATCCATAGTGCAACACTGATGTCTCCTTTTCAGGTGGTTTATGGGTTCAATCCCAACACTCCTTTGGATCTTGCACCACTTCCACAAAAAGACTTCTTGGATTTGGATGGAGAGAAAAAGGCCGATCAAATAAAGAAGCTCCACTTGAAAGTTAAGGAGAAGCTTGAGAAGACCAATGAGCAACGTGTTAGATCAGCCAACAAAGGAAGGAAACAAGTTACTTTTGAAGTTGGAGAATGGGTGTGGCTGCACATGAGACCGGAGAGGTTTCCCAACCAAAGGAGCTCCAAACTTTCACCACGTGGAGATGGACCATTCAAGATTTTGGAGAAAATCAATGACAATGCCTACAAGCTGGATCTTCCAGGTGAGTTCAAAGTATCTAATACCTTCAATATCTCTGACTTGGCTCGTTTTGATGCAGTAAATGAAGTTTTGGGGTCAAAACCTCATGAAGAGGGAGGGAGTGATGAGGACATCGAGCCACCAAGCCAAACCATTCAAGCTCCTAATGTGCCAAGTGGACCAGTGACCAGGAGAAGGAGCAAAGGCATAGAGAAAAGGTTCAACATCTTCCTGGAGCAGCTGGAACATCAAGGACTGATCCCACTTGATCAATTTGAAGCCATCCGCATAACTCCATCTGAGAGCTCCCAACTGAAAGCCATCTTTAATCAAGTCTCCATAACGACTCAGGACGACCCAGGAGATGATCCACATACCAAATTGAAGCTCTATGAGTCTAGTTTCCAGGCCACTAAAGAACTCCCGGAGATCAGTTATAAAACTCCAGATACAAGCCGAACAGTGAAGACATATCCGGTGGACCCTCTTATAACCGATAAAGTCAAATGGGCCATATTCTTCCCCAAAGATGAAGTCCACCTAAGCACGTGTTCTATAGTCCAATAAGGTGCCTAAGAAGACTCTGAAGCAGCTAAAGTATCTCAAGAACTTAAAGAATCAAGTTTGAATCACAAGAGATCAAACTTGCCTTATTTAGCACCCTAGATACTCTCTCTTTGATTTTATTGTTTTGCTTTGATTTTGCTACGTTTTTCCTTGTTTTTCTTTGCAGGATTTATGTGTTTTTTCCTTAGAATAAGTCATGAACCTGGCTATATAATGCCTTGAATTGTAATCTCTTTTTTTCACCTTTGATCAATAAAATATCGATTTTTGTGTTAAAACAAAAACTCTCTCTTCTCTTTCAATTTGTGAGTGTTCCAAATTGCTTGAGTGCTCCTAGAAGTATATGTAGGCTTTCACACCTATAGTGGTTCTACTCGATCCATCCTTCACCATCCATCTTATCCGAGCTAAGTTGGAGAAGTCCTTAGACTAGCCAACGGCTCAACCCTTATTTGGCTCAAGACTTTTAGCCAAGCTCATATCATTAGTCAAAAATCCATGAGATGGTTATTAACAAAATTGGCTCACATCTCAATCATTTGAAATAGCACCATGATGGAAAAATGTTTGTGTATGCTGGGAAGGGATGGTTTATTCTATAATTTTGACAACATTATTAGCATTCAGAAAACCGGATTTTGAAAATATATGTGCCAAAACAAATCAAAGATATGTCAAATACATAATATCTCACATTGTCTCCAACTAGTCTTTTACATCCACTTCCTATTTCTGATTTTGTTTGGGAGGATTTTTCAATATTTTTTATAGAAGAAATACCAACTATAGAGATCGAATGTTATCTTATTATTAGAGAAGTGTTTACATATTTATACAATGAGAGTAAAGCATCGTAATTACAAATATATTCTTAACTAACTATAATTACATATATGTTTTCCAATACGCTCCCTCAAGATGGAGGGGCTTGTGTCATTCCAATCTTGAATGATTCATGCTGAAATTTGTGTCTCGTGAGGGGTTTGGTGAACGTTTCCTCCAGCTGATCATGAGTTGAAACATGTGAAACACACAATGCACCAGCTTGTATTGGATTTCGGATGAAGTGATACTTAAGGTTGGAATTTCATCCTTGAGTGAAAGATTGGGTCTTCACAAAGGTATGTTGCAACAATGTTGTCACAATATATCACTGGAGCTTGAGGAAAAAGAATATGATGTTCAAAAAGTAATGAACATACCCAAGTTACCTCTGAAGCCATATTAGCTACATATCGGTATTCAGCTTCAGTGCCAGTTTGTTTCTTTAAAGACCATGAGATTGGGTTGCGACCAAGATAAACCACATAATCGTTTGTGGAGACGAAATCGTCTGTGTCCCCTTCCCAATCTGCATCAGAGAAAGCGTGTAACTGAAACTCTGATTTTTGTGTAGATAGATACAATGAGTGATAGTCCCTGATAAGTATCGGAGTAAGTGTTTGGCTGCATAACAATGGTCTTTTGTAAGCATATGCATGAACTATGACAAACGCTTAACCGCGTATGAGATATTTGGGCGCATGAAGGCTAGATATTAATGACTTCCTACGATAGATGGGTACCGTGAGCCATCTTGTAAAGGAACTCCAGATTGTAGAGTCAATTTTGGTAATGCTTGTAATGTGTGGCAACAGGTTTGCAATCAGACATGTTGTTTCAATAGAGAAGATCAATGATGTACTTTCTCTCTCGCAAATGTAATCCATCGCTTGTCCTTCTAGCTTCAACTGCAAGAAAATAGTGAAGATCAATTGGGTATTTAATGTAAAATTAATCACCAAATGCGTTTAGTACATGTGCAACAACAGTCTCACCATTTCCAGCTACAAGGATGTCGTCATCGTAGACGAAAACATAGGTCAAGGAGTGCCACGAGCCATGATAAAGAGTGATGTGTCTGCGACTGAATTTGTAAAACCAGTGAGTAAGAAGTGACTTTTCCGCGAGATGTACCATGATCGTGGAGCCTGATTTAGTCCATATATTAGCTTGCGAGTGCGAAAAACATGATGAGGACGATCATGGTCCACAAACCAGGCGGTTGGTGCATGAAAACTTCTTCCTTGAGTTCACCTTGTAGGAAGGAGTTATTAACATCCAATTGTTTACATACTATGATTTTCAAACTGCAACATCAAGAACTAGCCTAATCGTTGTAATTTTGATGATTGGACTAAAAGTTTCAGAACAGTCAATTCCATATCGTTTTGTAAACCCTTTAGTCCATATATCGGCTTACGAATGCGAAATACATGATGATGATGATCATGGTCCACAAAACAAGGCGGTTGGTGCATGAAAACATATTTTTGATTTCACCTTGTAGGAAGGCGTTATTAACATCCAATTGTTTACATACCACGATTTTTGAACTGAAACATCAAGAACCATCCCTATTGTTGTAATTTTGATGACTATGACTAAAATTTTCAGAATATTCAATTACATATTGTTGTGTAAACTCTTTCGCAACGAGACGAGCTTTGTAGCGGTCTAGTTATCCATTTGGTAGGTACTTTGTGGTAAATAACCACTTGCAGCCGATAACATTTTGATCTGAATGAAGTTGCTCAAGATCTCATGTATGATTGGAAGTTAAGGCATCAAATTCCATTGAAGCAGCATGTCTCCAATTCTCATCTTTAAGTGCTTGATGAATCGTTGTCGGTTCCAAGAATATGCGCTCCCTACCTGCAACGGCAAAAGACATTTTCTGCTTCGATTTTCTGATATTTTTTCACGAGTTGTCATTTTGTGGGCATTTTGTGGTGGCTGATTTGGGATTTCTTGTTTGGGTGCAGGCATGGAAGGTTAGGCTGTGTTTCTTTGTTCTACTGGTATATTATAATCCATGGGATTTGGCTCATTTTGAGGTGGAGCAGTGGGATCAGTAAATGATGGTGTGGTATGGGTCAAGGTTGGAGGTCCATTTTAAGAATGAGCAGTGGGCTCAAGAGAAGAAGTAAAATTAGTACCATACGAGGAAGAAGGCGATAAATGTGTTGCGTTTTTCGGTGAAGTTTGTTGAGGCTGAGGCAACGACATTTGGTGAAGGATCTTGTTCTGGGGTGTTGACGGAGGCAAGAATGTCGGAAGCTGAAGTACAGTAGGTGTCGCATATGAGATATTGTTCTATGTTTCTGCACTGATGGTTGTCGAGTGAAGACGAGCAAATGGGAAAACAGTTTCTGTGAACTGAACATGCCGCGATGTATTAATCCGAGAAGTTGGAATGTGGAGGCAGTGATATGCACTATGTTTAGAGGAATAGCCGACAAAAATGCACTCTTGTGACCGACTTTTAATCTTATGTTGACTGTAAGGCATTAGCCACGGTAAACATTGAGATCCAAATATTCGTAGTTTCGCATAGTTTGGATCCTCTTGAAACAGATTTTTGTATGGACACATAATGATAACACAGACGTCGGTAACCTATTTATGAGATACACTACCGTTGAAAAAGAAAAGGGCCAGTATGATTTGGGCATGGACGCCGTGGGTAGAAGTGTCAGACCATTCTCCACTATATGCCGATGTTTCCGTTCCGATAGTCCATTATGCTCTGGCGTATGAGGTGGTGTGGTCAGTTGAGAGGAAGCTTCGTAAGACTATAAATTCACCTCCATCATCCAATAAAAAAGTGCCAATCTAGGTTTGGAATTTGTTTTCATAAGTTGTTTGAATGTAAGGAAAACTTCTTTGACTTGGAATTTGAGTTTGAGAGGGTATAACCAAGTATAACGAGAATAATGATCCACACGTTTGAGAGGGTATAACCAAGTTTGAGTTTTAAATTGTCATCTGAAGTAATGGGAGAATACCATACATTTGTAAAGATGTATTCAAGTGGGCGCGAGGAATGAATAGTAGAGTTTGTAACACTACAAAAATTATGCATATTGATAGCACAATATAATAGCACGGTTTTCCAAACTGTTATTTGATATATCATGGTTTTTACTAGTTTTAGACCATGATATAAGTGTGTTTTAGTGTCTTTTGTGTTATTTTAGAGTCTTTTACATGTATAATCAGCTTTGGAACATATTTGGTGATTATGGCACTTTTTGGAGATTTTTGGAGTGTTTGGCCGAGAGATAGAGCTCACTGTCCGAAACAGAGTAATGCGTCGATCGTTGCACACTAGCACCGATCGTTGCACCAGCGAGATGGGCCGAAACTCGGCGGTTTATGAAGAGTCAAGATATTGCACTCTGATCCAGAAGTTCCTGATATTTACAAAGAAGCCCCTGGCCGAGATTAGACCTATATAATTAAGTTTTTGGTGTTTTAATTACTTACGCATTGATAATTAAGAGCAGAGGATTTTTAAAGCTTTTGGGGCTGATCTGAACCTTTACTTCATCTGTATTTGGAGAAGATTTCAAATCCCTTTAATTCTTTATCTTTTATGCAATTTATTCTTCATATGATTATGTTTTCATTATCTATGTCTGAGTAGATTCCTTGTTAGGTTTAGGGTTTCTCACATAGGATTTCATGACTTGCTAGACTTGTTTAATTCAGTTAAGGATTCATAACTATATCTGTTCTTCAATTTAATTGTGCTTAAAGCTAGTTCTAACCTGATCAATTAGAATCTAGATCTTAGGTTGCTAAATACGACACGGAAGTGTGGTTTAGAAATCTGAACTAATTAGGTTGAGCAATTAAACTTCTCGCAAACGAAAGTTTGGTTTAGGATAATTGTGAACATATCAAACTTGGAATTAATGCTAGTTTAATCTGTTAGTTCTCGCAAACGAAAGTTTGGTTTGCTGCACTTAGACTTAGAGAATTATCGCAAAGGAATTTGGTTAATTCTATATCTGTGTTTTGAGTTCTAGAACTGTGCTTAATTAGATCCTTGCTGAATGAACTGTCTGCTTGTCTGATTTTCTGAGAACGCCCTAGACTTAGCGCTCTTAATAACTTGTTTTCACAACCAACAATCTCTGCTTTCTGTTTACTTTCTCGCATTGCTTTTAATTCAATCACATTGCTTTCTTCCTAGTTTAATTTCCTGTTCTTGAGCTATTGAATACAGAGTCTCTGTGGATTCGATACCTATATACTACAACTACTGAACTGTGCACTTGCAGTTAGATATAGGATTAAAACCTGACCCTATCATTATTGAAAATAATTTTCAGATTATTTTTAATTTTAATAGCATTGCTATAATGCTAATATAGTGTTTTAGTAAGCGGGAAACAAAATTAGCCCAATCCGCCAACACTTACGTGAATCTGAGAGATCCTTCACCTGAAATGAAGCGGGAAGAATTCAGCAAGACATTATTAGCATTCCTAGACGATACACATATATCAAGTTCTTGTCAATATTAGGTACGCATAAAACGTTTTTTTAACAAAATAGGATGTTTAGACAATGGAATAAGCATTGTACCAATGTGTGAAATGGCAAGGCTGGAGCCATCAGCAATTAGCACATCAACACTGCCATGGTAAGATTGATGCATCGATAGATTGTGAATATCAGACGTGATATGATGTGTCGCGCCATAGTAGATGAGCCAGTTTGTTGCTGGGTAAGGAAACCAAAAAGAAAGGTTTGCTCTAGGTTGCCAAGGGCGAAACGACTTTTGTTGAGGCACGTGTGTTGTTGTCTGGAATTGTGGGCATCTGCGTGCTATATGGCCTTGAGTGTTGGAGAGTTGGCACTTGCCAAGATATGGCCTGAACTGATGTGTCTCTGGTCTGTAACTTGTCTAAGATTGTTGATACAACGAGTTGTTGTAGAGGTTGTTGTTGTATCGTTTTTTTGTGTTGTAACAGTTGTCACGGCCATTGTTTGTGTTTCGGCCCTGAGTAACATTCACAGACACATGAGGACTGAAAAAGGGTTTTCCTAAATCGCTAAGAGTTTTTCTCCATGATTAAGTAAGAGTTCATGTACCTCACTAACGCTCGGTGAAGCATCATTCCCTTCAATTTGAACAATGATTGTCTTATAATCATCGGGAAATCCTCCAAGGATGATTTCAAATTGATACTCATGATCGTATGGTTTTCCCATATTGTGAGTTGATCTAGCTTGGTCGTGACGCCTCGAAGGTATTCATCGATGAATTTGCTTCCCTTGTTGTAGATCTTCATATGATTTTTGAGTTGGTTGTTATGCGCACGACTCGGTTTTGGCATAAGTAGACGCCAGATTCTCCCATATTTGAGATGCAGTGATTGTGTGAGAGACTATTGGTTGAATTGTTGTTGAAATATCACCAAAGAGGACACTATATATGATTTTTCTTGTCGTGTATGGAGAATGTAAGCTTGATTTTTGGTTATTATGTCACCAACTGTAATCGTTGGGGTAGGGACAATGATGTGAAGAAGAGTGTTGGTGACAAGCAGGATGGTTTCATTGGTGTTGGTATTGAGATCCGCCATTGTGAGTATGACGGCTAGGATTTGAGTAAAAGAAATTTTTTTGGTTTTGAGGAGCGTTTGCTTTGATACCATATACAGATTGAATGTTATCTTATTATTAGACAAGTGTTTACATATTTATACAATGAGAGTAAAGAAACTAGTAGGCATGGGCATAAAATCCGAGAACCAAAGAACCAAACCAAAAGAACCGAATTACATAAATATATCTGAATGGTTCCTAAATTTTCATAACCAAAATAGCCGAACCAAACCGGAACCGAACCGAGATATGACTTGTATATCTAAAAATATTATTTATATTTAGATATAAAGTAACCGAATAACCAAAATTAACGGAACATTACCAAGAAAAATCAAATTATCTGAAATAACAGGAATACTTTTTAATCAAAATACTCGAAAGTATCGGATTTTTTAGAACTACCACATTTATCCAAATTTTTACCCGAATTAGCTGAATTTTTACCTAAATTACTAGAATTTGAACCCAAAATACCTAAAATTATCCACAAAAAAAACCGAACGGTAACTGGACGGACCCAATTTTTCTAGGTATTAGCCGGTTCCCAAATTTACTATCCAAACCAAACCAAAAATTGAAAGAACCGAACCAAAAACGAACCAAATTTTCTAAATACACGAATGGATCCTAAACCGAAAGAACCAAAAACCGAAAGAACCAAAAACCGAAAGAAACAAAAACCGAAAGAACCGAACCGAACCAAACCGAAGAACTGAACGCCCAGGCCTAAAATTATGAAAGAATTGAATTGAACGGTAACTGAATGGACCCAATCTTTTCAGGTATTAGCCGGTTCCCAAATTTACTATTCAAACCGAAAAATGAAAGAACCGAACCAAATTTTCTAAATACCCGAATGGAGTCTAAACCGAACCAAACCGAAAGAACCAAAAACCAAAAGACTGAAAACCGAAAGAACCAAAAACTGAAATAACCGTACCGAACCGAAGAACCGAACGCCCAGATCTAGCAACTAGGGTAAAGGTAATAACAAATAATATCCTTAACTAACTATAATTATATATATCTCCAATACCAACATCTTAGAAGGTTAATGTTATCTTGTGGAAATGCATAAACTAGGTCTCAATTTTATGGCCTTGGTTGTCTCCAAAAAACTTATCTAAGAGATAATCCTTTACATGGGTTGACATGCTCGATTCCCACAGCTAACACTTCCCAAAATCATTTTTGGACATAATGTTTTCACCTTGCAAGTACTAGACTGAAATTTAGTAGTGCATTTCATCCTTAAATAGTTAAATGCATAGACAGACGAAAGTTTTTGAATCAAAGACTGCTTACATGCACTGCTTTGCATCTTTACACCCATGGTGTTTTCTAATTTTTTTCATAGACAAAGTTTTGGCATAATACACTTTTTATTAGAACCGGTCGCTAACATAATCGGAGTCTTTTTTAAAAAAAATCGGGGCCGAATTTACAAAAGAACAAAAAAAAACTGTTTTCTTTTTTAAATTGGGCTCATTTTTATTATTTTATGTATTCTTAAAAGAAAATGGATTCCTTTAATGAAAAAAAATTGCATCCCTACTATATGATTTTTTAAAAAAATATATAGGCAAAGACCTTGGACCGCCGCATCTCAGCCCATCCTCTTTTGGCCGAGCCGGTTCCTTATACATATCTACAAACTACTCGAGTGGCCTACGGAGAGCACCTCCAACTTTAATTAAGTTTGAAAGAAATTAAACAAAAATATTTGAGTTGAAACGGTGCTCAAAACTGATATTAAAGTGTTACAACTAAATTAAATTTGCTTCTTCTTTTGTTAAGTTCATTTTTTCAGATTTGCTTGAAGCTCAAAAAATGAAGAGAAAAACTATTCATAAATCACGAATACGTTTGGAATTTAAAGTAGGTGCAATCTTTTTTTACAAGCTTTAATTAGATTGAAATAGCCCATTAGTTAGAGTTTACAATCGAAAAGAGAGCTTGTTTA